>JAYKKO010000010.1:15523000-16897500 GCA_037074685.1 Glyphodes pyloalis | reverse complement strand
CTAACCTGCACTAACCTAACTCCGCTGTAACCTCACTGTTGGCGACATAAAGATAGAGTGAGGAATGAGAACAACTACTGGGTGAACCTAACCTGCACTAACCTAACTCCGCTGTAACCTCACTGTTGGCGACATAAAGATAGAGTGAGGAATGAGAACAACTACTGGGTGAACCTAACCTGCACTAACCTAACTCCGCTGTAACCTCACTGTTGGCGACATAAAGATAGAGTGAGGAATGAGAACAACTACTGGGTGAACCTAACCTGCACTAACCTAACTCCGCTGTAACCTCACTGTTGGCGACATAAAGATAGAGTGAGGAATGAGAACAACTACTGGGTGAACCTAACCTGCACTAACCTAACTCCGCTGTAACCTCACTGTTGGCGACATAAAGATAGAGTGAGGAATGAGAACAACTACTGGGTGAACCTAACCTGCACTAACCTAACTCCGCTGTAACCTCACTGTTGGCGACATAAAGATAGAGTGAGGAATGAGAACAACTACTGGGTGAACCTAACCTGCACTAACCTAACTCCGCTGTAACCTCACTGTTGGCGACATAAAGATAGAGTGAGGAATGAGAACAACTACTGGGTGAACCTAACCTGCACTAACCTAACTCCGCTGTAACCTCACTGTTGGCGACATAAAGATAGAGTGAGGAATGAGAACAACTACTGGGTGAACCTAACCTGCACTAACCTAACTCCGCTGTAACCTCACTGTTGGCGACATAAAGATAGAGTGAGGAATGAGAACAACTACTGGGTGAACCTAACCTGCACTAACCTAACTCCGCTGTAACCTCACTGTTGGCGACATAAAGATAGAGTGAGGAATGAGAACAACTACTGGGTGAACCTAACCTGCACTAACCTAACTCCGCTGTAACCTCACTGTTGGCGACATAAAGATAGAGTGAGGAATGAGAACAACTACTGGGTGAACCTAACCTGCACTAACCTAACTCCGCTGTAACCTCACTGTTGGCGACATAAAGATAGAGTGAGGAATGAGAACAACTACTGGGTGAACCTAACCTGCACTAACCTAACTCCGCTGTAACCTCACTGTTGGCGACATAAAGATAGAGTGAGGAATGAGAACAACTACTGGGTGAACCTAACCTGCACTAACCTAACTCCGCTGTAACCTCACTGTTGGCGACATAAAGATAGAGTGAGGAATGAGAACAACTACTGGGTGAACCTAACCTGCACTAACCTAACTCCGCTGTAACCTCACTGTTGGCGACATAAAGATAGAGTGAGGAATGAGAACAACTACTGGGTGAACCTAACCTGCACTAACCTAACTCCGCTGTAACCTCACTGTTGGCGACATAAAGATAGAGTGAGGAATGAGAACAACTACTGGGTGAACCTAACCTGCACTAACCTAACTCCGCTGTAACCTCACTGTTGGCGACATAAAGATAGAGTGAGGAATGAGAACAACTACTGGGTGAACCTAACCTGCACTAACCTAACTCCGCTGTAACCTCACTGTTGGCGACATAAAGATAGAGTGAGGAATGAGAACAACTACTGGGTGAACCTAACCTGCACTAACCTAACTCCGCTGTAACCTCACTGTTGGCGACATAAAGATAGAGTGAGGAATGAGAACAACTACTGGGTGAACCTAACCTGCACTAACCTAACTCCGCTGTAACCTCACTGTTGGCGACATAAAGATAGAGTGAGGAATGAGAACAACTACTGGGTGAACCTAACCTGCACTAACCTAACTCCGCTGTAACCTCACTGTTGGCGACATAAAGATAGAGTGAGGAATGAGAACAACTACTGGGTGAACCTAACCTGCACTAACCTAACTCCGCTGTAACCTCACTGTTGGCGACATAAAGATAGAGTGAGGAATGAGAACAACTACTGGGTGAACCTAACCTGCACTAACCTAACTCCGCTGTAACCTCACTGTTGGCGACATAAAGATAGAGTGAGGAATGAGAACAACTACTGGGTGAACCTAACCTGCACTAACCTAACTCCGCTGTAACCTCACTGTTGGCGACATAAAGATAGAGTGAGGAATGAGAACAACTACTGGGTGAACCTAACCTGCACTAACCTAACTCCGCTGTAACCTCACTGTTGGCGACATAAAGATAGAGTGAGGAATGAGAACAACTACTGGGTGAACCTAACCTGCACTAACCTAACTCCGCTGTAACCTCACTGTTGGCGACATAAAGATAGAGTGAGGAATGAGAACAACTACTGGGTGAACCTAACCTGCACTAACCTAACTCCGCTGTAACCTCACTGTTGGCGACATAAAGATAGAGTGAGGAATGAGAACAACTACTGGGTGAACCTAACCTGCACTAACCTAACTCCGCTGTAACCTCACTGTTGGCGACATAAAGATAGAGTGAGGAATGAGAACAACTACTGGGTGAACCTAACCTGCACTAACCTAACTCCGCTGTAACCTCACTGTTGGCGACATAAAGATAGAGTGAGGAATGAGAACAACTACTGGGTGAACCTAACCTGCACTAACCTAACTCCGCTGTAACCTCACTGTTGGCGACATAAAGATAGAGTGAGGAATGAGAACAACTACTGGGTGAACCTAACCTGCACTAACCTAACTCCGCTGTAACCTCACTGTTGGCGACATAAAGATAGAGTGAGGAATGAGAACAACTACTGGGTGAACCTAACCTGCACTAACCTAACTCCGCTGTAACCTCACTGTTGGCGACATAAAGATAGAGTGAGGAATGAGAACAACTACTGGGTGAACCTAACCTGCACTAACCTAACTCCGCTGTAACCTCACTGTTGGCGACATAAAGATAGAGTGAGGAATGAGAACAACTACTGGGTGAACCTAACCTGCACTAACCTAACTCCGCTGTAACCTCACTGTTGGCGACATAAAGATAGAGTGAGGAATGAGAACAACTACTGGGTGAACCTAACCTGCACTAACCTAACTCCGCTGTAACCTCACTGTTGGCGACATAAAGATAGAGTGAGGAATGAGAACAACTACTGGGTGAACCTAACCTGCACTAACCTAACTCCGCTGTAACCTCACTGTTGGCGACATAAAGATAGAGTGAGGAATGAGAACAACTACTGGGTGAACCTAACCTGCACTAACCTAACTCCGCTGTAACCTCACTGTTGGCGACATAAAGATAGAGTGAGGAATGAGAACAACTACTGGGTGAACCTAACCTGCACTAACCTAACTCCGCTGTAACCTCACTGTTGGCGACATAAAGATAGAGTGAGGAATGAGAACAACTACTGGGTGAACCTAACCTGCACTAACCTAACTCCGCTGTAACCTCACTGTTGGCGACATAAAGATAGAGTGAGGAATGAGAACAACTACTGGGTGAACCTAACCTGCACTAACCTAACTCCGCTGTAACCTCACTGTTGGCGACATAAAGATAGAGTGAGGAATGAGAACAACTACTGGGTGAACCTAACCTGCACTAACCTAACTCCGCTGTAACCTCACTGTTGGCGACATAAAGATAGAGTGAGGAATGAGAACAACTACTGGGTGAACCTAACCTGCACTAACCTAACTCCGCTGTAACCTCACTGTTGGCGACATAAAGATAGAGTGAGGAATGAGAACAACTACTGGGTGAACCTAACCTGCACTAACCTAACTCCGCTGTAACCTCACTGTTGGCGACATAAAGATAGAGTGAGGAATGAGAACAACTACTGGGTGAACCTAACCTGCACTAACCTAACTCCGCTGTAACCTCACTGTTGGCGACATAAAGATAGAGTGAGGAATGAGAACAACTACTGGGTGAACCTAACCTGCACTAACCTAACTCCGCTGTAACCTCACTGTTGGCGACATAAAGATAGAGTGAGGAATGAGAACAACTACTGGGTGAACCTAACCTGCACTAACCTAACTCCGCTGTAACCTCACTGTTGGCGACATAAAGATAGAGTGAGGAATGAGAACAACTACTGGGTGAACCTAACCTGCACTAACCTAACTCCGCTGTAACCTCACTGTTGGCGACATAAAGATAGAGTGAGGAATGAGAACAACTACTGGGTGAACCTAACCTGCACTAACCTAACTCCGCTGTAACCTCACTGTTGGCGACATAAAGATAGAGTGAGGAATGAGAACAACTACTGGGTGAACCTAACCTGCACTAACCTAACTCCGCTGTAACCTCACTGTTGGCGACATAAAGATAGAGTGAGGAATGAGAACAACTACTGGGTGAACCTAACCTGCACTAACCTAACTCCGCTGTAACCTCACTGTTGGCGACATAAAGATAGAGTGAGGAATGAGAACAACTACTGGGTGAACCTAACCTGCACTAACCTAACTCCGCTGTAACCTCACTGTTGGCGACATAAAGATAGAGTGAGGAATGAGAACAACTACTGGGTGAACCTAACCTGCACTAACCTAACTCCGCTGTAACCTCACTGTTGGCGACATAAAGATAGAGTGAGGAATGAGAACAACTACTGGGTGAACCTAACCTGCACTAACCTAACTCCGCTGTAACCTCACTGTTGGCGACATAAAGATAGAGTGAGGAATGAGAACAACTACTGGGTGAACCTAACCTGCACTAACCTAACTCCGCTGTAACCTCACTGTTGGCGACATAAAGATAGAGTGAGGAATGAGAACAACTACTGGGTGAACCTAACCTGCACTAACCTAACTCCGCTGTAACCTCACTGTTGGCGACATAAAGATAGAGTGAGGAATGAGAACAACTACTGGGTGAACCTAACCTGCACTAACCTAACTCCGCTGTAACCTCACTGTTGGCGACATAAAGATAGAGTGAGGAATGAGAACAACTACTGGGTGAACCTAACCTGCACTAACCTAACTCCGCTGTAACCTCACTGTTGGCGACATAAAGATAGAGTGAGGAATGAGAACAACTACTGGGTGAACCTAACCTGCACTAACCTAACTCCGCTGTAACCTCACTGTTGGCGACATAAAGATAGAGTGAGGAATGAGAACAACTACTGGGTGAACCTAACCTGCACTAACCTAACTCCGCTGTAACCTCACTGTTGGCGACATAAAGATAGAGTGAGGAATGAGAACAACTACTGGGTGAACCTAACCTGCACTAACCTAACTCCGCTGTAACCTCACTGTTGGCGACATAAAGATAGAGTGAGGAATGAGAACAACTACTGGGTGAACCTAACCTGCACTAACCTAACTCCGCTGTAACCTCACTGTTGGCGACATAAAGATAGAGTGAGGAATGAGAACAACTACTGGGTGAACCTAACCTGCACTAACCTAACTCCGCTGTAACCTCACTGTTGGCGACATAAAGATAGAGTGAGGAATGAGAACAACTACTGGGTGAACCTAACCTGCACTAACCTAACTCCGCTGTAACCTCACTGTTGGCGACATAAAGATAGAGTGAGGAATGAGAACAACTACTGGGTGAACCTAACCTGCACTAACCTAACTCCGCTGTAACCTCACTGTTGGCGACATAAAGATAGAGTGAGGAATGAGAACAACTACTGGGTGAACCTAACCTGCACTAACCTAACTCCGCTGTAACCTCACTGTTGGCGACATAAAGATAGAGTGAGGAATGAGAACAACTACTGGGTGAACCTAACCTGCACTAACCTAACTCCGCTGTAACCTCACTGTTGGCGACATAAAGATAGAGTGAGGAATGAGAACAACTACTGGGTGAACCTAACCTGCACTAACCTAACTCCGCTGTAACCTCACTGTTGGCGACATAAAGATAGAGTGAGGAATGAGAACAACTACTGGGTGAACCTAACCTGCACTAACCTAACTCCGCTGTAACCTCACTGTTGGCGACATAAAGATAGAGTGAGGAATGAGAACAACTACTGGGTGAACCTAACCTGCACTAACCTAACTCCGCTGTAACCTCACTGTTGGCGACATAAAGATAGAGTGAGGAATGAGAACAACTACTGGGTGAACCTAACCTGCACTAACCTAACTCCGCTGTAACCTCACTGTTGGCGACATAAAGATAGAGTGAGGAATGAGAACAACTACTGGGTGAACCTAACCTGCACTAACCTAACTCCGCTGTAACCTCACTGTTGGCGACATAAAGATAGAGTGAGGAATGAGAACAACTACTGGGTGAACCTAACCTGCACTAACCTAACTCCGCTGTAACCTCACTGTTGGCGACATAAAGATAGAGTGAGGGATGAGAACAACTCGAGCGCGCGCAGCGCACGCCACCACACCCACTTTCTTTGAACTCTTTTTTTGCTGTTTTCAGAAAAAAATATATTTAATGGCATAAGTTATGCATATCAGTTTAGTTAGTTGTCAGTTAACAAGAACTGTAGGAAAAGAGACTTATTTGTTTTGTTATTTTATGTATTAGTTACATACTTTTTTATCTACATATTCACATGCTGCCTTCCTAAATATTCATCTTTTTTATTTACAACAGCCATAAGGATTTAACGTTTGAGCATTAAATGTAGTTTTCTATTTTCATATTAATTATATGTATGTATGAACATACAAAGTTAATATATGCTCCAATTACGAATGCAAATTATTTAGATATGAATAATTTATATGACTCTATGCTTCACTCATTAAACAATATACTTCTTCCATAAAACCTAAACCAGTAAATATGTTTAAATACCAATTTCAATCATTCGTATTAATATAATACAATCTCTTATATTTTTTTGGTAAATAATAATCATACTCAAACAAAAGCCACAAAATATTCATAATAAACATACACAATACTTGTGCCTACAAAACTGTTCAATTACAATCTTAATTAAACAGACAATCTGCAATTTATAGTAACAAAATAAATAAATAAAATAATTAAAAAACACAGTGTTAAAAATGACTTATTTTAAATGATATTACAACATTCGGAAACAATTTCTTTTATTTCGAAATATGTATAAAAGATCCATCTCCCTTTGCACAGTGTGATATTCGCATATGACATTAGCTAGTGCGACGGTAAGCACTATAACCAAATTATGAAAATCATCAAAATTGTTTAATGACGTTCTTTAATCAACAGCTATAACTGCTACTACTTACTAGTTTATCGATTTGTTTAATTCTGTAAAATAAATAACAAAAGATTGAACTCAAAAAATTATGACAATGTCCTGATTGACGCGACATAAAATGTCATTTCACACCGATACTCGGTAAACAGCTACTGGATTACAAGTCAAAACGTACTTCACTCATTAAATATTGCATCACGCCGCACTAGCTGACTTCTAATACCTATTTGGAAAACAACTAGGTGGTATTGAGTTGTTTACAAACTAAAGCTCTGACTGTTGGCGCTAGGTGTACTGAGAGTATTGATTGCAGCCTGGCTCCGCTCGCCTCGCGCCTGAAAGATATCAGTAAACTGAGATTAATGACAAGCTCGGTCTCGGTATTTGGACCGGTCTGTGGAACAATGATTATGGCTCATGTCTTGAATATCAGACGACATCACACACATTGACCTACTTTCAAAATAAGTACCACAAGCAGTTGCGATATGGAAACTAAAACCCACTGCGACCGTCAAAACAGACACAAAAGAAACTTCTCAAAAATAGTCTCAAACTCTCGCAGGCGAAGCTGCGTGTAAAATCTAGTAGATCTAAACCCCAAGTTCAAGCTGAACCATTTAACGCAACTTTCGACCACTTTATAACTCAAACAATATGTCTCCTCAACTAAGCCAACCTGACTTTGAGTTAAGCCAAAAGCTGACGTCACACCAGCTCGACAACCTTTATTAAAACCTTGTTTACTACATTAAACCACTTTCTTCTGTCGTTGCCTCTGCACTACGCGCGGAATGCATCTGAGAGTCGTTAAACACAGTTTTTGCAGTACATTCAAATGGAATTTTTCCACAGCATAAAAGTACTATCGTTGTACTTTAGCAAATCTATTCCCATAAAACTAAATCAGACAAGAAAACTATTTCCAATCAGTTATCATACAACATCATATTTACATAAGGTTACAACGTAATTTTAAGTTAAAATTTTAACGCACACAACTCATACAGATGCAACGATTTACCAAGATTGTCTTATTTAATGACTTTTCCTCAATCTTTCATCGATGACGTTTGAGGCGCAAATGAAACCTAACAGCTCTGTTTGTTTAAATAGGCTTAGTTACTAACTTAATTGTATTAAAAAACATTATAATTAATCGTTTGTCGAGTGCGGGCACTCGCATCACCGCACGCCGCACGTAACGCCGGACGATCTCTGCTAGTCTGGCACCTGAAACAGAATTAAAGTACTTTTGCTTCAAAATGTATCATTAGTTTATATTTTTCTACTTCCGCTATAACACACACGATAGGTATGTCACGAAATTTGGTTAAGCACCTAAGGTAGCAAGCCGTTTGTAAAAACTACCCACTGTGATTTTATTCGCTCTTCTAACAAATCTGCGGCCTAATCAAATGCTCCATTTACTTACCCAATATTATTTTTAAATTGCCTTTTTTTTATAAGATGACCTTATGACTAAATACTTAATTAGTGATAAGTATAAAAAAATTAATCTGCATAAGCATTAATCATTATTTAGCAGCATGACGCAGAGCAATCATCTAGTCTATAATGCATAATTAATGAAAAACAAATCAATTACAAAATAAAAATTATCCTACTAGTTTATTAAAAACGCGAAACTCTGTGGGAATGTGTGAATACACGTTTGTGAATCATTCAAGGCAAAACTAACGAACGGATTTGGATGAAAATTGGTAGAGATAGTTGAAATACTAGATTAACATATAGAATACAATGTACCCGAAAAATGCAAGCAATTTTTGTCTAAAAAATAAAATAGGGACAAGTAAAACGAACAAAATGTTTACAAATACTGTTGACACGTATAGCATGTTATGACGAGTGCCGATGGCATGTCCAGGGGAGCGTGTTGACGCCCCGCCCCGTTCCGACGCTCATTGTCAATGTTGAATGATATTAGTACTAAGTATGGGTGTTACTGTGATATTTTTGCAATTCTTAGTTGACAACTTCAAAATAGATGAGGGGCCCAAGATTTCTTTCGTGTGGATTCTGGACCCCTGCTCATCTTTACTTAATATATGCATTTGTCATAACTACCTATGTGTGAGCGAGGCCTGTCAGTAAGGGTTAGCTTTTTGATTATAAACAAAATATTACTTTTGATAAAAAAGAGATGATTTCAGTTATTTATAGTGCTTCGTACCGAACTAGCGAACTTGAAATATCTTAAAATAATATAAACAAAATAATTTCTAAAATGTAGTTCCAGAGGGCAGTTACTGAAGGCTTAGAGGTTAATTTAATAGAAGAATCCTCCGCATACGATAACTTGCGGTGAGCTCGATTGGACGAGGAACACGCGCTATACGTGACAGTCCTGGGTTCGAATCCCGCACCGCAAGAAAAATACTTTTTTGTTATTTAAAATCCTGATAAATGTAACAGTTTGTGAGTATGAATGTTTGTTACTCTTTTACGCCAATACTACTGAACAGATTGAGATAAATTTTGGCAATAAGAGAGACGACATACCAGATTAACATAAAGGATGCTTTTTATCACGTAAGTAAAAATGTTGTCAACCTGTTCGCTCATAGACTCCTCCGCCTCCGCCGCGAGCAGCGGGCGGCCTCGCTGCATCTGATACACAGGAGGTACACTGTAGTGACCGTAATGACTGCTGACACCATGCTGCACCTGTAATACACAGGAGGTACACTGTAGTGACCGTAATGACTGCTGACACCATGCTGCACCTGTAATACACAGGAGGTACACTGTAGTGACCGTAATGACTGCTGACACCATGCTGCACCTGTAATACACAGGAGGTACACTGTAGTGACCGTAATGACTGCTGACACCATGCTGCACCTGTAATACACAGGAGGTACACTGTAGTGACCGTAATGACTGCTGACACCATGCTGCACCTGTAATACACAGGAGGTACACTGTAGTGACCGTAATGACTGCTGACACCATGCTGCACCTGTAATACACAGGAGGTACACTGTAGTGACCGTAATGACTGCTGACACCATGCTGCACCTGTAATACACAGGAGGTACACTGTAGTGACCGTAATGACTGCTGACACCATGCTGCACCTGTAATACACAGGAGGTACACTGTAGTGACCGTAATGACTGCTGACACCATGCTGCACCTGTAATACACAGGAGGTACACTGTAGTGACCGTAATGACTGCTGACACCATGCTGCACCTGTAATACACAGGAGGTACACTGTAGTGACCATAATGACTGCTGACACCATGCTGCACCTGTAATACACAGGAGGTACACTGTAGTGACCATAATGACTGCTGACACCATGCTGCACCTGTAATACACAGGAGGTACACTGTAGTGACCATAATGACTGCTGACACCATGCTGCACCTGTAATACACAGGAGGTACACTGTAGTGACCGTAATGACTGCTGACACCATGCTGCACCTGTAATACACAGGAGGTACACTGTAGTGACCATAATGACTGCTGACACCATGCTGCACCTGTAATACACAGGAGGTACACTGTAGTGACCGTAATGACTGCTGACACCATGCTGCACCTGTAATACACAGGAGGTACACTGTAGTGACCATAATGACTGCTGACACCATGCTGCACCTGTAATACACAGGAGGTACACTGTAGTGACCATAATGACTGCTGACACCATGCTGCACCTGTAATACACAGGAGGTACACTGTAGTGACCGTAATGACTGCTGACACCATGCTGCACCTGTAATACACAGGAGGTACACTGTAGTGACCGTAATGACTGCTGACACCATGCTGCACCTGTAATACACAGGAGGTACACTGTAGTGACCATAATGACTGCTGACACCATGCTGCACCTGTAATACACAGGAGGTACACTGTAGTGACCGTAATGACTGCTGACACCATGCTGCACCTGTAATACATAGGAGGTACACTGTAGTGACCATAATGACTGCTGACACCATGCTGCACCTGTAATACACAGGAGGTACACTGTAGTGACCGTAATGACTGCTGACACCATGCTGCACCTGTAATACACAGGAGGTACACTGTAGTGACCATAATGACTGCTGACACCATGCTGCACCTGTAATACACAGGAGGTACACTGTAGTGACCATAATGACTGCTGACACCATGCTGCACCTGTAATACACAGGAGGTACACTGTAGTGACCGTAATGACTGCTGACACCATGCTGCACCTGTAATACACAGGAGGTACACTGTAGTGACCATAATGACTGCTGACACCATGCTGCACCTGTAATACACAGGAGGTACACTGTAGTGACCGTAATGACTGCTGACACCATGCTGCACCTGTAATACACAGGAGGTACACTGTAGTGACCATAATGACTGCTGACACCATGCTGCACCTGTAATACACAGGAGGTACACTGTAGTGACCGTAATGACTGCTGACACCATCCAGCCCTGTACGCCACACTGATGGGCACTTAGTCTCAAATATAACAATCTAGCTCAGTCATTTGTGTACGAGCTGACATTTATTTGACTGCTTAATTTGGCTAGCGTTTGGATGTTTTAAAAACGATTACGCGATAGGTAGTACAGAGACTGTAAGATATACATAATACAATTTAATGACCTATACATTAGAGAACGTTTATGCGCACACCAAACTGTTTTTATCGTAAGTGCTAGGTATTAGTTTACCTGTTGTGCATTTGTTACAATAACGCGAACTTTAAGTCATTTTTGATATAAATGCCCTACCAAAATATCGATAGCTGGCTAAAGGAGCGTAATACTAATATTTTTAATAATTTGAAAGTTAAAAAATACCTCAAGACACTTTCCACGCGACTGCGCCAGCTCGCTCTAAGACTGCGACGTACTCGCCTCGCTCCATCTGAAAAATGCATCACCATACAGTTAATATTCCGTCCTAGTCGCTTATATCATGGTTGGAAGCCAGTCAGACTCAATACTTACATCAAGAGCAGGTGACTGCGCTAAACTATGTTTAAAGTGCTCGAGTGTTTGCGACACACACTAGTTCTTCTTCTTTATCTTTTTTGGATGGATAGATGACCGATCGGAGCGAGCCCTGGTGAACGGGCTATTCAAGTCCACCAGTCAGTATGGAGCTTTAACCTTGTCCGACGATAAATTGAAAATGTACCAAAAAAATATATATTATACGGTCGAAATGAGAACCTCCTCCTTTTTTTGAAGTCGGTTAAAACAACTAACATATGAATTGGTAGAATTCGTTACCAGCAGTTTATCGTGGTAAGAAAAATATTAAGATAAGATCAGTACATTAGTTGGTCATAGAAATATAAGAAAATGTATGTAGTAGGTACCTCACGTCACAGGCTTGCTTTACAGTTTACGAGCACCGGCCAGCCGCCGCCGGCCGCCGCTGCTCATTTACAAGTCGGTACATCTGAAAGATATATTTTAAGTATATTAATATCAGTTCTCTGGATCTAACAAATGGTTAAAAACGCCATCTATTGTATTTAAAAGAACCGTCTTCCTAACAATGCTGGCGACATTTAAAATCATCATATTCAGTTCAAATCAAATCAAATATTTACATTTTCAAGTAAGTTACGTAAAACACGTAATTAAATACAATGCACAGTGACTCTTCGTCTGCAGCCGGCTAACTAACCTATACCTACCGAGCAGATGCCGGTCAGAGACTTGGTAGGCATGTTACAGTACCAAGTAGCGTCTACCTTTCTGCTTGTCCGGATCAGATTGGGCGAAGTTTTTATGAGTGCAGAAACCATTTAATACTTAAGTTTTATTTGTGAGAGGTAAGCTGGAGCAGGGTTCCGGGCGGTAGCACCTGTTCACAAGCATGACGTATGTGCCAGACCACGCTTCACTCAACCATATTGAAGGGGATGTCACGACGCCACTGCAGCCGTTTGGTAGCTATCATATCACAATAATTTAATGTAAAAACAAATAAGTGCAAATCACTAGATTTTTCCAGTGAATTTTCGGGTTTTTACGTATGAAAAATATCCTATGTGCATATTAAACTCGTCTATCTCTCATCTCATCTATCTTTCTATCAAATTTCATCCGAATCCATCAAACTGTTTTAGTGTGACATATTAACACCCACACACTCATTCTTACAAATGTTCGCTGTTGACAGTATATTTAGCATTATAAAGCCGAGACCGAGAGAACGACCTACACTGAACGTCAATGGTTTTTATGTTATCAAATAATGCTTATGAATATTTATTTTACTGATGAAAACTACTTACATTCTCATCAGAGTCTATTTTAAGTTAACTAATTTCAGATGACTTGAGCTGACGGCAGTCCTTTCCAATTATGTCTCTCGTCACTCGTGGCACCTGTGGAAATACAAATTGTATAAGATACTAGCGGTCCCGGCAAACTTCGTTTCGCCTTAGAGGATTTTCCCGCTTTTCTGTTGAAATTTTTCCCGTAATTTCTTTGCTATAAACCTCACGGGCCCGAAACCTTTCCAACGAATGCAAGTGCGTTCTGGAGTTATAGCGTCAGGAAGGAAAACCCGACTTATTTTTATATAGTAGATAACATCAAACATGATAGCACACATTCAGTCTCAAAAACGTACTCAAGTACGCGAATACAAACAAGACAATGAAAACAATTAAATGCCTGACCACATTTCACTGCTTAGTACAACTTCCTTCTCATCATATCAGTTATGGTATGAAACAAGACTAGTTACTTCTTACTTACGTTACTAGTTACTTCTGCCTACGTGCGGTTTGACAGCAGTGTGTCTAATGAAAATAAGCTGACTGTCAGTTATAAAAATGAAAAATTAATATTGGATAACTTTAACATAATTCTGATTCTGTGGTAAATAGCTAAAGCTAAAGGCTAAAGTGTTTCAGAAATTCGAAATAACAACGGTACCAAACCACCCATACCTGAAAAATCAATATAGATAATATCATTTTCCAAATTGATCCAACCAAGAATCGAACCCGAGACCATAGAGCTGGCGAAACGCCAAAGTAGTTGTCGACGAACCCGCGACTCGAATTAGGCCTCGGCTTATCAACAAACATCTACATATTTTAAACTAATAACAAAGAGATAGTAATAAAGTTTCTTACTTGTTCCGATTTAGTTTCAATGAAAACTGAATTTAATAATTTCATTTATGTATGTACTTACAATATTTATTTAGAAATAATAAAATTTTCGTGTTCGCGGCAAATTACTTTTTCGTTTGACAGAACTACATTACGCGCCATTTTTTTAATCCGCGTATGTACTGGCAAGCGAGGACATTTAACATACAGCCAGTAAACACGGAAAATCCAGTTATTATGCAGGTATTTCACACAGCAGTATTAGTTTTTTTTTAAACGAGTTTTGGTAAAGGAACATCTGATTTCAGCAAGGAGATGTGATTAAAACAGATACATTATATTTTAGCTTCATTTATTATGGGTATGTGTCATATTATTTCGTAGTTATTTTGTTTAGTCACTTCATATTTTACAACAGCGTCTTAATTTATTATTTGTGCGGTAAGAAAGGAGAATAATGATTATTGTATGAAATTAAATTATTTTATTTTTATAAATACTTATAGTTGAAAGTGGTGAAATAAATTCGTAGAAAAAGAATAAATGAAACAAAAAATATTTCTGGAAAAGTTAGGAATGTTGCTTAGGATTTTATTATTGTTATTAATAGGTTATTTCATTGTACGGAGCGCATAGTAAGGGGAAGGGGGGATCGCTGATACTGATGAAATGGAGACCTCCGCAGCGTATTCCTGGTGATCTGCGAAGTTATCTACTTCACGTGGCATCGCTTATACGTGCGATAGATGCCGTAGAGTGTTCCGACTCCAATGACCATCACGATGACAGCGAGCAAAATATTGGTCGTGGAAAGATGCAATTGAAATTGCTCTAAATACGATGAATTATCGCCTCCTGCTGCATTCTGCACAATTATTGTTTCGTCCTTAGATTGTGACTTTCCCATTCGCGACACGTTCGCTCGTGGACACGGATAAAAATAGAACGATATTATGCAGATCTTGATGTTAATCACTGGTGTACAAAATGTATATCCCAAATATGGGACATCTGTTTATCGAATTACAGAGACGCGAGCGAACCCGCTGACAGGAGTGGCAGGGTCGCCATGTACGGAGCGCGTAGGGAGGTTATGAAACGCGGTTTATATAGGTATTTATTGATTATTACAGAAGTCATATAGTTAGGTTATATAATTAGGTTATCCTACTACATCATATTTGACAGACGTATATTCGATTATTATTCTGAAATATTAAAAATACCTATATGGTTTTTACATTGATATAAAATTAATCTTTAGTACAAATTTTTTTTTCTAACTAGCGCTTCGTCGTTGGTCCAGTTGTGAAGAAGCTTGCATGTGTTCTGCTGGCTCTCAGCCTCGGTGCGTCGTGTCCGGAGTACTTCCACTTTACTTCACCAAGACGCCCCACTAATGGGGCATAGTGGAATGCCTTAAAATTCGTAATGGAATCCTCTGCTTGGATGTCAGATGATGAAGAAGAGGGTCGGCTGCATACATTTTTCTACTTTAAGGTGTCTCTATCTGTCCATAGATACACCACACGTAGGTATAGGATTGAAGAAAAAAAATCAGCAGCAGAAATCAGCATACAGAAACCCAAGAAGATCCTAGCTACACCTTATTTATTTTCTCATTTCACACATTGTGTATTCGCTTACATTATTGCCTGTTTAACAATATTGTTTAATATGTTGGCCATTCATAAAAATGGATTTTAAAGTAGTAATAGGAATGTCAATAAACTGGTCATGATGTCTCTTACCTACTTACTTATTTTGCGCGTTTAGGCACTTCAGCGTGGATTTAACTTAATAATTAATAAAATGAAAAGAAATGCTCATTATGTACAACTAAAATTTTTTAATTAGAACTTTATACATTTTAACAATGTACCTACTGCAAATTTTACATTATCAGATATTTTTGAGTTTCAGCATAATTAAAGACACACACGTAGTTGGGCACAGAAACAGCTCAATTCCGCGTACATTTCAGTAACGTAACGTATACGTGTGATAGATCTCGTTCAAAGTGTTCAGTAGTGTTGCCGTCGATTCGATTGTAAATCGATTATAATCGATTATTCCAAAAGAGGCCTAAATAATCGAATAATCGATATAATCGATTATATCGATACCTATTTTTATTAGATATAATCGATTAATCGATTATATCGATATCAAGTTGAAAGCAATACTATCGATATAATCGATTAATTTGCAATTATTTTTAGATTTAATCGTCATTCATATAATGTCTTCTTAGACAACACATTCAAAGTGAAACCGTGAAAAAGTTATTTATACCCTACTTTTTATTCATAAAACGTGATAGCTAAGTTTCTTGGTACCTACCTGAACTGTACCGTCATGGCGATACTATCTAAAAATAATTGCAAATTAATCGATTATATCGAAATAATCGATTATATCGATAGTATTGCCTTCAACTTGATATCGATACTATCGATTATATCGATTATATTGTATTTGACTTAGATTATAATCGATTAATCGATTATAATCGATTATATCTAATAAAAATAGGTATCGATATAATCGATTATATCGATAGTATCGATACTATCGATTGTCATATCGATTATTAGATTATTTGAGGGGGGGGATAATCGATTAATCGATAATCGATTATCCGGCAACACTAGTGTTCAGGGCGCATCTTGGCCGGCGGCGCCACGAATGAACCCAATTACTGCCTCCTAGAGAGTTGAGCTCAAAAACCTAAGGATCTGGGTTCGATCCCGCTGGGAACACTTTAACTTTTTGGGGTTTTTCCAATTTGATTTACTTTTTTCATAATATTGCTGGTACTCGAGGCGTTTCGTGCCGAACGAATTGGTTTCTATTGGTTAAGTTAATTTTGTTTGTGATATTTTGGTTAAATCGTCTTTTCACCATAATATGTCCTTTTTACAAGAAATCCAAATAATATCCCTGGAAAAGACAAAAACGTTATGAATAATGCTGGAGATCAATATGTACTCTAGCTTCAATAGATACAATTTATGGGCTGAAGGGTTGCAGGTTCGTTGCTGTTGTCCTATCGGCGATTTATTGCAGGGGATGAACAAATAAAAAGTGAGCGGTAAAAAACCGAAATTCTAACTCGGTTGACCCGATTTTGCCTTGAAACTAGCGTATACCTACTGTAAGATAAGCCCCCGCAGAATAGTTCCAAACAACACCTAAATCCGTCTTCCTTCGTAAAATTATACATGTATACCTACATTGACTTTAAGCATAAATAAAATAGTCGATTGGCAGTAACGACTGCACACCCTAGGAAGACTATCGGCAGATTCGAACAATTGTTATGAAAACGGATTGACGAAATAATAATGAAAAATGCGTAACACATACAGTCAATACTAAACCAAGATAAAATAAATTCACATTTTAAAAATACTGCCTACACGCCTGACCATGTGGGGGATGTTGGGATAAATTACAAATTTTAGGCGTCTGATCGGTTTTGATTGTTGATTAAAGCCTATTTTTAAATGGGAATTTAAGGAAAATCATAAGTGTAGAGGTACTTTTTTGGGGAATGCTTCGACGCACGGTACCGCTGCGCGCACGATTCCCATTCCATGTAACGTCCACGGCGAGGAGCCAGTATAAACATAGCTAGATAATGAGTGAGTACTTACACCCTGTGATTATGAAGATAACTAATAGTGCGAGTAGGATCCGCTGAGCGCGGGCCTCGGGGGTCTGCATGTTGAGGTGGCTGAGCAGCACTGAGCAGCTCTCTCTGCACCGCGCCTCTAACGTGGTATAACTCACTCCACAATCTGAGTACACGAGGAAAACGAAAGGAAATAACGTTAGATTAAATGAGGAAGGTGAACCTATTCGGTTACTGTAACTTAAATTAGGTACCAACACTAATGAAGGGAAAGTTTGCGTGTTTGTGATTTTTAAGGTTCTGTAGCCAAATGGCGAAAAACGGCACCCTTATGGATCCGCCACGTCTATCTGTCCGTCCGTATGTCACAGCCAACTTTTTCCGAAATTATAAGTTCTATAAAGTTGAAACTTGGTTGTTTTCTTCAAACCAATACGTGAATACTAAAAAATATATGATGTACCATACGAACTTCCGTTCCGGTTTAAACGAGATCTAGTAAGGCAAGTAGCTTTTTTTAATACGTCATTAATCGTAAACCGTAATTTTCCTTTAATTCAATCAACTCCACAAACTTTTGTATTATGTAACTTGCTGCTACGGAACCACTCATGGCGAGTCCGATCCACACTTGGCCGGTTTTTTAAAAAAAATATAAAAAACTAGATACAATATACAATAAATGAGTCTGAATTTAAAATTTAAAAGGGCATTCGGTGTAACTAGACTATAATAATGTTAATTAATATTTTTTTTAGTTATTTCAAGTATTACGTAAAAGAACTAATTTATCATTATAAATTATGACGTTATGAGTGTTCAGATGTTATTGGCATCTGCTCAGACATTATTGAAGTAATAAATGATCAGATATTAATGGTAACTTGTGGTGTATGGAACTTTTTGACATTTTAACTGTTCAGAAGTATTTGGTCACTTTGTCTGCTTCGATATATCTGACGGCGACTGTACCTCCGATTCGGAACTTGTAAAACTACAGAGACTGGCCGGTATCTGGCAAGAAAGTCAGTAGTTTATTTTTGCAAAAAAAAAGCTAAAGCGAAAATTAGACATTTTGCACCAAGATATACATTTAGTTTGTAAATTGTGATAAAATAAGTTTTTTTAAATATTCTATATTTAAAAAATGGTGTAGCATTCATTATAAATTAAATTACCTGTGCAATATTATAAATATGTACAACATTTTAAATAGGTATTTTGGCCTACATGACATTGATTGAGAAAACGTAAAAAACTTTTCAAAACAATATTAAAAAGCGTCAGTATAGGCGTACAGCAGACTAGTGGTCCACACGTTCTTGTCATTCAAATACCTACCTACCTACCTACCTAGGTACACAGTAAGACAATTACAGACAACGGCAGCGCCTTGATCCACGCCATTTCGGCTCTCATTATACCTACCTATGAGATTATCATTACAATTATTTTCTTGTTGAAAGACACATTTTATTGGTGTCTAGCACCCGAAATCGTTTCCGTAATGCTGACATCTACCAGATTAATCCTGTGGGAGGCTGGGAACAGTTCGGCCGGTGGTAGATAGTATGAACGACGCCGGACGCCGGGCCGGCGAGCGGCGCGAAGTGAGCGGCGAGCGGGGGCGCGCGGGGGAGCCAGCGCGCGCTTCACACCGGTCGGGTCAGTTCCGGCCCGGCTGCGCCCGCGCGCACGCACGCTCGACGCACGCGCCACCGACGCGATCGAATCCTTTTTTTCTGTTGCACCATCTTATAAGAATCTCCGAGTCGTCCACTGTCCAGTAAGAGTGCCGTTGTAATCATTCGTGTCGCGTTTGTGTGATGACCGCGCCGTGAGAGGTTTCCTGGATATTTTTTTGCATTGCAACTTTTGCATCCGAGTCCTGTTGTGTTGAAGTCGGTGCTCGCCGCAGCGCCGGCTCCGCGATCGGTTCGGCGACTCGAGTTCATTGTCGAGTTATCTTGATCCGAGAAACTGGTAAGTGGACTCATGACGAGGAACACTTTCTGTATTGTTTTTGATCCGATGTAGATGGAGTAGGCAGGCAGCGATAACTGCTCGTGCTGTGTATGTAGGTCTTGTGGTGCGGCGCGGAGAGAGCTGCACAAGTCCAAGTATAAAGTCACGTTCTCGTCAGTCGGGCACATGTAAACATGGTTTTCTTATTTAATTATTTGCCGCAGTTATCTGCTGCCCGTGCACTTATTGCCGTTCTGCCGAGCCACGAGTAAGCATATGTACCTACCTAGGTACTTACTTTCGCGTATTGCGTGTTATTATCGCTCAACGATCTGCTATCGGTCAATTTGTAGAGTCTTTCATACCTAGTTATCAGATAACTACAAGATTGGTAAATTAAGAATTTATTTCGCATAGATCATACTTCAATTCAGAATAGTAACTACACCTTTGTTCCGATATACCTACCTACTTAAGTATAATCAAAACTGTATCCGTAGAAATCAATATTTTAAACTAGTTCTGTAGATATGAAGTTGTTTGAATTTTATCTGAATTGAATCAAGACTTTTCATGATTCGACTGTCTTATTTTTTGTTGAAAGCAAAACAAACTATTAGCTGATTTCCTATAATTTAGCTTTATTCGGGTGGTGACAAAAATAATGTAACATTGAAGACAACGAACATCACATTTCATGAATCGGTGAACGTTCGCAATCTCTACAGATAATGATTGGTGAAAATGACATCAACCTATCATTATCTGTAAACAGATTTATTTAAATGAATACCTACTAAGTCATATGGTGTTGAGTTTATCATGTACTTTCAGCTTTCAACGTTAGGATTAAATGTGTAAGCCACAATTACCTGCACCGAAAGCGTCAAACGAACCTATTTAAAAGAATTGCGATTTCTAAGGATAGGTACCTATTCAATTATCCTATTTTGAGAGTCAAAGAAGTTATCACAAGATGATTCGCGTTTTATTTCCACCTTTGGTTGACCTGATATCCTTTTTAGGCTTATACGGGGAGCCATAGGCAGGCATAGTAGAAAAAAAGTGTTTATGATAGCTGCTCGACGACGACGCATAAGCGTAGTAACGCTTCAATGTACAATATATCTTCATGATAAAACCGATTTGATTTAAATGAAAAAAGCAAATAAAATCGTTTTTAAAAACGAATCGGTAAATTTTAATTTTTTTTAAATTTTTTAAAAATTTCGGCGGTCGATTCTTTGTTTGCGGTTTAGTGTGCGAGGTCTCTTGACTTTGCCGTGCACGGCTCGGGTGAGTCGAGTGCGCGTTCACCTTAAGGGTAGGAGACTTAAGATAAAAGTCTCTTTTGGGGCTCCCACCCGCGAGCAATAATCGGTTCAAATATTAAATATTAACTAGACTTGTTCTGTTAAAACAATTTCTGCCAATTGTCGTATGAAAAATGATAATGGAACGAATGACACTTGTTTCGCGAACCTTAGAGCTTTCCAAAATATTTATTTAAGGCAATCACAAAGTACAATGCCGCCTAAAATAAGTTATCCATACGACATGTCGAGACGCTATGTGCTCCGTGTTAGTTATAGTCTGTTATTGAGTGAATGAACATCAAATATTGTTACTAAGACCGCCAAAGCGATATCACAGATCGACCACACTTTCCCTTCGACCCTGTATCACTGGGTAGGTGTCAGCGGTTGATAATGATGAAGTTTGATAGGAGCGGGTCGGACTCGGCCGGCCGGTGTCGGGTGCTGCAACGCGACACCGCGCCTGACCACCTGATCTATTTACGAACTTCATTACATCATTAATTGCGGATAGCGACGGGACGCTGCGTGACCAAAAATCTATCAACGGCCCATAATTTTTTTGGACCGCTGAACTACCGTTGTTACGACTTTGAGATGTGTCTTACGATTAATGTCCAGTTCCAATATTTCACGACTCGTATTGTGTCCAAAATGACTATCCCTTTTTAACCAACCGACTACGAGTCGTTTATACCTTTCCATGTCAACTGTCACCAGTCGTCTGTCGGTCGTTGTTAGCTTACGCCTCGTATAATTTATTACATTCCGTAACAAGAACGGATAGTTGTTCAAATATTTGAACCGGACATAAGATGTTTGATATGCGTCCGAGCTAAAAACATACAAATTAATTTGTCAGCTTTGTAATCCCCCTCAGTGACATGAGCAAGATATGTAATAAACACAGCAATATACAGTGAACGGAAAAAAAGTAATACCTACATCAAAGAGGGGTGCGTCAACTCACGCGACGGTTGTAAGACCACCACTTGACTATGTAACGGAGGAGTTGCAGCACGCGTGCGTTTGTTTGTTTGCCTTTTAATTTATTTCGTGTTCCTTTGCCACTTTGTCCTAAGATCGTATTTTTTTAAACTTCGGATGTTTTCCACTGCAACCATGCTCAAATGTACAGACAAAATTAAGTCTGACTACACGCTTGAAGTTTGTCCCGCCCTTATGTCTTGCGCATAAGATCTAAAATGGTAATGCAAGTGTGTACGTTGACGTACTAACCGTGCCGTCTAACAAGCTGTCGTGTGTAAATAAAGTAGGAACAACTTGCGGAGATATATAGAGATGCCTTTAAACGGAACAGTATCGTATGCTAGTTGGTTGATACAAGCCAGTCTCCTCGCTTGCACGATGCTTGCATACAGCACATGACATACAAGGGAGAGCGATACAAGTGCGCCAGCTGCATACAATATTCCCCCTTATACCGGTCTGTAGAGCAAATCGCAAGCTCAACTTGCAATGTATTATGTGTATTCGCAATGTGCCAGTACTTCTACATGCTGTGACGTATACCAGTCTTAGCAGTATAAAAAACTAAATCTCAATGATTCTCTACCGCGTGTCTCAGTATTTTAAAGAAACTGAAAAATTTAATCTCTCCTTGCGGAGCCAGAATCGAAACCACGACCTTTGCGTGCGCTGCTCTTCCAACTGAGCTAACCGCAAGTTATCGTAGGCGATGATTTTTTTCTGCTGTATCAACCGTTAGCCGACGGTAAGTGCCCTCTGCCGAATATGTTTAGAACTACATACTTATATTATTTTTCTGTTTCTTTAAAATATTTGAAGATCGCTAGTGCGGCGTATAGCACTAAAAATCTCTATCTCAGAGTTGGTCCCGAGTTTGATTCTCCGAAAAAAACTTTTCTAAATAATGAGAAATAAAAATCTAATTTAACGTTTTATGAAATGTAGCACCAAGTTCTGAGGAATTACGACATTAAAATATGCTAAACATGGGTGCTGTTCCCATTTGCATTTACGCCGTACGTCGTGAGCTGGGGCTCGCGGTGTGTGGGAGCTTTAATGCCAGGTAGGTACTCTGAACTGATTCAGTATGTTCGATTTAACATTACGATCGAATATCTACCATGACTTGGAAATGGGGAGGTAATGAGGCATATTACTAACGTATTTTACACCATGTTGAGTCCCTAGATGCGCACTGCATTTGTAAGCCTCCCTAAAAAAACAAATGGCATCCAGGGTCACAGCTTAAAAGTTATCCGTCTTACTTGGTGTTGAACAGTATTGTAGCCGAAACGCATGCAATACCCATTTAGAGAAAAGATTTGATCATTAAAAAAGGTTAATAAATATATCTGGTCGAAGAGACACTGACGTAAAGAACAAGCTTTCGCGCATGCTGTATCAGTTGGTGATCTCGTCTCGTGATAGAGCGTCCCCGAGCAGGCGGGCACGGGTCGGTGCGCAGGCGCAGGGAGCGGTTGGGCCTGTCAAAATAATTACCAGCAATGGTCGTATATTGACAGCGCGCGCAAACACTCGCCCGCGGCCCGCGGCCCGCAGACACACCGGCTACTAGAACTGGCCGTCTAATACCATTTGTGGAAACATACATTGTTCCTTGTATAACTAAACTTTGACGATTACTGAATGTTTAATGGTTACCAGTTTTCTGAAATCGAATCCTATTTGTTTTCACCGCTGTTTCAGTAATAGTAAACATTAATTGAATGCAACCGACTGAGGCTGGGTAGAGGAGATATAATAAAATAGGGCATGATGTGAATTTAAATGGTTTAGTCAGTGACTGACCGAAACGTTAGTAACGATATCATCTGATTTATCGTGGCGGATTTTGATTTGATAAATCTCAATGATGTATTCCAGAACGCAGATGTGTGCACACATTGACTAGTCGTGTCTAGCGATCTTAGATGCCTTAATATTTTATTCGTCATTAGTAATACTAAGATTTGGTCAACATTTTTAGAACAATAAGTATTGAGATAAATTTTGAATAAAATAATAAAGTAAACGTAAAATTAGTATATTTGACTGAAACCAGCAATAAAATAAACTGTTGCTTACACAACTATTCACTAATTATGTACGACATCGACAAGCCTACTTAGAATTTCTTGATACTGTTTCATAGTGCTCACCTACACTATATTGTGACTGGTGTAAGTACTGGTTTTTGTAATTAATATAATGTTTCTTTTGAGGTCTTAGAAGTTTAGATTTTAGGTTTCCCTTTAGCATAGCTGGTGATTATAACAAAAGCTTCACTTCTCGCACTTGTGATTGTGTTCAAGTAGTTTCAGTTAACGCACCCTGTTTGATGTAAGAGCGGTGAGCAGCACCGCACGCATTTGATGAAGTGCAGCGGATCGCAAGACGCGTAATTCGGCGTTAAGATTAGATACGCGCGAGGAGATAAGATAGCTCGAGACCCGGTCGAGGAGCGTCGGGTTACCGCGTACAGCTGTGCTGTTGCGAATCAGCTATCTATCCGACCGTGTATTGACTGGCCGTTTGAACAATATTTAGTGCTCTTGGTTCTTGTGTCTTGGGCCAAGGGTTCAGTAACCTCTCAGAACGAGAAAATTCATGTCGATAAATATTTGTGTTTTTCAGTCCCGTCTATTTAATTGTATATTGTGGTTTCGCCGTTAGTTCTGGCTTCCATAACACGAGTGCTTAAGGTAGGTGCTTAGATGGCGCGTACAATAAAACCAAACGACCTAAACGCAAGCTCTATCAGGATAGCAGGGTCAATTTGGCAGAATTGAAAAAAAAATATTCCTGAATTTGTAGCTAATTAGTTGCTAATTAGTTACCAAAACTACGATTTTGTTGCTCAAGCCGATCAGGAGATATCGCAAACCATGCTACCTTGATATCAGGATAGCAGGGTAACGCATTAAATTGCATGTTTTTAATATGACTATGGCGCATGATTTTGTTGCTAATTTGTTGCTATAAGTTGAACTTGCCAAAAATTTGAAAATATTTTTTTTTCTTTTTTAATTGAAAATTTTTCAGACCATGCTATCTTGAACACGGTTTTACTTCGAAATAAAAGAGCTTTGAATTTGTTGCTCATTGAAACAGTACTCAAACACATCCAAAGAAACAGCAACAAAATAATCGGTACCGATCGGCCGATTTTAACAATTTTTTTATATTTTTCCTGTTTCTGCTGTCTTGAAATCGATTTTTTCTTGAATAGAAATTGTTTTAAATTTGTTGCTGACTAAAATAATGCTGAATTACTCGTAATAAACCAGCAACAAAATAAGCGGTACCGATCGGCCGATTTTTACAATTTTTATATATTTTTCCTGTTTCTGCTGTCTTGAAATCGATTTTTTCTTAAATAAAAATAGTACCTAAATTTGTAGCTAATTAGTTGCTAATTAGTTACCAAAACTACGATTTTGTTGCTCAAGCCGATCAGGAGATATCGCAAACCATGCTACCTTGATATCAGGATAGCATTATTGGTGAAAGCATTATACAAAATCAGACTAACACGTCATTTAATTTATTTGTGACAAACATACAAAACACAATCCAACTTCACAATTGTTGGTCCTTACTAAATAATCGTTACAAAACGAACATCTACTTTTTAGTATTAATGTAACTACGGATTTTTTTAAAATACAAATGATGTAATTTAATTTGATACTAAAAAATTGTTTCGAATTCATGAAACAAATTATTGTTCGGTTCCAATATTTGAAAACTGA
This sequence comes from Glyphodes pyloalis, assembly GCA_037074685.1. NCBI lineage: Eukaryota > Metazoa > Arthropoda > Insecta > Lepidoptera > Crambidae > Glyphodes > Glyphodes pyloalis. Next base: position 16,871,635 of record JAYKKO010000010.1, on the reverse strand, counting down.
ATCGCTCTTGTAACGGATAGTAATAAATTATACGAGGCGTAAGCTAAAAACGACCGACCGACGACTGATGACAGCTGATATGGAAAGTCCATAATTAGAACGGTATTAACGACTCGTAGTAGGTTGGAGAAAACGGATAGTCATATTTGACACAATCATTATAAATCATAAAATATTGGAACAAGGAATTAATTTATTACACAATACTTTCTACAGATACGTCCTACCGGTGATAAACTTGGTCACCGTATTCGTTCCATGTCTTTCCCTCAGCGGCTAGGCGCGTGCGGCGTGCCGAAAAGCCACGAATCGTTCACTCGACGCGATGCCGGCTCCTTTGTCGCTCTTTTGTAATCGACCGCTGACATCAGGGATGCCAACTCCAAAATACTTTTTCATGTTATCAATAACTTTAATAATAATAAATAATAATAATAAATAAATGCGCCGGACAATAACACCAAACTCGGAACATCGAACCCGGGACCTTACGCGCTTTGGGCGCCTACCTTAGCCATTGCGCCACCGAGGTCGTCAATAAGATTCGTTTTAATTCATGCCCTTAATATTTATTATGTTTGTTTATTATGGAACAGATAGCAATGACCGATATTCTTCTCGGTAGAATTAGGTTCCGAACCGGCTTTAGCTTCGATTTTGGTTTATGTTCATTTTGACGATGCATAAATGTTACTTTTAACCTACATGAATTGACTTTGACTTTTAATTGATTCAATGTCAGACTTTAAATTTGCGCCCGCTAGCGAAAGCGCAATCAATGCACTAATATTACGCATGAAACTAGAAAAATGGCGATTTTCTCGAAAGTAGCCTAAAATAAATTACTGCCAATATTATTATTTTTTTGCTAAGGAAGATAACTCATATTCTAAACTATAAGAAAAGTTGTAAAAAAATTGTATTTTTTACAAAAAGTAAAATGAAAATGTTTCTTCTTAACACTTCAAATAGTACACTTTAGTGCACTAAAGTGTTTTACATTTTGTCAAGAGCCCAAACTAATTTATTTTTAAGACAATTCTAAATACCTAGTGGTAGCCCTGTTAAATTGATTTGATAATATTTTTACCTAGCTGCCCCGTTTCATATCATAGTACCTATGCGTCGTAAACGTATTGTTTATTAGTGTGCGTTTTGTTGACGATGTAGTAGTAGAATCAGCTGACATAGGGCGTTGTATTATGTTGACAAGAAGTATTGTTGTTTCCTTGATTATCTCCAAAACTAGCCTGAATTTTTGGCTCATTTTTTTTGTACGTATTCAGTATGACGTATAGAAACCCCCTTAAAAGGAATGTAATTAATTTAGAAAGACCCTATATATAGTGGAGATCCCATTTGTTTACTGGTTCATGACGATATCTCTGGAACTATAAGGCCGATTGACTTGAAATTTGGTGGGAATATTCTTTAGAACTCTATTTCTAAGAACGGATTTTAGACGATTTTTATTCAAGAAAAAACTCCAGTCCCAAAACCGTTGCACTGCTCCCAAAACGATTTGGGAGCAGCGCAACGGTTTTGGTACGAGGGTATGTTCATGCCCATGCAAAAATATATAAAAATAGTAAAAATCGGCCGATCGGTACCGCTTATTTTGTTGCTGTTTCTTCGGATGTGTTTGAGTACTGTTTCAATGAGCAACAAATTCAAAGCTCTTTTATTTCGAAGTAAAACCGTGTTCAAGATAGCATGGTCTGAAAAATTTTCAATTAAAAAAGAAAAAAAAATATTTTCAAATTTTTGGCAAGTTCAACTTATAGCAACAAATTAGCAACAAAATCATGCGCCATAGTCATATTAAAAACATGCAATTTAATGCGTTACCCTGCTATCCTGATATCAAGGTAGCATGGTTTGCGATATCTCCTGATCGGCTTGAGCAACAAAATCGTAGTTTTGGTAACTAATTAGCAACTAATTAGCTACAAATTCAGGAATATTTTTTTTCAATTCTGCCAAATTGACCCTGCTATCCTGATAGAGCTCTAAACGCACGAACTTATTTAGAGGCCCCAAGGAACAATCATGGGGCCTCTATTATTTTTAATATATATAAATGACTTACCTAATAGTATTGACTACCCAATGACATTATTTGCAGACGACAGCACAATTATAATTAAATGTAAAAATGATATGACCTATGAAAATGAAATTATGATAACATTAACTAATATAATTAAATGGCTAGATAATAATAATTTAAATATAAATATTGACAAAACTAAAATCATACATTTCCGACAGTACACACAAACACCTAATCTATCGATAAAATATGAAAATGAAACCATACAACCTGTCACATCTACAAAATTCCTAGGACTACACTTAGACTACCAAACTAACTGGAAAATACACACAAATGAACTATGCACAAGAATAAACAAATTTGTTTTTGCTCTTAAAACTCTATCTAGAGTAGCTAGCTTAGAGACAGTTTTAATGGCCTACAATGGGTGTGTTGCTTCCATCTTACGATATGGCATAATATTCTGGGGCAATAGCACCAACAAACTACAAGTTTTTAAAGCACAAAAAAAGTGTATTAGAGCCATAAGATCCTTAAAATATAGAGACAGTTGTAGACCTCACTATATAGACTTAAAGATATTAACTGTACCATCTCTATACATTTATGAAACTGCAATGTTTGTTAGGAGAAATCGACATCTGTTTCCCTCCACCTCCTCCCATCAGTATAAGAGAAGTAGACGTCACGGTGACAAGCTAAGCGCTCCTGTCTCCAAAACTGCTCTAAAATCTAATAGCTTTTTTTGCATGGCTCATAAGATTTACAATAAATTACCGATGACCATGAAAGATACTCCTATTAATCTATTTCGTAAAAAATTGTTGACTTTTTTAACTAATAAAGCATACTATACTTTGACGGAGTTTTTAACTGACCAACTGTAATTATGTCTTCTTTATTGTAATTTATTGTAATTTACCAATATTATTGTAATATAAAATGACATAATAAAATAAGAGATTATTGTATTTATTTTAATTTGGACATAATAATAATAGTTTAAACTAAATAAAATTGTATAAATTAATAATTGACATATAGCTTCATATAATTAGTAATATTTGTATACCGACCAGGTGAAGCATGATTGTTCTATTGTTTTTGAAACCATCTGTACTTATGTTTACCATGCTTCGTGCAAATAAATGATTTGTTTGTTTGTTTTGTTTGTTTGAAACCGTTCAAGAATAAAAACAAACACCTTTATTCATTTTTAACGTAAGAAGGTCGATTTCATTTATCTAATGAATAACACAGATATTATGTTTGGAGTCTTTACATTTTGCATAGTTCAAATTCGGGCCCGAACGGATAGGTCTTCAGTGTCAGCACCTCTATTAAGAGAGTTGTTTGAAATGTATTTAGAAATAATGTTGAAACTTAAATTAATAGTTTAATTTGATAGCCTACTCCTACGTGGGAGCCGTGAGTTACTGATAGATTGTGGTTTTTAACACGCTTTTATTAGCTCGGGTTGTATGTATCTATGTATGTAACGGAATCTTTGAATCTTAATTTGACCCACTTCCCGGTCTTTGATTAAGATGAAATTTTGCACACGCTCTGAGTTCTGATGACAATACATGACTAGCTAAGAAACGTCATTACAAATCCAATATGGCGGCCTCCCCAAGATGGCGAACTGACTGTTTGAAATGCACTTCCATGATATGGGTATCAAAAGAAAGGGTTTGCTGTCAGGAATACGAAAAAAATAGTCACGTGATTCAAATCCAATATGGCGGGCGTCCAAGATAACGGACAGGCTATTTGAAATGCACCCCTATGATATGGGTATTAAATGAAAGGGTTTGCTGAATGGGATACGATTGATACATGAGAAAACTAAAAAGTAGAAAATAAAAATAATAGTTTAAAAAACTAAAAAACACGCTTTTAGCTCGCACTAAAAATTACAAAATAATTCAGACATTTAAGAAAGAAAGCGTGGAGCGTTTTGTCCAAAAAGAGTAAAGATAACATAAACGCTCCACGCTTTCTTTCTTAAATGTCTGAATTATTTTGTAATTATTAGTGCGAGCTAAAAGCGTGTTTTTTAGTTTTTTAAACTATTATTTTTAGTAACGTAAGAAGGTCGATTTCATTTATCTAATGAATAACACAGATATTATGTTTGGAGTCTTTACATTTTGCATAGTTCAAATTCGGGCCCGAACGGATAGGTCTTCAGTGTCAGCACCTCTATTAAGAGAGTTGTTTGAAATGTATTTAGAAACAATGTTGAAACTTAAATTAATAGTTTAATTTGATAGCCTACTCCTACGTGGGAGCCGTGAGTTACTGATAGATTGTGGTTTTTTTTTCTTATAGTTTCAAAGTAAATCAATACAGAGGTTAAAATGTTAGAGACCATAATTCTGAATATTATTTCATAATACTACATTAGCAGTCTCGGATCAAAGTGCGAACCTGAAATATAAGTCTGCGGTCGACTCAATGCCATTCCTAGCATTGTTATGTCTGCGCATTAGAATATCAATTATGCAGATGAGTGTAAAGTTTACACGTCTGACAAGTACGCGAGTGTAAAAAACTCTCATTAGTTGCTTGTAGCTGCCTGCCCTCCCCCCCATCCCCCCACTACCCCGCGCACAAACCCGACATGAAACGAGACCACTTTTTTGCTGACTGTGTACAGAATATATTATAAGCTATTACAAGTATTTAAGATAATGATCTTGCATATTGATAAAGAAGTTAAAAACTGATCTAGATTTTGTTCAACTTATTGGCAGTACAATAATTGTATAATTACATACTAGGTATATGCAAGCCAAAGAAAACGTGTTTGATATTGATTATTATATTTGTGGTATTATAAACAAATTCATATAGTATTTTAAATATGTTCCCGATATTTGTCTGGATGAAATCGTTTTCTCAAGATAAGACGGTCTTAGTTGTAATATGAACACCAAAATAATTTATGTGAATATTATACCAGCTCAATATGAATATTAATTATGTCAATATATAAATGTTGTAGATACACAAATTCGCGTAAAAATATAGCTCATGCGCGGCATTTTAATTGTTTGCTTATGATGTGTCTAATGAACGAATGAACGCAAAAAAACATCACAATACATGCCTTTGATAGTCTGAGAGCACACAGATATCTGAATAAATAATTAAATCAATATTACTTTAGCCCAAAGTCATTCGCTCAAATGTTCGGCGTTCACCCGTAGGTTTATACGGAACCTTCATTGCGTGATTCAGATTCGCACTAAGCCGGTTTTTTTCTCTTTCAAACTGTATCCGATATTGCGGTTGCTGGTGTTAACTACGTAATCCTTCCTAACCATTAAAAACTATATTTTAAAAACACCGTTTAATGTGACTTAATTGGGCGTGTAATAACTGTTATTAAAATGTATAATGAAAAGCAATAAATCACTATCATTCGTCGCCGAGACGAGGACGGCGCTCATTTGTCTGTTTTATTGTTGCTTTACGCATGTCCGGTCGTCACGCTTACTAACAATCAACTAGGGACAACACGTTATTGGCTTTAGTTTATCGTAAATTATATTTCAAGGACCTCTTATCTGTAAGGCTGTTGGTTTTCAATTAAAAAAAAACCGACGCAGTGGGCCCGTGGTGGACTCTTTTAGAGCGAGTCAGATTAGATACATTTAAGACGAAATTGGGAACCTTCACCACGTTGGCAAAACACGTTTAGGGCGTAACCTATGGACCCGATTAAATAAGGTACGATCAAAAGCAACATTAAACACTTTGGCCTATGCACCCTTGTGTCGAGCGCATAAGAACTAATATCGACCTGCGAGTGTTTACCTCGACGTGCTGTTGACCGTACATCGATCTGCATGCTAGCGTTCTAGGTGTAACAGAGTCAAAACCCCAGTCGGGGGGTCTAATCCCGCGGGGAACTGTCAATATGTCGGCTTGTACCGATCGTGTGGCCGTGGCTGTGGACCGCTGGGCGAATCATCCAAATACTGTTACTGAATGGGTCGTTTCGCCCCGCGGTCCGAATCGTACGCGGGGCGAAACGAGTAACGACCCGCGTGTCCGCGTCGTGCGGAGCCCGACCCTCGCCCACGCTCCTCCGAAGACACACAAATAATAAACATTTCGCACTCAATAAACATTTGCTTTAGATTTCCGTCGCCGCGTTTGTCTTGTAAGGTATTTGCGGAATCTCACACGGCCGTAAACGGCGCGGGTTCGGCGCGACAAACAGACAGACACCAACCCCGCCAATGATAATGAAGGATAATAACAACTTCGTTGACGTAATTGAGTGGGCATTCTTTGGGAACCTTTTTGGAACAGCTAATATTTTTCTAAAAATAGTCGATATCAAGCCAATAGTTTTTAAAAGCAAAGTATCTCAAAAGAAACAAGAGCTGTGGTAAATCATTTATCATTTCATCAGCAGGTTCAACCATCCTATTTTTTAAAGTTGGATTTCGATTTAATTTCTACCAAAATCACAGCATAAGTAGGTCCTACTTTGATTTATTAATGGCGATTGTTATATTTTTTCATTTTCTCTCTTTTTGCATCGAATCATGTGTTATCATTATATTATTGATTGTCAGTGAACACGTAGTGTCACTGAAACATTGCGTGTGTCAGATGGCTTGCGGTTCAGATGAGCTCACGCCCGAAGCATCTGTCCCAATACTCTTGACACGGGCGTGTTTGCGCATAGCTGATAACGCATCGCAGTGACATTGTCTCTGAATAACATACGAGATAACGCTGGAACCAACAAGCGTGCACAATTTGTTTTGCTTTGAAGAATTTGCAATGTAAACAGACTTGGATACCAAGGAATTAGTTTTACCTAGATGTTTTTATTTATCTACATATACAGCTATCTTCCTTCAATCTCGTAATCTGAAGGGTTGCGCTGCGATGCGACAGTGGAATTCTTAAATTCTCGACTGAGTGCTTTTTTAACTGTGGGACATTCAAGTGCTAGAGAGTGTAACAAAATGCAGGACATTAGTACCTATGCAGCCTTTTCCTCTTTCCAATTGGGCGTGCTAGAAACTTTATCATTTACTATTTTCTCTACCTAAAGGTTGTCTGGATGCGATCTCACGCCTAAATTGTACTATAATTTGTCTGTAAAACCATTTTCTGTAATGTCTTGTGCAATAAAGCAATCTATCTATCAGCCATCACAAATACTAATATATATTTAATCTGAGTCTTATGTTAACGAGTGCTTACATTCTAGAGGTGGTCACTGTATACATATAAATACCGTGTCGAGTCCTATGGGTTCTTTGCTATCTGGTACCATTACTTTGATTATTTGTGATAGCCTTCGCTTGCCTACGATGTATTAGTTAAATGTTTGGTACCAATAGTGTCTGCGCAGCGTGCAATGAGCACGTTAAATGTACATCGTGCGCACGCGCACCTCGGGCGCGTCGCACTCGGCGTGTAATGGCGCTGTTGACACAACGCGAGTGCACACTTGAACGGCAGATGGTTGAGCGTGATTTATGTCTTCATCCTCGACATTCGACACGTGCCGCGGCACCTCTGGCCTAGCTGGAACAACTACTTCAAACCAACGCAACGTGTTCCATAGTATACTTGTTTTAACAATTTTCGGCACAGGAAGCTGCAAGTAGTCATATTATGCGTGGTCTGAACCATAAAACCTACAATTTTACAATGTGTGACGATCCGTCACACAGGTAATACTCTAGTATGGACACCGATCTTATGATGATGAAGTGAAACAAAGAAAACATTGTACAGTCAGCGACTTTAGTTTGTAAACAACTCAGTACCTTGTCACATTAATCTAACTCTCTATTTCACTTACTCAGTCACATGGATGTTTAGTGTATGTCGTGACCTTTGTGAAGAGGATATAAATTACATATTGTTGTTACATTAATATTATTTAGGTTAAAATTATTTTCAGTACGCTTAATTAAGTGGTGCATTTATCCGGTAAAAAAAAATCGTATCATTGTGGGACCTCACGCATGATCTGTGATTGTAACCGCATCAGAATCTTTTCCGTCAGTCGGCGCGTACGCGCGGGCTGGAGGTAGAGGGGGGGAGGGGGGGGGGGGGAGGTCCGGTGCTGACTCGGCGAAAATGTATACTCGCGTGCCTCAATGGTGATGCAGCGCTTAGAGATGCAAACATTTGAAAGGAAACATATCGAAATATTCCGGAGATGGTGGTGTGTGACCCATCGATATTTCAAATAAGCTTTGCATTTGTGAGCGTTCAAAATTAAACCATATTCAGATTAAAGCTTGTTGTTGATGTTGGCGTACTACACTAAATAAAATAAATTTTGATTCTTTTAATTATTTTTAATCCGGTTTCATCGGATAATTCGAAGTGGTTGACTGCGATACAACTCGAACAAATGCCGTTTCGTTTCGTTTCTTTAAATGACGTCATTAAACCAAAGTTTTTAGGAAAACAAAATTATTTTATTTTATTTATTTTATAGTAGGCCAAATGAAGTCTTAAGTTTGGCTATTAATATAGCATCAAAAACGACATAATGGTATTAGGGTTAGCCTTATGTTTGTATGCTTATAAATAAATAAATAAAATAAATGTTACCGATGTACGGTTTGCAATTTGCATCCCTAGCTGCGCTTTGTGCGTCGCGTGCGAGTGAAGGCGAGGCGCCCATTACACTATTAGCACCTAATTGCATTGTGCGCCAAACAATGCTGACCAGTTACAATGGTACACGACTATCGTCAAAGCAGTTCAATTTACTACACGTTATTGTAATCAGCTTACTTTATACTAAGGCTGAAGCTCAACAGTGATATCGTGGGCATTCTTCTCGATTTATTTTATTGTTCGGGTAAGCGTTATATACATTTTATAAGACACTTTTGTTACAAAACACCAATCAATTAGACCTACAAATACTCGGCGGACTATGCGATTATAGACAGCAAGCACTAGCTTGAAAAATAGGTTTTCCGTTAGACTTTTAAATGATTCGCTTTTTAAAACAGTCTTTTAATTTAACTGTTGTCCTTTACTTTATCCGCTTAGTGCCCTAAACATTATTCTATCCTATCGGTCCGACTACCCTTAAAACATATCCTTAAACATTCAGAGTTTTGCGTTAAACAGTAATAAACATAGACCACACATCCAAATCTTAACGTTTATAATATTTAGTAGAATTTGCATATAATTACATCAGTTATATGTAATAGTTTGTTGCCTAATAATACGTGCTCTTATTCATACTTCCCGAGTATAGTATCGTCAGAATTCAATGGTCAGTAATGGTACCTTCACAATATTGGCGCGATACAGTGGCATGGCGACACGTCGCAAATTGGCAAATGAACGTGCATCGCGTTGTGTCTTGTGTCCGAGTGGTCGGCAGGCGGCAGGCGGCAGGGGAGGCGCGACGCGGCGACGTGTCGCGGCGGAATGTGCGACGCGCGCTGGCGACGCACGCGCATTCCTCATGCTGCACACAAATGGTAGATCGGAGATGCATGCTGTGGCCATATCGTAGAATTGACCATTGATAAAATGCTCGACAATTTCATGATGGAGTCACATTTCATGAAATGTGTCACTGTCCATTCGCCACATCATGATGTGCTTTGGCCAGATCCATTATAATACATTTTTTTTCGCAACGTTCAACTGTAAACTCGGCTACTTCATGAAATAGTCAAGATTACTTAATCATATCTTAAAATAGTAACATCAATTGCCGTAAGAACGCTTCGTTTAAGTGTCAAAATGGAGGCTGCTAACGAATTGTTCACTTTTTTACTGCAAGATTTTATTTACGTTAAATAAGTTTCTTGTTAAGATTAATGTTATGTAATAAGTACATGAAAGACCGAGAAAACAATAATCAAGTTCAAACGGTATGTGAAAATTCTCGAGCATTTCATGATGTGGACAATTCTACGATAAGGCCACGACACATTCGCGCTATAATCAATAAGAAAACCATCACAGAGTCACTCAGTAATTCGAGCCACACTACAGAAAAGAATGCGGGTGTTTCGTACGTACATAACGTAAATAATTAATAGTAAATATATTTAAGTAATAGTGTCGAAAAAAAATAATCGCATCCCAAATTAAAAAACGAAACTATTATTTTTTAACAAAGAGTATTCAAAGAAAAGTAATTATAATGTACTAGGGTTAAACACTGAAAAATTAACTAAGGGAACGTTCAAGTAATACGTAACGCAATTTTGGAAGTATTTTAGGCTTCCCCCCACGCTCTTCTCATTTTTTTTTATTATTACGCATAGTAACGTTTCACAAATCATCCCCTCCCCCCAATTGCGTTACGTAATACTTGAACGCTCCCTAAAACGGTATCTGAAATGTTTCCGCTCAGCAAATGTCGCGGTGACGCTGTGCGCACCACATCGGCAATTCTGAAACAAGAGTACGGCAACTAGCACCGCTGCATGTTGCAAGCAGTTGCAAGTAGGTACATACTGGAACAAGAGTACGGCAACTAGCACCGCTGCATGTTGCAAGCAGTTGCAAGTAGGTACATACTGGAACAAGAGTACGGCAACTAGCACCGCTGCATGTTGCAAGCAGTTGCAAGTAGGTACATACTGGAACAAGAGTACGGCAACTAGCACCGCTGCATGTTGCAAGCAGTTGCAAGTAGGTACATACTGGAACAAGAGTACGGCAACTAGCACCGCTGCATGTTGCAAGCAGTTGCAAGTAGGTACATACTTCAATATCATTAAAATGTGAAGTCATTGGAATACATAAAGTGTAGTGTACAAAACGACTTCCAAAATTGGTAACTTGAAAGCTTTTTAATTAACTTGTAGTTATTTTAATTTCTTGGTGTCGTAGTGATCTTGTTCTCAATTGTTTTAATAAAATTTATTTTAGTGCAAATTAAACAGCGTCATTTCGTTAAGTTTCGCAATTTAATGGGATTTGATTGTATTTAGATATTTGGATTTCGAATGAAGATAACGTTGTGTGTAATAAAAATAAAGGCCTAGCTAAACGGTCGGATTCGTTGCGTCCTATTACCGCGCAGCTGGCAAGTCAGAGTGTGCTAGCTCTACAGTTCTACAAACTGCTAAAGCTGTGTTCACGATCAACGGAGCACGATCGGCTCGTAAACAAAACGAAACAGTTAATAGAAGTTTGCTAAAATGTCTGGTATGTACCTACCGACGCCGGAATGATATTTGTTTTATCACAGACTCTAATTACTAGCAGATTACTAGACGAAATACTGTTATGACAATAGTTACATAAATTACTTTCAAATCCAACCGAAATATTATGATTATATAATATTATATTAAACAATTAACCTTATATATGTCACCGTAAGATTGTAAAAATCGTTAGATTACAATCTACCTCGCGAGATTGTAAACTGTCGACAGATTGTGAACCGTAACTGGGGATTGCAATTTAACGGATTATTTTTCGCTTTATTGTAATCTATCGAAGTGAAACCGTTAAATTACAATCTGTTAGGCGTCAAACTGTCAACTGTCCGAAAGCTCTTCCTGATTGGTCGGTTTATTGTATGAGCGACCAATCACGACCAGCCTTTGTATGTCCGCGTAAAGTTAGGAATGAAATTCAATTCAAATCATTTCTTTTATTTAAAGAAATAGATATGTCGTATAAATAAAATAAATGCACTTCAAAAAATCTTCAAGTAAATATTTATTTACTATTTACTGGGTAATCAATAATCCTGACATACCTACGTTGAGAAATAATTGTACCGAAATATTTATTCTTCAAACACTCAAAATTATAATTGAAAATTACAATAAAATGAAACAATTATTTTGTCTTTTAACACTAGTTAAAATTGGAAAATTTTAAGAATTTTTATAAACAAATATTTAGTGCTTTAAACATACCATAAATTAATAGTATAAAGACAACAAACAAATATGGCGAATGACGGGGCGGCGGGGGGCACATAACTCTCAACCAATCAGCGCGCGAGATGCATTTCGTTCTACATCAGTTCACAATTTGACCGATTCCCATCGATAGATTACAATATAACGAAAAATAAGGCGTTAAATTGCAATCATAATGTTACGGTTCACAATCTGTCGACAGTTTACAATCTCGCGAGATAGATTGTAATCTAACGATTTTTACAATCTTACGGTGACATATATAATGCTAAATCCTAAAAAGTGTAATTCAATAACATTCACCCGTAAGACTATGCCTACAGAATTTGATTACCACTTAAATGAGGAGAAACTTATAAGGGTAAGTGAGGTGAGAGATCTTGGTGTACAGTAATTAATAATAATAAAGTAATGTGTAGGACATTGTAAGTTGTCTTTTAATAAACACATTGATCTTATTACAGCTAAGGCTTTCCGTATGCTTGGTTTCGTTGGTTTTAATTATTTTCTTGACACCAATTTTAGAATTTTTTTGTTTTTAGATTTTTGATAATTTAAATATACATTTTTGTTCAATTCAATTCAATTAAAACTTCAATTTTTATCGTATTTTATCTTTTATCTGTGGAAACTTAACTGATTTGTGTCTTATTTATATTTGTATTAACTGTATGTGACTGTAAATTGTATGTTTCCCTAATAAATAAATAAATAAATTATTACTTGGGTGAATATTAATAGAATTTTAGGAAAAATAGCAGATAGTAAACTTGTGAATCATTTATTTAGCTTGTAAAATCCTAATATGTAGTTCCATCTGTAAATAATAGGGACCCGTTATTAATTTACAGCGCCGGGTTTCTCCGTATCAATAATCCCACATGCGCAGCGCAAACGAAATATCTTTCAAGAACAATAGGCCGGGGTCAGGACATACGAGCCGTGTTCGCTTTGTTTACGTTCCCGCAAGTCTAATTGCGAGCGTACTAGCATACTAGCGCTCGTGGGTCACTGCGAGACGAACGGCACCGCTCGCCGGCATTGTCTGCGCGCGCGCCGGTTTATGGCCCTCTAACGAACCTCGTTTATTGTGCCGAGCCGATCATAGACGCCATAATGAGTTCATCAGTCGCGGATATTCGCCGGGTTAATAACATTCATGTGAAATTAGCTGATTAGCCGATAATTTATGATGGGTAACCAAACAAGCAGCATTTTAAAGGAGCGAATAAAACATGTTGCGTCCGTTTGCCAAAACACCATAAATAATTGTGTCCAAATTGGAGATTGTGCGCGTCAAAAGCGCTGTCGACAGTTGAACTTGCCGATAGCGCGGCCCACGCGCTGCGCCGACGCCGCGCCGCCGACTCGTACGCGCTTCGGTACGATTGCGGTTCGCATCCGATACTTTTGGATACCTTCAAACAAATTATTTGATACGATCAATTTAGATGACAAAATTGATCGTATCAAATAATATAATACTTGATTTTGTATCAAACTTGGAATAACACATTCTTGTCGTATACACATCTTCGTCGTTTTTTAATGTAAGCAATGTTAATACTATGTCAGTTTATGATTGTGACTTAGAAGTAAATGCTATACAGTGGTTATTGTGCTATGCGTAAGTGTGGTTTTTTATGAAAATTGAAAGTAGTTCAGTAACATAGCAACGGCCATGTTAGATGAAGTTTATTTTTTCTGATGTCATTTTTGCCAAAAGTAATACATAAGATTTCCGTTGATTTCCCTCTAGGTCTAGACTAGACCTTAGCATATCCACGGGGTCTCTGTAATATACATATCTCTTACAGCAGGCAACTTTACTGCGATTCGTATTATGAAAGTTTTACGGATTTTGAAGCGTGCTTACAACTCCTTAATAATACGCTTTAGCACATCATAGATATATGATATAGGGAGGGTACATGTTCAGAAACAAGTACTTGGTCTAAAAGCAAGTCACAAGACTAGTCTGCCACGCACAGAGCGGCGGTCGGCGTGCCAAAGCGACGTCGCGGAGCACGGGGGCCGCGCCGAGGAACTTTTTATACGCTCATGTTGTGACCACCCGTAACAACTGCTCATGTAAATCATGTCAATATTTTATTTTCAATAGGAATTAATTAAGGCGAAATATTAAATACCAGCGCGGGTACTCACTAATGCCGTTATTTGTAAAACCAAGCGAGTCGATGACATCCGTTAGAGTTCAAATCGTACTTGTGAGGAAATTAGCGGGAATTATCAATGAGTCTTGTAAGATTTGAACACACTTCTTTGATTAGTTGAGGCTTTTTGAGTTATTGGCATCATACACAAATTTATTTCAAAATCACTTTCAATAAAAACTTACTTATTATGTTTCAGATATTAGTAAAATTAACTTTAATCAATGTTTTGATAAAAAACTTATGGAACATATGCCCTGTTGATCTGGTAATAAATATCTACATATGTATGTATAATAAAAAGCCCAAGGTGCAAAATAGGACCGAAGTAGAATAATTCAACCCCGATCCCAAAGGCTACAAAGATGGCAAGTGGTGGCGAAAGCTAAGTGATGTCATTATTTATTGTCCGAAGAGTCTTGAAGCAAGGAGTCGGCGCGGGCGCGGGCGGCGCGCGCGCAGATCAGTCAGCCGCGCCCGCGCGTTTACATAAAAGGTTAATGCGAATCCATTACGTGATTAATTGCCGCTTGACAGTAGCTAGCACTCGACTTGTTGTGCTAAAACATTCTTGATCACTTATCGTCTGATTCGATACTAATGTTTTAGGTCAAAGGTTTTCCCAAGATTCGTAACAAAGTCGGTTTTTAGAAATTTATTCTTCCATCCAACCTAAGTAGGTACACAAGCAAGTCCCGTTACAGAGTCTATATCCTTTAGGGTTTCCTTGTGATTGTTTTCGATTGCTGTTGTTATTCCTAACGGCTTAATGTTGGCTCTGCATTGTATCTTGATTATATTTTTTAGTACTTAGTCGTACACTTGCTTCTACTATGAGTCCCGTTATAGTGACCTTTTCACATATATATTTTTTTACAGTAGCGCAGTATATTGGCTCCTCCCAGCCTGATGGTAAGCAAGAGAGGAACCCACATCGCGATGACAACGGGTTTGATACCGAGATATCTTATCCGTTAGCATCGCCATACTAGCCCGCAAGTTTTCAAAAATTTTTTTTTTCTCGCAGAGGTAGATTTTCGGCCTATGATTTTATCTTTTAAATGTTTGTTGTTTTGTTTCAAAAATATTTATGGCATTAATGAATTTGCTAAATGGTAAAATCGTATCGTTTGCAATCAATCCATTTCGTGCGATTTACCCGCGGGGAGCGAGCGGACGAAGCCGCGGATTAAGCTTAGCGTTTCGTGTCAAAGAAATATTGTTTTATTGTTCCATTAGTGGATCCTAATAATGCCATTAGCATGTGAAGCTGCTCATTACCATACCGCGCACAGCGCTCGCGTGTCGCCGATGGCCTTTCATATACTAAACTGGACTAATGACATTGTGTCAGCGCGCCCGAAATATTACCTGTCTGTCAATAAATATTATTATTTATAGTTACAATGATTCGAGGATTAGCTTGTCTTCAACTGATGTGCCAAATGCTTCTAAATTAGATTACCAATATGTTACATATTGACAGTTGATTTCCATATTGATCTTTTCTATGACACGATTTCAGATTCAAATCACATCTTTTATATTCATTGCGGATATTTGCATAAGTAAATTCACAAACTATTTTGTAAAGGAGTCTATGAAATTTAGAGTTTCATTCTATGCTCATAGAACTTTTTTAACTGTGTGCCTTTATGTCTATATCAATATACATATTTTTAAGTCTCGTTACAAATACATCCAATAACAATTATTCAAACTCGACGTCCTCCGTAGCCGAGAAGCGAGCGTGCCAGACTTTAGCGTCGCGCCATCTCCGAGGTCCCGGGTTCGATCCCCGATCGGGTCAATATGGGAAACGGACTTTTCTATATTGTTTCGGGTCTGGATGTTGTGGTATTTCATTCCTTCATTGTTTCTGATAACTGTAACACAATGACTTAAGGTACTTACCTCAGAATCAGAGCAATGTATGTGATATTGTCCAATATTTATCTTTAAACAGAAGAAATAAAACTCCAAAGACATTTTTTGTTGAAACGAAATGTGTTTATACGATAGAAATAAAACTTTCAAAGAAGTTCCACATTATAATAGGAGAGTTATAAAATTAAAGAAAAGGTCTGATTGTGACCGCACAGAATAAAGGTGCCTACAACGTGTACGTGAAAATGAAAGTACATCGCCCTCCAATTGTTTAGGCATCCTGTTTTGATTGGATTCAGTTTTTTATAGTGAGCTGAGCGAGGACGCAGGCGCGGGTCGGAGACCGCGGCCCGCCACGTTTTTTGTTGGTGTTCGGCCGCGTCAGCGGGTGGACCTTTCGTTGTACTATACGCCAAACGGATACACTGATCAAATTAGCATATTCGAAAGTCGAACAATAGATTTGAGTTGGTACAGCGAAACTTATTTCAAATTGGCTTCACCGATCTAATTGACTTCAAACCAAAACCTTTTGTTGAGGATAGTAGATAAATTAACGTGCGCATAATATTCTTATGAGTCTGTTTACTATATCACATTGATTCAGCCAAATTTTCAAGTTGTAGTACCACGTTTTTTGGGTCGTCCTCTTTGTCGAGAACTGTTAGGTAATAATTGTAATTAAATTGGACAGAAGTAAACAACCTTTTAGTGCGTTGTTCCGTTGGTGTCGGTCGGGGCGTTTGCGGCGCGCGCGGCACACGTACTCGCGACCTTTCGCTCCGGCGGCGGCTGGCCGTGATCGACATTGTTTAATCTTTCAATATTAATATGCTCTGCGATTTGTGCCTGCGGATCACGTTATTAGTTGTATGTCCTAAGTTACGTTGCTCAGAGCCACTGAAGTTCGGTAACTGCGTCTTAGTAATTCGACTGTTTCTATAGAGAAGCGAACTAAAATTTGACGTCATTGTCCACTTGTGACGTAACGAGCCTCCACCCGCAACCTAACATGGTTTTATCTCTGTATTAGGGTTCTGTACCCAAAGGTTAAAAATGGGACCCTATTACTAAGACTTCGATCTCTGTCCGTCCGTCTGTATGTCACTAGGCTATCACAGTTAAGTCAAAATAGTTTTTTTAATTGCTATTTAATGAATTCAAGACAATCTGGTATTTTTTTTCTATGGTCTTCAATATGTGAATGAAATTACAGTAACATTATTGCTTAGGAATGTTCCATCCTTTGGAAGTAGTACCTTCATTAATTATTACCATACTGCTGTTAACATCGTAATTAGCCTCCAAAACATAGAAATTAATGATGTTACTCTTTAAGGATCTAAAATCTGTAGTCTTTGTCTAATTTACAACTAACTTCTTGAGTGTTCCCAAATATAAATGTTATGTACGTATAAAGTACACGAACAAACAAAAGTACGTACACCCTTCGGTATTAGCACCTCCCCTATGACGTGCGTATAAGATCGAATATCGAAATGCAAGTGCTAACCTTGGCGTGCTGTTGACCGTACATGAACTCTATATCCAGGAAATACAAGGGACTCATTGCTAACGCGCCTGTTATTTGGAAGAAATGAAAGCCTGTCAGCAAGAAACATGTCTTTAGGGTTTATTAGTCACCGAAAAAAATACAAGAATCGGTATTAGAAAAATATAAAGTCATGATAATTGGTGAAAACTGTTCCAAAACAAAACAACATTGGTGCGTGGCTCGACCCAACCGCTGCACGCTGGTAAGGGCCGGCGTCGTACCTACTATGTATTTAATAACTTTAGTAATTAATTTAGTCATTGGGCAAATTGAAATAAATCTCCAAGCGCTGTTTGGTCTTGTTAATTATTTTATCGTGTTTGAGAAAATTTTAATTAGGTATAAGCTAGAAAAAAAACACATAAATTAACATAGATAGGATCATTAATAGGCAGTTAATTTGATTCGATTAATTTTTTATAGCGGTTTTCACAAGTTATATTTATGTGTGAAGTTTTTGGTGTTTCTAAAGGTTTTCGATTATTGGTTTGATTAATGGGTAATTCTTGATTTCCAATCATGTTTAATTTTTACATTGTATTTTTATATTAGTCTTATCAATTATTGTGACAATGTTTCTTACTAGTAACATGCGTTGTGGATTTAAGATTAATGTACAACAGATAGTAAATCTCAACTTGCTCTATGAGATGCACAGTTACGAACATACATACTTGTTAACTAAATTAGAGCTTAACCCAGTACATATTTATATAAATATTACAGAAATATAATGATAGGTGTAGGGTCGCAAACATCATAATATCAATATCAAGTTTTTTATCATGTTTATTGCAGTTTGCTAATTTATAGCACATTAAACACGCATGTATTCGGTCGTGAGCGCAGATAGTAGCCATCGACAAGTTCATAAACTGATAGCGGGTATCGAGAGCCGCCGATACTGATCAGCGGAGTGTTTGTTCGGCCTGGAGTGGTGGCCGACCTCATTCGACCCGCTCTCTCAACAGTGTATTACCTACCAAATGTTTAGCAGCGGATTATAAAACACTATCAACGGTAATAGAGGATGCTTTAATATCGTGAACTATATCTGAAAATCTAACTAGTCATTATTTCAATTTAACACTTACCAGACTTACGGCCGATGATTATTAAAAGCCCAGGTGTCTCGTAACAATTGTTTATTAATAATGCCTGTGCTCGGATGAACCTTGTTACGTTCTTTGTTTGTTTCGATAACCATTAAGTACGAAACCTTGAATTTTGATGAACTGAAGATGTGATCTTAAACTTGAAAATTTGATGTTTGAAACGATAGCTTTAACTTTAATTGTTTATAACTCATGTAAAACCAAATGCATATTTAAATCCACTAAGTTCACTAATTTATGTTCATTTTTATACAAAAGAAAGATGAAGAATGCGGTCGTGTATATTCACTTGAATGGAAATTAGATTTTATTTCTATTACATGCGATAATGAGTAGTAGTGACAATTATCGTACATCTCGTACCTTTGTTGAAACAGAGTAACATCTGAGTAATAGTAATGCTGCATAACATAATATTGTCATATGTAGACGTTTTGCCAATAAAATAGATGCGACCGATCGAATTCTTCGAAGTGTGTTGGCGGGGATTAGGTACAGGCAGATTATGCGTTTCGCGAATTAGCAAACGAAAGTAATAAATCATAATTTGCAGTAGACGCGGGCGGAAACAGACACAATGTAGGATATTTAAATCAATATTAGACCTCCCAATAATATAATTTGCATCGCTAATCAAGATGTTGGGCCACATAATGACAACATTCGATGATAAATCGGCAAGAACCGGCCGATTTAAATAACACCGTCGGTCGATATCATCCGTAAAGATTATCGATTTCTGAAGAATGATCTATGGGAGTCCTAATAAAGTTGAACCGGTCCCCGTCATAAAGTTGAGTTATTTAATGGAACCGCCGCGCGTCCGTGTAATTATTGCGGACTTGTCATTAATATCAATACGCTAAACTGATGTTTTACATACTTTTACACGTAATGATCGAAAGTTTGTTATAGTGGGAAGCGTGGGTTTCAATAATATCGTAATAAATTATAATGTAGGATGTTGCTCATTTTGTTAATTCTAAATTCTTATTTTGGGTTTTTAACAGTTATTGTAGCAGGAAATAAAATGTAAACTCATTTTAATGATCCTGATTTGTAATAGGTATTTAATATGCGTACATTTGCAGAACTTATATTTAGATGTGATTGAGAACTAGGAAATGATCACAGAACATTATTCACTATCACCGTTAGAATGTAAGCTCTCATGTAAGAAATCTGTTTTCTGCGTACTCTGCATAAATCGTCTTTCGACCAACTTATAAATAAACTGGTTGTAAATATAAACGAACAAAAGGAAGTTACAAAAATAGTCTGTCATTAATAGATGATCTTGATTCACTGTTAAATATCGGCAAAAGTGGTATCAGCTTGCGTATTGAGCGCTGAGCACAAAGCGTGTTTGACAATAGCACTTGTACGTACATATCTACGTGTCCGAATGATAAATGCCATCAACATTGCATAACCCTCTCCATAAATACTTCGCGTGGGTTCACTCGTAACTCGTCACTAAAAGTAATTTTGTTCGGAATTATGTTGTTACTGATTTACGCACTCCTACTTATTTATGTGATGTTTAAAATTGTACTGCTACTGGATCGGTCGTTGATAGCATTGCAATTTTTATAACGTCTGTCATCAAGACTGTATAAACAATATCTCATAGTGTTTGTAATATTTTAAAGAGTGTGGTAAGAATGGTAGGAGGTTTAATTGATCATGCTTTACGTTTAATGCTTTCCTTATTATTTGAAGTACATATTAGTCGTGAATCAAATATCATGTTTGACGGATTTTAAAAATGCTGATAACAGATACTTGCTTGTCATCTATATATTTGAGCCTATTACAAGGCTAGGTCTGGTGCACCACACGTCAGTCTACGGGACGCGAACACCCGCGCCAATAAACATATCCGGTAAGCGTCCCGCGCGGTGTCCCGTGCACCTGATATTGTCCAGTATTCATATCGCGTACCTACTCTTCACACTCGACTCGTACTGCGCGACCGCATTCTAGGTGAACCGAATATCACTTATCATCGATCGATATGTCGAATATATTTGAAACATCGGATTGAATCGATGTTTTGACCAATATTTTTTATACGATGTATCGATAATTTATATAAATAAAACCAAAACCAATTTTGTTCATTACTCAAGAAAATACTTCAATTTCTTTACATTACATCTTTGAGTGAACAAAGCGTTACAGAGCAATCAGAATATTTGTAACAATAAAAGTTTTAGACTAAAACTTGTAATGAATATTATTTGTAGTTTGTAAATATAATACTATAAAACAACATTTCTACACATAATTATATTGACACTAGTACTACAGTCATTACGAACAAAGTTTTGTTTCTCTGGTCACTCAATATACCTACTTTCACATGAACGTAACAATCGATTGCCTATTCCATACTCAATATTAAAAAATATTGATATTTCAGACGGGAGTAGAAAAACGTTCCAGTATTTAAAATCGAATATAAAATATCGATAATTTTAAGTGCACACCCCTAGCGTACTCGCTCCTACTCGTATAAACAAACACCAATATTTTTGTAACCCACATTCCGAACTGTATCCGTAATAAAATAATTTCGTAAGTCATATTTTTTATCCGATACATCGGGAATTTTTAGTATCATGACACTCTTGCGCAAAACTTATTCCTGCAATTACGCAATGATTTAGCAAAATGAACCGTCACAAATGTGAGCCAATCTGCTTGGATACAGAAGACATTTTATAGAAGCGCTAATTACCCAACATGCATTATAACGGTCGGAATAAGGAAGGACTAAGCTTAAGAAAAAATGTATCTCAATAGGTAAATACTAGAGTTATAGTAATTGTTTCATTCGTGATAATTCATACTTATCTTTTCTACAGATTACATTTACGAACACGTCGAAAAATACACAAATGTTTGATCTGGGTGGGCATCGAATCCACGCCTGGCGCAGAGAGCTTGTTCAATACTACGTAATTTGTAATTTGTTTGTGTACGTCGAGCCAATCAAATAATTACTACTAATAAATAATTAAGAGATGTTCATCCGTTTCAAATTGATAGATCGAATGGAATATGACGTTGCGCACTTGATGTTTTCGTGCCTTTGTATATTTACTTAAGATACAATTTCCTATAAATGAAATCAATAAATATGAAGTGTTTATGATAATTGCCGAAATGTAAAGCCAGCGATAGACGTATCCGAAGCGGTCGCGCACTCTTGGAGCGGCGCCAGGCGGAGACAAATGATGATCGACGGTCGTTGTCCCCTACCTGGCGGGGCGACCTTCAACTGCACTCGACAGATATACAGATATATGACGCCATCACATACACTGACCTGATCCTTAAGTACTTCAGTTATGGACACCAAAGCACTTTTGGCGGCGTACATTAATCGATGACCGCTCCTGTCCAATTTAATGATCAAGCATTACAAACCTGCAGTTTATTTTTTCTTTCGTTCACTATTTCTACTGCAATGATTTTAGACTATTTAAAACTATTTTGTGTAAAAAAGGAAAACCTACATGATCTACTTTAAAATAAAAAAGTGACAGTAAATAAATCAGGCAACACTACACATACATTATACAATCTGAAGTAGAAACAGAATAAGGAATAAAAACTATTTTTTTTATTTTCGTTCTTGATATCTTGGTCTTCTGATTTCACTAACAAAGAAAGATCAAGTGACAACCGAACTCCGGTTCAAGGGTAAGCTTAAAAGATTTTTTGTTGTTTTTATTTAATGAAATCATACAAGTTGTTTTTACACCTCCCATTCGGGCACATAAATTGAGCGAAAAACGTGGATGTTTAATATGAGTGCAGATGAGTGTTCTTAAGAAAAGGTTAAAATTTAAATAAGCCGTGAAAGTATCGAAAGGTCTCAGTTAATAAGCCGATCGCCGGCTGATATGATGCGTCGTACATTGCCATCACAGCGGTACATCGCGAGAGAGACAATAAACACCTTACAATAAAAATGCCATTGAAACATCTCAACAATTGTTGTCGACATCGACAATGAAGGTTTTATTTTTCACAGTTGACTTGTATTTATATAATAATATTGATATAAAAAGAATGTTGATATTTACAACAAATAAACTGTTTATTTTGACGCGTGTAGTAAGTACATACATCGGGCGCTTACGAGCCCTGGTGAAGCATGCATCTTGTTCTGAACTCCATTACGCATACGACTCTTCAGTCATCGCTTCCACGTTGAAGGGGAGTTTTAAATCGAACCCAGCATCTGAGCGATTAGAGTCGGAACTGCAATGGCGGTAGCGGATTACTTTCACACCAGTAATTACAAACCAAAATAAACTAAAAATCCGTGTAAATCTTCGTGAAACTAGAGCGGGCTCAGTTTAGAGCTTGATGGAGTTCGGTGCGAGTTAACACTTCGTAGCTTCCTGCACGCGCACGTGTACAGCGTTTAGTGCATTTGGTGTGGGCTGTCACGTTTTCTACATTTATTTTGAAAAGATCTTTGAGGACGCTTCCTTAAATTTATTTTTATAATTTAGATTATATTGGTGCAATCTCAATAATTTCTCACTGTTTTTAATAAAAAAAAAAAAGAATAGTCTTGTTTGTAGTCGTACTTATTTAGGCTGACTTTGGAACTACTGTATGGTTTCATCGAACACAAATATTGTGCTGGGTACATTTCTAACAAGAAAGTGAATGCAGGATCAGATTTTCTTTTGTATTAAGCTGTTTTTAACAGGTTTTTAGAAGCTGTAGCTAGTCCAGGCTTTTGAAATCTTAAATTAATTTAACTTTTACACGTCGTTTCATTTGTAAAGGATTTTAAAATAGACGTTCTCACGTGTTATAAATGTTTTTCTGACCTCCGATTAAGAGATAAGCTCTTTAACACACAGATCAACTAAAACATCATTCGATACATTTTAAAGAACTCTCTTAAATATTTAAATCAGTAACTAATTCGTAGATGATGATGATTCGGGAATAGCCCGTCTACATTAGAACTAAGTAATTTTAAAATAGATAACTATATTAAAAATAGTTCGAAATTATTTTTAAAGTATCAATGGCGACATCTGTCTGGTAAAGACAACAAGAAATATTGGCTCGCCCGCCCAGACCGTGCGCCGCCGCCCAAGCGGGCTTCAGCACGTAAGATAGTGTCGGGAAATGCCGATAGATGGCGGTAGTAGTAGCTTACGAACAAAGTTATGAAACTGTACGTGATCTTCTTTTGTTTGGTAACTACAACAATAAACTCTTTAAAGTATGTACTAATAGTTGAAGCTAAAGTTTCGTTTTATTCTTTTTAACCGACTTAAAAAAAAGGAGGATGTTCTCAATTCGACCGTATATATTTCAAACTTTAATTATTCCCTAATGAATTGTTTACTCTTTATTAATAATTGTGACAGTAAAGTATGCGATCAATAAATAATATAATCGTTAATGTGATTGTTGTTGTGCAGGTGGCGCGCGAGTAGCGCTCGCAGCATGCGCGGCGTGACGTAGCATGGCGTCCGACGCGCCCGCCGCGCGCCCACGCCGCGACCCCAGGTCAGCACCACCCTCCACTCCTCGCTAATCACTGCTTGGCACACGCCGCCGACAAAAATATGCGACACCACGCCTCATCTGCAACTAACTGACCGTAAAACATCGTAAATATCTCTCACATTCTCCACGAGGTCACAGTGTCGCTAGCTCGCCAAAGCGCATCTATTAATACCGCGGCGTCTTCCGTCTGTCTGTCTGCCACCTGCTGTCCTTGCCCGAGCGCTCGCGACTGGCGAAACGCTGCGCGGGCGCCGGGCGCGGGGATTCCTCCCGGAATCCGCGGGGGAGGGTACGCGCTAAATCGGTCCCAATCGGCGCCGAGCGCTGAGCGGGCGCGCGTGGTCGCCGGTCGCCTCGTGACGCGTGCCTCTGTTGCAGGTCCCCGTACGTGACGCTGGGCGCCGTGCGCTACGCCGTGCGCCGTGCGCCGCCGCCGCGCGCCTGCCCGTGCCGCTGCTGCTCCGAGGAGGCGGTCGCGGCCTGCCTCGGCCGCAGCAAGCCCGACCGCCGCACGCTGGACCGCCTCCAGCGCCGCCTGGGCCGCGCGCGCGACGAGCGGCCCTCGCGCCACCAGCGCCTGCAGGCCCTCACCGAGCGTCTGCGGCCGCGCGCGACCCCGCCGCCGCCCCCGCCGCCGCCTCCGCCTCCGCCTCCGCCTCCGCCGCACTCCGCGCCCGTGCTGCCGCCCGTGCCGCCGCCGCGCGCCCGTCATCGGCACAGCCCGCCGCGGGGCCTCTCCGTCGACCGCGACGACTTCGACGCCGACAACATCACGCTCGTGCGCGTCGAGCCCCGCTCCATCGTCGGCTCCTATGCGCAGAAAACCATCCCCTACCGGAGCGCCTCGTTCTCGCAGGGCGACTTCGCCTCCGACAAGTACTACCGCGGAGCTCGGCAGCCGTCTATCTTCGACTTCGGACGAAAGCCTCTGCGGACGGAGGTACGAGCGGAATCCGCCGACAACGCGACCGAGGGTGGATCGGTGGCTTCGGTCGATTCGGCGGTCGGGTCGGACGAGGGGTTGCTGGCGCACGCGTCACCGGCGCCACGGTCGCCGCCGCCGGATGCGCCGCACAAAGCTCTCGGCGGGCGGTCGCTGACGCACCCGCTGCCGCGGCGGACACCGGCCCGCGCGGGCGAGGCTGGGCCGGCGGAGGGCGCGGGCGCGGGGGGCAGCCTGCCGGCGCTGATGGCTCCGCGCGTGCTGCACGAGCTGCGCGAGGAGAGCGACGGCTCGCAGGCGGACAGCGCGCAGCCGCACAGCGAGGGCGCGTCGCCGCTGGAGCCGGCGCGCCCCTTCGCCTTCCCCCCTCTGCCCGAACCGCCGTCTAACTCGTGTGCGAACCCGGATTGTGACTGTGCCGATTTTCCAACGCGCGATGACGACGCGAGTGAGTTAGAGAGTTCTATCCCTGTGCCGGTGTACGAGTGTATAGTGAAACAGTGGTCGAAGGAAACGCCGCCGGAGGAGGCTCCGAAGTCGGACGCCGCCTCCGACGGTTCTTTAGACAAAGATAAGGAAGACGAGACGATAACGAGCGAGCAGGTGGCGCACCTGCTCGCGGCCGTGCAGAACCCGCGTTCGCCGGCGCCTATCGGGGCTCGGGAGCGAAGGAGGCCGTTCGACAAGACGAAGAGAAGAAAGGGCATCTATATAACGACGGCGAGCGACGACGGCGGCGAGGAGGAGGCGCCCCCCGCGGTGAACGGGAAGCGCGAGAGCGGGGAGGCCTCTCCGCGGGACACGAGGCTCTCCGACGAAGTGCGCACGTCCTCGCTGCTCGGAGATAAATCTGACGACTCGTGCACCAACGGGCCTCCGAGTCCTTCTGACATGCCGACTTTGATGTGGCCGCGCTCCGAAGAGTTGAAGGCAAGACGGGCGAGGTTCTCGCACCAAAGCTCGGACGAGCGGGAGGACGACTCCTACCGAACGAGAAGAAAGTACGGGGTCGCGTCTAGGGGCGATTCCCCATCTGAGGCCGAGAGTGATTCTTGTTCGAGAGATAGAACGGCGTCGCCGTCGCCGTTCAGTCCGTCGGATACGTCCGATGTGGAGGCGAAGAGACAGCAGTTCCGAGGGCCCTTCGGGAAGAATTTGGAAGCGCCGTCGTGTCGGTCCATGGAGGCGGGGCGGCGCAGCTTCTCCGACGCGACGGTGCCGAGCCGCAAGTGGAGCGCGGGCGCGGGTGGTGCGGGGGGTGCGTCGGGCGGGTGGCGCGCGCGCGGCCCGACGCACGTGCGCGCGACGTCGTCGCCGTCCAAGCTGGCGGGCGTGCGGCCCGGCGCCGACCTGCTGGCGGAGCTGCTGCGCGGCTCCTCCGAGGCGCTCTCCAACTCGGCCGCCTTCGACAACGTCGTCCTCACGCTGCATCAGCACAATGTGAGTACCCTCAATTAAGGCTCGATCATTTTTCAAATGAGATAGTGTTCAGCTGCAAGCGAAAAATTGTGGCCAGTTTTATGAAAAGTTTAAATCGTCTGATAAATACTTATTAAATCTCCTGTGACGTTTCTTTATGCCTACCTATTCATATGGTTTGAGTTGCTGCAAAGCAACGATAGATGAATCTAGAGGGGAAAATATGGAAAGGTCGATGATTTATAAATTAACATAATACCTAAGGGGCACAATTAAATAGTAAATCCAATTTGCAAAAGTTAAAAACAAAAATCCATTCTGAAATCCTTAAGATGAGCTGTCAGATAGAATTTAACAAAAACATTAAAAGTGAAGTTTGTCGCTCAGAAATCAGACGCATCTCAATAACTGTTTACGCGCATAAAAATCTGTGACGTGAGATAGAATCCGAAAGAATTGGTCGGAGCGTTAGTACGTTCGTGCAATCTCGATCATTTCAGGGGCGGCGTTGTTTTAAATACATCGCTCGGTCGGCCAATGTCGCCTGACTCACGCCCAGCTGTTTGCTCCAGCACTTAAGGGCACGGGCTATTTACAAAGACTAAGCTTTGTCATAACTTGCTCTCAGCCTACGCGCGTTTGAATTATTATTTTGAAAAGTTAATAACTTCTGCACTCAGTTTTAATGGGGATTTTTATTAAGTGTCAGATTGTCATCATCAGTGAGTCACCTAATTTTTTAAACTTTATTATCTTATAGGTGTATCCAGTTATAATGTCAAAAATTAAACTTGTAATAATTATGACTTACATTTGTGTGGAATTCTACAAACAAATGTAACTTGAGCTATTCTAAAAAATAATTGTCATATAAGACTGTCTTTGAACTACTCGTAATTAACCAAAATTTATCTTTTTTGTGTTTTGCGGAATCATTGAATTAAAGTTGTGGCAAATTATGAGTAAAGACGAGGGTGTGGAGTTCGGGTACCCAGTACTCTTTCTGTTAGTTTCTTTACTCCATTGGGATGTGAGAGGACGACGTGTGAAATTGTGTGTTCAACATTGAAGTCCCCCGTATCGGCTGTGCCTCTGCTTAGGGACATTGTAACTGCATTAGAAGTGTAATTATATTGTTTTGATCTCGAAGACGATAATAACCCTCCACATAAACATATGTAACAGTTTTGAGAAAATATATCACCGCTTGAATTGTATGATGAACAGTAACAATGCTTTATTTATAACACGAAAAAAAACAGTTTTTGATGGTTGACTATTAGAGGGTTTTGTTGACACAAAACCCTCTAATAGTCAACGTATACGGGACAGGAATATTGTACGCAATTGCTACGATTCAAAGTCAACACCTAATTACAAATGTAGCTTTTAATTTGATTTTGCATTATGCCACACTAGCGAACTTAAATATTTTGTAAGTATCTCTGCTTGTAGTTTTTAGATTACATATTCATCCGGCATAGTGCACTAACCAAAAGCTTAGAGGTTATAATAACAGAAAAATTCGTCACCTACAACTTGTAGGTCGCTCAGTTAGAAGAGCAGCACATGGGTTACGTAAAGGTCGTGGGTTCAAGTCCCAGATAGTAAGTTTATTGTATGTTTAAAATAGTTGGAACTTTTATTTCTGATTCGTCATTTTGTCAAGTTTGTTAGCGTCGGTCCGACTCAAACGGGACGTGGCATCATAACCTATCAATCAGGCAGTCAGGCCTTCAGCGTGAAGTGTAAGCAAGTATCGCCGTGACCCATTTAACGTCTCCCAGCTCCGGCCGGCTCCTGCCGCGACAGAGGTTTTCTGTTCGTTTTCTCATCTCGAGAACAACATCTGTAAACAAAACAGTCTCCTTGCTATCTGACTCTCTGTTGCTACGCTACAAAGGAAACGTCTTGCTGCATTTGAACGCAAACTAAAGTAGCTTTGAGACAAAAAGAAATAATTACTAGACGATTCACAAGGACTGCGAGATTAAAAATTCTCATATTTTTATCAATTCCTGACAAGTTTTGATTTCCAAGGGTTTTATTCGCCAGTACCGTCTATTAACAGTTTATCTTGACGCCTTTGACTTTGGCGTTGCGCCATCCCTAAGGTCCTTGTTTCGTTTCCCGGTCGGGGCAATTAATGAAAAACGGACATTTCTGAATTGTCTCGTCTCTGAGCGGTCTGCCCCATCGTCGTTTTTAATTTAGCTACTTACTACAGAATCAGAGTAGTACCTATATGATTGTAATAAAATATTTATTTATGTTTTTTAAAGATCAAGATACAACTATCAATGATTGACCATGGAGTATAAATCTGTGTAGGTATTCATTCATCATTCATACATTAATGTTTTCCCGGGTGTGTGTGATAATTTTTGGATAGATTCAGAAGGAATGCCTCGGTTCACAATAAAGTACTGAGTACTGTGTTTGAGTCGTGCTACAATAAATCCGGCTCCAATTCATCGATGATTCATTAGGTCAAGAAACTATGTAGCGCTCTTTATTTAGCCGCGGCCGCGCCGATGGGCTCCGATCAACTTTTACCAACAACCTAACACTAACCTTACACCATTTTGGTCTTTAGGTCTTAAAGCATTATTAGTTCATTAATATACTTGACCTAGGTCAACTTTCAGCGACTTGTGTACGCAACACTGGTCACTGACACTTGACCATCGAAATCAGATCCAAAATCAAGGATTATATTCTTCAAATGTACTCGTCATTATGTGAGCATCCTTGTCCGTAGCCTGAAGGGCTTGACCAGTATGACCGACCGGCTCTCTTTGTAAAGAAGTTAGGTTCTGAACGGTGGTACGATCATTTGGTTTATACAGACACGGTAAGTGTGATGTCATTTATATGAAATAAAATATTTTTTAGTTGATTGGCAATATGCGGTCTATAAAATCACGACAAAAAACTGTCGAAGTTGAAGTGATTTGACACTTAGTTTAATTTGGTTTTTGTAATTTGGTGAACTTTATTAGTTTTTTAAATGCGTACATACTACATACATATTTCATACTATTTAGTTTCTGTATGTAAAAGCAAGTGAAATAAAATGATAAACGACTGTTCGGATAGGTAGTTGTCTTTGTAGAAAATTATATAAATTGCATCTATTCAGTATAAGTAGGTATGTTAGATAGCAAAATAAATGGTTTTTATTTTTTATCTCTTTTCTAAAAAGAACAGACAACATTAAAATATGTACTCAGTTTTCATGTTTTATTTGGCAAATATACTTCGGAACGATAGTAGTAAAATACAATGAAATGACTAATTTGAAGTCGTATATTAACAAGTGCACGGAGTCTCTCTGTCCTCTCTCTGCGGTCTGAGAGACTGAGACGCTCACTACGAGTGTGCTCCTTCGACGCAACAATGTTGAGAGACTGAGACGCTCACTACGAGTGTGCTCCTTCGACGCAACAATGTTGAGAGACTGAGACGCTCACTACGAGTGTGCTCCTTCGACGCAACAATGTTGAGAGACTGAGACGCTCACTACGAGTGTGCTCCTTCGACGCAACAATGTTGAGAGACTGAGACGCTCACTACGAGTGTGCTCCTTCGACGCAACAATGTTGAGAGACTGAGACGCTCACTACGAGTGTGCTCCTTCGACGCAACAATGTTGAGAGACTGAGACGCTCACTACGAGTGTGCTCCTTCGACGCAACAATGTTGAGAGACTGAGACGCTCACTACGAGTGTGCTCCTTCGACGCAACAATGTTGAGAGACTGAGACGCTCACTACGAGTGTGCTCCTTCGACGCAACAATGTTGAGAGACTGAGACGCTCACTACGAGTGTGCTCCTTCGACGCAACAATGTTGAGAGACTGAGACGCTCACTACGAGTGTGCTCCTTCGACGCAACAATGTTGAGAGACTGAGACGCTCACTACGAGTGTGCTCCTTCGACGCAACAATGTTGAGAGACTGAGACGCTCACTACGAGTGTGCTCCTTCGACGCAACAATGTTGAGAGACTGAGACGCTCACTACGAGTGTGCTCCTTCGACGCAACAATGTTGCCATCGCTTGCGGCGGAACATTCACATTTTATGATTTACTAAACATCATGTCGTATGAAGTTACTTTGTAATAAAATTAATAAAGTTTCACACGTTTACACTGCTTGTGTACCTACTAGTACTAGTATTTGAGACAAATTATTTTTGTTGTTTCATGTGTGTATGGAAAGAAAAATACTATGTACAGCAGTAAGTATTACAGACAAAATCTAATACAATTTCAACGGTCTTTAACGTGTAGTGCAAAGTACAAGAGTTGAGAAAATCCATTTAATAGCTTTTGCGAAATAAAGTGACATCCACCGATACTGAAACATCCCAGTTTTAATATTAGTAGGATTAGGTCAACAATGATTTTGGTGCACGCAAACCAATAGCTGTTTTTAGCTAAAAATGGTATAAGGAAGCCAATTCTGGCTTTAAAATACTTCTATCACGTATAATTTCTGAGATATTTTGCTTCAAATCTTAAAAACAGCCATTTTGGGTCTTCTTCAAACACGTTTAACTATTTCATTGATTATTTCTGGCTGTTTCAAATATATGCAACGAGAAGCAAAGACCTTTGCCATGAAATTTATATTTGGTTTATTTATAAATTTTGTTTAATTGTGAAAATATTCAAGTAGTTCTCAGCGGTGTTATTTTCCTTTCCATCGATTAGTTTAGTTCTATATGGGAAAAAAGGTTGCAGCTAGAATGTAGATTAACTACAAAAATAATAATGCTAGAATTAAAATTTAAATTTTGTTACAAATAAGAGGAGTAGTAGTTTATTTTTTAATATCTAATTATAAAATTCACTCGCTCGGGACTGGCAACAGACCATGGGAAAATCCCTTAGTTCACTGAATTTTACTTTTTTGAAGTAAAATTACTATGAATTTGGACGTGTTAGAAAAGAAATAAAACTATATTCATGTAAAGCAGACAAACAGCTACAACAAAAGTTTACTTACTTTAAAACACCATGCAAAATGTATAATTTTGTTGACTTGTGATTTAACATTCCAAATTTATTGTGCGATTTAAATGAGTTATAAGGTAACACCTACACCCATTATTATATTGCAGAATGCTTCGCTCAAAGATCCTAAATAAAGGAGCATCAGACAAGAGTTAAAGTTTCGTTTTGTTTCGGTGTTGGCCCAAGCTCTGCGCGGCGGCTCGTCGCTACCAGAACAGATTTCCCAACGTTAATCCGATTATTATTCGAGTTTCATTGGTGTAGGTGTTTGCTATTATGGCTCATTACTCAGAGTCTCGGAGCTGAACACTGTACACAGTGCAAGCGACGTCATTATTGGTGTACTTACAAATAATAAGCCTGCCGCGGACGTCAGCGTAGACAGAGGTAATTGATGACTCTGGTTGTGCTTCGCTTATGATTCACGAGTGGACTATTTGTTTTAGGTGACAGGTTACATTAACCTTATTCAATAGTGTCACCTTTCGCTGCACTTTCATAGTTATGCTTGTGTCGTACTATTCGCTGGGCACAATTTCATCTACAACTGTTGGATTCGTTAACGCTTTTCATCTTTTCCATTCTAGTAACTTGCAATGGATTTTTTATTTTTAATTTATTTATTTGTGAAATTACTAACGAAAATCGTCGATAATATGTAACGATAACACTTACATTACGTTATAGTATCCTTCTTTGATTGGCAAACAGCTTGACGTTTTGAATATTAAATCATTGCATTCAGGCATTAAGTCCGCCATTTTGTACGTGCAATAAAGAATAAATACACTAAAAAAATGTCAAAACAAACCAAATCTAGCCTTATACAAATTCAATGCTACTACAATACAATGAACTTTAAAAAAAACATCATCATCGTTGTCTAATCATTCGTATAGGTAGTTGCAAACCACTAGTATCTTTATTAATAAAATCATCTGACGATGATTGTACCAAATGCAATCGAAGTTCGCACACGTCGCCCGTTGCTATGTGCCTGCGCGGGCGCATCTCCAAGCATCGAGCACGCCGGTGTTGCCGCCTGCAGCCCGCAACAGAGTAGATTCACTGCGCTGCCTGTTGACAGTGTGAGTGACACGTGATTTTATGTTGCAGGTTTTAATATGGTTGCACCACTTTGTAGCTTGTCTATAGCATCCAGTGTCTATTGGAACAATGCAAAAACATGTTAGTTGTGCCAATTTATAAAATTATTTTAACTTAAATGGTCTAAATTAAGAATATGTACATATGTACTTGATTATTATAAAACAGTTTGATTTTAGGAGTTGAATATAATATTTAATCTTTATAAAGTTCTAAAGCTTTTTACAATTAACCTCATGAAATACTTAATCTTAACGAATCGATTTTTTACTTTCTAGACTAACACGAATGCACGTAAAAACTGCAATGACCAACAACATAGGTCCTTGATGAAAACTTTTGAGTTATTATTGGTTTACTAATTTGCACTAGATCTAAGGGAAGATGCGAGTTGATGGCAACCCCGCATTTATTATTGGCTCGTGTATGTTTTGAAAAGCGAATGTGCCAATAATAGCTGAATCAGTAGTCTTCCAAATCTCCGCACTTCGATAGGGGGTAACACTATTTAGTTGCCCTATTTGTTGAAACAACATTGATTTGGTACTCACTCAATCGTACCTATATTTTATACATGTAAGACTGTATAATTGTCGTTGTTTATGTTGCGTTTTTGGTTAAAATTTAAATAATTCACCATTATTATTCTGTCTCTAGTGTTTCATGAATAACTTCCACCATAGTTCGATGTACGCTTGCATTATGTGAACGTTCTGTGCTCCTGGTCGTGTTATCTCCGCAGAGCGCATCAAGGCTATTATGCACTTATTCCGGCGATGGAAAGTCCCCGCGCGGTCGGTTAAATCTGCATTTCCTCGCAGGAAATAGCAGCGAAGAGTGCGCGAGCGAGTCCGATGTGGGTCAGTGCCGCGGAGCATCGCGCACTACTCAACACAAACATACCTTTATGAATTGTTGAAATCTGATTGCAAAAAAACACTATTTAACTCCATCTTCATCCAGATCCACCATTTTAGGTATCTGTTTTTTATAAATATCTAGGGAACACATAGTTATTAAGACGAAACAACGACGTGAAATGTCGAAATCTATCGAGATAAAACGATAATTGAAGTAAAGTTGAAATATGAATAGATGATGAATTTATGTAAAAACACACAAGTAGGTAATAAAGATTACAATGTGTTCGCAAAATGAAACGGTCCATGTAACAAGTGTCACATTTACGCTATTACAGCTCCTAATAACCTTCTCCACAAAACTCCGAGTATCTTTACAACTCGGTACTATACAAAGTTTCCCTCTAGTGAGTGTATTACTGCAGCCGATGCCCTCCTCCTAGGTACAAACGCGTATAAGCCGGCTATTCTCACTCAGAGACGCAATAAACGCGGCGTATCGTTAAGTTGACAATGTTGTCGAGAGGTTAAGAGGCAATCCGAATGTGGGTCAAACCGGAGAGTGCAAGCGCTCCCCTGCCAGGGCTGTGCCGACAATTACCACGCAATATTGTTTGTTTACTGATTGCCTCTTGATTGTTCCACAAAACATTTACACAATTCTGTTTTGGCTTATTGTTTAATGTCGGGTACCAATATACCGGAAAAAACGGTCCGTTCTACTAGTTACGAATAGTAATAAATTATACGAGGCGTAAGCTAAAAACGACCAACGGACCACTGATGACGGCTGATATGGAAAGTGAATTATGGACGTTTTTCTCCAACGGTATTAATACGGTATTAACGACTCGTAGTCGGTTGGAGAAAAACGGATAATCATTTTTGACACATTACGAATCGTAAAATATTTAACCGGGCATAACGCGATCTCTTCCAGACCTTCAGGTAGAGGAAATAGTAGACACAAATGAGTACGGCCGTGCAAGAACATTAATAACCAAAGGAAGACAATATGCCATGTGTCATGAAACACAAACTAGGTGGAAGCAAAGCAGACCAATTAAGATCCAGTCATTTCAAAGGTGTTTTTAGGGTTCCGTACCTAAAGAATAAAAACGGGACCCTATGACTAAGACTTCGCTGTGGTCTATCTGTCCGTCTGCCCGGCTCGTCAGCCCGTCCGTCTGTCACCGGGCTATTATTGAAGCACCGTGATTGCTAGGTAGATGAAATTATTACAGATTATATTGTATAGCGGCCGCCCGCGACTTCGTCCGCGTGGATTTCGGTTTCCATACAAACTTTCACCCCCCTTTTTAACCCCTAACAACCCTTTTATGGCATTAAAAAGTAGCCTATAACCTTTTTTATTTTTTATTTTATATATATGTGTACCTAATTTCATTTAAATCGGTTCAGTAGTTTCGGCGTGAAAGCCGGACAGACAGATAGACAGAATTACTTTCGCATTTATAATTTATTTTATTTTAGTTCATTTCAATAGGAATAATTCTTTCATACATATATTTTTGGTATCTTGAACCGTTTTCGCAGCGCACGCAACGGTAGCCCTCAAGGATGAACAATTTTCCCCGTTTTTTTTTTCACATTTTCCATTATTTCTTCGCTCCTAACAGTTGCAGCGTGATGTTATATAGCCTAGAGCCTTCCTCGATAAATGGTCTATTCAACAAAACATATTTTTTCAATTCGAACCAGTCGTTCCTGAGATTAGCGCGTTCAAACAAACAAATTAGTATAGATTTATGTTGCCGCTATAACAACAAATAAGCACTAAAAACCAAATAAAGTAATCATTGAAGTGGGACTCCCTGACGGTGATTCTATTAGCCAATTTTTGCTAATTGTTAAATAACAGCAACAGACAGCAGCTTTAAATATTCATAGAAGCCAATCCGACACGCACATGACCAGTTTTTCACTTGATTTACAAACTTTGGTTGTTTTGAACATTTCTACAAATGATTTTTTTAATTAGGAGTAATCTTATAATGAATTATCCTACATTCTATAGAAAGTACAGAAAATTATTTCTACGAAGAAAAATATTTTTGTCACAGTTGGCACTACATTTAATAAAATAAACCATAACAAGGCGTGCTTTTGTAATGCCTATTGTGACGGACTCCTTTTAGTGTGGCCGTCGATTCGATTGTATATCTATTATAATCGATTATTCCAAAAGAGGCCTAAATAATCTAATAATCGATATGAGAATCGATAGTATGGATACTGTCGATATGAGAATCGATAGTATCGATACTGTCGATATAATCGATTATATCGATTCCTATTTTTATTAGATATAATCGATTATAATCGATTAATCGATTATAATCGTAGTCAAATACTATTGTATCGATATAACCGATTATTTTTAGATAGTATCGCCATGATGGTACAGTTCAGGTAGGTACCAAGAAACTTAGCTATCACGTTTTATGAATAAAAAGTAGGGTATAAATAACTTTTTCACAGATTCATTTTGAATGTGTTATGTCTAAGAAAACATTATATGAATGACGATTATAATCGATTATATCTAATAAAAATAGGTATCGATTTAATCGATTATATCGATAGTATCGATACTATCGATTGTCATATCGATTATTAGATTATTTGAGGGGGGGATAATCGATTAATCGATAATCGATTATCCGGCAACACTAACTCCTTTGTAAGGAGCCTCTTATGGTTGTTGTGTTGCTTTTAATTTGTCATTTCTAAATGTTGATTTTTTATTGCTTTGTCTTTCTTACTTGTCATTATACGTTTCTACCAAAAAGCGACCCTTTTCTTTACAGTCCACGTAATAATATATTTAATTTTTAAAACCTATATTGTTTGCATTTCATGTCTCGTTGCGGCGCTTGTTATCATTGCATTTACCTATTATCAGTATGTTTCTAGTTGAATCGTATGATTTGAGATCCGCGAAGCATTAGTTCTGTCAGCAGAGGAATGGCTTTCAATCGTTCACCGTCCACGGTCTATGCCTCGCACCCTGCTCCCGCCGACAGATATCTGGCGCCATATTTATTTTCAGTGTAGGCGCCATTAAAATAATTAGGTATGTTATCGGAGACGAAAAAACATCGAAAAAATTATCCATATTACACGAATTTATGGCTCTCGGCCACCATCTGCTTTGTGAAATGGCAATTTAATTGTGGATGACTTTTATATTTGACTCCTGACTTGTACTTTGAGGTGGCGACTCCAGAGGCTGGTCATTTGTCAATCGCCCTTGCTCGACGATTTACAAATGTTTAGTTATTTTGCTGTATTCAATAGTTACAATAAACTGGCTTTAAATAGTTGTAGTTCGGTAAAGATCATTATTGGGAACACTTAGGCTACATATTTTCAATTAGTTTTTAGCTTTTCGAGTTTTCTTTTTGAGAAACTGGTATGTAAAACGTACGGTCGAAAGCACCGTACCGCTCTTATGTCCCGGGCATAAGAACCAAAATCGAACTGCAAGTGTGCGGTGATGATGACCAATGTCAACAACAGGCCCGTAAATGAAGATCATAGTCATTGCGAACCGTGAGATATTTTTTTTTTATATTGCACTTCAAGATTGACCTCATGCCACCTGATGTTAAGTGGTAATGAGGTCCTAGCTTAAGGGTGACAAGTACAGCATAATAAGTTACTGGACTTGTCACCCTTACCTTGAAGGCTTGACCCCTGCTACTAATGTAGCACCCCCCAGGAGCTCTGGAAACCTTACTCACACGCAGGACCACAACAACACAGAAGTGATTGTTATTTGGCTGCGGTCTTCTGTAAGGTGAAGGTATTTCACCAGTCGGGCAGCTCCAGTTCGAGCGATAAATCGCTATGCCCTGCCTCTCTTAACGTATAATGGACGTGCTGTCGGCATACACGCAAGGAAGTGCTCATTCATTCTCCAGATAATATTGGGGTTTAAAAGTACCTAACAGCGTTTATTGACTTCGTATTAATCATCCTTAATGCTTAAGTATTAAAACTTTTCATTTTGAATATTATTAATCAAAACTCCTAGCAAATATAACGAGGGTTCCCTGGTCAAACCCGATAAGTGACAAAAATTGAGAATTTTAGTTATAAATGCAGTTAAGATGCATTTTTTTTGCTCTTTCTAATGGTATATTCCAATAAGCCGAGTTTCAATTTATCACAACGATACGCTTCACTAAGAACCCAATAAGTGCTACTTTTTTCTTTTAGACTAATACATAAACAATATAAGTATATTAAAAGGAAACTTTTTTGAATTTAATTAGATGAAGAACCCAATAATGTATATTTATTGGGTTTTAAGACAAATATATTTTAGGAAATTAAACTAAGTGAGTTAAGGTAAGACAAGTTATTTGCACTTATTGGGTTTTTATACTAGGGAAATTCTGAATTAACGAGGTTTTACTTAAAACTAAAATCCATCAACACATTTTGTTGGGTTTTATTATTATAATATTAAGTATGCAAACAAATTTAATCAATAAGCTAAAACCCAATAAGTACTAATTATAGTGTTTTACTTCAAGCAAATATTAGAAATGACTTAAGAAAAGCATACTT
The DNA here is from genome assembly GCA_037074685.1 of Glyphodes pyloalis. Taxonomy (NCBI): domain Eukaryota; kingdom Metazoa; phylum Arthropoda; class Insecta; order Lepidoptera; family Crambidae; genus Glyphodes; species Glyphodes pyloalis. The sequence goes on along the minus strand of JAYKKO010000010.1, from coordinate 16,833,428 downwards.
ATCGGATACTCGCACGAGCAGATATCAACATTGGACTGTAATTTTATTTGGGAAAGAACCCAATAAGTAGATATGACAGTAGACATAACATTAGACAGGTGGCGACAGGATCGCGAGCGTCGACCTTCGTTTGATTGCATTGCACGTAATTTTGACAAAATAATTATACTTTCCGTTTATTGAAACGAAATAGCATCATCTAGACTCCGGAATATGGAACTTATTGGGTTTTACCTCTAACCAATTTAAGTTACAATATTTACGTACTGAGAAATATTTTTAATGGAAGGATAGTTATTGGGTGTCACGTCTTACTTTTTATTTTTGTTTTACGTACTTATAATTACAAGGTTTTGAAATAATTTTACACTTTTTACGTATGAATAAGAGGATGCTATTTCCGGTTTTCCTGTCCTCAGCTTAATGTTCCCTTGGAAAATAAAAATAGCAGCATTGCAGATTCATATCAATGGTACTATTGGTTGCATGGTTTAAATTTAAATCTAATATTTTTTTAAAGTATTTATTGACACTATTATGCATTTTTTTTATTTATTCAGCAAGATCAGAGGGTTATTTTTCTCACGTGCCATGACCCTGTGCTTTTTGGGGGCGTGATCTATTACAAAGCTCTAAATACGTATTTAATCGGAATTTGGTCAATTTTACTATGAACCTATGTCCGTGGAATATTGTTCTGCTTTCTCCTCGCTAGATTATCTTTGGAGCAAATACAAATTACTCGTCAGAACTTGATAAATCACAAAAAGATATTGCCACGCAGATGAATAGTATTGTCAAGCATATTTTTTTTGGTGACAGACACATGTAATTTTTTTAAATCATGTTAAATACATATAATATGATGTTTATTAGCTTTACCTTTGTTTCCAAGATTTCAATATTTTTTTCATATAAAAACGCGGTATATTGTCTCCTTCCAACCTAATGGTAAGCAAGAGAGGAACCCACATCACGATGACAACGGATTTGATTTCGTTATATCCTATCCGTTAGCATCGCCATACTGGCCTGCATTATGCTTCTTCACACATGAGCCGTCAAAGATTAGAGTTATCAAACTTTTTGGTTCGCGATGGAATATTTTCCACGGTGAAGCGATAACATCGTTGGCCGGCTCTTGTAGTTTTGTAAAGGCAAAGAGAAGGCGGGATAAGAGAAAACAGTTCCTTGGAATACTCACTGAGATAAAAACGATAAAAGACAGTCAATAAACCAATGTGTCTACGAAGTTAAAGAGGATCAAGATTCTCAATAACCCCTTCAACATTGATAATGCGCACAGCCCTTTGCTGTAACCAATCAAGACCATCCATAAGGTATTTGGTGGAACCGTCCCAGAGATACAAGCAGTAGTTCAGACGGGACTTGACTTGAGTCTTGTATAAAAGACAAAGCTGGTCCGGCGTGAGAAAACAATGCACTCTATTCAGGATCCCCTGTTTTTGGATGCTAATCAGATGAAACTCTCGATGTACTGATCTTGATTAAGGTTGCAGCGGATATCCATGCCAAGCAGGCTTACTTACTTTTTAGGCTGTTACGCAGGCAGAGGGGAGTACCTTGATGAATGAGGAGCGGAAGGAATTGGGATGTTTTTGTCGAAAATGCGCACTCTTGGGTTTTCTCGGCATTGAACAGGACCTGGTTATTTGAAACCCATTGGCTCATGAGGCTCAACACTCGATCCAGTTTAACGACAAAATTCTCCCGTACCTCCTCCATTACTGCGTTGCCAGCCGAAGGCCAACCAAGGTTTCTTCCATTGACCATACTGTGATCAGCATAGCAATGTATGTTTCCAAGCAGTGGCATATCATTCATATGAAGAAGGAAGAGGGTGGGCGATAAATACGCATAAACTGCGATACGAATCCGTCAGACACGATGTGACTTCTACGTCACGCAGAAAGCCAGAAATCCAGTCACAAAGCCGTGTGGGTAGTCCATATGCCGTAAGCTTGGAAAAAAGAGCTTTGTGCAAGACAGGATCAAATGCCTCGGCAATTGTCTCCCCTCTGAGATGCGTCACATACGCTAGAAGATCAACCGTCGATCGTTTCGGCCTAAAGCCATGTTGGAGATCATTAATTAAGGAGTGATCCTCTAGGTAGCAGACCAACCGGTTATAGATAATCCGTTTCATGACTTTGAACAGTACTGAGGTCATGGTAATAAGGCGGTAGTTTGATGGGTCTAATCGGTCGAAAACTATGTACATGAAACAAATCATTCCCGAAGAAAATCATAGCTGGATAGAAGACATTTTCTATTTCATTAAATGAAAATTATCCAAAATTTAAACAATGAATAAGTATATAAAAAAAGTATAAAAGTAATTAATAACCTAATGCAAACATAATTACAATTGTTTTTTGCCTGGAATTAATAAAAACTTAAGTGATTAAATCGTTTTTTTCTCTCAGGTGAAACCCAATAAGTCGGCACCCTTTACCAAAAAAAAATTTTTTACAGCAAAACTGTAAGCATTAGAAGTAAAATAAATATGAAACCTAAATCTTTATGAAATATCATTACTAATAAAACTCAAAATTGTGGACATTTACTTATTAAAATGCACTTTAACCGTTTACAAACCTTTAACATCGATTATCTCAGAAGTATGTTTTTGGCACTTATCGGGTTTGACCAGGGAACCCTCGATAAGATCTTTTCGAAAGTAACGGGATTAATTGAATGTACTTGTAATTGTGTCTTTAATTGGTATTAAAAAAGGTAAAAAAATTTAGACATTGATTTAAGCTAACAATTCCTTATGATCGTCTTCAGCCCCTGAAGTATTTCGCTCCCGGCGTCCATAAGTAAACACGCGGCGGGTGTTTTCCTCAAGCCCGGCGTGAATTTCCACAGCGGAAAGTGTCGGCACGGCGCACACTGGTCCGGATTTTTAATATGGAAGACTTAGGACCCAATGTCAATATTTCGGGCTGAAAAAAATCATGTGGATAGATAAATGAACGTTCATCAACGTTTGTTCTAGCAGTTTTTATGAAATTGGTTATTTTTGCGAAAAAAAAAACATTGAAAAAAAATTTGTATGGAGAAAAAGTGAAATATTTTTTTTTTTCGAAAAGTTCAAAACTGTTAGCAGTGAAACCTTTTGTGTGTTATTGTATTACACTTATTCGTTAATTCCATATTTTTTTTATTTGCATATACTTGCAGCCTTGGCCAAAATATGCATCGGAACTTTCATTGTATTTATTTCAACTATTTGTGACAATTTAATTTTTTTATTGATTTATAGTCACATAATTTACGCATATTTTCAATATAATAAATTTTAAAATCCATTAATGATTTTGAAAAATAGATTACAATTAAATTTTAAAAATCAAAATAATATTTTACTTCTTAGTGGTTAGCTGTTGCTCAAAGCGCAGTTAGTGATCGAATGAGGCATTGCCTGCTAATATTCCCCTCCCATTCCCTAATATTGCTATCTCTTTCATTTCCTACTATCGCTATCTCTTTCATTCCATACTTCTCTCTCTTTCGCTCCTTGAAACCCTTGCTAGTTGAGCGCTTATGAATCAAATAAAACAGACGGGAGCTCATGTTGGAGCGTCATTAGACATTCAACCCTTGAAGAGTCAACATACCTGGAAATTTTAACGTGAATAATCTAGCAACTTGATCATGGCTGGATTTGGCACTAACCTGGACATTTACGTGTTTCTGCGACAAGAGGACCTCAAGGATTACAAACGACTGCATCAAGCAATTTTGGATTGCGTTTTGCTTGAAATTTCGCAAGAAGATTCAGAAAAATTATTGAATTTTGCAAGATCTTTTACTGTGAACTTAAATCGTCGATGGACCGAGGCACACAGGGTGCAAAAAACATTCATGAAGAAGCATATGAACTGGTTGGAAACAAGAATTAAGTGGCCTGAATGTGAATCAGTAAATCTCACCGAAATTTTTGAAGGGACCGAAAATTTGGATCCTCGTTCTACAGAAGAAGAAGCAGCTGTTCAACCCATTCCATCTACTTCGAAGGCGACTAGTGACATTGGAACATCTACAGACATTGCATCAAGGAAGCCATTTGAAGACTTGGGGAATAAGCAGAAGAAAAGGCGATCGGGTACATTACTCGACTATCCGGAAGAGGAACTGACTTTTGCTTTTGTCACGAAGCTAAAGTCTAATGGGAAAGAAGGTCTTGCTCGCATCATCGATCACCTTGTGAAGAATCCTGAAAAGGTTGAAGCTGTCGAATCACTTTTATCAACAAACGAGAAGACGGACACTATGCAGGAAGATCAAGCGTTGGCCCTTACTGCATCATTGGATCTGTCAAAGTGGAAGTATCTTACTTTACGGTCAGCATTGTCACAGCAATTGAAGCTTCCGTCTTACTACAAGTTGTTGGAAGCTAAGCAGAGGTGTTATCCAGATACCAGAGATATTGAAGTATCAGAACATTTAGTGAAGGTGAAACTACAAGCACTGTTAGACGTGACAACTCGAAGAATACTGCAAGTCGTTGGTGATGATTTAAATATGTGCAGTGAAAACTTGAAGCTTACCTCCAAGTGGGGATTCGATGGATCTTCAGCACAGAGCAACTACAAGCAAAGAAGTGAACTGGCAGAATTCGACGACTCCTCTGTGTTCATGACGAGCCTCGTTCCTTTGAAGCTCGAGAGCGGCAATGTTGTTATTTGGAATAATCCAAACCCATCTTCAACATCTTATTGCAGACCTATTAAATTTCAGTTTGCGAAGGAAACGACCGAATTTGTTAAGCAAGAACAAGCGGCAATGGAGGAAGAAATACGAAATTTGACTATTTCAAGTTGCGGAAACTTGGAAGTTACTCATGAGTTGCACATGACAATGATTGATGGGAAAGTGGCTACAATAATTACAGATACTCCATCTGCAGCTACGTGCAATGTTTGTCTTGCAAAACCTAGTGAGATGAATAATCTTTCAGAAATGTTTTCAAGACCTGTACGGGACGATGTGTATCAATATGGACTATCAACACTCCATATGTGGATTCGAAGCATGGAGTGTCTTTTACATATTTCATATAATTTAGATTTCAAAATGTGGAGTGCACGAGGTGACAACAAAAACCTTAAGAAGTTAAGGAAGGATATGGTGCAATCGGAGTTCAAACAACAAATGGGACTTTTGATTGATGTTGTAAAGCAGGGCTTTGGAACTACTAATGACGGAAACACGGCCAGAAGATTTTTTCGGGAATACAAAAAAAGTGCTCAAATAACGAAGATTGATGCTGATTTGATAAAGCACTTCGCAGTTATATTGCAAGTGTTATCTTGTGGAAAGGCTGTCAATATCGATAGTTTCCGTGAATACTGCAAGGAGACTGCTGAGATCTTTGTACATCACTACCCCTGGTACAATATGCCTTCCAGCATACACAAAATGTTGATACATGGCGCTGACATATGCAAACATTTCTCTTGCCTTCCTATCGGAATTTTGTCAGAAGAAGCAGGAGAAGCAAGAAATAAGGACTTTCGAAATACCAGAGAGCGACACACGAGGAAAACAGGAAGACTGCAAAATAATGAAGACATTATACACAATTTTTTGATATCATCAGATCCATATATATCTCATCTGAAACCTAAATACACCAATTTTAAGTCATCAAGGATGTTTCCAGAAGCTACGCAGTTGATATTATCAGATGAATTAATAGAAGTTGAAGAAGAAATTGAAGTTGATGAAGAAGCTCCAGAAAATGTGCCAGATCCTTTAGAATAAGTTTTAAGTTATTTATAACTATTATTTTGCGTGTTATATATAGATAGTTTTAGTCAATAACTTTAGTTTTAATTTCATTTTAGTTATTTTATTATTATTTCCTATTTACTAAATTAATGAAAAATGTATTAAATTTAATGTAATGTAAACAACCTTCAATTATTTTCTATTGTAGTTTTAAGTTATTTATATTAATTTGTATGTTATGTATAGATAGTTTTAGTTAATTACTTTATTTTTAATTTAATTACTTATTTTATTATTATTTATTATGTACTAAATTGATAAAAAATGTATTAAATTTTATGTAATGAAAACGACCTTCAATTTATTTTTTATTGTACTGCAAGAATTATGCAATAAACAATTTTTAGTTATTTTGTAATACATTTACATACATACCCTATGCTACTTAAAACTTCGTCCGCGTGAATAGCGTCGCGATAACCGACATTAATGCGGACGAAGTCGCGGATGGCCACTAGTTATTCATAAATCAACTTCAAAATGTATAACAAAATAACCAGAAATAGTTTATTGCACAATTCTCGCAGTACAATAAAAAATAATTGAAGGTCGTTTACATTACATTAAATTTACCGCTGCACCACTGAACCGATATAGATGAAATTTGGTATAGCTATTCTTTGGGACACTAGATTTATTTAGTAGTTTAGGCGTGATTGAGCGACAGAGAGACAGACAGACAGAGTCACTTTCACATTAATAATATTAGTATGGATTTTATCTTAGTACCGAATTTACTTTCCCGAAACCACTTAAAGAAGCAAAAGTACTGATTTTAAATAAATATATATTAGGATAAACGAAATAAACGCCAAAGCTGCAAGTAAATATTTTGTATTACCAGTAGAGCTCTTGTCTATTTTATCTGATTTATAAGCGTGGAACACCACTTGTCTTAAGAAGAAAAAGAGTGAGCAAAAGAGAATGAAAGAGACAGCAATAGTAGAAAATAAAAGTGATAGCTATATTAGGGAATAGGAGAATATTAGCAGGCAGGCAATGCCTCATTCGATCACTAGCTGTGCTTTAAGCAACAGCTAACCATGAGAAGTAAAATATTATTTTGATTTTTTAAATTAAATTGTAATCTATTTTTCAAAATCATTCATAGTCAACAAATAATGGATTTTAAAATTTATTATATTGAAAATATGCGTAAATTATGTGACTATAAATCAATAAAAAAATTAAATTGTCACAAATAGTTGAAATAAATACAATGAAAGTTCCGATGCATATTTTGGCCAAGGCTGCAAGTATATGCAAATAAAAAAAATATGGAATTAACGAATAAGTGTAATACAATAACACACAAAAGGTTTCACTGCTAACAGTTTTGAACTTTTCGAAAAAAAAAAATATTTCACTTTTTCTCCATACAAATTTTTTTTCAATGTTTTTTTTTTCGCAAAAATAACCAATTTCATAAAAACTGCTAGAACAAACGTTGATGAACGTTCATTTATCTATCCACATGATTTTTTTCAGCCCGAAATATTGACATTGGGTCCTAAGTCTTCCATATTAAAAATCCGGACCAGTGTGCGGCGCACGATTTACGAGCTAATTTGTCGGCTCGGCGCTGGCGACCAGCCGCGCGGGGACCGGCAGCTCTGGAACCCTTGCAACTGGTCATAAGTAAACTTGATGATAGATAGTAGTACAAGTATGGAATGGGTGATGACTCAGTAAAAAACAATGATTCTATTTATATACCTATAATGAAAATAAATACAATGAACACTTATTTTCTTTATTCAACAAAGAAATGAAGATGATGTAGAGCAGTGAAGGGGCGGGGGGGGGGGGGGGGGGGGTGAACGTCACAAATTCGTAAAAAATGTGCGAATTAGTGACTTCGCGCTAAATTTTGACGTAGTTTTGGTGATCTAACTGTTGAGCTAAATAGACAATTGTAGTCATCTACCCTATTCAGTGTTTATGAAATCGGATAAATTTACTGACTATCTTAACGCAACTCAAGATTATAAATGGATCGTTTCAGAAGCTTCAGAAATATTATCAAAAGTCTCTTACGCACGACTAAGGATAATATTATTAGGTTACAAATCCTTTTTTACACTTTTATATTTATTTATTTATACATACATATATTTAATGTCTGCCGAAATAAGTGTGACTTGCCGCTTGCAGATGCCAATTTAAGAGGATTCCAAAGGTCGGTAGCTTTCCAATAATAGTCCAGTTACAAAGGCCAATAAGTCAGTCTACCTTGAGAGATGGTAAGCTGAATTTTTCGATAAACGTTTATATTTGCATGGAATCAGAAATAGCTTTAGACGCGCACTTTTTGTTTTTAAAAATAGATAACCTTTTTGATCGTTATGCATAATATTGTCTGTTTTAATGCACCTACATACTCGTACTTAAGTCGGGTTATTGTAAATTCGTCACAAAGTAAATTCGTCACATGCATTAAAATAATGTTTTAATCTGTCATAGGTAGGTAAGGGTTACTGTAAATTCGTCATAATTTCTCATTTAGAAAATTAGAACTGTGACGAGTTTACACATACTATTTTTCGTGACGAATTTACCATAACCCCTTAAGTCATACTTATGTAACAAATTTAGGTAATATTTATGACCTACAAAAGGGTTTCAGTGGTCCTTGTCTCTCACGCCAGTTGTTGCCATAGTTGCAGAAGAGTCTGTCGTATGTAGCCTCTCGCTGTTACCATGACTGATTAAAACTAGCGTGTCTGAACCAGTGCACCGCTGTGGTCGGCTCCTGGCTCCTGGCATTGCGCCAGCGCGCGCTTGACTCGACGCGGCATTCTCGCGGCCTGCTCTTGGAGGCGCTTCACTCTTACTACCGCACCTTTATGATAACTTGCAACCTCTTGCGCTGCACACTGCGATGCATTTAAGTCGTGTGTGAAATATCTGCAGGTATCTGTTACATGGTCATACCGAGGCAATGTTTATACGGAAGAATGCTAAAAAAAGATTTATTTTTGGCATATTTGACAGAAATGTTGGCTAATACCTTCTCTGTAAATAAAGGCAACGTTTAATACTTGGGTAACTTGTGGATAGGGAAACGGACAAAATTTTGTATTTTAGTTCCTCTGTTAGACTATCCAAAAATATGGGACGTATGCATTTTCCATCAAATCAAAACTATAACCAATAACAACGATGCATTGAACAGAATTACCGTATGACGTCATTAATGTGTACATTTGACCAGTGACGTAACGAGCTCCCACTCCGGAACCCACCTACCATCGTTTTATTTGAGTTTTTTTTATTAATTTGGCAAATTTATAAATACTACTAATATATATTTTAATTACTACTGAACGAACTAAAACAAATTGGTGTTTTCAACCCAGTCCCTATAATTTTGTGTTATAATTTTTTATGTCTATGTAGGTACTATTATCTTGGCAAATAGCATAATGTTACTGAAATTCGTACACACCGGATATTCGTTTCGGTACACCAGGCGTGGGGGTCATCCCACGCTTCTGTACGTCGATGCGTAATGATCCATTCTTCATCACCATTTTCTTCATCTCTTAACATACATACTGTACAAAGTCGTATTTTGCCAAAGGGCAAAAAAGGTCTGATTCTAAGTTATATCTTAACCGTAAGTGCGTTTGACTATGCCATAGATAACTTAATAAATAAACTGCTCTATCTAACTTTGATGGTGGGGACCATCGACAGGCGAGGAACTCCCCCACCAGTTACAACAATTACCTGGTGATTTGACTTAATTCATTTCTACTGGTGATAACGGTCGTGATGCAGGTGGAAGTGTTGTAGTGAATACTATTGAAGACTGTTCCAGCCACATATGTTCAGATACACGGTCGGATCCACAGACGTCCTCTTGGTCGATATCCACCCACATTTCTTAAAAAATCTTTCAACTGTGGCGTAATTCTGATGTGACAATATGTAATAATACAATTAATTTATACATTTATTGCTTCACATTACATTAATGTACAGATCCCACAGTATATGGTACAGGGAGCATATGGTGTGGGATCGTGTGAATCAAATGTTGATCCGCTACAATGTGTCGGTCGGTCGCCCGGCGGCGGTCGCATTTGTCTAATTCTCGCGCTGATGAGCGATTGATCCGATCTCGCGCTCAGTGGGCACAATGCGCGCTAATTACTGCCACAATGGCCCTCACCTGCCCAGCCAGCATAACATAACATACGACCAAATAACAGCATACTTAAAGCAAATGTCTGATCCGACCAACATATTTGTTGCTCGTTGCTTAAGATAAATATAAAATTATCAATACAAATTTCTAAAATTCACGGACGAGAGCCTCCTGCCTCGTTTGCCGGCTGAAGACTATAAAGTCAAGTTCATTGAAATCTCGCTGACTTCGAGTACTTCTTAACCTAAACAGAAACATCTGAAAACTTTGACAAGGGGCACTTTTGTCCGACGAAAACGAAAGTCTGACTGTCGAAGCCAAAATTTGTTATCTCCGCACGGATACTGAATTCGTCTCGGCATCCTACGGGCAGAGTTTTTTTAGAACAATTAGTTGCATATAAGATGTAAACTTATCATAATATTTGAATATTGATACTCCTAATTTAATTAATTAAAAAGTTTAAGTAATTCCATTCTAATTGCATGAGGCTTTGCATGCTGAGCTTCTTACCGGTGTCTTCTCGGTAGCAGTGGCGTGCGTTTCATAAAGACAGAAAGACACTGCCTACCCTAGGTCTGATAATAGATCCAATATTATTTTATCAATAAACAAAATAACATAAAACTTAAATCATAAATTATCTCCACCGATCGATTGCCGGTGGTATCATTAAGATAAGATCGACATGTAATTTGATTATTTAGCATCACCGATTCGCGCTGCACTAGCGCCGCCTCGCCCTCGCGTGCCCTTCCTTGCCACGGCAAAGACACAAACTATTAATCTCTAAAATTTTGAATGTGTGCTCTCGTGGTAAGTCGCGGTCATGCGGATTTAATGTATGTGCGTTCCTGTAGCTACGTGGGCTTTGCTGACACACAATGACAAAAATCACGCACACAACTGCATATAAAGCCAGTGTCTTTTTTTGTAGATTCCTTATAGGTAACACGAAAAATTACGACTCTTACCGAACATTTCCGAATGAAAGTTTGATAAGCAATGCAAAAATTTTAGAAAGTAGTATTGTTTCATTGAGTTTTATACATTTTGGTGGCAATATTTTTTTGTCGTATTATATTTATCTTTTTTACTACTAATTTCAATAGTCAATAGTTGCCATATTGTTTGATGTGTGTTGTGTTTGTGACTAGGTACGCTTTCAGATGTTTAGGATGTATCGTTGTTAATAGAGTGAAAAATTGACAATATTGTCTGTGAAAGATGTTAAGATGGTGTGTTTATTGAAAAATAAAAAATGATACTTACACCACCATCTTTTCACTGCTTTCATTTAAATTTTGCAAATCACACAAACATTACAAAACATCATACAAACGCGCCGAAAGGCCACTTCGGATATCCGTAAATTGATATGTCTATAAAATCAGTCAATCTATGGATATTGAGCTAGCATTTGGCAATTACCTACATTATCAGTCGACAAGACGATGAACCAAAACCAAAGTGTTTTTGGTGAGTGAAATTTTCTGCCTACCCTGTCTTAAAACTGTGTGCACGCCACTGCTCGGTAGATATAGGTTCCGAACCGGAAGTGGAATCACTTTGCATTGTATTCAATGACGATTCAAAAGTGTTATATGTAATCTCCTTGAATAAAGAAATATTTGAGTTTTTGAGTTTGATCCCGTCTTCTGCTGTACTTCTAAGTTCGTTTAGTATTGCACACTGATCTGACTCACTGTCGTCTGTCGAGTGCATTCGTTGTAGCGAGTGCTGATGCGATTAGCGCCCGGGGCATTGTCCCACGATTCGGGATGCACGCTGCGCAGTGATTTCATAACCAGATACATGAGCACGGATCGAACTAAAGCCGAGGACTTGCATAGGTCACGCTGGTGGATGAAGACACAACGTACGTAGAATCTGATTGAAATGAAACGATCGAGCAGACGCATTGTCTAATAAACGATTCATTACTAACCAGTTCCGATGACGGCCATTTTGACGGATTTACATTGTTACTAAAAGCTTTTTAATCTTTGAAGTTAGGTTTCCAATGATTTTATTTAAAAAATGGAGCTAATAAGAATCGCCAAAAATAATGTATATTTGTTTGATTAGATTCGAGATCTATAGGTAGTCATAAAGTCTTAAGAGTTTTCCCTGCCACGTCTTTAGAAATAGTTTAACTTCAGTGTGTTTCTATAATTATAGCAGGTTAATGAACTTAATATAAGATTATTCCACTCGATAACTGATATTCAATTCAATTTGCAAAATGTATTTCGATTCCTTGACTTGCGCGGACACGGTACAGCCGTAGCGGGCGAGCGCCGGCCCGGTGCCGTCGCCCGACGCTGAGTGCCTTTTATTCCGACTTTATTGCAAAGATTGGTTGTTAAGTTTCAGTATGTGGGTCATGGGTCCGAGACACGTGCTCGCTGCATTGTTCAAAATTTACAAGTCTTAAAAGTCACGCAAAAGGTTACGTTCCTTTAACGTACAATTTGGAGGTCACGCTAAAAATAATCCTTAAAATATGAAAGGTATTTTTTCCTCCTCTTGTTTTCGTATCAAAGGTTAAGAAATTAAAATAGCTCAGGTATTAATATAATATTATAAAAACGTAACGGGCAAAGGAAAAAACAAAAATCTATTTCAGATGACATTTTTGTTTTTCTAGCCCGCAATTTTGTTCGCATTTTTTGGGAAAAAACATATTCTATGTCTTGTTCTAGTACCTATCTAATGTGTCTGGTCCACGTTTTTGCGTGAAATAGTAATAAACTTATGCACAAGAAAGATTTATGATACCAAATAGCTAAAGAAACGTTATATATTATGTCACACACATTTTTTTCGCTCAACAATCAAACCAAGATTTTAGCTAAGCCTAGTAAACGCGATTTCATGGTTCGCGCGCTTTCACAGCTTTACAAATGTATGCTTTTGTATTTAAAGAGCTTGGGAGTTGCTCCGGTAATAGCAAGTAGCAATAACATCGAAAACGTATGTGAAAAAAACCAATGAATATTATACTGTAGTACGATGCAACTAAATGTAAGCGCTGAACGCCCGGGCCCGACTCGGCAGGCGCCGACGCACCCAGTGAGCCGCTTGTGGTTTGTGCCTCGGATTGGCGTTTGCTAACCCTTGCGGGCTTTTAAAGATTACCCATAATCTAAGACCATATTTTAAGAGAGGTAGTGCATAGCGATTTATCGCTCGAACTGGAGCAGCCCGACTGGTGAAATACCTCCGCCTTACAGAAGACCGTAGCCAAATAACAATCACTTCTGTGTTGTTGTGTTCCTGCGTGTGAGTAAGGTTTCCAGAGCTCATGCTACATTAGTAGCAAGTAAGGGTAAGGGCGACAAGTCCAGTAACATATTTCTTATGCTGTACTTGTCACCCTTAAGCTAGGACCTCATTACCACTTAAAATCAGGTGGGATGAGGTCAATCTTGAAGAGCAATATAAAAAAAAAGAAAAAAAAAGACCATTGTGTATTTTTAAGAAGCTATTATTTTTAATAGTTTCTGTTTCTGATTAAATGTATCCAAATATATGAATTTCAGTTCAATTCAATTCAAAATCTTTATGTATTAAATAGTCTCAAGGCGAAGAAGGAAGTAAACACCTCGTAGGCAACAGTTCAAAATACTTTCAAGCACCTCCGGCGTAAGCTATTATTCTACTTTAATTAGGCTATTTTTATTAAGAAAAGTATATCGTTAATGGGCTTGTACAAAATTATTTTTTAAAACTTAGTTTATATAATTTAATGAGATGAATTTGCTTCTCTAATTCTTTCTTTGTAGGTATTCATAATTTTGACCAGACCATTGGCTGCTCCTAAAGTTTTCTGTCAAAGTTCACTATGTTACACTCATTATAAATCTAGGCTTGTTGACTATTGTATGTTTCGTATCAAAACCGACAGATTCTAAAGAACCAATTGCAAGTAGTTTTGCGAACTCCAGCATTTCAAGGAATATTTTACGCTGAGTTCCGTAGTTGAAAGAGATTCCCCGAATGTATGAAGGTTGCTAGTGTGAACGTTAAATGCAACGCAGTTTGTAAGGTTGTTAACTGAACATTTTCCTCGAATTTTCCAAACTGAGTTAGTGTTTGAGTGGCCTTTGAAACACGGTCTGAACATTCTACTTCCTACTAATATTTATAAACTTTGAAGTTTATATGCATGTATAGATTGCTACCGCAAAAACTATTGATTGCATTTGGATGAAATCAGGTCAATAGACAGATTAGATGCTAGAAAAAGGTTTTGGATACTTTTTATCCCGAAATAACTCGAACGAAGCCGTGGGCAAAAGCTAGTTGAGTCTGCGCGAGTCCCGGCGGCGACGGGCGCCGGCGGGATGCAAGTGAGCCGCTGACGGTGCACTATCTATTTCGGCGCGAATGCCATTGCCAAGGAATCCGTTACGCAACACACACACACACACACACCTACACACTCATCAATGAGATACACACACGATTATTTTTAGTCCTCAACATAATTGTGAGTCATTTGTTTTGTCGCGCTCAGTTCACGGAATTGGCGATCGAGATCCGGACCACAACAAAAACTTTCGGCTCCCAGAATCATTTCAGTTCTGACTTGGGCGAGTGTTCCGCGAGAGCGTCGCTTTCGTCTCTAGTTAAAATAGACTCAATGACAAAATTAGACCGTGATACAATCATAGAAACACAGAATTGGCTCAGGAGCACGCGTGAGGTTGACAAACTAACAAAAGTTTCAAGAAGTTAAATGCTTTAGTAACTTCTTGCAATTATAACTGATTCGTTAAAAGTAATTCAAAATTTAAGACTCGATGCGAATTTTAATGTTATGGAGAATTTACAAGAAAACTCTGTTTGCAATTGACCTAGTGCGCCTGAGCACGATGTATTATGTTTACATAATACATATAAATAAAATTAAAGTGTCTGTTTGTAATTTTGAAGTAACAGCTTTTTACTACTTGCTTATGCATTAATACGGCACATACACCGAAATATTTGTTTGTAAAATGTTTGTCTGTCTGTTCCGGCTAATCTCTAAAATGACTGGAACGACTGTGACGGGGATTTTATTGGAAGCTGATATAATAAGGAGTAATAGTCCACGCGAGCGAAATCGTCATCCATATAATTACCACATCCTGAACGTTGAAGCGGCTCGAAGTACTATTAGTTTCTGAACATGAGCCGCGAAATGCGCGAACATCCTCAATAATAGTACTCTTGTTCGCCGTCTTACGCACAAGCATATTACTGGAAGTATGTTTTTCGCCCGCTATAAGATTTTTGAAATTAACTTTCAGTATTTTTTTTAATGTGTGGTTATGGTATCTGTTTCATCGCTCATAAATACTAATAAGTAAAAGTATTAAAAGGCAGGCGAGCGCCGCCCTAGCGGCCGGTGTCTAAGCAGCGGTAAAACATTTTAGTGGCCATTCTGCCGAGTTATCGGCCGCGCGATAATCCGCCATATTGATGTGTTACTTGTTCCCCGGGACGCTGTTATCACAAGCTAAACGTTGTGGCAGTCCGGAAGAAAACATATTTATATTGTATTATTATAATTAATTTAAACAAGCGAGCTTTGTTACGTCAATTATTTATGATAACATGCCACGTGTTTACTAAATACATCCTTCTAATATAATAAACGCGAAAAATGTAAATATGTAATGGATGTCTGTATGTTTAAAATCAACTTTTTATGGGATTTGGATGAAATTTTATTTCTAATTTTAATTTTAATTTAGTGATTAAATTAAGGTTACTTCTGGCAATAGCTAGTTATTTATAATGTGTAGCATCTCGATGACTAGTACATAATCATTGTTTCAGTTCCCATACGTAGACGGTCTGAGAAGCAATACATTTATTTTTTATATTATAAATTATTTAAAGAAACATGCGAACTTCCACTGACTACGAGATAATTCATTATTTTTTAAAAAGTATGGCCGCTGCCACAAAATATAATAATAATATAATATTTTGACGCTAATCCCTTAACATACGCATGTAGGTATCAAATAAAAGGGTGTGAGTAGAACTATTTTTTTTTCAAATCTGTAATATATCGGAGTATTTCCTTTTTTTAAAACGTCTGATATAATTTCGTTACGGAAAGTCTATTCTATTAAGTATACTCGTCTTTGTCCGTCAAGAGAGAGAGACAAGGTACAGTATCAAAAGTAGAATTTGTTTTCGTTTTTTATGGATTTGTGTGCTGATCTTGTTTCGGCTTCCGTACTTCAGTAACGTTTAGATTAAGTTGTTATCTGTGGTCATCGTCGTAGCCCGATAAACACACATAAACACGATTGTTTAGCTGCTGGAAGTGGCGTCATTAACAATAACGGCAGCAGGTGGCTCTCTCGTCGGCGCGGTGCGATCAATCAATTTAAAGTGTTCGCTTTTCGCGTTTTTAAATCCACTCGGTGGCTCTTTGGCGGACAAATATTTTTCTGTTTGTGATGTTCCCATTGGAGAAATGAAATCTGTGCTGTGAAATTAATTTAAAAAAGGCTCAAAATTTAATAGAGCCGGTTAAGAATATTTACGAGTACATAGTGATGCCAACTGCGACAAAGGTCTTGATTATGATCTTCATTCAGAACTTTTAACTCAGAAATATTTACGTGACGAAATTTCTGTATGCCCGATGGTTGGATATTTAAATGTGTTAAGTTTATTTTGTGATTTCAGCAACAAAAAGTATTCGTGATCATCGATTGTTCGATGTAACTATGGTTGACCGATTTTTACGATTTAGGCAGTAGTTGATAGTTTATGGTAAATTTAGAATTAATAAATTGTTGAATCAATTTGCTTAATTCAGCGTCTTGTTTCCTTTTAAATACACATATTAAAGTTATATTTTATTTTATAATGCAATTTGTTTACGAATATTTTATAATAGTGTATCTATTGTGTTAAGTTTATTGTACTTTCGTACTTTTTAGTGCAATGAAATTTAAAATCAAAATAGCTTTACGTTACCAAATAAAAACTAACCATTTGATAAAATAAACTTTATTGTTACATAGCGATCGGCCACGTATTTGCTCTCATGGAAGGGAAACCGCGCACCACTATTCATCTCATCATTCATTTATAATGAATTTCTCCCCGCAAACAACGGTTGCCTATTACACTTCATTCCTTCGGAAATGTGTTAGTTTGAACCATAAAAAATATATGAATGACGCTGCTGTCTTTAGAATTTGGGTATGAGCTTTAACACCATCTAATCTACCTATCAGGAGCTTGAGGTTATTTTGATTGTAGATTCTTCATGTAATCAGTATTATTATGTACTTCTCAATAAGTTTGAACCGGTTGTGGTAATAAATCTACTGCGCTTGTTCCTGTAAGTGCACAGCAGCGGACTAAGTATAGCGGTCGCAGCAGCGCGGTCGTGACCCAAAAGTGCGCGTGCGCATATACGTAGGTTAGGTACACACACAGTGCGCGCGCTGACTCACCCGCGCGCTACGAGAGGAGCCGCCCTCCCCCGTGACCTCAATATCAGCCCTAACTTTTGTACCATATCGTTGTTGTAGTTTCATGTAGTTGCTTCTGAAACATTAACTGAAAATGGTGGAATCGTGAATTTAGTATTATATAAGTTTTGTAGGAATTTACAGGAATATGTTAATGTTAGAAATTATGTTTATAGGAATGCGATTCTGGGTTGTACAAAAGACTGGAAAAACAAGCGACGCAATTGTGAAAAAACTAGCTTCTTGAAATTATGTGGCATGAACTAGTACTGCCATGATGATTTTGACTTGTAGGTGTATTTATATGAAGAAGTTGAAGAAATGAAACTTGTATAAAATAAGGAATTGCAGAACATATATATTTATTTGTAAAAACGTATTATTGAGATATTACAAAAATTTTTCGGCTAGTAGCCCTTTTGAAATTGTAAAATTACCGATTGATCATGTGTCACGAGAATGATTGTATCGCGAGTGTAAGGTTCATTAATGTATAAACAATTATTACAATTTACATTGTATTGTATGTTCTATGTTCTTTAAATTACGTCTTGAAATATTTTGTTTGATTAATGGTGGAATTTTAAAATTTCTACAATTCATTGCAAAAATAGAACAGTTGTCTATTTAGGGTTGCACAAAAATAGGCTTCTTATTCATAAAAAGACAATTCAACGAATAAAAAAAACATGATACTTCCCGCTGAGGCAGATTCACGAACTAAAGAAATAAAGTCTTGTTAAGGTAAATTATCAACCAAAGATCTCAACTCTTCAACACGCTTAAACTGTAATAATGCCAATATCTGCCACCAAGTGTTGGTTTTTCCACCAAAATCGATATGGCATTAGCATCGTTGGCGTCGAATCACCGCGATCGATCTCTAGCGCGACTCGTGACCCGGATCGCGCCTAAATCCGGCGACTGCGACTCTGCGTGTTTACAAACGGGAATATCGGCTGGCCTGGTGCGGCCCGCTTTAGGGCACAGGCCTGTCGACACCTGCCCACTGGCGTGCCCGCCTGTCACTTAGAGTAGACCCATAGAGCGCCAATGATACAAGACATAGGTTAGGTATATCCTCACATGGCCAGCTTGAAGAAAGCTGTTATCGTAGCTTTTGTACGTCTCTCACAAGTAATTTGATGGCTCTACAATAACATTTAGTCCCTGTTGAATAATTACTAAAAGTACACAGTCCTTTCAATAATAACCATATGAAAACTGCGACTACGAATAAAGTTGTCTTCTTGATTTATTGTTTTTCATAACTCTTTTTTGTCAGCATTTATTGAAGAGATCTAGCTTGAAAAATTACGATACTTCAATACTAAAAGTGTATCCTAATAATAAACTCAAATACAACACATACTATAATACTATATTAAAAAGAAGCCTGTGTCCTTTTTCAGGGTATCGATTAAGAGTGTACAAATTTCATTTAAGTAATTTCTCTACTTTTGGCTTGAAAGCGTTGCAGACAGTCGAGAGAGGTTACTTTTTCGCATTAAAATGTTAATAAGAAAGCAAACTAATGGTCCGCCCAAGCTTCGCGCGGGTAGACCATTAGATGGTTCGGTGTTGGAGACTATTCGATGCAAACAAAACAATCAATTCAAATCATTTCATTCATATAGATTACATCAGGAACACTTATGAATAGTCTCTATATAAATCAAATGAAGCCAACTAAGGATCGGAACCTACAACTACCGAGAAGATAAAAAATTAAGTTTAAATTATTACTCATTTTGCACAAAGACATACAATTAGTTTGTGAATAACATAAAGGTGGTTTGTCAATTAGAATTAGTAGCTGTAGGTTCCAATATGGCCGAAGTCAATGTCAATTCTTACGTCAGAATTATGGACTACTGTCGTAACTTGTTAACCAAAGAATAAGTTAATTAATAGATTCAGTAATTATTTCCGAATGTGTATACTTAACTCTGAAACTTTCAGAGTGATCTCAGAAAAAACTCACTAGTCTAAGCATGAAATCAAAGACTTGAACGAAAATAAGGGGTTCATGTTTTGCAACTTTTATGGAAGGCATGCTCTAATACTGCACATTATAACACAAATGTTATATGAGAATCTTCTGCTCTTATTAAGCATTCCGTCCACGCGCTGAATATTGATGAAGCGGTGTTATCGGCATGAGCCACACTGGTGGGAGCCGGATTCAATTTCAGTCTCCCGAGATTCATTCAAGCTGCCTCCCTAGAGCTCGTTTGTGGGAAAGCCAAGCTGGAACCATTTCTACTCCCGATATGGTACGTTTTTATACCCATGGTAGAACGTCGAACGAAAACGAAAACTAAGATTAAACGACTACGTAGATGTTTAAGTTTTAATTTTCATTTAAATATACATACTTTTTATATTATATTTTAGTACGTAGTATAGTAAATTATTGTTATTTTGAAAATAGCAAGTTTCTTGCCGGTTCTTTTCGATATCATCAACATTGCGAACGCGGCGGTAGAATACTGAACTTGTACTGATAATTCATAAGTGCTTTTGTAAAGCTATCATGATTCTTTTTTGTTTGACTCTAATTAAATCAAACATTTATGTATCATCGTAGTTTGTGTTTACTTGTAATAAAGGTTAAGTCACACTTATAATCGAAACTGGTAGAGCTATATACCTAGTTGCAATTTATTTTGCTAAATAATTGAGGTAACAAACAGTAGCTGAGACATATTTTTTAGCTACGAGCTTCAAGTTTTGTGACATAATTAATAAATAATAATGTAAAATGAACTGTAAAATTCCTTACATCGCGTGCGCTGCGAAAACTATTGTTAATCGAACAAAATCATGTAGTATGACTTTCCAGAACTCATCATTATCTACAAAAAGTGTCGCGACAGCACATGTCTAAATATTATAGTTATGTCACAGTAAGCGGTTTTTTATTCTTAAAATTTAATTAATATGCCGCCGCTTGAAAAGGCTCTTTATTTGTACCTTGGTAATAATCCTAATCAAACTAAATAACTTTATATTCAAGACGGCTTCAATACCTTTATATAACTTTTTGAATTATTCAATTTGGACATTTCCACGAGTTTAAAAATGCAAGTATTAGAAAAAAGTCGCGTGGTTGCCGCTCACCGCGCTCAGCTAGCCAGCATGCGATGTAAGCTCCATGTAAGCGTCACTGGAGTACTGACGGGGGGAGTCAATGTAATAAAATAAAGTGCAAGGTTTAGTACCTATTGCACCCGTGCGAAGCAGGGGCGGGTCGCTAGTAATTAATAAAAACAAATAAACGGAGCTCCATTGAATCCATACGTCGTGTAATATAATGAAGCGAAATCAAATGGCTGCGGGCAGAACTTTGGTTTAGCCAAAACAGGGCGGTGAGTGCCTTCACAAACGTGTCGAGCAAGTGTAGTCGCGGTCGCTGTCGCAGGTGAACCGGGTCAGCTATTATTGGCGGCGATCAGCAGGAAACGACCGATCGATCAGCATCCATCGCCATTTGGAGCTATCACAAAGCACTCGTACCGAGTACCGAGTAGGTACGAACCACACAAATACCAGGCAGAATCACATTCATTCATCGGATACCAAAGTGAGTAGCACTTGTGTCATGAAAACCAGAAACAACTGTGGTACAACTATTCCCGTATGTACCTACTTGTTGTTTGTGACTTCACCTGCGTCTTTTCGGGACAAACAGTATCTTATGTACGAGTATATGTTAATCAAGTATGACAATTCTTTGTCCCGAATTTCATCCATACGTGTGGAGTTTATTGTGCGTGAAACAATAATTACCGAACATCCAGATTTCCATACATTCGTACAAACGTTCGCGTTTATAATGTTTGAAGGAAAGAGCATGCATCGAAACACAGAACAAACGCAAATGTTAACGACGATCACACGTGTATGCTAACCATTGTTCCATCTGGCTAATTCTTCTATGAAAAAAGTAGTAATTTTTCGCGACTTCATTTGCGTTATTTCGAGATAAAAAGTATCCTGTAGGTTAAGATTAACCTTTATATGCTAGATAGCATTCCACCTAACTGTCAACCAAATTTCATCCAAATACAACCCAGAACCTTAAAAAAATTTTATTTATTTATTTAAAAAGTACAAAACGTGGACTTAATACTAGGATCATTATATACCAGTCAACCGTTGGACCATGCAGATAGTTCGTTCGTTCGTTAATAAATGTGGGTGCGGTAACAGTAAAAACAAACGATGGGATCTCATCTGATTAAGACAACGTCAATGAAAGTCTTGGAATTTGTTTCAAGGAAAACCATGGACATAATAATAAAAAATATAATATTAATAACTTTAAATCCACTATTCTACTATTCCCTATGAATGCGTACAAGTATCAAATTGAAATTCATAATTATCAAATAAATCATGGGTATATAAGAACATAAAATAAATGAATACTGAAACAATAAAGAGTCCTTTGTCTTCAGTTTATGATCCTCCTCTTTTATCCCTATTGTAATGTTCATGATTTCGTTTTCAACAAAAATACCTACCAAAAAATATATTGTGATAGTTGATCAATTACCTACGTACCTGGAGCGACCCAACTCGCACTTCGCCGATTTTTTAAAACACCGACATCTTTATTGGTGTATCGCAAATTATGTTGTTTGTGTTAAATTTTTTGTAGGTTGCTATAGGCATAGCATATACAGTATCATCGTAGCTAGTTAGGCAACTAGCTTCTGTATGTTATCATTTCTATCCTCTATCACATGACGTCCAATAAAGAATTTGAGTTTTAATTAACGAATCAGCTTATAAATATCTCTACTAAGGCTTCATACATCAATCCAAACCTAAGTCAGTATCTCGAAGTTTCACAGAATAAATGTATGTACTGGTAGCAGACCAAGCTCTAAGGGATGCCTTGTAAATGAGTCGAGAGTAGTTCAAACAGCAACTAGGTCGCAATTACATTTGATCTCGCGGCTTCGCGTAATATTTGTAGAGTAAATTGCGTTCTGGTGGCCGACCGCCGTTGTGCCGAGCGATCGTGAACACTCCGTTTACTATTCCTCGTCGGGTGATTACGAATATGGCAGTTTGTGTGTTTCATTTCATTCTGGGCTGTTTTGTTGTAATTGCGCGGCATAAGATAGCACGATTAACCGTTTATTAGAAAAGCGATTGAATTGCAAATGAAAGCCATATGAGTACTCACAAATGTACACAACGTCTATTAAAAGGATATATGTAATTAGCAGTGAAATAGTGTTATTTTACAATAAGATGTATGATTATAGGTTATGTATTAGCTGATTGTAGTATTATACACCACACTAGTTAATTTCAGGTTCAGTTGGAACCGATTTAAATGAAACGTTACGTGAAAGCGCGTCAGACATGGTTATTTTTGCATTTTTAATGCTAGTAAGGATAATGGTACGATGAAAGTCTGACTAGAAACGGATTCAGCTGAAGGTGGGTGGGAGAGAACGGAAAAATCGCTCTGATTTTTTGTTTTTATTTATTTAGTGAATATGAAATTGACATTTGGTTATGATTTACTCAGGAATGTTCAATAGTAAATGATACATAATGGGTATGTAATCGATGGAAAACCATACAGTCTATCAGGCCTAGCATGCGCCATGCGAGTAAATTTTATCGCGCTCTTAAGAAATGTTAAAATCAATGTGTTAACTGCTGATTGGCTGAAAATACGAGTGCGGTGTGCTATCACCCAATCAACGTATATAAACTTTTGTCGTCTCATGCGATACATTTGACGTATCGTGCATGCTGGGCCTGCTGGACACCCGTGCTCGATCATGAAATTATGACAATTCAATTGAAATTATAGAATTCACTTCGTTGTTGACATACAATTTCTACCTAAGCCCTGTTTCATGCTGTTGAGATATCTAATAATAAAGTCCATTACGTAAATACGCAATTCGCGAGGGAATTTGCAAAAGGTTTTTATAGTTGAAGTTAGTTTAGAAACGAAACATACAGTGACATTACAGTGAAACATTTAAATGTGCCGTTTTTTATAACTTCTGATCCCGTTTCTAAGTTTAAAGTTGTGTGCTAGTTTACTGGCTTCATTGTAGATCATCTTAATGTTCGAAATTTGTGAAACTAACTACTTATTTCTAACACGTTCTAAGTCAACAACACGGTATTATTCTAGATATCGACTGTTTTTTTTGATAAATGGCGTTGAGAATGTAAAGAGGCCAGTTATGATATTAGCGAGTAAAGTTTTTAGCTTAGGGAAATGAAGCAAGTCGTTTAATATTTAGGTGAATAATTCATGGACGTGCGAGCCTGTCGCGGGAAATGGCGGCGGGAGAGCTGCGGACTTTGCTACGTTTACTAGCCTCCTCCTGGTGACTGGCTTTGATTGTTAACATAAATTGATTCCTACAAACTCTGTCCATTCTCTTACAATATCCAGCCAAAACTTAAGATAAATAAAACGTAATATAAACAACCGCAAAATACCTCTTCATATCAATAATACTAGATTAAATATTTGCTGCATATTTACTAAAATTTTAATTCACAAACGTACATATAGGTCATTCGAAACTTAAGATTTTTTATCTTATCTCCATCAGCAACACTTATGGCATTATTAAATTTCCTTTTAACCACAAACTTAGAAACTGAGTGTTTATGAACTTTGACTTATAATTTTATTCCTTTTAAACGGTGTTATCACAGAAATATAATCATAAAATTACTCCATACTATGATCTGAAGGTGCAATCTTTGTTGTTAGGAAATTCCTTATTTTTTGTTTGTCTTTTCAGTGCGTCAAAAATTCGGTTCAGTTTGTTTGGGACAATGGCCTGTCATAGAATCATCAACTTCACCAAACAAAGACTCAATAAATACCAGTAATTTCACTAGTCATTTACACATTTCCGTTGTACGGTACGCGCCAACCTCCAGTGCTAATGACTTGCGAAATTAAAGCCGACGCCGCAGGCGAATTGAGTAAAACCGAAGAATACATTCAAACTATGGTCGTCGTAATTAATGTAACGATTACACGCGTCCTAATGGAGTGGCTCCACTCGCCGGAACACGCCGGAACAAAAGGGACGTCCTGATATCGAGGTATACGATACAGGCCGCTCAGACGCGACCAAGTCACAACACAATCAAAATGAACCCTTAATCCGACGCACAAAGGTCGCCGTTAGAAGCAGAATGCCGTCTGCAGGTTGATGTGGAGCGCTCCTGTATCCGAAGCTAGGCGGGTTTCAGTCAGTGCCGCGCGCGGCGCCACTGTCGACGGGGCGTCGCGGCGCTCGTGTACGGAAGCGGCCGATTTTCGCACGTCCGACAGAAAATAAAAAATAAATCACCCGAGCGACGTACGCGACACGTTCTTGTAAATACGAGTGTTGAGCGCGCCGGAGGCGGCACGGCGCGCCCCTCGCCGGGTCGGTAATGGTTTACAAATAACCACACAAAAATTGTGTTTTATATGTGTTTTACGGTGTAGGACGGCGGGTGGCGTTGGATTTCGCGTGGATTACTGGCCCGAGCCGACTCGCCCGCCGACCGCTGGCCGGCGAGTCCACTCGACTCCAGGCCAGCCCGTTGGGGAAAACACCCGTAATTGGATACGAGCGACAAACCTTAATTTGGCTTCGATTTTGTTGTAAGCCTTCCCTAATAAATCCGCCAGGTCAGACCGACGGAATACCATATTGCCCACTAATATTAACATACCTAACTAAGGCCATAATCAGAATAATAACTTCCGAGTTGGTATTATGGCTCGATGATAATGTTGATAACAGCTGATAGTGTTTCATAAACCTTCCGATTCTCCATTTCGGCAAGCCATTCTTTGCTTATAGTATATGGCAAACAAATAATGCTTTAATCCAGATCTAATTTGTTGCAAGAAAATGTCGCCTATTTCTTAGTAAATAGATGGCAAAGCACGAAAAATACTAAGTATGCAATAGAGTACCTCCGTGTTACTTTCACCAGGCGACGTATTCTCGTAATAAACGCTAAGTCCATTAGTCTGTCGTCGGAGCAGCTCCGTCGGGTGATTAGAGAGAGAATAAGTCCGCGCGCCTTCGCGACCTCAAAGGAAGAAGTTTGATAATTAAAACTTGCCCCAGACGACCTCACTCCAACTCCGACTTTATTAGCATAATTTATTGAAACCTACAAAGTATTCCCAATTCGCAGTCGCCATGGTATTCTGTTTTTTATGGTAGCGCGGGCATCAAGTGCCTGTAGACTTCGGGTTACAAAATGTTAGACAAGGCAGGTTGAGCGTGGGCCGCAAATACCAAGGGTGACCCGCCCCCACGCGCGCTGCGGGGCACGCCAGTGACGGATGTCTGCCCTACGCGAATTAATTTATTATTATTGCACTGCTTCTTGGTCTAAAGTGGATTGATCATGCAAATTCTTTATCAATCGATGTTTAATAATCGTTAAGAAGTAAAATTAATGTAAAAGCCATGAAAAGTTGTGGCACCTACTGGAAATTGGGAAACAAAGTTTAAGGTTATTTAGGTGTTAGTAGATTTATATTGACTTCGTCTTTCGTTTGATTTGTAGCATAAACTAATTTCATTAGTATGATGCGTCAAAAATGAAATATTGTAGTAAGTTAATACAGGAATTTGGCGTTTTATAACCTTTGCAAGGATTCCTTGAAACCAATCATCCAGTATACGGATGCTCGAGGCACAATCATCCAGTATACGGATGCTCGGGGCACAATCATCCAGTATACGGATGCTCGAGGCACAATCATCCAGTATACGGATGCTCGAGGCACAATCATCCAGTATACGGATGCTCGGGGCACAATCATCCAGTATACGGATGCTCGAGGCACAATCGGGTATTAAGCAACTTATCCACGTGACTGGTCGCTTAACACTCAATGACCGCTTGAAAGCGGAGTTTATGATGCATTATGACGCGCAGATGTACATACCTACCCTAAATTATTTATATATTAACTAGCGACCCGCTCCGGCTTCGCCCGATAATTAAAAATGTTGGCTTTTCTATTCATTGCAAATAAAAACCTTCATCTTGAATCACACTATACAATAAATAAAACCGCATCAAAATCTGTTTGATGCGGTTTTTATAAAACATTTTCAGAGGACTCCCATTTTGACGTTTTGTGAACAGGTAGGGTGTAGGTATGTCGACGCGTTTAATACCGGCGCGCGGTGTCACAGACGGCTGCGGAACTACAAAGCCGCCAGCGTCGGTGCGCAAGAGCTCGCAAATACCTCACATATCAGTTTCCTAGACAAGTATGGCACATAAAATTTTTAAGTCTTTTTCTGCCAATGTCGCGCATATACATTTACGGGTGTTGATTACTTTAACCAGGTTTCCTGTGGCGGTTAATGCATATCTTCCCGTCATTTATAGATCTTCATCATGAATTTGTCATTTGCTGAATCAATTCATTGCAATTCTCTTTATGAGGAGGGAAGAGTAAATAAACAGAAAAGGAGGACCTCTCAATAGGGAAGAAAAAAATTAAAAGATGATTCTAAAAGAAAAATACACAGCGAGAGATATAGAAAACAAAAGAAAAAGATTTCAAAAGTAATAAAAAATAACAACCTAAAATTTCTCCCATTAAGGAGTCCCTTAATGATCTTAATGAGAAACGTATAATATAAGAAAAATATAAATAAATATAAAATTTAGAATTTGTGAAAAATTAAAAATAACGATAGTATCAATGGTCGAGTTTGCACCTCCTTCGACCGTTAAAGCAGCAGGCTAAAATTATTAATTAAATAGGATTTTAAAATTTCTGAAAGTAGGTAGCCATTGGATACAAAGGAATATTTTTATTTGTATTGCAATCACCGTTAGGGACTTATTGGTAACAATACCGAATGTCTGCCAGTAGATACATTAGTTAAGCGTAAACAACCTGTTGTCAAAATCTTTTCTAGTCATTTTCCACATATTGGGTCTCTACCCGTAGATGAGCGAGGCGCGTGCGCGCGACAATGTCTCGAATATTCCGACGCGTCATTATTGAAATGTTTGAATGTTACGTGGAACAAAGAGTGACATTTATCGGCCGAGCTCGGCCTCGTCAGCGGTGGGTAATGCAATCGATTTGTAACGCGCTATTACCACCCGTTTACGGACTTATTACACTGGCTTCGATTTTATTTCTTAATTTATATTTGAGGTCAAACACTTAAAATCCTAATTAAGTAAGCGCCACTTTAAAAATAAAGTACGTTGCCTTGACTTGATGGCGCCAGTTGATACAATGATCAGTATATTTCAGACACGGAATATGTTCATATTCTTAAAATGTTTGTACTTAGTTCATTATTATTTAGTATGTGTATCAAATTGTTGCCGTAATGATATCTCTAATGCTTAGTTTATTGATGTTTATTATTATTTTTTTAGATTACTTACCCGCTTTTTCACTATTACCGCACTAATAAACAAAATCTCTGCATGACCCAAGGGTTGACTGGTAAAGATGCCCCTAGCTTTAAATCCAACTATTGTACTTTTTTATGCAATAAAGTTTTTAAATAAATAAATAAAATTCGTGCTTCTTTGAAGCCGTTAAATAAAAATGAATACTCTTAAGTTGTGAGGGAAATGCTTTTATTTGAAATCCCTATCAAAAACAATCGTTAATGTTAACGGTATCTTAAGTATCTCTCGAGCTGGTGTCTACCCTCTGTCCTCAACTAAACCCACAACACCGCGGCGTGTTGTTCATCACTCACATATTAGTGTTCGATAGTGCAGAGCACAGTGTAGCGGGCGGTGGTCGGTCCAACAGCGCGTACCAGGGCCGAGTCCGAATGCGTATCGTAATCATATAAATAGATGAGTGAGATGGTAATTACATCCGCGCAAACCAAACTGCTGCAGGAGCCATCCACGCCGGCTCCGCTAGGGGTGCCACTCAATGGACGAACGAGACAGCATTCAATACGTTTGGAAACGTACATCATTTATTTATTTATTGTGACCATCAACAAGCGTATACTTACAAAAAAACTTAGTACAAATTTCATTAAAGAATTCGTTTTTATGCCCATAACATAAGGGGGTTAGCGTTTATTCTGACATGCTTTTGACTGTTAGTTTGACAAAAAACAAAATTACTAAAAATAAAATTATGAAATAACAATATGATTAAAAAAACCTCTAGATCGAACGAAGATAATAATCTTCAGTTTTGCTTTATTCCTTGCTCTTTGAACTCGTATCTTGCATTTTACTAAGGTGCTGATAATGATGAATAGAGTAATGTTTTTATCCTATTTATTCTCGATATCGATATCGATTAAACAATAGTAAAATTTTCACACACGCGTAAATTAGTAACAGTGAAAAGGCAGCTCCCAACTAAAGCCTCCATAACAGGCGCTGATTAACGCAAACATCAAGGAACGCGCGTACAACATCTGAGCCTAGATTAGTAAGTTTGAGCCCAATTACAAATATTAAAAGTCGGTTATCACTCGAATTAAGTTGGCGCCATTGTATTTAAGAAATTGGTAAAAAAAACTCACAACAAAATAGGATATGATTAATTTGAGAACCATAAAACATTGGAATAATTAAATAGTAGTTTTACGTAACAGACATCCCGCGTCTATCGGCGGCGCATCGCGCAGATACACTTTATAGTTTGATTTATATTTAGAGCGTCCTTGGGCAGACTCGCAGCTTGGGCACTTGGGCAGTGCCTCCATTGTGGCTCGCACAATGCGCAAATG
Organism: Glyphodes pyloalis; assembly: GCA_037074685.1. Taxonomy (NCBI): domain Eukaryota; kingdom Metazoa; phylum Arthropoda; class Insecta; order Lepidoptera; family Crambidae; genus Glyphodes; species Glyphodes pyloalis. The sequence continues at coordinate 16,804,191 of JAYKKO010000010.1, read as the reverse complement.
ACGCGCTCCTATTTGTTTACATGTTTAGACTTTATAATTCGCTGACTAAAGTCTTATCTGTAACGGCGGATATCAAAAAGCTCCGTCTTTTGCTCAGACAGGGCTTATTCACGTTTTTGAAGACGCTCCGAGCTACTAAACAAGTTAAGCTTTGTGTTTCCTCAAAGGATAACATTTCTAAAGAAATCAAGTCAGATAACAGTGAATGTATGTTCGTATAGAAAAGGCCAGTGTCTTAAGCGTACAAAAGTATTGAATTCTTGTAATTTTCAGAGATAATATAGGCAGCTGGACTTGAGGAGGCTAACTACACTATCGCGTGCTAATTTGACGTCGTGATTGAAATCCGCTTACATTTTTGAACACTTAACACGAACTCCCCGAACCAATTCTACCGATAATGCGATTTGACGTGTTAGCGTTTCCAGTTCAAAGAAATGTTGACAGAGGCGCGTTATACATAAAAGATAGCGGCCGACGACGGAGAACATAATTCGTGCCGCCCGATACTAGTTTACATTTCAATTTCATCGAAGTATGTTTACTGGATCTAATTGGCCGCGGCGGTCCGGCAGTAGCTCGCGCCGTGTTAGCGCAAATATAATGCGTGCTGTAATTATTTTTAACGGACAGCTTGCGTGCAATATTAAGATAATAATATCTCTAAAGGTGCAATAAATCTCAGATCGACCGGGAGGCGGCCGGACGCCGAGGCACCGGCGCAGCGCGCGCCCCTCTAATGAGTGCATTCAATAAATCTTATCGTGCATATGCAGTTTTATTTTCGGAATATGCTGTTTATGCTACTTCTAGTTAGGCGTACTTTATAGAGTGAAATATGTCGTATGAATAAATAATATGGGACAAAACCACATACATTTCTCTGATTCTGTGGTAAGTAGCTTGAGCTTTTGTGTTACAGAAATCAGAAACAACGACGGTATCAAAACTCCCAGACTTGAGACAAAATAGAAATGTAAGTATCCCATATTGACCCCACCGAGTATGGAACCCGGGATCTCAGAAACGGTGCAATAAAGTCCGGACCGCTCGCCTATCGGCAACGGAGATCGTCAAATTATTGTGACTCTCCTATTCCTACATAGCACGCATGGATTATTTTTAGGGAACGAAATTATTCCACATTGGAACACATATTCAAATAAAAATAATTGCTGTAATATTATCACCACTATATCCCAACATAAGTAATTCTACGTAACACAAAGAAAGGCTTTTTGTTTATCTAGATAATAATATAGCTACACGAGGACCGTAAACATTTTTTGGGAATGCAAAATGAAGTCATAAAAGGGATATGACATTAAATGGCCCGTACGTTGAGATATTCCAGTCTAATAAATTTCAAGAATTTGATGTCCGCCCGAGTTATTGCCGTCTTTCGACACATACTTGAGGTATAAAATGTGGTTCAAATATTTCACTTTAGATGTTTGATAATGGAACAGAATGACAATGAACAGAAATAAAACATACCATAAAAATAAACTAACTAGTTAATAAAAAGCAGACTAAAATTTACTATTTAGTACGACTGTTAAAATTTTCCAAAAATAGTCGATAACTATTATTGCATTTTCTCAACAAAAAACAACGACGATACATTGATTATATGTGTCGAGTGACGTCATTAGTGGGTACACTTTTTACCTACCAGTGACGTAACGAGAAAACCCGAAACTTGGCATCGTATTATCTCAGTATTGTTTTGTTATTTGACTAATGAAAAAATACTTTCCTAATCATTTGAATAACTAAACAATCGGTATTATTGACTATGTCTGCTTCCTATTTCACGTTAGGTGAAATTTCCATAAGAATTTACAAATAAAGATAATTTGGCTGTTGAGTATAAGCCAGCAGAAATATGTAATTAACCACTATTTTATATTTGATTAAATGTTTTGATGTTTTTAACCGCAACCATTATTAATAAAGACTGTTATTTGAAAAGATGATAATATATTCATTACAAAAGATTTACAATAACATAATTAAGCCGAATCTCTATCTTAATTGAAATTTAGTAGAATCCCCGCTACAAATGAGTAATTATGAGGTCGGTGGTTGGCGTTATCACGGTAAAGCCGGTTGCACAAGCGCGGAGGGGCGCGCCGCTTGTGTAACCGAGCCCTTAGCGGCTCGGGTTGCGATCGCGCGAATGTCTTTTGATCTGAAATGCGTTATGTAAGCCATTCCCTTTACTTCGTTACCGAGAATAACGACAAATTTTAATAAAACACGCTTGCTGTGGTTTGCATTGTTGTTTTCTAAACTCATTTAGGTGACTGTTATGTCATAAATTTTGAGTTTGTAATACTATTAACGAAATGTAAACCATTACCGAACTGCAATAACGTTGATAAAACAATAAACCGTGTTGAGGGAAACTAAATTTGTGATAAAACAGATTTCAGTGAGATTTGAATTTCCGAAAGTGATATGAAACATTCCTGAAGCTGCAACCAAAGTACTCAATGACATCGTAAATGAGTCATTTCCGATAACAATCGCGTGTGTGTAAACGTATTCCACAGTACTAGTCGTCTGTAACCAGTGTTTATAGTGTGTAAACTCACAGTAAAAAGCCAAAGCTTGGAGCAGCTGATGCTTATGTTTAAGATCGTGAAAAACAAGAAGGAAGAACATTGATTAACAAATTTGAAATATCTGATTATTTTAACAAACTAATTGAAAAAGCTAACGAAGTTTGTCAAGCTACAGAGGTTTCAGAAGCAAAAGGAACTCAATTCGATGCGACCGATGAATTGAAATCGAATACAAAGACGATACAAGGCACAAATAGAACTTGATAGATTGATGCAGTTGCAAAGGAAGCATAATTTTGAAAAGCGAATATTTTGGACGATAAAGAAACAAATGGTAGTGTTTATTGAGAGGAGGGTTGTGACGGTGCGGAGGAGGTAGGGCGCGATGCGTCGCGACGGGCTCAAGCTGCGGCTGAGCGACCCGACGGCGGGCGCCGGCGCCTCCTTCCACGCGTCCGACTCGGACGATGAGAGCTCGGAGCGAGCCTCCAGGAGCTCCCGCAGCACCGCCGACGATGCCTCGCTGCCGCCCGCGGTCGCCACACTACAGGTATTGTTTACCTCTATTCCTCGTCTTTTTGTCAGCCGACTTTCGCTGATGGCAGCAAAGCTCAAGGTTTGGTAGATTTGCCGAGAAGCAGAAGCTTCTGAACCGTTAGAGCATTCCTCCTACATGTTGTTCCTCTTCAGAGAAAAGAAATACGTCTGCCTGATGACTTAAACTGTTCCTTCAGAGACTTGTAAGTTTGTTTAATGGGCATGATTGTTATTATAATCAGTAGTGATATTAATTTAGGAATGGTTGAAATTTTGGAAATAATTTTATTTTGGGATGAATCATCATCGTCTTCATGATTTCTTCCGATTGTACACTAAGATCCTATGGCTTTTATTAATTTATGTTATGTAATTCTATAATTTACGGCTTAGTAAAATATAAAATTTTCACCATGCCACGAATCGTCGTGGATTCGAATAAAATTTAAAGTAATATTGAGAATTTTGAATTCATGACGACTTGTGAAATCCACATCCAGATGATTTATTGTTCCCGCGAACCACCAAAACGTGCAAAAGCAACAAAAGCTGATTGACCTACTTCCGTGCGATGGCATTCAGCAAATTTATTCATGTCAATAAAGCGAACAGCAGTTTCCAACAAAATTGGAATTTGTACGAGCCAGAGCGGGATCCGTCCGAATTTGGATAACTAGCAACGACGTTTAGGTGTACACATTTTACACAATGCAGATTCTACTCCATTAGTCAGAAATGTATATATTTTTTTAATAAAAACGAGTATTTAATGTAAATTTGGAACTTTACAATTATTCACATGTACTTTCTTTGAACTTCGAACGATGGCGCGTTGCTTATTGAAATGTTAACCAGTGATCGTTGGATATATATATATATATATATATATATATATATATATATATATATATATATATATATAATATTTTGTAATTAAAGCTTTTACATTATCATTTCCGTATTAAACGTCCATTACGCGCAAATGGACGGAATACTTCACAGCCACTAAACTTGTAAAACGTAAAAGTGCGCTCGTCATTGTAGGCTCGCTCAATATTACCTTGGCAGCAGTATTTCCGCCAACAGCGCACTTCGCACCCATCCATCTTCCCGATAATTCTTTTGACGAGGCCCGAGAAGTGATTGGGGAGACCCAGATAAATGTGGCGCTTCTTGGTAATGTACTTTGCGGAGCTAGGGACCGCTCGCGCTTTCTACGTAACGCATTAAATTGTGCTAGTGCTCCCCTATATATTAAACTAGCTTCGGTTTGTGACTTTGTTTGTGGATTCTGAATAAAACAAATTGTTTTCCTAATACACACTCGCGAGCAAAAGTTTAGAGTAACTTCCGAGCGTTCTTGCTTACTAAATACATTTTCGATGATCCAAAAAAAATGAATTATCATAAACAAGCTTCTTAAATACTGGCTTGATGAATTCGGTAACAGTTTAGGTATCAGTTTAAGGTTAACAATAGAGCCTTTAAAATTATGTAATTTATATGATTATAATAAAGTACCATTTAGTATCATGCGCCCATTGCCGACCCTTTCAAAACCTTTTTATGCCTTTCTTGAAGGACTCCATCCTGTAATCTCGTAGGAAACCTCAGCAAGACGCTCGTTCACCTGAGTGTATACAGAAAAATAAACATTTAATTTGAATGGTTTTGGATTTAATTTACACGTTAAAAAAATCTGGCCAAAAAGTTGTTCACCGAAATTGTCAGAAATAATTCAACTCTCGGTAAAATTGTAATGACGCTAATTTAAATCACGACCGCAGCCACGTGTGAAGTATTCCGAAGAGGGGTGGGGGGAGGAGGAGGCGAAGGGGTATGGCAACCGAGGGATTATTAACATTAATTATGAATCCTGCTGTAAACGGAAGCGGCAGAGCGGGGCCAAGATCCCGCCTGTAAAAGGCTGCGAAGTGAGAATTATTTATGCCTGTTGAACCCATGTTATATTATCTACATTAGCTCTTTTGATAGTGATGGGGAGACATTATTCTTGTGTTTTCTATTTTATATTTAAAACTTATATGTACGATATTTATGTTTGTTACGTTTGAGTATGTACTCACAAGAACACCCTTGAAGGTTAATTTCTCTGGCTCTGAAAATTAATTTTCTAATGTCCGGTGATTAAATAAACTAAAAGGGATATCAAAAAAGATTTCAAAACATCTATTTAGCTTGGTTATCAATATAAAACGCAATTAAATTTTAATACAGATCCCTCAACAAAAGACTAAACTAATTAGACAAAATTGAGTAAAGGTTAGTTATGACCAGCTCGTAATATTATAGAAAGCTATTGTGAATAAAAGTTAATTACGTTATCTATAAAGTAATTAACAAACCTAATAAAACAGAATAAAATACCTACGATTCTCAAAACAGGCACAAATATTTAAGCTGTGTTTGGTAAATAGGAAGTATTTTTTTAAATGAACAGAAGTTAAGCAGAGTGCATCCAATAATTATTCTATTCAGTATTACATTATTGATTGATTTGTATTGTGATGTGACCAGAACTTTAAGGGACACACTACCGGATGTCCGTTTCGTCGTTTACCTCTAAACTGTGCAATATGTAGCGCGATAGACTCGAAAGAGAATCTCTTTTGCGCCACGTGGAGTTAAAAATTTACATTTTGGGTAAAAAGTGCGCCAAGCCAAGCTTAGTTTTAGCTTTTTTTTATTTTCTTTTTTAATGCACTTCAAGTTTGACCTCTCCCCACCTGATGTTAAGTGACTTACTTAAATAAATAAATAATCAGTCAGTGCAATCACTGACTGTTACGAAGGTATTTTTAACTTGAATCTTACTAATATTAGACATATAGACGACTAACTTTACGGTAAATATGTTGCTTCTTCATAAATAATGAACAATAGATTTTCTTCATATTAACAAGAAGACTAGTAATTGTAATTATCAATAAAATAAAATAAAAATAAACCAGTTCCCACAAGGGAGCACCATAAGATACTCAATAAAGTGCAGTCCGGCTAAGTTGTTATAGCCTTGAGGTATACACTACACACGTCATTGGTACGTAATTTATTACCTGATATTTGAAAAATAAACTATTAGTTGATTGTATAAGTTTAGATGAAACTAGAGCCGAGTTTTGCGGGGCTTTTAAGCAATAACCCTGGACGGAGGCTCGTCAGCGACCCTGCAGGTCCCAGGGGACCCTTCACCAGGGGCGAGGCGAGTGGCGAGGCGACCCTCTCGTCACCGCTGCAATCTTGGAGAATTGCTTTATAGGTCGCTCTTGTATGATTTGCCGTATTATTGTTTATTTTTTTAACTCGACGTTGGTTTAGCTTTTTCTGAATAAACTGCTCTAAGTTGTTATTTACTTTTACATAAATTGAGGAAAGGTACTACAAAGTGGAAGACTGTGTTATACTAACCAATCTGTTCGTCTTCATATTTAAATTTTATATAACTATTTTGTTCTATCTTGTATTTTCAACAATAGTTACCATTTTCTTAAAGACAAAAATACGTTTTAGATCGTTGAGCATTAGTGCCTACAGTTCATTTTATCTTAGATATGTTTTTTAATTTTCTATCAATTATTTTTGTAAGGAACGTATGTTCTTTACTAAAAGTGGAAGTACTTCCGCCGAGCTAGGTGTTATCTGTTCGGGGACCAAGGCCCAACTACCATTCTTGGTTTGTTGTATATATACTTAGTGGCGACGAAAACTCTGATATCGCGATGTAGGATATCGATGTCATGCATTACGTATGGAGCGTTGTTTACTACGCCAATTCTGCTGACGCTGTATTTGTGTCGACTTGTAGGTCATGTCGTAGGTCGGCACATTTTAATGATAGATAGATAGATAGATATACTTTATTGCACAAAAACTTTACAGAAATAGGTTTTACAGATTGATTATAGTACAATTTAGGCGGTCTTATCGCTAGAAAGCGATCTCTTCCAGACAACCTTAAGGTAGAGGAAATAGTAGATGGCAAGAAATGGGTACGGCCGTGCAACATTAATAAAGTTTTATTTCTTGAATTATATTCATAGTATAGCATTATAAACATACATAAACTCATAAATATATATCATAATATGTATTTATATATATATATATATATATATACAAATAAACATGCTTATCAAATATAAAATTAAGTAAAGTATTTTGACTCAAAAAATAATAATAATAATAATAATAATAAGTTAATATGGATAAGTGTATGAAACTTACTAACAACCAACATGCCCAGCTAAAATTATAGATAAAAGACATAAATTAACATTAATCAAGTGAGAGGAAGTACGATTTAACCCTGGCTTTGAAAATAGGAAGAGTCTCAGATAATCTGATAGATAAAGGTAAAGAATTCCATAAGCGTATAGATTGGACAGTGAAGGATTGGGAATAGAATTCAGAAGAATGAGTAGGAAAAGTAAGGAGAATTAATGATTTATTTTTACAATCGACAAACCACTCTGAATGTGTTGGTGCAAATTTACTTGTAAGTTCAGCTTGTAATGAATACTACAGAGTTTCCTCTGTAGGCTATTGATTCCGAGGAGGTAGCTCCACTTGATTCATACATGTGGGTTCAGAGAAACTAGGGCTTTTTGCGGTAATCCTTTTTTATTTAATTTTAACACACCTTTTTATTACAAATCAGTTCGTCGTCCGTCTTCGATTCGTCGTACACCCCTACTCACTCATGCCTTCTTTCACTCATTCGTTCATTCTTCCCTTTCCTTCATCCTACGTTCCATTTCACTGCGTTTTCATTCCGTTTTACATTCTCACCATCTCACATACATTATTCATTTGCATGAATAAAATTAATTTTGAATTATGTAACCAACCACTAATAAACAACCTCTTACCAAAGCGAACCATAAGGTGACGTCATACGAAGACACGTGGTTAAATGTGATGGCTCGAGACTATGCGATGGCAATGCCTCAGTTATGGCAGGCAGAGGGGAGGCCATTTGCTGAGGAGTGTAAGAACCCAGGATATATTTTAAAAGTACGCTTCTTATATAAAAAAAATTAATTTAATTTAATGATAGAACATGGATGCTCTATTGATTTCAAATGAAAACATCAGAGCTATTAAGCTAGTATGTTTTTATTTGAAGACATAGTCTAAAACATTGTCCAAGCAGCAAGTAACTTAAGACTAGATTCAAGAAACGCAGTCCACTTTTAATATATTTAATAAAGAATTTTTAATTTTAATTGATTATAATAATTTTTATAGTGCTATACGCCTCACTAGCGAACTTTAAATATTTTAAAGAAACAGATAATTTTCATCTCCCCTTGCGGTGCGGGACTCGAACACGACCTTCACGTGTCGCGCGTGCTGCTCTTACAACTGAGCTGACCGTAAGTTATTGTAGGCGATGATTTTTTTCTGTTGTACCCGTTAGCCTCTGGTAAGTGCCCTCTGCCGAATATGCTTAGAACTACGGGTTCGAGTCCCGCATCGCAAGGGGAGATGAAATTCTTTTTATTTTTTTTTAATGTTTGTGATGTCGTGCAATTAGTACTGATCTAAAACCAGAAACGACGATTAATATAACTACGGTGCGAAGACAACATAGCTTCTGCATTAGTTAACAGACCTCCCTCAGGAATTGGCCGCGTTTATCTTGTAGTAATACATTTGTGGGAGACTAAATCAGGTTATCCTTTACAGTTTCTGAATAGCTACTATTTTTCAAATCAATTAATCAGAGCAACCGTTTCTTTTCCCCCTTCTATAAACTACTAAATCAATTAGTAGACGCAGAACACAAAGTTGAAATATTTCAGTGTTTTATCACAAACGACTTATCTACTTACACCTCGAGGTACACCTTGTATTTGCGGAAATTGTTTGCTTCTGGCTGTATGATAAAGAAATAAAAACGAAAAACTAGACAAGAGTAAGTTGAATTTCATTTGAAATAGAAAATGCAAAAAAAAACAATTTTCGTTGGTACGTGCTTCATGAATAAGTCTAAAAACCTTGCGAGTCACAGTTCCATATTTTTCGCAGCTTTCGCTCGCTCGCTGTTTGTGAAAGCTAAAAAAGTTAGCGCGAAGTGCGGAAGCTCGCTGCAGGAAATGAAAGAATATGATTTTTCTGCGCTGGAATTCGAGAAATATGAAAAATGAGATAAGTAAAATCCGAAGGTAAACTTTCATTAAAGTTTTACTCAAGAGAGTTCTACGTTAGAATGAATATAAGACAACATTACATATACATATGTACCTACTGGTATTGGTCTGAATTGTATGGTTACTAGTTGAAGGACTTACACACTAAAGAACGTTACAGAAATCATAAACAATAACGTTACCACGACACCCAGACCCGAGACAATATGGAATAGTTTGATTTCTACGTAAACTTGACCGGAAATCGAACCTGGGACCTGAGACGGGATGCGAAAGCTCAGTACACTCGTCCCTCGGATATGAAGGTCGTCAAAATGTACGCCAATGGAGTGTTTATTTATTGATGTATGCGCACGGGCAAAGTATTCTGGCATTTTTGCATTGTTAAAGTGTGGTAAAGGCGACTCCATTTCATTTTATCTGTTCACACTTTAGGCAGGGCATAGGTTGTTGACAATATGACCAAAGTGTGATTTCTGTTGATTTGACAACTTAACATACCATTGAAACCAGACGTTCCTCGCGTTCTTTACGAAAAATTTATCCATCAATCGCAGTCATGAGCATTCAGATTTTATTAATAAACATTAATTTAAACGAAACTTTCGTTAAAATTTCATTTTTTGTTTTTATTTTCATATTTGTTCCATAAATAATTATTTTCAAATCAAATTAACTTGACAACATAAACTAGACGTTTATTTACTTATACTAACCGTTGCTGGCGACTTTATTCGCGTTATCTCGGAATAAAAAGTATCCTATATGTTAGTTTAGTACGCTATTTGACTAATCTATTGGACTGCCATATATCATCTGAACTTTTATCCAAGCTTCGACGTTTATAACATTAAGTAAGACTAAAAAAAGGCAAAGCTATTTGTAGCAAAAGTACACACAAAAGCTCGTCCGACAATTTGGACTTGCACCACCCTTACCTTAGATATATTGGCTTCTCCCAGCGTCATGGTAGGCAAGAGACGAATCCACATAACGATGACAACGAATTTGATACCGTAATATTCTATCCTGTATCATCGCCATACTGGTCGACAAGATGTTTCTTCGCGCTCCTTTTGAAGGTAGTCAAAGGAAGGAGGAAACACATGAGCTGGCTACCAGTTCCACTTCTTTATGGTAAGAGTGACCTAATTATTTTGCTCGCGGTAGAATATTTGCCACAGTAAAGCGATGACAACGTTGACAGGCTCTTGTGGTTCTTTGAAGGAAAGGGTAGGGTGGGATAAGGGACAACAGTTCCTCGGAACACTCACCATGATAAAGACGATAAAAGACGCCCAATGAACCAATGTCTCTACGTAGTTGAAGACGTTCAAGGGTCCCAGTAACCTCTTCATCGTTGATTGCTCACAGCCCTTCGCTACAACCTTTCAACGCATAATAACTAATATCAAATTTAAACAAGTGCTTACCTTGCTGTGCTGTCGAGCGTACGATATAATGTACTGTAATGGCCGTGCTTTGTGCGCTAATTCGCTTATCAAAACACGAGGCAGGTCCACTTGTTGCGTCACGTCGTCATCGGCTAACTTCGGTAATGAAGGGAAATATTCAAAAGGCTAAGCTCCGCGGGCCCAGGCGGCTCGTCTGTATTCCGAGACCGGCCCACTACTAAGCTAGCCAAAGGTGACCTTTGTACTTTTTGAATACATTACAGACCTATTCATTTGTTGGATAACAGTTATTGATCATGTATGTACTTGTCCGACTGTGAGTGGACCGATTCAACGGAGTGTTGAATAGAAATCTCAGCACTCATCCGTCAATGAGCGAACGGTAATTTTGGCTGAAACGTAGTAATGCCAAATTGATGCAGATGCAATTATAGAAGTCGCCGTATCTTCACTTTGTTAACAAAAATGCACTCGGTATATGGTCTAAAGAACCTCTAGGTTAAACTGCAAGTGTTAAACGTACCTATACCACGTTAGCCATTGCGCCACAGAGTTCGTCATAATGGTTGGTAGAGGAGGTTAATATGTTTTTTCATGTTTTTCGTTTTCCTGTTATTTATCGTTAGTCCTAATTATTCAGAATACCGAGATCGTCCTCTTTAAGACAAAAGCACCAGTTTGATAGATATTTAAATGTGTCCCAGCCAAAGCAGAAAAGAGATATGAGATACAGTACGAAGGCTGCTTTCGGCAGCGTCTCAGCGACTCAGCGTCAGAGGCGCCTATTTTGCGTGTTAATTAAAAACGGGATCGGGAAGACAAATTGAACCAAGTACAACCATCTCCCTAATCGGTAGGTACTACAGAAAGCAAAACTATGTAAGAATGAATGGGTGACCGGATATGTATATGTTTGTTACTCAGTCACGCCAAAACTTTTTTTTTGTATCGCACTTTAAGATTGATCTCATCCGAATTGGTAATGAGGCTTAAGGGCTTAGGGCTTTGTTACTGGACTTGTCGTACCTTTAAGTCTTGATCCCTGCTACTAATGTAGCAAATTGGAATTTACCTCTTAAGAAAATGAGTACTTTTGTATTACAGCGTAATACGTTTTCGTAAGACATTAAAAACGTGAAGCAGCTCTTACGCGAGTACTGAAGTTGGTTAACGGTCGGAGTTGTTAATACCCCCCGGCGGACGATTGAGCGAACTTCGCGACTCGGCACGAGCCTATTATACTGCTCTGAGTGTACGGTCTACAGCAAGTCAGACTCACACACACACACACACACACACACACACTTTGGACTTATAACGCCTTTATGTCGTTGGCTTAAAAACTAAAATCAAACTCCAAGTGTTCACCGTATATGCTTCGTGTGCTGTAGATACTACGTTTCTGGTGGTGTTATTGTATTACGAGTAGAACAAGTACTTAAACTTTATATGAAAATGATCATAAAAGTTAACATCAACTTCGAACAAATATTTTGTAGATCTTCAATTCCTTGCAAAATATTAACAAATTATTATACCATTGTTCACATCATGAACTAATGATACTTACTATTTAATACGAATAATTTACACCGCCCTTATGTTGTGCGCGTAAGGACTAATATCGAACTTGCTGTCCACTGTCCACCACTCCACTGTGTATATTAAACATGTTGATAATGTACGTCTGTATACCAACACAAGCAAAAAAGCCTACTTTCATATACCTTGTCTAATCTAATTTAAACCTTGTGACTGAGGAAATAAATCATTTTGGTTGTAATGTCACTCACGCTGCCTGAGTGTTCATTGTTCAACCGACAGTACCGCTTACCATTTCATTGTTCCATCTGGCTGGTACAAACAAATAAAAGAAACGGCTTTTCAGCAAAGCATTTTCAAACTATGAAGGCTAAATTTTTAGTACTCGCCCAAAAATATTAAGCTTTATTTATTTTTGACAGAGGTGGAAAATCCAACACAGTATATTGGGTAAAAATATCACGCCAACTACATATACCGTAGCGTACTTCATCAGCCAACGCTCGCCATCGGCGCCGCGTTTATCCTCGCTCAGCACTATTCGCTCAAGGGAATGCCCGAGTGGCTGTTAGTTCCAGCCGAGCTGCGGCATTGTACCTTTGACCACTACAACTTCTCGGCAGAAGTGGCGAGAAGTGTGCAGAAGTGACGCGAAGAGACGCGGAGTGGACGGAAGCGGAGAGCGCCGCTGGCAGACCGGCATTACAAGTTCTTTTGTTCGGCGACGGCGTTTTGTTTTATGTTGGCGTGAACGACTGCTGCGGTTTTGAATTATGTTATCATTGTTTTTCTCCATCAAACGAGATTCTGTGAAGTTATTACCGGCCAAGGGCGAGTCGGACTCGCACACAATACTTTCCGTGCTTATGCCATTATCATTAAAATAAGCAAAAATAATATTTTTTAATGATATAACTAAATATTATGTGAATATTTCTGCATTAGAATTTGTAATCTTGATGTGTAATTGTTGATGAGCAGGTTTAAATGTTTTCAACGTTAACATGCAAAAGCATCAGTCATTCTATGTCCCACTGCTGGGCTGAGGTCTCCATCATTAAAATCAGTCATTGTTACAATAATGGGTACTGGGTTAATCACCTCGCCAACTAGCGTGGTCGTTATGCTTTGAAAAACGAGAAGAAATATATACCTGTAATTTTAAGGATACTCGATTAAGATGCCAAAGTGTCAATTCTATAGTTTTCAAACATTTCTGTAACGAATGTAGGTACCACGGGCCGATAAATATGTAGTTCTAAACGTAGCCGGCAGAGGGCACTTACCGGAGGCTAAGGGATCAATACAACAGCATAAATTCATCGCCTACGATAACTTGCGGTTAGCCGAGTTGGAAGAGCAGCGCGCGCTATACGTGAAGGTCGTGGGTTCGAAACACGCACCGCAAGGGAGATTATTTTTCTGTTTCTTTAAAATATTTAAAGTTAGTGCTGCGTGAAGCACTATAAAACTGTTAGATGTCTCTAAACCAAATATAATTTCTTTCATTTAAAAACTAACATTTAAGATGCTGTGTCGTATACTTCATGTCGGTAAATGACAGATTTGTCGTCTTGGTAGACACAATTTAATATAATCGCGCAATTTATATCAGTTGACAAGGGGCTCGAGACGCGCAGTTTCCTCGCCTAATTCATAAGCTGGACGGGATCATTCGTGAGCCAGTCGTGTCACAACATGATTGCCTCCCTGTCACTGAGCTACGCAAATTTAGACGTGACGCTGTGACGTCATTCGATAAATATGTCTTCACTTAATCAAAAATTCTATTAATACTCAAATTTAAGACGAACATTAATGTGATAAACGTTTTGTTTTGTTTGTATTGTGATGACGCGTTATGACTCGTTAACTTATCAAAATGTTAAATAAATTAATAATTTTACTAATATTATAAATACCAAAGGTTGTAAGACTGCATAGATGTTTGTTAGTCTTCCACGCAAAAAGTACTATACGGATTTGGATGGAGTTTGGTAAGAAGAAAGGTGGCATACTAGATTTTAATATAGGAGTATTAATAAATTATAAGAGATTTGACTTTGTTTATATTTGTTTATTTATTTTTAACTAGCTATTGCTCGCGAACTCGTTCGCGTTATTTCGTAATAGAAACCTTGTATGTGAATCTAGCATCTCATCTATATTTTTATCAAATCCACAATGGAATACACAATGGATTTCACTGTGTATTCTTTGCGTGAACGAGTGACAAACATACGTCCAGACACGCATACATTATTACAAATTTTTGTGTTTATAGATAATATAAGTTGGAGTGCAAAACTCAATCAGATATAGAGCGGCATCATTTACGAACATGTATAAGACCACTCATTTATATTTCTGTTGTAAATTATTTTAAAGTGCACTAATAGAGTGGAAAAACCCCGCCTTGACCCCATAACGACGTCGATGCGTCCCGATGACCAATATTCAGTAAACATTACAAAATCCCGAAGTATGCGCGCGCGCACCTCTGCTCGTTCGGGCTCGTTGCGCGGGCGCCGAAAGATTTAGTCCCATCGGTTTGTGCGGGCTCCGCCGCGGACGCACTGGGTTTTCCTGTTTACGCTTTTACGCAGATCTATCAAGGAAAATCTCAGATATAATACATCATACAAAATACATATGTACTTTTTTAAGTTTAAAGCTTCGTCAGTTGCATGTTACTAAACATCGCATCTTGGATTAAAATTTTGTTAAAATGCTCAAGCCATTTTATTCGGGACCTGTATCAAGGGAGTTGTGTCAAAATTTGTAATCTGATATTCTCCGGCCATCTTGGATCGATTCCTGTAAACATATGGCTATGACTAAACCCCGCCTAATTGAACCTTCGAACAAAAAAAAAGTCACAGTCAGGCGGACATGTCAAACCAATAACATCCCGTCGTTTTTCTTCTGGGTTTAAAAATAGGATATTTAAGGAAAATACAGATTTATCCCATAAAAGCTATAATTTTTAATCTTATCTAATGGCTCGATGGCCTAGTGGTTTTAGTACCGAGCTGTGATTACAGGGTTCTGGGTTTAATTTCCGGGTCGAGCTAAGAATGTTAAGACTTCAATATTTTGGTGTAATACCCACCAAAAAGTCTGCGGGTTTTAATTTAGTCATACAATACTGTTCTGTGTTCCGTACAGCAAGAGCGTAAGCTACTAACTTGGGGACCAGACCAAAGTTCTGACACAAGCACATCTATACACATTCGACTATGCACAGACCTTATGTTATTTGCATAAGATCTGATATCGAACTGCAAGGGTTTACCTTGACGTGCGGTTGACTGTACGTATATTTTTATAATTGGCTACTTGACAGTTTTTGAAAAAGTATTGTAAAATGTGCGCCCGTTCATTTTATATCCCAAGCAATTCGATTTATCTGGAAAAAATGTAAATAACCAGAGAAAAATAAGATTTTGTGTAACACATTTAAAAAGTGCACGAAAACGCCAAGTCTCGTCACTGTTGCAATTATGACGTCAACGTCCTAGACAACGAACCGATACGCATAGGAACGACTTAATTTAGATAAACGGAAAATGTTGCAATAAATTCTTAATACGATTAGAGACACAATAATTCAATTTAATCGATAAAATAATCATTGTTTCGCCACATAAAAATAAATAATTTGTTCCACAGATTAAAAAAAGTAAAATTTATTTTGCAAAAATAAAATACTTAATATGCTTTTAATTAAAAAATAAAAAAGTAAAATTATTACTTAACTAATAAGCTAACATATCTAACACTTTTCATATTTTATTGTAAACACTGTCAAGTAGCCAATTAAATTAAATTAAATATTAAGAAACATCACATTCATGCTCTGATTCTGTGCTAAGTAGCTTAAGCACTTGTGTTATAGAAATCAGAAACAACGACAGTACCACAACACCCAGACCCGAGCCAATATAGAAAAGATCATTTCACATATTGAGCCGACTGGAAAACGAACCCGCAACCTCAGAGATGGCGCAACGCAACACTGCAGCTCGCCTCTCGGCTACGGAGGTCGTCAAAGATATATGCATGATGTTGTTTGGTATTTATTTATATCTTTTGGGCAAGTCGTCGGCTTGATTGATGGCATCACGCCGCTGGCGTCGGGCCGGTGCGCGCGCATACTGTTTTCCTGTTCACGAACACCGGGTTTGCCTATTGTTTAGCACTTCGCTGTTCCGAGGGCATGTCGTAGTTGATTGCTTGATATGAGATAACATTGATACATGATTACTTTTTTGCTACAAAGAGTAACAACAACTGATTTATAAAACAAAAATCATTATTTCATTGATGAGGAGTTTGTAGAAAAAGGGGAGTACATAAATTGCGTTAGGTGATTTTAGCGATTTCTCGTAAATACACGTAAGATTTTATTAAAATCAGAATTTTTATGTTAATACGATAGACGTAAGCTAAGTCTTGATTGCCGCCTAGTTTATATCTAGCGAAAAAAAGAATTAAACTTAATTCAGATCAAGCCCTTTTCCTGATCTACGTGAGTTTCGGTGAGTTTTTGCCCCGACACTATTTTAATATGCAAAACTTTTCCATTTAATGCTTATACTGAACCAACGCGCAACGGTGACAACCATAAAATAATGAATATAATAATTGTCCTAACTAAACCTTCCGAATCTAAGAAAGGGTAATCTTGAAAGCAAGAGTGACTTTACAAAAAGTACCTCAATTAGTATCTTAATTAGAATGCTACGATACCTTTGATAAACTTTTAAACTATCAGTAAAGCTACGAAGTTAAGTGGAACTAGACGAACTAGTACCGACTAGACGAGCAGGGCTGGGTCGCGACTCGGCTACGGCGACTACGCACGTAGCGCTGCTACGAGCTGTGACAATTGTCATTCGTTATTGGCATTGCAATAACATTCACCACGTGCTTGGCACACTCTGGGTCAGTTGCACTCACTAGACGGTAACTGACAGTTTTGACAGCTGTCACATCGTCCGTTGCCGTTAAATTTAAGTTGGAGTTCCAAATAGATAACTAAGTTATTGTTCAAAATATAAGATATATATTTGTGCCCGCGCTTCGTTCGCGTGGACTTCATCCTTTCATGGTCGGATATCCCCCTGTCTCCCCTAATATTCGAAACAAAAAAAGTAGTCTATATTTTAATAGAGCTATATTTGTGCCAACTTTTATATCTCAATAAACATTTTCAACTTTCAAAGGTGGCATGAACCCCTCTCTCCCCCCCTCCCCCCCCCCCCTATTTTGTAACAAAAAGTAGCCTATGTCCGTTCTTGAGGTTCAACGTATACCTATGTCAAATTTCATCAGAATCGGTTGAGAGGTTTAAGCGGGAAAGCGTAACAGACAGACAGACAGAGTTACTTTCGCATTTATAATATTAGTAGGGATTAACCAAGCAATCTAATAAATTATATTATTTTTAACTTTTTAGCTCAAAGGTTCATTTCAATTAACGGGCTTTTTAGTAAATAAGGTTTTTACTAAAGCGGCTTTACTCTAAAACTAGACGTTGGTTGCTACTTCGACAGCGTTATTTTGGGATAAAAAGTATCCCGTATGTTAAGTATCTAGAATAACATTTTTCTTCTTATCAAATTTCTTCCGATTACGGTACGGTTCCGAGTAGTTCTTGCGTAATAGTGTAGAAAAATCCATGTGTACTTATCAACTATCGCGTTAATACGAGTAATTATACGTATGTACATGTATGCAATGCCGACAAATAAATAGAGTCGTTGGATTAACGAAGCAATGTATTTATTTATTTTTCCAAAATTTTACTAAGTTTAAGCAGTTTTACTTGAAAATACATATAAGGTAGAGTAATGCAGCGCCTCTAAATCTTGTTTGTGCGAGCGTTTCACCGTCAGGGCGACCACGTCGTTATTAGCGCCGACGCGTTAGCGCTGTGGCGGAAACGCGCGACGGACGCGCGTAACGTTCGCTGCAGCGACCAGCTGACCGCACCCTGACATGACTTGACACATAGATTAATAAATTATTAAATTTATAGAAAATTATTAACAAAAAAGTTTGGAAGTTCTTTTATGGCAGAATCCCTGTGGCTACCTTCCAGCTCAGCATCAGACCTTGGTACAATATGCTATTAAAGTACCCGTCAATAACATACAAACGAGCCCAAATACGATAGGGTTTTGTGGCTTTATTGCTGAGTTTCTCTGGCTCTGTCATTAAAATACTGAATTGTCAAGCAATATACCTAAATGTGTATTAAATGCTAGTTTCGTAGACCGGAACGAACAATATTTATTTTTTATCTTGACATTTATTAACAAACTTTAAAACGTGACACGTTTTTTATTTAATAGTTATTACGAACGACTTACCCTTACTTATTTAGTGATGACTGGTTAACTTATTTTAGACCTTTATTTAGTTTAAAAATGTAATAAAATGCGCTAATATTGATTTTTTTTGGTCACAACAATAGTGCATAGGCTACTGCAATACGATTGTGATGTTGTCTATATGATGATAATTATGGATATTAAAACAAGATATAGAGGGCTGCTACTCTTGTTGCTTAAATCATGGAGTCTAAACACGTGTCCGCAGAAGTAGATCGTTAGGAGTCCTCGCTGCACGTGCCGGGCTGACGGCGGCGCCATGTCGCCTCCGCGGACAACTGGGCACCTTCGCGGGCCGAGTAACTTGCTAATGACGTTAGTTGGGAACAGTCTTACGGTGTAGTTTGGCATGTACATGTACATGGCATGTAGGTATGAACCTTTACGCTACTCTGTACATGCCAAACTACACCGTAAGACTGTTCCCAACTAACGTCATTATTTCCTCATGGAAAGCGTGGCGCATAAAAGCTTACAGTACTGCAGCCTGGCATTTGCAAAAATAAATCTTGCCTGATGTAGGGTTTCGTTTAGCCCTAACATTAATGTGGTCTGAGCAACAATAGAAGATTATATTAATGACAAAAATGCTTGGACTTGATTTCATCACTCATACTAGACATATGCTATATTGTTGATTTGTATTTTATTTTTCATTTTACCATATGTGTAAGTTTTGGAAACTATCGAGTTTCTTGCCGTTTACAAAATAAAATTAAACGTAGATGTTAGCAGACGATAGGGATGTTGACTAATATTTGGAACTGTTCTAGATTAATCCGGCCCTATTTACATTATCAATTAATATTCGATGCACAATCGATTGAACGGAAACACTAAACGCGGACACTCAGCTGACGGTTATATTGGGTTATGACGTGTACACGTTAGTAAGTTGTTGTGTTGTTGGTTCCAGGACACGCGGACGCACGTGGTGGTGGAGCTGTACGAGACTGAGAAGTCCTACGTGGACTCGCTCGACATACTTGTTAAGGTAATACTAGTTCATAAAAGAACTTTGACGTGACAACGCTGAGCCGATCATGCCTCTCTCTCGTTCGTGCCGCGCTCTCGCAATGAGCGTAACGGGATAATTACGTCATCTTTTTTGTACATGCAGCACGTTGCATCGAGTTATTACACGTTGTCACGTCAAAAAAATACGTATGTGCCAACCAGGCTTAAGGCAGTCATAACTACTTAAAGCTGGCATTCGCGTAAAAAGACCGAAGAACTGTTAAAATTGAGCAGGCCTAGGGACAGTGCAAACTAAAAAGACACCAATTTCACATAAAACTGAGTGATTCTGATGTATGCAGATTCTATGACCACGAAACGGGGTAAAATTGAGTGGTAAAACCAGGGAAGCGAATTTTTAAAGCAATTCGATTGATGGATTGTTACCGCTTTGCTGTCTCGCAGCGCTTTGGTGAACAGACAGCTTTATAATAGCACTTTGTACTCCATCAAGACTCGAGTCTTTTAGTAGTAAACGCGAACACTAAGATTTGACATTAATGTCACATGCTGAGTTTATTGTTCATGTTTACCACTATTTTAAATGTTACTACCCCAGTAAGTACGGGACACGAGAAGTATTAAATATCGGCTTGCAAGTGTTCGCAACACGTCCGCACTCCGCGCCGGTCGCCGAGTGACTGATACTAGTTTACGGTTTGCCCCCACTCTACCGGTGGTGGTACGTCACTCGAGACTAAGCGTTAAGTAAAAAACATAAATTTTTCAGACACTCAATTCATTTTCGAACACTAAATCTAACAACTCTTTAATTTGGTAAACGTAAAAAAGCTCTGGTCATTTATCGGCTGTTTATGCCTGGTTCCAATATTTTACTCTTCGTTATGCGTTTTTAGCTTACGTCTCGTATAATTTAGTACTATTGGTAACTACAACGGATCGTTTTTCAAATATTGGAACCGGGCATTAGAGGACGTTAAAAAGGACTTAGAACTGACGAGGAATTTGGCAACAAGTTACATTAATATTACAACAACATATATATCTTTTGATTCGGTGTTACTTAAATAGCTATATAATCTTGATTTCACATAAGTGATTGTGTAACTGAAATCAGAAACAACGACGGTAAAATGACACCCAGATCTGATACGTTTGTAGAATATTCCGTTTTCCTTATTGACCCAACCGGAATTCGATCCCGTGACCTCAGAGATGGCGCGACACCAAAGTTCATATAATAATGATAAATAATGTCTCGACCACCGTAGCCGAGGAGGTGGTCAAAATATTTTTTACAATAGGAAGAAACTAATGAATACTGGACAACATTACAATATAAACTGCTCTGATTCTGTTAGAAGTATCAACGACGGTACCACAACAAATACCCTCACCAAATCAAACATACCGAGGTTCTTGTAATAAGTACATAATTATGTATTTTGGTTTTGAATGAATAAATGTTCTTATTTAGGTTGTGATAATTCAGTGTATAAGTGTCATACTTGCACTTAAACGGCCGAGCGAGTGACAGGAATGAGTGTTAGTGCTGACAAATATGTATGAAGTGCGGATATCACAAATTCGTCGTTTTCATCTCGTTAATATGTGATTTTCATTTAAAGTTCAAAATGAGCCATTCACTTTTGTATGATGATTATGACTCATGAATAGTATTTTAGGATGGATGCGCAGTTACTTGCAATGTTTTGTTGAGAAATATGATCGAATTGTACCGCAAAGTACATTATGTGTGTACCTACTGCGAATACATATTACAAAATTATCAGCAGCAAAAAATGTTTTCAAGATTTTTTTTGTGTTTAGTCTCAACATTTTCAGTTATAAAATGTATTTTCTCTATTTCGCCATAGTAGTAGGTGTAGTGTAATGAGAACTGAAGTGTTTGAAAGGTTGTGATATCGATAAAAACTGGTGCAGGAATCGAGTTCGAGAGATCGAGAACAATCGAGTTGTTACTATTTTCAAATGTTTATTTGTTGCATAGCGTGTTTGTTATTTATTTTTCTACATGCTAGCTAGATAGCGATTTCATCTATGTAGATAGTACTTTAAGCAGCATTTTTAATTATTTAGGCTAGTTACTGTACAGATATGATACACAAGTCGAAATATGATAATGCAACCGATGGTGATGTTCTTTTCTAATATTATAAGCGTGGAAGTTTGTATGGATGTATGTTTGTTAGACCACGCAAAAAACTACTAAATGGACTTTGATGGAATTTGGTACAAAGATAATTGAGATGTTAGATGAACATATAGGATACTCTTTATACCAAATAACTTGAACGAAGGCAACAAGAAGTGAGCTAGAAACATTTATAGTTCTCGAAAAAAAATTCAGGCGTTTGCTGTCATTGCCGCAAGTCAATGTGTCCAATGTTATTATTTATACTTAATGTCGATATCGCACTTGCAAACTCGTGAAGCTGACAATGTGTCTCGTCAGGGTCGCCGTGTAATGAATCTGTCAGGGCGGGTCGTTCAGTCTCGGCCGAGCCGCGACCTCGCGCCGTCCCCTCACCAAGGACGGCTCGCGAAATAAGAGAACTGATGACGACGCTTGAACTACAAATGTCGCATGTAATCGATTCTGTACAAAGTAGTTACGTTCCGCAAAGTTTGAACGCAATGTACGGTCTACATGTCAGACACACACACTACACACTGTGGACGCTGTGCCGCCCTTATGCCGCGCGCATAAGGGCTAAGTTAGAACTGCAAGTGTTCACCTTTATGTGCTGTTCACAGTACATTAGTCTATTTTAGTATTCATATAGAAATATATATGTAACTTTATTGTAATTTAGGCACCTGTGAGAACTAATCGAAATTTTTAGTCATCTGCTTTATCAGTAGAAAAATGTTACCAAACGGTAAAAACATTGTTGTAAAGCCCTTTTAATGTACCGAGTAGGATGTGGGTGTGAAAGTTACATATACAAAAAGCAATGTAACCGTGCAACTAAACTATGACAACAAAATGTAATATTCTTGCAAATAAAGAATTGTTTGATTGTTTGATTGTCTGATCAAACTGTACAAACATAGACCTGTTTGTCCTACCTAACCTAGTAATAAAAACAAATTTAAAATAATCGGAGATTAAAACGGGAGTTATGATTTTCACAAATAATATTATGTTTTTTAAAACACTTTATTCGCATTCGAAGTGAGAAGTGAATGACGGCCTCCTGTACACGTCGAAGAAAATAAACTTCATAGGTCTCTCATATTTCACGAATCAGCATACAAAGTGGCGCAATAAGTCGACGCGGGACCATTCCCGAACACTTCGCTGGAACGTTTGGGCTCCAGATATTTCCCACCAGTTTATGATGCGACACTTTTGCGAGATGAAGTAGCCCTGTAGACGCCGCGCGTGATACAAATGAACAATGGTTACAAATTCTTCTTCTTAGTCGGTAACTCATGCCAGAGTCGTGGTCCTCATTATGTTACACAATGACTAGCTATTTTAGTGATACGGCGCCATCTCTGAGCTTCCGGGTTCGATCCCCGGTCGGGTCAATATGGGAAACGAACTTTTCTATATTGTATCGGGTCTGGGAATTGTGGTACCGTCGTTGTTTCTGATGTCTGTAACACAAGTGCTATAGCTACTTACCTAGAATCAGAGCAATGTATGTGATGTTGTCCAGTATTTATTTATTTATTCATCACGTACTGAAGCCTGCCGGGTACATTTATAAACCGAGCACTTAGTTGCAGCCCTGATCTGGTCTGTCCATCTCATTGGTGATCTACCACGTGCTCTGTGCTCTCCACTTTTCCTTTTCTTTTTGTAAGGACAATAAATACAAAATAATTTATTCCATAAAAAGTATTCCACATACTTACCCATACCCGTTTCTCCATATTTACTATATCCTCTACCTAAAGGTTGTGGGAACAGATTGATTTCTAGCAATAACGCCGCCTTGATTGTACTTGAATTTGTCTGTAAAACCTATTCTTGTGCATAGAAGTGTCTCTATCTACTTAACTAGCGGCTTCGAACACATACTATTCTCGTTTTTCACATTTTCTACCAATAATTCGTTCCTTTAAGACGCAGGGTCCTGTTATATAGCCTAAAGCCTTCCTTCATGCATACAAAATAATGGACAATCCAACATAAAAATAATATTTCAAGTCGAACCAGTAATTCCTGAAATTAGTGCGTTGTTTTTCGTCAGATCGTTACTTTCGTCTTCTCTATTGTTTGTTGTTTTTAGCTCTACGTACTATCCTAGTACAGTAGTGAAGAATTCTAGGGTCGTGTAACTACATCCAATGGGTACCTAGTTCGTGTGGCGTCTCACCACCAAAATGTATGTAAATAGTTTTTTGATACCAACCTTCTTGTACAAATATTTTATTCTTTTCACTTTTAAAAAGAAATATGTTTTACTGTCATTCTTGTACATACGTCACTGTGTGAAAATTATTCTGTTACATATTTTACGTATAAGTTTATTTTGATTTATTTTGTGTGTACAGTTATATATTTCCTCATTTCCTCTTTCTCTCCTTCTTTGTAAATATTATTTATTTTCTATTGTTGTTAGGTGTGTGGTGATATGTAAATAAACTCTTGTACATTATTTGTGATTATAATTCATTATCACCTACATCACTCTCTACCCTACATTGGTGACCCCGGAGAACACAATTTGTATAAAAAGAGGATACACAGAATGTATATAAACACATGTACAGTCAACCACGCAAATGGCTAACTTAGCCGACCGCATACACGGCGTGTTGCCGGCGACACCACAAGCGGCGCCGGCGTCCAGCGCACCATCAACTGCCATGGAGACGTTAGTGCAACAAATTGCGGCACTAACACAGCAGATCCAGGCTCTTGCTACGGAGGTCGACCAGCAGCAGTCCCTCCCTGACGAGCGGATTAGAAGAGGCAAATCCAGCCGTTCCGGCTCATCACGGTCCCGCATTTGCTGGTACCATTCGAAGTTTGGTGGCCGGGCGAGGAGGTGCGTCAAGCAGTGCGGCTACACGTCGGGAAATGCGACAGGCGGTCGGTAGTAGCGACAGCCGATTGCCCAAGTTCCGGTCGCTTATTCGTCACCGATCGTGTTTCGAAGACGCAATTTCTCGTCGATACAGGCAGCGACGTCTGTGTCTTCCCACGGTCGGCACTCGGAGGTCGACGTCAGAAGACCTCATACGAATTGTGTGCAGCGAACGGTAGCAAAATTTGTACATATGGTTATATTAATTTTAATTTAAATTTAGGGTTGCGCCGTGACTTTGTTTGGCGATTTATTGTGGCGGACGTGACTAGAGCCATTATTGGCGTTGATTTTTTGTCTTACTATAATTTAATGGTAGATTGTCGCAACCAACGCTTAATAGACAACTTAACAAGTCTCACGTCCCCGGCATCGCCCGCAAAGTCACAGGAAAATATTTCATCTGTTAAAGTCGTAGTTGGTGAGTCGTCCTATCATGACATCTTACAGGACTTTCCAGAAATTACCCGTCCGTCAGGTGTACCCAAAATTGTCAAACATAATACTGAGCATTTCATCAAAACCACTCCAGGTCCTCCCGTATCCAGCACTCCACGTCGTCTAGCACCGGACAAATTGAAAGTTGCGAAGGATGAGTTTGCGGAAATGTTGAAATGTGGCACCGCCAGGCCTTCGCAGTCACCCTGGTCATCACCACTCCATCTCGCGCCCAAAGGCGACAATGGATGGCGTCCTTGTGGTGACTACCGGATGCTCAACGCGCGAACTGTGCCCGACAGGTATCCCATACGTCACATCCAGGATTTCTCTCACAGCATTGCTGGTTGCCAGGTCTTCTCTACCATCGATCTGGTAAAGGCTTACAACCAAATTCCTGTGTTTCCTGCGGATATTCCGAAAACCGCCATCACAACACCGTTTGGCCTGTACGAATTTCCGTTCATGACGTTCGGACTTCGTAACGCAGCCCAAACCTTTCAGCGTTTCGTGGACGAGATGGTTAGAGGACTGGATTTTTGCTTCCCATATTTGGATGACATTTTAATTTTTTCAAAAGACCACTCTAGCCATGCCGACCACCTTCGTCAGCTGTTTACACGACTGAGGGATTACGGTGTGGTGATTAACAGTGCAAAATGTGTTTTCGGAGTATCTTCAGTGAAATTCTTGGGGTACAGCATCTCAGCAAATGGTACTAAGCCTTTACCAGCGAAGGTAGAAGCCATTAGAGAATTTCCAGTGCCCAAGACAGTCCGGGAGTTGCGTCGTTTCCTTGGGATGTTGAACTTTTATCGGAGGTTCATCCCTTGTGCCGCGCAGTTCCAAGCACCACTTAATGCACTGTTAACCGACTCCGTTAAAGGTTCACATCCCATTCACTTTGGGAAACAAGAACACGACGCCTTCACCGCCTGCAAAGACAGTCTTTGCCAAGCGGCACTCCTAGCGCATCCAGATTGCAGTTCAAAGCTCGCCTTGGTCACTGATGCATCTGACACGGCGATAGGCGCAGCTTTACAGCAGCTGAAGGATGGTGAGTGGCAACCACTTGCATTCTTTTCCCGCAAGCTTATGCCTTCACAACAAAAATATTCGCCCTACGACCGCGAACTTCTTGCCATATACGAGGCCATTAAATACTTTCGCCACATGGTCGAGGCGCGAAATTTTATTATTTATACAGACCATAAGCCCATTGTTTTCGCATTCCACTCTCGTAAGGAGAATTGCTCACCCAGACAGTTTCGGCATCTGGATTTCATCGCCCAGTTCACCACTGACATACGGCACATATCGGGGAAGGACAACGTTGTGGCTGATACCTTGTCTCGGGTTGAAGAGATTGTTCAACCAATCAGCCTGACTGAACTTGCCACATCACAGCGCTCCGACCCTGAGCTCCGAGAACTGCTTCATAGCGATACCTCGTTGAGCCTCAGAAAGGTGAAACTGCCGGGATCCCATGCCGAACTGTACTGCGATTATAGTAGCAGCACTCCGAGACCTTACATAACGCAAGTAATGCGAAGACAAGTGTTCGACAGCTTACACTCTCTCAGTCATCCTGGCGCAAACGCGACCATCAAGTTGGTTGCGGAGAGGTACGTTTGGCCGAGTATGAGGAAAGACTGCAGAGAGTGGGCACGATCTTGTCTGGCATGCCAAGGCGCAAAAGTGACGCGACACGTGTCGTCACCTCTTGGCCAGTTCAAGCTGCCGCGATCCAGATTCATGTTCGTCCATATCGACATCATTGGACCGCTGCCGCCATCGGAAGAGTACCGTTATTGTCTCACAGCCGTTGATCGCTTTACCCGATGGCCTGAGGCAACACCACTTCGGGACATCACGGCTGAGACAGTAGCGAAGGCACTTCTGCATGGGTGGATATCACGGTATGGATGTCCAACGGACATTGTTACAGATCGCGGTAGACAATTCGAGTCGGCACTCTTCAGGCGATTGTCTGAAATTGCCGGTTTCCAGCACCGCCGAACAACGGCATATCACCCTGCCTGTAACGGTCTTGTGGAAAGGTTCCATCGGCAACTCAAAGCCGCTATCACTTGCCATGCTAACTCCAACTGGCTTGAGACCCTTCCACTAGTCCTACTCGGGATCAGGGCAACATTCAAAGATGACATTGGAGCTTCACCTGCTGAGCTGGTATACGGGGAGACACTTAGATTGCCAGGGGATTTCTTCGACCCTGAACCTACAGTGCCCGAAGACGTAACGCAATTTGCGACACGTCTGAAGAATATCACCCAATCCATTCTTCCATCACCCGGATCTCATCATCATCGACATCGCTCAGCCTTCATTTTCAAGGACTTAGGTACATCATCTCATGTGTTCTTGAGGGACGACAGCTCATATGGCTCATTCAAACCTGCCTACACTGGTCCCCATAAGGTAGTTCGTCGAGGTGACAAGACATTTGCCATCATTGTCAAGGGCAAGGAAGTCACGGTTTCCATTGACCGCATTAAGCCAGCATACTTGCTTAAAGACACTGAGGTCACTCCTTCGCCACACATCACTCATTCCACTCATTCACCTCATCCCGTTCAGGTCAACAGTACTCCTGACGAGACAACAAGGGTAACGCGATCAGGACGGAGAGTTCATTTTCCGGACTATTATCGCCCGTAGCACGGTCTCTGGAAGGGGGTGATGTGGCGTCTCACCACCAAAATGTATGTAAATAGTTTTTTGATACCAACCTTCTTGTACAAATATTTTATTCTTTTCACTTTTAAAAAGAAATATGTTTTACTGTCATTCTTGTACATACGTCACTGTGTGAAAATTATTCTGTTACATATTTTACGTATAAGTTTATTTTGATTTATTTTGTGTGTACAGTTATATATTTCCTCATTTCCTCTTTCTCTCCTTCTTTGTAAATATTATTTATTTTCTATTGTTGTTAGGTGTGTGGTGATATGTAAATAAACTCTTGTACATTATTTGTGATTATAATTCATTATCACCTACATCACTCTCTACCCTACATTCGTATTAACTACTAAAAAATGGTGAACGTCAGAACCGCGAGACCATGTGCGAAATATGTACCGTGACAGCTTAAGAAATTAGTGCCACATTAGTACTAATTGATGCCTACTCTTAATAAGTTGGTACCTACGTGTTTTTTTATTTATTGCATTTTGAAAGTGGTAAGCAATGCTGACGTCAAGATGGCGTATCCACTTACAGTTTACAAAGTGGCAAACGAAAAATCGAATATAATTTGACAAGTTTTAATACATAGTTAGTACCTCAACATATATTATTTATGGCTTTGTAGTGTTAACCATTTCAGAGTTAGACGCATTTCAAATTTTATATACTAATAGGTAGATATGACGGGCTGGCGGGCTCTATGATTCGATATTTGTGTGATATCAATTAGTTCCAATGTGGTACTAAATGTTAACCTATAAAGGTACATATTTTGTACATGGTCGCGCGGTTCTGACGTTCACAAAAAATGCTGTCGCGTTGACCCGTTCACTTCTATTTTGTCCCGGCCGTGATCGACTCGCAGCGATCGGCGGAACTGTCCAACTTATGACGAGGGTAGCCGCAAGTGTTACTATCGAGATACGAGCGCTTACTGGGAACACATTACATACTGCGCATTTATTTTGTCTATAAACCAATACCACTGAGATGATATTCGTTTGTCTATCTGTATATAGAATAAAATTATATTCTTTTTTTTTAAATAATGCACTTCAAGATTGACCTCATCCCACCTGATGTTAAGTGGTAATGAGTTCCTAGCTTAAGGGCGAAAATTATAGCATAGTACAACTGTTACTAGACTTGCCGCCCTTACCTTAAAGGCTTGACCCCTGCTACTAATGTAGTACCCCCAAGAGCTCTAGAAACCTTACTCCCACGCAGGAACACAACAACACCGGAGTGATTGTTATTTGGCTGCGGTCTTATTCAGACCTTAACCTTAAGCCGTGGACGTAAGAATTAATATTGAACTGCAAGTGTTTGCGCCAATTGCCGACCGTTCCTACATTTCTTTTTCTTGGTATAATTGTTCTGTTGAAAAGACAAATGGAATTTTAACTGTTTATTCTAGCCTTTATTATTCATATAGTTTTAAATCTATAAATAGTACATAAACATTAGATAACACTAACTTACAAAATATTCTATATTAAATATTTTAGACGACCTCAGTAGCCGAGAGGCGAGCGGGCCTGACTTTGGCGAGCGCCATCTCTGAGGTTCCAGGTTCGATCCCCGGTCGGGTCAATATGGGAAATGAACTTTTCCATATTGTCTTGGGTCTGGGTGTTGTGGTACCGTCGTTGTTTCTGATTTCCGTAACACAAGTGCTTAAGCTACTTACCACAGAATCAGAGCAATGCATGTGATGTTGTCCGATATTTATTTATTTATTTATTATTATTCAAACTAAAATAAATAAAAAATAAATATTTTAAATAAACAAAGATGGTCCCTGTGGTAAGGTACCCAAAATGCTGGCTGCATTACCTCGCTAATTATTATTACAAGACAAATTATTTGAAAAAAAAAAAACATTGATGTACTAGGATTTCTGCTAAAAATATTAAATGAAATCTGATCAGTGATTGACTAATTTAAGCTAGGCCACTAATAGCATATTCACTCTCGTCCTTAAAGCAAATTCTATTCCTATCATCTACTAATATAAAAATAAGTCGGGGTTTCCTTCCTGACGCTATAACTCCTTAACGCACGAACCGATTTCCACGGTTTGCATTCGTTGGAAAGGTCTCGGGCTCCGTGAGGTTTATAGCAAAGAAAATTCAGGAAAAATTTCAACAGAAAAGCGGGAAAATCCTCTAAGGCGAACTGAAGTTCGCCGGGAGCGCTAGATGAGTATAAAAATGACGAAATCGAAAAGCTTCGTACGAGGTAAGTCTGAATGTCAACAAAATAAGGATCAATGTTTTTATATTTTATAACTAACTAACAGACTTAAGTAACTCCGCGTTATAATATTATCATAGATTAGGCAAATCAATTAATTTCATTCAGATTCCCTTGGCAGTTCTATTATGACTATTACCAGTCCTCCATCCCCGCATACGCTTCTGTAATTGGAGATAAATTGTCTCTTCCCTCGCAACTCGCATCAGCGACATCGAACACGGATTGACGTCAGAAAACAAAGGGAAACTCGTATAGGTGACGCAAAGACGCGGACTAATTGGAGTGTAAATTGTCGTTTACAATCGATACTGAACGGGGCCAGCGGGTCAGCTCCGGAGCCGCGTTGTGACGTTGTGTTGTCGCGAGCTGGCGGGCAAACACACAGTAATACAAATAACTACACGAATACTTTTTTATATTGCACTTCAAGATTGACCTTATCCCACCTGACGTGGTAATGTGTCGAGGGGGATATGCCTACCGCACCGTCGCTCTCTGCGGGGATAAGAGAGTGGTGTGTCGGGCTCGCACCGACTAAAACACCCTCGGTGTGCAGTTGTGTGGGAAGTGGTAATGAGGTCCTAGCTTAAGGGCGACACGTACAGCATAATGAAGCTGTTACTGGACTTGTCGCCATTACCTTAAGACTTGACCCCTGCTACTAAAACAGCACCCCTCTGTTCCAGAGCTCCTGCTCTGGGAAACCTTACTCACACGCAGGAACACAACAACACAGAAGTGATTGTCATTTAGCTCCGGTCTTCTGTAAGGTGGAGGTATTTCACCAGTCGAGCTGCTTGAGTCTGCAGTTCGAGGCAAAGCATGTAAAAAAAGGAAAAGTCCCCGGAATAGCACGCGCAAAGCCGCGGCGGCTAGTATGTACATATGTAATAAAAATAAATTAAAGGTCCGCGGAGATAATGATCAATATCCAAAATATATAAGTGTAAATAAAACCTATTTTGATTAATCACAACACTGGCACGATAGGTATTAATTCCATATTTAAGCTTGCACTTTTATAATATCTATTGTATTTACAACTCTTGTTATTCTTATTCTTCTATTATATTACCTACCTCAAGTTTCCACATGTCGTTTATTATAATTTCCTAGAGGTTATGGGCTCTTAGAGGTAAAATAAAACCCTAAAAATGGATGGAGACAAGGCGCAACCACAGCTGACGGCAAGTACATCGAATTTCGCGAAGTTACAAGGAAGCTCAAACTACGCGACATGGAGCTTCGCAATGAAGATGGCCTTGATCGACAACGACTTATGGGATTGCATCACGATGCCAACGCAAGAAGAACCCAACTTCAAGCGAAAGGATGCCAAAGCAAGGTCTAAGATATGCCTTAGCTTATGTAAGGATCTTTATCCCGTCGTCATGTCAGTACAAACGTCAAAGGAAACCTGAGAGAAACTTCGTGCAGCCTATGCGGACAGCGGGCTGACACGTCTTTTAAAGCTAATGAAGAAGATACTTGGCGCAAAACTGGAAATGTACGCAAACATCGAAGCCTACGTGAATGACATACGTCATGTGCAGCAGCAGCTGATTGCCATTCAAGCTGGCCTAGACGACGAATTAGTCGGCGTCATCATGCTGGCAGGACTCGGCGACAGCTACAGCCCCATGGTAATGGCGATAGAGCATTCCGGCACACCGATAACCACAGACACGGTTGCTTCGATACTTCTCAAGGAAGAACGCCGTGATACGCCGTCTACATCTAGTGTAAATAGTGTTCCTGTGTGTAAATATAATAAGGTGTCGTGTACATATTGTAAGAAGTTAGGCCATGTAATATCTCAGTGTAGGAAACGCATCAACCGAAACAAAAATTGTCATTCATCATCATCACGTCATGTAGCCAATAATACATCCGACATTACACTTTCATCTTGTTTCAATGGTTTCCCTACAGGTTCTACTCCCTTATCTCCTGTTACCGAATGGTACGTGGACTCATGTGCCACTGCACACATGACCAACAGGTATGATTGGTTCCTGGACCTTCACGAGGAAAGGAAACCGATCACTGTGGCCAATGGTGACTGTATTGAGTGCAAAGGCAAAGGTACTGTCTCATTAAATGTAAATAGTAGGGTTAAGCAAATTTCAGAGGTTTTGTATGTTCCTAACTTAGCTACAAATTTACTTTCGGTAACTACTTACCTATATATACTTAGTGAGGAAAGGGCTCGTTGTTATTTTTTCTCCAAAAGGCGCATCGATCCTTTTGAAAGACGGATGCAAAGTGACAGGCTCAGTCATTGCGACAGCCTCAAACTATAAAGGCATGTACAAGCTAGATGTGTCATAACATAATGCCTTATGTACACAGTCTAAAGAGTCTGCTTTACTATGCCATAGACGATTAGGCCACTTGCATCCCAAGGCCCTGAACATTTTAAAAAATCGTGCGATAGGTATAGACTTTAAAAGTCAGTCATACAATGACTTCAAAACCTGCGTGCCGTGCCTACAGGCTACAAGGCAAAATGTCCAAGAAACCTTTTACAAATTCGATAATTCGATAAAATTCGATAATAAGTAGGTCTAACACTAAGTTAGAACTGATTCATTCAGACCTGTGTGGACCAATGAGCACCCGCTCATGGGGAGGAGCACTCTACCTACTTACTTTTACAGATGACTTCACGCGTAAGACATTTAGTTATATGCTAAAGTCGAAAAGCCAAGTTTTCAGCAAGTTCGTCGAATTCAAAAATTTTGTAGAGAAAAAAACAACGGAACGGAATTTGTCAACCGCGAAATGGCTCGATTTTTCAAAGAGAATGGAATTGTACATCAAACTACAGTTCCATATACACCGCAGCAAAACGGAGTATCGGAACGAGTCAATCGCACAGTTGTCGAGAAGGCCAGATCTATGCTTCAAGATTCCGGGCCTACCACGAGCATATTGGGCAGAGAGGCAGGGTGTACATAAGTGTTGTGATTACGGGGAGGTGTAAATAAAACCTATTTTGATTAATCACAACACTGGCACGATAGGTATTAATTCCATATTTAAGCTTTAACTTTTATAATATCTATTGTCTCTACAACTCTTGTCATTCTTATTCTTCTATTATATTACCTACCTCAAGTTTCCACATGTCTTTTATTATAATTTCCTAGAATAAGTCTAAGTGATCATAGTCATTCGGTCGGTCACTTCTTAAATTAAGCAGCTAATAATCTTGTTTCCTAACTAGGCTCTACTAGGTCGTTTCCCGTCCTGCGATAAAAACGAATCTGATAATTATTTGACTACACGTCTAGAACGCTCAGTGACCCCGGTATTCACGACATTAAGTGTAAGTTTTACACAACGTTTATACATTTAAAACACAAATATCTCAAAACAAAAAAAAAAGGATGTTCATCATTATTGCACCCTTCAAATAATTGTATTGAATTGTTCGTCTCCCGGTCACGAGGCCTGACTCGTGATTCAGTAAATACTGCTCTACGTTGTTAGGGCACGCGCCTTCAAAATTAATTATCTATATTTTTAAGTGAGAACACATTTCATCCACTGCTTACTTCCTGTTTTTTTATTTACTATATTCTATACTAGCTGTGCCCGCGACTTAGTTCGCGTGGACTACATCCTTTCATAGTCGGTTTTACTCCTATCTCCCCTAATATTCGAAACCAAAACTAGTCTAAATTTTAATCCAAGTTTCGAGCTATATTTGTGCCAAATTTCATTCAAAATCGGCCCAGTACTTTAGTTTTTAATTACAAACATCCGGTATACATATATCTTGGGTGTTCGTGTTGAAGTAAAAGTGGTACAGTCAAAATAAATATTTCTTACTTTATTGTTCAAGAAGGCAATATACTGGGCCCCATATTGTATCTAATATATACCGCCGACCTGCCAATAACAGAAAACACGACCACTGCCACATTTGCGGACGACACAGCACTGTTATCTGCTCACTATACTCCAGAAACTGCGTCACTAAATTTACAAAAGCACTTAAACGAGGTGGATAAATGGTTAAAACTATGGAGAATGAAAGCTAATCAATCTAAATCCACTCATGTCACATTTAGCCTCAGGAAAGAAACATGCCCTCCAGTCAAGCTCAACAATGAAGAAATACCTCAAGAAGAACATGCCAAGTACCTTGGTATGCATCTCGACAGACGTCTTACTTGGACTAAACGTAAACAACTCGATACTAAACTGAGAAATCTGTACTGGTTAATAGGACGACATTCGCAGCTAAGCTACAAAAGCAAAATGACAGTCTATAAAGCCATTTTGAAACCAGTTTGGACCTATGGTATCCAACTATGGGGTACAGCCAGTGTGAGCAACATTGAAATTCTCGAAAGATTTCAGACTAAAACTTTAAGGCAAATTTTCAACATACCTTAATGTATTAACAATAAATACATTTACATGGATCTCAAGCTAAAGACTGTCAAACAGGAAATACAGAGCTACAGCGTGAAATACCAACAAAAACTATCCAGCCACGCAAATGAGCTTGCTCGAGCAATTGACGAGGAGGGAGGTACTCGTCACGTGAGACTGAAAAGACAAGATGTCCCAACACTAAAAATCCGTTTTGCCACAAGTTAAGGAGATATTTCTGATGGAATTATAACTAGAATAATATCCATCTATATTTTCACTAAAACCACATACTACAGAATATGGTAATCAGACAGATCCGTGGTTTATTGTCTCAGGACAGATCGCCACGTTGCAGAATAACAAAAAAAAAATTGTTCAAGAACAAAAAAAAATATTTGAAAACTGTATAGTACGGACGACAGCAGGTCAAGTAATCACTTGCAATTTGATATTAGCTCTTATGCCAACTACATTAGGGCGATGTAAAGTCCAAAGTGTGTAATGTAACGATATTTCGTTTAAATGAAGCTATTGCTTTACATAAGTGTTACTGATGTAATGTTTATGAATAAAAATACTTTGACTATTGACGTGTCTATGACTGTACAGTGCTTATATTCAAATTGTCGATAGTTCTATAACAATGTTCGGAAGGAATACAAGTTCCGGAAGATCCAGCAAGTTATGATGACCCAACTCGAACTAAACTCGTTCCCTCAGTAGACCGCGACTCGCGCGCTTTCTGCGGGCGGGGGATGAACTCGAGCGTAATAGCAGGAACTTTATCAGGAACATCATAAAGTTATTTAGTTAGTCGCGCGTCTTGGACTTGGGAAGACATTTTAATTGGTAGACACTACTGCATTTACTTGTCGAGATTAGCACTTGCTGTCATGAAATGCGCATTTTTATTAGGTATGTTTTATAGTTTCTCTATTTACCCACCCACTCTCACTCATACATAGTTTGAACATTAAATGTATATACATGTCCTAAATGATACTAAATTTCTCCTCGGCCCGTTGAGGAGAGACTGGCAATCTGTCATACAGGTTATCCTGGTACAGTCGCCAGTCTCACACTCAGACATTTTGATGTTTAAACATGTATTGTAACATAATTTTTGTATTGTCTTTGTGATAGAAACATTTTTTACTATATAGTTTACTAGCTGCATTCATGACTTCGTCTGCGTGGAGTGTTGTGTTTCGGCTTTGGGTACTACGTTTTGGCTAATTTTAAAACACACTGATAGACACGTAATTATAGTTTTGCACTGCAAACATATCAAAGTATTGAGGTGGTAAAGACTTCGCTCGCGTTAAATTCGGGTTAAGATGGTTCCCCTTTCTTGATTTAGACCACAGAAGACTTAATTCGTTTCAATTAAATTATCATATCATATCATAGAACCTGTACATATTTTGCAGGCTAGAAAGAGACAAAAGAGCCGACGTCACTCTTCATAACTTAACTATTGTGACGATTATGACCTTAATACATATTCTGAGGTTGAATGAAGGTTTCCACTTTTGTATTTTCTACTTAAATGTCAGTTTAATACAGACTATTAAGCTAGGTCACGATTCTAACATAATGACATTTACTGGATTATTGGATTGCGAACTCCCTTGCAGATCGAATTTAAAAGTATCATTACCAAGCCGATTCTTTCTCGCAGCGTAAAAGCTGAAGACGCATTTTCGTCGTCTCTCAAAATCTTATTCCCTTATTAAGCCAGCTGAGTATAACATAATTTGAATACGCAAGGGCTCCGCCGTAATTTGTTTGGCAAAGAAACATGCACGCTTTGCAAAATACGCCCGAGGTCGATTGGTCGTTATTGGATTCCATATTTTGCATGATAGGGTTATTATTTCGTTCAAATTATTCCGATATGTTGATTTTAAATGACGATAAAAAGATTATATCAGAAAATAGACTATCTATTTTTGTATGTTCACTGACTCGTACTCGTAGGCGTAGGCCTTAGATAAGA
Organism: Glyphodes pyloalis; assembly: GCA_037074685.1. Taxonomy (NCBI): domain Eukaryota; kingdom Metazoa; phylum Arthropoda; class Insecta; order Lepidoptera; family Crambidae; genus Glyphodes; species Glyphodes pyloalis. The sequence goes on along the minus strand of JAYKKO010000010.1, from coordinate 16,767,715 downwards.
TTTTATTTTTATTGTTAGGAAGCAATTTGCGGGGTTACCCCGAAGTTGGGTGAACTATAAAATAAAACATTTTAATTCAAGTAGATTACATAGTAATACATTACTGAACAATGTGACTTGGTATCAGTCTCGATACCCGTCGTCTGGCGCTCATAGTACAAGGGGGAAGTTTAGTTTCGGACCAGTTAATGTGTGACGGTCGCGCATAATCTTTTCATTTCTACTTAATGATACAACTGTCTGTCAGTAAACGGAATCGGATCCCAATTAGAACTGTACTAACAAGCTTTCAGGTTCCAGTAATACAAGTATATTCTAAACTTTCCCATTCGTTCAAAAACAGCGTGAAGAAACATCTTGCGAGCCAGTATTAAAAAAAAATGAAAAATTGTTTATTCAGTAACAAACAGATATTTTGTGATAAAGTGATGGCTGGTGTCTCCTTTTAAGCTTACAGAAGCCTGTGTCTGGAGGCACAGCTCTTCAGTTACATTTCCTTACATATTTATAATTGCTACAAAGTAATAATGCTTAAACAAACAATATATATTAACCTTATTTTATTACAATTGTTATACAGTTAGACTCTTCGAACAGCCAACTCTAGCAAGCAGTATGTTAATTATTCAAGAAGTTCTTCTATTTCATTGTAGGTTTTTGATTCTAGCCAATTTGATAAAGTCCTTTTGCAGTCTTTGAACTGCTTATTGTGTATATCCAGTTCCTTATTTACCCGTAGGTATAGACGTGCCGACCTTTTATTATATTGGCGGCTAGCAAATGTAGTCTTAGTTTTAGGTACTCGGGTTACAATGTCCTTTCTTCTTCTAATGTTAACGCTAGCGTCATAAGGCAAACTTTTATACTTTTTTAGTACTGTATGAAATATGTATAATTGTCTAATTGAAAATAGTTTAGACATTCTATAGAGGCTCTCGGTAGCAAATCTCATTTTTTTAAAGTACATTATCTTGATAAGATTACGTTGTGCACGCTCTACATCAAGAAGTCGGGTTTTTGCCGCACCTCCCCAAATGGGTATAAAATACACCATAATAGACTGCGCCAGAGAAACATATATCTCTCTTATAATGTTTCTGGTCGCTCCTTGTGCACCATCCGTTGCCCTTGGCAGCACGTATCTAAGAGTTTTAAAGATCCAATTTAGCTTGCGAATTCTTTGACTGACGTGCTCAATGTGTGCATACCAAGAGAGACGCTGGTCCACAGCAACGCCCAAGTATTTGGTTTGGGTGACTTTTTGGATAGTAGGGCAGTTACAGTTGCTACTATGTATTGTGTGGCTATGTATTCTGAGAGTAAAATCACTATTTGGTTGTGCATCATTATATATACTAAAACACATGTAATTAGTTTTGGTGGTGTTCAGTGACAAAATGTTATATTGCAGCCATTTATCAACCTGTATCAGTGCGAACTCAGCCCTAACCTTAACAGATTCCCAGGTATCTCCAGTGACAACTATAGCGGTATCATCGGCGTATGAAAAAACTTTGGCATTTGGTATACGCATGTCACACAAGTCATTTAGATAAACCAGAAACAGCGTAGGGCCGAGCACACTGCCTTGTGGAACCCCATATGATACCTCCACACAATCACTAATACAGTTACCGAGTTTAACTCTTTGTTTTCTGCCTGAGAGGTACTCTTTGAACAGACTCAAAGGAGTACCTCTTACACCAATCCTTTTTAGTTTGTGCACAAGGATAGGGAGAGAAACAGTGTCAAACACCTTTTTTAAATCCAAAAATACCGCGAGACACTTTTTCCGATTATCAAGTTGCTCAGAGACTAAGGAACTTAATGCAGATACTGCATCCTCTGTTGAAAAGTATGGCGATGATAACGGATAAGATACTATGGTATCAACTCTATTGTCATCGCGATGTGGGTTCCTCTCTTGCTTACCACCAGGCTGGGAGGAGCCAATATCCTGAGCTACTATAAAAAAAACCTTTAGCCACTTACCATAGTATTACAGCGACATATGGAATATGTCCTATACATATGTTATTCTAGTGCCTAATATGTATAGCTACCAAATATAATTCAAGTCCATTCCTTAGTTGTTGCAATAGAGGGTAGCCAATATATACTCGTATATATACAAACTTTCAGTTTGTGACATTAGTAGCATCCAAGGTAATCTTGACCTTTCCAGAAATACCTGCAACCGCTCAAAAGCCCAGAGAACGCGGGCCTCCTGGACTCGTTCGTGGCGGACGAGATCTTCAACCAGGTGCCGACCATCCTGAACGTGCACCAGCTGTTCCTGGAGCAGCTGCGGCGCCGCCTGGAGCAGTGGGACCTGCACCAGAAGGTCGGGGATGTCTTCCTCGATGTGGTAAGCAGACATCTGGATTTATTTTTTATATTGCACTTCAAGGTTGACCTCATTTCATCTGATGTTAAATGGTACCTAATGAGATTTTAGTTAAAGGGCGACAAGTATAGCATAATAGAGCTGTGAACTGGACTTGCTACCTTGAAGGCTTCACCCCTGCTACTAATGTAGCACCCCAGGAGCTCTGGAAACCTTACCCACACGCAGGCATAAAAACACCGAAGTGATTGTTATTTGGGTGCGGTCTTCTGTAAGGTGGAGGTATTTCAGCAGTCGGGCTGCTCAAGTTCGAGTGATATATAGCTATGCCCTACCTCTCTTAAACTACACTACTATGATGCTGTATAAACTTTACGTGTTAAAGTCATAGCACAATATAGTGGCGCGGCAACAGCACCGCTCTAACCCAGCAATTAACTTGCCATTCAAATTAGATCATTAAGTTGTGAGTCGTACAATTACGACTCACAACTTAATGATGATGATTAAAATATTAATATTATGCGATATTAATATGAATAAGCCAACGGCGCGCAGTCAGAGCGCTCGCCGCCTTTATACCACTAAATTCGCTTGTTAATTGGCTGCGGCCTTATTCGCTGTCGGTCTGTTTCCAGTTCACGAAGCCAACCGTCATGGACACGTACATGTCGTTCATCAACAACCAGCGGCGCGCGCGGGAGACCATCAAGGCGGCGGCCGCCTCCAGGCCCGCCTTCGCGCGGTTTCTGGACGCCATGGCGCGGGACCACAAGGGGAAGCTCTCCTTGGACAACCTGCTCATCAAGCCGGTCCAGAAGTTCCCCAGCTACAAGCTGCTCATACAGAGGCTCATTAAACACACAGGCAAGTGCTCTCAAGTTAATTCATTGTAGACTTTACTGTCTGAGTGCCTCGGAATAATTGAAGATTTTGCAGTAACGTGTTCTACAAAGAAGCTTTCTTTACTGCAAAATCTTCAATTAGATGCAATGAAAAAAATTCTATGTACCACCATTAGCTATGCGCAGCCAACAGACGTCCTTTGAACATTGGGTGCGGCGTGACTATACCGTTTGAGGACAGTGGCAAATTTCAGATTTTTTTCTATTGTTTCATCCTCTCACTTCTGGCTAGTGCCCTCTGCCGAGTATGTTCACTGCCCGTGGACCATTCGTTGCAGAAGAAATGTTTAAAAATTACGGAATCGAAGACACCTTGGCATATTAAAAGATATTTATTTTTTTATATTGCAAAAAAATTGTGTGTGCAATTTTTTACTGGAGGCTAAGAGGAAGAGAGAAAATATCTAAGAGAGGCTAAGAGGTCAATACAACATACAACAGAAAAAATTCATCGCCTACGATAACTTGCGGTCAGCTCAGTTGGAACAGCAGCACGCCCGTTACGTGAAGGACGTGGGTTCGAGCCCCATACCGCAAGGGGACATGAAATTTTTCAGTTTCTTTAAAATATTAAAAGTTCGCTAGTGCGGCATTAAAAATTGTTAAAACAGAAAAAGTTTTCACGAGGTTAAATAAAAAAATTGACCATCGAAATTGTTGTGCAGACCAAACGCACCCAGACCACAAACTGCTCCTGGAAGCGCAGAAGGAGATCCACGAGCTGCTGGAGCTGATCAACTGCACCGAGCGCGAGAGCCTCGAGCTGGAGCAGCAGCAGCAGACACTGCGCGAGCTGGAGCAGGCGGTCGAGGGCCTCGCCAACCTCGCCGCCGCGGAGAGGGTGTTCCTGCGGCACGAGACCGTCGCCATGCCCTCCGCGCAGGGTACCGTCAAGGACCGCGCCCTCTTCCTCTTCAACGACACTCTGCTGATAACGAGTGTCAAGAGGAGGACCGGCACTATTAAGAAACCCATTCCGTAAGTTAACAATAGCTTAAGTCGTAATTGCCACAACTTCATTTCACTGTTGCCAAATCTGCATTTTTTTGTTTGATACACATACATTTCAAATCAAACAACAGGTGAAATGAAACTAGTGAACCTAACATATATTCATTAAAAGGTTGTTCTCGCTTACACTTACGCAGCGCAAATGTAGCTTTTCATCTTTTTTATTCTATATTATCTATTAATATACTGGTAGATCTATTTTGCATGAAAAAAAAAATGCGACACGACTTCGATCGTTTCGCATTGAGGATTTACGTATTGAAACGTTGGTTTTAAAAACATTAAGATTCTTTAACAAATAAACTGTACATGGGAAAAAATATTAGCACTAGATACTATAACTATAAACAGAATTGTCCTTTCATTACAGAACATACCAAAGTAATATAGCGAGTCAAATGGAAGGAAATAAGTACAAACTTTTAATGAGGATATCGCTGGCCGATCTCGAAATAGTTAAGGGTGAGTTTAGAGTGTATTTCTAGTTGACGTCACGCTAACCTAATGCTTACAATGACATCAAAGCGAACTTTGTTTACTAACACGGTGCTGATCAAGCGGATTACTCTCACTTTACGCTTATCCAGATTTCTATAATTTATTTACACTATTCTGTTTTTTATCTTGACTATCGGAATCTATTTAATTTGCTGCGGTAAATTGGAAAGTTATGAATACAATAACAAATTTTATTGGTCCCTCATACATCACCAACTTTTTATGTTGTGAAATGTCCGTATGATGAAAAGGTCATTTTTTTGCAGAATACTAAAACGATAAAAGATATTAATTATATCGATAACACTTTTTCTGATTTCAGCTAAAGATGAAAACTTAAGGCGGATAATGCAAGAGGTAGAAACGCTGACAGAAGACGTGAACACACTCACGCAGATATCTGAGCACGTGGCTACGCTGCACACGCCGCACACGCAGCTGGAGGAGCTCGCGCGGGAGATGCTGCTCAGCGTGAACCGGCAGCTGGCTGAACGCACCACGAGCGACACGCAGCTCTGCTACATGGACATCAGCGTCAACACCTCGTGAGTACCTCGTGTTGTGATAGTGACGCACGAGCAGCTGCTGCAGGAGATGCTGCTCAGCGTGAACCGGCAGCTGGCTGAACGCACCACGAGCGACACGCAGCTCTGCTACATGGACATCAGCGTCAACACCTCGTGAGTACCTCGTGTTGTGATAGTGACGCACGAGCAGCTGCTGCAGGAGATGCTGCTCAGCGTGAACCGGCAGCTGGCTGAACGCACCACGAGCGACACGCAGCTCTGCTACATGGACATCAGCGTCAACACCTCGTGAGTACCTCGTGTTGTGATAGTGACGCACGAGCAGCTGCTGCAGGAGATGCTGCTCAGCGTGAACCGGCAGCTGGCTGAACGCACCACGAGCGACACGCAGCTCTGCTACATGGACATCAGCGTCAACACCTCGTGAGTACCTCGTGTTGTGATAGTGACGCACGAGCAGCTGCTGCAGGAGATGCTGCTCAGCGTGAACCGGCAGCTGGCTGAACGCACCACGAGCGACACGCAGCTCTGCTACATGGACATCAGCGTCAACACCTCGTGAGTACCTCGTGTTGTGATAGTGACGCACGAGCAGCTGCTGCAGGAGATGCTGCTCAGCGTGAACCGGCAGCTGGCTGAACGCACCACGAGCGACACGCAGCTCTGCTACATGGACATCAGCGTCAACACCTCGTGAGTACCTCGTGTTGTGATAGTGACGCACGAGCAGCTGCTGCAGGAGATGCTGCTCAGCGTGAACCGGCAGCTGGCTGAACGCACCACGAGCGACACGCAGCTCTGCTACATGGACATCAGCGTCAACACCTCGTGAGTACCTCGTGTTGTGATAGTGACGCACGAGCAGCTGCTGCAGGAGATGCTGCTCAGCGTGAACCGGCAGCTGGCTGAACGCACCACGAGCGACACGCAGCTCTGCTACATGGACATCAGCGTCAACACCTCGTGAGTACCTCGTGTTGTGATAGTGACGCACGAGCAGCTGCTGCAGGAGATGCTGCTCAGCGTGAACCGGCAGCTGGCTGAACGCACCACGAGCGACACGCAGCTCTGCTACATGGACATCAGCGTCAACACCTCGTGAGTACCTCGTGTTGTGATAGTGACGCACGAGCAGCTGCTGCAGGAGATGCTGCTCAGCGTGAACCTGCAGCTGGCTGAACGCTATATAGATATTATTATTAATAATAAAAATGATGTTTAAAACCGTGATTTTCTCTAATATATTTTTATATTGTTTCAGGAATGGACCAGAAAATCTCACCATTATATTCCAAAAGCCCGACAAAAGGAGTAGTTGGGAGGAGTTAATAAACGAAACCAAACAAAAGCTGTGTGAGTATTTTAAATAAAGAAAAATATATTTTCTCGACAATTTTTGTATCTGATAAGGAGACTGAAAAAAAGAACTTGAAACTGAATTAGTTTATCTGTTAAATGTCCAGCGATGTACGGTCCGGAGCGGTCGGCGCCGCAGTTCCTGTCGCCGGTGCCCATCCGCAAGACGCGCGCCGGGCTGCAGTTCACCTGCGCCGCGCCCACGCTGCCGCCGCCGGGACAGCCGCCCGACGTCTGGGTGAGTCGCCGCCGGGCACAGGGACATGGGGCAGGCACGCTAAGATACAGTCTTCATTCAATATCCATAGGATAAGATAGATGGAGTTGCGAAAATACTGGCGACATTGCAAATTATTATTACTCTTAGACAAAGATGACAACATATTTTCAATCTATTTTCAAAAATAATAATAAATAAAATAATAAATAACGCTCATTTTCTTTTCACAAAGGTTACATTACAAATAGAACACAAAGCAATTTTAGCATGTACACACAGAGTACCCCAATAAGGTGTCCTCTTTATATCTGATAATAAGTTTTACCGCATTGTTTTAAAAATGTAAAAGTAATATATTTAAAAATGTTATCAAAATTTACGTTAATAATGCTTATTCACAAAACTACCAAAAAAAACATTTTTAAATTTAAAATTATTTAAAATCATGCGTAGATTCTTTACAGCTGGGACACAGTTATTCGATTTTGTATTATCACCTTATTATTTATTAATTAATTGTATCTCGTGGGACTTGGTCCATTATTATAAAAAAAAATCAGTATGATTTCACCGTGGAATTTATCTAAATATTAATTTATTAATCTAATACTATTTGTCATTGAAAAAGAGATCCTCATACATATTCGTTCCCTGAGCACTTTCAGTCTCGTGCACCTTAGCGTGTAGTCCTGTGTGTAGTAATGATGTAATTGTGTGAGTTGCATCTTAATAGGCGGTTCTATTTTGGGAATAGTGACCAAGGCCAGGCCAACGTCTATTTAGAAAGGTAAAATAGGGTAATCAGTTAGGTAAACACTAATAATTAGTTAAATAATTAGTTTAATTTGTTTTTAATGATCTAGCTGTTACTAATCGTTCTAGTTCGCGGCAAATATTTATTATTCACTGGATTCACATTCTTCAGCTTTATTATGAAAGATTTTAAACTTAATGAACCGATATTGAATTTCGTTACGTGCGGTGGTCACCTGCTTCTAATGTACAGAAAAACAGCAGCCAAATAACAATCACTTTGGTGTTATTGTGATCCTACGTGTAAGGTTTCCAGAGCACATGGGGGTGCTATATTATTAGCAGGGGTCAAACCTTCAAGATAGGGGCGACAAGTACAGGAACAGATTTATTATCCTGTACTTGTCACCCTTAAGCTAGGACCTCATTACCACTTTACATCAGATAGGATGAGATCAATCTTGAAGTGCAAAATTAAATAACTATAAATTGACAATGAAAAAGACCCCGACTTATTATATTAGCATTGAGTAGCAAGCCCTTTTATTTCATACCTGTAGAGAGGAAGTAGTGACAAAAAAATTTAGGAAATCCATTATTTTTGGCGGTGCACGGTGGGAACTTTGACTCGTTTCCATCTCATAAATCTGTAACTTCGGTGTTAATGATGATATCCAGCTGATTTTTTTTCCTGGTAATCTTAAATAGGTATATATACTTTAAAACAACTTATATTTAGTATGTAAAAGTTTATTTCTAAAAGTTATAAAAAATATAGAAAAATAATATTGAATTTCTAGACTAACATCTTAATTCTAGCAAAATTATACATAAGAATTTGATTAAATAACTACATAAAATATTAATAAAACATAAAATTATAGCTTATTAGTCACTCAAGAGCTCCTGTGCTTCATCAAGAAGTTCGAAATATTTTTTATTGGAAGGTTTTCTTAAGCTCGTAATGTATGGATCAGAGGTATATAAAAGGGTGTGTAAAACGTCTTCATTGGTGGCTACCCTCGAACATTTTCTTGCATTGCATGATGAAGCCTGAACTGTTTGTAGTCTTTATTTCGTGCTTCTTGAGCATCTTCCGAAAGTTGCCCAAGAGGCAAGATAGAGAAATGACGTATAATACTTTCACCATGAATCAACACCTTGTGCACGGAAGATGGCATGTAATACCATTTATATTTATTAACATATAGCTGAGCAGCTGTATCGAATGCATATTGACCAAACTTTGTGGCATCAATACCTCTACCGCTTGACATGACCTGAAGTATAACATAAAATCGTTTAATTAATTCCTCATCTATACCAGTGATTTCGGATGTACAATTGTAGTTTTGGAAGAATCTTCTGGCTGTGTTGCCGTCATTAGTGTTGCCACTCACTTGCTTTGGTTTGTCAATATTTAAACCAAGTTCTTCTCTGAACCTTCTTTGTACATGAGCTTTCTTTTGTTTCTTTAAATCTTTATTTTCTGTTGTTGTGGCAGACCATTTTTCAAAGCCTAGATTGTAAGATAAATGCAGAATAAGTTCCATAAATCTGATCCAACAATGCAATGTTGAAAGCCCATATTGATAGGAAGCTTCATCCACAGGTTTGTTTTGCACTTTTTCTAAATTATTCATCTCTGTAGGTCTTGCATTGCAAATGGTACCTACATACAGCACTTGATGAAGTTAAAAATACCGCAAAATATGTCTGCTTGTTTTGTTCTGGGAGTTTTCCATGTATAATATGTATATTTTTACAAAAAAGTACTTATTTAAATAAGTTCGGTAGTGTAGTACCCACAGTTATAGTAAAATTCATACTCTCATATTTTATTACATTTGACTATGTTACGCACTGAAACTGCAGAAAAATACTTTTTGCCGTCATATAAGATTATATTTCCCAATAAATAAAATAAAAAATAGAACTTCGGTAAGCTTCGGTAAATGTCATATCTCCAGATGAATTTTTGAAAACGGAAGATAAGCACATGTGACATAAAAACATTTTTGGCCGAGTGATATTCTACTAAAATACATTTTAATTTATTTTATAGCAAAGAATACATCTTAAACTTTCTAAAATGGTATCATACATACGTTCTTTCTCTTGTTATGAAACTATAAATTAATACCAAACAATTGAAAGTTACATGGTTATTTTTGTATTTTTTTCATTGCTTAACTTTGGTCGCATTTTGCGACAAAATGCAAATGGTCAGAAAATTTAATCATATTAAAAATAAAAGGTGACTCTTTAGCTACAATTTGAGTAATAACACATGCATCTCCGTAGACTTTTGGAAAAACCATTTATGAGATGGCTCTCTTAGGCGGGTTCCCATAGTGCGGTGGCCAACTTGAATTTGCAATTTGTCATCTACTATGAATATATTCTGCTAGTCAAGCCCTTTTACATGACACCCATATTGAGGGAGTTGTGTTAAAATATGCAATCCATAATTGTGGCGGCCATCTTGGATTGATTTTTATCAAACATAGCTTAAACACTCCCGACTAATTCATTTTTCAAACAAAATAATCAAAATCCATTCATTTGTTCGGGACCTGCGTTGCCATAGACAGTAGATACACACACAGACATGTCAAATTTATAACACCATGTCGCTTTTGCGTCGGGGGTTAAACCCCCCCCCCCCCCCCCCCCCAGCAGCTCTAGAAACCTCACTCTCACGCAGGAGCACAACGACGACACCGAAGTGATTGTTCTTTGGCTGCGGTCTTCTGGAAGGTGGAGTTGTTCCACCAGTCAGGCTGGTCCAGTTGGAGCGGTAATGCCGTGCCTGTCTTAAGCCACGTGTGCGTGCGTGTCGCAGGTGTGCAACAGCGACGGGTACGTGGGGCAGGTGTGCGTGCTGACGCTGTCGCCGCGGCCGCAGGTGACGTCATGCAACGGCGTGTGCAACGCGCGCATCCTCTGCGTCGCGTGCGTGCCGCCGCAGCCGGCCCTCGCCCGGCACCGCACGCTCGACATACCGTGAGTCACTGCCGACCTGCCGACCTGCCGACCTGCCGACCTGGCACTATGACAATAACAAATGTTTGTGTACATAACCAGCAGTGCCCGCGACTTCGTTCGCGTGTACATACTTTCATGGTCGGTTTTACCCTCATCTCCCCACCAATTTATGTGAAGTTGGTTTACAGATGGTAGTTTGACGTAACAACGCTGAGTCGGTCGCTATATATAACGCAAATACGCTATATCCGGTTCGGAACCTATAACTTACAGAGAAGATCCCGGTAAACAATAAACCTGAACTTATAACTAGTTTTCCAATAAGACATACACTGTGGTGTGTAAATTGTAAATATAAATAAATAAATTCAAAGGAATGATAAAAATTTAATAACAAATATAACTATTTAGGATAAATAAGCAAAATGCATCAGAGTTAAAATGGCGGGCGTACCACAAGGAATCAAACCACACCGACCACCAATACTCCTACTGTAACTAATCTGAGTCAGCGGTATCTTCTCGGTAGATATAAGTTCCAAACCGGCGGTCAAATCACTTCCAAAGACAATCAAACCCGGGCCTATTGCGCTTAGGGCGCCTATTTTACTCCTTACACACGTGAACGTAAGTTTAAAATGGCTTGTCTAAAAAGCTAATTCAATTAATAATCTGCATTTTCAGAAATACGAGCTCCCTGAACAGCTCGGGCTCCGTCAAGCCAGGCATCAGCATATCGGACCCCGACGACAGCTGCAAGAACATACGACTCGATAGGTAGATGACAAAAGCAATTAATATTTAGTGTTAAATTTACGATACGCAAAGCACGTTATGCACAAGAACACCACTCAGTAATCATTAATGTAAGGATATGATGTTCATTAAAATAATAAGAATTGTTTCAACGCACTTCAATAAGACCGTGACGGTAACTAAACTTTAATCATAGAATAAATTTTACGTTTATATTTTAAGCTGTTTGCTAATAGGGACGATTGGGTAAAAATTAATGATCCTAATTAGTCTGCCAATTTTCCAAATACAATGAAAAAATTATTTTTGTTTAAAGATAATACATCGCAACAAACTTCAGTGTGGTGTGTTTTATGTCACTAATTCGTAAAAACTGAATGAAAAAGTGACGTCACGCTAAAATTAACGCTTATTAATTTAGTGGTAATAAAATACTTAGTACATTTTTGTGTACATGATAAAATAAAAAATGTGTCTTATATTTTTTGTTAGCCTCGTATACCAAACAGTAATTTTTAGTCATCACTACCCCTACCCGGTCGACAGTGTTCTGAATCAATGGGTTTTTGTGTCTGTGACTCCCGAGTTTTTGCACTAAATAATGATGCTACTTTTATTATCGGCAGTTCATCATCGAGCGAGGACGAGGACGACGGCTCGTCCACCAGCGAGAACCAGGACGCGCTCTCGGAGCGCAGCCAGGAGTCGTGCGGCGCGCGCCCCGCCTCCGCCTCCGCCCCCGCCCCCGCTCCCGCTCCCGCCCCCGCCTCCGCCTCCGCCCCCGCCCCCGCGCCCGCGCACGCCAAGAGCCTGAGCACGCCGCACACGCAGCACGCGGCGCCGCACCCCGTGATCAAGTCCAACTCGAACCCGGCCGTCGACAAGCAGGCGATGGGCATCAACACCGGTGGGTGTACGTTCGATTTACTATTTTGGCACTTATTATCAGTACGTTAAGAACACATTGGTTATAGTTTTAGCTAAGCAACTTTAAATAAAAGATATACTATATTCTCCGGTTATTACGACACAGGTCTGCAAGCATAATGCAGTGATTGCTGAGTGTAATTATTGTTCGCTAGGCTGTTTATCAATACACGAATAAGTGTAAGGCCTCTCCAAAGTGAAGATGAAAAGGCTTATTACATCCATCATCATAAGTTAGTAAGGAAAAAAATAATTGTGAATACGCCGCCCCAATAGATATATCTGAAAACCAGTCGCTCCGATAGAATGCTATGCTGTTGATTTTTAATCTAACATGACATTCTTAACTCAACATAACGAACTTTTTTTACAGAATTACTGTTTAGAAACTAACCACGAGTATTTTAACCGCCAGCACAGGCACTTCTTCTCCTAAGCTGTTTATAATATTTTTACTATCTTTTACTAAATGTCCACGATATGCACTTATTTACAAACTACGTAGATTTTTATTGTTATCTATTGTCACGAACCTAATTCTTATTTGGACGAGTATCGTACTCACAAACTCCTTTTGTTGTATTTTCACTGTTACCGTATTTTCCTGTTCTAACTTCTAACTCTTTCTCTTCCAACGCAACTTAGTACACGGACGCAGTATGCTCGGTAATGTTTCTTCCTATCTTTGCATGCTTTAATGTAAAATATATGTGTAAATTCACTTTATGATTTTAGGCACAACATCTAGGTAACACTAATTTACTAAAATTTACTCTCGCTGTATGCTTTTGAAATTGATACAGGGTGGTTTGGAAATTGATAAAAAAGTTGAACAGATACGTTAGCGAAGATTTAACTTTTTTTTTTATATTTCACTTCAAGATTGACTTCATCCCACCTGATGTTAAGTGGTAATGAGGTCCTAGCTTAAGGGCGACAAGTACAGCATAATAAATCTATTACTGGACTTGTCGCCCTTACCTTGAAGGCCTTACCCCTGCTACTAATGAAGCACCCTCCAGGAGCTCTGGAAACCTTACTTACACGCAGGAACACAACAACACAGAAGTGATTGTTATTTGGCTGCGGTCTTCTGTAAGGTGGAAGTTTTTCACCAGTCGGGCTGCTCCAGTTCGAGCGATAAATCGCTATGCCCTACCTTTCTTAAATGCGATGTAATCACTCATCATTTGTCAATGTCACATCACAAATAACCAGTCACGTAGCATTTGAAGTGTCGCCATCTAGCGGGTATTTATTCGCGATTAACCTCCTTGTGGGTAGATAGTGAGTATCAGCCTATTAATGCCCCACTGCAGGGCAAATAATTCATCATTGATCATCGTCACAACCATGTTTATTAAACTTTTTTCATAATAAAAAGAGCAAACGCTGGACTTAATGTCTAGTAGCACTCTTTTACACGGCCAAAACAACCTGGCTGTGAATGAAATTTACACAAAATGTAATATTGATTAACAAATACTTACAGTAAATATTATTGTACACACACACACATAACTGTAACAATACTTACGAAGAGCAACCATGTTAAAATTTAGAAAGCTAACATGTTTAAATGAAATTTGAATTCATCTTCAATTGAACACATATTTTCACAGGTTTTAAAATTAATTTGCAAAAATAATATGACCGGACGTATACAGTCCTCGTTTACGGTAAGACCTTAAGATTATGTACGACATTGATACCTTAGGATTATTTGAGGATGACGTCATCATTCTAAACTCTTATACTGACAGTATGTGACGTGTTCGGCAGGTACCCTCTCGTCCCCCGCCAGCCGTCAGTCCTCTGAGGACAGCAGCAGCAGCGCTAACCAGCCCACGATGTGGCTGGGCACCGAGGACGGCTGCATACACGTGTACAACTGCCTCGACAACATACGCATCAAGAAGAACAAGGTCAAGATGCAGCACACCTCCGGCGTGCACTCCATCGTGTGGGTACTTACTACGTGTACGCCATTAGATGTCCAGACACATCTGATGATTCTCCCTCTTACTCCGGAGTAGTAGAGAGCGAAAGCCCTGAAATATCATGTTACATTGCCATAAAGTGAAAGCGAATATACAAAGTAGGCAAAAAAAATTAACAATTTTATTTATCAATATCAGGCAAAAAAGTCACGTTTATTATAAGAGAGCCTCCAACGTATTATTACCTACTTATTTTATTGTCCTCTGTTATGTAGCATTTGTTGTTATAACGGCAATAGAAATAAAAAAAATCTATTCTCTAACTTTTACGATCCTTGAGATACAGCCTGATATTATACAGACGGACATATAGACAGACAGCTGGAGTTGCTTTATTGCTTTGGGAATGGAACCCTAAAAAGCTCAATTGTTTTTGAGGGGGGGACTCTGGTTGCAAGTGGGAAGTATAAAATAAGAACATGCGGCTTAGAACTTGCCAAGGCAATATGACAACAAGGAAAATCTTTAATAAGTAGGTAAGATCTGTAAATAATATATATTATATTTTTTTTTCTAGGTATGTTGAGGGCAAAGTATTCGTCGCTCTCGGTAACGGCGACCTGGTCGTGTATTGTAGAGATATAGGTGAGTTCTTCCCTTTTTTACATAAAACAAACCTGGGTTTTAAATGTGACCTAATTTTTTTATTTGTGGATCTTTATTCGGTACATACATACATAACTGCTCAAAAGTGACTTGACATTATATAATTCGGAATAATTTCGTTTAAAAAAATACCGTTACAAAGATTATACTAAATATAATACACAATAGTTTATTATTCGCGGCAATCTTGTGTTTTGAATCTCGATATCGTAGCATTGACTCCGAGTGGTTTTATGAAGTGTAGTTTTCAGAGATGTTTTGTAGATAATAAAATTCGTTGACTTCATTAATTCTCTTAATGTGTCTATCATTGAAGACTTTTATCTTTTTTTATGTGTAAATTACTAAATTTTAGTGATAAAACTGTAAGTAAACATTGGCGTGAGGTTCAAATGCTACGCGATTGTTTACCTACAATCAGTACAAAAATATTCCATGCACGTTTCACAAGCAATCACATTCTGTTAGACAAGAAGGTGCTATGGTACGGTACGGTATACTACTATCGGTACTACTTAAAATTAGATTGTACGAGGAGTGATAACTTACGAATATGAGCGTTTATAAACCACGATTAAAAGGCCCGTGAACACCGGTCTTCAATGTATACGTATGTGGCCACAGAACATTAAACAAGGAAGAAGTGCCATACTGCTTCATTACAAACAAATGCCAAGTTAAAAAAAAAACTGTAATTTTGTGAGTTTATCTCTAATATTTGAAGGTACATGACATCGTACTCCTTCGTATTTTATCGATAACTGCAATTACTGCCAGGCCACTCTAGTTTGCGTCGCTGAGCAGCGGCCGCACCACGCAATAAATCACATCGCGACTATACCCACAGCGGTTGATACATTGCTCCGTGGTTTAGCGCAGTTAAGGTTGCTGGTCGCGCCGAACAGTTAATATACAACTCTCACAGCTAAAATACAGATTTTCATTCGATACCGTAGTTCGCCCACATAGCAGTGTGTTTATTAGTTAAAATATTTGTTTTTACGGAGTAATAATTAAAAAAACAATACTTTCATGTGGTATGTGATCCCATCGTTCTTGTAGATTTTGGTTTCACTCCTATTTTTACACGTAACAACGTTACAAGTCGGCATTTTGATATCATTACACCACCACGGTAAAATCACGGCTGACTAAGCGGCGCGCAGTGATATTTAGTTTTGGGCATGTCGCGGGGGCACGGGCCATGCGCCCGTTTCGTATCTATTTCTTTCTATGATCTGAGGTCGTGGCGGTTGGTAATGTGCTAATGTGTTGCTAACGAGGCGGGTGGTCCTCAGACGGGTCGTGGGCGGAGAAGGCGTGCATCGGCGTGGGCGGCGGCGGCGCCGTGAGCGGCATGCTGCTGTGGGACGCGCGCCTCTGGTGCGCCTCGCACGCCTGCATCAAGATCATCAACCCGCACACCTTGCAGGTCACCGACTTCATGCTCTGATGAGGCTTACATTTCATTAACAACATTTTACCGCAGCCGAGAGACGAGCGGGCCGGACTTTGGCGTGGGGCCATCTCGGAGGCCTCATGGATACGAACTTTTCTATATTGTCTCGGGTCTGGATAATGTGGTATAAATGAAACAAGGGAAAACCCGTCACACAAAACATTTCCGTGAACGATAATTATTTATTTTATCGAATAAAATCTTAATCAATGAATTAGTGGGATTAGAACTAGCCTTTGGCTAACTACTACTAGTTAGGTCGATGAGCGCCACTTAGACAATTAGATTGTAGAACACTGAGACAATTAACCAGTCGATTATTTATGTACACATTGAAAGTGACAGAATTCCTGCACATCTGCTCACACAATTTTTGTATTTCAGTAAACTTTACCGACACCAGTGTAATGCAAAAGTTGAAAAGTTACCCAGGTTATGTGATGATCTCAGTTTAATTCCACTTTACTTGGACTGTCAGAAATAATCACATTTTAAAAAACTTAATTATTTCTCAAACAGATAGAAGAAACATTCCAAATAAGCTCTGAGTCAAAGCCGATCAGCCACATGGCAGTGAGCGGTGGCGCCATCTGGCTCTCGCTGCACAACGCGGCACAACTGCGCTGCTACCGAGCCGCGAGCCGCGAGCAGCTGGCGGAGATCAACATCACGCCGCAGGTCACCAAGATGCTGCACGGTGAGTGCCGCACTAGCCGCAGCTGCAGGTCACCAAGATGCTGCACGGTGAGTGCCGCACTAGCCGCAGCTGCAGCCACTGCGCTGCTGCCGCGAGCAGCTGGCGGAGATCAACATCACGCCGCAGGTCACCAAGATGCTGCACGGTGAGTGCCGCACTAGCCGCAGCTGCAGGTCACCAAGATGCTGCACGGTGAGTGCCGCACTAGCCGCAGCTGCAGCCACTGCGCTGCTGCCGCGAGCAGCTGGCGGAGATCAACATCACGCCGCAGGTCACCAAGATGCTGCACGGTGAGTGCCGCACTAGCCGCAGCTGCAGGTCACCAAGATGCTGCACGGTGAGTGCCGCACTAGCCGCAGCTGCAGCCACTGCGCTGCTGCCGCGAGCAGCTGGCGGAGATCAACATCACGCCGCAGGTCACCAAGATGCTGCACGGTGAGTGCCGCACTAGCCGCAGCTGCAGGTCACCAAGATGCTGCACGGTGAGTGCCGCACTAGCCGCAGCTGCAGCCACTGCGCTGCTGCCGCGAGCAGCTGGCGGAGATCAACATCACGCCGCAGGTCACCAAGATGCTGCACGGTGAGTGCCGCACTAGCCGCAGCTGCAGGTCACCAAGATGCTGCACGGTGAGTGCCGCACTAGCCGCAGCTGCAGCCACTGCGCTGCTGCCGCGAGCAGCTGGCGGAGATCAACATCACGCCGCAGGTCACCAAGATGCTGCACGGTGAGTGCCGCACTAGCCGCAGCTGCAGGTCACCAAGATGCTGCACGGTGAGTGCCGCACTAGCCGCAGCTGCAGCCACTGCGCTGCTGCCGCGAGCAGCTGGCGGAGATCAACATCACGCCGCAGGTCACCAAGATGCTGCACGGTGAGTGCCGCACTAGCCGCAGCTGCAGGTCACCAAGATGCTGCACGGTGAGTGCCGCACTAGCCGCAGCTGCAGCCACTGCGCTGCTGCCGCGAGCAGCTGGCGGAGATCAACATCACGCCGCAGGTCACCAAGATGCTGCACGGTGAGTGCCGCACTAGCCGCAGCTGCAGGTCACCAAGATGCTGCACGGTGAGTGCCGCACTAGCCGCAGCTGCAGCCACTGCGCTGCTGCCGCGAGCAGCTGGCGGAGATCAACATCACGCCGCAGGTCACCAAGATGCTGCACGGTGAGTGCCGCACTAGCCGCAGCTGCAGGTCACCAAGATGCTGCACGGTGAGTGCCGCACTAGCCGCAGCTGCAGCCACTGCGCTGCTGCCGCGAGCAGCTGGCGGAGATCAACATCACGCCGCAGGTCACCAAGATGCTGCACGGTGAGTGCCGCACTAGCCGCAGCTGCAGGTCACCAAGATGCTGCACGGTGAGTGCCGCACTAGCCGCAGCTGCAGCCACTGCGCTGCTGCCGCGAGCAGCTGGCGGAGATCAACATCACGCCGCAGGTCACCAAGATGCTGCACGGTGAGTGCCGCACTAGCCGCAGCTGCAGGTCACCAAGATGCTGCACGGTGAGTGCCGCACTAGCCGCAGCTGCAGCCACTGCGCTGCTGCCGCGAGCAGCTGGCGGAGATCAACATCACGCCGCAGGTCACCAAGATGCTGCACGGTGAGTGCCGCACTAGCCGCAGCTGCAGGTCACCAAGATGCTGCACGGTGAGTGCCGCACTAGCCGCAGCTGCAGCCACTGCGCTGCTGCCGCGAGCAGCTGGCGGAGATCAACATCACGCCGCAGGTCACCAAGATGCTGCACGGTGAGTGCCGCACTAGCCGCAGCTGCAGGTCACCAAGATGCTGCACGGTGAGTGCCGCACTAGCCGCAGCTGCAGCCACTGCGCTGCTGCCGCGAGCAGCTGGCGGAGATCAACATCACGCCGCAGGTCACCAAGATGCTGCACGGTGAGTGCCGCACTAGCCGCAGCTGCAGGTCACCAAGATGCTGCACGGTGAGTGCCGCACTAGCCGCAGCTGCAGCCACTGCGCTGCTGCCGCGAGCAGCTGGCGGAGATCAACATCACGCCGCAGGTCACCAAGATGCTGCACGGTGAGTGCCGCACTAGCCGCAGCTGCAGGTCACCAAGATGCTGCACGGTGAGTGCCGCACTAGCCGCAGCTGCAGCCACTGCGCTGCTGCCGCGAGCAGCTGGCGGAGATCAACATCACGCCGCAGGTCACCAAGATGCTGCACGGTGAGTGCCGCACTAGCCGCAGCTGCAGGTCACCAAGATGCTGCACGGTGAGTGCCGCACTAGCCGCAGCTGCAGCCACTGCGCTGCTGCCGCGAGCAGCTGGCGGAGATCAACATCACGCCGCAGGTCACCAAGATGCTGCACGGTGAGTGCCGCACTAGCCGCAGCTGCAGGTCACCAAGATGCTGCACGGTGAGTGCCGCACTAGCCGCAGCTGCAGCCACTGCGCTGCTGCCGCGAGCAGCTGGCGGAGATCAACATCACGCCGCAGGTCACCAAGATGCTGCACGGTGAGTGCCGCACTAGCCGCAGCTGCAGGTCACCAAGATGCTGCACGGTGAGTGCCGCACTAGCCGCAGCTGCAGCCACTGCGCTGCTGCCGCGAGCAGCTGGCGGAGATCAACATCACGCCGCAGGTCACCAAGATGCTGCACGGTGAGTGCCGCACTAGCCGCAGCTGCAGGTCACCAAGATGCTGCACGGTGAGTGCCGCACTAGCCGCAGCTGCAGCCACTGCGCTGCTGCCGCGAGCAGCTGGCGGAGATCAACATCACGCCGCAGGTCACCAAGATGCTGCACGGTGGGTGTTGCACGTAATTTCCATGTAATAAGAGTACTAATATCAATTTTGTTCCCAGGATGCGACGACATCATCCGGCAGCACAAGGCGGCCTGCCTGCGCGTGACGGCCCTGGCGGCGCACCGCGACACGCTGTGGGTCGGCACCAGCGCCGGCGTGCTGCTCACGGCGCCGCTGCAGCACGCGCCCGACCCGCGCACCGGGGCCTTCACCGTGCCGCACCTCACCGGTCAGTAACACGAGACTCGTATCAGCTGGCAGCCTGAGGTACAACACTGCAACAAAAACTACGTTGAATGAGTTTAGAATGGTCGAAAACGGTTGTATGAAATATCTACTGAAGATCCTTGTGGCCTGCTTGCTGGCCACCTTCACGGTATGCAAAGTTTACCTGATTTTCTAACTTGGTGCACGGTTGGCAGGCATCCCGTATGGGCACACGGGGCACGTGCGGTTCCTGAGCATCGTGCCGGGCGTGGCTCCGGCGCGGGCGGGTGCGACGGCGGGGGTGGGAGCGGGAGCGGGAGCGGGGGCGGGGGCGGCGGGCTCAGCACGTGTCGCGGCGCGCAGCAAGGCGATGGGTCGCCGCGCACACGCCGACAAGCGCAAGGCACCGGAGCCCACGCCCGCCGACGAGACGCTCGTCATCTCAGGCGGCGACGGCTACGAGGACTTCCGCAGCTCCACCATGACAGAGGACGCGGGCCGCGAGGACTCCACCAACCACCTCCTCCTCTGGCGCGTCTGAAGCCGCCCGACCTGCCGAGCGGTTTTACTTCTGGATATTCCCTCGACCGGAGTCGACGGGTGTCGGCGCTGACCGGCCTAGAGTCTATTTTTGAGGGAGGTGAATGTTAGTATTATTCCAGCTTTCGTTTAAAAACGTCGATGTATGCTAAAATAAAGATATATAAATAAATAAATATAATAGACGTTCAAAAATAACGTGTTTTACGCTTGTGGGCGTGATTGAAGATGTATTTTGAGATTATTAACTGTTAGTTAGGACATGAAATGTCGATTATCATCCTAATGCCGTAGGAGTAAATTTTTATCAACATTTTTGAGATTTATTTACGAGGGTCACGCAGTATTATTGAATTATATAATAATAGACGCAGATTTAGACGATCGTGTTTGATGGCCTGTTATGTACCTTATACACTTTTATAATTGTACGTACGAGTGTTTTGGAATCGTTTACCGTTACGTATGCATCCATATCAACCGATATATTGTTCGAGTAGTTGTGATATTGTGTATTGGAGTGCTGATGATTTGTATACTAAAGTCAAATATATTTTACTATCTTAAATGTTTTTGGAAGTCTCAAATAGAAAATGTTATTGAAGCTTGCTTATTTAATAATCAGAAGATATTTTTTGCGAGTATTCAAAGATCACTTTTAAGAATATTGGATAAAAGTACTTATTTATAGTGAATGGTTATTGTGAGATTTGTTAAAATTAAGTTCACAGTTATTTATAAATATGGGTTTAAACTCGTTTAGCTAGTACAAAAAACGTCAGTTTAATTTAAGATCAGTGTACCTTGTCGTAGCATCGAAACATCATTTATTCCCTGGTGGAACATGTAATACAAGTTAGAATAAACATTTGTGATTGCTCAAAGTATATCCCCTGTTACCTGCCCCCTGTCATAAGTAAGAGCAACAAATTTTAAATAGTGTGTTTGGATGGTGTATCCTGTATTTATAATTGCAGAGTAATAAAAGAGGTCGCACTAACATGACATTGTTTTATTTCTTGCATTTTCAATGTAACAATATACAGTACTTTACAAACATCATAATCTTACACCGAAACCAAAGTTACATTATTTTAATTACAATAATTGATATCCTAGGGAAACAAAATAATGATAAATGCCTATTCGTAGCTCACAATTAGTTTTGCTTAAATTAATGATATGTTTTTTAAATCTTATCGTTAGGTACATAAATAGACATATTCAAAAGCTTCAGCTAATTTTATTAAGCTACATATTTAGGTACATTTGCCAGCTACTTCATTGATAAAATCTTGTAAATAATCGTCATTATTGCTTGATTCATCGCTTTTTTTGCCTCTACTTACGAAATACGGATCCATTTGCAGCTGAGCTGCCAATTTCTTCAATATCGTTCGCCTGTCTCTTTCGTTATCATCGATCCCTCGTTTACTCTTAGGCGTTCCGTTTTTAATCATAACCAACTCGACAGTAGCACAAATAAGTTCTTTTGCCTTGACGTATTCCTCGTGCGGCATCGTTGAGTTTCCAATTTTTACAATATTTGAGTCTTTCTTACCTCTAGCTATGTAATAAGGGTCATTCCTTACCGACTTCACGATTTCTTCGATAGCGCCTCGTCTGTCCCTCGCTGCCTTAGCTATGTCAAGATCGATGTAGTATTTCTTTCCTCTTGATATGTAGAACGGATCCACTTCACCGGAAGAACGACTCGTTCTTTCTACAATTATGTAATGAGGTTCCTCAGCGTAAATTCTGTTATCGTGAACAGTGCCAGGCGATAAAGGGTTAGAGCTACCAGGTTGGACCAGAAACGATTGATGACTCTTAGTCCTCGGTTGGCCATTGAATAAATGCTTCAGTTTACTCTCCCTGGACCTATTGGACCAGAATGAGTTTTCGTATGTATTTCTTCTAATTCTAGACAGATTCTCAATGTCATTTTCAACATCATTAATCGCCTCTAGGATGGATTGTTTGAGATCTTGCTTGCGCCTGCCTCTGCTGCTCCAAAAAGGATCGCTTTCTTCTTTCCTCCGCCCTCTATTTCCCCAGAAAGGTTCATGTTCTTCTGTCCGCCTACCCCTGTTTCCCCAAAAAGGATCTGATTCTTCTCTACGTCCGCGATGTCCCCAAAATGGGTCAATTTCTTCTCGTCTTCCACGATGTCCCCAAAAGGGAGTATCTTCGCGTCTACCTCTGTTGCCCCAAAAGGGCTCTTCCTCTTCACGAAGGGGAAGGCCCCTTTGTCCCCAAAATGGAGAATCTTCCTGTCTCCTGCCTCGGTTTCCCCAAAAGGGTTCGTTTTCTTGCCGCCTCCCCCTGCTTCCCCAGAAAAGGTCATCGGGCTCGTCGTTGTCGTTTAGTTCCTCAGAGCTCCTCCTGCCACGCTGTCCCCAAAACGGAGTTACCACATCGTCACGCGCTTGCTTAACATTTCCGTATACCTCATCCGAGTAGCCGGGCGAATAGCAATTCTCACAAAACTTGTCATTCTTGGAGACAAAAGGCCTATAATTTTTCTGAGCATTCGGGAAGTGCTCCTCGGAACTATCTCTTCTTCCCCTCGTGGCCCAGAAGGGCGGCTCGTGGTTCTGGCTGTGGCCGGTCAGCAGTTTCTTGCCCCGGTTGGGCCAGAAGGGCTCCTCGTCGTCGTCGAGGGACCTCTTGGCTCTCTCGCTGTGCTTCAGGTTCGCTTTGACGGCGGCGTGCTTGCTGTGCACGGATTTGGTGGGTTTGTTCGCGTTGATGGCATTACCGAGGGCGATGTCAGTTGATAGAAGCAACAGGAGTAGGAGTAACATGTACATTCTTATGCGCATCTTGTTGATTTTCTGGAAAGAAAATGCATTATTTAAATCTTCGAATACCAATGACACGTGGGTAGGTACCTATGTCTACAGCAATGATTTACTATCATATGGTGCTCGGACTTGCAGTTAGTAAAGATTGAATTGATATTGATTGAAAGTTATCACCTTGTTGGAGGATAGGAAATGAATTATTATTTGCTACAACAAACTAAAATGAAATAATATTCTTATTAAAAATTGTAATTTACGATAAACTTCATTAGAACAAGCTCGTCTGATTTATTTTTAAAGTTCACACTATGCACTAATAAAAGTTTTAGATAAGAAAATTACTAACAAGTTATAAGATTACAGTCAGACCTATAATGATTTTGAAAAATTCGAATTTTATTTTTTAGATGGTTGAAATAATTTATTTGTTTTCCAGAAACATTGATTAAATTGATAACAAATTCATGAGATGTAGGCACGACCAGTCTTATCTTGGAAAGAAAAATTCATGCTGCTCATTAGAGAATGTATTAATCACCACAAAACATTGAAAAAACAATAACTTAAAGAAGTAGGTAGGTATGATTTAAGAACGTATCACAATAAGGTTAGTAAAAGCGGCTTTATGAAAAATATTTACAATTTAAATATTTTTATGGCTGTTTTATAAATTAATTGAATTTATAACAAACATTTTAAAATTCACACACAAAAAAAATTATAAATCGTATTAAATTAAGATGTTATAACAAACATAAATTTTAACAATAAAATCGATTTCAGTTTTTCATTAATAAAAATAAATGAACTCGGAACAATAATTTATTAAAACTGGCTGCAAAACTTTAACACTAACTTTAAATAAATTAAAAGGAAAAAAATGAAATTCAAAGATGGAACATTATGTTTGGACTCACCATTAGTCGCCTGAGGACATGCTCCCGGCTCTCTTGCAGGCGAGATGTGCCGAGCGTGCGGCGGCGAGGCCTTATAAGGCGCCGGCCGCGTCCCCAGGGCTGTCCGCCGCGGTTTGCGGCCCGAAACGACTCTTATTAAATTAAAACAACGCACAAGATTGCTTCTGACGGACCACATGGGATGGTAAAGGGCAAGCCTTGCACACGATAAATACCATTTATTTTTATTTATTAAAGTTTCTGACTTAAGACCTTGTATTGGAAGCCTGAAGACTCATCTAGCGTTTAAGCAAGATGTCAAGACTGAGATCTTTTTGGTTGCGTTGAATATTTTTGTTGAGATATGCTATGATGAGATTCTCGAACATAACTGGAATGCAAATATCTATATAAAAGCATCGCCTACAATAACTTGCGGTTAGCTCAGTTGGTTAGAGCAGCACGCGCGATACGTGAAGGTCGTGGGTTCAATTCCCGCACCGCAAGGGGAGATAAAAATTTTCTGTTTCTAATATATATTAAAGCAGTATGCCATCCTAGCGAGTATGCTAGTTGTAAATCAATTCCGGACCCCGGTATTCGTTGTGACTATCATATGATGTAGCAATGTGGTTACGAGTTTTTTATTGACATCAGCATTTGTTTATTGAAAATAATATTTTATACAATTGAAACTGATACTCAGACAATCGGACAAAAGCGTGCGTTATAATGATGGATAACCAAATAATATATTTTAAAGATATGTTCGCGGTTTCATTATTTAAGATGTGAACTTTAGTGTGCAAACTGTGAAAATGTTTTGTGTGTGAGGTGTTTAAAAGAAGGCTGATGTAACAAAATCGACGTTCAATAATCCAAAATAAGAATCTAGGAGTACTTACTTGAAATGTGCTAATACTGTGCTTGGTGTAGTTTAATTCAGAATCTTAGGTCAAGTTAATACTTTGTCGTCGAAAAGATTTATTTTTTTGCCCAGGCCCAGTGGTCCAATTACCTTGTAAACTTGTTATTGGTATACTCTTCTGCTACTACAGCCTTATTTCAAAAGTAACTTCTAACATATTATTATAATAAGGTCTGAAATATTCTGCATAGGTACATACATTCTAATATGATGTGCATGAGGTCCACAAGACTAATTGCTACGTTTTAGTCTACTTACAAGCGGCGTTGCTACTACATTGCTACGAGATTCGTAGCGAGAACTACGGTAATTTTACGTATAGAATAGAATTAGTAGCTTACTGACATCTGAAAAATATAAATAAAGAACAAATTTATTAAAATTTGTATTAACAAATCTTCATTTCATAGTTTATGTTTACAGATAATTTGACATGAATCGTTTATTTATCTTTCAATATTAAAAATCAATTGTACTTCCCATATTAGCTAATTCAAAAAGCTGAATAGAGGCATGATGTCCTTAATTCAGTACGACTGCCTCAGGGCATTAATTAGTTCGATGGGGCAGAAAGAGTTCTATAATTTCGACTACACACTTTAAACTTTGCACCGTCTTTATGTCGTGCACATAAGAACTAATATCGAGCTGCAAGTGCTTGACTGTTGCCAACCGTATATGAACACGTAGCGTAGGACGGTGCCCTGGAGGCGAATAGACGACACCGTGGTAGCGAGGTAATGGATACAAGTTCCACAAACCTAAGAGTTAGTTAACCTAACAAATTGGATGGGTGACCACAAACCTAAGAGTTACGGATGTCGTGGAAGAAGCCCTATGTTCAGCAGTGGATGTTCTCCAACATAAATGTCGATGAGGATGAAAGTACATTATAATATTGGCAGTTGCATGAGTCAAGTTCAATGGCAACCCTTGATTCTCCATTGATATTTTGTTATGATCATGTTCGCTGAATTATATTATTGTAATTTCTCTTTCAGGCCCAGTATTGGTTTGTGTTATAATGAACCGAGTAGCCTTGACCGTCGCCCTTTCCCGAGGATATCAGATATCATTGGCATTGAGACTTAGTCAAATCAGAGAAGGCAAAAAAATTGTACGGTCGAATTGAGAACCTCCTCCTTTTTTTTGAAGTCGGTTAACATATAATTATGTTTGATTGATTTGGTTCCAAAGTGGTAAGCTATAAGCTGAAATAAGTTAAACCAAGAGTATTGGTGCAAATACTATAGATTTTTTTTATAGTGTTTAATAGTATCAGTATATTGTCTCCTCCCAGCCTGATGGTAAGCAAGAGAGGAACCCACATCGCGATACCAAAGGATTTGATACCGAAATATCCTATCCGTTAGCATCGCCATACTGGCCCGCAAGATGTGACTTTACGCTCCTTTTAAAGGAATCCAAGTCAAAGGAAGGAGGAAACACATGAGCCGGCAAAGATAGGAGTTACCATTTTTTTGTTCGTGATGGAATATTTTCCACGGTGAAGCGATGACATCGCACTCCATCCGGGACCAGGTAAACACTATAGATGCAATAATACAATGCACATTGAACCCATTCCTAGACAAATTCTATATTAACATTTGTGTTTTGTGCTGTACGTGGGTGTTTATTTTATTAAATACAAATACTCGCAAGTTAGCAAAATTGTTGTTAAGCACATGGCGCATCAGGACCTACTTTGTTTATTCATCCTAAATATAATCTTAAATTATAAATAGACTTCACTTCACCACGGGGTGCAGTGTGAGTTTTTGGGTGAAAATGACTCTGAGTAGGATTCGCAACTTTAACGACATGAGCCAATCAATAGAGAATTAGAACTTTACGTGCCTTAAGAAGCATGGAGGTGCCAGTTCCACATTTTTCACTGATTCTTAAGTATAAAGAACATTTATTTTTCTCATTAAAAACCATACAGTAGCTCGCATAAGAAAATTACAATAATTGGGTAAATACGTACACATCTGTCCGGTAAGGCAAATATTTAAGTTGGGATCAGTCTCTAACTTTGGTATACTTAAGTAGTGCATACAAGACTGACCAAAACACTATGTGACTTATATTGTCACATAGTGATTTGGTGATATACGTAATTATTTACTTTACGAAAATTGTAATTACATAATATATTCTTCGCTTCTATTAATGCGCGATGATATATAGCAAGACATCATAAGGGCGGTGGAAAATCCAAAGCGAGTAGTCTGATTGATTGTATTTTTGTCTGTACAAATTAACACCACGTTTATATTTAAAATCTTACAAAATCATAATAAAAATCACTAAATCAGATCGAACATTAACCTCCACCGATTCCTCTCGCGTTGCAGTAGCGACTACGGTTCCGAAACGACACTAAAGTTGAACCACTCACGTTGCGGTCCGGTATTTGATGGTTAACAATTTCTGACCGAATCTATACTGATATTGTAAAGCATTTGTTTGCTTAAACGCGCTAATCTCAATAACAAATAGCTCGAATTGAAAAACAAAGTCTAAAGTCAATTAATTTATTCATGTAGGTTACAAGGAACACTTATGCATCGTCAGAATAAACACCAACCAGTATTGAAGAAATTTGAATGTTTTTTGTAGTTAAATTATTGATGATATCGATGATGACACGCTGCGACCAATAGCAGCGAAGAATCAATGATAATTGTGAGAAAAACCGAGTCAGGCCACTAGTGTATTTACAAACGTGAACATGTTGACGTACGGGTGTGAAGACTTTGTAACGATTTCACGTAAAAAATACTGACTGGATTTGAATCGCATTTGGTTGTCAAATAGATTAGATAATCACTCTACAGGGCTTCACATGTACTTAAGCTTAAGAGAATATGCCAACTTGCTCCATGTGGATTGTAAGAAAGAAATTAAATTCACAAGTCTTAAGACTACTTAAATCCACCTTAGCGTCTTCATAGTGAGTTGAAGATTTGTGCGCATATCATGTTCAGTGGCGTGGTTGCTCTAAGGCGGGCTATTTGCATGTCCCGGCCTGTGTGAGCTTGTTTACCTCTAGGGAATGCTTTTGTGAGGATCGGTGAGAGGTTCCGATAAAACATGCCGGCTGCTCGATATCAATCGGTTGCTCTTTGATGTGTTGCGAATTTCAGTGCAAATGAATTATTGTTACTTATTTTGATCGAAAGCAAATAGGTATAAATATTTATTTAAAACTGCGTTGCTTTAAAAGTAACATAGATGGATTTAATGCCAGTTAACATTTACATATTGCAGAAAGTAAATTTATCAAAAATAATCACAATACTCAGTAATAATAAAAAACACAACGTAATTAATATAACCATAATGTTCTTTATCAAATCCATAGTCATAAAAAAAATATAAACATGTTATTTAGGTGTAATACTTGTAAACGGCTGTAATATTTCAAGTAACTGATACACATTTTTGATTTTACACAGTGTAAAGTTTTGCTTAGCTTTGAATACTTAGTTAAAATTTTTAAGGTTTTAAAACTATATGAGTGATTTAAGCCTTCAAAGTGTTTCTTGATAAAAAATATATTTCTTATATCCACAGTATGTATCGGAACCTTAACCCGTCAGCCGGCGGCGCGCGATGCCTGACGGTGGTCTTGTCGCTGTGATTGCGCTGACCACGGGGAGGCGGGGGCCAAGTAGACGGGAAGAATTATTCGCAAAAAAATATAGTATCATAAATATTACTGATGTAATGTACATTAATAAAAGAACTTTGAAAACAACATTTAAGCTATTGCATAGCTTCTATCGCGGGCCTTGAGCGCGGGGAGCGAACCCAGAAATTCCGTAACGAAAAAACCTCACGCTCCCCACTCCGACGGGCAAGGAGGTGTGGCTTGAAGGCCGTGCATCGTCTAACGTCATTTCAGTTCGGCAGTCTTCGACACGGCGTTGTGTGCGTGCGATTAGACGTATTGTACGACTCTATGAAAAATGATTAATTAATTTAATTATAATTGCATAAGTTGATACAAAATGCTATGCAATAGCTTTACCGCGGCAGTTCCCAAGTGTTTTTTTTTACACACGACTTTTGTTTTTTTTTATTGAAAAGGGAAGTTGTCCATTCGACGTTAAAGTTTCATGTCTGAGAAAAAAGGCAACACATTCTAAATAAATAAACATAAAACAATATGCAAAACGAAAAAGTACAAAATCATTTTTATGGCGTGTTATATAAAAAAACTTGAAACAAAACTATAAAACGGCTGTAAATTTCCAAATTACTGATCCACTTTTTTGATTTTACACAGTGTACCTCGGGCATAGTGCTATTTACGAAACCTGCCAATAGCAGAGTAACCAAGAGTGTTTTAAAATAAAACCAACAACGTATTCCCATTACTGGTTCACATGCGCCCACTTTCCTTTGCAGTATTCCTGTGAGTTTCGCGTGTAATGAGATTGGTCTTGCCGCCCCCGGGGGCACAAACGCCCCCACTTTGCCCCCACGCGCTCACGTATAAAAGCCCCTGATTTTGTTAAAAACACCATTACCTCTCTTGTTGTTCGCTAAGCTGGTTTGGGAAACGGAAATGTGAGGAAATTACGAGCTCAATGACTCTGTAGCTTGTGACGTCATTGATTGCGTAGAAGCATTAGTCGGAAATTTAAGTTTTGATTCCATTCTAGATTGAGTTAAATTTTTAAACATGTAATAAAAACTGCAGACTTTTAAACCCACAACAGCTTAACTGATAATTGATTGAGTAAAATACTTCTATTGCATATTTTTTTATTTGGTAAGGGATATTTATGTAATCTTTTTTGTATTGTAAGTACTGTTTATTGTGGTAAGACCTTTGAATATTTTCCATAAAACCAGTCCTAGAGGGTATATATTTCAAAATTACGTCGAACTATGTGATATTGTCTGTTTTTTTTGTAAATTATTTATTTTTAGTGTAATATATGTACCTGTCAATGATTATTAGCCAGTATTATCAATGTTTATTTCAAAGTATGTTGGCCAATTTCCATATGATATAACACCTAAAACTAACCACAATAAAATTCCTAATAATGGTTCTTAAAGATCACACCATAACTTAATTTGAAATTTAACAATTTTTCGATTTGATACAATTTAAAATAATTAAATTTCATTAATGTTTTTATTTATTTATTTTTATACTTAGTAAGGTAATGTCTGATTATACGAATCTTCTGAGCAAGCTCCGTTAACTCTTGACTCGCGTTTATACTTCAGGTCCAGTTAACCAAATATTTACCACATAAATAAACTGTCTGTCTTCCAGTAACACGAATAACAAAACCCGAACTGTATCAGAGTTTGAAAGCTATTTTTATAAATACCCTAAGTAGATAATATATCTGACCTATTTAGCGCATGTTTATGATATTAAGGGGAAATGAGGCGTTTGGACCTTACAGGCGTATTTTTTATTTTGAACTAGCTGCTGCCTACGTCTTTGCCCGTGTTATTTCGAGATCAAAACAACAAAATTAAAATTAATCTCATTATAAATAAACATAAATTCTTTCGATTGAATTGTTTAAAACTTATAAGGGCCAATAATTTCCAGGCAATGCCCAACAAACGTCGGGCAGTAAGTAGCTCGTATTAACTACTAAATAAAAATGGTGTCGCGTTTTGACCCGTTAAATTATTTTAAATGTTTAAAAGGGAACGCGAAAGTCTTAAAATTTATAATGCCCAACAGTTATTATTACAATTGTTTCCAATTCCAGGATAGCACAATTCATTTCTTTGTAATTTTTGGATTGAACACCCTTGCTAGACATACAGATCGACGTCTGACGTGCTTTCGACCGTATCTACCAACACAAGGATAACAATTTTGTAACGTTGGCAGTAAACAATCCCGGCTTAAACTATATTAGTGAGTCATGTTTCCTCTAAAGATGATAGAAAATATTTACAAATGTCAGAAATGCAAGCTCTGGCCCGACAAGTAGGAAGCATAAATACTGTTTGATGAAGAGTAACTCATGTTTGTGTATCACAAATTAAAATTTAACAAGTAGGTATACGTTTTGAACAGTATTTAAAGTAATGGTTGGTACCAACTTAGTTTTTAATATAAAGATGCTGTTCGGATGTACGACAGATCTTAAGCGAATAATTGAAATCTCCGTAGCCGAGAGGCGAGCGTGCCAGGCTTTGGCGTCGCGACATTCTGAGGTCCCGGGTTCGATCCCCGGTCCTACTAATGTGGAAAACGAACTTTCTATATTGTCCCGGGTCTGGGTGTTGTGGTACCGTTCTTTCTAATTTCTGTAACAGAAGTGCTTAAGCTACTTACCACAGCATCAGAGCAATGTATGTGATGTTGTCCAATATTTATTTATTTATTTATATGTAGTTACCTTTATCGCCTACATTGACCTGGTCCCAAAGTGAGTGACTAAAAGACTTGTTTTATAGGTAGCCATAGATATAAGTACCACCATTTATTCTTCGTATAATACCTCATCAAACAAACGTTTGCCCTGTACGGGGATCGAATCCACGACTCTTGGCTTAAGAGACAAGAGCGATAGCCATTGTCCTAAGGGCCATCAGTCCATCAGTCAGACAAAGACGAAGCAAGCCGATAATATGTTAATTTATCTTCATCGCGCTATATTATGTTATATATTTATGAGTTTATATATGTTTATCACGTTATACTACGAATATAATTCTAAACTAAAAACTGTATTTATGTTGCACGGACGTACCCATTTCTCGCCGTCTACTATTTCCTCTACCTTAAGGTTGTCTGGAAGAGATCGCTTTCTAGCGATAAGACTACCTAAATTGTACTATAATCAATCTGTAAAACCTATTTCTGTAAAGATTTTGTGCAATAAAGTATATATTTATCTATCTATATTTTTTTAACTCTGGTTTCAAATTCAAATTCAATATTCTTTTATTCATGTAAATTACACCAGTAATATTTATGAAACGTCTTTAAAATGCAAATGACGCTACCTCCGGTTCGGAACCTATAACTTACAGAGAAGATCCCGGCAAGAAACTCTGTCGTTCATATTACAAATATAGCTGAACTTATAACTAGTTTTGCACTAAGACATACAGTGTAGTAATTAGATAAAATAATGTAGTAAATTGTAAAAAATAATTCATTGATTCAAAGTAATAAGAAAAATTAAAAAATATATATATTTAAATTAAACAAACTGTAGGTCCTAATGCACATTCGTGCTTAATAAGAATTTTGCCAACTTGCGAGTTGACAAATACGTAAAGAAATAGGTACCTCTTGCTGAGTTTGTATAAATAGAAATACAATTAGTAAATATAATTAGTGAAATTTTTCATGTGAGGGCGAACAGACTAGTTAGTGGTCCACACTTCTTTGTCATTAATATAGTCTTCTACTCTGTAGTACCCTTTTTTCAAAAGACAACCTTTAACAATTAGCTTAAATTTATTCAATGGTAAATCAACAATAACTTGAGGTAATTTATTAAAAAAAGTTATACTTAAACCAACAAATGAATTACCAATCTTATGAAGTCTACGTTTAGGGACAGCAAGCTTGTGTTTATTTCTAGTGTTGATGCTATGAGTGTCAGATTTTTTAGGAAAAGTATGCAAGTTTTTGTATACATACATTAGACAGTCAAAAATGTATTGAGATGCGACTGTTAGGATGTTGATTTCCTTGAATAATTCTCGCAGCGAGTCACGTGGTGTTAGCTTGTAAATGGCTCGGATGGCCCTCTTTTGTAACACGAAAATAGTCTGTAGGTCGGCCGCAGATCCCCATAAGAGCAGACCATACGACATGACGCTGTGAAAATAGCTAAAATAAACCAATCTTGCCGTCTCCACATCAGTCAGTTGCCTTATCTTCCTAACAGCATATGCCGCCGAACTCAGTCTTCCAGCCAGAGAAGTTATGTGAGGAGACCATTGTAATTTAGAATCTAAGTTTATGCCAAGAAATATAGTAGAGTTAATGAGTTCAATTTGTTCCTCATTAATTTTTATTATAGTGTTGACCTGCTTTACATTCGGCATTGAAAACTTTACGCATTTTGTTTTATTGGCATTAAGTAAAAGGTTGTTAGTTTTAAACCAATTGAGTACCTGGCTGAGAGCTAAATTAATGTCATCAACATTTTCATTTTGTCTATTAATTTTGAACATTAGAGAAGTATCATCGGCAAATAATACTATCTCACATAAATCATTGGTAAAGAATGGCAGGTCATTAAAATATATTAAAAATAGCAAAGGTCCCAATATTGAGCCCTGGGACACTCCCATTAATAATGGAGTACCGGACGAATTAACTCCATTCACACTGACTTTTTGAGTTCGGTCAGACAGATATGACTTAATTAGATCAAGTGAATTGTTAGATACACCATAATGCCGCAATTTCAAAATCAAGGTTTGGTGATTTACGCAATCAAACGCTTTTGATAAATCGCAAAAAACACCCACGATATCTTGCTTATCCCATGCATCAAACACATGCTTGATGAGTGCTACTCCTGCATCTGTTGTAGATTTCCCTTTAGTAAAACCATATTGGTTTTTATGTAATAGCTTATTTACAGTGAAATGGCTTAGTATCTGATCAGAAATTATTTTTTCAAAAATTTTACTAAATGTAGGTAAAATTGAAATGGGTCTGAAATTTGACGGGTCATTTTTTTCTCCGCTTTTAAATAAAGGTATGACTTTACTAAGTTTCATTAAATTTGGAAAACAACCTTCATCAATACATTTATTAAATATAATTGCCAAGTGAGGAGCTATAATATGTATTATATTTTTTAATACATCTACAGAGAGACCCCATAAATCTTCAGTTCTTTTAATATTAAGTTCCTTGAAGGCATTCAAAACTGTCTTAAAGTTAATGTACTCAAATATAAAGGGAGTTTTGCATTCATCGACATGCGATTTGAGCAGGGAATTAGCTTGATCTGGGTTAGATAATAATCCATTAGTTATTGTGACCGGGATATTTGTAAAGTAGGTCTCAAAAGCGTTGGCAATTTCCCCATCTTTCTCGATAATAGTGTTATCAATTTTGAGGGAGAGCTTGTTTGTTTGTGTTTTGTTTTTACAAGTCTCTTTATTGATAATTTGCCGTGTGACTTTGTTTTTATTAGTTGCTTTAACTATTTTTTCTTTAAAAAAGTTAGATTTAGCAACCGCGCAAATAATTTCTGACATATTCCACTATTGAGGGATCGTTCGAATTAGCTTTTATATCATATAATTCAAATAATAATCTACGTCTACTTTTATATATACCTGACGTAGCCCAGTCACTAAATTTTATTTTTGAATTGTCTACTTTTATTATTTTTTTAGTAAATATATTATTAAATTCTGTTTCAACGCTATAGAATAATTTCTTAAACATACTATCGACATTATTGTCTGGCTTAAAGGATATTAACGACATCTTTTCGCAGACATTCGATTTTTAAATGTAGATAGTAAATGTTTACATCCATTCAAAATATTATATTTCATTTAACCGCTATACCGTTATAGTCATAATCAAAACACTTCAATGTGAACAATTCTAAATCGATCGCAATGTGCGTTACAAAAGTCTATGGTAAATATTTTCATTGATCAATTGGATTGCCGTTCGGTTTTAGCTTATGACTAAGAGTGGTGATCATGAGATACCGACACAGTGAATGTGGTAGCAGTGGGAAGATTACAATGTTGCAACAATGTTGAAATAGTTTTAGTGTATTATAAGTCTTTGATTTGACGACCTCCGTAGCCGAGAGGCAAGTGCCCGACTTTGGCGTCGCGTCATCTTTGAGGTCCCGGTTTCGTTCCCCGGTCGGGTCAATGTAGGAAACGAACTTTTCTATATTGACTCGGGTCACGGTGTTGTGGTACCGTCGTGGTTTCTTATTTCTGTAACACAAGTGCTTAAGCTACTTACCACAGAATCGGAGGAACGTATTTGATATTGTCGTATGTAATGTTGAAGTCTAGTAACGTTCCACTGCTGGGCATCATCGTTGAAATTCAGTCATATATTCAACATCAGTACTGACTTGATCACTATGCTTGCCTTTTGTCGCTAGATATTCATCTCCCCTTGTGAATCGAACCCACAACGGTCACGTACCGCTCGTGCTGCTCTGGTGGTAATTTTTTTCTGTTACTTGAAAATCTTAACTCTCAGTAGGTGCCTTCTACCGTATCAGTTTTAGAACTACATACTTAAGTATGTTTTTTTAAGCAATAAATGTCGCTAGTACGGTGTGAAGGATTATAATTGTTTTTAGGGTTCCTTAGCCGAATGAAAAAAAACGGAACCCATACGGTGTGTCCGTCCGTATGTCACAGCCACTTTTTCCGTAACTTTAAGAGATATACTGTGGAAACTTGGTAAGTAGATGTATTCGGTGAATCGCATTAAGATTTTCATATAAAATATAAAAAAAAAACATTCTATGTTTGGGTTTCCCCATACTTAGAACTAAAACTAAATTTTTTCAACTCAATCTGAAAAAAAAACATTAAAAAAAAGGATAGAAAGCTCATAAAGTGAGAGTATCCGGACCAGTTCACTGGCCACATCTTAGCTGTGGCATCAGGAGGGCTCGCGCGCGCCGGAGAAAACGAACGAAAATAAACGCACTCCTCCAACGTTACTCACACTCGCGGCTTACATCCACCATAAACATATCATCTCGCGATTTTATAATATCACGATAATCGCAGCACACTCGTAACCGCCCGCGGGAACGGCTTATTGGCATCAAAGTTCCATGACAAGCATTGCATGCAAGTGTGCACGCCCGTTTACAAATTGGGTAAATAAATTAGCCGTCCACCCGTTAGGCGGTTTCATTGACATCAGCTAACACACGAGAGGGTGTCGCAGTCCTGCGGTATTAGAGACTCGGTATTAGTATACTTCTATATTTTAAGAAACAGAATTTTTTTATTTCCCCTTGCGGTGAGGGAATCGAACACACGACCTTCATGCGCATTCATAGCGCGATCGCTTGCTGCTCTTCAAACTGAGCTAACCGCAAGTTATCGTAGGCGATGAATTTTTTTCTTCTGGCGAATATGTTAAG
The DNA here is from genome assembly GCA_037074685.1 of Glyphodes pyloalis. Lineage (NCBI taxonomy): Eukaryota > Metazoa > Arthropoda > Insecta > Lepidoptera > Crambidae > Glyphodes > Glyphodes pyloalis. Next base: position 16,731,415 of record JAYKKO010000010.1, on the reverse strand, counting down.
AACTACATACTTATCGGCCCGTGGTACAATCGTTGCAGTAATGTTTGAAAACCACGGAATCGAAGACACCTTGGCATCTTGATCGATTCTTAGGTATACGATCGATCGATTAGTATACTTCTATACGTATCCGGTGTGTCAATTCGGCCGGATTAAAAATGATGCCGGATTGGAATTCTTCACTCTATACTTCCTTAAATGTCCTGAGTATTTGATTTAAGATAAACACACACTGTTCTTTTTCTCTCGTAATCCGATTGTTGTTACAATTTTATGTGAATATCCGTAAGCTATTCTTGAGACATACTTATTTAAGTGGTGATTTTGATCCTTTGGTTACTGAAATCAAAATCTCAAATAAAAATCAGATACCCATAGTTTTAACAGCAGAAATAAACAAAAGCTACAAAAATAAGTCTTCATAAAAGTTGTATTTCCTTCCCTGGGGTAAGTATTAATATATTTAATTAATTACCGCAAAATGTTTTTCATTTGTCCATGCATAGATTTAAAAATATCTTATGAAAGAGATTTACACTATAAAAGATGTTTAATGACAAAAATATGAAGAGAAATCAAATTTTAAACCTTTATTAACTTTATCGTTACTTGGCATGCTATGTTGCCACGTAAATGTAAGTATATAGGTATATGTTTAATAAGGAAGTCAGTTTAGTTTGTTACACAGGGTTTCTAATAAACAGAACCGATGTCGAGATTTCATTACGAAACCTATTATTTATTTTCACGTAAATATTTACGTGAAAAGAAAGAAGTGTAAAACTACTTGCATAAATAAATAATTTTATATCCATTTTCAAATTATCTGTGTGTCTGTCGTGGTATCGCCGTTGGTTCTGGTTTCCGTAACACAAATGCTCAAGCTACTTCCGTAGGTAAATAATGTGTGTGACGCTGATATTTATATTATTTATTATAAAAGGAACATAGTGCCCACGCCATTAGCGGATCCATTAATTCAACTTTGCTACGTGTTTCCGTTTCCATATTTTGCGAACATTTTCCTGAACATTATCCAGAACTCGTGTCGTTCGATTGAAATGGCGCGTTTATACCAAAAAAGGCGCTTCATTATCCAAACATATTTCATGCGTTTGTGTTGTCCTTGGGCCGGAGCGAGCGAATGTTTTATTAATACTGTACCTACTGTGTAAAATGTACGCGTCCGCCCTCGCCGTTGTTACGTGTTTTAGATAAGGGACTGGAATAATTCACCCTTGAACTAATCCCTAAACAAGGCTGTGACATTTAGGACTGGAGAATTATATTACAAAGGTTTGCGAAACATCGTTTATTTTGGTAGAAGCACTTCTGTCGGCAGCGACAATGGTTCGGAAACGATACTTAAGTTTATCTCCGCACGCCGGAGTCCGGCATGGGATGGGTGACCAGCCCGACGGAAATAAGTGTCAAATATCAAGATACCCGTGCGTTGGAAGGTACGTTAATCTGTTGCTTCTAGAAACAAAAATATGAATAAAGTAAATTTTATTTTATGCTCTGAGGTTACAGGTGATACGTTGATGTTAGTTTCAAAGCAAGGTTTGAAGCCATTTGAAGGCTTGAGGATCGCACTGCAATCAGCCCGCATGCTACTGGCCCACTTCATCTCATAGATAAGTAGTGAGACATATTATATTGACTTTAATGGATTTGTGTATTTGTCAACAATTTAAATATTGGACTACATACCTACATTGTTCTGATGTAGTGAAGTAACGAAATTTTTGTAAATAACGATGGTATCACAACACGTAGACCCAAGATTTTTTCAACAGGGTCGGAACAAGATAGGAAAATTCGTTTCCCTAGCTATCACCATCTCATGCGGGTGTGAAGTCTTGCGAACTGTTTTTAACACTTTCCAATCATAAAACGTGTGGTGAACTACTATTATTATTAAACCAATTCTCCCAACGCGAGCACAGTGATCGTGAATTTTATTATAAAAACAACATTACACACGTCGGCGGCTGGTCGGACACCATCTTGGCTGTAGCTCAAGGGACCGATGATGGGTTTACGAGGGATTCGGGAATTTAAAGAGCCAATTATATTAGCTTGCTCATACACCATTCCGAACGACTAAGGGTCTGACAAGACTAATCGAGTGCCCCATTTCTGATTTGATCGATTATGAGAGAGGAATTATTTGGGGTTGGAGCAATAGGTTTGCCTTTTATTCCTTAACCCAAGGTTTATTGTTGCGCGTTCATTATCAAGTTTACGGTAAGATATAACTATAATCGTGATTTGACCATTTAGGTTAGTTTAGGTTACTGTAGCGTTTGGTGGGGGCCTGTGTTCGTGGCACTGCGCGATATGTTGCGACACCACTACTCCACTACTTTTCCCCCTCCGCCTAATGGTGGGGACCATTAGGCGGAGGGGGAAAAGTAGTGGAGTTTTAGTAGGTGCGAGTCCTACGTACCCGCCCCGTTTCTCCTAACTGCCGTTGACTGCAATCATGCGTTTCTACACGGTAAAGCAAAGGTTATTGTAACGTTGGGGTGGTCTGGGTCAGAACACCTCCTGGTGTGTCTGGATGTTATTGGTTTCTGAGGATTCTGGTGAATTTGAGGAGAATCGCATGGTGTAAGCTTGGCGTCCGTTACTTCAGTCCCGCGCGTTGTGCGCGGCGAGGTGGGTCGCTTAGCGGTAGGCGTTGTGGGGTGCCTGCGAAGATTCCGCAAGGAATCCCGACTGCCTTACCATTGCGTAGCGATGGCTAACGAGGGGGTTTCAGTAGATTCGAGCCCGATACACCACTGTCTATTTATCGCGGAGAGTGACGGTGCGGTAGCAAGGGAAATCACATTATGAGGATATTTGAAACCCACGCCCGACATAATTTGAAGCATAAAATCATTCCAATCGGCAAAATAAACTTGTAATGTCTTAACCAAACTGAAATAATCTCACGTTGGTGGTGAACCAACGTGAACACAATCACTTTGTAAGCTGTTTACAGTTTGTTCAGGGCATTGCACTCATCACCTGATTGACCGATTAAATAATGATTTGCGTCGGAGGGCGATTTCAGCCGTTCCTCTTAGCAGAAACCAAATAGGTCTAGTTCCCTTGGTAAGGGTTACAGATTATCAGACGGCAAACGCTTCAATATAAAAACCAGTCTAGTCAAGTCAGGCTCATTCTTAATTGAAGTCGACCCTGGCTTTCTGCAGGGAGGAAAAAGATCCGACCAGTAAAGCTAAGTTCCATCTCAAACTCGTCACTCACTACTTTATGATCGACATTCAGAGAGGAAATAACCTAATTGCAAAAGCAGGGCACTTAAAATTGTGTTCCTAGTTTTGTAGTTTAGTTTTTAATGGAAAAACATCGTATGACGTCCGACACAGTTACCATTAACATACCATTATTAACCTTATATTTGCACAGCTATAGCTTAAATAACAATAAATAAGGGCATCACTAGCTTCGTAAAAACTCCCCTGTTAGTGCTGCTAAGATAATATACAGTACATTAATTAGGAGTAATCAAAACCATTGCACAATTTATCGCTTAAACACCGTTAGTGGCCATCAGTAGCGTTAATAGCTGTTTAAAGGAAGCAATAATGTAATCATGCGTTTTATAAAACAACACTCTTCTTGTGGGGCGCACGCGCATGTTGTGTATCGGCTGTTGAGCGAATTACAGCGCTTTAAAACTCCAATGAACGGAACTGAAAGAATCTTAACGAGACTCATATGCTCGAGGAAAAGAAAAATAATATAATGTGTTGAGTCATTCGAAATTAGCGCGTGCAGCTAGTTTACAAATTTCGTTTATCAAAAGCAAATGGTTTCTTCATCAGAGATTTGAAATAAATAGTATGTAAGGAACGTATGTTCTTTACTAAAAGTGGAAGTACTTCCGCCGAGCTAGGTGTCATCTGCTCGGGGACCAAGGCCCAACTACCATTCTTGGTTTGTTGTATATATACTTAGTGGCGACGAAAACTCTGATATCGCGATGTAGGATATCGATGTCACGCATTACGTATGGAGCGTTGTTTACTACGCCAATTCTGCTGACGCTGTATTTGTGTCGACTTGTAGGTCATGTCGTAGGTCGGCACAAGTATATCTTTTTGATTAACGAGTTTGAAATAGCAGGAACCAAATTTGAAGATTCCAAAATAAGCAAAGGTTCCACTTAAGGAGCTACAAGTGTAAAGTTAAACCTTTGAACAACGGTTAACTATAATCATAATCATTTCAGGAGGTTACATGTTGTCCTCTTCCGAAGACTTCTCAACTCTAGGTTTTGAGGCCCATCTATCGCCTCCCTACCACCGCGAGATGGTCGTCTAGCTGTCTTGTATTCTTGTTCCAGAGAAGGGACAGTATGAACCTTCATGCTGCGTCAGCTCACAGCACACAGGCATGAGACGACATCATAAATACACAACAGGCCGGCCCCATAGCTCATAGCCATTACTATGACCAACGATGACCGATGGGGTAGAAAGATTCTAGAATGGTGACCATGTACCGAAATACACAGCGTAGGACACCTCCCACCAGAAAGACAGGAGAGCTCTAACTTGCGAACAGTACCTACTCAAGTATAAATCATGAACTCGACTCGAAGGCTAATTGCTCGTCCATGGACATAGCGTGTACCTCAGACGAAATTTAATTAAGTTCAAAGTATAAATGTTGTTTCAGTAGTTCGTGTTTGAAGTGTCTCTTCATCAGTGTTTATGAGCTAACTCTCGCTTGATGTGATTACGGTGAGCTGAGGGAGTGCCGCCACGGAGATGGTAGGGTGCCCATATCGCAAAGAAATTAAATTTGTTACTTGTTTTTTTACCAAAAGAAAAAAAATACTGTGTTAACAATATGTGTTATTGCTCTTCATTGGGACAGACTAGACAGCGGGAAGCAACTTTGTTTTACGATGTAGTGATAGCAAATTAGGAAACAATTTGTTGGACAAATTCTTAAAGCTAAATATTGGACATCCAATTGGTTTAACGGTTTGATTCTTACTGCCCGCCCCTATAGAAATGCCCCCCTCCTTCGAAAGACGTGTCCATGAATTATAACGTATTTATTTATTTAAGTATCTTTTTATATTTTATTTTTGTAAAAAAAAACTTACAGTATCTGTGGAACAAAAGAACCGAAACGGAAACCACTTGTGTGACACTGCAATTCGGAAACGGCTGCTATCGGCAAATTTTATGAGGCGAAACGATGATGATTTTATCGATTTCATTGAATTATTGGGTATCATATTAAGGATTAATTAAAACATTTTCCATTCATTTAAAATTCGATATTTTCATAAAGTTAAGTCGTTCCGATCCGTATCGGTTCGATGTCTAGAACGTTGACGTCATAACTTTAACATACACGTGTTTTCGCACTCTTTTTAAATGTGTTAAACAAAATCTTCATTTTTTCTGGTAATTTATTTTTTTCAAATAAATCGAATTGCTTAGGATAAGAAATGTATCAAGTAGCCAATTGTGGTCAAAAAGGCACCAAAGTAATTTAATATTTTTTTCTAGAGAATAAGTAATAGTTTACTTCAAAGGGTCACCCTACTCTCGTATAATGACTTTAGCAGCGACGTGGCTCAGTGATACTTGCGGCATTAGGTACTCGTCGAAACTTCGTAACTCGCTGAGAAAAACGGCTTCGTTACACAGAACTTTATGTTGCGGGTCACAATCATGTAACTTGTCTAAGTGGGAAGACTGTAACTTAACTATACTGTGAACAGCACGTCAAGGTCGACACTTGCTGTTCGATTTTAGTTCTTATACCCAGCATATAAGGGCGGTCCAAAGTCTGAAGGCTATAGTTTGACGGGCTATCGACTGTTCTATGTCTATTCATTATCCACTTTTTACGATTCGTAATGTGTCAAAAATGATTATCCGATTAATGTTAATTATAGAACGGTAATAACGATCTCGTAATCGGTTAGAGAAATCCAATCCATCCATTAAGCAAACTATATTTTTGTTTTCCCTCGGGAATATCATTTTTTTCGGTATAAAAAGTACCCTCTTATTTAATCCGGACTTCTAACTTTACGTCTGCAAAATTTCAAAGCAATCGGTTCAGTAGTTACGGCGTGAAAGCGGAACAAACAAACAAACATATTCACTTTCCGATTTATATTATTATTAAAGATTAGTAAGGATTGCAACCTTCCTCTTGAATCACGCTATATAATAAACAAAAGATCTAAGCATATATATGGACATACAGAAAAAGCGACTTTGTTTTATACCATATAGTGATAAACAACCACCGCATTAAATACCCTTTAACAAAGAAACCTACCGTAGCTTATTATAACAGAGCGCATAACTATTATTTATTTTGAAAATCTAACTAGACGGTCATAACAGAATCTTTGCTATTCTACCGGCTTATCATTGCAATTCTTTAGAAATATATCTTTTGTGACGAAATTACTATCAACCTAAACGTACATTGAGCTCCTACTCAAATAGTCTTCATAGCCTCTGCCTATTATTAGTTCTTGAATAAAGTCCCCACGCAGTCTCATCTCGTGAGGGTAGAGGAGGGGGGGGGGGTGTTACATTGTCACCGAGACAAAAGAGTTACAGACGTTAGGGGTACAACAGACGTGCTACTTGAAGCGATCGGCAACAGTTGGACGTGGTGAGATATTGGCGTCCGCCTTAGTGGCGGTGTTGTGGGAATCGGCTCAGCCTTACCTTCCCTTCCCCAACACCGCCACTAAGACGATGGAGGTCAAACCGGGGCGTTTTAGTGGGTAGTCCTCTTTTCAGGGAAGGGAGTCCCACACATGCCGTCACCCGCCCTGGGGTGACGGAACGGTGCATGAAGGGGCTTCCTTCCCGCCTACAATAAAATATTGGTGTAGCGAAACAAAAAACCTGTCAAGTGCGAATCGGGCTCCCGCACGAAGGGTTCCGTACCATTATCCATTCAACATTAGATAGTTATTTCTTTTCGAAGTAAATATACAACTAAATATTCTGTCAATATTTCAAGCGTCTATCTTTTGCCGTTATTAATATTGAGCAAAAAACGATTAAATAATTAAGTTTATTATATTGGAGCATCATTATTTTATTTTAGTTTTAATATTTTTTTATCATTGCGGCAACAGAAATACATTTATAATCTGCGAAAGTTTCAACTCTGTACAGATGGTACAGTTCTTGCAATACAGCCTGGTGACAGACAGACATACAGCGAAATCTTCCTAATAGGTTCCCGTTTTTAACCATTACGAAATTGGGTACGAAACCCTTAAAAATGTTGTCACGATTTGACCCCTTGACATTTTTACATTTTTTACATATAAACTGGCCCACTGCTGGGCAAATGCCTGCCCCATACACTTCCAGCGTTCTCTATCTTGCCAACCTTGAGAAAAACGGTCCAGGTAAAAACGGCGTTGGCGTGACCCATTGACAGGCGGGCGCTAATGTCTGCGACAGTCTTAAGACTATTGCAGCCATTATCGCTACAACTGTTTGTAAAATAATTGTATGGGTTTTAATAAAGATTTATTTATTTATTTATATTTAAATGTTTAAAATGGAACTCGAAAGTCTTCAATTCTTTTCTTCTTTCTTCTTATAAGTTTGCTTGGTGTCAGGAGTTAAAATGCGGCTGATAGTAGCACGTCTGCCGCGGCCCTAGACGGTGCCTAGTGCAGGTACCTCCCGTGTCAGCGCTGTCTCGGTGACAGCTGTCAGCTGCGGCTATTAGGGCGCGGCGAGACAGACGCGCTGTGATACGATTGTGTGTGATGAGGAGCCTGCGAAGGGTAGCGGAAGGAAGCGCGTGGTCGAACCAATTTATTGGTATTTATTTACAACTAGTAGTGTCTATTAGAAATAGTTATTTATATTTAGAAAAAAAAGGTGATTTCCAAAATTTAGGCAGCCTAAAATTCTTAGTACATCAGCTATTTACCGGTTAAAAGCCTGCAAGATTAGCTGGAACAAACAGGCAGATAAAATTTTTGCAAAGTGTTATTTTTATAGGCATATGTGCCGTGCATACCTACATCTATATATATATTCTTTAAGAGGGTTATCAGGGGATGGATGTGACCCAAGGGTTGACTGATAGAGAATGCTTCTAGCATTAAGTCTATCTGTTGTGTTTCGTGCAGCAAAGTTTTGAAATATATATTTTTTCATGAGATGTTAAGGTTATACTCGTATGTATAGTAATATTAGTAATTATGTACCTATTATGAATAACTCTTCACTGAACTGAGATGTACCTACTCACGATATTAATGCCAAGTGAAACGAAAAATTAATTGTGGTTTTGTTAAAAAAAGCGCATTTTGCTAACTAATAATAATCTCAAAAGCCATCATCAATAGTATGTAACTAAAAATAGAAATAGAAAATAATTGGATTCAGTATTCACAAAAGCATTTATAAATCCTAAAATTATAGTTGAAAAAGTGAAGTAATGAATCAGATCTCCTTGACACACTGAAAATCTCAAAAGTTTGTCAATTACACTTCTAATTACTCTTAATTAGGTAAGTGTGATCTATTTGAGATTTACAACTCACTCATTCAAATTTAAATCAAACTGATTCTGTGAAATAAATCTTCCTACACAGTTATCAACTATTACCTTGAATACTCAATAATTACTATGCTTCAAGTGAATATTTTTAAAGATGAAACACCTATGTCGCGTTGTTTATTATTATGTTTTATAGGCACTTCAATATTGACCTTGATGTTAAGTGGTAATGAGGTAGGTTAAGGGCGACAAGTGCACCATAATAAATCTATTACTGGACTTGTCGCCCTTACCTAGAAGGCTTGACCCCTGCTACTAATGTAGCACCCTCAGGAGCTCTGGAAACCTAACTCACACGTTTGGCTGCGGTCTTTTATAAGGTGGAGGTGTTTCACCAGTCGGGTTGCTGTAGTTCGAGCGATAGAAATCGGTATGCCCTACCTCTTAAAAAAAAAGTAAGTACAAAATCGGTTCACAAACCACTGAGTTATGCCCGAACACACATATAAATCGAATTGAGAACCTCCTCCTCTATTTTGAAGTAGGTTTAAAAATATAAAAGACAGATTTGTATTTTCGTTAGTAATAAGCCAAATATAGGAATGATTTTGAAAAGATGATACCTTTTTAGGTGATTCCTATACATGAGAGCGGCACAGTATTCCTAAATGAATTTTAACCATAAAAAAGTCGCGGGCAAAAACTAACCTAAATAAACGATACATCTCACTGTTGTTCTACTTAAAACTAGATAGAGTACCTTCCAGGTGAGTAGAGAGGTAACTCATACGTTTAGCACAACCGCCCCATTGATGCCGCGGGATGGCGTGCCGCATTCGATATCCTAACAGACGCGGACTTCAGGACTAATCCCGGATCTGAAATAGCTTGAATAAACCCAAGCACTACATCACACAGAACAATCCAAGTTTACGGTTTTTGTTTTTTTCCGTCGGAATGTTTCTAATTGAAAATTGCAGTTTAATGTGGAAAAGCTTACTTTGTTGGTCCGGTCACCATCAATAGTCGCTTCAAAACTTACTACTTTGTCACATTTAATGAACTGTTTTTTAATATGATTAAATAATAGAAAAATATTATTTAAAAGTGAAAACATCGTGTTGTTTAACGCTACATACAACGTGATGGGTTTCCTCTAATTCTGTGTTAAGTATCTAAACCGCTAGTGTTATAGAAATTAGAAACCACGACCACAATATCCAGACACAAGACAATAGAGAAAAGTTCATGGTACATATTGAGCCGACCGGGAATCGAACCCCGGACTTCAGAGATGACGTGAAGCCAAAGTCCAGCTCGATAATGTTTCCGATTTATCAGACCATCTTTAGCTACATGTAGGATATGTGACGAGGTACCTACTGCGTTTTGTTAATGTTTATAACTTATCACTATATAAAATAGAAAAAAAATCTACCCATGGTATATAATTTGGCGACATAGAAGATTTGCTTTACACAATTCGTTTATCTACAGTAGATCCTTTTTATTTCGGTTTAATTCTGAAAAATAATATAAAAGTACTAAAACTTAACATATCATTCAATACCATTCATTTTATTACGAAACGCAGCATGTATTGATTTATTGTGGTAGTTTTTCAAATTGCTGCCAAGAGAATCTTCGGTACATTCACTTTGAAATATAGATTTTTTTTTTACATTAAGTATAACTAATATTGACTGTTTCCTGTTGAACTTGAAACCTTACTTCAAAGGATCTAACAGTGAAGATTAGACAAATTTATGTTTTTTTGAGTTTTCTTCTAAATGTTGCTTGTTGCGATTACCATATATGTTTAAACTTTAAAGCAATCACTATATTTTTAATAACTCAGATACTATAATCACACCTTACATTTAGAAATCATAAAATTTCTTTACCTCTCTGCTTGGACCTGACTCCAAAATCCGCCCCTGCGTCTCCATGTTCAACACCCACATTGTTGTTTCAGGGCTTTTCCGACCGCATCGCGAAATCGTCCGTCTCCTTCCCACGCGTCGCCTGCCGCCCGCCCGTCTCGCTCGCACATTGACGCGGGAAAGTGTGTGGCAATGCGGTCAGACCTGTAGATTCGCGCGCTCAGAAAAGACGCTTTTCACAGCTTGGGACCGCGTCCCGTAGGGAACTTTCTCTTCACGACAACTTAACTTCAGTGCTAGTGTAGTGCAGTGTAGTGTAGTGTAGTGTGTATTTATGTTGAATGGAAGACGCAATAGTGAGGTAACGATTGTAATTGTTAAGCATTTTTGAAGTTGCGATGTAGCTTTTTGCCGTCACGTTGCATTTTTTAAAGAAACAGCATAAAACACTTTGATCCATTAACTCACGGGAGACCCTCTGAAAAATATGTTATTTTTTGTTATGAAATCGAGCTGTAGGGCCGAGATAGGTTTTATATCACATTATATTAATTTCGGTAAATTTCTGAATACATTGGAAATAAGTTTTAAAACGAGAATTGGAAGGTAGATTTAAGACTGTACCTTATTGTTTAAAAGGATTTTGAGATAAATCGTAGTTGACTTTAATGTAACACTATACTTACGAGTTCGCAAATCTGGTGAAAAATACAATATTTAAAAAGAGTTATTTGTGAAGTGCAATTTCCGTGATTCAGTCTACTTATCAATCGACACATAATTTTAATGTATTTTGTAATGTATTTCTTGCAAAATAAATCTAAAAAGAGATTCTTCTAAAAAGAGAAACCCACTGAACTATTTATTAGTCAGTATGTTGATAAGTTAAATTCGTGACGTCATCGTTTCATGTTTTCACCGAAATTCTATAAAGTGGTTATCGCGTCTTGACAGGGATTTAAAATATAAAATAGTTTAGATTAAAATATCTAAATTAATTATAGTATTTATTATTTCATGCTATGTAAAATATATTTAACGGTATTTCTATTAAATTAATAAAAGAACTAACTCTAAATCCTAAATAAATAAAAATGTTAGCGTTTCACATTATTCTTAATTCGTTCAAACTTTGTTACCTTAAACAAAGCTGTATAAACAGCAAACTTAATTCTTTATTCGGCAGAGTCCTGAATAATTTATTCCGGTCGTACAGACAGACTAGACACTCTGAATGTTTAATAATTGAGAAAAAAATGCGATCATCGTTTTTGTTCACGGTTCATAAGATTTAATTCGGATCTTAAACTTTAAAAAAATGTTTTAAGGAGGGTCGAAATTGGTTCTTACCATTAGAACATTAGCAATAAGTCATGACTATCAGTTTAACTCCAACCGAGTCATTAAGTCTAATTTCAAATTTACTTTCCATATTTTACTGTCAACAGTCGTCCGTCAGTCGTTTTTAGCTTACGTCTCGTATGACTTACTATACTATACTATACTTTACTTGAATGGATCGTTTTTCAAAAATTGTAACTGGGCATAAAAGACCAATGTCCAAAAAATCTTAGGAATTATGAAAATCAACAATGAACGCCACTATGTAGCATTTTTTTCCTGTGGTCACAAAATATATGATAATAAGTCCTCAATTTATTAGAAGCATGAGGGTGACGGCGTATTATGTCATATAAAACCCTGACTCTGTAAATATCACTCATTTATCTCAGAGATGAGACTACCTACATCATACATTCCCGAAATAAAATACCGACATACTGAGGACGCGGAAATAAAATATCAGACCAGGAAATGTTATCCCTTAATCTAGCTAAAAAAGGATGAGGTTTCTGAATATACTATGTCTATGTGTTTCCAAACAACTTCTTTATTTAAGAACTAATGTTGAAGTTTCCTTTTGATAAAGAAAACAGAATATACCTGATGATGGCATTTAAGAGAAATCGAGTCAGTTGTTCTTGTTAAAATTAATAATCAGAATAATGAGTAGGCATGAATAAAATAATATCTATTTTTTACTTATTAATGTTTGTGTTAGTAGAACGTTATAGATCACGTTCTATTATATCATTGCTGTTTATTTTATTTGTTGTATCTTAGGTATTAAACGAACAAACTATCTGAAAACTGATAAAACTAGGTCTAATAACTATAACAAACGCATTCGTATTTAACAGCAAAAACTGGTATTTATCCTTATTGCAGTCCTTCAAAAGATCATTTACCTCCATTGCATAACTATTGACGTGTGTAATATTGCTTTATAATGGAACCTTTTACCTTATTCACAATTTTCTTTTCTATTCCTTAGTGAAGGATAAATTAAATATAAAGGAAGAATGTTGCGTTCAATGATCAAAATGATATCTTATAAAATTTAATATCAGTATGATTTGTAAGTATCTTATTTTATTATCTTAGTTGATCCTTAACTCATTTTCATTAAAATATCTTTTTGACAGTTGCACCAAATCAATTTTCATTGTCTGATGATTTTGTGACATCTAATTGCATATAGTGTGACTGACAGTTTGGTGTACGGTAGATAGTAGAAATAAAAGCATGCAAGGTAAAGAGCACGAAAAATCAATAGGATTACTATTGTTTATCATCTTATGTTTTTCAGTATCTAAATTTGATTAAAGTAAATATCACATTTTGTCAATTCTCACGAGACAATAGAAAGTCTTCGAATGAAAACTAGGTGTTTTTTTTTTTATAAAAAATGACAGATTTGACAGCTGTCAAACCGCCAGTAACTGTAATTTTCTGAAAAGTTTGTTAATGCACCATGACTGTTGGGTGTGTTTATCCTATTAACGATGTTAGCGTACTACAAAAAGGATTGAAAGAGCGAGTAGGTAAGTTGTATAGTTTGTTGCTAGTTTTACCTGATAAGCTTCCAGGATGCTAATGTGTATAAAGGCTATATTATAAAACACCAAAAGGTGTCCTCTTGCGAATTTTAAACTTTGGTACATCGTAATATTATTGCTAAGTGTCACGTATGTATGTGACCATATTTCCATTCTGTCTGTCATACGTTGAATTTTATCTTTTTACGAAAACAAACAATTTGATGAAATTCCAGAATTCAGTATTTGAAAATCTCTGACACTGTACTGTGTTTTTTCAAACTTTTAGAAAATGTTCAATGGAAAATTTTAATAGGTTACCCCTAATGTAATATCCTTTTGAAACAACTTCTAAAAAAGAAGGAGGTACCATGATAAGGAAACCAGGATCTGATGATGGCATCAGATATACCTATAAATCATTATTTAGCAACAATGTACGGTAACAAATAATTAAGAACGCAACAGGCATTATAATCTGTTAGCCACGAGTAATGTAATACTCCCGTCATTACGTTTCCCGTCGTTATTTATTCTCGGTTATTGTTTCGTGTATTTCCCGCGCGACCTCCCGGGGTAACGTTTGGAAATGCGTAACAAACATGTACTAGTCCCTTTGTTTGCGACTTACATTACCTTCGAGAACCTTCGCGTCTACGCTACTTGAGGTATTTTCTTAAAATTATCCCCAAAAAGTATTTTCTTGTAAAATGTTGCCAAGGCGAGAGTTAGACTTGGGGCGAAACTTTTCGCATAATGTCGATTGTCTTAAAGTCAATTGTCATACATCAATGGCATAAAAATTCCCCAGTGCCTGAAGAGAAAGGTCTATGACCAATGCGTGTTACCAGTGATGACTTACGGAACTGAGACGTGGTCTCTGAATGTTGGCCTCATAACGAAGCTCGAAGTTGCGCAGCGTGCTATGGAGAGGGCTATGCTCGGCGTTTACCTACATGATCGGATCCGTAATACGGAGATCCGTAGAAGGACCAGTGTATCCGACATAGCCCGAAGAGTTAGCACGCTGAAGTGGCAATGGGCAGGCCACATCGCTCGAAGGACCGACGACCGTTGGGTAAAGAGGGTCCTCGAGTGGCGACCACGTACCGGACGACGCAGCGTGGGGCGGCCCCCAACACGATGGACTGACGACATCGTCAGATGTGCGGGGAGCCGCTGGATGCAGATAGCGCAGGACCGCGCGTTGTGGCGTTCTGTAGGGGAGGCCTATGTCCAGCAGTGGACAAAAAGAGGCTGATGGATGGATGGATGGATGGATGAATGGCATAAAAATCCAAAAGCTAACCCTTTATCGTAACATAGTACTACGTATAACTATAATAATGCAGGATTGTTGAAACGTATAATAATAAAAGCCATAATCATATAAATCTATATTTTCATTTGCCATTTTTTTATTAAGCATACTTTAAAATGCATGCTGCATGCCTGCTTGCATGCTTGTATGCAAGCTGCTTGCTTGCTTGTGTGCATGCATGCTGCTAAACAAGCAGCCAGCTTGAGTGTTCTTTGTAGTAGCATAGTGAAAAAAAAAACATATCTTATACAAATATTTATTCTAATAAGTTTTAGTAACTAAGTGTTATTCCTTAAAAGCTCAGGGATATAGGCTGTTTTTCTTATTAAATATATGCTTATTAAATAATATTTTTTTAAATATTATGGCCAGCAAAAAATATGCCTTTCATAATCCTCTGCTGGACATAGGCCTATACAAATGTTTGCCACTTCGCTCGATTTTCGGCTACTCTCATCCAGCTCCTGCCAGCCGTCCTGCGCAAATCGACACTTCACCTGGCCTGAGGGCGTCCTACATTACGTTTACCGAGGCGTGGTCTCCACTCCAGAACTCGTTTACCCCAACGGTTTTCGGTTCTGCGGCTGATATGGCCAGCCCACTGCCACTTCAGCTTGCTGATCCTGTGAGCTATGTCGATGACTTTAGTTCTCTGCCGGAGCACCTCATTATGGATTTTTTTTTTTTTTATATTGCCCTTCAAGATTGACCTCATGCCACCTGATGTTAAGTGGTAATGAGGTCCTAGCTTAAGGGTGACAAGTACAGCATAATAAATTTGTAACTGGACTTGTCGCCCTTACCTTGAAGGCTTGACCCCTGCTACTAATGTAGCACCCCCCACGAGCTCTGGAAACCTTACTCACACGCAGGAACACAACAACACAGAAGTGATTGTTATTTGGCTGCGGTCTTCTGTAAGGTGGAGGTATTTCACCAGTCGGGCTGCTCTAGTTCGAGCGATAAATCGCTGTGCCCTACCTCACTAAATTCCCTATATAGATTCGGTCCCTTAGAGAAACACCGAGAATAGCTCTTTCCATAGCCCTCAGAGTGACTTTAAGTCTGTGAACCAGTCGTGCCGTCAGTGTCCACGTCTCGGCTCCATACGTCATAACAGGTAGAACGCACTGATTGAAGACTTTTGTCTTTAGGCACTGTGTGTTTCATAACTTAAACTTATCAAAATTATGCCATTTAATAATTATGCGTTCCTGAATTTGGTCATATGAAGGTATGCGTTATAATAACGTTATGCTTTAGCGGTAGCGATATGGCAAGTGACGATTATAGTAATCAACATTAACATTTTCAGTTTATCGTAATAAACGTTATACTTTAAATTCAGTAATTTTTTAAACTCTGCTGAGTAGCAGTGAGCAGAACTAGACCACATCGCGTGTAGTGTGACGTCGCGTCGCGCTAAATATTAACGCAATGTATCTTAGTATATTAATGTTTACATGATTAAAGAAATAAAATATTGTTTATGCAAATGAAGAACCACGATTTAAATTCCGAATGTACGATTATGCTTAAAAACGAAACCTTTCGTTTATACCTTTCAGTTTTGGTACTAGACTAACATAAAGTGTTTCTGAAATAGCGCACGACGATACTGAAGACCGGATTCTATTATGGGAAAGCCTCAAGTGGAATCCACTCGTGGCTACTGTAGTACCATAATGATTAATATCCCGCTTCGTCGGAATCAATCAAGATATTATTATTGTTCATGTCCAATGCATGTCGACATTGTCGCCTAAGCAATACATCATTATAATTGCTTCATTTATGTGTTCGTGCTTACCACTTACTTCGTACTATAATATATTAACCCAGAGAAAAGATAAATAAATAAAATAAATGCGCCAGACTATCAAACCAATCACCTGGCCTCAAACGAAGGGTTTCCCTTGTACTATGAGCACCAGATGACGGATACTATTTGGGGGCGTCATCCCAGCACACCCAGACCCAAGTCAATTTAGAAAAGTTCGTTTTCCAAATTGACCTGACCGGGAATCGAACCCAGGACCTCTCGCGAAATGGCTGCTTACCTTAGCTCGTACCTAGCCACTGCGCCACCGATAACCTCGGTAAAAAGGACATATTTATTTATTTATTTATTTAAAAACTTTATTGCACAAAAAAGTACAAAAGGTGGACTTAATGCTAGGAGCATTCTCTACCAGTCAACAAAATATAAAAATTCATAATATTCCACGTTCATGTGGTAATAATCAAAAAGGAATATGAAGTTAAAAAATAACGATTATTTCAGTCTCTTTACAAAATAAAACATTACTTTACGGACGGGCGCATGCTTTACTAGCTAGCCGCCGCTCCGTTTGGTCACATCACGATGTTTTATAACCTAAATCATTCCTCGATAAAAGGACTCTCACAAGTATTTTTCAATTTGAACTAGTATTTCATGATTTTAGCAAGTTCAAAAAACAAACATACTCTTCTGCTTTAGTGTACATAAACAGACTTTTGACCCTGAATTTCAGCGGACATAAGGACCGTATTTTGTATACTCTTTTATTGTTCACCAGTAAAAAGTAAAATGTATCGAAAAACAGCATAATACTAGTATTAAAAACAGTACAGCTGAGAACCCTACCTGAAGCCGTTTGTCCCTTCTCTCAAATGCTCGCCCGCTTACTAATCCAGCCAAAGTTTTAATAAGCTGAACTTGATTCAGACTGAACTTGTTCACCATTATGCCTGAATACAATCCGATTCTAAGTCCTTGCTAAGATATAAGGACGCCTCGGTGGTCTAGTGGTTTAGCCTGGGAATGGGTTGAGATCTAGGGGTCCTGGGTTCGATACCGGAAAGGCTAATGCCCGTTTCCAATATTTAACGATTCGTAATGTGTCAATAATGAACTATCCGTTTTTCTCCAACCGACTACGACTCGTTAATTCTAATTTCAAATTTACTTTCCATATCAGCTGTCATCAGTCATCCGTCGGTCGTTTTTAGCTTACGCCTCGTATAATTTATTACTATCTGCAACTTGAATTGATCGTTTTTCAATTATTGGAACCGGGTACACATTATATTACTGTTTTTTAGAGCAAAGCTTTCTTAAAATAATCTATACTTATATAATAAAGCTGAAGAATTTATTTGTTTGCGAGTGCCAGAATCGACTACACAGATAGGGTACGGTTAAGTACCTTATACTCCTTCCAATAGTTTATGGAGATAAAATGGAATTTCATGTTATCGTTTATTTTAATTTGAAAATATCTTGATTTCATATTTTTTCAATGTGTTCAAAGACCGGTGGGACACAGGGCGACCCTCCACACCGGCAGATAGTATCTTTTAATTGATATAAACACAAGGATATAAGCATTAATTAATACTAACACTAACTAAGGAATTTACTTTTGCAATAAAATGGTTTATTCTTATTTATAAATTTGGATATTGTTTGTCTGGATGTCAAATAAAAGTATTTCAAAAAATTGTTTTCGTGCATATGGTTTACGGTCATCAGTATTTTGTGCATGTAGATTTCGTGTATTCGGAATACATTTGTCTGTATTCTAATTCATCGTACTAATGGATGGAAATTCGGAGTTGCGATTATATGGCAAAAAAAAACTTCGGAATTTAAAAAAGTGGGATTAAAAAAAAGTCCAAACGTTTCCGGATTTATATATTCCGGATTATGCTTTTCGGAATATAAAAATTCGGGATTAAGATAGTTAACCGGTTAGGCCCAACGGCTTATCGTGCCTTCCAAAGTTCGGAATCATCATTCTTATCGGACAATCAGGTGACTCAAATCTCTGGTTCCGCGAGATTTATACCCTCTAAGCACTCACCACAGAGGCGGTTCCACAAAAATGAACGATATGCGAAAAGTTTATCAGTAACGCGACTCGCGCTTCACCGCTTTTATAAAATACGGCGCGTAAAAATACTCCTCAGAATTTAATAAGTACATTTAGTACAAATCTCCCGACGCGGCTCAAAAGATTCGGATCTCTTTACGTTCGCGAGTAACGATATTACCAGCATACATACATATATGTGTATTACGAACACCGCCACTGGCTATATGTATAAAGGAGGTTTCATTTTTATTCTAAAAAATAATTAAAAAAGTCCAGACACTTCGCTATCAGCGCATCCTGGATTGGAAGTTTGATTAAATGTATAGTACCACTCAAACACTATTTGATGCCCGTGACTTTGTACGCCTTTACTGTCTTTTTTAGCAATAAATATACCCTACTAGCTGTGCCCGCGACTTCGTTCGCGTGGACTACATCCTTTTATGGTCGGTTTTACCCCTATCTCCCCTAATATTCGAAACAAAAAGTAGTCTATATTTTAATAGAGCTATATTTGTGCCAACTTTCATATCTCTAACTTAAAAAATAAACATTTTCCCATATAAACTTTCAAAGGTGGCATTACCCCCCCCCCCCTTACTTTCTAACAAAAAGTAGCCTATGTCCGTTCCCGAGGTTCAACGTATACCTATGCAGTAGTTTTTAGCACAGTAGTTTTTGTGTTTATTCATTACCTACAATCATACAAAAATACAAATCTTTCCTCTTTATAATATTAGAATATAGTTGTGTTAGAATGAGTAAATTGACATTTTATCTCGGCGGCCATCTTGCTTCGATTTTTATCAAGCATACCTAATTACACTCTTTAAACCTAAAAAAAAACAAATGGGTTCACCCGTTTGGGAGCTACAATGTCTGACACAAACACATACAGGGACAGACAGACAGAAGCGTCAAACTTATACCAAACCGTAATATTTTCGTGAATAAATTCAAAATTCTGTAGTCACAGCTAACTAGTCTCTATAGAAATTCGGCTAACTCCCGCAGGTAGAAAACGAGCTTAATTAATAATATTTCTCATTTTGTGATAAAAAAATTAATCCAGTACGAATCCACAGACTGACCGGCATAAGCCGCCCACAGATAATATACCCTATTAAATCAAGCTATCGTTGCAGTAATGAATAATGGATTAATAAACGCGTTTGCTAAATAAATTGGGGATCACAAACACCAGCTTTGTTTAAATAATCTGTAGGTAATTTAGTTTGCCCGGTACGGGAATCGAACCCAGAATCCTAAGGTCATATTTTCTTGGTATAATGATAGTATCTATATGTTACTTAACTCTATTACTATTGTTCACTACCATTAAAGTGTCATCCATACGTATGGATTTTTTAATTTTATCCATAATATACTAATATTATAAAGTGAAGAGATTATTTGGCGACCTCGGTGGCGCAGTGGCTAAGGTAGGCGGCCAAAGCGCGTAAGGTCCCGGGTCCGATTCCCGGTCGGGTCAATTTGAAAAACGAACTTTTCTAAATTGACTTGGGTCTGGGCGTATTGGGATGACGCCCCCAGTTGGTATCCGTCGTCTGGTACTCATAGTACAAGGGAAAACCTTAGTTTGAGACCAGGTGATTGGTGTGATTGTCTGGCGCATTTATTTATTTATTTATTTATTTGTTTCAATGCGCTTATTTAATTACTATAGATATATAAATATACGTTGTACTTCTAAAACAGACATTAGCTACTTTTTGTTTTGAAAATAAGGGAGGATGGGGCCGCAACTTGTGTTACAGAAATCAGAAACAACCACGGTACCACAACACCTAGACTCGAGACAATATAGAAAAGTTCGTTTTCCATATTGACCCGACCGGGGATCGAACCTGGGACTTCAAAGATGACGCGTCGGTAAAGTCCGGCAAGCTCGCCTCTAGGCTACGGAGGTGGTCACAATGTCGTCAAATATAGACTACGTTTTATTTTGAATATTAAGGAAGAGAGGTAGGACATTGCGATTCATCGCTTGAACTGGAGCAGCCTAACTGGTGAAATACCTCCACCAAGACCTCAGCCAAATAACAATAATTTCGGTGTTGTTGTGTTCCTGCGTGTGAGTAAGGTTTCCAGAGCTCCTGGGGGGTGCTACATTAGTAGCAGGGGTCAAGCCTTCTAGGTAAGGGCGACAAGTCCGGTAACAGATTTATTATGCTGTACTTGTCGCCCTTAAGCTAGGAGCTTATTGCCACTTAACTTCAGGTGGGAAGAGGTCAATCTGGAAGTGTAATATAAAAAAAAGCTGATAGGGGTAGTTGGTTACGAAAGAGCAGTTACGAACGTGGACCAACGTATTTATTGCTAGAAAAGCCTAAGTCCCCGCGTACGAAGTCGCGGGCAGTCGCTAGTAATAAATAAATGAGCTTTATTTACCCATTGTATGCGTACACCCTGTAGGTACTCGTTTATGCTGAAACCGCCTTGAAACAGAGACACTGAAAAACCTTAAAGAATGTTCTTTTTGTCCTACATTTTTCATACGGGTTACTTTGAATATGAATATCGTCATAAAACGTAGACAGTAAACCTGTGTTGAATTCCATAAAGTAATGGTAAGTACTTTAGATATAACCAACAGGTGAGAATATATATGAGAAAATAGATGTAGGCACTATATATACCTACGGAGGTCGTTAACGATCGAGAGGTGAGCGTGCCGTCCTTTAGCGACGCGCCATCTCTGAGGTCCCGGGTTCAATCCCCGGTCGGATCAATATGGGAGACGAACTTCTCCATAGGTCTGGGTGTTGTGGTAAAGTCGTTGTTACCGATTTCTGTAACACATGTTTCTGTAAACTACTTATTACAGAATCAGAGCATTGTATGCGCTGATTATTGATATAAAAAAAAATATACAGAGATAATAACTATATACATGTTTTAAATAAGGATACCTGCAATTATAAATTAAATAAAGATGTTTATTATTATTTATTATTATTAAATATTCAAAAATCGTCACGCTTTATTCACAGATTAGAAATCTGAAACTATGTTTTATGTCTCTTGTTCAACATATATAATTGGACGTGTCTGAGGTTTATTTAATCTAAATGTATATGAGCGAAAGCTTAATGATATATGTTCATACAGAGTGTGTAGGGACCTATACTATAAGAGTTAGAATTAAATAGTTTTGCGAAAACCATTCCCTAAGGGATTTTATTATTCTTACATTACTGTGAAGGCAAAAGGTTACGGCAAAACCACAAGGGCGTCCCAGAGATGCAATGTCAATTAAAAAACTCATTACTTAAATTCTGCATTCCATCACTAAACGAGCTAACTTTGTTTCAGGTTAATTAAGAGGGCCGGGGCTCGACTTCGGGCGACCACAGTGTAAAAATATATTAGAGTGGCCGTAAAATAGTATTAATTAACTTAAATTATTTTCTAAGGATTTAAAATCTATTTATTCTTAATAAAAAATAATCGTCTAATTAAATTTCATAAAAACAAAGTCTTTTCAAATTTACCCCTGTCATAAAAATAAGAGTTGTTGTTATTAGACTCAAAAATTACCGTGGACTTGTCATATTCAATGTTATCGTTAAAATAAGTAGAGACAAATATTAATATTATCATTAAAACTGTGAAATTTATCGTTCTTAACAAGTTTTGGCGCCAAAATAATCTTATTTAAAAAAAAAACAAAACAATTAGTTTAACAAAAATAGTCTTATTGTTAGTGAATAAAATCACACACGATTTAAGAACATGTTATATATTTGACAATTAGATAGACACTAAACAATATACCAAGAAATGTACTTACCACAACTGAAAACAAACATGTCGGTGAAATGGAAATTCAAAACCGAGCAATAAGGGGCCAGGGAAACCGAATTTAAAAATAAAAACTAAAATATTAGAAAGCAAAGAATTCTATTTTAAATTCGAGCCGCAGAAAGATTTGAATTTGCAATCATCGCAATGGCGTCTCCGTCGGAAACGCCGTTGGCCTCGTCGCCGCCGCCGCCGGCGCACGCGCCTAGCAAGATGGAGCGCCGGATGTCCCACTTCAAGGAGTACAAGTTCTTCCGGTCCTTCAGCGCCAAGGTCGAGAACTGGCCAATGCGTAAAGCTGAACAGCTGTGGAGGAAGATGCGAGAGAGGAAAATTGCAGGTGAGTGCTTTACTATTATGAATTTATGAATACCAATTTTGTCTATTTTTATGAATACCAATTTTGCCACCTCCTATTTTTAATAGCAATATTAGCTTCTTTAATTACATCATCATAAGCCTTATTCGTTCCCTTTGATACTTTTGTGTCACGTTTTCTCTACAAATGTTTTTTTATATGCAGATTAAAAATAACAATTATGTTTTTGCGTTTTCGAAGCGGGTTCGATCTTCATATCGTGCAAAGTATGTTATGACTTTTCGAATATAGCTGGTGTCAATGACAATAAAGCAGGATTTGACAAGGGTAGTTATTAAACCGGTACGATGACCTGATTTCAATGAGGCCTTTGCCTGCAGCTAGACTTTAATTAGGTTGATATATTTTACAATACTATTCTTTGAAAAAAAAAACATATTTTAAAAGTTACAAAACGCTCGGCGTGATGTGAAGACCCGGCCGTATGCACATGCAGTGTTTAATTTGTCATTGTGGATTTAGAATTAAGCTGTGCACTTTTGAATTAGAAAATTTCCAAACAACCGAATTACATTATACTGTCAGATGAAATGTGTTGACGTCGGTCTATCTGGTGGTAAAGTACCAGTATTACGCATATTTAGTTAAAATAATTATAATTTATGGGCGCGGTAACAGTAAAAATGTGAGTATGAATTACAGCAAAATTAATAATAATAAATAGCAGAAAATTAAACACGAGAATAGAAATCCTTCTAGTCGTTGCTGAGTTAGGTTAATATCAGCTTATTAGTTAACTTTATTTCAGACTTAAAACAGTTTTATTTTCTTATAAAATGTTCCCGGACAAAGATATATATTCAAATAATTTTAAATTTTCACTAAATCATGCCATGATTACGATAATAATCATCAGATATCTTTTATTATGTCTAAAATGGTGTGTGATAAATTTTAATAGTTATAAATTATCTGTACCTACTTTTCAGACAGACGAAGTTTAAAGGAGAATTTAATTGTCACCTCGACCTATCTGGGAAAATTTCAAACAAGATATTTTGAACCAAACTTATTGTTACTAATTTTGCATCTAGGTACCTTACTAATTTGCGACAGATTTTTTCATCCAAAAAAAATAACAAAAAGAATACGCCCAACGTGGGGCTCGAACCCACGACCCTGAGATTAAGAGTCTCATGCTCTACCGACTGAGCTAGCCGGGCTGTGAGTGAGCAGCCGAAATTATTGTTCACGTGTCTAAAGAGTGACGTATGCACACCAAAGTTGTTTTATTGTGTTTATCGATCGCGTTCGTTATGAATATTCATGACTTATTCATGAACATAAAAATCATTTACCCAGCTGTAATAGGAAAGAAGAAATATACATAGCAATATTTGAACAATATTAGTATCCTAAATAAATTAAAAATTTTGCTTTAACAAAATAAAATATCAAAATTAGGCCTAATTTTACAATACTCACATAAAAAATATCAATCGAATCAAGTAAAATACGCCTTAATTTAAATAACCTCTCGTCGGTCCCTGTCAAAATGGCTGATTTAGCACATCTGTCAAATCCTATACGAGTGATTTATTACTTAGGTGGCGCGTGTCATTAAAATGGCAATATCTTACGAATTATATATAAAAAGTATATAAAATAATATGTTGTTAGAATCGTGGTTAAGGAACCTAATATAATACGTATAAATATGTATGTTCCCTTTTTTGATATTAACTTAATTGGATGGGTAAAAGTGCTAGAATCGTTTTTTTTCCAGAAAGTTGAATAAAAAATTAAGTATTAAAAAAATAAAGCATTTATTTCGGTAATTATTAATTTTATATACATGAAAATAACATACTTTACAATAATGAATAAAAAAAACACATCTCTTCAAACATTTTTTGTACACCCCAAGCTCGACAAGAATGAGGGCCACTTAAGACGACCCAAAACACTTACAAAAAATGGCACATTTTTTTCTTCAATATCGACGACTCCCGAAGCACAAGTGGTTTTAAATCTTAACTTACTCTATAGTTTGGTCTTTATTCTTATTATAAATAGTTTCAAATATTAAAATTATTAAGTAATTAAGATATAAAAGAAGGGTCACAAACACTTGAAAAAAATGACCTCAGAAACATGCCCTCAAACTTTTGCATTTGTAACGAACTATTTTGCAATTTATTTACATGTGAGTGTATATTCATAAATTTAATAACATTTTCTACATAAAAAAACAAAAGAAAGAGAGTTCTTTCATACAAAATAATATTAGAAATTAACTACTAAAATATACAATTTCACCACAAAAAGTACCAAGAGTGACGTAGTACCAAGCTATGCTAGTATGGATATGCCCAGTGGCGACTTCTTTAATAATTGTAAATATTGTAATCATTGACACAAATAATGAAAATGAAATACAAATAAGTTATATTGTCTTTTTTTTAATTAATACAATCTATTTTTTAATACAATGTTATTATTTAAAAATATTTCGACATTAAAAAATAAGGAATTTTCATTTTAATAATTTAATAAAGTGGTTTTAGCCTAGTGATATCCTGCGTGCGAGACTGATAATAATGACAATAAACAAAGTACGCGTTAGCTTGTAACTGGATGGGTGACCATTACGAATTTTGAGGCTTTTCCAACTTATGCACCGCAACGAGCTAAGGCTTATTGCTTAGCAATAAAAAGTACTACGTCAAAAGCAATCTCTTTCAGACAAAATTATCTATACTAATATTATAAAGCTGAAGAGTTTGTTTGTTTGTATGAATGCGCTAATCTCAGGAACGACTGGTTCGAATGGAAAAAATATTTTTGTGTTGAATAGACCATTTATCGAGGAAGGCTTTAGGCTATATACACCACGCTGCAACTATTAGGAGCGAATCTATATACTAATATTATAAAGCTGAAGAGTTTGTTTGTTTGTTTGAATGCGCTAATCTCAGGAACGACTGGTTCGAATTGAAAAATTATTTTTGTGTTGAATAGACCATTTATCAAGGAAGGTTTTAGGCTATATAACATCAAGCTGCAACTATTAGAAGCAAAGAAATAATGGAAAATACTAATATTATAAAGCTGAAGAGGTTGTTTGTTTGTTTGAATGCGCTGATCTCAGGAACGACTGGTTCGAATTGAAAAATTCTTCTTGTGTTGAATATACCATTTATCGAGGAAAGCTTTAGGCTATATACACCACGCTGCAACTATTAGGAGCTAATCTATAAACTAACATTATAAAGCTAAAGAGTTTGTTTGTTTGTTTGAATGCGCTAATCTCAGGAACGACTGGTTCGAATTGAAAAATTATTTTTGTGTTGAATAGACCATTTATCAAGGAAGGCTTTAGGCTATATAACATCAAGCTGCAACTATTAGAAGCAAAGAAATAATGGAAAATACTAATATTATAAAGCTGAAGAGGTTGTTTGTTTGTTTGAATGCGCTGATCTCAGGAACGACTGGTTCGAATTGAAAAATTCTTCTTGTGTTGAATAGACCATTTATCGAGGAAGGCTTTAGGCTATATACACCACGCTGCAACTATTAGGAGCGAATCTATATACTAATATTATAAAGCTGAAGAGTTTGTTTGTTTGTTTGAATGCGCTAATCTCAGGAACGACTGGTTCGAATTGAAAAATTCTTCTTGTGTTGAATAGACCATTTATCGAGGAAGGCTTTAGGCTATATAACACCACGCTGCAACTATTAGGAGCGAAGAAATCATGGAAAACCTACCATACCAAATTTCATCAAAATCGGTTCAGAGGTTTAAGCGGGAAAGCGTAACAGACAGACAGTTTCGCATTTATAATATTAGTAGGTATTAGTCCTACTGATAGAGTTTCGCATTTTAATCACTATATTTTAGTGCCAAGTACGGAGCAATTGCTTATTTATTTACTATAGTAACCAAGTTCGCAGAAATTGACGAAAAATAAGGCGGGAATGTTGCAACCTGGTATTTTATTTTACTGGCCCGGTACAGGGTCGCGACCCGGCATATGGGTAACACTGAACTAACTAATATCTTTGTTTGTTTGTTTGTAATGAATAGGCTCCGAAACTGGTAGACAGATTTCAAAAATTCTTTCACCATTCTTTTTTCACGTGCAATAAAATAATAATATCATGCACACACAATAAAAATAAATCAAATCAAATGAAAAAAAAACAAATAATAATTCACACCAAACATTTTCATAAAAATTATGCACACTGGCATTCCCAAAACCGTATCCATACTATTTTAGCCTGTGCACCAAAATGGCGGATTCCGTGGCAATGACCTCACGACCCGTGACAGTCCCGCGACCGACATTTGTTTCTTTTAGATTTACGAAATATTCAATCAAAATCGCACAAATATAATGAATGTTACGTTTGTAGAAAAGTATGTTAATGATATTAAAACAATTTTCACCATTCACAAAGTACTTTGCATTCAAAACAATTGAAATGAATATGAACATGGTATCAACATGGCGATCGAAATGGCAAGCAATGTTTTATAAAATGTATCAATTTATGTACAAATCCTAATCTAATGTGTTGTATGTTAATAGAAAAGTATTTATTACTTACCCAGTCATGTTTATTTTCAATATTTCCTTCCAAAACCACTTTAAACACTTTAAACTTCGCGCGTAAATACGGCACACCGCGTCACTGACCGAACAATTGAACGGACTAAATGTATTATTATTTTACAGCGTCTATGGTTCTTTTAAGACGCGAGCGTGACATTATTTGCTATCTTTGTTTAATTATCTGCACGTTGTACGATTTAGAGAGAGATGAATATACATTTGCTACGTCTTTTTCGATCCTAAAGTTTATAAGTCGACCGCGACCACCTCGTGGCTGTGGACAGATGCGCATTTTTTGAGCGCGACCACGACGTGGCTTTGGACAGACGAGAGGATAATAATAATTGTAAATCTATACTAATATTATAAAGCTGAAGAGTTTGTTTGTTTGAACGCGCTAATCTCCGAAACTACTGGTGCGATTTGAATAATTCTTTTTTTGTTGGATAGTCCATTTATCGAGGAAGGCTATAGGCTAAATAACATTACGCTATGACCAATAGGAGCAAAGACAGAGCGGTAAATGTGTAAAAAACGGGGAAAATTATTCATCCTCGAGGGCTTCCGTTGCGTGCGCTGCGAAAACGGTTCAAGATACCAAAAATATACATATATTTTTGGTTCATACATATGAAAGAATAATTCCTATTGAAATGATCTAAAAAAATGTCCACGCGGACGAAGTCGCGGGCGGCCGCTAGTTATGTATATACATGTATACCTTTTATTTAAAACCAGTCATATTTTTAATGGTGCGCGCGCAATTTTGTGTGTTAAAAGGCTTCATTATGATATGCATGTAGTAAAACCTTGTATATCACTTACGCAGAACCTCGTACACATATAATATGTAAAGTTGTATATCTGTATATTAGCTGATACACGTTTGATTGCGACCGACCGACGCACTCCGAACTACGGAACCCATAAACCGTTTACGACATCCTCTAATTGTTTAGCGATCGGTTCTGAGAAATAACCGATATTGGTGGAGAAGTCGGAGTCAGAAGGGATATATTTTGCATGGTTTTAAAATAATGATAGTGGCTGCTTTTGTGGGCCCCATTTAATGGGAGGCTAGTCACCGCCTTCCTACTGTTCGATTTGTAAGATTTTCTTACTAGCGTCTTCTGTAGGACATTAATGAAAAGATGTATTATTAGTCAATAATCAAATTAAGATAATAATTATGAGGAGAGTTGGGGCATAGCGATTTATCGCTCGAATTGGAGCAGCCCCACTGGTAAAATACCTCCACCTTACAGAAGACCGCCAAATAACAATCATTTCTGTGTTGTTGTGTTCCTGCGTGTAAGTAAGATTTCCAGAGGTCCTGGGGGGAGCTACATTAGTAGCAGGGGTCACGCCTTCAAGGTAAGGGCGACAAGTCCAGTAACAGCTTTATTATGCTGTACTTGTTTCGCCCTTAAGAAAGGACCTCATTACCACTTAACATCGGGTGGGATGAGGTCAATCTTGAAGTGTTACATATATTTTTTTATTCTTATAGATTACTACAGTAACACTTATGAATAGTCTCTTTATAAATGAAATAAAGCTACCTCCAGTTCGGAACCTATTACCGCCAAGATACTGGCAAAAACTCAGTAGTTTTTTTTACAAAAATAGCTAAACTTTTTTACAAATTTTGCACGAAGACATGCAGTTAGTTTGTCAATTGTAAAAAAATATATAATAAATAATAATATAATAAATAAATATTGGACAACATCACATACATAGTTCTGGTTCTGTGGTAAGTAGCTAAAGCACTTGTGTTACAGATATCAGAAGCAACCGACCCGAGACAATACAGGAAAGTTCATTTCCGATATTGCGGTGCGGTCGGGTGACCAGGATCGAACCCGGAACCTCAGAGATGACGCGACGCCAACGTCCGGCACGCTCGCCTCACGGCTAGGGATATAATTAATTAAGTAAAAAAAAATCAGCTAGCGTTAGCAACCGAACCATATCAGACAGCAAAGCAAAATTTACTAATAGGTACCTAATCTAAAACTATTAACACTGTAAGTGGTAATTAATATATATTAATGATCCATGTTCATATTGAATATTTTATATTGGTATGCCTAAATGGGTAACATGATGTACTGTTATTCATATTTATTTCCACCTGTTAAACAATCATGAAATGCAATAAATGATTTGACTTTGACTTTGAAAGACTTTTGCCCAACTATGTGATGTAATATATAACACTAGCTGTGCCCGCGACTTCGTTCGCGTGGACTACATGCTTTCATGGTCGGTTTTACCCCTTTCTCCCCTTATATTCGAAACAAAAGGTAGTCTATAATTTAATCCAAGTTTTTAGCTATATTTGTGCCAAATTTCATATCTCTAACTTCAAAAATAAACATTTTTCCATATAAACTTTCAAAGGTGGTATTACCCCCATCCCCCCCCTTATTTTTAAATAAAAAGCCTATGCCCGTTCTTGAGATTCAACGTATACCTATGCCAAATTTCATCAAAATCGGTTGGGAGGTTTAAGCGGGAAAGCGTAACAGACAGACAGACAGACACAGTTACTTTCGCATTTATAATATTAGTAGGGATAGTTGAGCAACGGTCTTTGCTGTCTGAGATACATCTTCTAGGTACCGGCCATCTCCCAGAGCATCTGTAAACACTTGACGGAAGAAACAAACAAACTCGCCTATAAATAGGCCGCGAGACAGAAAAGTTCGCGCGAATTGAAATCGGCTCGCTCTTGACCTCGTTCACGCGAAGTGTTAATGTAGTATGATATCGAATATAAATAGACAGGAGTGATAAAAGAACTACCTCTCTTGATGTCGAGCGTGACTGCGTATACGTTGTTTCAGGATTAAAATCCTATGTTGTTCCTAAACGAAGACTACACAAAATAGGTAATTCATTTGTTGCTTTAGACAACAACCTACAGAGTTTCTTGCCGGTTTCTTCTCCGTAGTTCCGAACCGGAGGTAGCTTCATTTATTTTATATAGATACTATTCATAAGTATTACTAATGTTATCAATATGAATAAAAAAAAATTGACCATAATATGTGTTAATCTTGCATCTCATCTATTTCACAAATTTTCTTCCAAATCCATTCAATGGTTTATGCGTGAAATAGAAAGAGAAATTAGGTCATATATTATAAGAAATAAAATAAGGACATGAAATTGGGCGCCATTAATTGCTTAGGTCTAAAAGAACAAACCCTACGATTTTAAGCCAGTCGCAAGAGCTCCTGAGGATTTATGTCAGAAGTTTTACTGATTTAATCTACATTCCTAAACTATTATGACTTTGAATTTTTATTTATTTACGATTTATTTATTAATTTCCTAAACAAATCAGGTGAGTTTACAAAATAGGCATTCCCCAGAACTGTTCACACAGTTTGTTTTCGTAATCAGAAGTCTCTTTTACATTATTATATTTCATGGGTTCCTCTTCTGTATGCAAAGTTAAGATGGCGTCGACGATGAGGTACCCCATAAGGTCCTTCTACCTGACTTTTCGTGAATTTTAATAAATATGCAAATTAGGAACCTTGTACCCTGTTGAGTAGATGCTAAAAATTGTTCGTGGTCCAACAGTTAGAGCAGCAAAAATATTTTTACACATTTTTTATCTTATCTTGTAAACAAAAATTTAATAAGATACAGAAATTTTGTGTGACGTCACTTTTTCGTACAGTTTTTACGACATGGCGGCTTAGGATGCGCCACGCGAGTAGCATTTTTAGCAAATGTCAAAATGTTGCTCTTCTTGAAAATCTGCTTACATCCGTAAAAAGTTGAACAAAAAATCTGTACCTAACAGATTTTTTCCATCTCGTAGAAAATCCCATCTGCGGCAGAGTTTATTTCACTTTGAACGCGGCCGTTCCGCGTAGCGGCGGAGTGCAGTTTATGCCGTCCTTGGTCTGCGGTACCTACATTTGAATGAGTTTTGGACGACCGCCAGGGAAAAGCGGCCAAGCGCGAGTCGCGTGCGAGCGATGGTTCCGTTACTTCACTCTTTTTTAACGACTTTAAAAAAGGAGATCTCCGTAACCGAGAGAAGATCGGGTCTGACGTCATCTCTGAAGTCCCGGGTTCGATCCCCAGTCTAGATGGGAAACGAACTTTTATACAGGGTGTAACAAAAAGGCGAAATAATATTTTAGGGTATGTATCTATAGCAGGTGTACATTCATTTGTATTAATATCAGCTAATTACCAACAAGTTTTTTCTTCCATACTAACTAAATAAATTGTTTTTTTACTGAAAATGTTGACAACCCTGATTGAGGTCATTCGCGCTCAACCACAGACGCGCCGCGCGATAAGCTGATGCGCGGCCGCCCCGCTACGCGCCCGCGCAGCCCACCCGCCTACTAGAAACTACTATTACTTAATTTTACATGGGATAGGACTGAATAATCAAACCATAATTACCGAAATGCATTTATTAAAATACTATTTAGAAACAGTACATAGAAATAATCTGTTAGGTACATTTCTTTTTATAACTACATATGTAGATACACGTAAAAGTTAATGTCTAGTTTTTAGGACAATACCCCAAATATGACTTTACCCACTGAACTACATGACTTTACAATTGAAAAAATCTCTCATTAATTGTCAGCACCCCGTAATTTGAGTCAGTAAATAATTAAGACATAATAGGGACAACTTACAATGTAGAATAGAATAGAATAGAATAAATGTTTATTTAGCACACAAAATAAGACAGTACAAATAAAGGAAAATTAAAAAAAAAGAAAAAGCAAACAAAATATGTGCTAAAAAGGCTCCCAACTCAGCAATATGTCGGGACACCCATAATAGAGTCTCGCGACGCTGATTTTCAGTGGTCGCCTGTTTAAAAATAAAGTAATTACATAAGACAAATTAAAATTAAAATACGGCACAGTGGTGATAAATACATCTTATAAAGAACAACATCCCATAACCTAACACACTTACATAACATAAAAAACATTAAAAAAGAAACATATACATACACTCAAACAAACCATACTTCTTTAAATTAACAATAAACCCATACATGATACAATGCAAAACAACACAAACAATAGACAATGTACGTCAGAAAGTTATAATATTCAACTACATAATTAAACTAAAAAAAATAAATGGAACTAACGCTAAACACAGACGCTAAGCACAAAGCACACCATCCCTTTGGATGCCTAACAGATAATTTTTATATTTAATTTTGAAGTTACATTTTGTTTTGCAATTCCTAAGTGGTGGAGGTATGTTATTCCAGCATTTCGTGGCTGCATAGCGGAAGCAGCCCCGAAATGCCGCTGTGGTGTGCTTTGTGTAGGATAGCTTATAAGCGCCTCGAACTGGTCTCTGGGAGAATTTTAGCTTTTCATATAGGTAGCTGGGCTTTTTCTCTTTGATGATTCCGAAAAGAAGACTGGCAAAATGATATCTGAGGCGAGAGTTCATATTTAGGAGTCCTCCCCGATTCAGATAAGGCGTGACATGGGCTCTGCGAGGGATTGCGAAACAGAAGCGGGCGCAGGCATTCTGCACGCGCTGGATTAGCTTCTTGGTACGAGCCAAGAGACAACTTCCGACAACTGTGTCTGCGTAATTTAGTTTGGACAGTATTAGAGACTCACAGAAATACAATCGAATCTCCGTACTTAGATGCTGCCTTATTTTATATAAAACTTTTAGCCTGTAGAAGCAATTTTTTATGATTTCCAATACATGGTTTTCAAATTTTAATCTTCCATCCATGAGAACTCCCAGGTTACGCGCTTCATCTGTTAGCTCTACAGGACCATCCTTAATACTCACCCTTGGATCAAAACATTTTATGAGTTCAATTTGATTCTTTGTGCCCATTATTACGAATTTAGATTTTTTTGGATTGATTACTAGGTTATTTCTTTCTGACCAGTCGGCTATACGATTAAGATCTTCATTGATCATTTCAATCGCTTTTTCTGTATCGTTTGGCTTGAATGATATGTAAATCTGAAGATCATCAGCATACATATGAAATTTGCTGTTTTTAATAGATTTAATGACGTCACAACTATATAATATGTACAAAATTGGACCCAATATTGACCCCTGTGGTACTCCTCTATTAATAGGTACAGCACTCGAGACATCTGTAGCACCCACTGAGTCATAGTTCACTTCCACTCGCTGGGTTCGTCCATTGAGATAGCTAGATATCCATTTTATAGCTACATCATCGAAACCATAATAATGCAGCTTGGCGATAAGCAACCTTGTATTGATGCTATCAAAGGCACGGGAATAGTCCAGTAGAACCAATATAGTTCCCTCTCCCGCGTCCTGAGCTCCTAGTATGTCATCAATTACATCTAGTAACAATGTAGAAGTGCTACGACCAGATCTGAACCCAGATTGTTTACAAGGCAAAATATTGTTATCTTCCAGGTAATTCACCATTTGCATACCGACAGCCTTTTCAATGATCTTAGACATGAGAGGCAAGATGCTTATTGGTCGAAGGTCCTTCAAATCACTTGGCTGACTCACTTTGGGTACCGGTTTAACTATTGCTTCCTTCCAAGTATTCGGGACTACTCCGGTTACAATAGATTTGTTTATAATAAATGTCAGTATAGGCAAGGTACGGGGTAGCGTGAGTAATAGCATATCTAGGGTGATTCCATCAACTCCTTTGGCGTTGGTTGATATACCTTTAATAATTTTTAAAACTACATTAGTATCCACTGTCCGTAAACAAAAGGATTCAGAGCTATGACGATTGGACTTGAAATATTGGAGTTCTGCATTCTCAGTATTATTACTTCCGGGTATGTCAAGAAAATATTTATTTATCTGGTCAGCATTTCCAATGCCTACAGGTAAGTCTGAGTGCCTTTTACGAAACTCGACATTTTTTTTCATATTTTTCCAGAGCGTACGGGTGTTTTTGGAATTTTTGTTTATATAATATTGAAAATAAGCAGTCTTTTCAGCATACAGCGCGGCACTTACCAACTTTTTCAAATCTTTATAGTAAGACTTGTCACATTCGTTGTTAGTTAACCGACTTTTAGCTTGTGCTTTATTTCTCAATTCCATCATTTTTTTTACTGTCGGTGTAATCCACGGGGGGTTCCTTTCTTTAATAAAAGCTTTTTTGATAGGAGCGTGACAATCGAACAGACGAATAATATATGCATTGAAAGTCGAAAGCGAATCAACAACATCCAAATCATTAGCAATAATCTGCTCCCAAGGAATAGCATCAACATCTGCATTAAATTTCTCAAGATTTATATCTTTCAGTGGTCTGTATGTGATCCATCTAGGATGCAACTTAGGTTTTTTTACAGAGAGTTCACAAGAAATAAAAGCATGAGCACTGAGTTCAGGTATGTAGTCAACACACAAATTCGAGACTTTAACATTACCACTACAAACTACATCTATTAAAGTCTCCGAGTTATCAGTGAAATGGGTTGCGCTTTTAACATTCTGCTGGAGATCAGCACATTTGGCAAACTCATAAAACTTTTTTGTATTAACATTATCCATCGATAACAGGTTTATGTTGAAATCACCAAGTATCAAAATTTGGTCAAATTTAGAAAAGGAACAAATGGATTCAGACAGTGCATCAAAAAACGTGTCCACGTTTAGCCATGGCGGGCGATAGGCAGTACCAATAGCAATTCTGCATCCGTCGAGGCTTACACTGAGCCACATCTGTTCCACATCTGTAGTCTGGGGGTGGAGCAGTTGTCTGACATATATTCCTCGGCGTATATAGAAGCCCACTCCACCACCTCGCGAGCGGATGCCCACGGGTCGCGGAGTGTGGCGTAGTCTATAGCCTGGTGGCGCTGGAGCCCGTCCCTCTTCCCCTGATCGCAGCCATGTTTCGTTAATAGCCAGAATATCAACATTGTGCCTCTCTACCGCTGCAAGAAACTCATCGTGGCGTGACCCTAGGGACCCTGGATTTAAGAAGCCCAGAGACAAGTTCTTTCTATTTTTAATGTATTGTACAATAAATGAATAGACAATTTGAATATACTTACAGTTAATCAGATACATTTTTAATAAAGTTAAGTGGCGCTGATCAATGCATTGCAAAATACAGCCTATATACGTATCACAAAAAAATAATTTATAGCAACATTTCACTTCTATGCCACACGTTACGAATAGTATAGTGTTAGAAATCATTGAGATAGTATTTGTACACAAATAAACACAATAAAAAATACAAGAACAGTTGACAATTAATTCACTTAGGATTACCAAAAAATATATCACAATAACACAATAGACATTGCGAGCACTACTCGTACTAGAACTAGGCAACAGTAGGACGAACGGCATCCGGACCGAAAACCCGGACTAGGTCGTCTTCGGTGCGCAGACGATGACGCGCACTGTCCTTGCCCTGATGGTGCCGTGCAAAAATACGACCTTCTCTTGTCCATACAAAACGCCAATCTAGGCGACTACCTATCTCGCGCGCTCGTCGGAATAGCTGCCTGTTCACACTCGTTAGCCGTTCGTTCACGTAGAACCGACGCGGGGGTCCCGGTAAGTCCGCGCCCTCAGTGGTCGCCCCGCGACGCACCCGGGCGGCCTGCAGCAGCTGGTCGCGCACGGCGCGCCGGGCCAAACGCACGACGATGGGTCGCGGGCGCGGCGCGGAGCTTGACCCGCCCGGCACCTCCAGCACGCGACCCACGCGCGCAGCGCTCACGATGTCATGTGCAGTGAGATCGACCCCTAACTTGCAGGCCAGTGTGGTGACTATGTGAGAAAGGTTTTGTCCTCCCTGCTCCGGAATGCCGGAGACCTCCACATCATTCAGCAAGAGGTCCTGATCTCTTTCGTTAAGTTGTGACTTGAGTTGAATAATGGACTCTTGCAAGGAGTTTTGATCTTGGCCATTTTCAGGGCGGCTCTCTAATACACTTACGCGCTCGGCAAGGGTATCAAGACGACTCTCGCAGAGGCTTACTCTGCCACATATTGTAACCAGGGCGTCATTCAGCCTTGCCATCTGTGCCCTGTTCGCCCTTAATTCTTCTCGCATTTCCTCCCTGAACGTGCGCATTTCCATTACCAGAGATCGAAAATCTGCAAACTCAATAGTGACTCTGTCGGCGGTATCGTCTAAGGGTTGCTCCACGATGGAAATGTCCAAGTGGGTCGGACTCTCTACGGCAGCCCCGCGGCGCACAGTAATCTCATGCTCTCTACCTTGTACAGGAGTATTAGTGTTGTCATGTTTAGGCTGTACACTTTTACACAACACGCACTTCCAAGTCTCCCTGTATTCCTTGGTTAAGGTGCCGTAAAATCGCGTTTCAGACACATTGGCACAGTCCAAGTCATAATATTGTTTGCAAATATAACATTTTAAATATCTACGGTCTTCTATTACTTTTCTACATCCACCGCAAACCAATTTATTAGCCGACATTTTCGCTTTGAAATCGATAAAAAGGTAAGAAAAAAAACAACAAAAAGTCTTCCAAAAACAAAAAGAAAAATAAAAACAAAAAGTGGCACTGCCTAGGCTCGAACTCAGATTCCTTGTATACGGATTAACGGACTATTCAGTCTGACCGCATACAAAAACAACCAGGAACCAATGTTAGTGTGCAACGAAATAAGCAATATGTTCTAACGTTCTAGACTACTTAAGTTTGTTGGATAAGGTCAACGACCGTTTTTGCGTGAACACTCAAATCACAGTTAGCACTTGTTTGCACCGTCACTTTGTCAACAAAATATAATGTTGGTGATATTGTTGAAGTT
Organism: Glyphodes pyloalis; assembly: GCA_037074685.1. Lineage (NCBI taxonomy): Eukaryota > Metazoa > Arthropoda > Insecta > Lepidoptera > Crambidae > Glyphodes > Glyphodes pyloalis. The sequence continues at coordinate 16,694,361 of JAYKKO010000010.1, read as the reverse complement.
TTTGCTCACAGTTCCAAAACAAAACTATTTTTAATAAGTTGAGACCACAGTTTGACAGATTTAGGTAATTACAAATCACTGGTTAAAATTTTACAACTGTATTCGGGGATTTTATATTTATTTAAGAATTAATTACGGGAGCACACGCGTAATACGTCCACCACTGTTACCGCGCCCCGCGCACTTGTGTCAATGTAATCAACATGTAGGTATCAAATAATTATCGGAAATGGCAGTCATTTACTAACCTTATTTTTTTGATATGCTTAACTGACGCGATTTGCCAATTACTATTTTTTGTGTAATAAATAAATTAGTTTCTTGGAAAATGTTAATTTATGTATGTGCTACCTGTTAAGTTTCTTATCACCAACACTTATACGCACAAGGATACACTAAAAACCAAAGAACATTTTCACTGACACTGTTTTCTTCTTTCATTTGGCTTCGATACCACTCACAAAAGGTGACCCTCGGACCAAAGTCCGTAGGAATCAATTCTTGAACTCGCGTACTTGAACTCGCGTAAACTGATCTGGATCGGGGTCTCGAGCTCTGGATGCTCCCGTGTGCTAGGACGACCTTCACTTGTGGGCGGTAGGAAAGAGCCAGTGCTCTGCAGTCGGAGACACAGGTTCCTGAAGCAGGTGTACGACCTTAAAAGCCGCTGCTCCGCAAAGGGTCTGCCATCGATGAATCGCTGGCGATACAGATCACGAGCACCATTGATGCTCCCGGATGAAGCACCCCGACATAAAATCGTTTCATACTATTCACTATTTGAACACAAAGAATGATCTTCGCGAGACATAGTGACGAAGAATGAGATTTTGAAAGTTTAGATAGCGACTGCCCAACGAGAACGAATACGAGCAACTAAAAAGTAAAACACTATTCTCGTAGGTACGTAGGGATGCTCGATTTCGATTTGATTAATCGATCGATCGCAATTGAGATTTTTGTAACTTAATCGATTAATCAAAAATGGAAAAAATCGAGAAAGTCAATTAACTTAAGTTTATGTTTAAAGTCAATATTTACAACAATTTAAAATGTTGGCCCGACAGTCACACGCAGTGATAAAAAAAATGTTGAGGTTTTGTTTCTGATAACAACGACAGTCTTTGAAAAAGTATTGTAAAATGTGTGTTTTATATCCCAAAAAAAAAATTACCAGTGATAGTAAGATTTTGTGTAACAGATAATAAAAGCGCGCGTAAACGACAAGTCACGTCACTTTACACCAAAACGATACTGGTCGGAACGCCTTAATTCTATGCAAATATCAAATTTTAAATGAATCGAAATTGTTCAAATAAATCCTTAATATGGTTAGCGACACAATAATTCAATTTACTCGGTAAAATCATCGTTTCGTCACATTAAAATAAATAAAATCCGCCGACAGCTGTCATTTGCGAATTGTTGTGTTTCACACAAAAGGTGCTTTCTGTTTCGGTTCTTTTGTTCCACAGACAAAAAAAGTAAAATTTAATTTTTTGAAATAAAATACTTTAAAATAAAAAAATAAAAATGTAAAGATATTACTTAACTAATAAGCTAACATAGCTAAAGTTTTAGTAATCTCAAACTTTCACTTTTTTATACTTAATAAATATTTTTATTTGTAGATTTTCTCATTTTACCGAGAATTCTGTGTTTCATTTTTAACATGTTTAGCAGGATCTCAACGAAAAAGTTTAGAAGAAACCGTTCTAATGTAACGGCATTTCTAAGATTAATCGATTAATTAATATCGGTGCTACGCAAATAATCAATTACCAAAATATCGATTATTTCACAATCGATTAGCATCCCTAGATCCCTACCCGGAAAGCGGTCCGAAGGTGACAGTCACACAGGCGACAGGATAATATTATTGGCTAAGCGCATTGTTGCAATGTTTGCGAAATGATCGCTGATTGGTGCGGGTGCTTAGACTTTTGACGTAAAGGTGCCGCAGTCCACGTGGACTCCCGTTGTCGTGATTTTTGTGTGCGTGATTAGTCATTGATAAAATAAGCGCAGAAGGTCACCAAGTTGAAATGATTGGTAGGTAGGAGTATTTAATAAATTTTCTGCTTTTGTGATCTAATAATATTCCTTAGGTAATATTTAAAAGTATGAATGGATAGTACAAATAATAAATGTAAATATCATGTTTTCGATTACAAAACTGTGCTTGCTGATATTGACTATTTCTGTTAGGTTATGTTATGTACCAAACATCTCATATTTAAAAACCGGCCAAGTGGGAGTCGGACTCGCCCATGAAGGGTTCCATAGAAGCAAGTGTGATAATATTTGTATTACTAAAGGTAAATTGTGGTTTACGATTTATGACGTATTAAAAAATTACTTACTAGATCTTGTTCAAACTACTACATTCTGTAGAAGTTTGCATACATTTTTCTACTTTAAACACCACACGTAGGAACCCTAAAAAGTAGTGTTAAATAAGTACTTAACGATCACGATCACTGCACACTCGACTGAAATTTGTCAAAGTTGCACATCTGTATTCTACTTAATCTCTTGCTTCATTTTGATTTATGATTTGTTTACATCTAATAGGGTTATCAACGATAAGTTTTAGTAAAAACTTTGACATCGATTTACTCCCTAATTAATAGCTGTACGAGGTTGTGGTTTCGCATTGGAACTACACACTACCTACCCTACACGCCCTTAAAATTTTATTTCACCTTTTTGTTACACACTGTATATTGCCTCGGGTCTGGAAAAAATGGAATGAATGAAACGGGAAGGTTTGGCGGGAATGCGCATCATATATCATTATTTTACTTGTCGTAAGCTTGTGTATAATTAATGGCAATTAAGGATAAACATATAAATTTATAAATATAAATAAATATTTTGGACAACATCACACGCATGCTTTGATTCTGTGATAAGCACCTATATACTAACTAATTAACACAAGGGTTGACTGGTAGAGAATGCTCTTAGCATTAAGCTCACCATTAGTTCTTTTTTTTGTGCAATTAAGTTTTTCAATAACATAAAATAAGTGGCTTAAGAACTTGTGTTACAGAAATCAGAAACAATGACGGTACCACAACACCCAGACCCGAGACAATATAGAAAATTTCGTTTCCCATATTGACCCGACAGGGGATCGAACCCGGCACCTCAAAATGTCGCAACGCCAAAGTCCGGAACGCTCGCCACTCGGCTATAGAGGTCGCCAGGATTGAGAATAGTTTATTTAGCTTGGCATTGGCATGGTATAGATATTTTTTTTTGACAATACATAACTATTACGTTCCCTCTGACCCTATGATTAGGGGTACATACAACATCTTAAGAAAAAAGGGTTTCTTCATAGGACGGAATCAGAGTTTGATGATGATGTTAATTACTTAACTTCGCAATGATTGAACCCTAAAACTGGTGATGATTTCGACGTTTTCGTCAATGAAAGTCTGCTGCGATAAACCGCTTCAACGTCACGTACATTGATTGATACAAAGAATATTTTCAGATGCTAAATAAAATTATGTTTTAGGGGACCTACAATGTTTATTTTTAGTATTCAGATTATGAAAATATCGGTCGGTAGCAACTATTAATATGCCGTCCGATGTATAGAGTTCATGGCTTTTTTATAGTCAGGGTTGAAGCAAAATCAATTTGTATTTGATTTTTAGGATTTTTTAGTGCTTGACGCCGTACTAGCGAACTTTAAATATTTTTAAAGAAACAGAAAAATATTATCTCCCCTTGGTGCAGGAATCTTCTGGAATCCAACTGGAAGAGCAGCACGCGCGATACGTGAAGGTCGTGGGTTAAATTCCCGCACCGCAAGGGGACATAACATTTTTCTGTTTCTTTAAAAATATCTGTTTGTATTGCTTTCCATACCAATTTATAAGTAAGAACTAAAAAACAATTTGGTATTACAGTGTGTTTTTAAACTTATCTCATTAAGATTTTATGGTGCAAAAAATGTGTGTTTTTTAATCGCTAGGTACACTAAAACGCATTTAAAATTTACATTTTGTCATTTATTTTGCGCGTAATCTATACTAATATTATAAAGAGGAAAGATTTGTACCTATTGTTGTATGTTTGTAATGAATAGGCTCAAAAAGTACTAAGCCGATTCAAAAAATTTCTTTCACTAATAGAATGCTACATTCTTCCAATTTGACATAGGCTACAAAATTAGGGATCCTTGGTAAAATTTGAAAAATTTCAACAGAAAAGCGGGAAAAATTCTCTAAGGCGAAGCGAAGTTCGCCGGGACCGCTAATATACTATATTAGTATAAAACAAAGTCGCTTCTTCTGTGTGTCCCTATGTATGCTTAGATCTTTAAAACTACGCAACGGATTTTGATGCGGTTTTACATACACACCAGTACGGACATGGACACCCGTAACTATTTTTCATGATCCGGGCACAGAATTATAAAGTGTATTATGTTTCGAAGCACGTAAGGTTCCAAACAACTTTGTAAAACGAAAATCTGCTATATGGCAATACGTAGGCGTGGAATTCAACTACAACGTGATTGTATTATTTTTATATACGCCGTACTAGCGAACTTTGAGTATCAAATTATAGTGGGTTCAATTCCCGCACCGCAAGGGGAGATAATTTTTTTCTGTTTCTAATATACAACGTGATTGGTTATTGTTTATATGACATTGACAGAAATGTCACCATGAAATTTAAATTCACGTAGCAGTTGAGCCGCATGTCCACCTATTGCTACCTAGCTGATTTTTCACGGTAGCTTCGTTGAGCCTCGCGTGTATTGCCATCTAGTTTTCTCATGTGCGAATACCCTCAAGGGTTGATGAGCATTACTGCTCAAAATGAGCATGAATAACTAATAATAATAATAAGTAGCAATAAGACCGCCTATATTGTACTTAAATATGTCTGTAAAACCAATTTCTGTAAATTTTCTGTGCAATATCAATCAATCAATCAATCAATAATTTATTTGCAAGAATACAATTTTACAATTACATTTGGTCTTAAAATTAATGTAGTAAGTAAGTTGTTAGTATTCTGCCTGCAAGCAGACGTGCAAATATTTGTCATTGTCTAAAATATAAATAAAAAGAAGAAAAAAGTCAAATGTATTAAATTACAAAATAAATAATAATAGTCAATTAGAAACAATTTTTTCTGAAGTCAACAAATTCCTTAACACTATAAAAACAATTGGTTAGAAGCCAGTCAGTTAACTTTGATTTAAATTTATTACCTACATGTATTTTTATGTCATCAGGAAGCAGATTATACAAGTATATTGACATATTGTACACGTTTTTGCGGTATAATTGCTTATGGCTAGGTGGCTGATACAATAGATGTTCAAACTTCGCTCTCTTTTGTCTAGTATAAATTTCGGTGTGCCTACTGTAATGGGTTGGATTTTTTCTTACAAACAGACACAAATCTCTTATGTAGATGCAAGGCAAGGGAAGAATCCTACACGTCTTAAAGAGAGGTCTGCACGAATCGAGAAACCATGCCTTGTTAATAACCCTCACACAGCGCTTCTGCACCTTAAAAACCTTTTCAACATCGACTGAGTTACCCCATATAATGATTCCATAGCTGATAAGAGAAGTTACGTATCCATGGTAGGCTAATAATGCAGCTTCTTTAGAGACTGTCTGTCTGATTCTTTTAAGGGCAAAAACGCAACGCTCCAGTTTCCCACAGAGTTTATCTACATGAGTCTTCCAATTCAAGTGTTTATCAATATTTATTCCCAGAAAATTTACATGTTCGACTTCTTCAACATTTTCTTCATTGTAAACTATATTTAATCCTATTGGATCTGCATTATAAGGATGGAATTGCACAATTTTAGTTTTTCCTACATTAATGCTTAAATTGTTATTATTCAACCAGAATGAAATATCGAATAAAGTGTATCTATCTATCTATGAATCATGCGGATATTCTAGCGTTAGTTAGCCGACTTGGCCATAATTGCACACATTTACAATGTTAATTCTCGCTATAAACATTGGTAGTCCAGAGTCCTCGTTAATACCCAGGCTAAGTGTCATTCGCATAAACGACATTTGGACATCTTCCAGGCTTCTTGCGTCACTACTAAGTAACGTATTCGTCTTTTATTACCTTCATTTACATCATAGTTAGAGACACCAGCCTGCTAGACCTGAAATATATTCTGACTGATAGAATTTTGGGCATAGATTTGTGTGTCACGTATAAATATATACGTGACACACAAATCTACATTTTACGTTACCCGTAATAACGGGTAACGTGATGAACTTGCATTATTAATAACGACAAGCCATTATTAAATATGCCTGACGGCCCACGTAATAAGTCAATATTTAAGATAGCTTGAATTTATCACTTGGACCGGGCAGTAGGAATAATTCCCTACTTACAGGATTTTTATAGGCAAGGCTTCTAGCATTAACACTGTAGTGGTGGCTGCAATTCAAAACGTTGTAAATGCAAGAAATAAAACATTATTTGCAATTCTAAATGTCACAAAAGCTCATCTTGTAAGTATGAAATTCTAAACTTAAAAACTTTCTTGCTTCCTTAATTATGAGATATTCCTATTGATTTTTCTCAGTTTACTAACTTTTCAACTATTGTTGTTATACAAAGGCACACCCCTTGGACTTTTACAGCACTTATGTCGAGCGCATAAAGACTAATATCGAACTTGAAGTGTTTTCCTTGATGTGCTGTCGACCGTATTGTTATAAACACGTTAGATTTCCGGTCGGGTCAATTTGGAAAACGAACTTTTCTGAATTGACTTGGGTCTGGGCGTATTGGGATGACGCCCCCAGTTAGTATCCGTCGTCTGGTACTCATAGTACAAGGGAAAACCTTAGTTCGAGACCAGGTGATTGGTGTGATTGTCTGGCGCATTTATTTATTTATTTAATGGATTGTTGTTGGACAATAAACATTATTTATTATTATACATATATGTATAACAATGAAGTTCTACAATATAATGTGTTCATAAAACTTTTTTGGTGAAATCAATAGTTTCAACAAAAAAACCGACATAATTAACAACTTGAGCATTTTCATAGGATAACTCTTTTTCATACAACGTTAAGTTTAATAATCGTCGCACATTGTTATTCTACACTTACACATGTGTGTAGCGTATGTTTTTACGCAAAATGTACTATGCTTTGTAGGTTTCAAGGGTCCTGCGCAGGTATACTTTATCGTAACAATATGTAAATAACAGATAAAGTTACCCTGATCCAACAGCCACAAGCTAATACTATTTAAGTAAATAGAATAGTAATAGATTTCACCAAACAATCGACCAATGCTCACTGTTTCATGTTATCATGTTCCTGAACTCTTCGCAATATTCGTGCTTCCCAAACTCGATACTAACTCGCCGTTTGCTTACCTACACAAACAATCCTTTCGCAGAAAGATTAACTTTCCCGGCCAAAACAAAGATTCCCGAGCCACTACAAACATCCACCCGCAAACAAAACAACGCAGCGCCTAAACACCCAGACCCGCGGTAAACATTTGCTTTGCTACTGAACTCTAGATACAAGGAAGGGAGATTACGTGGTCAATAAAAAAAATATATGAAAAAACTGCTGAAGTCAATCAATTTTAATTTAAGGTAGGCTACTTACAATCGGGTCAAACTCAAACTCGAACTCAATTATTTCTTTATGAAAGTAGGTTACATATAACACTTTTGAATCGTCATTGAATACAATGCAAAGTGATTCTACTTCCGGTTCGGAACCTATATCTACCGAGAAGACACCGGTAAGAAACTCAGCAGATCATTTACAGTATCAGTATCTAACTTATTGCTATGTGTAGCTGACATAGCATTATGGGTAACTCTGGTAATTAGGTACCTAGACCACAATTGGACAACATCACATATATTGCTCTGATTCTGTGGTAAGTAGCTAGAGCACTTGTGTTTCAGATATCAGAAACATCGACGGTACCACAACACCCAGATCCGAGACAATATGGAAAAGTTCGTTTCCCATATTGACCCGACCGGGGATAGAACCCGGGACCCCGAAGATGGCGCGAGGCCAAAGTCGAGCTCGCTCGCCTCTCGGCTACCGGAGGTCGTCAATGTGTGATCGTTGCGTTTTTCTAGAGTTTTAAGCTTAAATATGATTGTTTGAAACGCTTACGTTTATTTCATTATGTTTTACTATTAAAAAGCAGTTAATGGATCAAAACGCGATAACACTTTTAGTACTGCCCAACGTTTCGGTTGAGTGGCACCAGCCGTGGTTACGAGCTGGAGTGCTGTCGCGGGGCGCGAATCGCGTCGTGGTAGGCCATGAGGAAAAGAAGTATTGCGTTTGCCGGCCTCCCTATCCTCCGCGTCCAATGGGTCTCGGGACTCCATCTGGCTCTCGAAGGGAGGCTTGTGGGGGAGCCTGTGTAGAGTCCACAGGGGATCCCGACTCCCCTATAACTAGATACCAAGCCAGCCCAGCCCAGCCCAGCGCTAGATACCAAGGGGTTTTAGTTGGTGCGAGCCCGACACACCACTCTCTGTTTGCAGTCCCCGCAGAGAGTGAAGGTGCGGTAGGTATTACCACCTCAAAAAAAAGCCGTGGTCACGAGCTGACCGAATGTCTGGGTGCCTATGAGCATTTTTAATTATGGTTTCCATACCAGTTAGCACAAGTGTGTAAGCTGCTTAAGTCGGAATCATGTGTGTGAATTTGTTATTGATTAATCTAAATTTAGAAGAATTTGCAATGATAAATCCTGTCGCAGAACAGGCACACTTTTTAAGGGATAAAAAAGAATTGCTCAGTATCTCGATCGTCCGTAAAATCCGTTCCCAATAGCCTCTGAAAATTTCAATATACTTAGTCCTAGAGAAGTATTTTCCATTAGACCTCGACTAACACAAACTAGAATCCAATTTGAGCGGCCCATCGCCCGAGGACATTATTCGAAGCAGCCGAGTGTACTTTGAATCATAAGTTTTCTTAGATACCACTTTTCTGTTGGAATAAACTGATAAATCTATTGAAGAACTTTAAGTGAAGATAAGCATCCGATTTCTGAGCTTCTAGGTATCAGTCAGTAATGAAATACGTGTATATTCTGATGTTATGAAGATAATTATTATTTGACGACCTCCGGCGGGCCGGAATTTGAGGTACTGGGTTCGATTCCCTGGGTGGAAAACGAACTTTCTTATAGTATAGAAGGTCTCGGGTCTCGGTGTAGTGGAAACGTATTGTTTCTGATTACTGTAAAACAAGTGCCTTAATGCTTCCATATCACCGAAACAGAGTCTCTGAGATATGCGTCTTCAAACAAACAAACTGTTTAGCTTTATAATATCACCATGGATGATCATGGTAAAGCCTGCCTGGTTTAAGTAGTTACGAGTTGCGTGTCTAGAAAATAGCATCATAAAAACCATCAGGCGCTTATTTATATGCAGGGCGCTGCAGTGTGTATGAAAAAATAAACTGACACCCTAGTTTTTAATGTGATCATTTGCGGACATTTTTATATCTTGATAAATTTCCTATAAAGAGTTTTGTCAGTTAGCGGCAAGTTAATTTCCTAAGCTTGCTGGATCAATTACATAGGTAGGTTTTTTGTTTATGCAACAAGGTAATATCTATATTCATTTTAATGTTTGTTTTCATTTACCTATATGTATAATGTTTACTTTTGGTCTATTTCAAGGTTAAACTCTAAAACAGTTTTTCTTATATGGCTTTAGCTACGCTTTGTTGGAAACTTGGTATCAAGAAAAACGTGAACTAGACGTGTAGTCAAATATCAGAAACGCTGTTATCTCAGGACAGGAGCCAGCATAGGTAGGTATATTGTATAGTTTGTAAACGAGATTACCTACTTGCAGCATGTAGGTATGAAATGACGTTCATTACTTAGATTTCAATACTTCGGACATTCATCATTATTGCCGTGGATCCTTTATTTTTTAATTTATTCGATTACAACTTATCAACTTTGTGAGTCTTAAAAACGTTTTGATTCCAGTAGTTTTTAGTTTAGTACATGCATTTATATGAACACTTAATGAAATGTTCTAATGTCCGTCACGTCACAGTGTCAGTGACCTTGCGGGCTCGGCGTGCGCGGTAGATGCGCGCGCGCCGGTGCGTGCGCGTCGCGCGCCGCCGCAGACACGAGATTTGTTTACAAACGTTATTGCGTATGGTTCATAAGTTAATATACATACTTTCATAATAGGTAAAACTCTTGTCCGTTTCTCGATATCTACTATTTCCTCTAACTAAAGGTTGTCTGGAAGGGATTGCTTTCTAGCAATAAGACCGCCTAAATTATACTTGAATATGTCTGTAAAACCAATTTCTGTAATTTTTTCTGTGCATCTATCTAAGACTTTGAGCGATCATGTGTCTTATATGAATATAAAATTCAAATTGGTACAAAATTGCTTTGAATGTGGATTATACATACATATAAGCAAAACTTAGATGAATAGATTTCTTCAAAAAATGGTTGAAAAGGGGTGTGTTTAGGTCACTAATTCGTTAAAACTGTACGAAGAAGAAAATTGATGTCATGCTAAATTTTATAAATTTAACGAGTATACTTATTAAATTTTGGTTTACATAATGAAATAACTAATATGTGCAATAAGATCCCGGCAATGAACTAAGAAGTTTTCTGTATAAAAGTAGTTAAATTTATGACTAAGTATGCATAACGTGACCAGACGTCCCGTTTTGAATGGGAGTGTCCCTTTTTCCAATTACGAGTCCCGGTGTCCCCGTATCAAACAGTGGGACGCAAGATTGTCCCGTTTTCAGAAACCGAGCGAATAGTTGAGTAGCGGACGCGGATTTAAGTTTCATTCTCGAGTAAAATCGCCACCACCTTTATTAAAACAAATTTGTACCACTGATAATAAAAATATTTTGGGTAACTACATTTTGTGGTTCGTAAATTTTAAGCTAACCAAATTATTCTGAATGAATAACTTTAAAATAAGGGTTTTTTCTTCATTGACAAATTATATAACCTAAATAAACAATGATAGTCATGAATTTGTCAATTGCTGAACCAATTTATTTATCTTCTGAATTTATAGTTATGTAGATATTTGTTTTTATATATAAACTATCAATATTATGTAAATCTAAGTATACCTCCATATTTTATATATTATATTCTAATTAATTTATATAGTATGTGTATTATTATCGTATATTTAAAAGATACCGTAATGTTATTTTTAATGCTTAATTTATTGTTGTTTAAAATGATTTCTTTTTTTTTCTCCCATGTTACCGCACCCATATACAAACTATCTGCATGACCCAAGGGTTGACTGGTAGAGAATGCCCCTAGCATTAAGTCCACCTGTTGTACCTATTTGTGCAATAAAGTTTTTAAATAAAATAAATAAATAAACCGATGTCCCGTTTTGAGTCAAAGAACACGTTAAGTATGCACCAAGCATACTGATTATTGGTAATAGGCAGACCACAAAGCTTGTAGAACCGATGGTCGATAGGGTAGAAAAGTTCTAGAATGACGACCTCTTTCCGGAAAACCCAGCGTAGAGTTATCCGTGCAAGATGGACAGACGACCTTGTCACGATGGATACAAGCGGCACAAATATTTAAAAGATCTTTTCATCTCCCCGTGACTCCGCACCGAGTCCGAACCTACTTATCGCGTGTGCTGCTCTTCCAACTGAGCTAACTGCAAATAGGAGTAAGAAAAATAAGAATAAATTTATTTACCAGAAGAAAATTAAAGTACAATATTGACTTAAACTAGTGACCACTGCACTAAGCAGAGCTTGTATCGCGGCGGCCGGGTAACATTTACAATAAAATATTTGTACTTTTAGGACATACGGTTTGTTAACATACAAATGTATATATACAAAAAGGAAAAAAAAGTAGAGGTAAAAATAAAAAAATGATTTTCTATTTCTTTAAAACATATAAAGTACGGCGTAAAGCACTAAAAGAAATATAAAAAGCGGGACAAGTCTGTGAGTGTAGGATGTTTAAGGATTGGCCTGTGTTCAGCAATATATATTTTTCCGATATTAAATGATGATGATGACAAAATCTAGTTTGCGATACTCGATGTCATTTCGTTGGCGATGGCGTTGTCTAAAAGCAAGTCAAGCCACACACTTTGGACTTTGGGTACATGCATTGCACCGCCTTTCTGTCGTGTGCATAAGGTCGATTATTGAACTGTAAGACGTGCATTTTTTATATTGCACTTCAAGATTGACCTCATCCCACTTGATGTTAAGTGGTAATGGAGCTTAAGGACGACAAGTGCAGCATACAGCTGTAACTGGACTTGTCGCCCTTACCTTGAAGGCTTGACCCCTGCTACTAATGTAGCACCCCCCAGGAGCTCTGGAAACCTTACTCACATACAAGAACACAACAACACAGAAGTGATTGTTATTTGGCTGCGGTGTTTTGTAAGGTATACTATATATAATACCTCCAGTATTTCACCAGTCGGACTGCTCCAGTTCGCTGCTCTCTTAAATTATAAATTTAATTAGGTTTGCAACAATGAAATATAAAGTAGCCGATGCAAAATATTACGTGTGGTTTGTAATTTCATTGATAATGTGCCAACATACACATACTCACGAAAGACATCAACGCGCATCAACCTATTGTTGCCTTAATTCTTTTCAGCTCATTGAAGTCGAGCGAGATGCTTCAAAGTATAATCAACTATATATTTTCAACCTTTTTAGCAGCAATCTAAAAGAAATGCTTATGATTTAAGCTTTTTTAAAAAACCTTTGAAACATACAATTCGTATTAGGTATACCTCACCCTTCGTAATAGCATTGTGTAATCGACAATTTAAAAAAAAGCGACCAAGTGCGTGTCGGAATCACGCGAAAAGAATTCCATACTATTGAGTAGGTACGCAAATCCCTACTAATCCCTACTAATATCCCTACTAATCAATACTAATATCCCTACCATCCCTACTAATATCCCTACTATCCCTACTAATATCCCTACTATCCCTACTAATATTATAAATGCGAAAGTAACTCTGTCTGTCTGTTTGTTACCCTTTCCTGCTTAAACCTCTCAACCGATTTTGATGAAATTTGTTAAAGGTATACGTTAAATCTCAAGAACGGACATAGGCTACTTTTTATTAGAAAATAAGGGAGGGATGGGGGTAATACCACCTTTGAAAGTTTATATGGAAAAATGATAATTTTTGAAGTAAGAGATGAAATTTGTCACAAATATAGCTCAAAACTTAGATTAAAATATAGATTACTTTTTGTTTCGAATATTAGGGGAGAAAGGGGTAAAACAGACCATGAAAGGATGTAGTCCACGCGAACGAAGTCGCGGGCACAGCTAGTATCATATATTTTATCAATATTTCATGCGATTTCCTGGTATTTTAGTATTGGACGAAAAACAGACATTTATTAATGTATGAGAGCGCCCCTTTTAATATATTTTTTATGTTATTACATTATCAAAAAAAATAATAAAAAAGTAAATATAGGATAGTATTTTGTGAATATTTCAACTGACTACGTGTTGCCTTTTTTGATATCGAGCCAAAAACGGTCAACAAATCGCGTCTGTTGTAAATTATTTATTTTCCTTTATTTTTTACTTCTAAAATTTCAACTGTCTAGCAGTCGCAGCTGTTGAGATACAGCGTTTTCACCCTTTGTGTGTGGAACCCTAAAATACCAAACAATGCTGAACGGAAACAATGGGCGCGATAAGATTTCAAAAAGCAGTAATTCGAGACGTTTTGATAAACGCAATCTGTTGTTTTCATTCTACATACCTGCCTGGTTTATCTTCGCGCGGCTTTATCTTTTGGGAAAGGATCTAAAAATACTTTTTTTTCATATAAAAAGTCGGTGAATATGGGAAGCAGTCTTACTGGCAGGGTTCTGTGCTGTGGTTTAGCTTTAGTACTGAAAGGAAAGAAAGAAACTCACTCTTTATTATTGGACATCACAACGCAAATAACTATAGAACGACTGGATTTATACAGACATAAAAAAACGTAAGAACAAATATAGTATGAAATATACAAGAATAGCACTTTCCCCGCCGACTTTTGACATTTTTATGTGTTATGAAGTAATATTTCTGGAATTTGATCGATTTGAAATACTTGCGCATGTAATTTTTATCTAACTAGCGCCTCGGCGTTGGTCCTGTTAAAATATTTTTTTATTAAACAAATCAAGTTAGTTTGCAAAAAAGGGTTTTTCATAATACTTGTGAATGTATCTCTATTAACAACCTAGTATGCAAATTAGTAATACAGTAAACATAGAAGTTCACAGACAAAAATAATCATGGAAACTGTAATAAACCTTATTTATAAGTTATGTTAAGATATAATTTTAATCTGTGCATCATCCAGTATCTGTAGTATAGACTTGAAAGATTAGTCGTTCGTAAAGATTCTATAGGAACGACTAATTTTTCAAGTAGTTCTTATGACAAGTGAGCATGCTGACAATTATATATATGTTAATTTAGTTAACTGGAGCAGACCGACTAGTGAAATACATAAGACCGCAACCAGATAACAATCACTTCCGTGTTGTTGTGTTCCTGCGTGTGAGTAAGGTTTCTAGAGTTCGTGGAAGGGTGCTGCATTAGTAGCAGGGGTCAAGCCTTCAAGGTAAGGGCGACACGTCCAGTAACAGCTATTATTATGCTGTACTTGTCGCTCTTAAGCTAGGACCGCATTGCCTCTTAACATTAGGTGTGATGAGGTCAATTTTGAAGAGCAATATAAAAAATTTTAGGATGTAGGCTTTTGACCCGTCCACTCATAAATGTGTAAACTGAAGTGATGATCCCCAATAAGGTATTACGATGAGTGAACAATGGCCGCGTGGCGGAGGCGCGCACGCACTCATTGTATGGTAATATGCGCGTGCGCAGCTCCTCAGGGCGCGGGCGCAGTTAGCGCTCGCTCGGATACGGGTGCTACCGGTTAGAAGGATTTATTTATTGTTGAATAAACTTGGGTCGCTTCCTTGCGGTACACCAATAACCTAGTGTTGCCGTATAATCGATTATGAATCGATTATTCAGCCATAGTGAAAATGGGACCTAAGTAATCGAGTATAGGATATTATATAGATTTTGACATTTGTTATGAGCGTGTTAGAATATACTCGCTTGACGCATCCTAGAAAAAATAAAAATGTATACTACCCATAACTAATTTTGTTATGGAAATCGAGTAAATTAAAGACCCATTTCAAGTCAAACCTCTCTATCGAACTTTTAGTTGTTATATTATATTAGTCTAGTATTAGTTAAGATATTAAAAAAACTTCTACACTCATTTATATGGAATTTAAAAGATTTCATATTCCATATCCAGGGCTCATGAACATTCATTTGGTTAAAATTCATTCAAAAGCAAAAAGTAAAAAGCGATCCTTAAAATGAATTAATAAGTCTGATGTTACACAGTAGCTGAATCGACTTAACTCAAAATCGTTGTGTTCATATTAAGAGTTTCGACGTAATAAAAGATTTAACTCCATTAAGCGATAAGGGTGTTTAAGCAAAGTGTGATAAGGGTCATAATTTTGTTTCGTTATCTCTTCGGTCCGTGAAGAAGTTATCAAAGCTTTTTATTTTTAACATTTGCTCTTTACTGTTCAAATATGATACAGAGTGCGTTGCCTTTGTGATGTTGTACCTACTTTTGAAACTATACAGTTCTGTCTCATACTAAGGCGATTGATACTTTTGTATTTACAAGTACATCTATTTATATATCTAGACATAAATAAAAATGCAGTGTTGTTCGTAATTTTAAAATATCAGGTCGACAGATATTGATAAACATATAGAATATGTTTATAAAAATAATAATTTGAATTATTTTTTGGGGATAACTGTCAGAGCGCAGATGTAATGTTTATGTGAAACTGAATCTCCTGTTTGTGTTAATAAATAATATAGATAAATTATTAATATATAACTATTCACCCCGGTTTTGCACGGATAAAATGCTGAAACTAAACCACTGTCTCTGCATTTTTAATCTGTAGTAACTTCAAAAATATTAATTTAATTTGGGTGTTAAAAAAGTGGATTGTCGTGATGGGTGACCTTTATTTTATGTATTACCTGTAGGTTTGTACGGCCCTCTCGGTGCGTGAATCAGACTCGCACTTTACCGGTTTTTTATAAAATAATTCTTCTATTGTAACATAATAATAAATACATACCAGGCAGCATCATTGAGTTTTATTATTTTGCTTTATATTTTTCGATTTATCAATTTTAAACCGATCTCCGTAGCTGAGAGGAGAGAGGGCTCTCCGCGGCGCAGGTCGGGACCCGTCTTAGCTTCACCCTGTGCGGCATCTGAGGCTGGGTGGCAAGGCCAGCCTTAATGCACTGGACCACAGGGTTACTTAGCCTTCCCATCACGGCAAGATTTGGAATCCAGCGGGGGGAAAACACTAACCTAACCCAAAAACAGGTTGGGTAAATATTTTAATAAGTGGGCGGCTTGGGCGACTTGTCGCTCAGTGTCTATTTCTGTTGCCTAATGAATGAAAAGGTGCTTGCCAAATTATTTCCCAAAGACATTCGCATTCCACTTAAAAACTCTGCTTTGCCAAACAACACCTGCAAGGCCGTTAGATAACAGATTAATTGAGCTCACTAATTATACAAATTGAGTTTTGATTCGAGCTCTAATGAAGCGTAGAAAGTTGTACTATTCACCAATGACAGGTCGGTCTGATTCAGATCGCGGCTCACTGGTAGGTGCGGCCGCTTGATTGATACGCGCCAACTCTAAATAGGTAATGGCTAGGACTACTGATTCGTTTTAAGACTAGAACTGTTATGAACGCGGGCATTTAAATGTTAGAGCGTAAAAATGGGAATTTAAGAGAGGCAGGGCAAAGCGATTTATCGCTCGACCTGGAGCACCCCACTGATAAGAGATATTGTTCTGATTCTATGGTAAGAAATTGTGTCCCAGAAATCAGAAACAACGATGGTACCTCAACGCCCAGCCAGAGACAATATTGAAAAGTTAGTTTCCCATATTGACCCGACCGGGGATCGAACCCGGGACCTCAGAGATAGCGCGACCTAAGTCCGGCCCGTTCGCCGCTCCGCAACGGAGGTCGTCAACATTTGAAAACTATAATAATGTTCGTTTTCTATCTTGATCTGACCAAGAATCGAACCCGGGACCTCAGAATAAGTGCGAAGCGTTTGTCTCTCTACTATAAATTTGCTATATTCAAAAATTATTCCATTAAAAATATTCCCACACACCTGGAAGTAAGTATTTACTCGGCGTCCCGTGCGGCAGGTGCCGGCGCGTGTTATCTCGAAGACAAATAGACGAAACGGAACGAATTCCGCCCGATAGCGAATTAATAGCCGCGATACGTTTTTATTAGCAAAACGACAGAATGGAAAGTGAAATACGACTTGTTAGACATCCTTTATGCCGACTAGTGATGTTACTTCACTGGAAGTTCGTGGGTATAAACGATATCCGATGTATTGCTGTTTGTGTATGATGAAAAGTATCTCAGGCTATATTATATAATACTTTGGACTTTGCATATGTCGTTGGCTTAAGAACGAATATCGAAGTGTTTAATTTAACGTGCAGTTGACCGTACCATAAGGTAATAGTTTTGAAATCTAAATAAATTAAATTAATAAGGCACATTTGTTAAAATAAGATCGAATGTAATTAAAAAAAACAGCTTCGACTTTATTGCGACGATTTTGTGTTACTTAATTGTGTAGTTTTAAAAAGTAATTGCCTAATCTAATTTAGAAGGGCCAATTTCAAAACAAAAAATATGTTATATGTATACCCATTCGATTGTAAAGTTTTATATTTCCGGTCGATCCCTAGTCGAGTCAATACGGGAAACGTACTTTTCTATATTGTCTCGGGACTGGGTGTTGTGGTACCGTCGTTGTTTCTGATTTGTGACACAAGTGCTTAAGCAGAGCAATGTATGTGATGCTGTCCAATATTTGTTTATTTATTATTATTTGTTTATATTGAGATCTTTAAAAATTCAATAAAAATATCAGTCTGTTTTTAATCTGAAAATTTTATTACCCATATAAGGCAAACTAAATTTCCTTATCGTAGTATTTCTAAGTTAAATAACTACGATGCTTGAATATGCCACAAAGTTCTTAGGGACGTGCTATGACAAAAAAATCACTTTGCAAACTCATTGCGACCGGATTTTTATTGTATACCTATTCAGTCTTAGTCCCATCACTACTTTGAAATATGACTCGCGACGAGCGCAAACGGTGATACATTTTTATTTTATCTAATGTCAATTCATTATAATTAATTAGACGATTGATTGGGTAATATATTTTGACGCTTTATAAAGTGGTACGTCGTGTATTATTTATTGATATTTTTATTGGAATTAAAAGGCAATATTCATTTTGGCAATGGTAATAAGGAAAAGAAAGCTAATATGTTTTTGATACGACTCCGTGAGAGGACATGAATAATTGATTTCAAGGAAATTATTCGTATATTATATATTGTGTAAAGGTTTTTTTATTCACTAGCTGTGCCCGCGACTTCGTTCGCTTGGATTACAGGATTTAAAATTCTATAAAATTAAATATATTTTCTGAAATAAAAGTAGCCGAAGTTACTATGATGTAATAGTAACTTCCTACCAATAATAGGTTCCGTCGAAATCCGTTGCCATCGCGATGTGGGGTCCTCTCTTGCTTACCATCTGGCTGGGAGGAGAAAATATACTGTACTGTTATAAAAATATATTGCAGATAATTTCATCATTTATTTTTTTGACGATCTTGGTGGCGTAGTGGCTAAGAAAGATGGCCAAATCGCGAAAGGTCCCGGGTTCGATTCCCGGTGAGGTCAATTTGGAAAACAAACTTTTCTAAATTGGGATGGTGCCCCCAGTTAGTATCCATAGTCTGGTGCTCATAGTACAAGGGGAAACTTTAGTTTGAGACCTGGTGATTGGTGTAGTGGTCTGGCGCATTAATGTATTATTTATGAACCGAATTTGATTTCTTTTTTGTTGGAAAGGCTCGTACCGTGATAAAAAGCCAGGATTTGATATACCAGGATAACCTTTCCAGAGAAATCGAGAAGTGGTTTTTCTTTGCTTAAAATTATTACTTTATTTTGTACTAGTCTGGCTTCGCACGGATGTAATATAAATACTTAGAAATATTGGATTTTCTATTTTTTATTGCAAATAAAAATCTTCCTTGAATCACTCTACCTATTAAAATAAAACTGCATCAAAATCCGTTGCATAGTTTTAAATATTTAAGCGTACATAGGGATATGGACAGAAAAAGCTACTTTGTTTTATATTAGGTAGTAATTCAATGTATTGATTCTGGTACCATGCTAAATTCTACCTTATAGGACAAACAAAAGCCCGTCAGAATACGTTAAACTTTGCACCGCCTTTAATTCGTGCGCATAAGGTCTAATATCAAAGTGCAAATGTTTACCTTACTGTGCTGTACACCAAACCAATGAGATTTGGTTGTCAAAGTTGATTGACCAAAGCCATCATAAACTTATTTCGATTTACAGCAGTAATAACAGAAATGCCCTTAATAAAACTCAGTTAAGTGCGGGTATAATTCTTACTTTGAGTGTTCCGTAACATTTTTAAAATTGTTATAATGGTGGATGTTAAGACTGTCGTAGTTGTTAGGGTTGTTGACCGGTTAGTCAACTGAGATACTTTGAAATACCTGTCAAATCGCGATTCCGTGACGTCACAATACAACTTGTCAACACACTGACTATTAATTTCTTTTTGGAGCATTTAAAAACATAATTTTAAAAAGTAAACAATCTAATAGAGAAACATTTATTTAGCATAGTTTACAAATGAATAATTTCAAAGATAATTTGCAAAAAAAATTAGACTGATTTAACATACTTTGAGGTTGTTCAAACCGGGCTAACCGCAAGTTATCACAGGCCATGATTTTTCTGTTGTACCTACTCAGTATCCGAATATGTTTAGAACTACATACTTATTTTTATTACTTGTTTAAAATATTTGAAGTACGCTAGTGAATAAATAATATAAAAAAAACTGTAAAAATAGACATCGTGTTGTAAGGAACGTATGTTTTTCACTAAAAATGGAAGTACTTCCACCGAGCTATGTGTTATCTGCTCGAGGACCAAGGTCCAACTACCAATCTTAGTTTGTTGTATATGTCACCGTTAGATTATAATCTATCTCGCGAGATTGTAAACTGTCGACAGATTGTGAACCGTAACATTATAATTACAATTTAACGCATTATTTTTCGCTATATTGTAATCTATCGATGGGAATCGGTCGAATTGTGAACTGACGTAGAACAAAATGCATCTCGCGCGCTGATTGGTTGAGAGATATGTGCCCGCCCCGTCATTCGCCATATTTGTTTGTTGTCTTAATACTATTAATTAATGGTATGTTTAAAGGACTAAATATTTTTTTATAAGAGTTTCTTACAATTTTCCAATTTTAATTTGTCTTAAAAGACAAAATAATCGTTTCATTTTATTGTAATTTTCAATTAAAATTTTGAGTGTTTGAAGAATAAATATTTCGGTACAATTATTTCTCAACCTATGTCACGATAATTGATTACCTACTAAATAATAAATAAATACTTGAAGATTTTTTGAAGACCATTTATTTTATTTAAACGACAGCTCTATTTCTTTAAATAAATGAAATGATTAAAAATGAATTTCATTCCTAACTTTGCGGGGTCATAGAAAGGCGGGTCGTGATTGGTCGCTCATACAATAAACCGACCAATCAGGAAGAGCTTTCGGACAGTAGACAGTTTGACGCGGGACAGATTGTAATTTAACGGTTTCACTTCGATAGATTACAATAAAGCGAAAAATAATGCGTTAAATTGCAATCCTAAGTTACGGTTCACAATCTGTCGACAGTTTACAATCTCGCGAGATAGATTGTAATCTAACGATTTTTACAATCTTACGGTGACATATACATAGTTAGTGGCGACGATAAGTTTGACATCGCGATGTAGGATCGATGTATTAATCGGCTAATCGTGCATTACGTATGGAGCGTTGTTTAACATGCCAATTCTGCTGACGCTGTATTTGTGTCGGCTTGCGAAGGTCGGCACAGTGTAAGCACAACTATGAACGTAGATTCTCTATAAAAAGTTGCAAAATTTCCTCAAGGTACCCTAAGCCGCTATAAAATGATTAAAACTGCCAATTAAAGTCGGAACGCCCACGCAGTCATTAACGCAACGCGTCTAACGGTCGCGCAAAAACGCCGGGAATGCGCACTACCTTCTTAGCTGTAGTTAGATGGGTGAGCACACTTCAGACCGGCATAACTAGTCACAAAACTTCGAAATCGGATTCGTATTTAGAAAATCCTTTGTCTCTTTCTTAATGCAAACCATTGGACAGAGACAAAACAGACTTTTCCAATCGTATCTAACGTTTGTCAATCAGCCCAGCGATATTTCTGCTCTGGCTACAAGATCGACTTTGAACAAAAGCCGCCTAAGAAACTAAATTCTTAAATTAATTACAGAATAATAAAATGTGGTAAAGCCAGCAATGAGAAGTGACCACTATGAGTTCTGAGATTTAGATAGTCTTTCTCAGGGGCAACCTCGGTGGTGCAGTGCCCAAGCGCAAAGGTCCCTGGTTTGTTTCTCGGTCCGGGAAATTAGGAAAACAAACTTTTCTAAATTGGCTTGCGTCTGGGTGTACTGAGTTGATGCCCCTAGTTAGTCATCATCAGCTACTCATACAAGGAAAAACCAAAGTTCGAAGCCAGTTCATTTATTGTTCCACGATCATTTTTTATTAAACGTTTCGAGACGATTTAATGTTACAGTGTGTTGATAAGTAAAATCTGTGACGTCATGGTTTCCTTATTTCATTAATAACTATGAAGATATCGTGTTTACACAGGTTTTTTAAAGGAATCTTAATCAACTAGCCAGTCATAGTCTTATTCAATGTAATGAAAAAGTTAGCAATTTCAGCTCAAACATCAATTTAACCTATCATATTCGCAAACCATTTATGCCCGGTTCCAATATTTTACGATTCGTAATGTGCCAAATAACGAACCGTTCTTCTCCAACCGACTACGAGTCCTTAATAAATTAACTCTTTAATAAAATACCGTTCCAAAATGTATTTTCCGTATCAGTCGTCTGTCGGTCGTTTTTAACTTACGTCTCGTATAATTTATTACTATTCGTAACTAGAACGGATCGTTTTTCAAATATTGGAACCGAGCATTAAACAGTAAACTACGATTGAAGCAAAAGTAATATCTTGAGCTGGTCGCGGCGTGAACTCCCGCGCATCCAGTGCGATGACCTGCGCCAAATCTGACGTAATCGGATTACGCGCACAAACAACAATTAGCTCGTTACATCGGTCCGTGTGAGGCCGCACTCCAAGTTTGACCGCTCTACTTACGCAGTTCAGTAAAAGAGGTACAGGTGACGAAAACAATGGCCTACTAACGTAAATGAGAATCCGAATAACATCAATGACAGTAGGACGATCTTTACAGCCGAGAGATGAGCAGACTTCGGCGTCGCGTCATCTCTAAGGTCCCGGGTTAGATTCCCGGTCGGATTATGGAAGCCGAACTTTTCTAAATTGCCTCTTTTAAATACCATTTATGGACCTCATCATGCATGGCATTGTAGGAGTGTGGAGTTTTTTATAATGTAGGTAAATATACAAATGTAAGAAATGTATGTTACATTAATAGTGATTATTTATTAATTTCTTGATAATCTTTCTCCTAAATAATGTTGCATAGTGAAATATGTGTGATTGAGTTTATTTTGATAAAATTTTAGTTTGGAAAATATATTGTACTTGTAATATCCTTCATTACGGACATAATAATAAGTCATGGTTTTGGGCTGATTGCCCGTAGGTAAAACAGAATGTCTCCCGCCTAGACTTTGTTGCCGGATTTTTTGTCTTTTGGCGAACACTCACTCATAAGTACTTTTATTACTTCATGTTTGATATCTAAAATGATGTCAGTCGTATAAGCTACTTTTAACTAATATTTTACTCGGCGGTTATTTAGGTACATATTATATTCCTACTCGCTCCTTAACAAAATCTGGAAAACTTATTTTTTCAAAACCATATCTTTAAATAAGGCCAAATCAAAACTATTTCCAATATAACCATAAAACTCTTTTAGTAGAAATCATGTCTAAAGTGTCGTTTTACTGCATCACATAATTTAAAAAGTCAATCATTACCTATTTTATTTACCTAATCTCTCTTTTTATGGTCGAATAATTTACATTCGCATGAATATGAATGACGCGGAATCAATCAACAAATCATTACGAATGTTAACAGCGCCGTAAACTTGTCAATGAACGATTGGAGGTAAAATTCGTCAGACTCTGGTTTAGCAATGAGACTTTTTGAGGAAGAGTTTAGAATTATAAAAATATCGACTCTTGAAACGTGTATATTTGACATATTAAGTATGAGTATCACCGTTTCTGATGATATAAATAAATAAATATAAATACTGGACAACATCACATACATTGCACTGATTCTGTGGTAAGTATCTAAAGCACTTGTGTTACAGAAATTAGAAACAACGACGGTACCACAACACCCAGACCAGAGACAATACAGAAAAGTTCGATTCCCATATTGACCCGACCGGGGATCGAACCCGGAACCTCAGAGATGACGCGACGCCAATGTCCGGCACGCTCGCCTCTCGACTACGGAAGGCGTCAAATCGTCCTATTATAAGATATCTTAGCTATTTATTTTTTATGTTCCTATATAGTATTTATACAAAGAAACACATATAAACATACACATATACACCACATACTCACAACTTATGTTACTATTTATTTATTTTTCTAGTTACTTACATGTGTCCATAAGGGGTCAAGCCTTCAAGGTAAGGGCGACAAGTCCAGTAAAGATTTATTATGCTGTACTTGTCACCCTTAAGCTAGGACCTCATTACCACTTAACATCAGGTAGGATGAGGTCAATCTTGAAGTGCAACATTAAAAACAAAAATCTGCGTCCGTTCGTTTTTTTGTCATTGTTACATAAAACATTTATGTACTTAAAAACCGTTATTAAGTTTAGAATTAAAGTTTTATGTTGTAATTTAATTAGGAGCTGTGGATTTTGTACTAATTAAAATAACAACTGCACCAAGCTAAACCGGGGAATAGCATCAAAAGTAAGTTTCAGGTTGTGAACGAAACAATGCACCTCATATAAGTTTTATAGTCTACTAGCTGTGCCTGCGACCTCGTTCATGTCGGTTTTACTTCTATCTCCTCTGAAATTCGAAACAAGAACTTACATAGATATTATAATCTAAGTTTCGAGCTATATTCGAGCCAAATTTCATCTATCTAATTAAAAAAAGAAAAATTTGCCCATATAACCTTTCATGGATGGTATTACCCCCATTGCCCTAATTTTCCCTTATACTCGTACTTAAAACAAAACGTAGCACATGTCTGTTCTAGAGGTTCAACGTATACCTATACCAAATTTCATCAAAATCGATTCAGTGGTTAGGCGTGAAAGCCGGACAGGCAGACAGGGTTGCTTTCGCATTTATAATATTAATATGGATGGATTATGTATCTTGTCTTTATTGATTGTCATTGGTTTTAAATATAGCTTAGGTTCTTTTGTACGTCTTTTTGTAATGTTCCTTATTTTAAAATGGTTAATTGTAATATTGTAGCGACCATTGGGACTGGTCTGCTCCAGCTTACCTCTCGAAAGTAAAAACTTACTTGAGTACTTATTTGTTTCATCATTCATCAAAACCAAAACTATATGACTTGGTCCAAAGTGAGCTACACATAGCAATAAGTTAGATACTGATACTGTAAATGATCTGCTGAGTTTCTTACCGGTGTCTTCTCGGTAGATATAGGTTCCGAACCGGAAGTAGAATCACTTTGCATTGTATTCAATGACGATTCAAAAGTGTTATATGTACTTGTACCTACTTGAATAAAGAAATAATTGAGTTCGAGTTTGAATTGTTATTTTACCTGGTACAGCATCAATTGGAGCTATTCGAAAATGATTCAGAATTATAATTTGAGTATTCCAGTTTTAGCATCAAGGTGTGTTTACTAATAAACATGGCTATTCAATCAAGTCGTCTAGAGATGAAGCTTCAAAGGTGGTCTAGACGTTGATCAAGTTAAAATATAAACGACTAGCCATTGCCCGCGACTTCGTCCGTTATTTTGGGATAAAAAGAATCCTATGTTAATCTAAGGTAGTATGTAATATAACCGAAAGCTAAGAGTTAATGCAACAGAAAAGTTCACCGCGTACAATAACTTGCGGTTAGCTCAGTTGTAAGTGCAGCACGCGCGGTACGTAAAAGTCGTGGGTTCGACTCCCTTATTAAAAACTGATCGATTAAGATGAACTCTTAATCGATCAGTTTTTAATAAGTTGTGACATACATCCACTCCAGACATTTTTACAGACTTTTGCGTTTATAATATTGGGAGGATAGTAAGAGGAAATGTTTTTTCGGAGATCGACCTCGGTGGCGCAGTGGCTAAGGTAGGCGGCCAAAGCGCGATAGGTCCCGGGTTCGATTCCCGGTCAGATCAATTTGGAAAACGAACTTTTCACAATTGATTTGGGTCTGGGTGACGCCCCCAGTAAGTATCCGTCGTCTGGTTCTCATAGTGCAAGGGAAAACGTTAGTTTGAAACCAGGTGATCGGTGTGTTTATCTGGCGCATTTATTTATTTATTTATTATTTAACTACCTAAAGGTTATCTGGAAGAGATTGCTTTCTAGCAATAAAAACGCCTAAATTGTACTTGAGTATATCTGTAAAACTATTTTCTATATTTTTTTCTGTGCAATAAAGTGTATATATCTATCAATCTATCTATCTAGGGGGGGGAGATCCAGAGCTGCACTAAACCATTACAATAGTTTAACTCTTAACAAATTTTATTCCTAGAGACAAGTCTAAACCGAACAATACGCAATAATGCACCGCACATTACAAAACTAGTAGTTTCTTTAAATAACCGTTCGAACATCACACTGCGTCCTCTTTAAGGCTGCGACAGAAAACATAGCATCACTTTTTGTGAGGTCGGCTGAGGCGAGCGAGACAATTACCGCGGTGATTTGAACGGTACCTCTTTGTTCGGCGAGTATTGTTTTTGCTTCAGTACGTAACTCAGTGATGTAATGGGAACATTCCACAACTGCCAGAAAATTGGTGTTCCTACTTGACGAAAGTTGACTTAATCATTCCTGGAAATAATGACTATACCACCGACTGCAATGAGACAGAAGCATACAAATACTAGCCGTGACTTCGATCGCGAGGGCTACAGGCTTTTTCCATATACCCCTATTTCCCCTAATTGTGAATAATAAATAATATTATATTCCATAGTAGTTCATATTTAAATCCAAGTTTTTGAGTCAAATTTCATAACTCTAACTTAAAAAATAAACATTTTCACATATAAACTTTAAAGGGCGGTATTATCCCCTTATTTTCAAAATAAAAAGTAGCACATGCCCGTTTTAGAGGTTCAGTAAAGGTACGTATACCAAATTTTAATTAAAATCGGTTCAGTGGTTTAGGCGTGAAAGCCGAAAAGCCAAACAAATATACAGACCGAGTTACTTTCGCATTTTTATAATACTACTATGGATTCATTCATAGTATCATAATAATATAAACATACACGAACTCATAAATGCAAACATTAGCTAATTTATATACATGTTTATATATATATTTATTTGTATTTTTTTTTGAAGTAGGAGGACTAGGGTTTTACCTTGCGCCACCCTTGTCTGGACTGAAATGAAATGATTTATTTCTACAAGTGGATTTATAATAAATACTTTTGCACGTCAATTATTTTTTTCTACCAGCGCCTCGATCGCCTCGTTGATTCTGTTGAGAAGAAGCGCCGCAACAAACTCAACAGATATCCTCTTTTAAAATAAATTACAAACATCACAATATGGCATTAAAATATTCGTATCAATAATATAGATTATCTAGGCACAGATGAACATTTTAACTATTCCACATATTTTTATCATTAAAAAAGTCTTGTACAGTGTCATAAGCCTTTTTCATAAGCCATGTTTTGATTTGAGTCTTAAATCTATGCCAACAAACGTAAACCACCAGCTTTGTCTTTTATATAAGACTCAAGTCCGGTCTTGCCTGGAATACTGCTCGCATCTCTGGGACGGTTCCGCCAAATACCTCATGGATGCCCTTGATAGGTTGCAGCGACGGGCTGTGCGCATAATTAACGATGAAGAGATTACTGGGAACCTTGAACCTCTTCAACTACGTAGGGACGTTGGTTCATTAAGTGTCTTTTATCGGCTTTATCATGGGGAGTGTTCCGAGGAACTATTTTCCCTTATCCCACCCTCTCCTTTCCTACACAGAACCACAAGAGCCGGCCAACGATGTCATCGCTTCACCGTGGAAAATATTCCATCACGAACCAAAAAGTTCGGTAACTCTTATCTTTGCCGGACCATAAAGAAGTGGAACTCGTTGCCGGCTCATGTGTTTCCTCCTTCCTTTGACATGGATTCCTTCAAAAGGAGCGTGAAGAAACATCTTGCGGGCCAGTATGGCGATGCTAGCGGATAGGATATTTTGATATCAAATCCGTTGTCATAGCGATGAGGGTTCCTCTCTTGCTTACCATCAGGCTGGGAGGAGCCAATATACTGCGCTACTATAAAAAAAAAAAAAAAAAAAAAAAAAAAAAAAAAAAAAAAAAAATAAAAACGGGTATTAATTTATATACATGTTTATATATTTCTTTTGGACTAGGGTTTCACCTTGCGCCACCCTTGTCTGGTTCCCAAGCTGTCGACCACTACGCACCGTCGAGGCGCACAGTTTGAGAACCAGTATAAAAATCAGCTGTTTCCTTGTGAGTCACTCGGTCTTGAAGGCCGAACCTTGTGGGCTTCGTCTCAGCGCCCGTAATTAGGTACAAAGAGCCCTTGTTGCGGTTTGAGAGGCGCCGCTGGACAGGGGAGGCATGGAGACACCTATTCTAATGTTTTTTTTGAGTTGTTAAGGTAATTCATACTGATATTATATACCTATGCGAAAGTAACTCTGTCTGTCTTTTTGTCTGTTCGGCTTTCACGCCTAAACCACTGAACCGATTCTGATGAAATTTGTATGTACGTTGAACTTCTGAACGAACATAGGCTACTTTTTGTTTTGAAAATAAGAAGGGATGGAGGTAATACCGCCCTTGAAAGTTTATATAAGAAAATGTTTATTTTTAAATTTGAGATATGAAATGGCAAAAAGCTAAACTTAAAATGTATTTTGCACGTAAACATTCAGGTTAGTTTTTCTATTAAAAAACTGTTATTACTCGTAATCCAATGGTATGGTGAAGATGTAGTAAATAAATGAGGTATTCCCAAAGCATTTGACTAAATTACAGATCGTCGCTGCGCAGGCAACACCGCGTAAGAAGAATAATATCGTAAATACCGCGTTTTGGCTTGTGGACGATTCCGATTATGAGGTGGTCTGATACCAGATTAGATTATCATTTGACTATATTATATGGGCCGAACTGTGAAGTAACTGTTTTTCACTTACTTTTTAAGAATTCAACTTAAACTGATCCACAACTCGTTTAGATGGCGTGATATTTCAATGTCCCGCCTTTTGCAGTTATGCAATATGAACAATATACTTCCGCGGTTTTGCATGCGCGTCGATATGTAGTTTTTAGTTACAAACTAACATATCAATATACAATTGTAATTTTCTACCAGTTTAGAACCTAATCCATACGATTTTGACAGCCGTCGTTTAATGTTTTTACAGGAAATGTTTGATTATGTGCATTGTCTGCGATTGGAGTTTAATTGGAGTTAATAAGCCGCTTAACTAATCTACAGTATTTTTTGTAAGTTATCAATCGTGTTCAGCTGTCTGTACGTATGTAATTATGTTGTGCAAGAATGACAGCATCGGTTTAGACGTAGCCTTGAACCTTCAACTTCAATGTTACTTTGATAAGTACTCGATGAGGTCTATTATTAAGTGTTTGATTAGCTTTGAGTATTTTAGAAGGGTATAAAAAGTTTTATATTGAGGCACTTTTAGTTAATATAAAACCTGGAGAAGAGGAAGAGATTAGGGGCATTAGAAAAAAAAATTCTATAATAATAACTGCATTATTACATTGTCTTAAGGTATTATTATTGGTCTGAAAATTATAATTTCGTTTTTCAATGTTTCATGCAAACATTGTCTTTTTTATACCTATATGTACGTACAGGTTTAACCTATAGTAAGCAAAGTGTAGCTATGTTATGTCAATGTTATGTTATGTCACCATGACAGCGGATGCAAATATTTGAAGAATACAGGGAAAAATTAAGCAATGTATGAAAATATAAAAATCTAAAAATGCACATTTGAACAAATAGCTTAATCATTAACACTTAAAACAAAGCATTACCCCTGTGGGACTGCACGTGATTTAAATTAAAGATCTGATCATTTCCCCTAATGCAAGGCGATAATAAAGGTGTTCATGTGACATACTTTGTTTTTTCCCTTCATTTACGTTTGCATAATGTTTTAATCAACTAATCCTTTTTCATCGAGGTACATTTTAGCTTTATTGTATTCACTTTAGGGGTTGTTATTAAACCTAAAGTATAATAATTTTATCATTTATTATGATTTCGATTCAATAGCAAATATTTTCGCGTAAATTAGTTTCGTTGTTAAATAAAAACGAAACTATTAATATAAATATATCGCGCTGGAAATATTTTTAACATCAAAAGATGCAATAAATTGTCTACTCCATAAATCCTCTTGTCTCCTGCCCTTCTGCTAATCGGATATCTGCACATGGGGCGATTGTTTAATAATACATCAGCGGTCTTATTCCGCCTCTTCCACTAAATTCCCATCTCCTGTCCCTCACTAATCCTTAATAAAAGAAAGAGCTAGGTGTATGTCAGGGATTGGTGGAATAAGGCTATCGGAAGTGTGTTTTTTGTTCGTACAGGGTAACACTAACGGCTAGTGTGGTAGTAATATGAGGCCGCTATGACGAATCCGTGGAGCCAAGTGAAGAGAGATAGAGATTAATTTTTTCTAACAGACTAACTGATGATGGCCTTTAGCCTTTTCATATTCATCGGACTTTCGGGGCAGTGGAGGGCTCACAGTCCTCAAAGGAGCTGTTGGCATATATGCGCTGTGATAACAGTGATTATGAACTAAAAAAAAGTGTGACTGAATGGCTTAAGAATCTAAAAAATGATGAAGTAGAAAAAATACTACAAAGTCAAAGTTAATATTTTTTTAGTCATATACACACACCGGCACAATTAGGGGAACGAAAAAAAAAGGTCGATTATCTCAACTAAAATATTTTTACATATATTTTTTTTAGTGTCTAATATTCAATTACAGTTAAATAAACTAAAGTAAACATTAAAGTGACTTATACGACGTTTGATTTTGAATAAATAAAAATAGTTACAAAAAATTAAAATTGAACTTTTTTTACTTGACACTTAACATTTTTCCATTTTGAAAGGAACACAAATAAAATAAAATTAATAGCGTATATTGCCTCCGCGGGCTATAATTAAGGCCTGGATACGATTTCTCATGCTTAAAATTTAATTGTTAATAAATTCCTGGGGTAAGTTGTACCACTCTTCCACCAATGCCAATTTTAGCTCTTCGACGTTATTAGGGGCTGGATTTTCGTTATTAGATTTTGTCGAACCCTTCTTCCCAGGAAGTCCCAAACATGTTATATCGGGTTCATATCCGGTGATCGTGCTAGCCAATTCATTCGAGTGATACTTTTCGAGTAACTTAATAGTTTATGTACAAGAAAAGACCTAGTGAATGTAACTATCACTAATCGTTTTTAATGCTTAATTTTGAAAAAAAAAAAAGAATGTTTATGCGTTGTCAACTTAGTGAAATGTAACTAACGTATTTACGAAGGAGCGGGCACTCTAACACTAGAATGTGTATTGAATATGTTTTGCCTAAAAGAGTATTTCAATAACTTACAAGAAAAACTGCTTTTTGTAATTGGTAACACAATATTTTTTTTAAGTGATGAAGAGTGGAGTAATCTCACTGTAAAGTTGGTCACTTGTGTTATTTGCACCCCTTCACCAATCCGGCTGATCAAGCAAATTAATTCCCGGCCGTGGGACGTAAATGACTGAATCGTACGAAACTGGGAGTATTTTCTGTTTACGTAGGTATAATTTACAAAATATTTTTTAACCTCAAATCGTTCTCGGAATTACATTCACATCAAACGCTGCATATGACTAATTTTTGATTCGAGTGTATAATTTCGGACCTGCCTAATTGCGCGATTAAATTTATTTTTATGATTCAGAGGCCTTTCGACCGAATTCGCGTCTGATGTCAAATTTCGTATCGCGTTGTAATTTGACCGATGCACTGGAGTAAAAAATGCAGTTATTTTTTGTGTGCATTACCGAGGGTCAAAGAATAAATATTGTTCAGGGTGTAATCACCCTGCACTAGATACGATAAAAAAGATACTAGACGCAATCAATGCATTAGATACGTACCTATCACCATTAGGTGATACCTAATGGTGATAGCTAATGGTGATAGGTACGTATCTAATGCATTGATTGAGTATAGTCTAAGAAAGTTAGATAATTAGGTGATTTATGTTGTTTAGTTATGAGTTATGATCATTGCTGGTATCCAAATAGTGCCTTTAAACGCGCTTCCAAAAAAACATAAAAAAACCTTTTCATTGCTAGAAACAGATTTAGCTGAAAAATTATATGCAGATGGCGTTTTTTATTCTTTAGAATAGAAAAGGATGGAAAACCAGGTTAGTCATGTAGTACAAATTCAGAGAGATGCATAAATTTCATCAGTAATATTTTTGTATCATAATATTCAAACCAAATACGATTACAACCAAAATACATACAGGCAAGAAAAACAGAAGTTATTTTGTAATAAAAGACAATAATTTAAGAAACTATTTTTATATTTAGTTTTGAGGTTAGAATATATTCCAAAGAGTTTCGGTAGCGAGAACGCTCCCGCCTGCGCTTGCGCCGGGTCAGGCACGCGTCACGCGCTTCCGGCTGACACACGAGCCGGCCATCAGCTAATGCACCATCGATCGGCGCAACGCGTGCGACCCATGCATCGGCTCAGCATTCAGCTTTGGGCTTGATTGGGCACCACTATCTGATAATGTATTGAACAACATAGAAACATTATATGGATAAAAAACCTGAGACAGTTCGATTATTAGCGCACCTTGGATAATGGAAATCATAACCAATAAGTAATATTCAAGCCCTTTTATTTGATACCTTTTACTATTGTGTAGTGCTTCACTAGCGAAGTTAAAATAATTTAAAGAAACAGAATAATATGTTCTCATGCGATGTGGTATTTAGACCCACGCCCTACACGTATCGTGCGCGCTACTCTTCCAACTGTGTTTCTTTAAAATATACAGAGGGCGATGAGTCAATATATGTAATCTGAAGTTTTGTAGAGGCTACCTTCTTGGACCATGGTAAATAAAACATAAGCTAAGAGCACTCCCGATTTCTTTACCTTTGGAGCTGTTTAGAAGCTGCTGTTTCCAAAGACAGACATACACATGCATAGACAGATAAACAGACACGACAAACTCATAACAACCAAAACCACAAAACAAAGAGAGATACGGCATATCAATTTATCGCTTGAGCTGGAGCAGCCCGACTGGTGAAATAACTCCACCTTACAGAAGACCGCAGCCAAATAACAATCACATAGGTGTTGTTGTGTTCCTGCGTGTGAGTAAGGTTTCCAGAGCTCTTGGGGGGTGCTACATTAGTAGCAGGGGTCAAGCCTTCAAGTCTAGTGACTTGTCGCCCTTGTCTTGAAGGCTGAACAGTTTTACTATGCTTTACTTTTCGCCCTTAAGCTAGGAACTCATTACCACTTAACATCAGGTGGGATGAGGTCAATCTTGAAGTGCGTTATAAAAAAAATATATACGTATACATTAGTAGCAGGGAAACCTCACCATTTACTCATTCAAAGGGAGAGCGTTCGGATAGTAATTATTTGTCGTTACGCACATTTAACACCAGAATATAAAGACCCCCTCAATGCTAATAAAAAACGGCAACATATACTGGAGAATAATGGCTCAAAAGATACGCACGGCTCTCAATATTCTGGCTTGTGCCAGTTCACGCACAGTGCGCTCTGTAATTGTTTATTGCGTTTCGGTATACTCGGAATCGCTTGGATTCGTCCGTGTTTACATTTAATTGAATCGAGCCGCGTTACAAGAAAGAATCCCGGTTAAAAAATGAAGGGCACTGGTGTTGCTCAAGAGGGGAATTAAAAGGAGACCGTGTTGTCGATTAATTAGGTATTTAACAACTCAAGTATCGGTAAAGTAATTAATTATTTTGTGCTTTTGGGGACGTTTGTAAAGTTACGTTAAAATGGATTAATTAACCAAATTGAGTTAGTTACATGAAATATAACCAAATTGTACTGTGATAACCGGTAACTGACCATAAAGAAACGCACCGCCTTGCCATCTATTTAAGAGCGAAATTAAATACCGACTCGATACTAGTGGAGTTAATATTTATTAAATTTAATATTGTTGCTTATCAATACTATTGTTAGTATTAACTTTTAATAGTATTTGTTTATGTATCCCCAATATAGAAAGCATCGATAATATCTTTAATATATCGATATTATTACTGCATTTCAAGGCAACTATGACAATTTCGATAGTTGGGCAACTCTACTTTGAACAACCAAAAAACCTTTCCTAACTCTTCATGAATGTTTATAGAAAACCAACCACAAAAGGGTCATCGGTAGGTATGTACTATGAGAATAAAAAATATAACGAGACTGAATTTTTACGATTACTGTATTCGAAAACCGCAAATACTGGATACAACTAAGTTAGGTCGAAAGTACTTTTTTTTTCTAACTGACTATAGATGATGGCCGCAGATGGCCTTTTCATCTTCACCGGGCTTGCGGGGGAGCGGAAGGCTCTCACACCTAAATCGTTGAAAGTACGTCAGGCATACTATAGACTTTATAGTCTTTATAATCGTGAACATAAGAACTAAAATCGAGCTGCAAGTGTTAACCTTGATGTTCTACAACCAAGAAAAATAGTTTCTTCACCTAAGTGTAAACACTCTATTTGCAAGTACACTTCGCTGTGCCAATAATAACAACATCTTATGTTTAAAAGAAGCGCCCGAATGCTGAATGAAGATTCGGGGCCCTTAAATAAAACACTGTTGCTTTGATCTTGTTATTTCTCGCCGTTTGTATTGTCACGGCCTGTGACGAGATGTCGGTTTTAATAATTTGAAACATAATGCTGACGTTTAATGGTTGTCTTGAAGGCGCACAGTTCGCTTGATTTAAATTGACGGAAGCAATGAGATGAGACAGTGAATTGTTTTGTTTTTATGATAATCTTCTTTGAAGCCTTTGCTGGTCTATCACAGGGCGTCTAGACCTGATATGAGACCGGGCCAATAAAAAATACTTTTTTAATACACTAATATGATTTGTTTAACGAATATCGCATAATTATTTGTCAAGAAAACATAATGAACGGCGTTTATGTTTACACTGTTACCGCACCCATAAACGAAGCCAAGGGTTGACTAGCAAATAATAAAATAAATAAAATAAAAATTATTTATTTCGAACAGCAAATGGCTCATATAAAGGGGTTAATAAAATGCTCCTATTGTGCAATTCAGTTAAAAAGAATAAATAAATAGAGTTAATCAAAATGTTGACATTCATATGGACCTGCCCTGGATTTTTAATATATCTAGTAACATGTCTTTAAGCGAGAAGGGTCCCGCATTTCCGCTTTTGTTCGTAGTGCTGGTCTAGACATTCAAAAACTGGGCCATAATCTCGGGATTATAAGTTATATTACCAATTAGCGGTCCGTTGCGGCTTTGCACGCTACCTATCCCAATTTTCTACTAATTCTTTACTCCCATTGGTTGCAGAATGATTTTTCCATAATTTGTGTCTTCTATCACAGCTACGATTCCCTTAAATGTTTCCAATTATTTCTGTCATTAAGTTGTATTTACTGTTTCTGTATGTATGTCCAAAATAGAACACCTCTGTAGTAAGATTATTCAAGGTAGATATACATTCCAAAACCTTTAATCCATTTACGTAAATAGCTGTTGATTCCGAGTCAAAATGGCGTCGGATGAGACGGCGCCTACGCTCCTGACACAAACCCTCGTTATGCTCGCAATCAGCGAGCGAGCGGTGCGAGCGGTGAGCGATACAAGCGACGAGCGGTTTCTAGTGCAACCGCTTACCTATAATCAAAACGTCTGCCTATATTCTAACTGCGATTATAAATGCGAAACTAAGTTTGTATGTCTGTATGTAACGCTTTTGTACACAAGCCTAATAAATTACCATTCTACATGTAGTTAGTGTAAAACATCATATTTCCACTATCAACAATTTTTTATTAAATTATTTATAATATATTTTGTTTGGCGATAACACATTATGGCGTAATAATCTGAAGCGTAATATCGCGCTACTATTGACGTATAAAATATTGAATAAATCTGACGAAGGGAAATTTTAGTTAATAATTAGAATGCCTTTAGTTAACAGTGGACGATCTTCGGCTGTATGATGATAAGAAGAGTCAGATAGTATGAATTAATAAATGACATAGCTTTGATATTATTATTTACGTCTTTACGTTGATTTCCTATTTTTTCTACCCTGATCGGTTTAATATTTACCGTTTTTTAAGGGAGGAAATGCATGGACGCATTTTACGCACCTTACTTTCCTACCGACTCAGAGAAGAGTGGAGACTACCCACAAACCCCCTTCCCCGTATTAACTCTCATCGCCATTGATGGCGTCATGGTAATATAGTTAGACTATAACGGTCACAGCAGGTTTAATGTTTGCCAGGAGCCCGTTGGATGACCATGGATTGCATGGATGTCTTTGGATTGAAAAAAAGTAGATTTCGATTATATCAAATAACAATAGCATCTTTTCCTCATACATTTTAAATACCAGCTAGGAATTGGACCACCCTCCCATCATCCGTAAAAAGGCGTAAACATATTTAGCGACACATTGGATTCTATTTAAGTCTACCGTTGGGCTAAAAGCATTTCTGCATTTACAAGAATTGCAGATATAGTTTTAAGAGTAAGGACAACTTGCTAATTGGTTATAGCTTTGGCGATGCTTTAAATAAACAAGACTTTTACAGATTTTTAGTTTAACTTTAACTGAATTATAGGAAATAAAAAAATATACAGGTGATAATTCCACGTACCTAAATCTAACGTATTTTCCATACCTTCTTTACATGCGATCTGCGTTTTAAAGCACTTACGTATTTATATCTGTCATAGGTTGGAATGTTAAGGACATTTATTTGTGAGAGATTTCAGATTTAGATTAATAGGGCCGGTAGAACAATGGTTAAGTCGGCATGGCTTACGGCTTTGGTCGCCTCACCCAATATTGATTATTATGTACCTGCGTGTTTTATAAAGTTTTTATACATGCAACTAGGACCTGTAGTGCCATGGCCAAACTTACGGCACGAGCGGTTTTTTAAATGCCGGCGGCATGAGGTTTCTATACGTGGTAGAAAAGCCGGCGGCAAAGCAGCCTGAAAGCCGGTGGCATGTGTGACTGCACCATCAGTAGTTCTTTTCAACTAACGTTGCCGCTACCAAAACCACAGCCTAAATCTTTCATACTAACTGTATCCAGCATCTGCAAACAAGGAAACCGCAGAAATGTACAACTTACAAACGCAAGTTGTTCACTAATTGCTATTGTCGGTCGCGCATTCCGCTGGTCACATTTCATAAACTGCAATGGGCAGAGTTTCTCGCGTTATGCAATTCGCTTAAGCAAGCGTGCTTAGAAATCGTGGACAATAAAACAAACAATCCGTGGAACGGATTTCCTATTTTAATCAATTTACATAATGACACACATAGGTACTCGTAGGTATACTTACTCAGTACTGTCGTCTTATACATTTTACGTGTAAGATGATTCCGGCGACACTTCCTATTTGTTCGAATTACGCATATACCGCTTTCAAGAACAGAAACTATTTCTAACATTTAAAATAAATTTAACGGGTCATAACGCGACACCATTTTTATTTAGTAGTTAATACGAACTACTTACTGCCCGAGACGTTTCGGTTAGGTTGCACCAACCGTGCTCACGAGCTCACTGGTCTTACTCGCCTTCGTCTGTTCGGGGGAGCTTGCAAATCTTCATCCACCCTCACATTGCCACATAACAAAATGTTATTGAAGTCACTTTGACGCACTACACTGACAGTATCCGGAATTGTTTTTGATCGTTTGTTAATACTGATTCCATGCTGAAGGTAACTAAAATCCGTCTTTTCTATTGAAATTTTTGTACTTTTTGATTTCAATAGCTTCACGTACTATCCTAGTGTGGTAGTGGCGATCGGCCGAGAGGATTTTAGGGTCGTGCAACTCCATCCAATGATTAACTCCCATTTCTAACAGATATTCTGCTACCGCGGATTTGAAGTCATTATACGAAATTATTTTTATGAGACAATATTTTGTATTTTATTATTCTAAATATGTTAAAATCTATACTAATATTTTAAGAGTATGATTGCTTGTTTGAACCTCGCCTTTGAATCTCAGGAGCTTCGCGTACGAATTGAAAAATTATTTTTGTGCTGGATAGTCCATTTATCGAGGACAGGCTTTAAATGATATAACATTAAGCTGCAACCAAAATTAAAATGTGGAAAAACGGGGTTAAATCTCGTGTGAAGCCGCGGAGGGTCACTAGTTAAAATAAATGACATCGAATCAAAATTGTTATTACAAATTATTTTAATTCACTAATATTTATAAACACGCATACTGTAATTCAGAACTTGTTGGGCCAAGGAGTGGCACAATTTGAATAGCCTGCTGGCGGCAAAAGTGAAAATCCGCCACTGGATACGTCAGTTTAAATTTAAACTTTATTATCGTTATAGTATCTTATAGCAAAAACAACATCCCCTCGTTTTATCTAAGATGCCATCATCGGATTCTGGTTTCCTTATCATTGTAACTTCGTCGAAATATTCCATTCCAACAAAAAAAAATAACAAAATCAAACGATGATGTCTTTTCCGCGTACATTAAAAAAAAGTTGTTTTAAATTATAATTACATTGAAAGGAGGTGTTGAGAAATAAGAATAGACAATGTAATCTATAAGTATTGGTAACACTATTCTTTGTAGTCTATGGTTAGTTTCAAGATGTCCGTTTCCGTTCGTTTTCTGTTCTGCTCGCAACGATGAGTAAAATAATAAAACTTCAATACATACATGATACAATATTGCTTTTTAATTATACAGTAAAACTATATACGGTTCAATTGTAGAACTTCCGTTTTTTATGTTGGTTAAAAATAACTGGGCTGGTGATCACTTACCTAAAAGGCTAAATTGAACAACCAATATCAAGTATAATAATCGTTATTTCGATTCTATGTTACACATTTCTTAGGTTTCGTCTAAGTGTTCTTTACCCGAAAACTTGGTATTGATGAAGTTTTAGTAACTTTCGACTGTATTACCATGATAATAAAATATTAATAAACTTCAGACTCAAACCTGTGGCATTAGACATAAAATAATAAGTAAAGTAATTCGGGAACAAAACTTTCTTTATTAAACTCTGTTTGCCATTCCCAAGAACAAAGTGTAGAGCTTCATTAAATTAATTTCAAGCTCTGCCGCAGAATATTTCATAGTTAGTGCGTATCTATTTTGCTTCCATTCATGGAACTAATTTTAGAACATTCAATTATCGAGTCTTCCTGTTTGTTTATCATCTACACTTATGCTTATCGAGTTCTACTTGAGCGATCAGACCAGGAACACATAGATACTATGAAGCCACATTTTGAAGTGTAAGTGTGTTAATGGCGCTACCTCAACGACCGATATCTACGCTTACACAACTGATAAGGCAATTTTAATATGTACATATTCTATTATTGTATTAATGACGACGCTGATATTAGCTCATTCGGAACTTGAAGACTCGCTTGACAACTTAAAACTGGAAAGAATGAATCGGCTCGCTTTAAGGTACTTGAAGCTATAACATTCTCATTAAAGAAAGTCATAACATCGAATGCAGCGGAAAGCGTATAATTACATCGGCAGAACAACCATAAATATGCCATTAAGCACCTTACCGAATATTACAATTTTAATTAACACTTGTGCGGAATGGAAAGTGCGCGCGGCCTTGCAAGTAGCGATTTTAGTGGTGTCCAATTTGTCGATTTCCACAAAGTTATCGATAACGTGTGGTTTTTAGGCCGCGGCCGTAGGTGCGCGCGCGACCCCCCGCCGGCGGGCGAGCGCGCTCGACCGCGCTCGGGCGAGTCAGTCTGCGAGCGGCGAGTGCGCGTGTACGACGCGGGCGCACGCGCAGGTCGTTCACCCTAGTCGTGCCGAGTGCGCGATCGTCAACTGTCAAAAACTGACGTTTCGCAACAACCGCGGACGATTACCGCGCGATTTGTACGGTGACGCGGTGAAACATCACACGGTGTCGTTTCCATTTCGGCGTGTTCCTGTTATGGCGCGAGATTTTTTCGTATGAATAATTCACTAAATGTTTTGACGTACCGCGGCTGTGCCAGTGATGTGATCGAGTTGAGGAGTGTTGTGTGCAACGCGTTCTGTTTGTGTTGTGGTGTTATCATGCCGCATTGATGTCTTTCGACGCTGATATGTCTATAATTAGCGAGCTGAGATGGCTGCAAGACGACGAGCTGTTTGCTCTTTCATTGCAAAACGGTAAGTGTGTCGTGTGAGGATCCTTATTGTTTCCGTCCAACTAGGTTTCTTACTTCGGACAGTATTCGTTGCACGTCTGACTCGTTTCTCATCGCCAGGCCGATTGTTCTAGTTCACATGTAGATACAACAGTGCGCTAATTACAAATTCCACTAACAGCAAAATTACCTACTGAATAACAAATGAGCATACCTACAGTGAATACATACCTACTCGCAAACTGATCCAATTCAAGTTCGTTAGACTGTCACTATCAGAACATTTAAAATGTAATGAATGAAAACTTTGAGATGTCTTATTTCAATAGAATTATGAGAATGAGCTCATGCTTATTATCTATTTACATTAATTCCGTTATCAAAACTTAAAAACGGGGATCCAAGTAAAAACCAACTGAGAAGCCCGAGATAACATCTGGCGTAGATACAAATCTGTATTTTATCACGTAGTCATAAACAAAACTATGAAAATAAAGTGATAACAGGACCTACACATTGAATAATTAATCAGACCGAAACAAAATTGAGATGTTCAAACCATGTGAAAAACACATCAGAGAAAAAATATTCGAAGATAGTAGTAGGTAACCAAAAGCATTTGGTCCCATGTGCGACAACAAATGGTAGACAACAAATCCATCGCAACCAAACGTTTAAATGCTAAGTTATTTGTAAGATCCGAGTATTAGATAGAGTGTTAACGCTTACCAAAGATTCGTGATGCCAATTTGCCATTGACATAAATAAGCGCTGAACTCGAAGCTAAAACAATCCATTAGCGAGAGTATCAGCTTTACAATCTTGATTTTGCAACTAAGACATATTGTTACCTCGATTGGAATGTAATTGATGCTTTTGGCATTGATGAATTAATAAGCAAATTCAACTTTTTAAATCAATTGTTGTTGATTGTTGCAAATTATGGTGTTCTAGTAGATTTGGTTTTAAAAGAAACGAATTTGACAGGCGTCACAGAAATAACAAATGGAATTAAAGAACGATCGTCATATGTCTATGTAAAGGTAGTGGCTAGTTAGGTATCATTTCATATGCGATAAAGGAATTTTAAAGATATGAAGTTCTAAATTCTTCTATCACTATCCACAAT
Organism: Glyphodes pyloalis; assembly: GCA_037074685.1. Classification (NCBI taxonomy): domain Eukaryota; kingdom Metazoa; phylum Arthropoda; class Insecta; order Lepidoptera; family Crambidae; genus Glyphodes; species Glyphodes pyloalis. Next base: position 16,653,134 of record JAYKKO010000010.1, on the reverse strand, counting down.
CGTTAGACAGGAGAAGTAAAACAGTAAATATCATAAATCAACAATAGAGAAAACGAGTACGAGCGTTAAGTAAAGGCCAAGAGGCTGGGTCCCAAGTAATGAAGTCTTCAAGCTGTGTAAACAGCGGTCGCAAGAATCTAGCTCACCTTGACGCTATTTCCTACTCGCCACCGGTCGCGCCTCTGTGTCACGGAGACAATCGCCTCCGCCGAACGACGCACCGATACGAGTACATTATGATCACAAGCGAAATTAAAAAAGTAGCCTTTACTCATCATAAACCAGAATACCAGACACAATAAAAAACCTATTCTTTCTTAACTCGATAACGAGTCAGGGCTCAAAAGGTTACTTTATCGCAGAAATCAAATCAGTCTAAATTAAGAAACTGTTGACTTGCGAACTTCAAAGTTCTTCTTAGTATTGGTCTTCATAATGTTGGAACAAGTTCAAAAATAGTCAAAGCCAAAACAATTTAACTTAAAGGAGTTAACTAGATAATGTTATAAACTATGATTTAATAACAATCGAGAATATTGATCGAGTTCATGTCGTTATGCAATGATTACGATGTTAAGACTAACATAAAATCGAAGTGCAAATTATTTTGTTAACGCGACTGTTGTATCAACCTTCGTGATGTTAACCGTTTACACAGTTGGTCTTCATTAAACAAAGTAACAAACTGTGTAGTCTAAACGGGCTTGTTGTTCTAATATTCCTTACTTGTACTATCTATTTTATGGATATTCAAGTCATTATCTTTATCTACGTTGGTTTAATTGTCAAATTAAATGCTGTGGAGATATTGTCACTTAAGTTTTGCTAAGTTAGGAAAAGATGTAGCGATAATTTTTATTTCAGCTATAAATTTTTACGTTTATTAGGATGGATCTGTTATCGGCAATAACGTAAACTGCATCATCACTTGTCACAGCGTATTTACTGCTTGCAATATTTTTCTAGTTTCAAGAGATCGTCATCAGTTATGTGTCAAATATAATTTTAACTGTTTACTTGTTTTAATTAATATTTCAATTTTTGCTAATTATAATGCTCTTCCTTGCTTTTTTGGGTAAAATTTAATAATAATTACGTTATTTGTAAAATTATTTTAGGCGCTCTCTATATTATTATTATTCCTATGATACCATTTATCAATCCAACGTCTATTTATCTATTTATCCATAAATCAAGTATTACATAAAAATAAGAGTCAATTCGAAACTCTGCGATTGGTATTATATTATGCAGTCATAAATGTTGCAATATTGGATTCTACTTTTGATGATGTCAGAGAGGTCTTTGTCGGCGTGGTATTAAAATAAAAGTCGAATGATTTCATTATGCAAATATAGAAGCGGAAAATTATGGCACTTTTAAAAACTGCACTAAAGTGGGCGATTAAAGTACACATTTAAAAGGTCAAATGGCCATACTATGTTAAAGATTGAAGTTTATTGAAAAAGCTTAGTTACTCGTATTATTTTTTAATTCTTCATGACTAAGGATACCATTATTAAGAATTTTAACGGATTATTTTAGAAGTCAATCTTCATAATAATTTCGTTCGACTTGTGAAGTAGGTAATTATTTTGATGTTGAGATGAGATAGAATACCATCCTTGCAGAACTGATATTTTCAATAATTGAAGGGCATTATTTTTAAAAGGAGGCCGTGATTTGAATGACAATTTTAATAGTCTAACAGAAAGGAATCTGTTCTGATGTAAGGGTTTCCAAAAAACTTATTAAGGCAAGGATTCTTCTTTTTAAACTGCACTCACTATCATGTAGTGATTTTAGTGCTGTAAAAAACTATTATGGTAAATATTCTTGAACCTTTTCTTGTTAAGTCTATCCAATTTTGTGTTCATGAAAGGTTGTATAAATGTAACAAAAACGTTTTTTATCGAAGCGCCATAAAACTCAGCATTTGGGTTACTTCGAACCTTACCCAATATCCAAGACGGTCGAACGGAACGCACTCTCCGAAACGCAATAAAAACTAGCTAGGTTTGCGCAAGCGAAAGAAACCGCTTGTTTGACGTTATTGAGTTGTTAACAGAGTCTGCTCTCTTGTTCATAGGCATCTGGTAAACTAAACTCAGTGTTAACTGAACCGGTCGATTTTGTAGCATCCATTTTACGATTACTTGTTTCTTGTACTACCTACTAGTTCGTTAGAAATATTTTAGACCTCGCTTGCAATTTCGCCTTTTATGCTTATAATCTAGAATTGTTATTCATTTAAATAGCTTGGACATCTAGTGATTCCATGATTCCAATAAAATAGTAGAACTTTCCATTAGTGATATGATATGCTTGGCGTACAATGTTTTCATGTCTTTCTTTATAATTCGTATCTCAATCTACAATGCACATCTTAAAATTTCAAAGTGTTTTTCATTGATTGAATTGGCATACTTGCGCCGCATCCCACTAAACTTTACATTGTTTTGATCAAAATTTGAATTACAAATTCTTTCGTTTGTTGTCTTGAATAAATTATACAGTTTCCACTAAAGCTGCTCAAACGGGAATTAATATTCCCACTCAATTTGTAAAGTTGCTGAGTCGAAGGCCAATTTAATTTCAACCAACAGGGATGCCATTTGTATGTGGCCATTGTCATAATTTACCATTTAAGTCAATTATAACTGACCCTCTGCTGGTGTTTTCTACCAAACGTACAAATTCTGAGCGTAAATTTTAAAGTTCATTAATTGTAATTAACTCGTGTTATTTTGAGTAGGGATGAGGGAAGCGGGCATAAGTATTATAAGGATTATTTATACTGCTAATGTTATCGTCAATAATCTTTTGCTCGTCTAATTGCCGTAAAAAGTTTAGCAAGGACAAATTAAGCTATGCTGGTAATTTATATTTAAACGAGATGATGATGAATGAGTTATTACATTTTTCTTGCAAATGTATATTTTTGTGAATAAGTATGCAATTTATTTAAAAATTATGTCTGATACAAATCAGCAGTATTTGTTAAGGTGGAACCCAATTGACCTGACAAATAACTTTGTTTGTTGATCGGTATTGTATGTTCGTAATTTTGATGGTCAATATTTTTAAGTCTTTCATTTTACCTTCCTTCGTCCTCATACTAGCTTGAATCAGTAATTACTTCTTATTTCTCAATAGAAGCACAATATGTATACTTAGAAGCACAGATATAAAAATATTTTTTTAGCTATTTTTATCATACCACTATGGCATCAATAAAAACAATTGAATTCGAAATCCTTTTAAGACAAGAGTCAAGATTGAATTCATGAAGTACCACGTGTAATGTTACTTAATTACTCATTACCGCATCTAACGGTATACGTTTACGGACAACGCCGTTGCTAATTTGTTATTTTATATGGCGTGCCACCAAGAGGAGGTTGGGGAAATAATTAAATGAAACATACATAACATATCGAATAGTTCATACTACTTAAGTACTTACTTCTCAAATTAACGCATCCGAAAATAACAAACACGGATTATTAAAATACAACCTCCGTAGCCGGGAGGCCTGACTTTGGCGAGCGCCATCTCTGAGGTTCCGGGTTCGATCTCCGGTCGGGTCAATATGGGAAACGAACTTTGGGTCTGGGTGTTGTGGTACCGTCGTTCTTTCTGATTTCTGTAACACAAGTGCTTAAGTTACTTACTACAGAATCATAGCAATGTATGTGATGTTGTCCAATATTTATATATTATTATTTATTTATTTATATAATATTTCAGAGTTTTTAGTCAGGTTAGGTTTTACGTAAAATTATAAACTGTGTTCAATTTCAAAATAATTTTAGTTCACAAATGACGATGAGTTTATAATTTAAGAATCAAGTCGCTAGCTGCTTGTAAAAATATTAAATTCAGTGCAAAAATGTTTTTAACCTGTCTGTTTTGGCATACATAGTTCTTATGGTTCAATATGATTTTTTGTAATGTTCAGTCACATTAAGTACTGAAAATATAACGAAAATTCGTAACATGTCAGGAGGTATGTGAGTTTCTGTGTCATTCAAAAACTATGTAATGGTTTTAAAAGAAATTTTGATACGAAGATATAATGTTATTCTAGATTAACATTTAGAATACTATTTACCCAGAAATAATGCAAACAAAGTCGTGGACAAAGCTCTTATAAAATTTGAGAAGATGCTTACGAGAATCTCGTATGAAAGAATATTCCAGTGTTACTTTGGCCGAGTTTCCTCCTAACTCAAGTCTGCTTTAGCCAGGGAACCCGTTTTGGCGTCAAAACTATCGCCTATAAGCCATTGTTGCGTGATCGCCGGATTCCATTGAGGCTAACAGTATCGTAAGCCCACGTCGCCCGAGTGCCTTTTAACGGGCCAACAAAAGTTGCCGACCGGAACAAAAGTACGCTAAAATGCACAAGGGATTAACTTTTGCAAAAAATCGGACGCCGGATGTAACGGGCGTTTTTGGCGTTCCGGATTAAAAAAAGATAACCGGTTGAACTTAAAGTGGCTCTCACAAAATATGTTTTTTTTTTGCAAAAAAAAAATGATTTTTAGGCATAGGGATGTAACCAGGCGAATTCAATTGGCAGATTAAGAAAGAAATAAAATATGCGAAAATGGCGAAACATCATAATTAGTCAAGTTTGATTTTTGTACACCAAAATACCTCAACTATTGAAATCAAGTCATCTTTAGAAATGCAAGTAGCACCTAAAAAACACGTTTCCTAAATATGGCTTGATAGTCACAAACCCGAGCTATGTTAAAAAAATCCGAAATATCTTTTTCGATCCGGGAATCGAATCCAGGACCACTTTACACCACTTTTTACGCAAATAAACAATTTACATTATATTATTAAACTGAACCCAGTATATAAACTACAAGACCGACAGAATGTTAGAAAGTTTAACGAGTGTAAAATATGCGTTACAAAAAAACCAAGGACGATTGGCAGATCAAATCATAATTTAAGTAAGTCAAAATTGTTAAAAGTATGATTTTATAAAAAATAGTATAGCACATTGCCATTACATATAAGACGAAATCCGATCATTTGGTAAAATATGGTTTTCAAAAAGTTACTGGAAAATACATTTGCAATGGCAGAAAATAAATAAAAAATACATGACATCCATATCCCTTTCAGCACGAGAAAAAATATTTTAATTTTAAATGTTTTTTTATAACTTTTTGAAATATTTATAAGCTAACAAACCTATGAAAAATAAGGAAAAAATTCCCCCCTTTTTCAATCTCCTAGAATCCCCCCCGCACGAACGTGCGTTGTCGTTTTAAAGTGTGCTAGCGCACGATCGTGCACTTTCTATATATTGCATGAATTTAGTATATAATAAAACAATTTTAATGAATTATTTGAAATATATATATTATATATTTACCATTTTATGAAATCACAGTATTTAATTGTAATACATGACAATGCTTGGGCCTCATACTTGAACGTAAGTTTTTTGTTTTTTGTGCCATCAAACTCTAACTAAAAAATTTAAATATTCAAGTAGGTTACATATAACACTTTTGAATCGTCATTGATACAATGCAAAGTGATTCAACTGCTACTTCAACCTATTTCTACCGAGAAGACACCGGTAAGAAATAGCAGATTAGTTACAGTAAAGTATCTTACTTATCGCCATGTGTAGCTCACTTTAGACCAAGTCATATAGTTTTATAGTCAATAGGTAAGCTGGAGCAGACCAGTCCCCAAAGGTGACATCTGTTCATAAGCATGACGTATTCGCCAGCCATCGCTTCACTTAACCATATTGATTGGTATCAATTGATCAACAAAGTATAACACCTCCAGTACATTTAGAAGCCATTGATACACCTTTCGCTATCCATTTAACTAAAACTTTGCCATTGGAAGTAGACAGGTAGTAGATTTGGAAATATAGCATCAAGCCATCACTAGTGGTTGTTGTTATTACATAATTTTTGAATATGTTCATTTTTTACTACCACACGCAGTTTGCATTTCCCAGTGAAGCCCATCTACTCGTCAATTGAATAATTACCAGGCACCCTTTCAGAAGAACTACAACCATTTTTCACAGCATCAAGCGCCGGTTGTACCTTCCACAGTGTGTTAGTGTTGCTTGTGGGAGGATCGCCAGAGTTTACGACATGCATATTGTTTCGCAAGAGAAAAAACCCATTACGTGGCATCTGATTGGCAACAACTTCGAGCCTAATTCCAGCTAGCCAATACATGTGAATACGAGGATAGGGAATGCAGCCTATAACGAAAAGCATGCCAATCATCTTATGCATTTCCTGACAGTTGGTGTTGACTCTCTCAGCTGGTGGACTAGAAGAAAATTCGTGGGTCTCGTCAGTAGAGGGACTTCATATTTCGAGAGGCTTTCCATCTTCTTGGTCCTTCTTTGTGGACGATTACCGGTGCTGTTGATATGAATGTTGTCAGGTATATTTTCTTTGGTGTCGTATCTCTGCCAATGGTGGTCGTCATGGTCACAGTCGTGGTCACTTGGTAACTCATCATGTATGTCCTCATGCAGCAGCCCACAAACGTTGATAGCTGGTTCTGCCTCTTCGTTCGTATTGTCCACTATGTCCAGCTCGGATTTGCACCCGTCTCCTAGTAACTCTTCAAGAAATCCATCATTCAAACGCGTTTCTGAAAGAACTAAAACGAGTGTTAGTTATAAGAAACATCACCTTAATTATGACCATTGAAAACGACAGCGCACGAACGTGCGTTTAAATTTGGTGGGGTGGCTAAGAGTTCAAACAGTTATCATTTTGCTATGATTGCAACTTTAATTAGTCACTCACTATAGAAACAAATAATTTAAATTAAAAAATCCGGTAAAGTACTCTTTTAAATAAAAAAAATCATTATTTACTTCGACCGTGGTCGTCCACAAACAGCGCGTCCACTTTTGGCAGGTCACAACTCAACACTGACCCTTCACAGCCCCGCTCCGCCGCGCGAGGCGAGAAGCTAGACTACTGCACGAACGATCGAGTGCGTTTTGGAGCCGAAAAACGAAATCGAGCGACCGTCATATTTTTTTTTATACGAACGCACTTTCAGTACATTCGGTACTGAAAGGGATATTAGGAGCTGTCAAATGATCTTACAGGTATTTTTTTTTACTGAAATATGCAATTGATTTAAGATAACTGAATTTCCAAATTGAAATATGTGCAATTGTACATAAATTGTGCTATCAAATACTACAAGTTAGGAGCACTGATCGAAAGGACCAACTTCAGCTTCACACTTTTTTCTCAACAAGCAATAGCTTTAGTAATAACTATGCCCACGACTGCTATTTAAAATGAATAATATAAATTATCCTCGAAGCGGATGTAACACTTGAGCTAAGCACTGCTCCTAGCGTGTTCCCATCTCCACGTATGACTTGACTACTGATTTTTATTCCGCCATTTGTTAATCGCCTTATGGCGAACGAGTTAAGAGTTACTTTTGAACAGCTTTAAATAAGTGAACGATAGTGTTGCCGAAAATGTCGATAATTAAGAATCGAATGTTAACAAGACAACATAATCATTGGTATTAAAAATTATTGACAGTCTTTTAGTAACATTAAATTATACGTTAGCGTAGGATTTGACGGTGGTCAAATTGAAAAAAATCTATGGGGTATGACAATTTCGACAGCTGTCGTATTAAGTTGGTGCTACTCACCCTTACATTTTCAATAACAGCTTTTATGTATATAAATAAAGAATAAAACATTGTAATATAATCGATCAATGTAGATCTGATCCCAAAATAAGAAGCATTTCAAAAAAGTAAGAAATTAAATGTAGTGAAAACCTTATGGTTATGATGTATATATGCAGACATTTAACAAATACAAATATTATCATTCATCATTATAGTATCGAAACTATTTTATATTATATATGGTATTGCTTGTGTGAATGTATACTCTGGCCACTGTCGGAAGATTAACGAAGTGTTTTTTAATTTGTGAGGTGCAATACTATCGTTTGTTTATTATTTATAGATATACTGTATTTAGTTTTTTAACGTTTTTAGTTACCAATAGTCATATTCACGGTCTGGTATCATGCTAGTATCGATATTAGCTATTTTCGGCATCACTAGTACAGGATGTTGTTACAATCAGTGGATATTATAAGGCAAGGAAGGCACGCAGACAGGACTAGACCACACGGGGTAGGGATTATCTAAACGCAACTTAACCCGTTAGTGTTTGCATTTAATTTTCTTACGTTACGCTGAGGTCTTAAATACCGAATATAAAAAAAGGGGGAGCGGCACTTGATGTCGTATTTTTCGAGATTTAGATTTTTTTTCTTTGCTTACTGGAATTAGTAGCTGTTTGAGATTTTTGTATGAATAGACTAAATATTATTTTGCACATTTTTAAAACTCGTGAAACAACATTTGTAAAAGTTCATAATTCTGATTAAACCTTTTTATACTTAATATAATATATTGAAAACTTTTTACACATCAAGATATAATTTCTCATCTCATCTGCTTTTCGGCAAATATTTTCAAAAACCATTGATGGATTAATAATACAAATACACAAATCCATTTTGTTTAAAAAAAATCTAAATTTTTGCATAGATATGATTCCTGATAAAATAGAATTTTATCGGAAGCAGTATTGATTATATGAAATGCCATGATTTTATATTACCCAATATGTCTTTGAGGCCTGCACTAGTGGTGTACGGTTAAGTATGCAACGCGAGCCATCAGGAAGTAAGTGCACTTATCTTTAATAACACGGGTTTTGAACAATGAGATAGGTATCGTATTACTACTTAACTTAGTAATATATGATGTTGCGCGTATCGACCTGGTTAGCAGCTGCGCATAACTTGAGGTGATGGGGTAATGTCAGTTCTCGAACCAAAATGTATTTATTATTAGTGTGGAACATGATCTCAATTATAAAAACACCCGTGTATTCTATCTTGATATCATATAAATATTGACATGACATTGTAGAAATACAAGTCTAGTTGCCATTTAATGTTTAAAAACCTGCAAATCGATAACTTACCTTTATCTATAAAAATAACAAAAACACAAGTGTGTGGGTTGAATGGGAGCCTCCCTTAAATATTTATTTTATTCTAATTTAAATATTTAAAGAGTTTACTTGTTGCTGTTAGTAAAAACCACGTTTGTTTTTGGGACATAACATTCTTATTAAATTCTTTGTTTTAGCAGCGACAGATCAAATACGTTCTTCGCTATGTTTTATAGATATTGCTCCAAGATGGCTGCCATTTCAAAATGTCGGATAACACATATCTTGACACAATTACCTTAATAAAAGTATCATATAAAAGAGCTAAGTATTATGACAAATTTCAAATAAAAGATGCGCTAATTTCGGACTATTTTTTTATCCTCTGAGTATGAAACGCCATGTAGTAAATATTCCAAGAATAACCTTGGAATCTTGGAAGTTTATCCTTGGAATCTTGGAAGGTAATCCTTGGAATCTTGGAAGGATATCCTCGAAAGATTATTTTAAATGAAGACCAACAAATGACATTATCCGGACTACCATTTGTATTTTTTCATGTCGGTTGGTTTGTGATGTCAGTTTGACCGTTTTTCGTAGTGACGGATCAGCGGGTGCGCGCCCGGCGGCTCGCGGACACGTCATGCGACACATTCCAAGTGATTAGCTTCGGAGCCTGACGCGTATTTTGTATCCTGCGTTCGTGTTTTATCTCTAAATATTAAGAAGACATTGTAGAAATGAAAAATAATATTTTTCATGTAAATAACATCTTTTTGTACATAAAAATCGACCAGACCGATTTAGCAAATTTTGAATATTTTAAAGAAACTGATATTTTTTTCTCCCCTTTGCGGTGTGGGAGTCGAACCCACAACCTTAACGTATCGCGCGTGCTGCTCTTCCAACTGAGCTAACCGCAAATTATCGTAGGTGATGAATTTTTGCTATTGAACAAAAAATGCTGCCCTTATAACTTATTTGGATTTATTAATCTCTTGCATCTATCGCCCCTTTGCCATCGCGACTAATTTGTCTGTCTTGTTGATAGCCGTTTTTCTCTCCGTTTTCTGATACGTGGTGACAATTCTAATTATTTTCTACACCATCGGCCATCATCATCATCATCATACTCTAAACCCTATTTCTATAATGTTCAAATAAAAAGTCCGGACCGCAGACTATTGAATTTCGACCTTACGCGGCCGTATTCCGTATGGATTGTGGTTGACACAAGCTGTTTACTATTCAGAGAGTGTCCCCGGCTGTCTCGGGAGTGACGTCATGACACTGAGCTGATGTGTCTAAGGATTGTTGATCCGAAAGATCCGGCGTTGAAAAGTATTGAGGCTAAACAAACAAAAGCGGGACTAGATATTCCAATTAACTGGCCTGGAATTGGGGCATAGTTTGATGTGCCGATGGGATCTGGTGAACAATTCTTTGTATAACGTACTTTTGTAATACCATGTCACCTGCTACCAACAATATTCATTAGCACTTTGGATACTTCAATGTATTAATGTTTTAAGTTCAATTGGTTTAAGCTTGAATTGACTTGTTTATGTTCTAAAATCCGTGATCTGATCTTCATATGTACACATGTGCGATCGTCTGCCAGTTTGTAAGTTCATTTGAAGTTCTAAATGATATATTTAACAGATTTCAAAGTATAGATGAGCGAGTGGAGGTCATCTTACCTGATTTCCGATGTTCATTTATATTCTATCTTTAATTTTTTTTTTATAATGCACTCCAAGCTTGACCTCATCCCACCTGATGTCAAGTGGTAATGAGTTCCTAGCTTAAGGGCGAAAAGTATAGCATAGTAAAACTGGTACTAGACTTGTCGCCCTTACCTTGAAGGCTTGACCCCTGCTACTAATGTAGCACCCCCCAAGAGCTCTGGAAACCTTACTCACACGCAGGAACACAACAACACCGGAGTGATTGTTATTTGGCTGCGGTCTTCTGTAAGGTGGAGGTATTTCACCAGTCGGGCTGCTCCAGCTCAAGCGATAAATCGCTTTGCCCTGCCTCTCTTAAAAATCAATGGCACACACATCACATCAATGGCAGACGTGCGTCAGTAGTTTTCTTTAATATTTTGAATAAAACTTATTCAAATTCATCCTCAGGTTTTAGCAGAGTTTCATCGGTATGTCATCGGAGTTTTAATGACTGATTTGTAGTTAATTCAGTTACGTGAGCATTATAATACTGAATTCTAATCTCAGTTTCTTTTATCTCGCATTCATTTGATATATTCTGAAATCTATTCCACAGTATCAACTCCAAATAAACCTTTAAGTAAATATCTATTCACAATTGTAAACATTATTTACGGATTCACTTTTAAAATATAGAATCGACGTGACAGGCAACACCCACAGAATAATGTTTCAATATCGTTTTAGGTTTATGGTAATCGAAGTGTTGTCTCAAATTTCGCACTTACCTAGAATATGTTAAAATAAACACAAGCCGCTTGAGCTCCAGGGAATCTTCACGCAAACGAGAAACTAAAGTAACGACGGAATTACATGTACAATACAAATATTGACATCGGTGTAAACGAAAATGACATTGAGTCAGGTTTCAGTCCAGTGTTTTAAATATGCGCGTTTTGACTGCAGTGGAGAAATTCGCACGAAAGTTGACGCGTGTCATCGCATTTTTTACATTTTGATAAATCAATAATATCGTTCTTAATGTACCTAGTTTACATTAAATAAAACACTTTGAAATTTATAAATAAAAAATTGGAACACCCAGTAGATTGTTACAGTACCTAACTTGTTACCTACTACATTTTTACATTAATGGTTTGAAGATTGAAATGCATCGTTAAAAATCAAGGATTCTAGTAAGTCCGCCAGTTAGATTTTCAACATAGGGCGAACGTATTTTTTCTTCAACAAAAAAATAAGATTCGGTGATGATGATGCAGCGCATCAATGTTTTGTAGATTGTGATTAAGTCAATTTGTCGTAAAAACTCTAGAAGGAGTGACGTCGCGCTAAATTTATCTACGTCGCGTAAAAATTTACCGCTATATAAAAATATAAAAATGTATGTTTTGGTTGAACAGTAACATATTTTCTTTCATAGTTTTTTTTTCATATGTTACTGTTCAACCAAAACATACATTTTTATTATCTACCCTGTCAAGTAAGTAGGAATGTAGTTTTAAGAAAAGCATGTTCCTCATGCTATTAGAGAATATAATGGCCAACCAAATAGCTTCATCGCTAAAGTAACGAGCACTATTATATACCTAGAGGCAGTTCTAGTCATACTTAGAACCATTGCATAGTATGTTATAGGTAAATTATCACGCGATCACTCCGCACAACACCCACGTGTAGATTGACGTTGAGAGGCATCATAAGTTCAGCTGTCTAGACGTATTGATGAATGTACTCGTACATTTATGTGCCATAGTTGAAATTATAAGTATGAGTGTTACGGATGGTCGAAGCAAAAGGTAAATCAACTATTTCAAAGTCAACTATTATTACATTAGTAATACTTAATAATCTCTGTAAAAAACAAATGGACTTACCTCGTCTAGAGGTTCAACGTATACCTATACCAAGTTTCATCTAAATCGGTTCAGTGGTTAGGCGTGAAAGCCGGACCGACAGACAGAGATACTTTCGCATTTATAATATTTTGTTTTTTAAATTGTATAAATAATGCACAGCTTTATCCTAATCAGGTAGTTTGAAAAATATTAAGAATTGAAATGATTTTATTATTTTTATAGTACTAAACGCCGTACTAGCGAACTTTAAATATTAGAAACAGAAAAATTTTATCTCCCCTTGCGGTGCGGGAATTGAACCCACGACCTTCACGTATCGCGCGTGCTGCTCTTACCAACTGAGCTAACCGCAAGTTATCGTTGGCGATGAAATTTTTCTGCTGTATCAACCGTTAGCCTTCCGGTGAGTGCCCTCTGCCGAATATGTTTAGAACTACATACTTATCGGCCCATGGTACATTCGTTGCAGAAATGTTTGAAAACCACGGAATCGAAGACACCTGGCATCTTAATCGATTTTATTATTTTTATAGTACTAAACGCCGTACTAGCGAACTTTAAATATTAGAAACAGAAAAATTTTATCTCCCCTTGCGGTGCGGGAATTGAACCCACGACCTTCACGTATCGCGCGTGCTGCTCTTACCAACTGAGCTAACCGCAAGTTATCGTTGGCGATGAAATTTTTCTGCTGTATCAACCGTTAGCCTTCCGGTGAGTGCCCTCTGCCGAATATGTTTAGAACTACATACTTATCGGCCCATGGTACATTCGAAAAATTTCATCGCCAACGATAACTTGCGGTTAGCTCAGTTGGTAAGAGCAGCACGCGCGATACGTGAAGGTCGTGGGTTCAATTCCCGCACCGCAAGGGGAGATAAAATTTTTCTGTTTCTAATATAATAATTGAAATGATGTTGAAACTCGTCCATCCCAATGATAACATTGATATTTTTGTAATGTACGATTCATCGGTCATCACTGCCAATTGAATTAAATTAAATTAAATATTCTTTATTTTAGACTAGTGTCCATAAGGGTTAGTAACAAATTACTTAGAGACTATGGTTAGTATTAATAACAATTGGTAAAATGTAATTATAAATATTCACAAATTAGTTATTCTATGTTCAGGGATCTGTTACGGGCTGGGTCAGGATTAGGTTTTTAAAAAAAAACTATTTAATTTACCTAAACACTATTTATTGAAAAGAATTGTTAAAAATATATATACTTAAAAAACGCGTTCGCGGGACGAAGTTCCGATCCAGACTAATGATACATTAAATTAAAACAATACGCGTTTCCTATTGCATTGACGTCAATGCAATAGGAAATGGGGATGATAGGTCAGCTATTTATTTTTAATAGCTGGCCGTGCATTTTCCGATATAACAACCCCCCCGTTAAGATTTCTCATCACATCCCTAGTGAGGAGAAATTAATCCAAATCTGATAAAATCAAAGCTTCTAAGAAAATAACTGAAATGAGTCTGGATAAGATCTTAGTCAAGAGTTTATACAATAATGATTAACTTAGAAACTAAGGGTCAATGTAGAATGTATTCTTTTGTGTAGAGATAATATTACGTCTAACTGGACTAGGAGCTAAATCTTGTTCAACTTCCTCCGAAGATGAGGTAGCAGCCTCCGTATCTCGAATGACCTTTTGGCTAGCCTTAGATATAGTTTTATTGTTACATTGGTTGAATATCTGTATACAACATGATGATTCTTTATTACTTTTACAAAATATTTTCCTATTTTTATAAATGAGATATACAAAAATAATTGCTGTTAAAACATAGCTAAAAGATATATAATGAGCTCCATACTTATCGAGATGTGTAGGATTACCTATTTGGTTTAAATCTTGCTCAAGGGCATCGAGATGAATGCTAGCTTGCAATAAAGAGTCTAAATTATTGATGTTATCTAATTTCGTGAACGGCAATTTGGTAATAGTTTTATTATGCTTAAATTTATCACAACAATCGTCTATTATAATGTTAAAGTTGGAAACAGTATTCGTTACATTTTTAATTACTGTATTACCTACAGGAACAAATTGTAATGTCTTATAATAAGCTTTACAGTCCTTTGGTATGGTTAGAATCCCTGTGCCAAATAATATCACATTGGAGTCATCAGGTTGACCGCTACAGGTCACGTGACACTTGCCTGGCTCTGATTGTACGAATATCCAACGATTGTTGCTTATCCTGTGGAACGCATCTACTGACCCATGAAGTAACTTAATACTACAACTAATAGGTATCTTATCAACTATATCCGTTAGTAAAACCGTTTCGCACGATGGGTTTGCGATCGTAGAGTAAACATTCACCATATCACAGATGAAACACTTTTCACTGATCACTTTACACTGGATGAGATCCTTTAAAAGGGAGTAAAACATATGATCAGCTGTTATCGCCAGGTACGCGGCACTTGGCGCGATAAGCGCGAACGTATCAGGTTTCGTTATATCATATGGTACTGGTGATGGGACGACATTATACAAGTTATATACTTGAGGTATCACTAACGGAATCTTAATTATAACAATAATTTTATTAAGATGATAGTAACAAACTAGCCTAGATATATCTATGATTTCGTGAATATTCTGCAACGTTAATGATGTTGGGAGCTCAGAATGTTTAGGAAGACTATTCCTGTGCTTGTCTAATTCACTATACAACTGATAAGGACTGAGTACAGTCGGATGCAGAATGTTTAATTTAGCAAACAGTATGGCGTTGTTAACGTCATCTATATCAAAAGATAACGTTAAGAGAATGGATTCTAATGAAGTCAACAGAGATGTGATTTGTGATTTAATCTCCAATTTGTCATTGCTATTTGTGATCTTTTCCACTATGTTATTAATAATCTCCATATTTTTTAAAAGATGTTGTTCATTCTCATTAACTTTTGATATAGAATTGTTAAATGAAGTTATAGTACTTTTTATTACGTGGATATTATCCTTCATAAGATGGGCTAATTTTTTCTCGTCTGATTGTACATCGTTAATAGCTTGAGAGTATTTTATGGCGTCTTCAGAGTCTAAAGTTCCGAAAAATGTTTTTAAGATAGTTCCTCCGAAGTCTAAAATACCTCTTTTAGAACGCTTATTAGGTTTTTCGTCCGAAATCAAATATGACACTGCTGAAAATTTATTTACGTTATTGATATATTGATTTTTCAGCGCTGTTAGTGAATTAGTACAGTCCGAGTTTATTTTAGAGCTAGGGAAAGAGTTGCAGAATACACTAATCCTTTCTATAAGTAATTCGACCTTATTGAGATGGGGACTTATGTGGCCTACATCTAGGTACGTGATAACATTCCAATTATCATTTATAAACTTAACATCTAAAAGTCTGTCGTAGTACAGCCCTGTACTAGACACGATAGTGGTCACGTATCCGCCGGTTACCAGAGAATGTGCTGACCTGCAATAAGGCAATGATTATGTTTATGTGGTAGGTCAGTAGTGACGTTGTTATTATGACGTGTCAGCTGCGTGTTTTATTTCATCATAATGATGACGTACATGTTTGCGGTTTACGAGCACTGTCACCGTATGATTACCATTGAGTTTGATAATTTTAAAAGGGCCCTTCCACACGGGTGATAGAGCTTTGTTTTGCTTATGATGGCAGCGGATATAAATCGAATCACCTACGCTGTATTTAATTGGTTTAGTGCGGGCATCATAATAATTTTTTGATCTTTCTTTGGAGGACTGGATGTTTTGAAGAGCCTTTTGGCGGCAATAATGGAGTCTGTGATTTAGAGCACGTATATAGTCCGTGTAGGTATTTGTATCGAGTGTGTCGATACTGCTAGGAGTGTAAGGCTTATATCCTAGTAACAATTCTAAAGGCGCAAAACCAGTCGTACTATGAACATTCGAATTGTATGCTATCATAGCGCTTGGGACGTACAGATCCCAAGTGTGTTGATTTTCTCCAATATATGATCTGAGATATTCCTTGAGGGTTGAGTGACTTCTCTCAAGGGCGCCACATGTTTGTGGATGATATGGCGAAGCAAATATATGTTTGATACTGAAAAGTTTTTCTAACTGCCTAAATATTTCGCAACAGAAATTCGTACCTTGATCGGTAATAACTAATTTGGGAATGCCTATGTGTGAGATGTAATTAACGAATAGTTTAGCTGTTTCTTCAGCGGAACAAGTTTGCATGGGATAAGCTTGCGAATACTTTGTGAGATCATCTTGAATGGTGAGTAGAAATTTATATTTATTTTCATAAGTTTCAGGTAATGGACCGACTAGATCGAGAAATATTTTCTCATTGGGACGAGTAGCATTAGATGTTATTATCATTGGAGCTCGGTTAGTGAGCCTCAAGGGTTTGTTTATCTGGCAAGAGCGACAGCTTTTGACATAGTCTTCGATGTCTTGTCGCATGTTTTTCCACCAAAACTGAGGTTTTATTCTATCTAACATGCGGGATATACCGGGATGACCAGCTGAAGCGGAGTCATGGTTGTCTTTAAGAATTTGTTTAACCTCGTCAGGAGTAGGATACTTAATAGAGTTATGATAGATATTGACTTTAATTCCAGTATTATGAAATAGAAAAGATATAATGTTATATAATTTAGTGAATGATAATTTGCTAAATGGGTCAGCGAAGTCCGATATCGCGAACTCTTTTTCTTCCAGGTACCAATATTTAATCATATCGCGATACTCACGAAGGACATTAAATATGTCTTTGTAAGTCATCTCGTCGTAGTGATTGACCCGCACAAACAGGTGAGTAAACACGTGTTTGTCATTTGATGTCGAGTAATAGGTATGTAACTCGCGCTCCATAGTTCGGATATCGGGTTCGCTTGAAGAAGCATTTATAATGTCTAGGCAGTATGGAACAGATTCGTCTAAATCGACCGAAGTAGGATATGCAATTAAGCGGCATTTGGCCTTGAGAAGGGACTCGTTGTGTTCCTCGATTATGGTGTCGTAGGACACGTTAGGTTGTCTGGATATTTGTAGGAATTGATCGTATGTCTCTGACATTGAAGGTAGATCGATTGAGATATTTTCGTTAGAATTGGCTTGCGTTGGATTGTTAATCATTGACTCTGTGTTTGGATTATTAAGATTATCAGTTAACGTATTAATCGGGAATCGAGATAATGCGTCGGCGTTAGAATTAAGTTTACCCTGTTTATATACTATTTCATAGTCATATTCCTCGAGTTTGAGACGCCATCTAATTAATCTCGATCCTGGATCTTTTACATTGAAGAGCCATACTAAAGGGCGATGGTCAGTAACTATTTTGAATTTGCGACCATAAATATAAGGTCGGAAGGTCTTGACTGCAAATAGGATGGCTAAGAGTTCTTTCTCAATCGTAGAGTAATTGCCTTCTGCCTTATTCAAAGTGCGCGATGCATACGCTATGGGCTTATCTTTACCGATTTCGCCTTGAGACAGCACGGCGCCTACTGCATAGTTTGACGCGTCAGTAGTTAAAATGAAAGGTTGGCTGAAATCGGGGTACTGGAGAAGAGGAGCTGAGGTAAGTATTTTTTTTAGGATATTGAAAGATTGTTCTTGGTCGTCAGACCATAGAAATGCAGCATCCTTTTTGAGAAGAGAAGTTAAGGGTTTTGTTATTTTTGAAAAGTTTTCTATAAAACGTCTGTAATAGCCCACTAAGCCGAGAAAAGATTTAATATCTTTGGGATTTTTAGGAGTAGGGAATCGAGTGACGGCTTCAATTTTCTCTGGATTGGGAGACACACCCTTGTCTGTTATAATGTGCCCGAGATAGGCGACTTCGCGCCTTAGGAATTCACACTTATCTGGTTGTAATTTGAGATTAAATTTGCGAAATCGCTCGAAGATAAGGTTTAACTTTTGCATGTGTGAATTAAGGTCAAAACTAAAGCAGACGCAATCGTCCAAGTAAATACAGCAATGGAGTCCTTGAAGACCAGATAGAACTGTATTCATAAGCTTTTGGAAGGTGGCGGGTGCATTCTTAAGTCCAAAGGGCATTCGTGTGAATTCGTAGTGTCCAGACGCATCACCATTAGTAATTACGGTGAAGCCAGTTTTTGGTGCGTCAGTGACCTTGAGATTGAGTTGATGAAATCCTGATGCTAAATCAAGGGTGGTAAAGTATTTAGAGTGACCCAGTTGGTCTAGGATATCAGTTATCAGCGGGAGAGGATATATTTCGGTAACTGTAGCGTCGTTTAATTTGCGGTAATCAATTACTATTCTCCACTTTTGTTTACCTGAGGCGTCCGATTTTTTCGGTACAACCCACACTGGTGCGCTCCAGGGTGAAATTGAAGGTCGAATGATTTTTTGGTTTAACATTTGTTTTATTTGTTTTTCAACCTCATCTTTATGGCACTCTGGAAATCTATAAGATTTGACATGAATAGGGGCAGCGTCTCTGGTGTTAATTGAATGTTCAATTGCATTAGTTGATGATAGAGGTTCTCCTTCTAAATGGAAAATGTCTGTGAACTTGGAACAGCAATCATAGAGAGCATTTCGCTCTTCGTCATTGAGATGGGACGTTCTTATGAGGTTGAGAACTTTACGAGATCTATCTGATGATGTAAATTGTTGCTGAATATTAAAAGAGTGCTCAAAAGGGGTGGATGACTGATTATTAAAAGGCAATAAATGAACTCGATAATCCTTGATTAAGACTTCAGAATCTGTAGTGTTAAGTACTGAAACATTAACACGATTATTTGGTTTGATTTTGACGATACAGTTAGCGAGAATAACACCTTCCGAGATATGATGATCTAGAATGAGACCTTCAGAGAGATTAAAGATTTCTGATGGTGAATTTGAAAGTGGACACTCGATAATGGCTTCCGATCTTGGAGGTATAACATAGGAAGGCTGATTAAAATGTATTTGAAAAGCATGACCTTGGATTATTAGTATGTTTTGAGAGTATTGAATATTAGAGTCTAATTCTTTTAAAAGATCATTGCCTAGGATGCCGTCATATTTCAGATTGACGTCATCATCGATAACATGGAATTTGTAAATAAATGTAATAGCCTTGGCCAAGTTATTAGGTTCACATTGAAATTGGAGGTCTAAAGACCCTAGGGTTTCGCAAAATGAGTCATTACTACTGAGACCTTTGAGTTTAATTTTGTCTCGTTTGAGCGTTGGTCTCGTATCAAAGTTTTTAAGTTTTAAGATGCTAACACTTGATCCCGTATCTATGAGAAAACAAAGGGGAATTTTAGCATAGTTAGTTTTCAAATAAATGTGAGGCAACGATATCTTATTATATGACGAATTAATTTCGTGTATAGGTATAGGATCATCAGGACCTGTTATAATTGTAGGACTGAATGAATTAAGAGCTTTAGTGACAGGCTGAAATGATTTTTCATAAGGACTCAATGATTTATTAGATCCCGTAGGGGTCGATTGAGTTTGAACTTGATGTGACCTCAATGACTTATCAGATCCCGTAGGGGTCGATTGAGTTTGAACGTTAATAGACCTCAATGACTTATCAGATCCCGTAGGGGTCGATTGAGTTTGAATTTTAGGAGACCTCAATGACTTATCAGATCCCGTAGGGGTCGATTGAGCTTTAATAGACCTCAATGACTTATCAGATCCCGTAGGGGTCGATTGAGCTTTAATAGACCTCAATGACTTATCAGATCCCGTAGGGGTCGATTGGGGTTTTTTAATTACATGATTCGACGATACAGGGGCTCTAGTATGAGCGTGTCGAAGAGTTTTATGATCATTATAATTTCTATAAACTGGTAAAGAGTCTAAAGTGCCTTTAACTATCGGAAAACGACGGCACGTTATCGCACTCCGATTTGCTAGTTTAAATGCTGACAATCAAATTCGCCTTCGTTTTCACACGATTTATGTTCAGGTGTCGGTGACGGCGGCGCCGATGAAGGTGGCGTATATGAAATATGATGATTAGGAATATTGTTTGAAGTATGATACCGTTCATTGTTATATTTACGCTTACGGCATAGGGAGATATCGTGTCCTTTACTTTTGCAATACCTGCAGAAAGACTGGTTTGATTGGTGATTAAAATCTTGATTTTGCCGTGATGTTGTGGGTTGAGACCATTTATTAATCTCATGAGATTCACGAGGTTGAATGCGTTTCGGTCTATATAAACATTCAGGTTCAGAGTGCCCTGTCTTTCCACAAGTTTTGCATTTAGGCTTAGTTATCGACTTAAACAAAAGATTCTGAATCTTTTCCTCTTCTAACGCTATGTTGATGGCATTGTTAAGCGACTTAGGATTGCGACAGCGAACATTATTCCCTAAACGAGGATGCAATCCCAAGCTGAAAGTGTGCAATGCTAAATCTTCCGTCATTGCAATGCGGCCAGATAAGTCCTTTTTCAATGTTTCAGAATTATGAATTTCTGACTGAAGGTCAGTTAAGCAAGTTTCTACGCGGAGTGTGAACTCTGCAACTGTTTCATTTGGTTGCTGTTTACAACCCTGCAAATCTAAAAGCAAATGACTATAGTGTTTCCTTTCTCCGAAGTTTTGTTTCAGGAAGGATTTAAGGGAATCGAAATCATTAAAAATTTTGTTGGAGCAGGCTATTTGCGCCTTGCCCTCAAGTTTTGAAAGGATAAATTTAAAAAGTAATACTCTTTGCATTGGGGCTGCAAGGTCTAATGCATTTTGGCAATTAGTTAGGAAGGCAGTGAGTGTTTCACGTTTACCATTATAAGAGCTGATAAAATTACATAACACTTGTATTGGAAAAGGTTCTAGTATGAGAGTTTCTCCAACAATCATCTGGGAGGATGTCGATTTCTGTTCGACTGATTTTTTACACTCAGATTTAGCATCAGTCATTTTTACTACTTGGAGTAATGGAAACTTGCAAAATTTAAAAAATGATATTGAAAACGTAAGTTACTAATTTATTAAAATAAGGTAAGTACCAATGATATATCGAATGTGACCGTTTAGATTTAAGCGAATAGCGATAACAGTTAATAATAATGTTTTACTTACAGGATCAGCGAGAACGCGAACAAGAGGACTTTCATTTCAGGGGCCGAGGATTTGCAGATGCCAGACGAGCGGAGACAGGAGCAGCGCAGCAGCACGGGCGGCGTAGCGGCAGGAACAGCAGGGGCGGCTTGGTAGGAGCGGCAGGAGCGGCTTGGCAGGAACGACTTGGCAAGAGCGGCACGGCAGGTGCGGCGGGAGCAGCTCAGTAGGAGCAGCACGATGACACAAGGATGGCAGCGGTAGGGCTATCGCACTTGCCCTTCAGGAACTCAGGAATCTTCGGCTCGTCGCTCTCACGGCGGCGGCGATGGGCGGCCCAACACTCACTGGGCGGCAGGGATAGAAGAACTTGTCGACGTGCAGCTTGCACACCGGAGTTGGATCACTTTTTAGTATTTTATCAGATTTGCGCGACGCGATGGAATTCCAGCAGAACGATTTAAACGACCACGATTATGATGCTGGAATCCCACTTCTGACACCACTGTTACGGGCTGGGTCAGGATTAGGTTTTTAAAAAAAAACTATTTAATTTACCTAAACACTATTTATTGAAAAGAATTGTTAAAAATATATATACTTAAAAAACGCGTTCGCGGGACGAAGTTCCGATCCAGACTAATGATACATTAAATTAAAACAATACGCGTTTCCTATTGCATTGACGTCAATGCAATAGGAAATGGGGATGATAGGTCAGCTATTTATTTTTAATAGCTGGCCGTGCATTTTCCGATATAACAGATCACTCTTTGGATCAAACACCTCCAAAGAGGAGATGTGAGCCTGTTTGCAAGTATCTGCAGAACACTGTTGTGGCTGCTACGCACTCTTTTTATAAGGGATACCGTTTTTTTTGCGTATTACGGCATTGATACGGCCGTCTATAAAGTGCTCAGCAAACCAATGTGCCAATGTACCGCTGAATTCTGTTACATTAATATTATAGTCGAAATTGGAAATTTGGCATACATTGTCATACTAACGTCAACTTTATTCACGCTATGACTTTTTATCGTGTTCATTTTCATATTAGTATTTGTGGGGCACTAATCATGTTTTAGTACCACTTTATTACAAATTGAACAAAAAGCAGCATTAAAAATAAATTAATTCCTCTGTTAGAATCCCAATAGTTGAACACATTAAAAGATTTAACTCGGGAAATTAATAAATTATTGGCTTGAATTTCATTTTTTGGTCGTCTAGGAATTCCATTTAATTTTATTGTAATAATTTTATGATAATCATAATTAATTCAAACCGTTTTTGAGTTACGTAGCAGAAGTCTCACGAACATTACAATCCTAGTAATTACAGAAGGCTAGTGCTATTTAAAGTAATCATTAGTAAGCTGACTAAGAGCGTTGGCTAGTGTTGCTAGATGTTAATAAAATAAATAGTAACTATTGTGTTTCATGCTGGGTCTTCTTGATAGAAACAACCTTCCAAATACAGTAGTAGTTTTACTTTAATTTGACGATTCATAAATGCTTTTGTGAAGTTCATCTGAAAAAAGACATTTTCTATTTTTTGAATTGCAAAGTAAAATACATTTGTAAGAGTTTACGAAATTCGACTCTATGATAATGTAGTCGTTTGATTTTAGGGTCGTGAATTGTATTCCAGGGTCGAGTAAAGCGTGTGTGGTGATTAAGCTGGTACCTATTGTTGTAAAGATGATTTGATTTCAATGATAAATATTTTAGCTTAATACATTACCGTTGATTTTTAAACAAACTGAAATCAGATAATAAATATTTGCATGTTTTACCTACATAAAAACATTAATTGATACTTTATTTTTATACTGTCAACGATGCATCATTAGTGTCTGAATCGAAAATTTATCTTTCAATTATTGAGGTTTTTTACTGGATTTTTTTTATAAGTCGCATAAATGTTTAGTAAATGATCCTTGCAAACTCTTCTTATTTTCTGCGTTAAAACTATTTTTTAAATGACATCCGTTTTATTTTTATAAATCGTTAATAAAAACTACATTAAGCTGCCACTGGTTTGGTATCTATGTACCGAGATAATACCGGCAAAAAACTCACTATAACATGCTTAAGCTCAACTTCAAACGAATTTTGAATCAAGACAAATACTATCTCCCAAATTTACCATCGCACTCCCTTTTATCATCTTTTTGCAAAAAAGTCATGCTTTTTTGAATAATCTGGCAACACCAGGCTCGCCGCTTCCCACAGCGCAGCGCCCGCGCACATGCGCTTGCGCATCGATTAATATTGCTCAGCGCTAATCGCTGGAGCTGCGCAATTAGGGATAGCTCTGGGCTCGCTGATGCTGACTCGAAGAAACGCGGTGAGGAAGCTCTGCAATCATTTTTATGGTTACCAAGCCGCTCAGATAGTTGTGCGAAAAAAGTATTCATCGATACTATTATTATAAATGCGAAAGTAACTCTGTCTTTCTGTGTGTCTGTCCGGCTTGCACGCCTAACCCACTGAAATTTGGTATAGGTATACGTTGAACCACTAGAACGGACGTAGGCTACTTTTCGTTTTGAAAATATGCGGGGATGGAGGTGATACCGCCCTTGAAAGTTTTTATAGGAAAATGTTTATTTTTTAACTAAGAGATATGAAATTTGGCACAAGTATAGCTCAAAATTAAGATTTTAATATGAACTACTACTTATACTTAACTGGTACTTTTTATTTCGAATATTGGGGGAGATAGGTGTCAAACCGACCGTGAAAGTGTGAAATCCACGCGAACGAAATCGCAGACACAGCTAGTTCTAATATAAAGTCTACCAGGCAGTATTAGTAATTGGCTTTAAATATATTTAAAAAGCATGCGTTTTGTAAAAATCAAACGCATTTTCCCTAATTCTACTGTCAGTTGTGCTTAACTACAATCCCATAGCGATGTAAACAGGTGTGTCGACATAAGAGGCTTATGAAGTCGACGGCTCGGAAGCAATCGGCTTTTAAATATTGGCTAATAAACGAAGGTACATTATTTGTAAAGCTATTTTCGTTCTTTGAACTTAGTACGCGGAAAAAATATTTTTAAAAAGAAACATTAGAAAATACTTAAACCAATAAAGGTTTTCCCGCACAGTATGTACATAGTAATGTACGGCAACCAAATCGAATCGCTTTGACCTTTGTTATAGCGATGGAGAGATCAAAAGAAATTCACATGGCTGATAAGTCAGTTATCAAGACGTGTATTTTCTATGTGGATTGAAGGAATTGTAATAAAAAATAATAATTAAGCGACGATAAGTTTTCCCATTTACAGCGATTTAGTCGATTTTTCTGACACTATAGTATCTGCACGAAAATAACTGGCTAGTTTTCTATGAAAGAGAGAGACAGAGCCGGCTTACAACTAGAGCAAAATATGCCGTTACATTTTTTGATCTTAATCTTTTCCACCTAGACCCCTTTCGAATCGCGCGATAAGGAATTTCGTTCCAAAACCATCACTAGAAAATCACTGAGAAGATAAATTTAAATATGTGCCTTCAAAGATTCCTATCTCTTATCGACTAATTCAAAGAATATTTATAATATATTTCATCACTCTTCTTTTAGCTGATCTTTCTTTGATTTGCCTGATAATAATCAATTTCCTATCATATATGATACTTTATACGAGCAAGAAATCTCGTGAATCGGCTGCTATACTGTTCCGGGCGCACTGCGCGGGCGCAGAGTAATGGTCTCAAACTGCTGTAAATACCCGCTAAGTTGCCGCGTTAATGGCGCAATATAAATATCATTTCAGTCTGGAAGCCTATAAACGTACAAGCAAAATCGGATTATCAAACTAAAATTGAATGCACGACCTTGTCTTTTTTCTACCAAAATAAAGGTAGTTATGGTTTTCTTAAGTATGTAAACGGAGTAATAAATTAGATGCCCCCATTGTACATATCTACGGAGTTTCTTACCAGTATCTGTTTGATATAAAAGTATTTTTTTAGTATTCGTGCATTGTTTATACGTAACTTACTTCCGTTAAGATATTTTAAGTAAAATTAAGGTAAAGTAAGGTTTTATAAAATTAAGCTTTCGAGTGAATATACTGTTCTACGGTATCTGAAACCAATACTTTTGTTGCATCTATCTTTGATTTATGATAGATTGCTTAGTCACTAAATTATTTAAAACAATGTCACTTCCTGTTGTCTGTCATTTATATGTCACCGTAACATTATAAACATCGTTAGATTACAATCTATCTCGTAAGATTGTAAACTGTCGAAAGATTGAACCGTAACATTATGATTGCAATTTAAAGCATTATTATTACATTATTTAACATTTCAAAGTTTAAAATGAAACGCGAAAGTTTTAAGGTTTGAAGAAATGTTTATTTAGTGACATGACCATACGTATAAAGAACAGCAAATTATAAATAAATTTAATTTTTATACATAATTATATTTACATATATACACCGTTATTTTTTATTTACCATAAAAATTTTAATGACGAATGTAGGAAGAGGTCTTAATCGTAAATGTGAAAACAGTTTTTTTTTCGGGTAATAATGACAAGAGTTATTACGTTTTGTATTTTGCCGAAATTAGCAACAAATGTGTTGTCATCCATCGTATTACTCAATGAAACTGTTAGCGCACAACATCACAACTTGTCTCTCCTTCCCTTTCACAAAGAAAAACAAGTTCTCACGACATCGTAATAAGGTTGAGATTGCACTAGCAATGCCCACTCAGCTGAGCTCCCGATAGGTTCGCGAAGCGTAATAATAATGAAATTAGTCAAAACACTTTCATTTTTTATAATTCTAACTTTCCCTTCATAATTTATCCGGCTAAGGACAGTCAAAAATTACGTTTAAGTTATTAGGTATCTACCTAGTTGTCGAAAATATCAGGTATTCATAACTAGGCAAGTAAAACGAATTTTGGCGTATTTAGAAAGCTAGAATCACACCTATTATAACAAATTATTTGCATTATGTACACTACACTTTTACACTATCTAAATACGTGTAGATAGGTAGCTATCTACATGTATTTCAAGAACTGTTCGAAATGTCCACCTTCGTTGTCAATGCACAGACGCGCTCGTTTCTGTAAATTTCCTTTTAAGGAATTAAGTACACTTTGTTGTTTTTTCACTTGGTTAAAAGCGTCTAAAATTCGCTGTTTTAAAACTTCAACACTGTTCGGTTCACTGTCATAAAGCAGTCGCTTAATCTCACTCCATAAAAAAAAATCGAGTGGGGTAAGGTCAACGGTCAACACGAAACTGGATTGCGCGGGCGCAGGGGTTGTTATGCGTGTGTGTGTGCGCGTTAACATAGACAAGGAAACGATGCGATTATTCAATGAAAACGTAGTATTGATGCGCGCTAGTCGTAGTAAAATGATAGATTGCCTGTTATTTCCTTTTTTAAACAGATAAATTACTAACTCCGTTTTTTTTAATTTATACATACACAAATGTATTATGTAACTGATACTGATAATGTGGTTAAAATTTTTCTGGTCAATAAAAAATATTCCTGTATATGCATATGCTGGGGCATAGACTTCTGAGCGTACTGTTTCTGTCTAGTTGCCGTACTGTAGTAATATTTAGATCGTGCTAATGGCGACGTCTGTAATGCGCGCGCGCACCGCACTATGATATGTAGCGATGACCTCGCCGCAAAATACCTACCTAATAGCCGGCTCCTACGTATAAGACACACCTCTTTAAAAACTGTAATGATCTTAATGAAGGTGCATTCATTGGGTTTGTAAGCCATTCCTAAAATGAAATATTACCTTTGTGGTGTAGCAGTTAGGTCTTTGTGCTCCAAAACCGGGAGGTCGTGCCTTCGAGTCCCGCCGAAGAAATTTTCAACATTGTACGATTTTCCGATTTTGGTTAGTTTTCTCGATTATTTTTTCTGATTTCTCCAATTCTGGAACCTGATTGTGCTGAGAAAAGCAAATTGAGCCTTTGGTTCCAATATTCGGGCATAACGATTTATCGCTCGAAATGGAGCAGCCCGACTGGTGAAATACCTCCACGGTGTGGTTTGTACCAAGGTTTTGTTGTGTTCCTGCATGTGAGTAAGATTTCCAGAGCTCCTGGGGTGTCAAGCCTTCAAGGTAAGGGCGACAAGTACAGTAACAGCTATATTTTGCTGTACTTGTCGCCCTAAACCTTGGACCTCGTTACCTTAACAATCTTGATAATATCATGAAACATAGATTTGGTTTCTCTTGCAATCGTTTTTGAGGTCAGCTGGCATTGTCACATGTTTTTATCAGGCTCGTCAAATGAGGAAAGAAATTGTCAAATATTTTTGACAGACCCTCGGCTCCGTAATGAATATGGCACCAGGAAGATGATAAGGAGAATGAATCGGATCCTATAAAACAATTGAAGAGTCGAGCCACATCATTAGATGTAATGTGTAGGCAAGTACATGACCAAACGCGTTTTAATAACAACTGAAGCAATCTCTACTGATAAGGTTCTAAGAATAAAGTCGACTACGATGACCTAACCTAGCGAGTGAGATATAAAATATTGTTTCGTTATACAGATTTAACCAACGTGATGTAATCGGAAGCCGTTATGACAGTCGTCTTGTTCTTAAATACTTTAAGTTAGTTTATGCTTTTTTAAATAATACCCTCATCCTTCTTATTTGAGATAAGACCGATAGTTAAAGCTCTTGGTTGTTAGCATCTCAGTTGACATATCTACGGCTTGGTGGTGATGGTCCAGTTGAATATGCCAGCCCCAGTCTCCACCCGACCACCCTGGGGGAGTAGACTCGGTGGTGTTATCTTTGGTCAGGTTGACCTAATTTTTGAGGCGATGTGGTCAGACCGGGAGGGTTAAAGTAGGTCCTTTTTTAAAGCAGGGAGTCCCACACAGGCCGTCGCGTCCCTCGGGTAAACGGGTCGTGGATTCTAATCTTACACAGGACTAACATTCATGTGAAAAACATTATATAACACAAGCCAAGGGCTTATCCAAATTGGGATGAGGCGAATGTATGCGATGTTAGATAATAATTATAGCTGAAGAGCTAAGAAATGTAGTGTACTTAATTTCCTCAAAATGTATTCAACATTTTCTAATTTAAGGATGAACCAAAAATGTAGAAGAGATAGCTCTCCTGGTAAACGTCGTTCCGCCTACGTTGATCATTTTTTAAACCTTCTTAAGACCTCCACAGCATTATCAAAACCAAAACCAGCTAACATTGAATAACATTGACTTTGACTTATGAATAAAGATAAATTTGGGTTGATTAATAAATGTACTAACGCCATACATTTTGATTGTTTCAGGTACATAACACATGATTTGGTAGACATTTTCTAAATTTTGTGGTCATCGGTAAGTTAGGTACTGTAAGCGCAAAGTAGAAGTAGCAGCGAAACTGGAACTACTAACTCACCTTTCTTGAATCATAATCTACGAAATTAGTAAAATTCCGCGGCACGACCAAATTTCAATATCGGTTTAAGCCAAAACTGTGTTTGCAGAACAAAGTACGGACCCTTTAATATCTGATCGCAGTTTTAAACCCGCTCCAAGCGTCTGACCTTTACTCTGTCCTTACTCCGAGTCACGTAAGTAGCTTTTTCATTAATTAAAAATTTAATCGATAATTAAATCGTGACTTTACGGCTGGTGCGACAGTCGTATCCTTCGAGAACGAGTATTTCAAGTCGAGACAACGTCATATTTTTGCTAAGTAGCTACTTATGATTTTAATGTAATCTTGATTTTTCGTCACTGCATTTTATAAGGTAGTCGTTTGAACTTTTGTAAGTATAATTTTTGTTGCGTAAAATGTGCGACGGGCAGGCTTTATGGTTTTTAATTTGTTCAATACATGATTTATAAGCTTCACTGGGTATTATCGGGTCAATTTGGAAAACGATATTTTCATTCGGGTCTGGGTGTTGCGGTACCATCGTTATTTCTGAGCTTTTTTTGGTCTCGCGTCTTCGTTCGCGTTATTTTGGGATAAAACATCGCATTTGTAATTGTGGTATCTGGTATATAGCAACCAAATTTTATCCAAACCTATTCAGTGGTTTTTGCGTGAAAGAGAACATACATCCATTGGTTCAATCAAACAAACGTTCACGTTAGTAGAATTTTCAAATATAATTTCAATTAAATGCTATCTTGTATACATATATTTTTACATAAAATAATATTTAAAACATACTAAAAATATTAGTACAAACGTATTTTTTAATTCTATTAACATGATGTGTGATACTGTTAACGAAACTCAAATTTAATGTTCTATGTATTACATAATTTATATTCAATGATTCGTGTTTTGTTGAAGTGCCTAATAAATAAATCATCAACTTAATGACTATAAAAATCACATATAAACGCCATTTCACTATGCTAAGTAAAATGACTCGAACGAGACAAATAGTAACAGAATACCTGACATAAAATTTCCTCATAACAATACTATATTCGATTTCCTCATTGAAAGAATGTTCATATGATTGTGTAATATGACGTTTTTACAATATTATATGTGCACGAACATGGGCGTTACATGATATGTCGTACAGACAGACACCAGCCAGACGGAGTGATATCATGTTTCTTAATTCTTGTCACTTGTGTTTGATGACGGTCTGTAAACGGTACTAAAGGATCCAAGAGGCTTCTTCAGATGCTTGCCATAATACGAGTACTACTAAAATTATAAACGCGAAAGTTTATAATCATGTTTTAGTATTTTTTAGTTCCCTCTATAGTTATTTGTCACGGTCTTATTAGTGTTACTATTGTTTATCCATATATTTATCCATATACATATACATAATCATTGCATGTTATAGTTACCTTTAATTTTAAAATCAGTTTATTCTAAGAATTAATATTATCTTTACTTTTCTTTTATTTTTTCCTTTTATTGCGGTATGATACAGATATAAATAACATACAGCCTGTATCTTTCGTTGATAATTCAATAAATAAATAATACAAAAATAAACTGCTGATTGTATTTCTTATGATTGTTTTAAATTACTTACGCAATTTCTCATTTTCACCGTATCCAAACAAACTTTCTGCGTGACCCAAGGGTTGACTGGTAGAAAACGCCCCTATCATTATCATTTACTAAAGGTGTTGTACTTTTTTGTGATATAAAAATTTTAATCTTCTTATATATAAATATGAATCGCTGTTCTTTAGTCTCGCTAAAAGTCGAGAACAGCTAGACCGATTTGGCTAATCTTGGTTCTGAAATAATTGTGGAGGTCCAGGGAAGGTTTCTTCAGGGAAGCTCGAAACTTGAATTAAAATATAGACTACTTTTTGTTTCGAAATTAGGGGAGAAAGGGGTAAAACCGACCATAAAAGGATGTAGTTTACGCGAACGAAGTCGCGGGCACAGCTAGTAGCATATAAATTGACAAAAATTACATAAGTGCAGGACTATTTTAATCTTTCTACAAATATTTATCACTAACAAAGCCTTGTACAGTGTAATAAGCTTTTTTCGCAAGCCATATGTTGATTAGATTTTTAAATCAATGCATGCACATAATGATTTGCGAGTAGACTGCTGGTGTGACTGTCTTAAATCGCTTCATCTCTTATCGTTATAATTACAGCTCATCGTTACGTCGTTGTCTCATAACGGTGAGAGTAATTACTCGTAATTAACAATTTATCTGAGCGAGGTGGGGCGTCATAATCTCGTTTGTATGACGATAATGACGCAAAATGATGATCATTTAATGATGTTGAGATTTGGCATGCTTTAGTGACACCAGGAATTGATGGACATACATACTGAATTGTTTTATATTGTTTATTATGTCTGGCATCCGTGGCGCGGTGGCAGTGGCGCCAGAAACTAAAGGGTCTATGTTCGATTCTCGGGAAAGTCTTTGTGGAAAATGAAGTATGTACTCTGAATTGCCGTATGTGACATAATAATATATATTTGTGAATGTTTAGACAATTCCGACATCTTGTGAATAGGTAAGTGCTTTAACTATTTATCATAGAATCTCAGTAGAGTATGTGAGGTTGGCCATTATTTAATCGTATTTATATTAAAGTTTATTGTTAATTACGGATATGTAATGGGCGTACTAATTAAAGTTTCTGCATCACAACGAAATAAATCATACCACGTCAAGATTCTCAGTACTAATAATAAATTCCCAACCATTACATACTATCAAGTCATATTCCAATCGCCGGGTGTTTGTTTTCAGTGTATTTAAATACAATGAGACGTTAACCTCTTTTCACTATGAATCAGCCCAATAGGCTGGTATCAAGAATGCCGAGTACCTATTAGTTTTGCTTAGAGTATTTATACAGCCAGACAATACATTTACCAACAATAAACTTTCAATAGATTTTTACATTAGACAAAACAACAGAAATATTCATCACCTATGATAGCTTGCGGTTAGCTCAGTTGGAAGAGCAGCACGCGCGATATATGACGGCCGTGGGTTCTAATCCCACACCGCAAGGGGAGATGGAACTTTTTATGTTTCCTTGTAATATACATACTTTTTTTGTGCTTATGAATGCATTTGTAATGTAAACTTTAAGCCTTTCGCGTTATATTTTAAACATTATTGAAGTGACTTCAATAACATTTTGTTGAGTGAGAATGTGAGGGTGGATGAAGATTTGCAAGCTCTTCGAACAGACGAAGGCGAGCGAGACCAGTCAGCTCGTGAGCACGGTTGGTGCAACCTAACGGAAACGTCGGGCAGTAAGTAGTTCGTATTAACTACTAAATAAAAATGGTGTCGCGTATTGACCCGTTAATTTATTTTAAGCATTTGTAAAGCATTTGTTAATATCAGAATTAAAGGTAAATGTATATTTTTTTTTTGGTGTACGTACTGATAAAGTTAGTATCCAGTTGTTAAAAACATGTTATCTGCTTAAAATTAAAGTTTTACATTGTATTATTTTTCCTGCCAGCCAGACTTTGGCGTCGCGCTATAGAGTCATAATGCAAAACAAACTTTTTAATACTGTCTCGTATCGGGTGTTGTGGTACCGTCGTTGTCTGATTTCTGTAAAAACAAGTGCTTTAACCACTAACCATAGACTCAGAGCAATGCCTGTAATGGTGTCTACTATTTAAAATCAAAGTTAAGATCATGGTCTACAAGCAATTTGCTTTCAGTCCACTCTGGTGCGACATATTTATCTAAGTAGGTGGTGTTCAATTGAACAATTTTCGATGGCTGCTTTATTGAGCTTTGTGTTTGACACTTCAATGTCCGATGTGTTTCATATTGCACGATCGATCCAACAATTAGTATCTAATAGCTCTGGTGAACTCTACGACAGCGTATTAAGATTCAATTTGTCATTGATTACATAGATCAAGGTAAGGACGTCAGAAATGAGCGTTGATTTAATTCCCGAATATAAGACCTTTTTAACCGACTTGAAAAAAGGAGGTACTCAATTCGATCGTATTTGTAATATAGATTTTGGTTTTTATTTTTTTTATGCACAATATTTCGACGGCGGTACCATATACGCAGACCAAGGTTTAATGATAACGTTCCAATAAAAACGAGGGGAAATCCGTTTTTTTTTAAATTGTTATACACTAATTATTCTTGAACGTAAAGTGTCTTAATCATTTTATAATAAACAAATCAATTACAATAAAAAAAAATTGATAATTCTAGAATATTTTGTTAAATATTAAAAAATAAATGATATATAATCTACGAATTGACTGCTCTGGAAAGTTTAGCACGATTTTAATTTCGTTCTCACATATTTTTCTGATGATCCATTCTAAACACACTCTCATTTTCTACTAAATGTCAAAAGGGCTATTTGAAACCTTAAGCGAACTTTTAGAAAATGACACTACATTAAAATTGATTGATTGCCTAAATGATGCAAATAGTCATACAGTACTCGTAATAACAAATGCTTGCGGCAAATTTACGAGCTGTACACTGTTAAAGCATTCGAAAGCCTATTGTCTGAAGAATAAGGCTTCTGGTACAGTAATGCACAAGTTGCTTTGTAGATGTTGTACATACAGAAGCATGTCGGACTATACTTTGGACCGGCCTTATGTGGTGCGCATAAGATCTAAAATCGGACTACAAGTGTTTACCTTGCTGTCGACCTTACCATTCGTTCATGTTCTGACATGACGTCTCACTTCACTCGTCCGTCATTGATCGATCATGTTCAGGAGTGCGAGACTTCGGAGATCACTGCATCCATTATGTATTGTGAAAGCTTGGTGCACCCACCAAGCTTATGTGTGTTGCCGAAATATCGATAGATTCACTTTTTATCAGTTATTTTTATTTAAAAACTTTTTGCACAAACAAGTACAAAAGATGAACTTAATGCTAGGAGCATTCTCTACTAGTAACCGTTGGGTCATGCAGATAGTTCGTTTATGGGTGCGGTAACAGTAAAAATGTGAGTATGGATTACAACAAATTGAATAATAATAGAAAGCAATAAATTAAACACCAGAATAGAATATTCATACATAGGTACATGGTAAATTAATACAATAATAAAATAGAATATATAAATATATGTCTATAGTTGACCTCGGATATCATCTATAATATCGATAGATTGCTAAGTTTAGTTCAATAATATTATACTGCAATACTGTCAATAGTATCGATAGAATATCAATATAATAAGTATCGGCCATGACTATTGTAATAATAATTGATACTTTCGATAGGGCAATCGATAATATTGCTTTTGCCCAACTATCGATATTCTATCGATAGACTGTCGATACTGGACTATCGAGCGGCAACACTATTGGTGGGTAATTCCTCGGCTGTGGTTTGAGCGTTTAACCTTTGATTAGTCATGGCACTCAGTGGGATAAGTTGTTGTGAAAATGATGGGCTCTAACCATCAACATCAACACGGGAAACTGTGGTTTGCTATTTCTTCACAGTAAATCCATCTTGATGGACTATATTCTGAATGGGAACAATACATATGACCTAGGACTAAGTAACAAAGCCAGTTCTTACTCATGGCATTGTCCGGTTTTCCATTTTCGTGTAGCTTATTAAACCATCAAATCAATCGTCTTCCTCTCATTTACTATAATAAAACAGATTATTATTATATTCGTAAAAAACATGCATACCTATAATATGTTTATGTGATTTTTATCTATAGCTTTAATTTAAAATCGTCTATACATTAGCAGCCAGCAATAAGCTGCTGTATTGTTAGATGAATGAAAATGTATTTGTATCCACTTTCAGCACCTGCCAAAAATATCAAAAGGTGCTGAAAGTGGACTAGGCCAGGTGCTCATAAAGAGGGTTCTACCTGACTAACAGAAGTTACTGTATTTTTCAGATCTTTATTTGTCATGTAACTCAATAAATAACTTCCCATATTATTTAAAAGATAGTTGAACAATGAATGGTATGACGACTGTTTGGTAGTCTTTCAAGGACTGCTAAATTGATTGGAATACAATTTGGCATGAGGTTTTACTATGGAATAACCCAAGCAAAGTTAGTACGTTTATATATTAAAAATACAACCGTGAATGAAAGTCGATCCTACTTTATGTAGAAAAAGAATTACACATGGATGTTATCCTGCTTTGCAGTGAAACTAAACTCAATGGCATATTACTGTACTATATCTATAGTGACTCACTCCAGCTTCGCACAATTGCAATGTAAATATACTATTATATGTATGCAATACATTTAAACCTTCCTTTTGATCCACTCTATCTATTTAAAAGCCCGCATTCAAATCCGTTGCGTAGATTTAAGGATACGTAGGGACAGACAAATGGAAGTGACTTTGTTTTGTACTCAAGGTCTTAAACTAGCCTGGGGCCCTAGGGACACATTAATTTGGAGCCCTTGGGCATACAAAAATTTAGAAAATAAAATATGCAAATTATACTCAACTTTTTGAAATAAAATGTCATGTCATCTATGATATTAGAATGCGAGGGTTCTTTAGTTAGAGAAATGTCGGTCCTTCGGGGCCCTCAGATAGTGGGGGCACAGGGCACAGGCCCCAGGTGCCCTTCTGGTGAAGACAATACTGTTTGTACTGTGTAATGATATGTGCGATAAAACATTGAAATAATATCTTAATAAATATAATTAAATAAATATTGGACAACATCACATACATTGCTCTGATCCTATGGTAAGTGACTAAAGCACTTGTGTTACAGAAATCAGAAACAACGACGGTACCACAACACTCAGACCCGAGACAATATAGAAAAGTTCGTTTCCCATATTGACCCGACCGGGGATCGAACCAAAGCCAAAACGCCAAAGCCCGGCACGCTTGCCTCTCGGCTACGGAGGTCGTTATGTACATATTCTCTCTTTTATTAATTAGTTATCCTTAGTTTTCTTTATGTATACATATAGTCCTATAATTGCAACTTATCTTTTTAGATTTTTGATATGAATGTATTCTAATTTCAATTGAAATAAATTGTATTGAAATAAATCTTATTCATAATATGAAAAAGCATACAATTTTTTGCATATTGCAAAACTTGCTTTGAGACTGCCGTTACTTAATAATTTTATTTCATTAGATCCATAAATTGTGCCAGTATGACACGTGTCATTCAGGGAGTGCCTACGGTTTCGAAATGCTCTTTTATCAATTATCCGACCCGCATACTTTTCGTCTGTTTAATGTTCGAGATACTTCCGTCTCTTTCCTTAACCATTGAGCTGATAAAATTCCCTTTAATTTTATACCTGTCTTATCTTTGTATGTTCACTCGTTCCGTTTTGTACATTTTGAGCATCTTAAATTTAATTGCTGGTATGTTATATGTTTCCTTTATTCTACTTATATTATAAACGTGAAAGTATGGATAAGTGGATACATAGTTTCCAATATTTTATGATTCGTAAGTTGTCAAAAATGGCTTATTTTTTTCCCCTGTCCTTAAATCTGATTTTTTTGGCTTAAGCTATTTGGCAAATGCTCGGCGGTTGCTTAGTCGTAAGTTTTTGTTATATTTTTCTGTCGAATCCTTGTATGTACTCACTGTAGGTACTTTACAAAATGATACATACTTGTATTTAAACATCACTAAACTTTTATATTAGCATAAGAACAACACTTATTACATGTAAGGAAAGCCTGTTATTGACCATACTTTTAATAATTTACTTACTGTAACGGAAATTTAATATAACGCTGTTGGTTTTCTATGAAAAAAAAAAAAAAAAAATCAGTTTTTCTCTAACCGACTACGAGTCGGTAATTCTAATTTCTTATTTGCTTTCCATATCAGCTGTCTTCAGTCGTTTTTAGCTTACGCCCCGTATAATTTATTATCCGTATCCGTTACTAGGGAGGACCGTTTTTTAAATATTACAACCGGGCATTAATGGATTTGTATGACATATGGTAGCCAAAAAATTTAGATACTAAAATACGTAAGATGTACTTTTTATTCCGAAAGAAAAAAAGTCACGGGCCAACATTATTCATATTGCAATCCCGTTGTGAGACTGTCACATATACAAAAAAAAAGATAATTTAATAATTTTGACAACATGTATTATTTTTATTTACTATAAATTCAATTTGAAATTCAACATACCATTTAATAAATTATCACAATGTAACTCATTACACATTTCTCAGTATTGCATTAGACATGCATATGCACAGAATATGATGCAGATATTGTTTGAATAGTATGTGGCATTTCGTCGAATAACTATAATTGTATCATGAGCTCGTCATCTATATGTATCTATTAACGTAGATGTTCGTGACAATGTTCTATGTAACTGCTTGGCCAGGCAAGAAACTGGTTAAAAGGTTAAAGTAATTTAGTGAGATACCTTACCGGCAACAATGGCTTATTGATCATTAATGATGCGGTTTACATACCCATTAATATCATTACAAAACATCATCAAAACTGTATTAACATTTAAACTGTGGTTACAATGTAACACTGTTACAGAGCCTGTACAACTGTTACCCTTGTAACATTTAATTACATTTTAATTCCACGAAATGTAAGTGCTTTGAGCGATGAAGTTCTTCATTTTCAAGCCATCTTAATAAAGATCTTCTATAACGTTCCGTACGAGTCGACTCAATTTTCAAGTTCATTGGAACTAGTTACTGGTTGACATTTACATTGTAATCGCTTTTCAAATATCTATTAGTATTCATAGGCTAGAATAATGGGACTCTGTCATCAGTTGTTCGGGCTTCAATGCTACAAGAGTATTACTGAGTATGTCTTGTTACTGTTTTCTATTAAGTAAGTTACATTAAATGATGGATAAACCAGATTTGCACAGCGTTAAAACAAAAAATTAAGTCAAAAACGCCTAATAAATCACGTTTTTTTGTATGAAAGCCCTGTTAAAGAATTATTTGATAGCAACAGAAATACATAATCTGTGAAAATTTTAACTCTCTAGCTAGGTTCTCGAGATACAGCCTGGTGTTAGACAGACGGACAGCAATTTACTGACCCCTAAATACCGTTTGACATGAAAGAAGAAATGTAAAATTATCATCATCGACTACGCAGACGCATGCTATCCTGATCTCTCTGAAACCCTAATGAAAAAACTTGATGCAGTTGCATCAGATTTGTCTTTGGGCTCCGTAAGTATGATCACATTTCTAATTTTCGCAACCAACTTAAATGGCTTCCGTTACGTCAACGTAGAAATACCAGGATACTCTGCCTGCTCTTCAATATTCTTCACAATCCATTGTCCCCATCCTATCTAACAAAACAATTTCAATATCTCTGTCAATCTCATGACCGATCTCTTCGCTCCTCAGACATCCTAAGCTTAAACATTCCTCGACATCAAAGTGACTTCTTCTCTAAGTCTTTCACTGTGCAAGCCGCTCGGCTTTGGAACGCTCTGCCCGCTGATATCCGACAATCCCTGACTAAGGGAATTTTTAAAAATAAAGTTCGTGAATACTTCTTCTCTCTCGCTAACAAGTAATGATAGTCATGAATTTGTCAATTGCTGAACCAATTTATTTATCTTCTGAATTTATAGTTATGTAGATATTTGTTTTTATATATAAATTATCAATATTATGTAAATCTAAGTATACCTTCATATTTTAAATATTATATTCTAATTAATTTACATAGTATGTGTATTATTATCGTATATTTAAAAGATACCGTAATGTTATTTTAAATGCTTAATTTATTGTTGTTTAAAATGATATCTTTTTTTTTTCTCCCCTGTTACCGCACCCATATACAAACTATTTGCATGACCCAAGGGTTGACTGGTAGAGAATGTCCCTAGCATTAAGTCCACCTGTTGTACCTATTTGTGCAATAAAGTTTTTAAATAAATAAATAAATAAAAAATTACAAACATATTATGTATGTCTTTTTATTGATTCAGGAAGGTAGAGCACTCTCTTTGGCAGCAAGTCGTAATAGTTTCTTTGTTTACCCCGGTATTGGGTTGTTATAACACAAGCTCGTTACATAAGAGTGATCAATCAAGTGACGGAATGCGGTGATAAGACGCATCTGCAGAGCACTTGCTCCGAATGTCGGTCACGTGTAGGGCTCCCAACTAACTACTCCAGTGTTTAGTTTCCAACTAAGTACTCCAGTGTTGAGTTCCCAACTTAATACCCTAGTGCTTATTTTCCACATGCTATTTGAGGTGGTCGTTAATGTCTGCGACACAGTTTTTAACTAATGCGGATGTTATCAAACACTACATGTTGATGTAAATACAAAATACATAATTAAATACCTCAAAGTTTAGTTCCCAATCAAAACTTTTCCTGATTTCATTGAAAACGTCACAAAATATCGGCCATATTTTTTTAATAATGGTCAGTGTTCTTGGCTGTCGAACCAACGGTTGTGGGCTCGATCAACTCCGGGACAATGCTGTGAGGAACACTTGTGTGTGTATGTAAATATGGTATTTACTACTAACTTATATAGTATGTGAATATAATAATGATAACGATTTGATAGCCTTATAAGATTTGAAAGAAGAATATTTTAGGAACAAAATATTCTTCTTTCAATATTTATTTTGTTCCTATTGCATATATTCTATCAATCTAGTTATTTTATGGTGCGTTTTATTTTTATATATTACCCAGAATATATATTATAAGGAACTTTCGAACCCTAATACCCATTAAATCAGAGGAATTAACTTGTTAAATAAAGTTGACAACCTTAGCCCTGAGATAAACGTTGCGGTCGCTCACAAGATGTCGGCGTAAATCGTCAGTTAATGAATGGAGATGCGGTGGACACGTACAAGTACATCTAGAACTGACTAAGCCTGCAATTGTTACTGCAATCAAATGTAATGTCAACTAAAATTGTGTTCCTATTGTAGGTACTTAAGAGAATAAAAGAAACACATTTATTAGTAACGAGCGAACCCGACAGACTTCGTCCTGTCAAAAAGATTTGGAATGTGGCTTGACTCTGGGCTTTCCCGGCAATTATTCGATTTTTTCTCGCCGTAAGAACCATCCTTGGACTTCAACGAACATTTTAAAAAAATAATTGGCCAAATTGGTCCAGGCGTTGTTGAGTTATGCGCTTACCAACACATTTTGCGATTCATTTTTATATAATAGATTATCATGTTACCAATACCACTAAATATATATTTACGGACATATTATTCACAAAAAATGTTTGTGGCCAACTGCAATCAAATGTAATGTCAGGAAAAATTGTGCAGCTATTGAACTCAAGAGAAGATTGAAAGAAACACATAGTATTGGCCACGCACAAAAAATTATTATAAAAAGTGCATATTGTATAATATCATATGCATTGCTCTTATTTTGTGGTAAGTAGTTAAAACGCATGTGTTAGAAAAAACAGAAACGACAACGGTACCACAACACCTAGTCCCGAGACAATCTTTTTTTTTTCATTTTTACCCGACTAGGATTCGAACCCGGGACCTTAGAGATAGCGCGACGCCAAAGTCTTATTAATTTGACATTTGCAGCAAAAATTATGTCTTTCCCCGCCATATAACACTCAACGAATGCTCCAAGCGAATGTATTAATTTTATTTGTGTGGTATTCGCCTTTATTTTGTTTCTGATCCGGCGCCTCGTAAACTCGCTAGGAGATTGCGTTTAGTTATTAACGTTACTTTGTGGACCTACTTTATGCTTTTAATGTACTTACAACACTAAAGTACACTTACGAGTATTTTATTTAACATACTCTTTACATGTGCCCTTAAGGTCAGCGGATTGAATGAAAATAGTCCCGGATTCGATTTCATACATTTTTTAGTTCAGTTTTAAAAGATTCGTGCTTGAATAAAAATAAGGTTAAAAATATATAATAGTACGTTTTCGATTTTAGTCGTAACTTCTTATCGTAACGAAGATTAATTTGTTCCACAATGCAACCACGATAAATGACAACAGTTAAATTAAGGATAGTTTTACCATTTCATGCATAGTTGGATGGCTGATGCTGGTAGTACCACGAGTTGTTTTATCAAAATTAATGTACAGTCGCCGTCAGTCATATCGGAGCAGACAAAGTGACCAAATACTTCTGAACAGTTAAAATGTCAAAAAGTTCCGTAAACCACTAGTTACCATAATAACTGAACATTCATTACTTCAATAATATCTGAGCAGATGCCAATAACATCTGGACACTCATAACGTCAATATGTGTCACGCACGTCATGTGTCTCATTTAGCTACCTGTGTAGATGAGTGTTCAGATATTGTTGGTAAGTTGTGTGTATAGAAATTATTGACTAGCATCTGCTCAGATATTAGTGAAGTAATGAATGTTCAGATATTGATGTAAACTTGTGGTGTATGGAACTTTTTGACATTTTAACTGTTCAGAAGTATTTGGTCAATTTGTCTGATCCGATATATCTGACGGCGGCTGTACCTAATCCAGTGGCGTAGCTACCATGGGTGACACCCGGTGCGGATCATCCCGAAATACAG
This sequence comes from Glyphodes pyloalis, assembly GCA_037074685.1. NCBI lineage: Eukaryota > Metazoa > Arthropoda > Insecta > Lepidoptera > Crambidae > Glyphodes > Glyphodes pyloalis. Next base: position 16,611,496 of record JAYKKO010000010.1, on the reverse strand, counting down.
CATATAAAAAGAAGATAACGAATAAACGGGAAATTGCAGGCATAAGATTTAGTTCAGCGCCTCTGGTGTCTAAGTTTGCGTTTGTGCAAAATTATTCGGTTGTAGAAATGATACCATATTGTTTTTTATTTATTACTGATAATTTTTCATTGACTACTGATGTTCACAGTTGGGTGCCACCCCTGACCAGGTGTTTGTAAGTTAATGTTTTTAGTACTTCATTACGAAGTACCTACTTACTGCCCGATATTTCGGTTGGGTTGTGCCAGCCATAGTCACGAGCTGATATCTTCGTCTGTTCGAGGTACCTTCAACAACCCTTACATTCTCACTTAGCAATATATGACGACCTCCGTAGCGGAGAGGCGAGGGGGCCGGACTTTAGCGTCGCGCCATCTCTGAGGTCCCGGGTTAGATCCCGGTCATGCTAATATGGGAAACGAACTTTTCTACATTGTCTCGGGTCTGGGTGTTGTGGCCCCGTCGTTGTTTTTGTTTTCTGTAACACAAGCGCTTAAGTTAGTTATCACAGAATGAAATCAATGTATGTGATTTGTCTAATATCAAAAAAATATATAAATATTAACATTGAAACATCGCACTGAGAGTGACCATTATATTTTTTCGATCGTCCTAAATTTATTAATCCCTGAATTCCATGCCGATGATAACTTACTTTACTCTATTGAAAGTTTATTATAACAATAGCTTTGACCCGTTAAGCTATTTTAAATGTTTGAAATATAATCAAAAAGTCTGAAATTCTACACAATTAACATGCCTGGAATATCAAAAAATCTTAAATCACTAAAGTAATGTTCAAAGGTCGTATCGTTGAATAAATTAAACGAAAGATGTCTGAAACGTTGAAAGAAAATTAAGATAGCGTAAGTTTTCACAGAACAGAATTAATTCAGCCTAATTTTTAAATGTTTCAAGTTTTTTTGAAAACATTTCGTAGTTACTGTTGGTGGGTGCCTCGAGGCTAGATATTTTCCCGGACCCTACTATTCTTACTTTATAATATTTAATTTTACAAACACATATTTTTTTTGTAGAATAGAATAGAATAGAATAGAATATCATTTATTTCTTAAAAATATGGTACACAGAAACAGGTGTTACAGAGAAAAGAGTTCAGCATATTTTACCCTAAAGGGCGTAGAAATGTCATATATTAGTTTATAAATTCATTAAAATTAAATTAATCTTTACCTAAGTCACTAAGTTATAATAATAGCGTCATAATAAATTAAATATCTGGATTAAATGAAATTTTTAAACATAACAAAATTAATAATAATAATTATAATCTTATAAAGCGTCACTTAAAAATTGGGAAATGGAGTAATAACATTTATCAATCAGTAGTCGTTTTAGTTTCTTTTTAAATAGATGCAGGTTCAATGTTTTTATGCTATCAGGTATTTTATTGTAAATGATGGGACCCATTCCAAATACACTTTTATTCAAAAGGGCCGTTTTGTATCCACCAGTTTTTAATAATTGACGATATTGTGCTCGTAATGGTCTGTTTCTAATATCAGCTAATTTGACAAATTGTTGTGGATTACTCTTAACATAAACACAAATTTCGTAGATGTATAGTGAGGGGAAAGTCAGCAGTTTTAGCGACCTAAACATTGGCACACAACTGTCCGTGGGTTTTAGACCGCATATAGCTCGAATACATCGTTTCTGGGACCTAAAAATATTCTCTCTCTCGCTACAATCTCCCCAAAAAATAATTCCATAACGTAATATTGGTGCAACCATTCCATGATAAGCTGTAAGAGTAGATTCTACCGTGAGTTTTTTGGATAATTGGAAAAGGGCGTATGCAGATTTGTTCAGCTTATTCAATATTTGCTCTGCTTGTGGTTTCCAAGTAAGCTGGCTGTCTATTGTAATGCCTAGAAATTTTACAACTTTTACCACCTCTATATTCTGTGAGCGGCAATTAATACTAAAATTCTTTGGAATAAGTTTTTGATAAAAATGCATACATTTGGTTTTAATTAGGTTAATTTTTAAATTATTTTTGTCAAGCCAGTTCACTATAGACTCCAACGCATCATTAATTTTTCTTTCATATTTATTAATATCGTCACATTGTATTATAGCTGTGCTATCATCAGCAAATAGTACCATATTTTGTTCTTTGATCGATCTAGGTAAGTCATTTATATAAAGAAGGAACAACAACGGGCCCAATACACTCCCTTGAGGAACACCGTATTTGATTTGTTTTGGTTCTGATCGATATGTGACTTCATAGCGGGTTTGTGAACAGATTTTATTTATTTCAACGTATTGTATTCTATTGTCAAGATAAGATTCTAATAATTTCAATAAATTTCCTCTAATACCATAAGTATTTAATTTATATATTAATTTTTTGTGATCAACATAATCAAATGCTTTAGTCATATCGGTAAATATAGCGAAAACTGGGTTTCTCATGTCAACATTATTCATAATTGTATTTAATAATTTAAAAATAGCCATGTCAATATTTCTGTTTTTCCTAAATCCCATTTGTTCGTCACATAATATATTAAATTTTGTTATAATTAATCTTACAGACTTTTTTCACAGGAATTTTTAATACTAGTTGTATTTATATATTTACTAGCTGTGCCCGCGACTTCGTTCGCGTGGACTACATCCCTTTATGGTCGGTTTTACCCCTTTCTCCCCTAATATTCGAAACAAAAAGTAGTCTATATTTTAATCCAAGTTTCGAGCCATATTTGTGCCAAATTTCATTTCTCTAACTTCAAAAATAAACATTTTTCCATATAAACTTCCAAAGGTGGTATTACCCCCCCCCCCCCCCTTATTTTCTAATAAAAAGTAGCCTATGTCCGTTCCTGAGATTCAACGTAGGTATACCTATACCAAATTTCATCAAAATTGGTTGAGAGGTTTAAGCAGGAAAGCGTAACAGACACACAAACAGACAGACAGACAGAGTTACTTTCGCATTTATAATATTAGTAGGGATGTATACTTATCACGTTATGGTATTTTGGATACAGTTTTGAATGATATTTTCTCAATTAATGTTTTTGCATGGCCTTACCTACTTATTTCCCGTTTCCTCCTATTTTGGTGGCCCTAGGTAAATAAATCAATAAATATTAAAAAAAAATCTAGGTAGTCTGGATGCGATCGCTTTCTAGTGTTAAAACCGCCTAGATTGTACTATAATATCTCATCAAAATCTGTTTGTGTTAATGATAATATGTGAAGTAAAATATTTCTATCTACCTGTTATTTGTGATAGAGACAAATATAAGTTAAAAAACCCCTTTTATCTGCTTGACCGTTATTATTTTTAATTCATGAAGTGTGACACAGAACTTATTTTTATTGAGTAGCAGTAGTTTAGTTAAAGTAAGTAACTTGTGTCGTATTAATTAAGTATTCTGTGACAAAACCGACCCTCGGTTTAACAACACAACGTGTTGACTAATAAAACAGGTCATTGAACCCGGTGACACTCAAAACATCGCTGCAACCGATAAGAGTGCGCTTGCCGTTGCAGGACTGTGTCATGGGAACGGAGAAAGAGAATAAAGTAGGTACTTGATATTATTTTCGTGAAGTTTACTTTTGAAGAAAATTTTATGAAAAAAAAAATAGCTTTAACGACCCGACTCGGTACGCGTACTTACCCGTAAATAAAACTACTAAGACTGGTTGAATTGTGGTGGAATCAAGTTGGCCACCCCTATAGCCTATAGTCTTCCTTGATAAACATCTAACTATCAAACTGACGACCTCCGTAGCCGAGAGTTGAGTAGGCTGGACTTTGGCGTCGCGCCATCTCTGAGGTCCCGTGTTCCATCCCCGGTCGGGTCAATATGGAATATGAACTTTTCTATATTGTCTCGGATCTGGGTGATGTGGTTTGTGTACCACTAAGCTTAAGTTTTTACTACAGAATTAGAGCAATGTATGTGATGTTGTCTAATATATATTTATATTTTAATTAAACACAAAAAGATTTTATAATTCAAACTACTAGTTCCTTACATTAGCGTGTTCAAACAAATAAACATACAAATTCTTTAGCTTTATAATATACTAGCTGTGCCCGCGACTTCGTTCGCGTGGACTACATCCTTTTATGGTCGGTTTTACCCCTTTCTCCCCTAATATTCGAAACAAAAAGTAGTCTATATTTTAATCCAAGTTTCGAGCTATATTTGTGCCAAATTTCATATCTCTAACTTCAAAAATAAACATTTTTCCATATAAACTTTCAAAGGTGGTATTACCTCCTCCCCCCCTTATTTTCTAATAAAAAGGAGCCTATATACGATCTTGAGATTCAACGTATACCTATACCAAATTTCATCAAAATCGGTTGTATGGTTTAAGCAGGAAAGCGTAACAGACAGACAGACAGACAGACAGAGTTACTTTCGCATTTATAATATTAGTAGGGATTATATATCGCTAAATGTGTTCGTAAGCGCATAACTCGACAACTTTTGGACCAATTATGACAATTTTTTTTTTAATGTTCGTTGAAGTTCAAGTTTTTACGGCGAGAAACAATCGAACATTTGCCGGGAAAACTCTAAAGACAGCCCTTTTCTTTTTCCAGTACAAATGGTTTTCTAACTAAAATTTAGAGTCAAGCCACATTCAAATTCTTTTTGACAGGACAAAGTCTCTCGGGGCGCTTGTATTAGTAATATAGATTAGGTAGTATTTAATTCTAGGGCGATAACTGAAACTGACCTTTTAAATCGGGTCACCAGTTCCTGAGATTAGTGCGTTTATAATTATTAGTATAGATAACTATGACAACTAACGAACACAAAAGGTGTTCAAACCACATGAAGTTGCAATAAACGATCGTCGATGGTCTCGGCAGATGTTGTGATGACGTCATTGTAATGGTTTGATCGTCAAACTGTGTTTGTGATGACGTCACGCGCCGATGTGGACTTGAGTGTTTTGTTACTTAAGCGTTGCGATGTTTTGAATCCGCTTTGTACCTACTGGTCTTGCATCAGACGATGAAGAATTTTTAATCTAAATATTGATTTTAAATTGGTCATTCGGCCGCAGCATCTAGTTTGGTATTGTTTTTTTAAGTCATAGTATTTATTGCGTTCATGAATGTAAATTATAGGTGTTATTTAAATGTTTACAGTACATCATGTTACCCATTTGGGCATAGCCGTATTTCGACTTGTTACGATATTCATCATATAGGCGTATTTAGTTATGTATTGAACGTATGATAATCAATATTACTAGTTTGGTATTAGTTTTCGACTTGTTAAGCTATTAATCGTAAACTCCCCTAAGCATGTTCCAAAATTTACTTTTCTACCTGTGTATTTAATTGTGTATTGAGCATATAATTATCAACATCAGAAAATTGCACGGTATTTTCTTTATCTGAAGGTTGTCTGGAAGTGTTATTTTTTCGTGATATTATATATATTTTAAGCTGATCGCTATTCGCTTTGGTTAATGAAGAAAAAACATTATCAGCAAATATAAAGATTTAGTGAGTTTAATTAAGTCACGTGATGATGAATGTTAAATAATAAATTATTTAGTCGTAACAGTATTCTAAAAATTGAATTCTTATACATATAGGTACCTAATAAAAAATCGTTTTTTAAATATTTTTAATCATTAATTAACATTCACACAATGTCACAAAACTGATTATTTCATCAATATGCCCTTTGTATGCCGATAAGTATGTAGTTCTAAACATATTCGGCAGAGGGCACTTACCGGAAGGCTAACGGTTGATACAGCAAAAAAAATTTCATCGCCTACGATAACTTGCGGTTATCTCAGTTGGTAAGAGCAGCACGCGCGATACGTGAAGGTCATGGGTTCAATTCCCGCACCGCAAGGGGAGATAAAAAATTCTGTTTTTAATATTTAATGCCCTTTGTAATCTTACATACAATGGCAGGTAGACTAATAATGGTTGGCCCTTATTTTGAGCACTACGTCCGTCTCAGTCTACCAATTCTTATTACATACTTGTGTAAAAACAAGAATTAAATATAAAAAAAAGATCGAATAAGTGCCAGTTCAGAGATTCAAAAACAATAAATAATTACTGAAACAGCCATGAAAAGGACTGAACGATGTCAGAAATAAAGCCCTTTGAATTAGTTAGTAATTTTGCTGCTTACGGATATTAACTCGTAATAAAATGTGAAAAGGTTCGCTTTACGTAAGTAGCATTGTAAGCTACTCGTATTTACGAACCAGTCTCAAATTTCATTATTTACTTTCAAGGTAATTAGGGGCCGTCACCGTACTCAGAGCCTGTGCTTTGACTGAATACTTCGCTTATTTTCTTTTATTAGTGTCTTATTTACTTATGTTTCGATTTTATTTATTTAATCTTTATGTATATGTAATGCTGCCAGCGTCTTGGGATCGGTCCCACAAGGCCCAATTTAAGAAGATTTTTATTTTTTGTAATGTTTTTATATTTGTAAATATGTGGTTTAAAGAATTAGTACATTAAATACAATTAAAAAATGTATACAGATAAATAAATTTAATATTAAAGCAAGCGTTTTAAACCAAGTGCATGCCAAAAAGCATTTATTTTAATTTTGTTTGTCTGTAAGTCTGTCTAATATTTCCGGCTAATTTATGAAATGACTGGGCAGATAGCTAATGTAATAACACGTTTCTGAAGCTGTTTTGATTTTAAAATAATGTTTTATTTATATTATAATTATTAACAAAAATATTTTTATGTAAACGCCAAGCTGACGGAGTCGCTACACAGCTAGTCAGATATAAAAATGACTAGAATGGGTATAATGATGTTAGCGAATCAGTACAAAAATCAGATGTATTGCGATTAAGGTGAAACAAACTTGTTTCATATCAAATAATACAATTGCGAATACTTTTATAGATCAGGAAGTAAAATTATACGAACTCTAAAAAGTTATGTTTGATAGGAAAATAAAATGTTAATAAAATTCAACAATACACCAATCCAAATGGATTGACCAAACATTTACATTTATGAATGCAGAAAAGTAATCATTGCATCACTGATTATGAGGTCATAATAATAAAAAACACGTCGGCGTACAAATCTGATTTTAAACATCCATCCAAGCCATCTCTGAGATCCCTGATTTGGTCCCGGTCGGATCAATATGAGAAACGAACTTTTCCATATTATATCGGGTCTGGGTGTTGTGGTACCGTCGTTGTTTTTGATTTCTTTAACACAAGTGCTTAAGTTATTACCACTGAATCAGAGCAATGTATGTGATCCTGTCCATTCTATAATTTAATTAAAAAAAAAAACATCTTATTTACCTATCTAATATGATTTTTACTGGCCAGGTTGCTAACAGTTAGCTGGCTCTAAGTTGTGTCAAGGATTGTGGGTTTGATCCCCGCGATAAGCATTCGTGTGATGAAGAAATGTTTTGAATCTGTATCTGTAAATGGATTGTTGTATATATTCTAGTACCACCGGTAGTGGTAATTTCTATTAAAACCGTTGTTGTTAACTGTAAACAGTACAATCTGTGGTTGGTTTTTGTCTTTGGTTTATTTATTTTCTATTTGTTACGGACTCCTTATGAGTCATAGGTTATGTTTTAATATTCTTTTAAATATGTCAATTTGACTTGCTTGCTATTCTTCTTCTTCTTTTACCTTCCATTCGAACTGTATTTTCCCTTTACTTTTATTTTAAATATATTTTCTACCTTCCCTCCGTTACACTATTATCATTACGTTTCAATTTAGGTTTTGTATATTTTAGGAAGTGTCGATTGATAATATATTTATAAATATAGATTGGTTTACGTGTTTACTCTTATTATTATTTTACCAGCAACACAGTCCTTTGCAAACCCACTTACTTTGGGACCAGCAGGCCAACCCTTTTTTTAAATATTACTCTTCAAGATTGACCTCATCCCACCTGACATTAAGTGGTAATGAGGTCCGAGCTTATGGGCGACATGTACCTGAAGGCTTCGCCCCTGCTTCTAATATAGCACCCCCCAAGAGCTCTGGAAACCTTACTCACACGCAAGAACACAACACAGAAGTAATTGTTATTTGGCTGCGGTCTTCTGTAAGGTGGAGGTATTTCACCAGTCGGGCTGCACCAGTTCGAGCGATAAATCGCTATGCCCTACCTCTCTTAGCATGCGCAATACGTCAAATTTCTCGTACGAGACGACAAATGTTTCGATACCGTTGATTGGCTAGTACACACCGCACTTGTATTTCTAGCCAATCAGCAGCTGATGAATTGAGTTCTATCGATTTTGACGTTTCTTAAGAGCGCGATAAAATTTAGTCGCGTGGCGCATGCTATGCCCGCAGATCAATAAACGTAGGTTTTGCTATTTATTTATTTTCATTAATTAATAACTGTAGACTTGACGATGAAAACCAAAAAATCTGCACATCGATGATCAAGGAGAGATGTAATGGACGTTCATTTTGCAATAAATCGCTGATCGTAATACCGGTTCTACGATTTAGGATCACGACCCGTCGGCAGTAATTATATAGAGCCATAAAAATAATATTTGCTTTGAAATTCGAGATTTATAAACCTCATCCTAGGAAGACAGATAGATCATTATGATACGTTTAGAAAGTCGTTTCGTATTACAGTTGATTTGTATAATTAATCGTTTATGCTATTTTTTATACTGATTACAATATTGACGATTTATTATACCACTAGATTGCTCAACAAATTATTGCTTGTAATCCTCGGTCACGCGTATCTGCCTTTCCTTCATCCTGCTCCAATACTTTTCATTTTAATTTTTAATAATTACAATTGACACTAAAATGATATTCGTTAAAAAATATGAAGATTCTTAAGAGTTTGATTGTAGCGCATTTGGCATTTAAAAGTTTAGAACTCAAGCATTTTAATGACGACCACCGTGGCCGATAGGCGAGGGGGCCGGACTTTGGTGTCGCTCCATCTCTTAGGTCCCGGGTTCGATCCTCGGTCGGGTCAATATTAAAACTATTTACCCGTCGAAGAATCAAACCCGGCACCTTTCAGGCACCAGCTATTCACTGCGCGATCGAGGTCGTCAAATTATTCGCCTTACAAAGTATTAGTAAAAGTCGCGCCGTTACCATATCTATAAATAAATGTCCCATACTTGGGTCACGATTCAAATTGAGATTATGAAAATAACAACCAGCCGTATTAAGTGCAAGCCCGGACGACCCGGGGTCGCGCGGCTAAATTGTGGCCAAGTCGTGAATCTATTTGCTGCCGTGCGCCTGATGCCGAATACGTTAACGCCGTGCTTGAGCGGAAAGGTGCGTAACTGAAAAAAATATAAAATATTCATGGTGACCATTATCTTATGATGAAAAAAAAAATTAACGAACGCTGTAGCTGAGGGGCGCCCCGGCCGGATTTTTGTCTGAGGGTACTTTTCCCGTACGGATCAATATGGAAAACCAACTTTTTTATCTAATATCAAATGAGTCTGTGTGTTGTGGTACCGCTGTGGTTTCTGATTTCTGTATGAGGAGAGTTTTACCTCTTTATTACAGAATCCGAGTTATATTTGAGATGTTTAACATTTTTGTCTTTATTAATAAGACATCGTCGCTAAGAAAAGTTCATTTGAATTAGTTTTTAATTCAATGTGTCCAAGGTTCACTTGCAATTTACCGCGATAGGTAATTTATTATAATTACATTATCAAATTTCGTTCTCACACTATTAAGGCCCACATTGCAAGATGTGAAAATAACGAAATCTGATTGGTTTATTCAAATACATCTCCTCCCCTCTCTGCTTTGGCGGAAACCGGGCCTAACACATTTTGATTGTAGGCTATGTATAAATGACAGTTCATCAGGTTGCGGCGGTATTAGTTCTTATGTCCTACACATTAGAGCAGTGTAAAGTTATAATTGTGTTGTCTAACATGTTTATGACTGCATTTCTGATTTTGAATACCTACGAGTATATTTGGCATATGTATAGTTACTTTTTGACACCGGACGTTCTTTTTAAATTATTTTTTATGATATTCATGAACGTTTAATATTTATTTATTTTCTTATTTCATAAAATAATCTAAAGATTTTACTAATTTAAATTTATTAATAAACAAGTTAGCATTGTATCATAAATTGCATGCATCGTCACTACAGTTTCCGCTCAAATACGCTGAATTGAATTTAATTAAATAATGAAAGTATTTTTACTTTAAAAAAATCATTCACGCATTTTAACTCCAAGTTGTAAAGGAAGAAATAGGTATGTGTGCCGGCCATGACTTCAACGTTTTATTTTTGCAGATTATCCGATTCTTGTCTGCAAATAACTTGTGCAGTTTATATGAGTTAAATAGCCCTCATGGTCCCGGATGAATGGAAGGCATTAAAAATGTAGCTTAGTAATACCTTAAGTTATACCAACATAAATAAGTTTATAATGGGAAATTAATGATATAAATTATATAAATAAACGACTGATGTCACCCGACATTATATGTATGGCCTTCCCAACAGTTTACGCAATACGTCAAATTTCTCGCACGAGATGACAAAAGTTTCGATACTGTTGATTGGTTAATAGCACACCTTACTCGTACTTTCAGAAAATCAACAACGTACTGATTTTTATCGATTTTGTCATTTGTTAAGATCGCGATAAAATATACTCGCGGGGCGTACCTTAAGTGACCTGGTCCGAAATTAAGTAACACTTGTGAGGAGGTAACCTGAATCGACCATTACAATAAAGATTTATACATATATGTAAACACTCGGACACAGTTAAAACACAAATGTCTGTTTTTCCTGTGTGGGGACCGAACCCACAACTCAGAAGTCAGTATCCTTTACCAACATTCCATCGAGCTACCCAATATATTACAGAAAGTAATATAAAATTAATACATGAATGGTCTTAACCAAAACCATATAAAAATTGATTTATCGTCGATTCTATAACGGTTGAAAGCTGAATAAGAAATCAAGGCGCAAGTTATCTAAGTAAGTTTACGTATACACATAACCGTCTTAATATTTTATCTCCCAAAATGCTGTATGTCAAGAAAGGTCACACGACACCTCATTACAAAGTCTAATCGACTCGATATTTTATATTCGAATAACCCCTTTCAAATCGTCAGACTCACTCATAAATGTCCGAGTTATGTTGAGTTTATCTATTTTTTTGTTAATATGTTTAGGAATGTTTAATAGATTTGTCAATTTTTAATCATACTTAAGCTGTTAGGTGAGATTGGCTATTAAATATTTTGTTCTTATTTCAGGTATGGCATACTTCTGCACATCAAAAGACGTTTTTAAATACGTAAGTTATAAGAATTTAGTACAGCTTCTGTACTATTAATACACTTATAAATCGTTAATGTGCAGTGAAATCGTCACCTTGTGTATGTATAGCTTTTAAGAGAGGTAGAGCATAGTAATTTATCACTCGAACTGGAGCAGCCCGACTGGTGAAATAACTCCACCTTACAGAAGACCGCAGCCAAATCACAATCACTTCTGTGTTGTAGTGTTCCTGTGTGTGAGTAAGGTTTCCAGAGCTCCTAAGGGGGTGCTACATTAGTAGCAGGGGTCAAGCCTTCAACGTAAGGGCGACAAGTCCAGTAACAGCTTTATTATGCTGTACTTGTTGCCCTTAACCTAGGACCTCATTACCACTTAACATCAGGTGGGATGACCTCAGTCAATCTTTAAGTGTAATATAAAAAAAAGCTAAAGATTTACACTTATCTTTGTAAAAATACAGTATTACTGCGCAGGCAACGATACTGTCTTTTATAGAATATCGATGGACAACACTAGTAGCAATAGTTCCGAATCACTATTCTGGCGGGGACACCAAGAAGAGATTTTCATGAAAATTATCAAATCAAAACGCTATGCTGTCACAGTATTGAATTAAGCTAATAGGGTGACACATTTAGCCATAGTAGAGAGATGCAAGGCAAGGAACGAACCATAACATAAAATCAATCGCCTCCTAATATTATAAAAAAATGTGATCTCAACCATCTATCGAAAACCATAGCTTGCAATAATTTTAAATTGTTAAGTTACCCACCTTTTGCAACAAAGGCACTTGGCCAGTCGATCTCCTTTACGGCATAACGACCGGTGAGCCCAAACAAGGGCTGCAAACATGGCGCGACCCGCGGCTTCGTCTGCACTGTTGAATACGAGCCCTTCTACGGCTGTGAGATTTGTACTTTTACAAGCTGTAATCTAGCAAGATGAGATATATGTAGATAGCTCAATCCTAGAAGACGCGCCCATCTTCTATATACACAATTACACATATTGCTAATATGTGGCAATGGTACATATGCAACTATTTTAAAGAATCAGAAAAATTTCATCTCCCCTTGCGGTGCGGGACTTGAACCCACGACCTTCACGTATCGCGCGTGCTGCTCTTCTAACTGAGCTAACCGCAAGTTATCGTAGGCAAAGAATTTTTCTGCTGTATCATCCTGTTAGCCACCGGTAAGTGCCCTCTGCCGAATATGTTTAGAATTACATACTTATCGGCCCGTGGTACATTCGTTGCAGAAATTTTTGAAAACCACGGTATCGAAGACACCTTTTTTTACGAGGGGAAATACATTGATGTACCGTACCGTCAGCCGAGGGAAGTGACTGCGTGAGTGGGACTCGCTGCCCTGGGAAGGGCAGGACTACCCACTAAAACCCCCCGATTAGATCTCATCGCCGTTAAGGTGATGCTATGGGAAATTTGGCTTAGCCAAAACCACCACAGCACCACCGGCGTATCGAAGATACCTTGGCATCTTAATTTCGCATACTAGATACGTTGACAAAACGTCACGTGATAACTGAGGTTTGGCAAGAACTCTCCGCGCCTCCCGCTTACCCCTCATGCACCGCGGGGGCCCGAGATCAAAAATGGTGTGGCGCATCTTCGTGGACTAAACCCGTCCCCCGTCAAAAAACTCCCATTTTCTTTTTTGCTTAAACTAAAACGCATGCTAACTAAGAACAGCATCACGACACTACAATCCTAGAAGAGATGACAAAACACCAAACGAAATAGGTACGATTCATACGAAGCCCGCGATGGCATGCTATCGAGGTTGCTGTCATCAACCATACCGGTACATAATAATATGCGCGCGCAGTTATTAGCTTAACTGAGCTAAGGCACTGTGAACTGTGAGCACAAGTGCTGTCCTAAGTACGTACGAGTAATACACCAGCCTTGTGTCGTGCGCATAAGAACTAATATCAAATGCAAGTGTTTACCTTGATGTGTTGTTGACTGTACAAGAGGTCCTACTCTCGAACGAAACGCATGGACTTATCTATTTTTTGAAAATAGAATAGAAGAGGAAATATCTTTATCAAAGACTTTAACAAAGTACTTATGAATCTTCAGATTGAAGTTAATTACTACAGTTTTGAAATAGAAATAGAAATAGAAAATATCTTTATTCATGTAAGCTTTACAAAAGCACTTATGAATAGTCAGTACAAATAAAGTATTCTACCGCCGTGTTCGGAATGTTGATCATGTCGAGAAGAACCGGCAAGAAACTCGACACTTACTCTTTTCAAATATAACAATGTGGCCTTAAACTAGGTACTAAAATAAAGTATACAAAGCGATAGTAAGATTTCAAAGAATTAAGTTATTCTTTGATTATGTGAAGCGATGGCTGACAGATACGTCATGCTTGTGATGGTGCTACCTTTGGGGTCTGGTCTACTACACCTTTCTTAAATAAATATGTACTTGAGTACATAATTATTTCATCACTCATCAAAATAAAATTACCTATTTGTCTTGGCCCAATGTGTTCTACGCATAGTAAACATTATTATATGTATATTATAGATACATATAAATCTGTTACTGGACTTGTCGCCTTCATCTTAATGCTTCGCCCCTGCTACTAAAGGTGGATTTAGACTAAAAGAACATAGAGCTAGAGCTAGAACTAGAGCATTCTTTCGTTGTTCTTAAGGTGGATTTACACCAAACGAGCGAATGCTCATTCTATCCCCACTACGTCAAATTCTTCTAGTGTAAAAAGGCGTAGAGCATACTTTCGTTGTTCTTAGTGCGTTCGCAAAGATTCTATAGAATATTTTAAGAATGCTCTCTCGCTCGATGTAAACGGCGCAACAGCACGCGAACAGTTGCTTAGAACATTCTAGCGTGTTCAGACGCGCTCGCTCCACTGAGCGGTCTCATCAAAGTGTTGTTGTGTTCTAGCAATTGTTTACGTATCGTATCGATTAAATTATGGATTCTCTAGGTCTTTAGAAAAATGTTTACACTAGAAAAATTTGACGTAGTGGGGATAGAATGAGCATTCACTCGTTTGGTGTAAATCCACCTTAATGTAGCGTCCGAGCGCAATCCGAGCGCTAAATCCCTATGCCCTACCTCTCTGCTGCTTGCTACTGTAACTAATCTACCGAGTTTCTTGCCGGTATCTTCTCGGTAGGTATGAGTTCAGAACCAGTTGAAGAGTCAGTCACCTTTGCATTGTATTCAATGACGTTGCAGAAGTGTTTTAAGTGACCTAATTGATTTATTGATAATAATATAAAGTCAGACAACTACTCATCATGCCAGTCCTATTTGTTTGTTAAAACAACGCAAAGTGTCCGCTGATGTCACGTGTTCATCGCAATTATTCTGTACTTACGTGAACACATGGCTGCCGAAAAATTGCTCCAAAACAATTCAATTACGCGCTGTAGTGACAACGTAGTTTGCCGATATAAGCCTTGGAGCGATTTTACACCTTAAAGGCTCGTGTTTTAGTTGATAAAGGCTTGGCAAAGATTGTGATCAAGGCCGAATTGTACATTTACATACTGATTGCTAAAACAAATATATTCGGTGGAAATATGTTTAGCGCTATCGGCTGTTGTATGAAGGGTGGTGTGTTTGATCCCCAGAGGGCACAGAATGGTTTTTCTTTTGGAAAGTGTATCTCAGTTGTGCTAAGGCGGAACGTGAAACGGCCTTGGCTTCGATTCTCGGTCCAGTCGATTTAGGAAAATTTGTTTTGGGTGTGCTAGGTTAACGCCCTAGTTAGTATCCTTTGTCTAATAGTCATAGTACAAGGAAAACATTAGTTTGATGACCAGCTGATGTTGCTATTGTGATTATTATTATTTTTAAACCAGCGGCTCGCTATGGCTCCGCATGAGTACAATTTAAGTAAATTGTCAACTTTACTCTGTAAACTTTATAAACTTTTCCTGACAAATACAGACGTAACAAAATGATCTAATTTGGTCCACAATAACTGAAGTTATTTACATACATACATTCCGGGATAATTTTTATTGACATTGACTAGTGACAGCGTGGCTTAGTAATTTGGTGATAATTTATCTCCCACTTTAAATTAAAAAACCTCATTTGAGAAACCAATGAATTTCAAATCGACTTTCACTGCAATACTATTTGATTTTATCTCAAACCTAGTCCCGGAAGTGGTGTAATTAATTCACCGAATGTGTATTTTGAATTCGCGACGTTTTCCTAAATGCTTCGCAAATATCCACGTTGTCGAGTGCTTGACTTCGATCAGATTTATTTAACTGGATACAGCGAGTGTAAAAGTTTTTTCGAGATTTATCGATTAATTGAACATTTCTTTGTTCATATCAACTTTACAGAAGTAAAACTGCTGCCGTGTTTTTATCGAAGGTTCTTTCTATTGAAAAGATCCGACAAGAAACTTGATAGTGTTTTCTGAAATAATTACAATGATTAAGATTATACATCCAAACATTAAAACAATGTCGGTTAACATTCACATAGAGTACATAAAGTACATTATAGAGTCCAAAAAAATACAATACATTTTTTTTATTGATCGAAAATTTAATTGAAAATATTTATGGTAAGACCACTCAATAAATGGCTGCATAAAATGTAGTAATAACCGACTATTTTGGTATAATTATTTTAATTATTATTTTCTGTCCACTATAAATATTGTAATTTACCTAATTTAAAAAGCCATTCTAATTCCAAAAAAAAAACTTTACCAATTGATACTATGCTCAAAACGGCACGGCAAAGGTTTTTGGTAACTGACAGTAATGTAATTTAAGTTAATACAGTAATATTTGCAATATTAATGGTTTTTAGTGTAATAAAATAAGTTTCATTACTGTTTGTCACCTAAAAATCTCTTACCATTTCGTCAAATAGTAGACGAAGTCCCTAACAACTTTTACAATAAGACATTCACTGATCTTTGAAAATGTCGTCTCCAGTTAAATATTAATGATCAAAGGTGGTCGTACTCAGCGCTCCTTTTGTGATTCACGTGTTAGCACACTTTTACCTATTTGGAATTATTTAATTTACATTTATTATGTATTTTGCCAGTTCTGTTTACTGTTTGTATTCATATTTAGTTTCACTTTCAGATGTTCTCACAGTAGTAAAAGTTGCGGCCATTTTGGGTTTCAATTTATGTACCTACTAGTCTTTTTTACCACGTATTTGCTTGATTTTATTTTCTTTTTTGCAACTAACGGCTAAGTTAGTTGATTTTCGGTCTGCCGTGGACGGTGTAATGTATCTATTTAAATTCTTATTGTGGCCCTAGTCAGTGCGATGGGTTTTCGTGGGTAGTTCTTTTTACAATGTTTTTAAAGCGCTTAACGCCACACATGCGAACTGCCGTATGAGTTTAGACGTACATAACTATCGAAGACACCTTGGCATCTTTATACATTTTATTTTAATTTTTTTGTATCATGCAAACTTTAAATATTAAAAAGAAATAAAACATATATATTTTACGTAATTAATTATTGTGAATATTGTGTGAATTATGAAACCTGAAGCAAATATTTTTTTAACTTCGTCTGATGGTTCCTTGAATCACTAATTTGATTGGTTTTTACTGGTAATTTTAACATAAATTTTATGAATAAGGTCAAATCTTTGTCTTAGAATAAAGTAACATTATAAAGACTCTTTTCCTTGTTAGTACTGCGGTTTTGGGGTTCCTCATACTTTTCTGCCAGTTATTTCAAAAGTTAACTGGAAAAAAGCGTGATTCAGTCATTGCAAAGATGAAGAATATAAAATTTTACAATTCTTGTAAATATTTTAGTTTTGATTGTAAATAAAGAACACAAAGCAATCAATTGAATGGTTAAGTGAAACCGCCGGAATTGTCTTGTATCGTTGTTACCTTTATACAAGTTATGTGTTCACAACCAACATAGTTCAGACGGCAGAAGCGAAATTTCGTAACGAAAACTCTTATCGAAAATATTGCAATCGGTAGTTTTCATCGATATTCTGTTTTTTGTCAATGACCGTAATTCATAATAAGACCATAAAGGGTGACGGAGTACTAATAGACCAACGAAGATAATATCTTCTGTATGCACTTCAAGGTAAACTTGCAGTTCTATTTTAGTTCTTATAGCCTCGACATTAGGTCGGTGCATTCGACCGTACTTACGGACTGTGCGGTAGGTCGCGTCCCTTGACAAACTATGCTGGATTACGAAAGTGCGTCTCGCAAATTAATAAAATTGGCCACGAAGTCATACAACACATGTGGTCCTCTGAAAATTTTACACTAGGCAAGCATCAAAATTATGTATTTTTGAAACCAAATAAACTATTTATTTTTATTTTATATTTTGATTACGTCAACCCTTTTATCGTTATTTAATTTAATTTGATTTAGAAAAACTTAATTGCACAAATAAGTACAACAGGTGGACTTAATGCTAGGAACGGTAACGTTATGGTAAGAAGTGGAATTTAAAATTGTGACTGTTTCTTAACAGGTCATTCAATCATTTTATTTTATTGATTCACATCATAAACAATATTACAATTGTGAAAATATATCTAAACTTATTACATACATTTTTTTATGTAAATTAGAAATACATCATTTTATTTATCAGTCGGTTATTTATGGTTGCCTTTTAAACTAACGTTAAAACAAAAAATGACTTGTATTTTTATAACTAATTTACTCAAAAAAAATTATAGGAAGACTAAAAAAAATAACAGGTTAAAACAAGATACCATTTGTAGTAATTTATAATTTGTTTTAAAAATATTAAAATGGAACAAGAAAGTCTTAAACTCTATATTGGAAATTCCAAATTGCAATATTTTAAGTTTAAAATAATAAAATGGAACGCGGAAGCCTTAAATTCTATATTGGAAGTTCCAAATTACAATATATTGTTAATTTAAAAGAATAAAATGGAACGCGAAGTCTTAAATTCTATATCCGAGGAAGATTACCATGGCACCGCTTGGTCTAAAAATGGTCCGCAGTCTGTGAGCGGCGACCTTTGACGAACTCAGCTGAATTATGAATTCGCGTGGACCAGGGATTTGCGTTATTTGTTCTGCGAACTTGGACCCCTGGGCTCAGCTTTTTGATTAACATTCTCAACTTCTTTGTTTGTGGGAATTCACGCGGCTCTGTAACTGTGGCGTGGCTTACGAAATAGTTCGAAAGAATTAAACGGTCATTTGGAAATTTAACTTCGACTACTTTAAATAATTTATAGAAACATTGAAATATCATCTTCCCTTGGGATGTGGGATACGAATTCACGATCTTCATGCATAGCACGTGCTGTTTCTTCCATAAATATAATTTTACTTAGCTGTGCCACCGTTATGATTTTGCTAATCTTTATATTGTGCTAACGATAGTGTACAAAATCATATCTTGAATATTGATTTTGGTTCTTGTGTTAATTAAAACTCTTGAAAACTTCACATTAAGTTTATTTAATAATCAAAACTTAATTGAATTAAATTTTTAATCTTTTACCTTTTCTATCTGACATTTACACTTTTTCTTTTTTTTCAAATGGCGGTAACTTGCCAGTACACAAAAAAGCTTTAAAAGGTTTGAAATAGCGCGAACAGATAGGTATCATAATAATATGGGTGAATAAAAATGATAATATTTAATCCGTCGTTTAATTATCAAAACATAACGAATACGATTTTTTTGTTTCCGCAAATAAATTGAAGGTATGTAGCGCATCAATGTTCTGCCGGCTTGTGGATGGGTGATGGGTGTTTACGTCATTACTTGGTAAAAACTGTTCTCAAAAAGACATAGTGCATAAACACTGTTTCTGTACCTAATCCCACCAAGAAGAATCCGACAAGAAGCTTAGTAGTTATCTATTCTGTACAATATTTAAGACTAAAGGTAATTTTTTTCTATAGTGTACGAGCAAGCGCGCAGACAGTCATGGTGTCCATAATAATTATATCGTTGCAAATCTTTACTGTAATCCCTTATTAATAGTTGGTGCTCTTTTGCATTTTTCGAAATTCATCAAATATCTATAATCGAATATATTATAGAAGTTCTTCAAAATTTCATCCAAACCTATTCAGATGTTTTTGCGTGAAGACTTAAACCAAACATATAATCATGTGTACAATGTTTCGTGTTATTAATATTACTATGATTAGAATACTTAATTTGCAGTAAATATTTCTAAAAGTACACGACTTCGAGCTCTCGATTTCAGCTCAGTCCCTCGACGTAAAGTGCAGGCTATGCTGCATGCACAAAGGGCATAATGCATGCGCACGACGCCGAATTTCTCACTTTCTAATGTCAGCGCATAAACATTATCAAATTATGTCCGCAAGAGTTTGAGACTCGGGGCGCGATGCAGTCATCGCTCTTTTGAATTCGTCTAGCTTTAAAATACGTCATATACTTTCAATACGTTCCAATATTTGAACGATCTGTCCAGAACGATCCAGTTGTGCATAGTGATAAATTATACGAAGCGTAAGCTAAAACGACGACTGATGACAGCTGTTATGAAAGGAAATTTGAAATTAGAATTTACGACTCGTAGGTAAAACGGTAAGTCATGTTTGATACATTACAAATCGTAAAATATTGGAACTGGGCATAAGGACACTTGAACATTTAACTCGATTTTTCAGTAAATAGAAACTGTAAAGTAAGAATAAAAACACCCTAGTGGATGGTTATGTTAATGTGGTGCCTATCAATAATTACAAAAAAATAAAAATATGAAAATTGGATCAGTTTAAACATAATAAAACTTTAAGGAAAAATACTTTTGTTATATTTAAATTTCACATAACTATTACAATAATTGCTTTAAAATAACACTCATAAGAAGACAACGCCTATTTCTCATTACAATCGAGAAAACTCAAACGCTCTTAAAATTCAGGATTTTTATTTACCGCTCATGAATCAAACTTATTCAATTTGAAATGAAATTCGTTTAAGAGCTATCAACAAGTTTACAATTTACTTACAGTAAAAACTTAAAAATATATATGACATTTTCATTTTTATAAACCCATTAACCCAAACATTATAAAGCCAGCATCAATGTAACATTTAATAATTTAAATAATTAATAAGTTTACCTGAGAAAAGAAATCGAAATAATTTTTAAACTGGTCCTCTCATGTGTCTTAATGTTGCATTTAAAGTCTAATCATCGATTCGCGTGACCACCATGGATTATCTAGCGTGTCTCGCATAGAACCTCGCGCGTCACTTTCATCAGCAAACAGTGGTAATGGGCGAGCGTTTAGCGCAGTCTCGGTGAAATTCTTTTACTTGCACGGTCAACACAACATTTGCAGTTCGAAGTTAGTTCTTATGACAACAACATAAGGGTGTCAGAAGTTCAAACAGTATAGTCTGACTGTACATACGTGTGAAATTCTCTTTCCCATTTGAGCGTCGATGAGTACCTAGCTGGGATTGCGGAAGTATTGTGTTTCTCTTGTTTAACGCTACATCTAATAAGGCAAATCCGAAAGTGCATGCATTTTCTTGTAACTGTTTTACGGGTGAAATAGTAACTGATTGAATTAAGTAGCTTTATTTGCTTTATATAAAGACTATTCATATAAGTATTACTAATATGTAATATATGTGAATGAAAAAGATTGACTTTGAGTTTAAATTAAGGACTTATTAGATATGCAATCTTTATTTGTCGTAAGTAGTTAAAGTACTTATGTTACAGGAATTTGAAACAACGATGGTACTGCATTACCTGAGACATGAAAAGAAAATAGTTTTCCTTATTGAACCAAGCGAAAATCGAACCCGGAGAGATTGCTTGCCTCTAAAATTTGTTCGCTCGCCTCTATGTTGCGGAAGTGGTCATTAAAATGTATCTATTTAAACGAATGGCGATACACAGGAGATGTAACGTATTGTAGCGTTTTAAATTACATTAATGTTTGAAAATAATAAAATAAGAAAATGCGTAATCTTTTTTCAAACAGAAGAGCTTAATTTTACATTCACCGAAAACCATACTTCCGAAAGTCATACTTTTAAAACAATAAATCATATGTTTCTCTGGGATCCAAGTGCCGTTGACGAAATATATTTATATTATGAAAAAAAATCGTCAAAATGGGAAAATAAAAATGTTTGATAGTGTAAAACAATATCGAACATAATTATCCTCCCTTGAAGGTCGTCTGTTCGAATCTCACATCTTAACGGGCGGTTGAAAATAAAATTTTTATTTTAAATATGGGAAACCTCTTTTTTGAAGTCGGTTAAAAACCTAATTGATGCTTCTCATGTGGGTAAAACAACAAAGCATTTACAAAACATCTAAAAGCAGTTCTAACGCAGTTTACTACAGTCGGAGCGCATTCGAGTAGTTTGCACTGTGTGCATTTTATAAGTCCCCGGGGCGTAATCTGCTTCCAAGTGCAGTAAAAGCGTGCTGCACTTAAACAGTGCAATGTTTGTGATTAAGCGAACGCTCTCCCACTACGGGGTATAAACGTGAAATGTGTTATTTTATGTTTAAATTGGCAACGAATTAACGTTCTCTTTGGAGATACATGTGAAATCATGATTGGTTCAGATAAGAGACAAGGCAGGTGTAAAATACAGATGAAACAACAGAAACGGTGAATACAAATTGTGTTTCTATCAGTAAACTACAATATAATAGAAAAGATATAGTATGGGTATTATTATCGTTTATATATAAAAGATACCGTAATGTTATTTTTAATGCTTAATTTATTGTTGTTTAAAATGGTTTCTTTTTTCTCCCCTGTTACCGCACCCATATACAAACTATCTGCATGACCCAAGGGTTGACTGGTAGAGAATGCCCCTAGCATTAAGTCCACCTGTTGTACCTATTTGTGCAATAAAGTTTTAAAATAAATAAAAATAAATATAAAGTATTTTCATTCATGTAAATTTTTACAAATTCATTTATGAATCGTCAGATTAAGTTAAACTACCGCCGATTTCGGAATGTTGATGTATTTAGAAGTTACGACAAGAAACTCGATTATTCAAAAATCACAAATATGAAAAAAATATACGTTCAATTAAGCTTAAGTTTAGTGTACATAAAACTAAACATAAGCTTAATTGAACGTGTATTTTATATATTATATTCTACTTAATTAATTTATATAGTATGTGTATTATTATCGTATATTTAAAAGATACCGTAATGTTATTTTTAATGCTTAATTTATTGTTGTTTAAAATGATTTCTTTTTTTCTTTTTTTTCTCCCCTGTTACCGCACCTATATACAAACTATCTGCATGACCCAAGGGTTGACTGGTAGAGAATGCCCCTAGCATTAAGTCCACCTGTTGTACCTATTTGTGCAATAAAGTTTTAAAATAAATAAAAATAAATAGAAAGTATTTTCATTCATGTAAATTTTTACAAATTCATTTATGAATCGTCAGATTAAGTAAAACTACCGCCGATTTCGGAATGTTGATGTATTTAGAAGTTACGACAAGAAACTCGATTATTCAAAAATCACAAATATGAAAAAAATATACGTTCAATTAAGCTTAAGTTTAGTGTACATAAAACTAAACATAAGCTTAATTGAACGTATATTTTAGGTTAATTTAGTTGTAAAGGCTATATATAAAGGTATAGAAATAGAAATAGAAATAGAAAATATCTTTATTCATGTAAGCTTAACAAAAGCACTTATGAATAGTCAGTACAAATAAAGTATTCTACCGCCGTGTTCGGAATGTTGATCATGTCGAGAAGAACCGGCAAGAAACTCGACACTTACTCTTTTCAAATATAACAATGTGGCCTTAAACTAGGTACTTAAATAAAGTATACAAAGCTATAGTAAGATTTCAAAGAATTAAGTTATTCTAGACCCATACATTTTTGTCATTTAAATAATCATCAATTTTGTAGTAGCCCTTTTTTATTAAACAATTTTTAACATGAGACTTAAATCTATGCATGGGCAACTGGATAACATTTTCAGGTAACTTGTTAAATAATTTAACGCTTAAACCCACAAAGGAATTACTTATCTTATGTAGTCTTAGATATGGAACAGCAAGCTTGTGTTTATTTCTAGTGTTAAAGTTATGGAAGTCAGATTTTTTAAAAAGTAGATTATAATTTTTGCGTACATACATAATACAATCAAAAATGTATTGAGATGCAACGGTAAGTATGTTAATTTCTTTAAATAAGTCTCTGAGAGAATCCCGTGATTTAAGACCATATATGGCGCGGATAGCCCTCTTCTGTAAAACAAAAATAGTCTGAATGTCAGCAGCTGTTCCCCACAAAAGGAGACCGTATGACATAACACTATGGAAGTAACTGAAATAAACCAGTCTTGCCGTCTCAATATCAGTCAAATTACGAATTTTTCTTACAGCGTATGCAGCTGAACTAAGCCTTCCTGCCAGGGCAACAATATGGGGTCCCCATTGCAATTTAGAGTCTAATGTGATGCCGAGAAATACTGTAGAATTAATTATTTCAATAGGTTCACCATTCATAGACAATTTGATGTTGACTTTTTTAACATTCGGCATTGTAAATTTGACACATTTCGTTTTCTTAGTGTTAAGCAGGAGATTATTATTCGTGAACCAATGTAGCACTTGTGAGAGAGAACTATTTATATCTTCAAATGATTCTTTACATCTATCAACTTTGAAGATGAGAGAAGTGTCATCAGCAAATAACACAATCTCACAGAGATCCTTTGAAGAAGTTCTTATGTTAGTGTCATTACACTTAAAAACAACCTTGGAACCAGAGGGTTCTTACAGAGGTAAGAAACGCAAATTTTACAAATATTACAATAATGATAATTTCAAAATGCAATATTATTTCTAAAACAATAAATAAAATCCATGACGATACCGCGCATCTAAGTTAGTTTTTACCTATCGGAAGTAATTACATAGTGAGTTCTTACTTAATTGTTTCATCACTCATCAAAACAAATCTATAATTTGGTCTAAAGTGAGCTACTCATAGCAATAAGTTAGATACTGCTACTGTAACTAATCTGCTGAGTTTCTTACCGGTGTCTTCTTGGCAGATGGTTTTTCGAACTGGCAGTAGAGTCATTTTGCATTGCATTCAATGACGATTCTAAAGTGTTAAATTTAACCTATTTGAATCTTTATTCAAACAATAGAAGTGGAAAGGTGTGTTGACGTTACTTGTGTCCAGTTCCGTTGTTTTACGATTCGTAATGTGTTAAAAATTACTATCCGTTTTTCTCGAACCGACTACAAGACGTAAAACGAAACATTATTGATTAATATTCATAAGTATTACAAATGTAATCTACATGAATAAAAAAATATTGACTTTGACTTTGAATATCATTCCATATAGCTGTCATCAGTCGTCTGTTGTGTGGGTAGTGCCTCGTATAATTTACAACTATCCGTTTTCCAAATATTGGAACTCGACATAAATTGTAAAAATTGTGCGGAGATGTCACGTTGCGCTAAATTTTAACGCAAAAATCGTAGTACATCTTATGTTACGTTTTTAAAAATAATATAAGCCTTTATACTCGTATATACTGAAACATATTTTTTTTAATAATCTATTCTGTTCTGCTGTTCCCACACACTCGCATCCTCGATGGCTATCACCGCCCGTGTAGGTGGCGATCGAAGCTCTGATACGCATCGGCTCCGTCTCCGGGGCGCCTTGGGTGGCATCCGTCACTCACCACGACGGGCCCTATACGACATCATGGCTTTTTAGTTTTAATGTTTACGATCTGAGCATGTTCTCAGAGATCTGATGTCCTGAGAGCAGGGGCTCCCGAAGTTTGGAAACTATGCTATCCTACTGATATGATAAAAGCGATAGTTTTTAAGAATAAATCCGTAAAACTTCTGGTAGTAGAAAGAGGGATAATAATATGTATCCTATAGTTATTCAAGTAAGATTAAGAATATGTTAGTTTTTATTCCAAAAACCATGCAATATAACAGCTAGTCATAATTTAGCTCAACTTGGAAGATTTTTGTAGTGAAGGAAATAACTTTGAAATAATCACTTTGAAGGATCAAACGATTCAATTTATTTCTAAATATATTTTGTGCATTAATACGTATACCTATCTACTTATGAACAACACTGTTCAAAAATGATTCGTTGGTACTTTGATCTTTAAGTCTATAATAGCTTCAAAATTACCCTTTATAAGGCTCTGGGTACTATATGACCACCATAATTTAAACCTTACGTCCTTCAATTAAGGTCCAAAACCAATGAAAAATGTAAACATGCTCTGCCGTATCAAGTAAAATAAAATAAGGTTCCCATCACATCTCATTGGATGTAAGTTTCATACTTAAACTTATAAACGTTAAAAAGTAAAACTTTCATACATTTCATATTGTTCACCTTTAGAAATGGCACAGACTAAATTTTTCAATGATGCTTGTTGTAGAGTGTGAGCCAAGATTCGGAAATAAGCTCGAAGTTTACCAACTCTAGGGTCGGCTAGATGCGTGACCATTTCCAACGAGTTTGGATAGTATTGGTCACATATTTAGTATGTACGTGCTTTAGTATTCAGGTAAAGCGATTGGTCCTAACTGAAATCTTGAGACTTGTTGATGCGCGACTGACCTTCTTGCCGGTCTGGTGCTGGCCTGCAAGGAGACTGGACGATGGCGTGACTAGGACATACGTTTCAATATAGACAGAATGGACATGACAGCCACCAGACAAAAGGTGTGTTTGTAAATAATGGATTTAAATTTTAGTTTTTTATAGTTTATTCATATATTCTTCGTAAGCGATTGGAAAAATTAAGAAACGACGACGAAACGCAACAATGCTGTTAAGTTAAGTGAAGATTACACGAGAAGAGACACACAGTAAAAATAAACTGCCACGTTACCGCCTTTATTTATTTATTTATTTAAAAACTTTATTGCACAAAAAAAGTACAACAGGTGGACTTAATGCTATGGGCATTCTCTTTAAAGTCATACCTATGATTTCTCAGTCCTTTTACAAACCCTAGGCATTCGGTCAGGTAGACTCAAGGTTACATCGTCTGTGTTAATCTAGACAGATTTCATCTTGGGTGGTCCCGAGATTTCCGATAAAGAGTTTATTGTGCGAGCATATTGCATGTTTGCTTTTGACGTATCGTTTTATGTGCCATTATCGTAATTATGTCTCGTTTATGACCGATATCGTTGAGTGAACGTGTTTCTTCCGTTATGAGTTATAAATACTCAAAGCCTGCGATTGAGATATTTGGTCAGATACTTTTAGGATAAAGAATTTCTTTGACAACTTTTTTATATTCAAATGACTTTTGTTAACGCCAGAATCAAAGTAATTTGAACAAAATCTTTTGGATTGGATCACAAT
This sequence comes from Glyphodes pyloalis, assembly GCA_037074685.1. Taxonomy (NCBI): domain Eukaryota; kingdom Metazoa; phylum Arthropoda; class Insecta; order Lepidoptera; family Crambidae; genus Glyphodes; species Glyphodes pyloalis. Next base: position 16,584,735 of record JAYKKO010000010.1, on the reverse strand, counting down.
CATAATTGTCAACATTTGACGGTCACTGATGTACTTAATGCTATAAAAGATGGGCTACTTATCAAAAGTGTAAAACTATTTTGTTTAAAGGGAAACAAAATAAACATCGAACAGTGCCATTAACATTGACCTGATCCCAAAGTATGGAATAACACATGTGTTATTGGAACAAGAATCAACATCAGTACCAAATATTCTAACTGACAATCACAAAACAAACACAAATATTATAGACATACATACATATTTAATAACAGCGACAATTTAATGAAACCTTTCTTGGCAAATTTGAACACAACCCATTAAAGACAATAACAAATATATGGACAATCTCAAAAGAACATATCTGTTGAATACAATGTATGTAGCAAAAGAGTTCATCACATCAAGGTCACAGAGCTATAAATCAAACGCTTCTTATCGTGCTAACGCTTAACCTCCGTTCAGCCATTATCAACTAATAGTGGCTTAAGGTCGGATATAATAGCAACTATTAGTGGTATTAACTAATCTCTCTACTAATAACAAACACTGAATTAGTACTGAAGAGTCAAATTCCATTGCGACAAATGAATAATGAGCATTAGGAAATTAGACCGACATTGCAATGATAGTTGGATATTCAAATGTGTCAAGACATTAACGCGTGCAGCTTATTGTATAAAATATGTAATACAAAAACTAAGTCATTTAAAGAAAATAAAGAAAATAGATAGCCAATGATTATAAAAAGAAATGAAACTACTGCCTTTGACTGTAAATTACTATCAGTATAAGAACTTGAATACACATCCATTTTTTTTATTCAGCGTGATTGTATTTCATAGGTTCATTTATTATTTCACACCATGACTTGTTGTAACTATGAATTAATTTATCTTCTCTAGGTATACGATGTTTTGAGCGATAAATGAATTCAAGTCTACAAATCAATGTAATAATTCTCCGTTTATATTACTAGTAATTGCATCTATATAAACCGACAACATAAAAAAGTAAATGGCCAGTCAAAGAACTAATAAATTTGGGGACAGGTCGTCACCTTGTCGCACACCCTCTCTAGTCTAGCTAAATAAAGTTTAATCATTCCGAATTGTTGCAGTTTGTGTAGTTTTTGGGTATTGTAATGCTAGTTTTGTCTAAATAAGAATTTTAATTGAATTTGACGAAAGTATTTTATAATGTTTTTATTGTTGCAGGTACGAAATTTTGCTGAGTGGATAAGAATGATAATTGCTAATTTGAGTAAGATAATATCTAATAAGATGTAATCATTAAACATTTCCAAACATTTTGGTAAACGTTCTGCGCATATTTATCTCATCTTTATTTTGAGGAACCAAAACAATAATCTTTAAGAATGAGGATAAGAACTATTTTAGTTTTTATAAATTACATCAATATTTATGAATCGTTTATATTATAAACCAAATGAAGCTACCTCCACATTCAGATGATACTGGTTGATGAGAATTAAATAACTAACCCTGATACAACCAATTTGGTGCCCCTGTTGAGTAGCAGAGGTCAAATGGCAATCGTTTCACTTCAACAGCCGGACTTGCTGCGTGTAATGTAGGTTTCGTTCTAAAATAACACTTAGCCCTTATGCTAAGAGCATTATTCTTAACGTCGTCAATTCAGTGCCACTTAAATAACTTTTATTTAAACATTTTTCTATTTTTATTATTGAAAGTTCTTGTTTGGTAAAAACATCGCAATTTGTAGTTTTATCGCCCCATAATATTGAAATAGCTCATAAAGTTTCGACCCACAAAACTTGTTTGTCATTGAATACATCTGTACCTAATTTGGAGGCGATTAACTCTGCTTAATGATGCGTCTCGGATCAAAGTCATCGGAAATCGGTTTATGTTTTGCATTCACCTCGGTACTGTTTAAACAGGAATTGAATGCATCAATGTCAGTCTGGTTTTCAAGTGCATTTTTTTTATCTTGATTGATTTGTTTTTGAGGGACAAAACCTATCGGATTCTTTTTAATTTCCTTTGTAGATATTAGTAGTAGACTCTGGATAACGAAATATTTGAAATCAATCTTTAATAATTTTTTGTTTTATTTTTTTTAACTTAATAAGAAACACCTTTTTTAATGATAAGATGAAATTGAACAAATATCTACTAGGTTTTATCTCTTATCCCAATCTCTTGAGCTACTGATTAAGTACAAGTATCGGATTCACTGAGGTTTAGAGTGACCTTATTACCGCTTTAGGCCTCAGGTAGCATTGTCTCATGATCCTGACATATTCGGAACAGATCAGCCCACACTATAACTAACACCTCAAATTGTCACGATCTTCATTGTATGTGAATTAGTGTCATTCTTTTTCCATAACAAAAACCGGCCGAAAGATTATGCAAATCAGAAGCGCAACAAGGAAGAATTACTGTCAATCGAGATGTTATTAGCCATTCACTAGCTTAATGCTGTCAAGATTAAACTTACCAATTTTAGAATTGCCGTCGAGTTTAATGATTTTGAACGTTGTTGCTTTGAAGATATAGTTTAACAGTACTTTAAGTGCCTGCACGGATTTAACGGCATGACTTATTATAAAGTTAATCATGATACAGTCAATTGTTAGCAACTATCTCGGATCGCCGACGTCCTTCGTAAACAAGACTTCACTGTTTCAACAATAAGGTTCACGATCTAATCTCCGTTTAAATGAATTTAGCACAGCAGTTGTTTTGACGAGTCCTTATATTGCAAATCCTTTTAGATGCGCAACAAAAAATGCTTTGTCTTTTTTCCATCTTGCTTCTTGAATGGAAGGTAATAGAATGGAGCAAAAAGCGAGCGGATTTATTAATTTCGCAACGTAAAAAGCGAACTTGTTTCTTTGGATCTGCCGCGGTGGTTTTGAAGTTCAAAAGTTCTTAAAAGTTTAAGAGACAAAAAATTATAAAGATGATACGCAAAAGTTTGAATTCCATTACACGCATTGACTATGATTTAAAAAATGTTGGTTTTTAAATGAGTTATGATGGGTTATAATTGTAAGTAATAAGGTTCCGATTTCAAACAGACTACATAATTTGACATTGTAACCGAGCTGTGGGTATGTGGTTTATAATGGCTCTTTACAATAATCAATCAAAATTCAATATATTTTGGATTTCAATGAAATTGCACGAGCATACTCATTTCTAAATTTAAAAATATCTTGGTGAATACTTAATCATGTTGAGGACACAATAATTAAATTGAACCGGTAAAATCATTTGCATCCATCAACACTTTTAAGTTAGCAATATTAAGTAATGATCTGCAGTCATAGCATCATCGACTTCACTTATAGCTAAATACCGAAGTATAGTTCTATGTTGAAAAATATAAACAACGATTGTCTCTTCGGCAGATCGATCTAGCTGTTCAGTTTCTCACGGGTTTTCTCACTTACCTGTTGCTATAAAGGTACGGATTGCTGTAGATTCGTATGCAAATCGTCTGTATTGATCGCATCTCCTCTCGCCGTGATTGACGGACAAACAGACGGTATATACAATGAGGACAATTTGCATACGGTGGGCTATCAAGCGTTTAGAGGGCGGTGGAGTTGCTAGGGGCTCTGTATTGGGATTTGTGGTATCTTTTTTTTGACGACCTCCGTGGCCGAGAGGCGATCGTCGGCCGGCGTCGCGCCATCTCAGAGGTTCCGGGTTCGAGCCCCGGTCGGGTCAATATAAGAAACAAACTTTTCTGTATTGTCTCGGGTGTGGGTGTTGTCGTACCGTCGTTGTTTCTGATTTCTGTAACACAAGTGCTTTAGCTACTTACCACAGAATCAGAGCAATGTATGTGATGTTGTCCAATATATATATATATTTTTTAATGTTAAAACTTTCTATCAATTGTTAGTGAACAATTTTAGGAATGAATTACTATAAATTGTAAATTTTTCTTTAATTGTTGAATCTTTATCACATATCGAAGCGTTGAGAGATGTCGTTATAACTTTTCTTTTAAATCTTATTAACCTTGACAGTAGAACTTGTTGGTATGTGTTATCTATTAATATTGAAGCATTCCGTCAATAAATTGAACGATTTTAGGATTTCAAAATGGTATTTGGTATTAAATTGCCATTGTTGAATCTAGACCACAAATCGAAGCGATAAAAGATGACTGATACCAGCATATACCTTTTTTATATTGTCTCATTAACTTTGAATATAGAGCCTGTTGGTGTTTATCTATTTAATGGTGAAGCATTCTGTCAATTGTTAGTGAACGATTTCAGGATTCATTAATTAAATTTGACCGTACTGTGAATTACAACAAGCAATTTTAAGAATTTTCTTTGATTATTGAATCTTAATCACAAATCGAAGCGGCAAAAATATTATTACTACGACAGCTCTCATACCTTTTCTTTTATTTCTCCTTAATTTTGAACGTAAGGCGTTGTACAGTCAAACATTGTCCGAATTTGCATTTTGATCCGCCTTTAAGACGTTGGCATAAGAAGCAATATCACACAGCAACTGGTTATCGTGATGTGCTGCTGTTACATTTCATTTATTTATGCAACGTTTCTAAATCTTAAGTAATTTTAAATCTTGTATAGTTTCTTATATGTGTTAAATGATACATGATTGTTTATAAATAACTTGATGTTGTCCTTAAGTTCAAGCTGGTTTGTCCTCCACTGTTCGTAGAACGAGCCTGTGGTTTTACCGCTGACTAACAAATTGATGCTAGCGCCAATAAAATAGGTTCAAATATGTGCATTTACATCGAAAGGAATTTTATTGAGAACTACAAAAGGTCAAATGTAAATGATAGCTTTTTTTCCCATTTGTTTGTTTAAAGATTTGTATTGAAATTACGGAATTATGGTAATATTGTTATATATTATAGCTCCAAAAGCTATTTAACGCTGTCCTGTTTGAAGGGAGAACTCCGGAGGCGTGGCGTAGGAGTGTGGTCGTCTTGTTCTTCAAAAAAGGAAACAAAACCCTTCTGAAGAACTATCGACCCATTTCCCTTCTAAGCCATGTCTATAAGCTGTTTTCAAGAGTGATCACGAACCGACTTGCGAGAAGATTCGACGACTTTCAACCGCCGGAACAGGCTGGATTTCGGAGCGGATACGGCACCATAGACCACATCCACACAGTGCGACAGATTATACAGAAGACCGAAGAGTATAATCAGCCTCTGTGTCTAGCATTCGTGGACTATGAGAAGGCCTTTGACTCGGTTGAAATCTGGTCTGTTTTGGATTCTCTGCAGCGATGTCAAGTCGATTGGCGATACATCCAAGTGATGAGATATCTCTACGAAGCCGCTACCATGTCCGTCCAAGTACAAAATCAGCAAACAAGGCCTATACCATTGCATCGAGGAGTGAGACAAGGGGACGTGATCTCCCCGAAATTGTTCACAAATGCAATGGAGGATATGTTCAAGACGCTTAACTGGAAAAGACGTGGCATCAACATAAATGGCGAACACATCTCTCACTTGCGATTTGCAGATGACATCGTCATAATGGCAGAGACGCTGCAAGACCTACAACAGATGCTGAATGACCTGGCTGACTCTTCTGTACGCATCGGCCTACGGATGAACTTGGATAAAACCAAGGTCATGTTTAATGAACATGTTCTACCGGAACCGATTGCAGTCCAAGGCGCCGTCCTCGAAGTTGTTCAAAAATATGTGTACCTCGGGCAAAAATTGCAGTTGCGTCGAAACAACCTAGAGGACGAGGTGAATAGAAGGGTTCAGCTGGGCTGGGCAGCGTTTGGGAAACTACGTCGAGTCTTCTCATCGTCCATCCCACAGTGCCTAAAGACAAAAGTCTTCAATCAGTGCGTTCTACCTGTTATGACGTATGGAGCCGAGACGTGGACACTGACGGCACGACTGGTTCACAGACTTAAAGTCACTCAGCGGGCTATGGAAAGAGCTATGCTTGGTGTTTCTCTAAGGGATCGAATCCATAATGAGGTGATCCGGCAGAGAACTAAAGTCATCGACATAGCTCACAGGATTAGCAAGCTGAAGTGGCAGTGGGCTGGCCATATCAGCCACAGAGCCGACAACCGTTGGGGTAAACGAGTTCTGGAGTGGAGACCACGCCTCGGTAAACGTAGTGTAGGACGCCCTCAGGCCAGGTGGAGTGACGATTTGCGCAGGACGGCTGGCGGGAGCTGGATGAGAGTCGCCGAAAATCGAGCGAAGTGGCGAACATTTGGAGAGGCCTATGTCCAGCAGTGGACTGCAACAGGCTGATGATGATGATGATGATGATGATGATGGTAATATTGTTTAAAGTTACAAATTCTTATTGCTTACAAATAGTTATTATGTGTTTTATTGTAATGTTACCTTAACTAAAGGGTGGAATAATGTTTAAAAGCGCGTTGTTGATTTCGATCGAGTTTATTTTATAGTTTCACAAACACGATCCGGTTGATTTGATGTTTATTAATTAGTTTTACTTATAATTTTATGTTGAAATGTAAATTACTTGTTGTTCTGCGTTGTTATTAAACAAATACGCACATGCGAATCTATTTAGCATTTTTATTTATTGGAAGCACAAAATTGTATGTCAGCTTGTAAAAACTTGAGTCGTTAGTTTGTGAGAACTCTCCTATATAGATTCTTGTAATCAAAAAATGCGACAATCAACGCTACAAAATACTATTAATAATACTATTACTATAGAATTGAAGACTTTCGCGTTCCATTATAAACATTTAAAATATGTAAACGGGTCAAATTTGACACCATTTTTTAGTAGTCAATACGATCAAGTGACTACGTTTTGGTTAGGTTGCAACAACCGTGCTCACGAGCTGACTGGTCTCGCTTGCCTTCGTCTGTTCGGGGAACTAACAAATCTTCATCCACCCTCAAATTCTCGCATAATAAAATGTTATTGAAGTCACTTCGACACACTACACTGACGGCTAAAAAATGTTCGCGTTTTGACCCGTTAATTTATTTTAAATGTACTAAATACTAGTTACTACTATGTTTAAACGCTTAATATATTTTTTGAGGTTCGTATAAGTCACATGATAACTCATAGTTGAAAGGTCCCAAAATTATTCCAGAGAATCAATTGCTATTCTCTAACTCCTCAAAATGCTACAAAGCAACGAGGGTCGGAAAACAGAGAGCCAAGTTCAACTAAAACAATGTAACGTAAACAACACCGACGTTTACTTTGTTACCGTGCCTGGCGCTAGAGACAACGTGTGGCTTAGTGATGCGAAACTGTCGATAACAACGGAATCTAAAGTCAAAATCTTATGAATAGAGTCGTACCGATGTAAACAATCTTAAATGTTTGAGATCTGAAATAAAAGCCATCTATGCAAAAACGACTTATATGTAGTTTCAAACAAAGCTTATATTCGTAAGAAATTAGAAGACCAGATACAGTAGAAAATCAATTGTGTGTGGCTTTTAAAAGGATATTTGGTCTTACAAGGTTAATGATCGAGTATACGCCAAAAGTCCGTTACTTCATTTTAGAGATACTCTTACACTACTCGACTGATATGAAGCTATGAACGACGTAAGGAAAATCCGCATCAAAATCGAACTATTCGTTTGAAAGCTTCGATGTCACACATTGATATACTTCAGAAAAACCAAACCAAACCAAAACAGACAAACAGGCGGACAGACATCGACATCGAACTTACCTCACCCCTCTTTTTTAATCAAGGCATAAAAACTAAAGTATCTCGTTATAATTTCATCGATGGCCCGTGACCCGTTTTCAGCTCTACCCCAATGCAATCGCGACAACAAATACCTCCGGATCATTTCAAAACAAGCGGTGTCCAGTACATGAGTTATAGCAAAGACGCACAGTAAATATGAAATACAGCGGCAAAAAGCGCGACTTTTGAAACGGCGCGATTAAAGCGATTTATTTGAGCTGCTGCGAATTAATACAGAAGCTGCGGCTCTCAACCTTTTTGATCCAATTTTGATCCAAAGTAACTATCAGTGGTAACTTCAAGCAAAGATATTGTAGATGCACAGTTGTGACTTACAAATGGCACCGGCAAAATAAGGCATGAAACAGTATTAAGCCTTCTATCACTCTCATTAGATTGGTGGCCGCGCGCTCGATATATATGTAGGTACATATATCGATATCAGCTTATGTTTGATATTGATAACTATAAATATTTTAAAGCTTCGATATATCAAAATTTGTCGGATAAATCGTTGTATCCCTAATTAGACTAATTAGACCTATGTATATGATACTTGGCTTTATTTTAATGCACGTGCTGTTATATAATAGCATCAACATTCAGAACACGGCGGTAGTTTACTTGACTTGAACATTCATATGCTTTTGTAAAAGTTTTCATGAATAAAGACATTTTCTATTCTATTCTATAGACTTATGTACTTCGATCGAAGGTTGGAGACTATCATCATAGAAGATTCTATTCGATGGATGTCGTTTTGTGGTACTGTGATATTAAGAAATTCTCCACATTTTTCATCATTGGCCGAACTCAAGTAACGGGAACCTAGATCGTCTTAACATTATCATTTTCATTTCTTCAGCTTGGGATCACGTGGGCAGAACAATGTGTATGTAATGCGTAATATTATAGTTATATATAGATAGTTATTGGCATGGCAGATGTTATCATTAACGCAAATTGCCACTGACTAGATACAGCAACTAGTTTGTGATTAGTGCTGCAGTAGATAACAGACTAGACGGAGCCATATGCTAAAGGCTATTTTATATTATAATAATTTGAAAGATTAAACAAAGCAATATTTTTAATATATTTACATTTGAATCACCTGTACTATATACATAATGAGCTATCAGTTGTAGTACAACCGAGAGTCAAGAGGGCTCGGGTTCGATTCCCGGTTACATCAATATGTCAAACAATATTTTACGGTCTTGTGGTACGATCGTTGTCAGTGATGTCTATAAGTTTCCTTACCACAGAATAATAACAATGTATGTAATGTTGTGTTTGAAAATACAAGAATAAGATGAACAAATCAATACGAGAATATTTATGGATACCCCAGAGGGTCATCTGAACACAGATTGGGAAACGTTGGGTATTAAGAAAAATGTGCAGTTTTACAATTAATAAATGTATGTGACATCTCTTTAACTATTTATTTTATTCGCATCATAATTTCAGAGGATGCGTTCCCTCGCTCCTTATTTTAAAATAAAAAAAAATCGTACCTGCACTCCACTTAGCTGCATTAACTCTCGAGGAAATTGGGTTTTAAAAGCAATTTGTGTAGCGAAGTAGTAAAAGAAAATATGCAAATATTTCCTCTTCAAAATTTTACTATTGATTAAATGTGAGTTAATTATATTGCACTTCAAGATTGACCTCATCCCGCCTGATGTTAAGTGGTAATGAGATCCTAGCTTAAAGGTGACAAGCAAAGCATAATAAATCTGTTACTGGACTTGTCGCCCTTACGTTGAAGGCTTGACCCCTGCTACTAATGTAGCACCCCCCAGGAGCTCTGGAAACCTTATTCACACGCAGGAACACATCAACACAGAAGTGATTGTTATTTGGCTGCGGTCTTCTGTAAGGTGGAGGTATTACATCAGTCGGGCTGCTCCAGTTTGAGCGATAAATCGCTATGCCCTACCGCTCTTCAACTTATATCACTGGCCCACGACTTCGTTTGTGTTATTCGGGGAAGTATCCGTTGTGTTACTGTAGTATCTTACGTTCTACAACATTCTTATTAAATCCATTCAGTAGTTTTTGTCCCAAAGGGTAACAAATATAAATCCAGACATAAATTTTCTACACAGCCATACATTATTCAAAGTTTCATGTTTATAACAATATTTGTAGGATTGTCTCAGCTTATTTTTTTTTTTTTTTAAATAGTGCACTCCAAGATTGACCTCATCCCACCTGATGTTAAGTGGTAATGAGTTCCTAGCTTAAGGGCGAAAAGTATAGCATAGTAAAACTGTTACTAGACTTGTCGCCCTTACCTTGAAGGCTTGACCCCTGCTACTAATGTAGCACCCCCCAAGAGCTCTGGAAACCTTACTCACACGCAGGAACACAACAACACCGGAGTGACTGTTATTTGGTTGCCGTCTTCTGTAAGGTGGATTATAACAATATTTGTAGGATTGTCTCAGCTTATTTATTTTTAAATTATCCGAATCCTGATTATTTTATCATAAACTTTTTCGGTTAAAAGAGGGGCTGAACACTAGTAGCATTATTTATCAACAACTATTTATCATAAGTCATGCAGAAACTTAGTTAATGGGTGCAGTAATAGTAAAAATATGTGTATGGATTAAAAATCTAAAACATTTCAAACGTTTTTAATTAAAAGGGCTGCATCAGGGAGGTAATATTAAACATTTCAAGTTTTAGTCGAAATGTTCGGTCAGTCGGCTAAAGTTGTTACTATATACCATACGTAATTGAATGGTTGGTACTTATTGTACGGAGAGTGGTAGTCGCCCATTCTCCGTCTACGTCCTTGGCTCATTCACAACCAACTACATTCATGTCTAATCGTTTTATAATACGGCCTACGGCGGCATTGTATGTTCTTTAATACAATAACGAGGCGTGTAATTCTCGTAGCAAAGCTCATGGACGGATGACTGTACACGACACAGTCTGAACAATAAAAGTCAGGAAGCCAAGAAACTGGCGGAATGACGGTATTTAGATATCTCTACGCCACGTTATTACGTACACACACACACACACTACACATACTTGTAAGTTATTATTGAAATATATAACCCAATTTGTAAGATCGTGTGTATGTACCTATGTTTGTTACTCTGTCATGCAAACAACAAACTTCAAGAATGACGGTACTGCCATGCAAACTTCAGGGTCCAGATTATGTGTGTACCAAATTTTATTTAAATCAGTTAAATAAGTTATTACTTACAAGTATGTGTAGTTCCAATATTTGAAAACGATCAGTTTTTATTTTACGGATATTAATTAATTATACTCCGTTTCAGACTCGTAGTCAGTTGGAGAAAAACGGATTATCATTTTTGACACATTACAAGTCGTAAAATATTGAAAGCGGGCATTAGATAAGGATAGAGGAGATATTTTTCATAGAAAAACTGTAAATTAACAGTATTTCTGGATTAATTGGATTGTAATAGTCATTTTCAATACTAGCGCACTACTCCGCATGCGTTGTTTTAGACTTTACACTGATTCTTCGCGTGCTATTGGTGGCGCCATAATGTTATATAGCATATAGTTTTCCTCGATAAATAGACTGTCAAACTCAAAAATATTTTTTCAATTCAAAGTCGCAGTTCCTGAGATTAGCACATTCAAACAAACAAACGAATTCTTCAGTTTTTTTATATATTTTTATTGATTGGCATCTAATTTATATTTTCAATTAATTTTATATGGATTCTTATTAATCCTACACTCAAATCTTATGAAAATGTTGGTATTGTTGCATAATATTGTTATGAGTGTAATGATTTACTATAATCTAGATAAACAAGTACATGATTTGAATTAAATAACGTGACTTCATATCTTTTAGTTCGTCTCAGACCATTTGTATATTTATGCGTCTTTTCGGCCCTTTCTTCTAAGTTTCCGGACTGCAATATAATATTGATTGTGGTTTAAGCAGATTAATTCGTTACTTTGTGGGCGTTGATGTAACACAAAAGGCAATTTGTGATGCAGAGGGCACAACGTAATGAGAGTTTTGCACGTCATGAGATAGTAATTTTTTTTTTATGAGGTTAACTTATCTTCAAAACATATTATTTTATTATTTTATTTGAGCTAACTTAAGTGTCAAGGTTTGATTGCAACCCAATGCCGTTTTTGCTGCGTCTGGGAATTCGAACATATTTAAATATGGATTCCTGTGTTTTTGCTTTTTATTATTTTTGTTGGGTTGAAATACGTGAATACGACGGTGCTTCATATAAAACTGTTGGAACTTTTTTGAGAAAACTAAGATTTGTTTATTTTATTTCGGCCTTTTTCTTAAAATTTTAAGATTAACGTTTAAATAAAGTTCAAAGTCTGTAATGTCCATATCTCACGGACGAATGACTAAGTGCCCGCAGATTAATTCGTAACTTTGTGGGCGCTGTTATAATGGAACACAAAAGGCTATTTGTACGGAGAAGTGTACTTTGATATGCACATCGTAATTATTACAATACTAAGACTAAAACAGTCCGGTAACTATGAACAAACAGCCTAAATGAGACACAATCTAGCGCGTTACTTATTTTTTTTATCAGAGCCTTGACTTCACACCGAGAAGCAAACTTATAACGGCTAAGAAAAGTTCGAAATACATTTCAAGTAACGTTCATATAATGAGATAAAATCAAAGTACTTATAAAACTTCGGACAAGTGATTAAACATTATTATCAACACATTTTGATTTAATATTTATATGTATTCCTTCCTCTTTTGATTTTAGATCCTTCTTTAAAAAGGCTTCTCATCAGTTCAGTAATGATGTTAAACAAAAATATAAAAATAAAGTATTTTTTGAAATAGTATAAATACAATATAAAACCTAACTATTTCAAAAAATATTTCATGTTAGTATTTTAGGTTTACATAATTAATGCTATTATCATTTTTGATAAGTTTTTTTTTATTCAAATTCGGATACTTTTTGAGAAACGTAATTCAAAACTAAATTTATCAATGTAACTAAAACCATAATAATTTCTATTTACTGCAACTATGCCCTACTTTCTCGAATAATAGTTTTATTCTGAGGTCGTTGCTTTCGGACTGTGTATATTTAGATTGTGGTACCGAAGTACGACTAAAAGCACGCCATACACACACTCTGAACATTGAACGGCCCTTATGCCGTTCGCATAAGAACGAATATCGAACTGCGACTGTTTACCTTGCCGTGCTGTTGACGGTACATTGTTGACGTGCGCAGGCGCACGCGTTGCGATGACTCACCGGCGCGCTGTGTACTGTCTACGCGGTTCCGGGTTCGATTCCCGAGATCTGCGCGCCTTTATTATTGCGCTGTCTTCCGCCGGCATACCGAACTGTTGACAGCTGACTTATCTAATAAACTATAAACGTCTTAGTCACTGCAAGTAAAATGTGCGCAGCTATCAGTCACTTTGATTTCGTCAGAGAATTTGACGTCTATGTTAGAGTTATAATTTGTTACAGTGATTAATTGAAAGCGATTAATGCAACGAGAATCCTATAAAACATGAAATATATAACCCAATTTGTAAGATCGTGTGTATGTACCTATGTTTGTTACTCTGTCATGCAAACAATTGCCGTTTCTCAATATCTACTATTTCTTCTACCTAAAGGTTGTCTGGAAGTATAAACCTTGATGTGACGTCATCCGTACCTACTGTTGTTGGTGGAAATGTGACCTGGGTCTCCTCAGTAATATTCCAACTATTGGCTCAATAGTCACCTGGAAATATTTCACCTCCGTGCGCAAATAGCCTGACGCCATTAAGCTAGAGACTGTTTTAACTGGCAGAAAGATTAAGGATGTTGATGAATCGGACAGGATGATTTCTAGTATTGTCAAAACATGTTTATGCGTTTAGTGACGTCATTGTTTCGTGACTAGATTTGCTGGTAAGAGTCATGTAACATTTGGGAGTGTCTTTGTAACACTTGTAAGAGTTGGTCCAAAGTAATATGCCTGTGGAAGTAAAGGCTGAGCCGATTTCCCATGGCGCCGCCACTAAGGCGATGAGGGTCCAACCGGGGGGTTTTAGTGGGTAGCCCGAGGATGGTAGGTAGGTGGGAGTCCTACACACGCCGTCACCCTCCCTCAGGGTGGCGGTACGGTGCATCAAGCATTTCCCGCCGTAAAAAAAAAAAAGTAATGTAGGCATAGTTTGTTTCTCTGTGTAGAAATAGGTATCTTCTGGGTAGAAATAGGTTTCGAATCTACGACGCATTAACTTTGTATTGTATAAGGAATTATCGGGAAGGCACGATAGTATCAGGGGTATTTAGGTGACGAACCGTGATGTACCTACCTTCAGTTATTACCTACTTTAAAATATAAAATTGCCATTAACGAACATTGCAATTTCTTATTGTAATAACAAAATGTAGCATTAAATGACGTTACAAAAGTGTTATTTAACCCACTGTAATAACATTATTTTCAATTGACTTCACACTATTGGTAAAATAAATTGTAAAATTATGAATTGCTATCATGGCGGAATATGATTTGTGTTTTACAATTACATTATACAACTTTTTTTTCCAAAACGTATTATTGTCGGATTTTACACTAAATTTCATAATGATATTCATAAGGAAATAGGTGCATTGCGCATTTAATCACAATAATAATAACTTCACACCAATCCAATCGCAGCAATCTACAGAATGTGCCCACGCGCAATCTCAAGGCGTTCGAGTGCGCAGCCATAGACCCCCATTGTACTAGCTGACATCAATAGCGAGAATACACCTTCACGGCCACGAGATAAGGTCCTTGCGAGCCCACCGTGACCCGCAGACAGAGCGTGTGAATCAGACCGACACTGTTCCAGTATACTGCAAATAGTAACTGACAGTTAGGATAAATAAGTGAGAACTACTGCATCGTTGCATTGGCGAGGCAGAGACGCGGGTTTACGTAAGTCTTTCTTCCTATTTTGATACTGCAATTTTCAGTTGTTTCTATTATACTAGCCAGGTCCGTTTTTACGTAGAAGTCTGGGCGCATTATTATAACGGGGCTCCTCTTTACCACAGAAAAGGAAATCACGTTTCAGGTTTTTCTTTTTCGCTTCATTTAAATGAAGTACTTTACTGTTGCACAAAATGAAAAGAATTGAGTTTTGGTTTTGTTTAAACCAGCTAAATAAATTACATATGGGTATTAAATGATTATAAATTGATATTTTTAACAATGCTGAAAACGGTAAGCTTTATTTAAATACCGAAATAATAATCGAGCTAGGACTAAAAGCGCCATCCTCCATGGGGCCCTATTTAGGTCAGAAAGTACATAAAAACTAAACTAATACGGCAGAGGGCACTTACCGAAGGCTAAGACAGAAAAAAATTATCGACTACGATACCTTGCGCTCAGTTAGAAGAGTTACACGCGATACGTGGAGGTCGTGGGTTCAAACCCACTCCGCAAAGGAAGATGCAATTTTTATGTTTTTTTAAAATGTTTAATGTTGCGGCGTGTAACCATAGAGAGGTACAAATTATAAAAATCAATTTGAATATTCTGATCTGAAATATCAAGTTGACTTGTACCATCTAATGCGATTGCTTAATAGTTTTAACAAGATTAGAAGATGACCTTCGGTTAGGTAATTGAAACTCGAGTGAGGTAATTATTAAGTCGTATGATAAAACTACTTAAAATGTTAATGAGGTAGAGAACGTAAATGTCAAGCTTTTTACTGTTCAAATAAGTAATACCTAAGTATTTCGCAAAGTATTACGTGCAAGGAATTTCGTTTAATACCTACCTAGATTTATAAACGAGTTCTAGGTGTGGACCTGCGTGATACTTTATTCCTCACATGAGATACAAAAATGTCAAAGCTGTTTATTGAATTACTTAACCAACTCTATTTGAAACATTATTGAAGGATTGTAAGTTGTTGGTTGAGTGAAGGACATAGCGATTTATCGCTCTAACTGGAGCAGCGCGACTGGTGATATACCTCCACCTTACAGAAGACCGCAGCCAAATAACAATCACATCTGTGTTGTTGTGTTCCTGCGTGTGAGTAAGGTTTCCAGAGCTCTTGTGGGGTGCTACATTAGTAGCAGGGGTCAAGCCTTCAAGGTAAGGGCGACAAGTCCAGTAACAGATTTATTATGCTGTACTTGTCACCCTTAAGCTAGGACCTCATTACCATTTAACATCAGGTGGGATGAGGTCAATCTTGAAGTGCTATATATAAAAAAAAGGAATGGCTGCCACATACGTCATGCGTGTGATCAGATGCCACATGGGATTGGTCTGAATCTTTGTTGGGACTGATCTATTCCAGCTTACCTCTCGAAAGTAAATACTTAATATTTTATTCACTCATCAAAACAAAACTATAGGTATGACTTACCCCCATCCACCCCTTATTTTCAACATAGCAATAAGTTCGGTACTGCTACTGTAACTAATCTGCTAAGTTTCTTACTGGTGTCTTCTCGGATTTATAAAACTCAAATTTCTTTATTCAAGTAGGTTACATATGAAACTTTTGAATCGTCATTGAATACAAAGCAAAGTGTTTCTACTGCCGGCCAATCTAACGTCAGCAGAAGTGCTATCACAATAATAAAGCGCGCAATCGGTGCAAATCTGCATCAAAACAGTCAAATAGATGTGCGGCCAAGGCCGGGCCAGGAATGCGGCGCGACTTGTTTTATTCGGCAGTTAGCTGCCAATCGGGTCGGCCATCGCTGCCGACGAGCTGGAAATAATTTTATTAACATCTTTTTCGGTATTCGGGTATGCAAATTTTTTCAAGTGTTTCATCATTTTTTCATTTCAAGTTTAAAAAAAAAGTAAAAAAGAAACAGTTTGTTATTAGCGCATTTATTTACGACATAAAATAGTCAAAGTCTTAAGTTAAAATTTGATTGTACAGTCGCCGGCAGACATATTATTGTTAACCTCTAATACATTTTATAAAAAAAATATATAGAATCATTGCAACGCCCTCTACAGGGCTTCACATATTTATTTATTTATTTAAAAACTTTATTGCACAAAAAAAAGTACAAAAGGTGGACTTAATGCTAGGAGCATTCTCTACCAGTCAACCGTTGGGTCATGCAGATAGTACGTATAAGGGTGCGGTAACAGTAAAAATGTGAGTATGGATAACAACAAAATTAATAATCATAAATAGCAGAAAATTACACACGAGAATAGAATATTCATACATAAGTTCATGATAAATAAATATAATAATTAAACAATATAATATAAACATATATACTTAATCTTAAGAGAATCTGTCCACTTAATCCATGTGAAATGCAATAAAGATATTGAATTGAATTGACGAAGTAATCAAATATTTCTGAACAGTTTAAAATGCCAAAAAGATCAATACACTTTAGATCTTGTACGGTCCGGTATCAAACTCAAATTCAAATATGTATTTATTCAAGTATGTTAAATTATAACACTTTTCAATCATCATTGAATACAATGCAAAGTAACTCTACTGCCTCTTCGGAACCGATACCTACCGAGAAAACACCGGTAAGAAACACAGTACATTCGTTACAGTAGCAAGGTATCTAAATTACTGTTATCACTTTAGACCAAGTTTCCTATCCTAACGACCTAGAACTAAGAGTACTATTTAGCATATTGTTATATCTAATATTAAGGGCTACAATTTGACGTTACTTTGTAGGTAAAAGCAAGTTTAAACTGACAATATTGTGTTGAATTTGTTGTTTCTCGTCAATAGTTTGAGGCGAAACTGATTTTACTGGCATTCCGCTTTGACTGTAGCTCTTTGGCTTTAGGTTATTAAATCAAGAATGGCGGTAAAGTTGCGCCATTCTCAAACTATAATAACAATGGGGTAAAGAATTAAAGTGTAATTATTTGTATGATTTCTGAAGTAGATATTGGAAAATACTTGCATTGATACATTTGTACCATTTCACTATCAATCAGCATCTTTGAAAACTTAAATAACTTAGACGAAACGTAATCGTTTTAACTTCAACGGCACATCAAGGTAATAATCGTTTGTAATTCAATAATCGTTCTTATAGCTACGACTTAAGGGGATTTTTTTCAAGAAAATTTTACATGGGAAATATGTTGTGGGAGCTATAAATAAGATATTGGCAGGAAAAGAAATGAATACATTCCTAAAATTTGTTTGTAATGTGGTAACTTGATAACTAGTTAATTACGGACCACATCAACATCACATACTTGATCTGATTCTGTAGTAAGCAGATAGAGCACTTGTTAACAGAAATCACTTGTAATAATGATAGTACCACATAGTATAGAAAAGTTCGTTTTCCATATTGACCCGACGGGGCATCAAACCCGGGACCTCAGAGATGGAGCGACGCCTTAGTCTGCCCGTTTGCCTTTAGGCTATGGAGGTCGCCAAATATACGAACAAAACATATAATATCATATCTTAATAAAATGTTGTGTTAACCCTATGTTGATTTTAGATATTCTAAATGAGTATTGTTTAAAAATCAAACTTCGTGAATGCATATTCACCTTCATCAATAATAATTACCGCAATTAAAAGTCTTAAATCAACAACAAAACATCTAATCATCAAAAACATTTGCAATTTAACGCACAAGGAAAAATATTCAAAAACGTCATGTTCAAAGCGACAAAAAAGTTTAACATGAAATACCGAATTGGCGGTGACTCAGGGACATTTTACAATGTATCAATTTGAGATGTATTTTTTTCAGTACAAGTTTCGGTTTGTTGATCAGTATTGAATTTTAGGTTCTTAGTCATGTTGACTAGAGCCAAGTTTCACATATTTCAATCACATAAAATTGATGTCATAATTTATTAAATTTAGCTGTAAATACATAAATATTGGACAATATCACATACATTGCTCTGATTCTGTGGTAAGTAGCTAAAGCACTTGTGTTACAGAAATCAGAAACAACGACGGTACCACAACATCCAGACCCGAGAAACGAACTTTTCTATAGAAAAACTTTTCTATAGAAAAGTTCGTTTCCCACATTGACCCGACCGGGGATCGAATCCGGAACCACAGAGATGGCGCGACGCCAAAGTCCGGCACGCTTGCCTCTCGGTTACGGAGGTCGTCAAAAGCTGTAAAAGCTGTAATTAAATATAAAGTTATATCTAGTGCCTTAATCACTATAAAGTGTTAAACAAAGTCGCTTATTCTTTACGTCGCTATTTATGCTGAGATCTTTTAAACTATGCAACGGATTTTTATTAGTTTTTTTATAGTTAGAGTAATGTATGAGGAAAGTTTATATGTAAAATCCATATTTCTATATAAAGTGTAATTGAATTCACTAATCTTATATTGATTTTTTTTACATTGCACTTAAAGATTGACCTCATTACCACTTAACATCAGGTGGGATCCTAGCCAAAGGGTAACAAGTACAGCATAATTACCTTGAAGGCTTGACCCCTGCTACTAATGTAGCACCCCCCAGGAGCTCTGGAACCCTTACTCACTCGCAGAAACACAACAACACCGAAGTGGTTGTTATTTGGCTGCGGTCTTCTGTAAGGTGGAGGTATTTCACCAGTCGGGCTGTTCCAGTTCGAGCGATAAATCGCTATGCCCTACCTCTCTTAAAAAATTAATGAATTGACCATTATGTTTTGTTTTCCACTATTAAAGATCATATTTATACGAAAATAACTTATTTATAGGTAACTGTAAATATTTCAGATCTTGATTGAGTCCTGATTTTGATTTTAATACAGATAAGTGGAAAAATTCATTAGAATCTACATTGCATTCGAGCGAAGACAAGGTGGGTCGCTAGTTTTCGTTATTTCAGTAGTTATTGTCGCTAGTTTCAGAAAAAATTTAATTGTGACCGCTAGCAAGTGTAAGAGGCTACCTTTAAATGCGGTATCTTTGCTTATACTCGATCGCAGATAACAATCAGCTAACGCGGGCCGACATGTATGTATGTATGTATGTATGTTTGTATGTATGAGGATGTTTTGCTTGTTGTGTTGTTTATGCAAATGTTTTAATGGCGGATTAACAATTACATTCGAAAGTGTCGGTTGAGTACGTTTTCATTTCAACAGTATTAAGAAGTTTTTAATTTTGAAGTCATCTTCTTATCCTTCTTACTTGACGAAATAGGTAAAATTCAGCACTTTTAAACTTTAACTTTATGACCTTTAGTATTTTTAAGATATGCCCTGCACAGAACGGGTTAATATGCATTTTATTTACTTATCACTATTAAAAACATTTTATTTATGGCTGTATAGGGTTTCATTTAGTAGTAGTACGATAGTACATAACGATACTCGCTAGCAATGTTGTATTTTGCTTAAACACTCACACTGTTAATAGTAGATTAAACTTTTTGTTTAATTTAATTTAAAATAATTATAAGACTGCTAAGCTGTCCCAGTGAACTTCGTAACGCCTATTTTTTTCAAGTTTCCTATTCTAACATTTTAAACCTTCCCTCGACCTCCACAATTATTTCAAAGCCAACCTTAGCAAAATCGGTCTAGCCCCTGTCAAGTTTTAGCGAGACTATCGAACAGCGATCCATTTTTATATCTAGTTAAAAGTAGTAGTGATATATGTCATGACGAGTTTGTGCCGACCTATGACATGACCTACAAGTCGACACAAACACAGCGTCAGCAGAATTGGCGTAGTAAACAACGCTCCATACGTAATGCGTGACATCGATATCCTACATCGCGATATCAGAGTTTTCGTCGCCACTAAGTATATATACGATAAACCAAGATTGGTAGTTGGGCCTTGGTTCCCGAGCAGATAACACCTAGCTCGGCGGAAGTAAATCCACTTTTAGTAAAGAACATACGTTCCTTACAAGTTCAAGTAACAAATTTATTACAGTCTTAAGTATTTGGGATCATTGTACCTAATGTCGATTTCATTTAGGAAATCAAGATCGTTTTTATGAATTAATCAGCTGAAAATCACACTGCTTAACTAACGTTTACCTTATACTTAAAGTATCAGACAATGGATACTAAATGAGAGCAACTTAGTACCTAAGTCCGTTAGATACAAGTAAATATAAGTATTTACTACAAGCAATGCATATACTCTTAGTGTTTATTATTCTACGCAAAGAAAACCCTACAATAGTAACTTTTAAACGACTTCAAAGGAAAGACGAAGCATGCCCTTCTTTAGATTATATTCCAAGCACGGCGCCCGAGCCTGCGTCCATTTGCAAGTAAAATTCTGTTTTACTTATCCTTCCAAAACAAATGCACTACTCACAAAACTCATTCCTATCCGAAACAGAACCTTATTTTGTTAACAACAAAATTCATTGTCTTTTTTTCAAGCAGCCTTTTGAAATTACCTTCTATCGTTATAGGCAGTTTGCAGCCAATCAAATTACGCAGGTTATTCAAAGGATTCGGAATTTAAAATTACAAACAAGTGAAGCTTGCTCTCACGTGTGTAAGTAAATTAGATTTTAGCGCCACATTCTGTTTGAGATCTTAATGCCCAAAGATTAGGTATTAAAATCATTTATATTAATCAGTGTTGCGTATTTATAATCATTACTTTTGTAATAAAATATCATTGCGTACGTATCTAAGCGATGTGAAAATGTTTTTATTACTGAAAATTATAGTGACTGCAGTTTTCAAATGTGCAATAGAAATACTATCATAAATAAAAACACTTATTCATTTGAAAGCTTTCGTATCATTCATAAGGTTAGTCTTAACCATAATGTGTAAAGGCATCGAATTAGGTCCTCTGATGATTTGATTTACTTTTAAAGTTCGACATAAAATAAAAGCCAAATGAAAAAACTGTGTTGTATTTTAATTTGTAACCTGAATTTTCGAAATATTTATCAACTGTATATGTGTATTGTATGTATATATATTTAATGAGAGTACTGTATGTATATTATTAGATATAAAGAAACAGTACAACTATTACACTTTACTTAATAAAACTTTAGAACAGAAAGATACCTTTACAATTGGCTACTTGACAGTTTTTGAAAAAGAAATGTAAAATGTGCGCCCGTTCATTTTACATCCCAAGCAATTCGATTTATCTGGAAAAAATGTAAATAACCAGAGAAAAATAAGATTTTGTGTAATACATTTAAAAAGCGCGCGAAAACGCCAAGTCTCGTCACTGTTGCAATTATGACGTCAACGTCCTAGACAACGAACCGATACGCATAGGAACGACTTAATTTAGATAAACGGAAAATGTTTCAATAAATTCTTAATACGATTAGAGACACAATAATTCAATTTATTCGGTAAAATAAGCATTGTTTCGCCACATTAAAATAAATAATTTTCGCCGACAGCTGTCATTTCCGAATTGCAATGGTGGTTCCCGTTTCGGTTCTTTTGTTCCACTGATAAAAAAAGTAAAATTTATTTTGCAAAAATAAAATACTAACTATGCTTTTATTTAAAAATTAAAAATGTAAAATTATTACTTAACTAATAAGCTAACATATCTAACACTTTTCAAATTTTATTGTTAACACTGTCAAGTAGCCAATTACGCGCGAACAGGCGCGAACCACCTAAGAGAGTGACATTTCTTTTCAAACTAGGGAGGGGCCGTGTGGTTCGATTATGTGGAAACTAGTGCTGCTCCGCCGTCGTTTAGGGACCGATTATCTTCTTATGAATATATTTAATGAGTACGAAATATGTTTTGCAAACAAACTGGTTAAGAATTGTGAGCTTTTCGACATAAGGGCGCATTTATATTTATTTATTTATATTTAATAGTTCATCATATTAATTTGTCCTGAACGAAAATCGAACCCACAACCCTTTGATCACCGAAAAAGAGCGTTAACTTGTGAGTCGAATCGGGTCGTATGTTGTTTAAATATAAACAACATAAATTTTTTTCCTAATTAAAGAACACATGATACGAGTCGTTAGCCTATTTCCATATAATTCGTTCAGTGTTAATAGTGTGAAGGTGAGCGTAGCGTGTGAGCAATTAAGCTGCGCCGATGGTGCGCGTGCGCATCCAATGACGATTTAGCTGCGTAGACACAGCGTGTGCCGGGACCAGCGCTTTGGTCTAGTTTTATAAGCATCCAGGTTTAAAAATGCATGAATAGGACTATTTTCAATTTTTTTAGAGCATCTGAAGACGATTTAGCCGCGTATACGCATGTGGAGGGGACCAAGTTTTTGAACTTGTTTAAAACATGTTCAAAAATGTATAAACGAGATGTATTTGTAAACTTTTTTAAAGAGATTTACCTTATTTGAAGAACAACAAATATGTCAAAGTCAAAGTCAAAGTCAATCTTTTTTATTCGTATAGATTACATTAGTAATACTTATGAATAGTCTCTATATAAAGCAAATGAAGCTACCTTCGGTTCGGAACCTATGTGTGAATATATGTACTATGAATCAGCGTTACAAAATGATGTTTGTAAATGTAGGATAAAGCAATAAATATATTTGTAATTACGGGCGTTGAAGTCTTTTAAACCATTGTTCATAGTTTGAGGCTGATGAAATTAATAAACATGTTTAATATTTGTGATTTTAGATGAATTTCAACCTTTTTACGATGTTTCAATATTAAAACACTTTTGTTTACAAATTAAACATAAAAGTGTAAGGAACGTTTGTTTTTACTAAAAGTGTTAGTACTTCCACCGAGCTAGGTTATCTGATCGGCGACCAAGGCCCTACTACCAATCTTGGTTTGCTGTATATATGTATAGCTAGTGGCGACGAAAACTCTGACATCGCGATGTAGGATCGATGTTAAGACTGGCTAATAGTGCATTACGTGTGGAGCGTTGTTTACTGTGCTAATTCTGGTGACGCTGATTTGGGTCGACTTGTAGGTCATGTCGTAGGGCGACACAAAAAGCTTAACTTAAAACGAAAATTATAGTTTGTAAACAGTGTAGTTAAGTTTCGATTGTTCTATTTCCGAATAACTTATCGTCTATTGCACATTGGTCGTTGGTTGCGCGCGCGCAGTCAATTGGGCGGTATTCGGGTCGGGGCCTGGACGCTTGTGTTTATGACCGTTTTATGACGCTTGTGCCAGCGCCATTATTTGATGATTGTTAAAGCTCTAACGCTAGAAACTGCAATGAAATAGATGGTTTCAGAAAGATGTAGCCATTTTCGCAGTGCGAATCAAGACTGAAATTAAACATTTCTAGAAAATGGACTGTACGCGAGACGTAGGCCGTATATGGTTGTGCAAACATTATGAATTTTACCTATGTCGATTGTTAATTAAACATTGTCTTTACATTAAAAATCGATAATTCATAAATCGATTATATTTTTTTCATACATTATTAAAAAAAAGATAATGGATATATTTATTTATTTATTTAAAAACTTTATTGCACAAATAGGTACAACAGGTGGACTTAATGCTAGGGGCATTCTCTATCAGTCAACCCTTGGGTCATGGAGATATATTGTAAGATGAAACCGATGCAGCCAACATAAAATTTTAATCGATTTTTCAAACAGCGCAAATATTGAACAAGCCAGGTTGGAGACTAGTTTGGAGTTTGCCATCTCCGAGGCCCAGGGTTGGATTTCCAGTCAGGTCAATATTATTTATCATTGTCTCAGAACTGGTTGTTGTGTCTTATTTCCGTAACAAAAGTGCTCTAGTTATTTACCACATAATCAAAGCAATGTATACGTTTTTGTTTAATATTTATTATTATTTATTAAACGGCTCGTACAAGATGATCTACCAACTGAGTTCTTCCGCTATCTAAAATTCCTGTGGTCGCTGATACGATTCAAAGATAAATCTTAAAGAAGGTTATCTCACAAATTTGATTATCGAAACTTTTAATTGAAGTCCCCGTGTAATTTGAAAAACAAACAAAATACCGTTTAACGATAACGATATTGAAAATCACGGTAATCTCGATATTGATAAAACCAATCACCGATAAATCAGTTTTATCGGAGCGAGATTAAACACTTAGGCTTACAAACCATCGTCAAGTAAAGCCGCGGGCATTTATATAAGAGATTATGTTAGGCTGCCGTTACTAGTGATGGGAAATGTTTAAGACTAAAAATAAATTAATTTATAACTATTGTGTCCTTTAAGTGTGTTATGTTAAGAGTAATTATTATATATTTTACAGGTTTTATCGCATGCCTCTTTTGTATTGTGAATCGGTTTATATTTTGAGACAATCGCTTAGTTTGTATTAATGCACATATATTTTTTTAATAAACTCAAAAGTGTAACTGATAAATAAATAAATAAATATTGGACAACATCACAGACTTTTCTCTGATTCTGCGGTAAGTAGCTTAAGAACTTGTGTACAGGAATCAGAAACAACGACGGTACCACAACACCCAGGCCCGAGACAATATGGAAAAGTTCGTTTCCCATATTGACCCGACCGGGGATCGAATCCGGAAACTCAAAGATGGCGCGACGCCAAAGTCCGGGCCGCTCGCCTCTCGGCCACGGAGGTCGTAGGTAACTTATTGTGTAATATTTAAATAAAAATATTTAGCTTTTATATTAGTGTAGTAATAAAATAAGTATTGGATAAGTATTGGAAATATAATATACCTAATTAAGCATGGATTCCCCGTACCTTCGTTTTTTCCCTAAAAATTCTAAGTCTCTAAATAACTAACTAAAATTATTCTAAGTGTTAAAATCTTCTATTGAAATTTTGAAGTTCCAAGGTTCCTTGAAATAAGGTTGAAATTTGCCTGTCGTATGAACATCAAAGTACTCACGGTTGCACTTCACTCACACACTCACAGATCGCACATATATCCTTTTGATCTGCACTCCGCAGTGAGGTCACGCATGGAGATCCCTCTGTCCTCCTCCTGGCTCCAGCCACCAGTCTGCTTGGCTCCGGAAAAATCAGCTCGTCTCTCACCCACGAGACTCCAAGCTGCTCCTCCTTCCTCCCACGTACTCGGTTTGGGGCAGCAATCCACTGCGAGAACGGGTTCATTGGTATCCTTCCACTGTGTTCTTCAAAACTAGCACTTATATCCGCTTGATTAGGACCATGAATAGAATAGTGAGTGTACTATACGTATAATATACGTATGTTTATAACTAAAGTAGGAATCTGTCTGCAGTATATTCTGTTAACGGGATTGTGTATTATTTTGCGAGACTTGATTTATGTAAATTAAAGTAAGTCTGTAACAAAAGACATGAGCACATCTCTAGTTGATGTTCTGTTGTCTATGGGTTTCGGTAACGGGTATCGGATATTGATAGGGCTAGTCAATCATAGAGCCACACACGTTGAGGACCTTGGAAAAGTAATAAGTTGTTTTGATGCAAGCATTTAAACTTAATCGAACCCGTGAATACATGGTCTTGATTCTTTGTAATTTTAACAGACAGACAGAGTTACTTTCGCATATATAATATTAGTAAAGTATCCATACTAATATTATAAATGCAAAAGTAACTCTGTCTGTCTGTTTGTCTGTCACGCTATCACGCCTTAACCACTGACCGATTTTGGTGAAATTTGGTTCAGATATACGTCGAACCTCTAGAACAGACATAGGCTACTTTTTGTTTTGAAAATAAGGGTAAATAAGGATTTTAAAAGTTTATATGTGAAAATGATCATTTAAGTTAGAGCTTTGGCACAAATATACCTCGACACATTTATTACGATATGGACAATTTTTTTTTAAGAATATTAGGGAAGATTGGGGTAAAGCTGATCATAAAAGTATATTCATATGAAGAAAACCTGTAGTCCACGCGAACGAAGTCGCGAGTTCAGCTAGTATTTAAGTACTTTGACGAGCTCTGTTGCCGAGACGCGAGCGGGCAGGGCATCACGCTATTTAAGTACTTTGACGAGCTCTGTTGCCGAGACGCGAGCGGGCAGGGCATCACGCTATTTAAGTACTTTGACGAGCTCTGTTGCCGAGACGCGAGCGGGCAGGGCATCACGCTATTTAAGTACTTTGACGAGCTCTGTTGCCGAGACGCGAGCGGGCAGGGCATCACGCTATTTAAGTACTTTGACGAGCTCTGTTGCCGAGACGCGAGCGGGCAGGGCATCACGCTATTTAAGTACTTTGACGAGCTCTGTTGCCGAGACGCGAGCGGGCAGGGCATCACGCTATTTAAGTACTTTGACGAGCTCTGTTGCCGAGACGCGAGCGGGCAGGGCATCACGCTATTTAAGTACTTTGACGAGCTCTGTTGCCGAGACGCGAGCGGGCAGGGCATCACGCTATTTAAGTACTTTGACGAGCTCTGTTGCCGAGACGCGAGCGGGCAGGGCATCACGCTATTTCTGAGGTCCCGGGTTCGATCCTCGGTCGGGTCAATATGGGAAAACACCTTTCTATATATATTGTCTCATGTCTAGATATTGTGGTACTCCGTTATTTTCCACATCTGTTACACAAGTGCTTAAGCTACTTACGACAGAATCAGAGCAATGTACGTGATGCAGCCCAATGTTTATTGTTATATGTAAAGATCTGTAAACGTAGTTGGGTCGTTCTTCTTTTTTACCGACAATGGACATGACTGATAAATCAATATTTAATATGTACATATCATATTAGTAATCATTGGTAATACTGCCTAAATTGTTGTGTGAGGAATCATTTTTCAGATGGTCTATCTTATGATGTCAAATTAATTTATAAGCAAACAATATCGATCAAAATGTACAACTCCGTCACGGTCTTCAAAAATAGTACCACTTACACCTCCGTCACGCGATGTAACTTTTTTCTTAAGTTAAATAATTAAGAGAAGTACCTACGACATGATAACATAATTCCTAATCTATCATACATTAGGAATATTTCAATAGTTTGAAGTACTCATATATTTGTTTTTATAATTATACATTCGTGTTAATGGGGACAACTTATTGTCGGTAAAAAAGAAGAACGACCCAGTTACGTTTTACAAAGATAAATTCATTAAATAATTCTCTCCTTGCAAATCCCCAATACACTCGGCCATCAATTAAGCCGGTAAATATTCATTGACCCTGTTTATCCAGGCTATTGCTAATGAAGCAAATTAATTCGCTCCACGCCGCTTTAATTGCGATTACTTATTCAATATTACGCAACTTCTTTCTTGGTATTATAATTAGTTGTGAGATAATTAAATAAACTCGCTTCATTGAGATCAAGGTGTTTAATTTATATAAATCCTTGTTTTCATTTTATTTAAATATATATGATAGCTTTTACTCGATTTATGCGTAATTGCGGGATAAAAAATATATTTTATGGAAAACTACACATCTATACATCAAATTGTTGTCCCAGGCAGTTGGTTTCCACCAGAACACCAGCGCTGCTGCGGTGTATACATGCCGTAGCAGCATTTGCTGAGGTGGAACCCAAGTTGATAGACGATATAATCAATGGTAACTAGTAATCATTGGTAATACTGCCTAAATTGTTGTGTGAGGAATCATTTTTCAGATGGTCTATCTTATGATGTCAAATTAATTTATAAGCAAACAATATCGATCAAAATGTACAACTCCGTCACGGTCTTCAAAAATAGTACCACTTACACCTCCGTCACGCGATGTAACTTTTTTCTTAAGTTAAATAATTAAGAGAAGTACCTACGACATGATAACATAATTCCTAATCTATCATACATTAGGAATATTTCAATAGTTTGAAGTACTCATATATTTGTTTTTATAATTATACATTCGTGTTAATGGGGACAACTTATTGTCGGTAAAAAAGAAGAACGACCCAGTTACGTTTTACAAAGATAAATTCATTAAATAATTCTCTCCTTGCAAATCCCCAATACACTCGGCCATCAATTAAGCCGGTAAATATTCATTGACCCTGTTTATCCAGGCTATTGCTAATGAAGCAAATTAATTCGCTCCACGCCGCTTTAATTGCGATTACTTATTCAATATTACGCAACTTCTTTCTTGGTATTATAATTAGTTGTGAGATAATTAAATAAACTCGCTTCATTGAGATCAAGGTGTTTAATTTATATAAATCCTTGTTTTCATTTTATTTAAATATATATGATAGCTTTTACTCGATTTATGCGTAATTGCGGGATAAAAAATATATTTTATGGAAAACTACACATCTATACATCAAATTGTTGTCCCAGGCAGTTGGTTTCCACCAGAACACCAGCGCTGCTGCGGTGTATACATGCCGTAGCAGCATTTGCTGAGGTGGAACCCAAGTTGGCCTCTCACGATACCTTATGTTTTATATAGACTTTCTAATATTGTGTGTGTTCGGTAATTGTGTGATCGTCAATAAATGAATTTTCTTTCTTTTCTTTCAAATAAAATAGGAGTGTCTATCGATATTATTAAAATAACAGCATGCATATGAATACCAAAATAACATTTTTTACAATTATTTGTCTGTTTGTTCCGGCTAACCTCTGAAATGGCTGTACCAATTTTGACGGAATTTCTACTGGTAGGTAGCTGATGTAATAAGGAGTAACTTAGGCTATTTTTATTTTAGACTTTTTTTATTTATAAAATTTAAATAATTTTAGTCCAAGCGAACAAAGTTGCGGGCACAGCTAGTTTAATATATAATCAGTTCGGTAGTTTTTCTTTACTTTAACATCATTTATATGATTTTATTATTTTTATAGTACTATACGCCGTACTAGCGAACTTTAAATATTAGAAACAGATTTTTTTTATCTCCCCTTGCGGTGCGGGAATCGAACCCACGACCTTCACGTATCGCGCGTGCTGCTCTTCCATGCCGATGTATGTAGTTCTAAACATATTCGGCAGAGGGCACTTACCAGAGGCTAACGCTTGATACAGCAGAAACAATTTCATCGCCTACGATAACTTGCGGTTAGCTCAGTTGGAAGAGCAGCACGCGCGGTACGTGAAGGTCGTGGGTTCGATTTTTCTGTTTCTAATATCATTTATATGATATTGTGAGATTCAACTAATATCAGTACAGATGTTTCGATATATTTTACTCTTTCACACTTAAACTCGGTTGATTTTTTATTAAGATTAGATACTGGAATAACGTAAATTATACTTTTATCCTTAAAGAACTCGAGCAAAGTCACAGAATACGATTAAAAAAACACATCTATGTATATTACGCATTTTTTTACTATTACCTACCGCACCCATGTACAATTTCTGCATGCCCCAAGGGTATACTGGTAGGGAATGCCCCTAGCATCAAGTCCGCCTGTTATAATTTTGTGGGCAGTAAAATTTTAAATGGATAAAAAATTAAAATTATATTCTTCCAAATAAATTTCCAATTACTTCTAAAATAGATGTAACAAAATAAATTGATGTTCCGCGTAATTGGCGTTAAAATCATTTCGAATGATTCGTAGTTAATTAACGATCGGAACGGAATCAACCCCCATGGAGGTGATCAAAGACTCGGCTATGTACTCACTGAGTAAACATAACAATTTAAATGAAAACCATTTTGAAGCTTTGATACCTGACCCCTTTGTTTCTGATCGTTAGGGCTGCATCAGACTTGCTACTTATTTGTTTTTAATAAACCCTGATGAAAAAACGACGAGTTGTTATAAGTTTGACGTATTTTTATTTATTCAAAAACTTTGCTGGTTCACAAAAAAGTACAACAGGTGGACTTAATGCTAGGGGCATTCTCTACCAGTCAACCCTTGTGTCACGCAGAGTTGGTATATGGGTGCGGTAATAGTGACAAAGTACGTGAATAATCTAAAAACAATCATATTGAACGTCTGTCTGTAGCATCGGGCCAAATGGATAAACCTATTTTGATTTTGTTTGTTTTTTTTTTTATTACACGTCAAGATTGACCTCATCCCACCTGATGTTAAGTGGTAATGAGGTCCTGGCTTATAATGAATCTGTTACTGGACTGGACTTTGAGAGGTGAATAAGTCGGAAGGGTTTTTAGCTATGTCAAACATAGTTGAAAATCGATCCAAGTTACATATTTCACACAACATCTTTAGTATAGGTAACAAATATGGGTACCTAAGGGATTGAGTACACAATGACAAATTTCAAATCCAAGATAGCCGCTCACAAAATGGCGGAATTTTATAAAAGGGACAGTCAACGTAACGGTTTGAAATTCAAACGCACTAATATCAAACTTTGAATACGGCGATCAACGATTTAGCCGTTACTAAGCAGTCAACAGCTGTTGAAATAGTGTATAAAAGTATCCGGTACAAAACAAATTATGTTATGACAACGGCGACTTCAAAATAATAGCACCAATTACATGTTCTGGCGTTCAATACAAAAGTAACAAAGTCACAGCTATTTAAACACGAGAGCTGGTATTTGCTCTGTTGCTGTACAATGCCTGAAGGCTCACAAATAGTTGAACTGATAGGGTTCGATGTAGCCGAACCTTTAGTTGGGCCTTAGTCGTAACCCTTAGCCGAAATTAATAGAAAAATGGCTACGTAACTTCTCTTGCCAAAAAATGTCTATGGAATTTTATTGAAATTAAAATATTATCATCGCGATTTATGATAAAACATGTGAAAATGCAATTAAATTTGATAAAAAAAGAATCTTTCAAAACAAATATAACTGCTCCTGAAACAGACTTTTTAGTAAGAAACATTCTGTGAACATTGTATGGCATTCATGTTAGCTTAGGTCAAATTATATATCAGATTCGTTAAGTTCATTTTAACTCTGGCATTACATAAGTGACAATAAATCAGCTAAAACAGCAGTTCTGAAATGAGCTCTAGATAATTATATCTAACCTATATCTAATATGTGACGGGACATTAGTCCCGTCACATAATTTAAGCCTCTACCTGCTTTACAGTGTATCACTTTTTTGAAAAACCCAAAAATAATACGGCGGTCGATCTTCATACATAAACACGCACGCACTATTCATTTCTTAAATAAAATTACTGTTTTTAGTGGAAGATATAAAATTAAAAAATTAATCATTTAAAAAAGTTAAAGCAATTCGCGAATCGCGTTTTGATTTGTTGACGTATTTTAAATCTTTAAAAGGAAACGCGAAACTCAAAAGTAATAAAGCATAACTTCGAATTGACGCCTAAAAATAGGGCTGGTTTTTGGCAGAGCCGAAATTGTTGCTTACTAGCTTCGGGCCGAAACCGAAGATAAGTGCGAACCCTAGCAGAGCCGCTACTCTCAGAAGAGTTTATTACGAGCTATTATCAGATGACGTAAGGCTGTTGAATAGAGGTCAAGGCGACGGTGGAGCTGATGACGGATCTGAGTTGCCGGTGATAATAAGGTGTAATGATGGTGTAGTGACGAATTGCTTTTTGGAGGCCTTTGGAGGGAAATTATACTCTATAGGGCGTAGTGCTTTGACGGAGGAGTGGAACTGGAGTTTTAATGCTTTTGGACGTTCTTACATTTTTCTTTTGAATAGCAAACTGACTTTGTATTGGTGCAAAATTAGTAACCTATAAGTTTTTTTCTTTTTTTATATTGCACTTCAAGATTTAGGTCCTAGCTTAAGCGACCAGTACAGCACAATAAAGCTATTACTGGACTTGTCACCCTTACCTTGAAGGCTTGACATCTGCTACCCACACCCCCAAGGAGCTCTGGAAACCTTACTCACACGCAGGAACACGACAACACCGAAGTGATTGTTATTTGGCTGAGGTCTTCTGTAAGTTCATGGAACTCGAGTTTTAAGCCTTTGGTCAAAAGACAAAATTAACAAACTACACACCAAGACAGACAATTGGTGGAAAATTATAAGTACAGCATAATGAAACTACTGAGTGTCTTGCTGGTACCTTTTCGGTAGCTATGGTTTAAGAACCAATAGTAGCTGCATACATGCTCTTTTTATAGACGATTCATATGTGTTTCTGATAAAATAAATAAATGTATGTATATCGACATGAATAAAAATATTTTTAATGTGACTTACTTTGCTTTTATTAATTGGGTTGGGTTGATCATCGTTTTCCAGGCACTTAATTTATTTTTGTTGTTACCTAATTGACTTAGATACATTTTTGTGTTCCTAACCTTTATATTTCTATCCTTCTGTAGATATGTGCAAAAAACAAAAATTCGGGCAGATTAAAATCCTATTTTCATCATGTAAGCTATCCTTTGGAAAAAATACTACAGGTTCGAAGGATAGTGGAAGTAAAAGGGCCATTTGTACTCGAACTATTCGAACACGGTCTGAACTTGTATCAAATGCAGTTGAAATCCATTCCAAAATGAGCATTCAACCAGCCATAAAGACAATTACGCAAAGCTTTTAGTGCAACCGCGCAGTACGTAGTAAAACGTAAAAATAGGCGAGCAGTTCCCACTTGACCCAGTTTAAGCACTTTGAGAACTAATTCGGGAGCATCCTGCTTTCACCACGGCCCCATGCGTCCGACACAAATGGGTTGACATTTACGGACTGGCAAGTTGATCTGTTATATCCTCAGTGAAAGACATTTTTAGAATACCCTTTTCGCTTTGTACCAGCGTAATGAAGAGGGCTCCTTCATTGATATCTTTTCAATTACAGATACTGTAATAGAAAAGCGGACTGTATGTAAAAGCACGTCCAACATTTATTTATTTATGTATGAAACGGAATTACACTGCTTGGATTTTAAAAGTGTTTATCCGATGCGTTAACCAGGTTTCACTTTCCATTAGCCAACAAATCAAGATTCCATTCCGTTTCTCCCATTCATCTCGCTGCTCGAAACTCCAAACATTTGTGTTCCTAATTACGGTTTTCCGGTACTACGCCATTGTGGCCTAAAACAATGGTGGTTTAGCAATAGCTAGAAGAAAAAATGGTCGAAACGAAACGAGTATAGCACATTTGGTGTTGCAAGTGAACAATGCTTAGAGTAGAAATCATCGACCAAACTGGTGATACAACACTATCGATATCGATGATAACGTCCTAAGAAGCTTTTTATGTGATGGTTGGATTTTATCTAGTGTCGTTTGCAATTTTCAATAGTTATTTAACGTCAAAGTAATAAATGAAATAAATTAATCAGTGCAAAAATGTAACGAGTAGCTCCTATACTCAAGACCAGTTTTAAAATTCGAGAGATCAAACAATAGTACAATAATTTGGACTGTCGAAACACAATATGCTGCCGGTTTCAGTAAATATTGTCGATAATGAAAACGTCTTGCCTCCCTACTAGTGTTGCGAAGCTATCGAGTGAAACATCGATGATTGATGATTTCGCTTCGACGTCGAATTGCATTAGCCTATTATGCGTCTAGTAATTACTGTAGTTTGTAAATGACAGCCGGCTTCAGACAGATGAGGTGTTGGCCGATGTAATAACTTTGCAATTGAGGTTATGCGTAGAGTTACCATGTCGACCTGTTAGGAGTATTTTTTAGAATTGTAATAAACACACCCAGCCCTATTCAAATATAAAATAAATAAACGATATACTTGAATAAATTAAAATGTATATGCACCTATTTATATATTCGGTATCACTATCCTATTACAACGCAGTACATTGATTTGCTTAAATATAAACTGTGAAATTCTGCTCCGTGCTAAAGTTTACAAAAGGTTTTTAAATATAATGTTTTTAATAATGTATTTTTTATTTTTAAATAATTTTATTTGACATATCATTAAAACTTTTACAAAAACAAATCTCACTTCAATGTGTGTACTCGTTGACG
This sequence comes from Glyphodes pyloalis, assembly GCA_037074685.1. Lineage (NCBI taxonomy): Eukaryota > Metazoa > Arthropoda > Insecta > Lepidoptera > Crambidae > Glyphodes > Glyphodes pyloalis. Next base: position 16,550,295 of record JAYKKO010000010.1, on the reverse strand, counting down.
TTTGTATATATTTTTTAAGTTTTTTTTTAAGCATAGGTATCATATTTGAAACTAAACTTTACTAATAATCGCCTAAATGACAAAGGTCGATCAGTTGTAGATTTATAGATGTAAAATTAACTTTGTAGCTAATTAAACCGAGTTTCTAAGCTGATGCTTAATTGGCCAAAGGCTAAAATTCATAATTATTCAAATAAACCTTTTAAAACGACTTGGAAGACTGTCCTTTCCTATTTAAAGTAACTCGATCACCACGCCTTTGTAATAAAATACAAGACTTTCTCGTTAATCCGATGTGCTTGTTTATCCATCGGAGGCCATTAAACATAATAATTATATAATTCAAACATTTTTACAACGACATTAATCATTCTGTTGGCGACGCGGGCCTCCGAGTCGGTCGATGTGTGGAACTAGCGACCCACGTCGCGAGCGGACTGTATATTGTACGAAATTCACTCTCTACTTGTGCAAGGCTTAAGGCCTACTCTCTACTCGCAATGTGATGTGTGCGGGGTGTAAGGTTTCCAAGTAAAACTCTCTTTGTGGCTTCTATGATGGCGGCGGGCGAGGCTAGGGCGGCGGGCTTCAGGGTGATGTCTTCTTTTGGAGTCTTGTAGCCGTCTTGAGAGCCACAGTCGGAATGAATTTGTACTGGCGGCCGCCCGCCTTTTATACCGTTCTGGGCGGTTCCCGCCCCCGCGCCCTAGCCTCACTCCCCTCAGTTTGCGTACCATTTATTTGCAACTAGCGACTAGTGTTACAAGCTGACTTAAAACTATATTTACAAAACAATAAGGCTTATTCTAGGTCTAATCCGTCGTGAACATTTCTCCCGCCGTCGCTTCGCGATCCTTCTGTTAGCACGACGATCTTCTTGGTCGGTCGCCGCAGCACGTGTCCCCGGCTGGTGGTGACGTCGACGACTCTTGTCACGCCGTCGTCTCCTGGGTACGTCTTCGTGATCCGTCCGCGGGGCCAGGTGTTGCGGGGTAGGTTGGGGTCGCAGATGACTACGATGTCGCCGACGACTGGGGTTGAGCCGATGCTGCGGGGCTCCCGCCGGTGTTGCAGTAGCGGCAGGTACTCTCGCACCCAGCGACGCCAAAAGACGTCGGCTAAGTACTGGGCGCGCCTCCAATGTTGTCGCGCGCTGCTATCTTGCTCTTCGAACGCGCCGGGGGGGGGGTTGTGGCAGTCAGGTCCGATGAGTATGGCGTTGGGTGACAGGGCCAGAGGGTCACCCGGTTGCACCGCCACGTGGGTTAGCGGCCTGGAGTTTACTGTGGCTTCAACCTCAGCCAGTAGCGTGTTGAGCGTTTCGTCGGTGGGGCGCCTCTCGTGTAGTGTGGTCCGCAGCGCTGTCTTCACCGTGCGCACCATGCGCTCCCACGCTCCAGCCATGAATGGTGCGGCCGGGGGGAGGAAGCGCCAGTTGATGCGGCGCGCGGAGGCCTCTTCTTTCAGTGCTTCGGCGAGTATGCGGTAGGACCCTCTGAAGGCGGTGGCGTTGTCGCTCCACAGCTCGGCGGGGCACCCTCGTCGCGCGATGAAGCGGCGAAGTGCGTTGATGGCGGAGTCTGTGCTGAGTGAGGCGACAACCTCTAAGTGTGTTGCTCTCGATGTCATGCAGGTGAACAAGGCGACGTATCTCTTCTCACGGCGGCGGCCTACGGTCACCTCCAGGGGACCGAAGTAGTCTAGGCCGGTGTGGGTGAACGGGCGCTTGTGGTGGGCCAGACGCGCGGCGGGTAGGTCGCCGGTAGCGGGCTTTTTTTTTTTTTTTTTTTTTTTTTTTTTTTTTTTTTTTTTTTCTAAAGGACATGTGATGATGGCCTCAGATGGCCTTTTCATCTTCACCGAGCTTGCGGGGGAGCGGAAGGCTCTCACCCCTAATAAGTTAAACAACTGCCAGAGGGCGTTCCATAGTGGAACTCGAACCTCGGCTCGGGCCGTTGTTGAGAGTAATAACTATTCTAAGTTTTTGGGGGCAGACAAGACTCGACACGTTTCGAGATTCTTAAAAGGTACCTACTACTAGTGGGGATCGCGTCGCGGGCCCTCGTCGGCGAGGGCGGGATATCGGTTTGTTGTGTTATTATGGCGCGAGCTGTTCGGCCACACCGGCCACGGCGGCCGTTGTGGGTTTAGGGGCTAACTTGGAATTGGGCCAACTTTTGGCCTAAATCGTGGCATTGCATGGCGGCAATGGCCAACGCCTCAGGGTTACCTTCGGCTTGTCTAAGGAGACCGGCTACGCGGCTGACTTCATCGAAGTCGACAAACTTAAAGAAACGTGCGACTAGTTCGCAGTCCTCTAGTTGGGAGGGAGATGGGAGGGCGGTAGGCGTGAAATGCCTCGGCGCCTCGGTCATAGGTTGCGGCGGGATGGGGGCAGATGAGACTGCTTTAGGGGCGGGCTGGGGTGGGGGGGGTTGTTTTGCAACCCTCCATTGTGGGGCTAAAATGGGGCCCGGATTTCCCAACGTCGGGAAATCGTTAGGTGCCGGAGGGGCAATGCGGGTGGTTGGCCACGGACGGGTCACCCCGCCCGGAGCCGCCGCACGCCTCGCGCGCGGGGCCCTCGGGCAACCGCGATAGTTCGCGGTGTGCCCGGTCTCCCCGCACAGGACGCAGCTAGGCGGCTCCGTGCACAGTGAACGGTCCTTGGGCCGTGGGCAATCGGAGGTGCCGTGGTCTCCCAGGCACTTGACGCACCTGGGCCTGGCGAAACAATTTCGGGCTGAATGCCCGTAAAGTTGGCAGCGATGACACTGCCCTGGGGGGCCGCCCTTGCGGGGGGGCTCGGCTGTGATACCAGATAGCTGGCACACAGTCTTAAGGTTGAAAATGGCCTTGCCGGAGTCGTTGCGCTCCAAGACCACAAGGACCATATCGAAGGGGTCTGCGTTGCGGCGGTGCATGCGATGCACCTCTAGGACCGGGAGGTTTTGGACCTTAAGGTCCTCTAGGATTTCGGAGTTTGGAAGCTCCTTTGGAACGCCTCTGAGGACGACTCGGAGTTGTTTGTCCTCCGGAAGGGCGTAGGTATGAAAACCTACGTGCATTTCCTTTAACAAGGAAGTGAACCGACGGTGGTCCGACGATGTTTGGACCGCAACACGGATTCCTACCTGGGTGGTTCTAGCCGACAGGTAGTTGATCTTTAGGGCGTCACAGCGCCTTGAAACCTCCAGCCACCTCTCCTTCTCTCGGATGAAGAGAGGAGGAGGGGCTGGCTCTTTCTTAACTTGGGCGGGGGGGTGGGATTCGGGCTCGGGGGGGGATGCGGGAGGCGCATCAAAGGTGAGGTGGCTGCCTTTCACGGCCGCCTTTTTCGGCTTGGGTGCCTGCAGGGATGTGGGTGAGGAAGGGCCAGTGGAGGCTGAAAGGGCGGCGGCGGCCTTGGCGGCCTTCGCTTTCCTAGCGCGCTTGCCCTTTGTCCCTTGGACTAAGGCAAACTCGTCGGAAGATGCGGACGAGGGCGAATCGAGTTCAGAATCCAGCTGTGCGACCTCCATATCGAGATCGCACACTGAGGTGGGCGGGGCGGGTGAGGGGGTCGGGGTAGGGGGTGGGGGGCCATTTGGCACTACCGCCTCGATAACTTCCCTGAGACCGGGAACAGATTTCGATAGGCGTTCTATCAGGTCGTTGTCCTTTGCCAAGACCTTTAGGACGGCGGTTAGGATTTGGAGTTCGTCGACCATGGCGGCCGACCGAAACAGCTAGAGCAGCTAACGATAATAATTACCGCCAATTCGGAACCGTAGCGTACCGCAGAAGAATTGGCAACAAACTGCGGCAATCGCTCCTAAGTTGACCTACTACGCCCCGGGTTTGAGGGCCCGGGGGTGTGTCTGGTGAGTTTGCCTCCCCACCGGGAATAGGTGGGAAGGGTGAGTCCTACTGTGTTCCCTAAGCTTGGACACCTTCGCCGATCTTATTGTGCGAAGGGAACTACCTGCCTCAGGCACAGAGGGTAGCTGCGGACCGAAGCCCTAAGCGCCCAAACAGTACCCGAGGAATGGGATAAGGGAGAGGGTGGGGTGGGTGGGGGCGATGGCTATCGTCGGCTAGGGGAGCCCCCAAGGCCGGTGGTGATAGCCCCGTCCGTGTGACTGCTTTGCCCTGAAGGGGCGCGGCGAGTGTCACGGGTCAACACTCCGATCGGCTTCGTTGGCACCGTAAGGTATCCACCGATCGACCACGTAAACCAGTGGATTTAACACACGCGAAACTCTCTGTGTGAACCTGCGAAAAGAAACAAAAGCCGCAATTTGTTTTGATAAAAACAAACTACGACTTATCGGATAACAGCCGGCAGAGCGACCGTTAGAAAAGGCGCGTAAGTCTCGAAAGAGACAGCGCTATACGAGCGAAAGAGACGCAATGAGCAAGCGAGCGTACGTGCGCACGGGTCGAGTGCTCAGAGCGGAATTCGCCGGTAGCGGGCGTTGCTGGCTTTGCTTTTAACAGTCGACAGGGGGCGCATCGGGCGATTGCGCCCTTTACGGCGGGCCTCATTTTTGTTACGTAGAGGCGTTGTCGTAACTCATTTACGACTATCTCCGTCCCCCCGTGGTGTAATCTTTCATGTACGTGTGTGATGTACAACTGCGTATAGTAGTGCTTTCCTGGTAGCACTAGTGGGTTCGCAGTCTCCTCTTGTAGGTCCCCGGCGGCCGCTATTCGTCCTCTTATTCGTATGAGTCCGTTGTCGTCGAGGTAAACGCTCAGTTTCGCGAGGCGATCGCTTTTAGACGGCGCGCGCGCATCTCGTATCCGCTCTATTTCACTTGCGTAGTGGTCTTCTTGGGCGGCGCGTGTCCAAAGTCGCTCGGCGGCGGTGAGGTAGCGTGCTTCTAGGGTCACATATTTCTGCGTTCTTGACGTGTCGGTTGGCTGCGATTTGTCTGCTCGGCTCGCGCGCCCCGTGCTCGGGGTCCACGTCTCGTCTCGGTCCGGGCGGGCAAGCGTTCTTTTGTGGCGCGTGGCGGCTACGGTCTCCCCTGGTGGCGGCGCGGTCGGCGTCTGCGTTCTTGAGTGGTTCTTGCAGCGGTCGGCGAATTGTAGAACTCGCGCTGTGGCGCGAATCAATCTTGTCCACCGAGAAAAGCGCGTTGCGTCGGGCAGGTGTGCGTGTGACGGCCGCGGTCGGTCTGGGAGCGCGCAACATACCTCCTTCTCCTCCCCCGTCGCGGGAATTTGAACTTTATCTTCACGGGGCCACGTGTCTTCGGCTTCGTACAAGAACGACGGCCCTCTGTACCACCTATGTCGGTCGCTGAAGTCTTCGGGCGTCGCTCTCGTAGCGTCGTCTGCTACGTTGTCGGCGGACGGCACCCACCTCCACTCGCTCTTCTTTGTGTGGTCTTCAATTTCGGCCAGTCGATGCGCTACGAACGGCTTGAACGTGCGGGGTTCGGCGCGTATCCACGCGAGGGCGGTTCGTGAGTCCGTCCAGTACGTTTGGCTTCGTGCTTCGTAGTCGTGCTCCTCGGTGACTGCCTTTGCTACGCGAACTCCTAATACGGCTGCCTGTAGTTCGAGTCTGGGCACTGAGACGGGTTTGGCTGGCGTCACGCGGCTTTTGGCGGCCGCTAGCGCTACCTTTACGCTCCCGTCGGCTCGTATCATTCTCCAATATACTGCGGCTGCGTAGGCTTCTTCGCTTGCGTCTACGAAGGTGTGTAGCTCGTAGTGGGCGGCCGGTTGGACGTCGTAGCTTCTCGGTATGGCGAGCTCGCTTGTGTTTCGTAGTCGTCGCAGCCACTCGTTCCACCTTGAGTGTAGTTCGGCAGGCAACTCTTCGTCCCAGCCTGTCCCGTGTCTCCAGGTGTCCTGCATGATGCGTTTTCCCGGTGTGGTGATGGGCGAGATGAGTCCGAGCGGGTCGAAAACGGACATAATTATACTGAGGGCTTCTCTCTTGGTTGGTGGCCGTTGATTGTTCATTACCTCGGGCGGCGCCCTCCGCGCGTTGACTCGGAATTGGATGATGTCCCTCTTTGTGTCCCACAGCAGGCCGAGTGTCTTCTCTGTCTCGCTCCCGCCGATAGGGACCGTGGCCTCTTCCGTCGCGGCGCGCTTGATGATCGCGTTGACTGCCTCGCTTCTGTTTGCGGCCCATCCGCGCAGCTGGAACCCTGCTTGTCTGTGCACGTGGTCGACTTCTCTGGTTGTACGTTGTGCTTCTTGTACCGTCTTAAAGCTTTGCAGGTAGTCGTCCATGTAGTGGTTCCTTTCGATCGCCTTGGCCGCCTCGGGGTACCTTTCCGCGTGTGCTTGTGCGTTCTTGTTCTTGATGTACAGCGCGGTGCACGGTGACGACGATGCTCCGAAAATGACGGAGGTCATCCTATACTCCTCCGGTTCGCCTCGGCGTCGGTCGCCCCGCCACAGAAAGCGGAGTGCGTCTCGGTCTTCCTCCCTTATTTTGATCTGCATAAACATCTCTTTGATGTCCGCCGAAACCGCGACGTCGTGTTGTCGAAATCTCATAATTACGCCGGGCAACGATTGTAGCAGGTCGGGTCCTGGTAGGAGCATATCGTTGAGGCTGCGTCCGTGTGATTTCGCTGCGGCGTCGTGGACCACCCTAATATTTTTCTTCTCGGGGTGGCGGACGGCGAAGTGCGGTAAGTACCATGTTCGTCCGCTTGGTGGCGCTGTCGTCCGCTCGGCGTATTTTGATGTTAGCATGTTTTCGATGCGCTCGTTGTACTGTTGTTTCAGATTTTCGTCGCGGTCGAGCTTCTTTTCGAGTGTCTCGAGGCGTTTAAGCGCGTCCCTGCGATTGTTGGGTATGCTCGCGTCCTCCTCCCGCCATAGTAGCCCTGTTTCGTAGCGTCCGTCGGGGAGGCGGCGGCTTTTCTCTTCTAATATCTTGACTGCTTGCAGCTCGGGATCGCTTCTCTGCTTGCGCGGCTCGATCGTGAGCGATTCGAGCGCGAAGTATTTCTTCATCATTTCTTCCATTTGGTCGTTCGGCTGGCTGAGGTGAGCGCAGACGGCTTTGAGGTTGGTGTTCGGGCCGCGGCAACCGTGTAGTACCCATCCCAACAGTGTTTTCGATGCCACAAGTTGGTCTCGTCGCCCTTCTCGCACCTCGCGGGACACGATGATCTCCCAGTTGTCTTGACCGATGAGGATTTTGGGTGTAGCGTTCTCGTACAGCAGCTCTTGACGCATTTCTCTCAGGTGCTCGCATTCGTTGATCTCTTGTTCGCGCACCGACTGTGTTGCGAAGTCTAGGCTTCCGATTGTGCGCGCGCCACGGATGAGGAGCTCGTTCTCGTTGTGTTTGCCCCTTATCGTGACGTCGACTCTCTTGCTCTGCTTGTGTGCTATCTCTTTCCCGCTGACGCCTTGTACCCACATTGGTTCGTTGGGTCCGTCGAGGCCTAGTGCTTCCGCCACTGATGTGTCGATTATGGTGACCGTACTGCCTTCGTCTAGTAGCGCGTAGGTGTTCAACTCGGCGCGTGGCCCACGTAGGACGACTGGCGCGATCTTCAAGTAGGCGCAGCTTCCTTTGATGGCGGCTCTGGCTACTTGTTCTACGGTCGAGGCTACGACTTGTTCGGTTCCGCTTGTCGGCTGCGTGGTCGTCGCGGTCTTCGCATGATGTAGCAGCCGATGGTGTCGCATAGAGCAGCCGCTCTGACCGCAGGGCTTGGCTCGGCACACGATGCGTCGGTGTCTGCTTACTAGACAGCGATAGCAAACGTGATTCTTCTTGGCTATTTCCCAGCGTTCGTCTGTGTTTGCCTTCTTGAACTGTGGGCACGTGGGCAGCTGGTGATCTTCTTTGTTGCATATAGGGCACGCCTCGATGTTTTCTTTTCTTGCGTTGGTTTCGACTGCGGCGACGTAAGTACGTTCGGGCTTCCTTCTGCCGTTCCTATTTTCCTTGGCTTCGAATACTTGTTCGGGCTGTGCGTAGGGCGCGCACTTGTCCGCCTCCCTATCGAGGAATGTACTCATTCTTCTTAGCTCGGGAACGTCTTCTTTGTCCGCTGCGTAGTCGTACCACTTGTTGCGTAATATCGGCGTTAACTTTTCGACGATTAATCTCAGTACTTCTGGATTGTAGAGATATTGTGGTTGCTTCAGTACTTCGATCGTAGTGACGGTGTTGGCGATGCGGCTTGCGAAGATGCACAGGTCCCGTGGATTGTCCGTGAGGCGGGGTAGTGTCTTCATCTTCTCTATCTCGCCCAGTAATAACGTGTCCGGGCGGCCGTATCGTCTCTCTAGCGTCTTGACTATTTCTTCGGGTTGCGGTTGACTAATGAGGAGGGCGCTTACTGCTTCTAGCGCGGCTCCTTTCAGGCTTCTTCTGAGTCTAGCCACATTCTCGCTCGGTGTAAAACTGGCGGCTGACTCGTTTTAAGCTGCTTTGAATTGCAACCAGTCTTGCGTTTGCCCGCCGAACGGCGGTAGGTCCGGCACATACACTCTTGTTGACTTACTTGCTTGTATGGCTTCTTTCAGGGCAGCTGTTAGTGACGTGACATCGATCGTTGAAACTTGGCGGGGCTGAGCGTCATAGGTCTTCTGCTGCTCGTGCATATCGCGGGCACTCACAGCCAGTCCTCGCTGATTTTCGTTCTCGTGATGTACGTTCATTGGTAACTCTTGATCGGGCTGCTTGTCGAACCAGTGGGCAAGACGTTGCGGTGCGTGGTCGTATTCATCTTCTTGTTCGGAATCCGACGCTAATGATTCTGCTGCGGTTCTCTTCTGTCTGATTTCTTCTAGCTCTGCTTCAGCTTGTAGCCTCTTCACTCGTAGTTCGGCTAACTTTTCTTTGACTTCCAACTCCGCGAGAAGCCTCTTGCTGTAGGTCTGGGATCGGTGTGACCGCGTGGGCCTCCGTCTCTGGGCGTCCGATGGTGGCGGCATGAGTTCCGTCGCTCTTCGTTCTACGACAGTGGAGGTGCTGGCGGCGGGCGTGGCTCTGATGCCCGAAGTGTCGGCGTGGCGCGTGGTTTCAGCCGAATTGGCCGACGCTTCGGTGGTTCCCGTGCCGCTGGTGGTGCCAGTACCTGACGTAGTACCGGTGTCGGTGGTGGTGCGGGTGCCGGCGGTAGTGCCGGTGCCCGTGGTGGCGCCGGTGTCGGTGCTGCCGTACGTTTCTTCTGTATTGCCGCTGCCTGACGTTTCCTCGCTGCCTGACGCCTTCAATCTTCTTTCTGCTTCGTGGTTGCTTCTAGTCAGGACCATAGTTGCGTTGTTTCTTCTGGTTCAGCGATCCGGCTCGAAGGACCAAGCAATGTTGGCGACGCGGGCCTCCGAGTCGGTCGATGTGTGGAACTAGCGACCCACGTCGCGAGCGGACTGTATATTGTACGAAATTCACTCTCTACTTGTGCAAGGCTTAAGGCCTACTCTCTACTCGCAATGTGATGTGTGCGGGGTGTAAGGTTTCCAAGTAAAACTCTCTTTGTGGCTTCTATGATGGCGGCGGGCGAGGCTAGGGCGGCGGGCTTCAGGGTGATGTCTTCTTTTGGAGTCTTGTAGCCGTCTTGAGAGCCACAGTCGGAATGAATTTGTACTGGCGGCCGCCCGCCTTTTATACCGTTCTGGGCGGTTCCCGCCCCCGCGCCCTAGCCTCACTCCCCTCAGTTTGCGTACCATTTATTTGCAACTAGCGACTAGTGTTACAAGCTGACTTAAAACTATATTTACAAAACAATAAGGCTTATTCTAGGTCTAATCCGTCGTGAACACATTCCTTGCACATAATTAGTTTGTAAGAGAATCTTAATTACACCATTACAGAAATAAATGAGTTTTACAGTATTAATAATAATATGCGTTTTGTTGCAGGTAAGCTTCTTGTGTTTTCGAGTTGGTTGCGTGAGTATAATCACCCAATTAGAAATTAATTAATTAATTATGTTCATTCCGTTTGTGTTACATAAATCACTTTGATTACTGATTGAAGAGGTAATGTGTGGTGAGGATGAAGGTAACTAATTATAATTGGGAGTCTTTGTAGCATTCTAATTAAATTGTGGGAATAAGTACCGCATAATGGTAGTATGGATATTACAGCTGTTGGGGAATAGTAACCAGTTTATATAGTTTTGGCTAAGCATGGAAAAATAAATAAATAACAGAGTAAGTTAACTATTTTAATAGATTTAAGAGAATAATAAGTATGTGTTATAAAAAAACCGACCAAATGCGAGTTAGACTTGCGCACAAAAGGTTGCATGCCATTATCTATTCAACATAAGACACAATCATTTATTTGTGATGTAAATATACAACGAAATATTCTGTGAATATTTCAAGCGTTTACTTGTTTCGTTGCTGCATTACATTTTACGTCGAGCAAAAAACGGCTCAAATACACCTTTGTTTCATGAGAGCCCCCCTAAAATATTTATTTTATTTTTGAAGTATAAATATAACTAAATATTCTGTAAATTCTGTTCCATTTAATATACATTACTTTACGTTTAGTCTATTTTTTTTTTCAAGACCATCGATATGTTTTCCCCCCATTACTAGGCGACCCATATCGCCGAGAGCTTCCTCGTCGCGCGGCCTCCTGCGCCGGTATTTGGGTCGCCGCACTCTGAGTTGCGTACGCGCAGTTCCAATACAGTACACAGTCAAGAAGTAGACTGGTTTTGTACTCATTCATTCAAGAAATTAAAAGTAACTTTTCGATTTATACAATTTGTATAATGCTTCACGCCGCACTAGTGATCTTTAAATGTTTTACCGGAGGCTAAGAGGTTGATACAACAGAAAAATATCATCGCCTACGATCATTTGCGGTAAGCTTAGTGGGAAGAGCAGCACGCGTGATACGCGAAGGTCGTGGGTTCGAGACTATATTATTTTTTTTCTGTTTCTTTAAAATATGCATTACTTTTTTCTTTAAGAATTTGTTTATACCCACAGGGTGACAAATGAAGTTCAGTAAAAAGAAAGATCAGATACTAGGTAAATACATTTTATCGGATTCTATTTAATAGAGCATAAAAAATAGAAACTTAACCTTAATGATAGTTTGGCAACGAATTTAATAAGGGTTTAAATGACTTGTAGATCAGTCAGTATTTCTGTCGGACGCCCAAATTAGTAAAAAAGTGCCTGTGAATTGATTTCTCCTTTTAAGTTTTCTCCTTAGTTTAATATAAAAAAAGGTGGTGAATGTAGTTATTAATTCTATAAACTTGAATTGCTGCGAATACTGTTCACGTGTGTACTGTGACTATTATGTGGCAGTAGGCTGTGAATGGTGACCTTTAGTAGCCAGTCAGCTGTGCAGGTGGCTGGCTTCCGTCGTAACAGCGTTTACTTACCTGTATTGTACTAAGCATGCTGCTCTTGGTTAACCCTTTGTCTACCTCGACGTGTATCAACGCCGGACTATATTGAATTTTACTTGTAAGGTCGAAAGCACGCAACACACTTTGAACTTTGTAAAGCCCTTATATCGAGGGCATAAGAACTAATATCGAACTGCTAGTGTTTACTTACCTACATACGCCGTTGATGACTACTACATACTACTGCTACTATTACTACATGAATGATATATGATAACCTTAAAATATGTGCAAAATAAATACAAAGTGGACTCGAAACCAAAGGTTGCTGGGAGGAAGATTTTGATGCCCACCGTTTCGGTATTTTTATGTTTTTTTTATTACACTTCAAGATTGAGCTCAGCCCACCTGATGTTTAGTAGTCAAGAGGTCCTAGCTTAAGGGAAACAAGTATAGCATAACAAAGCTTGAAGGAAAACCTTACCTTGTATGCTATGTAGCACCCCCCAGGAGCTCTGGAAACCTTATTCACACGCAAGAACACAACAACGCCGAAGTGATTGTTATTTGGCTGCGGTCTTCTGTAAGGTGGAGGTTTTTCACCAGTCGGGCTGCTCCAGTTCGAGCGATAAATCGCTCTGGCCTCTGTTAATGGTGTGGCAGGCATATTTCTTTGAAGATTGTCTTTGTTGTTAATATTTCTGGTGTTGAAACTAAACCATCGCTAAACCGCATACAGTAGGTATTTTCCGCAGTACGGCCTTGCTCGTAAGTAGGTAGCTGCAATAAAACAAAACGCAGGAATGTCGTTGGAGCTGTGTTTGTCGCCGCTTCTTAGTTGCGGCTATTGGTCTTTGGGACAAGTCGATGCTGTGGTACAAGTTATAAAGGTTAAAAGCGTGGAAATACTGTGAAGACTAGTAGTATTATGAGATTTGTGCTGGAATAACTATAGCCGAAAATTTGTTTGCATATTTGAATCTGTATTATAAAAATTAATCGCTGAATGCGTTGCCGAGTGCAAATCTGGAGAACGGCTGAACCGATTTCACTATTTTTTTTTATATAACTTGAAGTACAAGGCAAGGATAGTTATAACGGAGAGGAGGTTTTTAAAATTGAATATCACCTTATTTAAAAAAAAGTCTTATGAAAGAAAAAAAAATAAAAAAAATAAATTTAATCGTTGTTAAGACAGGAAAGATTTGTACCTATTTTTGTATGTTTGTATGTTTGTAATGAATAGGCTCAAAAAGTACTGGGCCGATTTAAAAAATTCTTTCACCAATAGAATGCTACATTCTTCCAAATTGACATAGGCTACAAAATAAGGGATCCTTGGTAAAATTTGAAAAATTTCAACAGAAAAGCGGGAAAAATTCTATAAGGCGAAACGAAGTTCGCCGGGACCGCTAGTATAACATAAAATTCAATCTGTACAATTAACTTCCGCTTCAGTCTTTATTTTACACCACAAGAAAAGTCCATTGCGTCACGCATCCTCGTTAACACTTAGACGCGAACAGAGACGTTCAGTGTATAGATAATTGATTCGTCGCGACACGCGACGTCGCGAAGCGGGTCGACACATTTGTCGCTCGTAAACGCATTTGTTGCTTCGGATTGACGAAAAGGGCTTGTGATTTGGGCGCTTTTGTGTTTGAGATTGGGAAATTTATCGCTTTTAGTGTTTTGTGTTGTAGCTTTTGATTTTTTATGTGAATATTTATTAGTTTTTATTGTCGTTTATGATTGAAGAAGTGTTAAATTTAAATCTGTCATTAGAAGTGTGATTTAAAGTTCAAAAAAACAAACGGGGTGAGCTAAATAAAACCGTTTAAAAATATTGGTGCGCAGTATATTGGCTCCTCCCAGCCTGGTGGTAAGCAAGAGAGGAACCCACGTCGCGATGACAACGGATTTGATACCGAAATATCCTATCCGTTAGCATCGCCCAGGCATCGCCTTGCTGGCCCGCAATATGTTTCTTCACGCACAATTTCGAGTTGCTAGCGGCATTTTCTTATATAAGAAACAAATTTGAATGACGGTAAGCTTGATTGTCAAGCGTCAGCTGACATTGCGAATTGAGCTTGATCAATCTTAATCGCGATAGTTCAGATCAATACCAGTAAATTGATTAATGTATAGATGGGGACCCAAGGGTTGACTGGTAGAGAATGCCCCTAGCATTAAGGCCACCTGTTGTACTCTAAGTAAATAAACACTAGATGCTAAATGCGCTTGCTTTATTTCTTTTAGATTTTCCTTTAAGGCTATTCGTTGTCCAAGCGACAAATTAATACATTTTAACACGATGGTCTAATAAAGATATAAGACTTATGAAACCAAAAACCACACATTATCCATACTTTCGTCAATTCATCAAAATGTCCAAGCTTTATCCCAAAAAAACATCTAAAATGCTGCTCTTTTGAATCGCATATAAATCAAAAATGGCGGTCGAGCTAAAATATCTGCAATTGGTAGCGCGCGATCGTAAACGCGTCCACAATGGCATGTTGGCGGTAATGACGGCCCAAATCGTACGGGCCATCGATACTTGACAAATTGATTTGTGTGGTTTTCGTTCGAGTCGATAATTGAGTTTGAATTTTGACGTGTTTTTCGATTTAGCACTTCCATGAATCGCTTTGAATGCGCTATGTTGGCGTTTTATTGGTAATTAGCTTTTGCCCCCGGCTTAACGTGGTGACTCGTGGCGTGGTGGCGGCGATGGTTCGGGAATGATACCTAAAGTAACTACGCAAGCTAGGGTTTGATATTGGATGGGTGGGTGATGTGACTGAATAGTAGACGTTTATTACGAGTATTTTCGTGCTTCGGAAAATACAATAAGCATTATAAGAAGGGTATTTGGTGACTTGAAAACGGACTCATATCATTTTACCGAATCTTTTTCGACCGACGCTACGTTTTATCGAAAATCGTTTCACCGAAGCATAGAACATTGTAAGATTCGGCGAAATTATGTCCTTGAAAACATCTTCCGGTAAAGTGTTGTAGCCCTGATTTTAATATTATTTCTCGGTCAGATCAATTTGAGAAACTATTTTTTTAATTTACTTGGTTACGGGTTAGCTTAATTCAAGTTCAAGTTTCATACAAAATATAGATGCAGAATCACGATTTCATATTTTCATCAGATTTAAATTTACTTTTAAAATTAAAATTTATTTATCGAGATTAAAAAATATATATATTTAAATTCCAACATACAGGCCTGCACTTCATTACTATCTTACCTGATGACAAGTAATGATGTAGTCTTCGAAGTAACACGCTTGCCTTTTATCTCTTAATTTAAAGACCACAATATTTTATTTATCTAAACATAAATAAATATTGCAAATATCTTAAGTTCAATTTAATATCATTGTAAAATTTTATTCTCCATTTAGAACCCAGCAAAATACAACTTACGGTGACAACCCTACCCGCAAACGAAGCGATAAATCGCAAAGCAATTCAGTGTTGCCAGCAGTAAAACGTAATTGAATGACGCGGTGTTGCCATAAAAATTAACAAAAAGGAACAGCTGAGACCGCGGACCCTCCGAGGGATTGTGAAGTGCAGCATAAATGCAAATACTGTTTGTGACTAGTTAGAAGTAAGTACATCAAAACCACGTATACACAATACTACTTTGGACATTGCAACGCCTTAATGTCGTTAAAATAAGAACTATTATTGAACTGCAGGCGTTTAGCTGGAAGTTCTGTTGACCATACAAACTCAACTCCCTAACTATTAGTTCGTATACAACTGAGTACCTTGTCATACCAAATCTACACGTCACTAAGCAAGTCAGATAGACAGTGACTTAATGTGACAAGGTACAGAGTTAATCACAAAATAAAGCTACTGCCTGTACTAGCTGGATTAATCTGAA
This sequence comes from Glyphodes pyloalis, assembly GCA_037074685.1. NCBI lineage: Eukaryota > Metazoa > Arthropoda > Insecta > Lepidoptera > Crambidae > Glyphodes > Glyphodes pyloalis. Next base: position 16,535,085 of record JAYKKO010000010.1, on the reverse strand, counting down.
CTCCTAATTCGCGACCGACCAGCAATGACGACCTAGGTAGTGCAGTGGCTAAGGTAGGCGGCTAAAGCGTGAAAGGTCCCGGGTTCGATTCCCGGTATGGTCAATTTGGAAAACGAGCTTTTCTAGATTGACTTGGGTCTGGGTGTGCTGGGATAATGCCCCCAGTTAGTATCCATCGTCTCCTGCTCACAGTACAAGGGGAAACCTTGGTTTGAGACCAGGTTATTAACAGATTACAGTCGATAACATGATATTCAACTCATGTTATAATGCAAAAGTTTGCAAAAATGTCTAAGAGATGTTAAGATATCTCGAATTGAGAATCTCCTCCTTTTTTGAAGTCCGTTAAATATAGTACCAAATCCAGAAATGACATTTATAAGAAATAACGCGAACAATAACTGGTTGGAAATAAGATGAATCAATCTAACATCAGTTAAAACATAATATGCCTACCACAAAGGAGCAAAAGAAAGAATAATTTTCCCAAAATAAACTAAGGCAGCGTACACATCGGCATTTCTTCTCGATCCGTCAAAGCGACGGCGTCTCGGCCCAATTTCACCGGACAAACAAACAAACCGAAACTCAAATAACAAAGAAAGAAAACAAACGACTGTTTGTTGCAATGCGAACTAATTGAAAAAATACGATGGAAAAAACATGGTGACGACCTTTATGGCGCAGTGGCTAAGGCAGGCGGCCAAAGCGCGAAAGGTTCCTGGTTTGATTCTCGCATTTGGAAAATAAACTTTTCTGAATTGACTTGGGCCTGGGCGTGCTGGGATGACGCTTCCAGTTATTAAAAAGTTAATAGATTGTTAATATAATGTTATTAGATTTATTTAATGTTGTCTTAGAATACCTCACTAGTTTAATAAGTGTTAACCACTAATAAATTTTATAAATAAATTATATAAAATCATCGCAACGCCCTCTACAGGGCTTCACATGTACTTAATCTTAAGAGAATCTGTCAACTTACTCCATGTGAAATGTAATAAAGATATTGAATTGAATTGAATCCTTAGTCTGGTACTCACAGTACAATGGGAAACCTTAGTTTGAGACCAGGAGATTGGTGTGGTTGCCTGGCGTATTTATTTATTATTAATGATGTCGTTGTTAAATCTGTGCTAAATAACACCATCTTCGTTTTATTTTACTAAATAACGATTTTTTTTTATCGTATCTTCATCATTATCATGCCCACGACTATGATTGTACTATCATCCTTTGAGTCATGTCAAAAACTTTTTATTCATATAAGTTACATCAGTAACATTTATGAATCGTCTCTATAAATCAAATGAGGCTACCTCTTGCCCAGAACCTTTAATTAGCGAGAAGATACCGGCAAGAAACTCAATAGTTTTTTTATGTGCGTGTGAACTTAGTAAGAACCCATCTTGAAAAAAAATACGTTTATCAATGAGTAAAAGGTCTAAAATCGTTGTAAAGCTAACCTTACTACTTATAAAACGATAAATACTCAGACGATGATGACATCACTGTTGTCATGACAACGGCTGAACAACTCGGGTCACAATCAAACACTACATGCCATACCGCGTCCCGTCCTTAGCAGTAGGATCCTTTTTGTGTTACCAGCACGTGCCGGGTCGCTTTTCTACCCACACTTAGGTTAGTGTACAAAGTCCCAGTAGCAGTCGGAGCCGAGGTTCGATCCCCTTTAAGGGGTACACTCCGGTCGCTGCTTAATTACATAGGGGTGATAGTCATCTGTGCTCCCCCAAAGCTCGATTAAGCTGACAAGGCTTCGCAGCCATCATCGATAGTCAGATAGGAAATAAGAATAGGTTAAATATCTCGTCAAATTAATTAAAATACCACGCTACATTGGCGAGAATAAAACAAATTCTCTGTTGCTGTTCATCTCGTCCGATAAGCAGGACGGCGCAAGACTGCGGCGAAGATACAGGCGCCTTACGCAAACTTGACACTTGGCGCTGCTCCGCAGGGCTGCGAATTACCTGCTGGAAGGATTGTGATATTACATTACTACTTATCATTTTGGTTTATTTTCTTAGTAAAGTTAATATTTTTAAAGAAAGACATCACAATTTAAAATGTTAACATGTTTATTGTTTAGAGGAAAGATTTTATACAAGTTAAAATGAAAATGAAAAAAAACAATCTACTTTGTTGGGTACTTTCTCGGATTGCGATTGATTTATTGAGATATGGATTTTCATATTTTAAGCATGAAATGATGCGTTAAGTAATATTTGTAGTTTGGGAATAATACTTTAATTAAATATCTATGCATTCATAACATCTCGTTATACAACATCAATATTCCGAAAAGTCAAAAGTATTTTCGTATAATGATTCTTATTTCTTTTTATGTTTCGAGTTTATTTATGTCATGATATATTTTCGAATATTTTATTTAAACAAAATTTTCTCCATTCGTGCATTTTCACGGCAGCTGTTGCCTCGACCTGAAGTTTGTCAGTAAATCGCTTGCAACATAACCGCTAAATAGTAAAATTTGTCTGCAAAACTAAGACAGAATTTGGAAATGTTTTGTGCAATAAAGTTTCCATATTACTATAGATCAATTTTACGTCATAGTCATAAGTAAATATAAACATACAACTTCATTTTGGCAACCCTGTTATACGTAACTGTAGCGGACACGAAAAGTCGCGCGAGCCGATTTGTACAGTTATTTGACAGCCGATACCAAATAAACCGCATAAAGGACAATAATATTACGCGGCCTCGTATAAGGCGTGAGGCTGTTAAATTTGGTTAAAGTTCAGTGGCTTACTAAATTGATATAAGTTGTTAGGTTGCGCGGAACTTTCTGGCACATTAAGGGTATTTTCTCTCAAAAAGAGAGGTAGGGCGTAACGATTTATCGCTTGAAGCAGCCCGACTGTTGAAATACCTCCACCTTACAGAAGACCGCAACCAAATAACAATTACCTCTGTATTGTTATGTTCCTGCGTGTGAGTAAGCTCCGGGGGGGTGCTACATTAGTAGCAGGGGTCAAGCCCTCAAGGTAAGGGCAACACGTCCAGTAACAGCCTTGTCAAACTAGGACCTTATTACCACTTAACATCAGGGGGATGCATAAAGTCAATCTTCAAGTGCAATATAAAAAAACAACAGGAGGAATGGATTTTGGTACATTAAAGAGTATGTCAGATTTTGTTTATTTATTAAAATCTTTCACAAGCTAGTATTTCAAAAAGAAAAACATTTCTAAATATTCTAATTTTTACCAGAGTTAAACTGCTTAAATTTTTACGTTAGGCAGAGAGCTTCCACTTGAAATGTACCACCTTACACGAATGCCAAAAAGAATACAAACAAATTGTTTTATTTGTAGTTCTCCCAAAAATGTTGGTACCTATACCAGTAGGATTTGCACATAATTTTACTGTCAGTGTGATTGTTTTAAAAGTCTTTTGATAAATACAGTAAACCTCGTTTATTATGCTACTATCAAAGAAATGAAAACAGATAAAATATCTGTAGGATTGTTTATATCTTTTATCAACCCGCTTTTATGTGAAGGGTTTGAATCCAACACCGCAGGGATAGATGATTTTTTTTCTGTTTCTTTAAAATAAAATCATTCTTGTCATATAGTGGTGATTTAAATAGGCATGCAAGTAAGTGAAATATCACAGAGTAAACCTGCGGGATTCCAAGTTTTGAAGTCAAAGTAACACTAAGAGCAATATTCTGAATAGAACAGTAAATAGAATTCAACCCAATAATACAAACCGAATTGCCAATACCGAATCAATCCGGATCCGAAACCAAATAACGATTCCTTGAAATCGGCAGTGAACAGTCACGTGCTCTAATGTCTTAAACCGCATTCTAAAATGAGCCTTCTGTCCAAATCATACGAGCTCGAATGTTCACTTGTTTCTGTGCTCATTTCCTTCGATTGCCGAGTAATATCTGCCACATGGTGCTTACATCTCATCAGGCCATGTTTGGTGTACTTTTACTCTCTGCGGCTAAAACAATCGTGTGCTAGCCAGATGGTTAGAACCCACGCGGTGATGCAACTACAACTATGCTTGTATGAGTGACGTCATTTTAAGAGTTCGATTTCGTTACATTGTATTAAACAAGGTGATGGCCGGGACTATATATCGTCTACATCCTATCGTCGCTATGCGCACAAAACTGCGAAAGAACGAGATGTATAAATATTATATCGGCTTCTGGTATGATTCCGATTAGTAGTTTCTTGCCGATTCTTCTTGACATGATCAACATTCCGAACACGGCAGTAAAATACTTAATTTGTGCTGACAATTAAAAAGTGCTTTTGTAAAGCTTACATGAATAAAGATGTTTTCTATTCTATTCTATTAGGTATTTAGGAGGTAATAAAACCTGGACATCTTAGTCATACCATACGAAATTTTCCTGCCTTACTCTGTTTTCTTAACTTTCACGCCTTTTTATATTTCACTTCAAGATTGATCTCATCCCACTTGATGTTAAGTGACAACGAGATTAAGGGCGACAAGTATAGCAGAATAAAGCTCTTACTGGACCTTGAAGGCATGACCCCAGGAGCCCTGCAAACCTTACTCACACACAAGAACACAACAACACCGAAGTTATTGTTATTTGGCTGCGGTCTTCTGTAAGGTGAAGGTATATCACCAGTCGGACTGCTCCAGTTCAAGTGATAAATCGCTACCTACCTCTCATTTTTTTCACGGTGTAGTTAATCCAATCTTTGATTTCGCATTCGTCAAGCTGACCTGGATTATCATTTTTCTAGAGCACCATCGATTACGAGACCTCGGTCCACGTGGGAGTAGTTACTACACCGTTGACATTGTTCGTGCACTAGCGCCGTGACCCGGCTTGCGTCACCCGTGTGGACCAGATGGCCGGACGAGACTATGACAACAAGGATAGTCATATAAAAATATATCCAAGCATAGAGTGCTCCCAAAGTCTATCATTTGTACTTTTTTTTTGCAATAAATAAAACTAGAGACATAGTTCAAAAACGGGTTTCCACCATTCCACTGTACAGTCTGAAAGGGGACAGACTGAAAATTGGTTTTAGTCATGTTATTATTATTTATCGTCTGTTAGATTTTTCAAATATATGAGATACGTATTTTTGCATTTCCACTTAATCAACAAACAATAGCAATTTATTGACCTGAATTTTGGTATGACGTCATTAGTGGGTATTTATACCCACCAGTGACGTAACAAGCTCCCCGCACTTGGCATCGTTTTATCTTTTTTTTTATATTGCACTTCAAGGTTGACCTCATCCCACCTGATGTTAAGTGGTAATGAGATCCTAGCTTAAGGGCGATAAGGCTTACCTTGAACGTTACTTTAAAGGCTTGACCCCTGCTATTAATGTACCACCCCCCTGGAGCTCTGGAAACCTTACTCACACGCAGGAACACAACAACACAGAAGTGATTGTTACTTGGCTGCGGTCGTCTGTAAGGTGGAGGTATTTCACCAGTCGAGCTGCTCCAGTTCGAGCGATAAATTGCTATGCCCTTCCTCTCTTATCTCCTTATTTAATTAAACCTACTTGCATAAAGTAATATTTGGATTCGAGAATTTAAGTTTGAGTTCATGACTATTTGCTATTTCGTATTGTGGTCATGTACGGATCAATTGTGCTCGTATGTGTCTACTCGGTCGGGAGCGCGCCCCTCAAAGCAGGAATGCGCACGCGATTCGAATACAGACGAAAGCTTTTGTCACATTGCGACTGTTAAGGGGAGGTGGTGCCTGAAAGCCGACAACGTCACAAACATTGACCAAACTAAATAGTTTAAGCTCTTGCCAATAACATACCTTATAATAAAAGATACCTTTAAAGAGAGGTAGGGCATAGCGATGTATCGCTCAAACTGGAGCAGCCCGACTGGTGAAATACCTACACCTTACAGAAGACCGCAGCCAAATAACAATCACTTCGGTGTTGTTGTGATCCTGCGTGTGAGTAAGGTTTCCAGAGCTGCTGGGGGGTGCGTGCTACATTAGTAGCAGGGGTCAAGCCTTCAAGGTAAAGGTGGCAAGTCCAGTAACAGATTTACTATGTTGTACTTGTTGCCCTTAAGCTAGGACCTTATTACCACGTAACAACAGGTGGGATGAGGTCAATCTTAAAGTGTTATTTAAAAAAAAAGACAAAAGTCGATGAAAGAAAGTAGCTTAAGTATAATGGAAACTCGAACTAACTAAACTAGCTGTTGCATATGGCGCATTATTTCGGGATAAAAAGTGGCCTTTATTATCTTGCCTCCCTTCTATCTTTATACCTAATTGTATCCAAAACCCTTTATGATGTTTGTTTAAAATATGACCTTGCAAAGTCTTTTTTCATAATAATGCTCAAAATAATATGATTTCAAAGTCAATCAGAATTTTATTAGGTACTTATTCTCTTGATTTGAACGAGCAAAATATTTAAAGAGTAAATAAGCAAAAGAGTTCACACTGCAAAACATTTTTGATGTTTATTTTTTCAATACAACCAATTTAAAAATCGTCCGTACACTTGAATGGGTTGAAAGCACGGTTCTTGTGATTTTAACAGCCATTTTCTTTAAAAAAATATGCATTACAACTGGACAAATGCATTATTTGAACAAACACTCATCAACACTTAAAAATATTTGTATGTATAGTCATTCAACAAGATGTGAACGGTATTATTATAATATTTGTTTGAGTCTGACTTCGCCTTAAGTTTGCCCGTCAACGCCACCCGCGTTGACATACCCAAGCTTACATGCGCAAGAGTCGCCTCCTAATCAGATTCCGTTTTACACCTTATCTCTGAACTTTTAAGGTTCAATTTGGTTTAGATTTTGATGATTCAATTCTGTGGTCAGCTGAGTCGGTTTATAAGGCAAGGAATTTGATTTCTGTAGGACTAATTATAAAGTTCATATTGTGTTTGTTCGAGTTTTGTTTATGTAATCCCAATTCGATGTGTCCCACGGTCAAGTCGTACGTTTTTTTTTCGAGTCACGACAATAGTAATGTCAAATTATCATTTAAATGGTAATGATATGATTGTAATTACAACCATTAGGCGTGTCAACCGACAGAGGATTGGCCTTTGTTTTAAATTTAACTTGCGTAATCAAGCAAAAGTAATCATAACTGTTTGGTGTTGGTCGTTTATTATTTAAATGAATTTACTATTGCAGTTTAAATGTTCGAGTAATCATATTTAAATATTAAACGCTCTCCAGTGTTATGAATTAAGCGCTAATATTTCAACGGTCAGACAAAAATTAAATAGCGGATTAGCGTGTAAGTTGTTGGAAATAAATACGTCATGAAGTAATTTTATTACTATGATATGATATTACGAAATACTATGATAAAATTAAGTATAAGTCGTATAATTTGACTATATTCCTTATCTGATAATCGGAACTGTTACTTTACGACATAGAGACGTATCTTAACACACTTCTCCACTGAATTTGATGTGATGTATTATTATCAATTTGTAATTATGAGCTGAAGCAAAAAAATACATTTTCTATGTACATACAATGAAAATGTAACGGACTAAATATAATTATTGTTTTTTACTGAAACTTCATCCTCTCAATTTACAAATTACTTTAAAACAAAATGCAATATTCATCTATCATCGTGGGAACTGTCCAAAATACTCGTATTTTCCAACAGTATTTAGTTACAACCATGGAGTATTTTGTGGTTCAATGAGCACATGTTTTGAATAATTTTGAACACTTGGCACATATTCTGATGCCCATATTTAGTCTGCGGTATTTTTGTTTCCAAAGATATTTAACCTTTTAAAAGCAGGACAGATAAACGTACGACTGAGCTTTAAAAGGATTCACCTGCTGACCGCCATTAATTTTGCGAAATAAGTTATGTGTAAGGTATATAAACAATTCGATGATTGATTGGTGTTTTGTTTCTAATTAGCATATTAATTTACTTCCATCTGGCCTGTACATGACACTCCACTGCTAAGCAAAGACTTCACTTGCCATGTGTAACATATTTTAGTCGCTTATCAAAGATTGGTGTTTTTATAAAATGGACAATTAAAAAGACCCCTGTTTATTCATTTGGGCGACAGAAATACAGACCGAGCCACAAGTCGTCCAAGTCGCTCACTTATCAAATTTGTACTCAACTTATTATTTACTTATGTTCATATTTTTAGTTTCCTGATTAAATGAAAACCTTTGTAAACGTTCAAGGGGCCTCGCGCGAGTTCATCCCACGTTTCATCTATATTCTACTGCTCCTTCGTCTCTGCTAGCAGCAACGTGATGTTATACAGCTTAACCCCTTACTCGATGAATAGACTATCAAACAGAAAAAAGGTTTTTCAATTCAAATCAGTAGTTTCTGAGATTAGCACGTTCAAACAAACAAACAAAAGCTTCATAATATTATATTTGTTATATTGATTTATTCCTATATAATTTACTCGGTGTACTTCGTGAGTACAATATACTGACTGAGTATTTACTTACACGAGTACTCTCAGGCTTCGCGTGACCTCTGGCTTTGTGCGTTCCATAAAGGCGGACAGTTTTGGTCACTACGTCGCGACTCAACTTATTTGTACTTGACCTTTTGGTGCAGAGTAATGTACTGGCAGAGAGGACGTTAAATAGATTACTTTTTTCAATATTGAGGATTAGTGATGTGTCGTTAGTTTTGACGATTGGATAGTTCTCATCGTGTAGAATTTTGTTTTTTTTTTATTTTTATATCCCCATTTGTAAGATAAAGCTTGGGTGATTTGCTGTCTTGTGATCTAGTATTTGACTCTCGAATAAATTAGCTTTATTTGCTTCGTTCATATTGGTTTTGATCAACTTTTCAAAAGAGGTAGGGCATAGCGATTGGTATCTCAAACTGGAGCAGCCCGACTGGTAAAACACCTCCACCTTACAGAAGACCGCGAAGACCAAATAACAATCACTTCTGTGTTATTATGTTCCTGCGTTTGAGTAGGTAAGGTTTCCAGAGATCCTGGAGGGGTGCTACATTAGTAGCAGGGGTCAAGGTAAGGCCGACGAGTCTAGTAACAGCTTTATTATGCTGTACTTGTCGCCCTTAAGCTAGGACCTCATTACCACTTAACATCAGGTGGAATAAGGTTAATCTTGAAGTGCAACATAAAAGGAAACTCACATTCTAGGTAAGTCTGTACTTTGCAAAAACCTATGAAGCCTTACTCAGTTGTCCTTAAATTTTTTAACTGTTAAATATAATATCAAAATCATGGATCAATTAAACAATAAAAATATATGGAAATCAAAGATGTTACAAATGAACAAGTATTATTCAAAATCTACTGGGATTTCGTGTTATCCCTGATATTCTCATTTCCCTTTAACTTAAACATGCTTACTTAACGTTTGCTTGTAAAAACAAAAGGCATAACCGTACTCTTACAAAAACACAGTCACAGCTACTCCGACGCGTGTTACACAGAATTTAAAATACAGGAAGATGGAAAACATCAAAAGTCACTCATCAGCTGCTAGACACATCCGCCCCTCCGCAACAACAGAGTTTTCCTGTCTAGGGTTGTATCATAAATGATACGGCAATGCTTTATACTGAATTTAGTAGCTTTTCATATATTTTTACCGGGTGGGCCGACGACATAATTAAGGACGCGGGGAGCCGTTTGTTACAGGCGGCGCGGGTTCCGCACGCTGTGGAGAAAGTTAGTTGAGACCTTTGTCCAACAGTGGACGAAGGCTGAGATGATGATGATGATGATTATTATTTTTCACAATTTTATTAGTGCTTCACGCCGTACTAGCGAACATATTTTATATAAACAGTTTTTTTATCTCACTTTGTGGTGCAGGATTCGAACCCACGACCTTCATGTACCGCGCGTGCTGCTCTTCCAATGAGCTAACCGCAAGTTATCGTAGGCGATGAATTGTTCTGTTGTATTCACTTCTTAGCCTTTGGTGAGTTGTCTTTAAAAATATATAAGGAATTTACAGCTAACATAAGTCTAATCTAGGTCAAATATAAGGACAATTTTGAAGTGCTTTACGATTGTAAAGTCCGCTTATTAGAAATTTCGAGTCACTATTTAGCAATAAATCTAGTTTTGTTGCTAAAAAGGTATTACTATAATAACCACAAAAATTCAGGGCTGTATTCCAAGTGAACATAATAACGGATTGAGGCTCATACGAATACAAATTAATTATTAACAACAAAAATCAATTTATAGAACTTTTAGAAACACACTTGTTGTCAGTTTAAACTAATTAATATTATATAACATAATTATTATTTGTTGATTAATGCGTTTTAAGCTGGCAACCCTATGGGAAGGGCGCCTAAAATACTTCAAAATGTGTCCAATATCGCTGATTGTATGTAAATTTATTGTAATGTTTTACGTCCATTCAACCTTTCTCGTGATGACTTCCCCGAAATTGGAATATTTCACAACGTCACGTGGCGCAGAGCCGGCGACGTGGGGGAAATTATAATTAGAAACGTATTGTGTTTATCACGAGCACACAAAGTTGAAATAAACAATTAGTTTAAGCAAATACAGGAATTGAATTTTACATTTGTTTTAATCAGTTTTTTTTTAAATTAAAATACGTTAAAAAATAATTAGGAATAAGATTGTTGTATTAGTTAAGTAACGTTTATTTAAGAAGACGGACGGTTTTGCCTTTAATCCTTAGAGTAGGTGTATCAAATTTGTTACTTGATGTTGCCAGTAAGTGTGTAAAGGTATAAAGTTAAATTTGCACAGTGTTTAATCGTCAAAACTAGGGAATACATCTTTTTTTATAGTTCTAGATATGAATGCAGATATGCAAGTAATACCTTTGATCAGTTTTGTCTGCGACTGCAGTTTGTTTTTGTTTTGTGAAGAATGACTATAGCAATTTAAATACGGATATCCAATCGATCCTGATTGTTATGATACATAAGTTTATGAATTTTAGTTTATCAACTAAGTGTTAAAATACAACAACAGGAAGCTGTCCATTCTACTAGATTTTCTCTTGAAACGAAAATTATACCACGTGTATGTTATTATCATTGGCCGAAATAGGTTTTTGAAAAAGAACTGTTATTTTTTGTAAGTTTCACTTATATAAATAAGACTAAAAATTATATTTAAGAGTAACTTCCATTTTATCTAATTATTTTATAGAAGCAGATGTTATGCCTGTCCATCTGTTACTCTGTGTACAGTCATGCAATACGATCACTTCGACAAAGGTCGCGGCGTCCATCTCGTCTAACTGTTCGCATCACGCATTGTCGCGCGACACGGCGCTGCGACAAAATACAATGATCAGTAACTGATGAAGTTGGAACACATACATCGCATTTAGGCTGGAGAAATAGGTACTAACGATAAGGCAATTAGTTTTCGTCAAAAAATGCTGGCAGATATATTAGATAGCCTTTACATCTTCACCGCGTTTGTGAGGAAGCGAAGAACTTACTTCTTAACATGAACAGCCGATCAATCATATACGGACAAAAGTTTCTTTTATAATTAAGTTGATAAAAAACTAATTAAAGTAATAAATTTGGATGATAGCCAGCACTGTTTACTTTAACCAATGGTAAGAGTTGCTACGAGTATTTTTTTTGTATGGGTATACCAACATATATTATGGGCTATATATAGGAGTAGTCTCACTTGTATTTAACTGAATCTCGTGTGAAAGAAATTTAGCGTAACCGAGTGTTTTTTATTTGAAAATAGTTGTGCTCAAGCTTCATCAGCGCTCGATCTAACATTTTAAACTCATAATAAGTGCCACGACCGCATTGCAACGTTTTATGGCGCGAGCTTGTGTCGGATTCCGCGCCTTATGGGGTGTCAAAAGATTCAATAATGGGACTGTCAGTAGAATGGCCAATGAGAAGTAGGTCTCGAGAGATTAGAACATTTTGTATGCCTTGTAGGTGTGTTCTTCTAAAGCTTGTGTAATGTTTCATTTTTTAACTTTGCATACTCAAAGGGACTATTTATTTTTACCTTATCATTAGCGACCTGTCTTGGCTTAGCATGGGTGCGATGTAGATAATAACGATTTATTAGGCTTTTCTTTACTCTCATAGTGTCATATTTATCTTTAATATGCAATTTCTTACCTCAAAAATCACCTATTAATCTATCTATTAAGAACCTCATTAAATATCGTAGTTTTAAAGATCTAAGTATACCTATGTATACTGTACCTATGGACAGACGGCGGAAACAACATACAATAAATAAATATTGGACAACGCTTGTGTTACAGAAATTAGAAACAGTGACAATACCATAATATTCAGACCCGAGAAAACATAGAGAAGTTCGTTTCCCAATATTTACCCGACTGGGAACCGAATCTGGAACCTCAGACACAGCGCGACGCCAAAGTCGGACTTCCCGTCTCTTGGCTCTTGGCTACGAAGATCGTATGAAACGACCTGTAATGATTGCAAATATTAAAAGTACATAAGGCAACTTCAACCAATCAACCACTCAGATTTGAGCGGACAATATTCTCGTCGAAGTATTTAATAGGTTCTTGGAGGGTTGGCAATGTGGATGTCATGCTTTGCTTTGTAATCACTTTCCTATGGCTTTTATTTTGTTTATTTGTATCTGATCTATCCTACCAAGGATAAAACAGAAATAATCTTTTAAGGAACTGATATATCTAAAATAACTGCGAGTTTGATAAATTATATTATGTACCAGCTATGAGAAACGCTTAATAGAACCGCAAATATTTACTAGGCATAATCTACATTATCTCTATTGCCGGAAGCTAAGAGGTAGATACTATCATAGCATAGTATCTTCCGGCAAGTGCCCTCTGCCGAGTATGTCTAGAACTACATAGTTATGGTATTGTTTTAGTTGGAAATACTTGTGTTCAAGCTTCATCAGCGCTCGATCTAAAATTTTAAATATTTACTAGTAAGGCATAATCTACATAATCTCTAAAATCATAGCAGTATCATTTTACATCAAAAGTAACTCAAAACAGTACCAACAATCGCCTAACCAAAACTCGACAGCGCGCAGCTTAACCCCGTATTACAACGAACCGTTGCCTCATAAACATTTTTTGCCTCGTTTACACCGACAAATACTTTTCACGGCCCAAATCTCAACAGAAGTAGCATTGTTTTCTTTTCGATGCAGCGCTGTCTATCGCTGTCAGACAAAAAAGGCATTGAGCGGACTTACGCAATTTAGCTGCGCGAGCGCAGTCCCGTTAGCGATGCGCGGGTATTTGACTGACGGGTGTGTTGTGTTTAAATGTGTAACACTGCGCTGCGTGGCGTAAATGCGCCAACCCAACTAATAGTGTTGGATGTGTTAACTCATTTTTTTATGTATTAATGCACAGCGCAAATCGAAATATTCTATGGATACGAAGGAAAGTTGTAAACATTTAAAATAATTTAACGGGTCAAAACGCGACACCATTTTTATTTAGTAGTTAATACGAACTACTTACTGCCCGACGTTTCGGTTAGGTTGCACCAACCGTGGTCACGAGCTGACTGGTCTTGCTCGCCTTCGTCTGTTCGGGGGAGCTTGCAAATCTTCATCCACCCGCACATTGTCACATAACAAAATATTATTGAAGTCACTTCGACACACTACACTGACAGTATCCGGAATTGTTTTTGATCGTTCTAACCGCGGTAAACATTTATTAATCACTGGATTCCATGCTGATGATAACTTAAATCCGTCTTCTCTATTGAAATTTTTATACTTTTTGATTTCAATAGCTTCACGTACAATCCTAGTATGGTAGTGGCGATCGGTCGAGAGGATTTTAGGGTCGTGCAACTCCATCCAATGATTAACTCCCATTTCTAACAGATGTTCTGCTATCGCGGATTTATTAGTCTGACGATTTTTTTTTTTGGTGTCGCGTTTTGACCCGTTAAATTATTTTAAATGTTTAAAATGGAACAGGAAAGTTGTAGTTGAAAGTTTTGTTTTATTATACATGGCGGCACGTTGCGGCATCGTGACCCACGCTTACTACCCCTGTTTTTTCCACTACTTCTATAGATTCTTCGCTCCTATTAGTTGATGCATAATGCTATGGAGCCTATAATCTTTGTCAATAAATGGACTGTCCAACAAAAAAAAAAAACAATTCGGACCAATAGACTCTGCATGCTCCTTAATAGCGAGTTCACACAAACAAAAAAGCTCTTCAGCTTTATAATTTTTGTTGTATGTAACTTTTTTAATATGTAAAAAAATCTGTTAATATTTTTGTTTTTAGTAAAACAGTGAATATCATGAAATGCTTTCTGCTATCGACTATATGACACAATTTTTCAAATTAAAAGCTATTTCAAATAGCGTGGCAAAGTTGTATTGTTTCTAACACAGTATCTCTTTATTCTTATTATTCATTGTTTCATAACCATCTATATTATGATCAAGATTAGTAGATGATATACAAACAAAGGCAGTTTTAATAACTCTTTGTTATAACTTTCCTCATTTCACCCATTCAAAATAAGAAGTACTTTACGTCGCTATGCAAACAGTTTTATTAATTAATAACAGTTTAATTAATTAATAACAGTTTCATAACCATCTTGAAAGTGCATTAAACACAATTATGAGAAAGATTCCTCCAGTTCACAAATCAACCAAAATGAACTGTTACAATACAACAAATAATTACAAGTCTTACCTGTCTCTAATTTCACCTGGACATAGCAATTGGCTTCGTTCAAATAGCCTTAGTAGCCCTTTGGACATCTAATTGCTCTTTATAAGGCAAAGGGCCTCATTTGGGCTCGTGGGCGGTGTAATACGAGCACAAAGGTCAGGCGGGCATGTTGGTGTAATATCGCACTGTACCTTTACAAGGTCCGGTCGTTTGTTGAGCTTCTGTTCTATGTAGATGACGTGCTGCTACATATTTGGAAAGTTGAGCGTGAGAAGATTTGTCGGAACGTAAATTGGCGCCGAAATTGGTTTTTCTAATGCTTTGTTTGGAGTCTTTTGTAATATGTTAGTATTTTGTTTGCAGTAAAGAGTGATTTAGGTACCGTTCCGAGATCATTAAGTTTATCATCATTTTCAATCAATCAATGAAAACATTTATTGTGTTCGGTTATAGGTTACATTCTAGGTCTTAATTAAATCAAATGTGCACTACAACCTACCGTTGTGGCGTACAACATTTTTTAAATGAATTTAAAATATAAAAACAAGTTGAAAACTTTACTAGTAACTAATATTAGTCAAAAGATACGCATTGAACACGCTATCATATATTAAAATGTCATTAAAATTAAATATATAAAACGAACAATTCAAACATTACATAAAAGATAAACATACAGTTGGAAGAAATTAAATTACATACAATTAAACACTTTTCCGCTTGTAGTATGCTTAAAGATTTTGCAATCACGCATCTTCATTGTAATTTCAGCTTGAATAATTTACGCTTTTGATGTATACTCAAGCATTAACACACTTTACCTTTCATTCGCAATAGATAATACTATAAAATGCGATGCAATTAAAACTTGTTGAATAGCATAAGTTGTTATGTAAGTTTAAACGATGCAGGCATCAAATATTCATAAAAATAAAACCAATAAGATGTGGTTAAACATTTATTCACAATGTTTTTTTAATCCGGAATAGTTAATAAAATGTTAACCTTCGCCTTTTAGATGGTACCTTTTCGTAAGGAAAAATAAAAAAATATTGTGCAAAAAACAAATTAAAGTCTCAGATTCAAGTAAGCATAAGCCGTTATGCCATCACATTTTTATTAAATGGTAGCTCGTAAATCAAGCTTTACATTGTTACCCATAAAAAGGGTTTAATTTATTAATGAAAATGTACAGGAAATTAAAATTTCAGCACATCACTTTTAGAAAGCAATGATAGCGTACATATCTTTGCAAAACAAATATTATTGCAATTTCATAAGCTCACACGACACATAGAGATTAACTCCGAACGTAATTTGCATATATTATAAAGTAAAACAACGTGAAAATGTATTAAAGGGAAAATAATATTTCCTATTCTTCTTTTGTTTAGGTTTCTAAATGTATAGCACCAGCTTAAATCACGCTCAGGACCTCTTACAAATCCATTTCATCAGATATTTTAGTGATCAATTTGGAAAAGTGTAAACTAACCTTAGAACATCACACCACACAAATATGTGGTCTACCGAAAAGAACCTTTCTCCCTCCCAAGCTTTGTTGATTTAACTAGGCCATAACTAAAACTCAACATAGCCCGTGTATAAAAGTGGGTACCATTAATATCTGGACTGCGGTAGCAGTTGGATAACAGCGCAGTCTACGGCGGACGTTGAGTAATCGTCTACATGCAGACGTGATGTTGGAAAAATAGCAACTGCTAGAGTGTCGGGTTGTCATTGCGAGGAGTTCTGAGAAGTAAGATGCAATTTTATGTTGTTCTTACTGCAGCTATGTTTGTTTATGTTTTAGCAAACAATTTGGAGGTTCTCGTAGCGCGATAGCGACGATAGTTCGGTAACGGTACTAAAAGCTAAACTATGGATGCGGCGGTCCTGTACAGGATGGGTGACCATGACTGAATTTAGTGATGTTTATTATGAGTATCTCCGTACTTCGTAAGGCACGTTAAACAGTTGGACCAGGCAGATATCTTGATATTATCCTGCTGCAATGTTTAATTTTGTGGCCATATTTTCGAAGGAATTAATAAAAATTAGCGTTAAAAATATGTAACAGTTTGTAAATAACAGTTTTGGCCTAATCTGTACTAGTTAATACACTTAATTTAAGTATGCCATGTTGTGGTTATTCCTGCATTAAAAAAATAAAAAATAAAAATTATTTGTCGTTAAACATACCCCATATCAATTTGTTCTAAGCATGCTTGGTGTAGTAAGGTTCGTTCTCTATCTTTTAGTTGTGATGAGCCCTGTCCAATAGTGGGACATAAAGTCTAAATTATATTCAGCAATTTAGGATTTTGTTACTGGGACATCCTATTGTGAGCTACAAAGGTCACATGAAATAACTCAATAAAACTAGCAAGATTATTAGTTTTATAACACAATTTTGCTATTTGAGTTCTATCTCACTATTCTTAATATTTAATATAAATTTATCGCTTGGAGGATAAACTCAAGTATAAGCATTAAATAACCAAAAATAGGGCATAACAAATTAAAGTAAATTAATATTACATTTTTATTTAGCATTTTCACGAAGGATTTCCGTAAATCTCTCTGTATCTGCTTGCTCAGTCGTATCATATTACATCAGACTTGAATCTGCAAATACCAATCATGTTTTCCAATGTCGTAATAGTTATCATCTTTTTCTGCTATTGTGTTGTTTACTCAGCATCTAATACTAATTTAATGCCATCTGTTAATCCAATGTAATTTCTTATTAGTATCTACTGATCATAATTCTCATTGCTTTCTAAATCTTCACGACAATAATGTGATACCATCCATTAAACAATACATTATGTCGGCAGGAACCCCGCGTGGGTTCCAAGTGGAAGCTGTGTGGAACCCTGGGGGTCCAACCAGGGGGTCTAATGCGTCTCCTCATTGTTTTAGAGATGCCTAATTGAATTTATTTACTGTGTGTATGCCACGGTAGTTTTTGATTATAAATATTGGTAATGGTTACGGAATTTATCGGAAGGCGGTGTTTAAAACGATTCGTTACTTATTTTACTGAATTTTATGGGAGGAATGCATTATTAGAATACAAATTTATTGGAAAGTTATTTTTCTCTTTTTGTTTATACGAGCTATTAACCAGAAGTGTCTAAATTTACCTTTAAGAATTTCATTTAAAGTAATTTTTATGACTGAAAGTTAGGGTTACCGTCCTACATGACGGTATGTAAACATGAAAGTTCTTGTTTAACACAACAGTACAAGGTGGTTACTTCACCTAAGTGGTATTGGGTTGTTTTGTGCGTTATTTTTAACAACTAAACCAAATAACAAGCTCTTAATGAACAAACAAAGCGACCTGTGCTAATGATTCGCATTCAACAAATGAGCATTTGAGCGTTCGTCCAACATAGATCTGAACAGTGTTGATACAACTAGGGAGCCCAAACAAACAATGTGTGTTATTCCGTATTGCGGCAGGATTGCTACTGAAACAACATTTGATTTAGACTGGAGATAACACATATTGAACCGCTCTTAAACAAAAATTGGGACACAGCGAGTTCAAATTGCTTTTGTTGTTGAGTAAATAATGTTTATGTTTTGATCAGGAAAATAAATTATAAACAATTGTTTAAACCCCTTTCGTAACAACTTACTAAGGCAATTTAAATAGATAAATATTTAAAAACGGCAAAATCGATTGTGATAACACACAAAGGACCTGCTTAATTCAAAAATAACTCAATCGGATCCTCCGTATAAAAGTTTCAGTAAAATGCTCTTTGTCATTGAACAAAAAATTTTTTTTGAAAATATATGTATATGAATTTTTGAGAAAATTGTTTTTTTTTGATAATCCCTTTAAAATTTCTTAAAAAATATTATTTCTTTCTTCTATTCAATTTCTTAATATTTCTTCTCCTTTTAATGGCTATCCAAACCGATGAAATTGAAATTCTGACTTTTTTCTGATTCTGATGATTCTGAGATTCTAATTTTACTTAGAAAAAATATATATCATATATATTAGAAACCCAGTTCGTAATTTCATATGCACTGCAGCATATTTTTCTTAAAGTTTATTTTACGTAGGTATGTACATTATCTACCATGCATTAAATTTCTTTAAGAAATAGGTATTTATTGTAAATTTAGTCCCAGCCACGGTGCCATCACAAAATTTTATCCTTTATTCCTATTTTTGTCATGTGTGGATACTTCCATAAGATACAATGAATGTTCAAAGTGAGTATACTCAATCTTCGTACTCAATGGCGCGGCGCTTCCAGTACCGTCTTGTTCCGGTGCGGGAGACCACATGCGCTGAACAAGTAAATCTTGTGCTGTCAGAAGCTGCTAATGAAATGTTTTGCCTCTCTGAAGGATGTTTACAAATGTTCGTCGAAGGGACGAAGTAGGGTTGCTATGCAGAAGTTTGGAGGAGAGGTATCTCAAAACTAAATACTTTCTTCAAATAAATATTAAATATAAAGTTGCGCTGATTTTATTTCTTGCCAGATTCTTCGCGGTAGGATTAGGTCCCGAACCGGCTGTTGCTTCAATTTTGGTTTGTATTCATTTTGACGATGCATAACTGTTACATGTAACCAACATGAATAAGTTAATTGATTTATTAATTTTCTATCTATCATGATATCCAAGATCGTGTTAGCTTTGTTATAGAATGAGCGTCCTCAATTGCAGTGCCCATACAGGCTCTTTACTGATCTAATTTAAAGATTGCAAACACGATAGATTAAATAAAATTTTGAGTATTGAATTTAGTTACAGAAATCAGAAACAAAGAGGATCCGTAACACTTCGACCTGAGACAATGTAAAGATATTTTACTATACCGTTAGCTTCATTTAAGCCATGCATTGCTTTGCTGTATGAAGAACATTTATATTTTGATACATAATTTTACAAATAAAATGTACAAAAACCAGACATAACACTTTGCAATAATCTCTAACAATTTGGTTGACAATTGATGCATAATTGAATATTTGCTTAAGTGCAAAATACCTTAACAATACAGAAAGAAGACCGCAGCCAAATTACAATTACTTCGGTGTTGTTGTGTTCCTGCATGTGAATAAGGTTTACAGAGCTCTTGGGGGGTGCTACATTAGTAGCAGGGGTCAAGCCTTCAAGGTAAAGGCGACAAGTCCAGTAACAGATTTATTATGCTATACTTGTCGCTCTTAAGCTAGGACCTCATTACCACTTAATCAGGTGGGATGAGGTCAATCTCGAAGAGTAATATAAAAAAAATAGAGCCAATACTAGCTGAAAAACTAAACGTCCGCCTCAATAATAATTATTTGGTGACCCAAACTCAACAAAACAAAAGCGGTATTTTAATTGTAAATTAAAAGGCGTCTATTAATGGTTCTGCTTTCACATAAATATTTTCATTTCGGATATGTAATAGATTGTTTTCTTAAACCTCGCATTAATTAGTGGTGTTTTCTTTTGTAAAGTGTTTTTGTTTTTAAACGTAAATCATAAAGGCTTATTGATATTTTAATACGGAAGTTAAGCTTAACATAACTGTAAATAAACTTGATAAGTGCCACCTTTGGGGACTGGTCTGCTCCAGCTAACCTCAATTTTTTATTTTCATGCCGGTATCTACTCGGTAAAATAGTTCTCAAATAAGTAGTAGTTTTATCGGGTTAAACGATTTTATAAATAGGTAATAAAAATATTGAACTACATCACGTACATTGCTCTGATTCTGTGATATGTAGCTTAAGCACTTGTGTTACAGAATGAACGACGGTACCACAACACCCAGGCCCGGGACAATATAAAAAAAAATTAAAATCTCTTATTGACTCGACCGGGGATCGTACCCGGGTCCTCAAAGATGCCGCAAATTTCGTAGGTCGTCAAAATTCAGAAGTAACATATTTAAATTAAATGTTTGATTTGACAATCGCTGTAAACCTATAATCTAAAAATTCTCACAAATGTATGCATTTTATTCAGAAGCATATTCTGCATTGATGAGCTTATTTTTATTGGAATGAAACAAGCTCCTAAACTATAGAATTTCCTTGAAATAATTATTTCATTGTTATAAAACTACAATATACTAATTGGGGAGTTTTTTTTTTAAATTAGAGATCCTTTCATACTAAAACTCCAATAATGTAACCCGTGCAAATCCGTGCAAAACCACTAGTGTCAAAATTACCAGACCCAACCAACACGTTAACTTTATATCGTTTCTTCATAAAACGCATTAGTCGAAATTTAAGGTTCTCTCATTTACACTTAATTGCACGTATTTATCTTAAAAATTTAATGAAATAAGCTAATGAACAATTAATTATATCCATTAATATAATTGCGGTAGTTAACGAGAAAATTACAACTTTTATGACATGTAAATTGGTGTCGTATATCATGTCTACAAGGTGCTCATAAGATGGTTTAATGTTTAACCGTCTATTTTTATATTAATTCATAAAATTAGTTAACCTTTTAGCCTGCGGTCAACAATTAAATACCTTTTAAGTTACTGACTGATTTAATTTTAACTGGTTTCTTGAACCGCAAATTACAATTGATGTACACTTGTAATATTGAATAAATCGTCGTTAATGTTTTCGATTCCCGGTTGGGTCAATATGGAAAAGTAACTTTTCTAAATTGTATTGAGGTTGGGTAATGTGGTACGGTCGTTGTTTCTGATTTATAACACAAGTGCTTGAGCAACTTACAACAGTATCAGAGCATTGTATGTGATGTTGTCCAATATTAATTTATATTTTTATAAAAAACGTTCGCTGATTGTCGACAAAAGTTTAAGAGAGGTAGGGCATAGCGATTTATCGCTCGAACTGGAGCAGCCCGACTGGTGAAATACCTCCACCTTACAGAAGACCGCAGCCAAATAACAATAACTTCGGTGTTGTTGTGTTTCTGCGTGTGAGTAAGGTTTCCAGAGCTCCTGGGGGGTGCTACATTAGAAGCAGGGGTCAAGCCTTCAAGGTAAGGGTGACAAATCCAGTAACAGATTTATTATGCTTTGCTTGTCACCCTTAAGCTAGGACCTCATTACTACTCTACATCAGGTGGGATGAGGTCAATCTTGAAGTGTAATATAAAAAAAAAACAAAAACTTTTTCACAACTAGCATGCGCATGTCACTTTACTCGCACGAGACGACAAAAGCTTCGATAATGTTGATTGGCTAATATAACACTGCATTCGTATTTTCTAGTTGCCGTACATTTGACATTTTATTAAGAGCGCAATAAAATTTACTCGTGGCTCATCCTAAGCGGCAAAGAGTCCACACAGCGAGCTAGTCAGCGGGGGTCGCATACCGTAAATAAAATTAAATAATTAATTCAAAAGCAACGCCATAATTACTGGTCAGATTTATTATAATCTTTAACTGCTTCTTTGCCTACCCGGTCAAACTGATTTATACCGGGCACCAGTTTCTAATTAGTTTGTATTGCTTAATTTAAAAACATAGGAGCTTATCTACATTTTTCTATTTCCTTGATGCTCGTGGGAATAAAATTATGATGATTTGAATAAAGTTAGAATTATTTAGAGCTATCGTGAATTTTAAATTTAGTCTATTAATATTATTCATTTTCCCAAATATAAGTCAGCATAGCGGTGATAGATAGGTGGTCTTACGCCTACAAAGAAATGTGATGACTAATTTGTTAATGCTAAAGAAATAACTAGATAATATTTTGCAAAGCAAACAATAAAATTACTTACCCTCGCTTTCTCCGAGATATCTACATCGGATCCTGGTGTCAACCTTGAGATATCTCTTCTCTAACAAAAAAAAAAGGAAAAATAAAAATGTTCATTAAAAGATGAAGCTGACACATTATTAAAAAAAGTATTGAGCTCTAAAGTCGAATTTTAAATATCTTCCTTTTTTGAAGCCAGCTATAAATGCGAAGAAAACCCTGCTTCCTCAACAACTTTTCAGTTTGACTCTAGTACGGTAATAAAGTTACGTCGCAATATCATCACACGACGTGTACTTTCATAGGGCAGCCACTTCATAAATCACCTTACCAAAGTGACTTTAATCCCTTTTGAAAAAATATATATCCCTATGATATATTACCGTCCGCTGGTACATATTCGCGCCGCGAATTATGTAACCTCCATAAAACCTGGGAGCATGGTAGTGTTCTTACCAAGTTAAATTAGCACGTGGCGTGGCCATCACGAATTATGGGTGTTTTGCTAAAATAAATTTGACACAAGCAATGCTATTAAGTTTCGATTGTGATAAGATTGGTATTACCCATGGTTAGATCCCCCAAATTGAATTAAAAATTTACTGGAATAAGATAAAAATTATACAATTATAATTCTTGCTTTGGACTAAGTGCACAATCGTTAATCGGCAAATACTTAAAAATAACAAACTGTGAGTGTGTGTCACAGTTTATATTACCACTAACAATATTCCATAGTGTTTGAACTTTAGTATTTATTAAAAAAATATATATTTGCTATTTTTGCTGACATTGTTAAAAATATTGAAAGCATAACAGGTATTATTTTACTGATTTTAAGGATAGATAGAGAGTTTTTAAGATTGCTAAGATATTTTGTTGTTGATTGTGTGATTTGCTTAGTCTGAATTGACTTGGTAATATTTTTACACGTGGGGCATATATTCACTTTCACATGATTAATGTTTGTTTTACTAAACCTGCGACCGTGACCGCCAGTAACCGCAACAGCTGAGCTTAATCACCCCGCAATAAAGTTCAAAATAGCTCACATTACACCCTGATTAAGGGTCATTTGTTAGTTTTATTACGACAATCAGAATAGCATATTTAGTTTTTAATAAATTAAATAGCATTTGACATGCGAGCAATTTGTATTAATGCGTTTGTCCAATCGCAATCTTTCTTTGTCGGCTTACGAATACGAATTAGAATAATACCCTCCGTTTCGGGACAAATTGTGTAAATAATTAGAGAAAGCCCGTGTAGGTAGTTGATTGCGTCTTAGACGAGAGTGGACACGAAAAAATGAGACTTTTTAAGTTGCTGAGTGGGAACCATCAATTCTTCTTTGTTACTCTGACTTCCTTGACAAGTGAATTAGTTAGAATCCCACGATGTGCTGATTAATACTGGGATGACTCAAAATCGACTAGTAAGACTCAATATTAATGATCTTGTAATGCGATACATGCGGTTGCTACTATGCGAAGTGATCTTTTTTAAACTTTGATGTAGCAACAATTCAATAGATTTTGTGTTAAAGAACAGTTTTATGTAATTCTAACGTGTATTAGTTAATGGAATAATAAAAAAAAGTTTGTTGATAAAATAAATACGTTATGTAGGTATCTTTTTTTTTCTTTTTTCGGAGGGAAATGCATTGACGCACCGTACCGTTATGTACGCCAGACATATTGTTTGTATGTTTTTTGCATGTTATCATATTTGTAATTTTTTAAAAGAGTAACTATCCTGTTTCTTGCCGGTTTGAACACAGCGTAAGTTTAATTTAGTCTTAGACGATTCATAAATGCTTTTGTAAAAGTTTACATGAATGAAGACTTTTTTCTATTCTATTTTATTAGTGTGCGTTATGCCCTCAAAGAGAATAATCTACAACACTTTAACATATTCATATGCATATTTATTTTTTCATAAACAAAATACATCGTGTCTGAAATTAGGTTACTTTACAGATAATACAAATAAAAAGCTACTGAAGAAAAACAATCAAGCACTATAAAAATTACAACATATTACATACAATAATTAAAAACAACAACCGATCACATCTCACAGTCTTATAAATCTTTAGATCTTGCATGAGTGAATTGGTGTTCCCTGAACACTCCATTGGGCGAGCCAGATTTATAGCCGTCGGAAGTCGGGAGCAACAGGTACCCTAACGAATTGCCCAAATAATGGTACAATGTTTTTATGGCTTGTTCAGTCACGTAGAATATAAGCTAAACTTTTTATTTGCGGATTTGTGGAGAGAAGTGTAATTAACGTTAAAGCGAGATTTTGTACGTACAGAAAGGTAGCACGAAAAGGTAGATGTAAAGCTACATATTAGCTCTTATGCGCATGGCATAAGGGCGGTACCAAGGTTAATATATAGTTGATCGTACATCAAACAGTATAAACTTGAGAGTTTGGATATACCTATAGATGTGTGAAAAGTAAAAAAATAATTCTCTAAGCGAGTCTCTTGTTCTAAGGCCGTAAATAGCGCGTATGGCTCTCTTTTGCAATACAAAAATAGTCTGCACATCAACTTATTATGGGGTTCTGCCCATAGTAAAATCCCATACGACATAATACTATGAAAGTAACTAAAATAAACTTCAAAATCAGTCAAGCTACGTATTTTTCTTACTACATATGCAGCTGAACTAAGTCTCCCTGCCAGGGTAGCAATATGAGAACCCCACTGCAGTTTACAATCAATAGTGATGCCAAGAAATACTGTAGGATTAATCATTTCTAGAGGTTCACCACTTATATATAGATTTGTTTTCACTTGTCTTACGTTTGGCATCGTAAATTTTACACATTTTGTTTTCTTAGTATTCAGTAACAGGTTATTTATTGTGAACCATTGTAGTATTTGAGATAGACTATTATTCACATCGTCAAATGTTTTTTTTTGTCTGTTACTTTAAAAATAAGTGAAGTATTATCAGCAAATAATACTATCTCACAGAGATCTTCTGAAATGTACGAAAGATCATTTATATAAATTATAAAAAGTAAAGGTCCCAATATTTAACCCTGGGGCACGCCCATAGATAGGGGTGCATCGGAAGAGGTAGTTCCATTTACGCTTACTTTTTAAATTCTGTCATGCAAGTATGACTGTAGTAAATTAAGCGAATTGTTCGTAACACCATAATGTCGCAACTTCATCAGCAATGTGATGATCAACGCAATCAAAGGCTTTAGACAAGTCGCAAAAAACACCTATCGCATCCTGTTTGTTTTTCCAGGCGTCAAAAATATGCTTGACAAGTGCAACTCCTGCCTTTGCAAGTCCACTACCGATGCGGTATACTAATACGGTTTACTAAAGAGTAAACCGTATTGCTTACTGTGAAGGAGACCATTAGTAGTAAGATGTGATAATAACTGAGTGAATATAATTTTTTCGTAAATTTTGCTAAGTGCTGGTAGTATAGAAATTGGCCTAAAATTTGAGGGGTCATTATTATCACCTGACCTTAATAAAGGGATGATTTTACTTGATTTCCACAAATTAGGAAACTGACCAGCATCAATACATTTGTTAAATATGTAAGCTAAATGGGGTGCAATTTCGTGAATTATATTTTTGAGAATATCTACATAAATTCCCCATAAATCTTTGTCTCGGGTCTGGGTGTTGTGGTACCGTCGTTGTTTCTGATTTCTGTAACACAAGTGCTTTAGCTACTTACCTCAGAATCAGAGCAATGTAAGTGAAATAAATATTGGACAACATCATGGTGATGATGTCCAATATTTATTTATTTATTTATCTCCCCTTGCGGTGCGGGAATCGAACCTTCACGTATCGCGCGTGCTGCTCTTCCAACTGAGCTAACCGCAAGTTATCATAGGCGATGAAATTTTGTATTAACCGTTAGCCTCAGGTAAGTGCCCTCTGCCGAATATGTTTTTGCCGTTATTATGAAATTAAACTACTTTTATATGTTTTAGATATTACTTATTTTAAAGTCTGCCTACAAATTTGGACTTCCTACATCCGACCTCAAGAAAGTCTATAATTTCCAACATGGAGACTGATTACTAACTGGAATGCCATTGAATGGTAATAAAACATGATATCGTACAGTCGGCTGCAAAAGTGTTGTATTCCCCGTTTTCCCCGCGTTTTCTAACGTTACGCATCGATGCTTCTGACTCGTATTTCGCGTTGCTGAAATAAAATATCAGTGAGTGCTTTTGTTTGCCGTTTTTTGAATGATTGTTTTGATGGGTGCGGTGTTTGTGTTATTGGAAAGGAAGTCTGGGTTTGTGTTTTTTTTTATTTAAAATTGGTACACGAACAGATCACTGCCATAAACATCACAAAAAAACAAACTTGTTGAATTAATTTTTTTTATAGATTTAAAATGTTAGTGCGCATTGATTTCCGCAATATTTTACTTTAAACCCATACTATTCTAGTATTTATAACAGTGTTTTTCGTAGACGTCGGAAAGACTATACTAAAAAGCGACGAAAATAAGTAACATTTTATAATTCAGTTTTGGATTTTACATATAATGTTTCTGCAAGGATATTTCGGTCAGAATTCTGCAAAGCACAGCATAAAAACACACCTTGATTCATTGACGGATACAGTATGTATTTAATTACTTTTGTTAAATTAAAATTATAAATAAGTCATGTTGTGACCGACGCTTCCTTATCAACAAACATCAAAAACGATTTCAATTGAAAAAGTTAATGCTTTGTCACTGTATAATCATTACGATTAGACAGAGACAAAATATAATTTCCGAATTTGAATCTGTTTCTGACGTTTTGTACTGAGAGTCGTATGCTCTAATAAATGAAGTTAAATGTTGCAAACAACTTTCTTGGGGACTGTCTCCTTGATGAGAATATGACCCGTTCGAAAGCCATTTGACCGTTTCCACCAAAGACAGTAATGTGTTTAGCTAAATCATTTCGCTAATTAGAGCCAGCGTGGATCGTAATTCAACTGTCCTCGCTATAAATGGTAGGTTGATTAATTGCATTCGTGCAAATAGATTTTCTATTGCAAATCAATATTTAGTTAATAGTTTGCGAACAGATGGTCACTTTATTTTATGTGGCTGGTATTGTAGAGAGTGAAATCACTCGTTTTGTAATCGTTAAGAGATACCTAATAGAGATGTAATTTGTAATATCTTTGTTGCATTCATTGATTCATTTTCCAATTACAATGAAACACATATTTTTTTAATTTGTCTCTTTTTTTTAAAACGGTAGCGTGCCCGTAACTGTTTATATTGTATATTTTATATAAAAAGATTAATTAAGTACAAGTACTTTAAATGATAAGTAGTAGCTATACAAAAGCAAGCAAGTATTTAATAATTAGTTAAAACTTATCTTATCTTACATATACTCGTATATAAAAATGAATTGCTGTTCGTTAGTCTCGCTAAAACTCGACAACGGCTAAACCGATTTGGCTAATGTTGGTTTTGAAATAATTGTGGAGGTCCAGGGAAGGTTTAAAAGGTTAGAAATTAAAAAAATAGGCGTTACGAAGTTCGCCGGGACAGCTAGTTTTAAATAAAATTGGGTACATTTTTCAACTAACGGAATTCTCATTATTTTTTTGTTTGTTGCAGGTAAGCATCTGATAAGGTGATGTTAAAAAATATTTCATCAACGTTGATGTAAACAGCCGCATCAATCTACGGTAATGATTAAAAACTACATTACTGTAATGTGAGTATGAAACGAAATGATTTATTTCTGGAAGTAAAGTCGCAAAAAAAATATTTTGTTCGTCAATTTCTACTAGCGCCTCGATGTTGGTCCTGTCAGGAAGAAGTGTCGCAACCAACTGACAGATATGCTTTTTTAAAATTATATGGATTGACTATGTATTGGTGACTTCATGTGTATACTTATCTTAGTAAAGCCTTAGTAAAGGATTTATCATCATAGAGATGTCGCAGGCATTTTGATTGAATCCGCCGTTTACAAATGGAGTCGCCTGGGAATTCCCCGCTCTGAGCAGAGACTATTTATTAAAAAAAACCCCGCACCTTGCAACGCTTATTGATGGTGCCATGTGAATATATTTAAACTGTAACGGCCACAGCCCTATCTGCATAAAAAGCCAACCCTGGCGTTGAGATTCATGACCATACCATTTTTTGTTCCTAGTCTGTATCTAGAATGTATCTAGAGCGTATCCTGCAACTGACCTATTAGGTGTTAGGCTTATTTAGGCTTAAGATGCAGTAATCAGACATCCTTTATGCGGTCGGATCAGCTGGCGAGTTACTGTCTGAACTGTTCTGACCCACAGGGTTTTACCTTAATCGGGTAACAGCAAGAACCTTATACAATCTACACAGTCTACATTTGCACAGTATGGGAGATTTTAGACGCACTCCGTAGCCGAGAGGCAGGACTTTGGCGTGGATAATTAGCTTTTCTATGTCTCGGGCCTGGGTACTGTGATACCTTTCTGTAACACTAGGATTTTCGCTACTTAACAACTTCTTAGATTTATACTTACAAAGTTTTTTCTAATAAATTAATAACTATCCAATTTTGTGTAGTCGTTCTGAAGTTATCAGCGTAAATCATGTTGATTTTGATTATTTTTTATTTATTATTTTGTAAGTTTTCTGGTTTTTAGTACTATAATAATGTATTTTTTATAAATATAAACGCTTCTCTTCAATCCATCTATTGCTGACGTAGTTGTTTTATAAGATTGATTTGAAGTTAATAAGAGTTTTTTTTAATAACCTTTGTTAGGATAGGATAGGGAATAGGATTGCGACCGAAATTACTATAAATATGTATTCTACAAATATTTCTTTTTTATTTTAACTTCAATTTGAAACCACGAAAGTATATATAACATACACTTTTAATTTTTCCTGACTGAGTATATTTAAATTGTGCAACCTTTGCATTCGGAAACCTTTGCTCCTTTTTATTTCAACTACACTTGTTTTAACGGTCGTATATCCTGCTAGAAAAGCAATCCTTTTTAGACTTTACACGCTGATCGTAAAGTAAGTTTCCGTATGGTTACGCCAATGACATGCTTAAAAAATGTGTAAGTTGATCGTTCAGGATGGGCACGTGGGACAAAAAGGGATTTATACGGTCCGATTTTTTCTAGCTCTACCGTGTTCAGTTGTAGGCGGTGATTGATTTGTTAACTAGCACTAGCCTTTTGATAAATGTAACTTTAAGTTTAAATTTTAACTGCCACATAACGTATTTTTTAAATTTCAAAAATCTTGTTATTGCCCACGACTTCGTTTGAATTATTTTGGGTTAATTATGTATATTATCTGTCTGGCGTATGTATATAATAATATTTAATGAGGTTAAATATTTGATAAACTTTTAAACAATTTCTAAATTTAAATTAAAATGAGCGAATAAAAAATGTGTTAAGAGTTTTTTTCTATAATTTCTACCTATGTCATTTGTTTTTCTTCTAGTGAAACCGAGAATTATTAAAAAATAATGTTTAAAATATAAAAGACACCTGAATTGCCAAGTGACAATCTCGTTTATTAGACATTTATAATGATAAAAACACCTTGCCCTTTTATTTTTATATACACGTTTTCTTATTAACAGTAACAGGGTAAAAACCATAAACTAGCTTAGAGCGTACTGCTAATAGCGTCTGAAAATTAGGAACAAGTAAAATCTTAAACCATCTACTAAAAAGACATGTTTAAATTTTAGCATTATATTTTAATTTTTACTTGTATCAGTGTAGATTTTTTTTAGCTAATATCAACGAAGTACGTCTATGATTGAGTTATTAAGTCAAAGACGCATTTATTGTTCGTTTCGTTTCGTTCAACGTATCCGTGCTCTATAAACCGACCTCGAAGGTCGCCCGCCCCCAATTAGGGTCCGTTTGTGATGAAGCCGTCCCGCTTTCGTTGTTTTACCGTGAATAGAGTTTTGTGCAGGAATGCTCATTCACGAGCCGCGTGTTAGATAAAATAAAGCAATTTGTTGGCATTTTTGTGTTTTTTGTGGTGTTGATAGTTTTATATTTTTAAAAGGTTTGACATGCTTTTTTGTCGATGTGCCTGTTTAAATGCGTAGTTGGAGTAGTAAGTCCATTGAAAGACTCTGCGATGGAACTTTGAAGTGTAACAATTTGATGTAATGTAGTTTGTAAGTTCAGACAATATTTTTGAATCGTGGTATGTATATGCATTGCCATTCTATGTTTGCTATCACTCGATCTAACCAAACACTTTGACAATTCAATACATTTGGACGAAATAACGTATTGCCAAAATCCATTCAGCGCGATTGAATAGGTACTTCAAAATAACTTAATATTCTACACTAATTTTATCGCGACTCTGTAAATTTTATCTACATTAATTGCATCAACGTATCCTTCTTAGGAATTTAGTAGAAGAGTCAAAGTAATTAATTACCAAGAGAAAACACACAAAATTATATTCTTGTTTTTTTTTAAATGACAAGCTTTGACCAGTTAGAAGTATAATTCCACCAACGATACTTCTATAGAGTTAACTAATAGCTTAAAATTCGCCATTACAATAAAAATCTTCAGGTCCTATAAACAGCACGTTATCCGACGTTATACATGGCTATTTTTTTGCAAGCAATTCGTTTACACAAATAATAGGATAATCGATCAAAAACACAACCACTTTGTCAGAAGCACAAAGCCAGGAGCCTACCTTTGTCATCCACACCGGGCCAACAGATGTTTCTGCATGCATCCCGCGGTTGCCCTACCCTGTATAGTGGACCAACAGCTGTGGCAGCGATCAAAATAAAACTGCAGTCCGGAAACTGTAGGTAGATTGTTGAGTCAAGTCAAAGTATTTTTTTTTCATAATAATCATAGTCTGAAAACTGTAGTAAAACGATGTATGTAGATAGACAAGTCAAAACAAAGAAATACATGAGTTTGAGTTGAGTTTGAAAAATCACGTAACTACTGGTTCATTACCTATAACAACCAAGACTTTACCAGAAAAAAACTCAATAGTTTTTCCACAAAAGAGCTGAAGATTATTAATTTTGCGCCAAGATATACGGTTTAATTTATAAATTGTAAATAAATATATTGTAAGTCCGTCGTTGTATGAGCTCTAGAGTAGCCTAAAATAATTTAAGTAAGGCATATGGATACTTTAGAACATTGTCGATACTATTTATGCTCTTGATACTTGACAGCTCAATACTTTTGCTCATGTAATCAGTTTGTTCACATGAGGGATATATTTTTTTTTTTTATATCGCACTTCAATGTTGACCTCATCCCACCTGATGCTAATTGGTAATGAGGTCCTAGCTTAAGGGCGACAAGTACAGCACAATAAAGCTATTACTGGACTTGTCACCCTTACCTTGAAGGCTTGACCCCTGCTTCCCACACCCCCCAGGAGCTCTGGAAACCTTACTCACACGCAGGAACACAACAACACCGAAGTGATTGTTATTTGGCTGCGGTCTTCTGTAAGGTGGAGGTATTTCACCAGTCGGGCTACTCCAGTTCGAGCGATAAACCGCTATGCCTTAAAAATGTTGCTTAGTTTACTGAGCAAATGTACAGTTTCCGGACTGTAGTCACATTTAGACTGTGATGGCGCTTTGCTATTTTTAGAAAAACTCTTCTTATCCTACAATCTAATTTGAACCGAGTCTGCAGCTGAAATTGCAACGGGCTTGCGATATTGCAGTCAGCTGTTTTGATGGCCAAATGGACACAGTAACTAGCTTTTAAAAAGCTAGGATACATTTTATGCCTTAACTAACTTTGCTCGCTGGATTTTTGAGTTTGAAATTAAGATTTTTTTAATATTTAGGGAGTGAAAGCGATAGTGGTACTCAACCTTATATTGTTGGTACTGATACTTGAATTTATATTTTTCATGTGTGGTACTTTTTGCCCTCAGGAGATTACATTGACAATTCCGCGGATCCTTATCGTAAATTTTTGACCCCGGGACCTTGGCGCGATACCAAACTCTGGCCCGCTCGCCTCTCGGTTACGGAGGTCGCTAAATATAATAATTGATACCATACTTGGTTATGATTTACACGACACAAAGATTAAGCTTTTACTTACTTTGGTATCACATGTGTGTTGTTGTCTAAAATTAAACAAAATATGACGGTTGGGTGGCGTATGGAGCCTGCACAGCTTTAAGTCAAAAGCTTTATTGTTCTCAAAATTACAATATATCATTAAGCTCAACTTTACAAACATAATAAAGGAAACCATTTCTATAGTAACAGGCGATACGCACAGTATACAGATAGTCAGTAAGTATGTACAGTTATCATCTTTAGTTTCTGTACATCTCACCCTTGCACCTCGTCACAATTTGTTAACTGTTTTTTCTCAAATATTTCTTTATTCAAGTAGGTTACATGTAACACTTTTAAATCGTCATTGAATACAATGCAAAGTGATTCTACTTCCGGTTCGGAACCTATATCTACCGAGAAGACACCGGTAAGAAACTCAGCAGATAAGTTACAGTATCTAACTTATAGCTATGTGCATATAGTTTTGATAAGTGATAAGACAATTAAGTACTCAAGTAAGTATTCACTTTCGAGAGGTATGCTGGAGCAGACCAGTCCCCAAAGGTGGCACCTGACTTTGAAATGACTAAAAACGCTCACTGTACTACAAAATTAGATTGATCACACAAAACAGGCACTATTACTTACTAAAAAAATACTTTAGAACACAACTTAACATGTTAAAGAACAGAATTTCTAGTTACGTCCATTATTCTTACCGTAACGGATATTTACAATATGTAACTAATAACTCAGCGACACTCCACGCTTGTGGCTGTAATGGTCTCGTAAATTCAGACCTAGTTAGCGTTTGTATAACTCACTGTCAACACTCAAAGTATACAGTAGCAAACAGCAGTGATATAACTGAGCTACAGGTAAAACTCGTATCCACTAGGCAACACTAGGGATGATTACTCGGTAAAAACAATAATTTTATTTAGCCCTTCAGTTCACTTTTCCAAATATAATAAGTTAACTGGTCTAAACTCGACGATATTTTTAGTAGTGTGTAAGGGACGTCAATTATATTTTGCTAAAGAGAATGTGAAAGTGGACGAAGATTTCCAAGCTCTGAACAGACCAAGACGAGCAAGACCAGTCAGCTCTTGAGCACGCTTGGTGCAACCTAACTGAAACGTCGGGTGGTAAGTAGTTCGTATTAATAACTAAAAAATGTAGTGAAAGTGAAAGTATTTATTTAGCACACAAAAAATGATATAAAAAAAATACAATGTTACAAGGAATTATATTAGAGCTACAAATTAAACTAAACAGGTAATAGCTTACATCTAATCTAATTCCTACCCTAATAGTGTGCTAAAAAGTCGCGGTTTGACTCGTTGACTTATTTTAAACGTTTAAAATGGAACGTCAAACTTTCTAAACAAAAAAATAGAAAAGCGCCAGACAACCACACCCAGCACGTCGTCTGAAACTAAGCTTTCTTCCCTGTATACTTGGAGTACCAGACGACGGATAGTAACTAAGAGCGTCAACCCAACACACCCAGACCCAAGTCAATTTAGAAAAGTTAGTTTTTTCCGAATTGTCCTGACCGGGGATCGAACCCTTTGAACTTCGAACCTTTTGCGCTTTGGCCACCTACCTTAGCCTCTGCTGCGCCACCGAGGTCGTCTTATACAATGTATTATACTTAACTATAATACTAATTAATGAAAACGTATTTTCTGATTCAACGAATAAAAAAAACGTGATGCGGTGCATTCAGCATGTCAGACTACAAACTTTGGGCAGACTTAAGTCGCGGGCATAAGAACTAAAATCGAATGTAAGTGTTCTTCTTGATGGACTGTAACCTTACGTTGCATCAAATCTCAGTGTTTACTTCATGCACCTTATGTCCGTCGCGTCACAGCACATTATTACACTATCGCGTCAGACCAAAACCTAGGAGACAATGGTGATACAAGGGCTGATGGCACACCTCACTGGTGTCCGCTAGACTGTGTACCGTCCGCGTAAACAATTAAACTAGTTCGTTACCAGTCGGCCATTGTTGCCAGTTGGCTTCAGTTGACGGACGAGCCGCTAACGAAGCGCGGGAACCGATAACTGTTCATTAAAATTATGTACACCTATCCGTCAATTTGTACATACAAAAGCATTTTGGAATTTGCATCGCCTTTATGTCGCGGGCTTAAGAGCTAATATCGAAATGCAAGTGTTGATTGTACTTGGGTTTGGAGGTCGAACGTTGGAGGTAATTTCGTTTTGTTTCAACTTGAGTAAGTTTACTAGTTTAGTAGTATTAACGAAGTGGTGTTAGATCATGTTTTTGAACTTAGATGATAGGCTGATGATGATAGTTTCATCATCATATATGTCGACCTCCGAAGCCAAGAGGCGACCGTTCGGACTTAGGATTCGCGCCATCTCTGAGGTCCCGGGTTCGATCCCCGGTCGGGTCAATATGGTAAACGAACTTTTCTGTACTGTCTCGTATCTAGATGTGGTGGTTACCACAGACCCCAAGCAATGTAATGTTGTCCAATATTTTTTTTTATGAATCGTTTATGATTTGGAACCTATTCCCAAAGCAGTGCAAAACTGACACAGAAGAATTGAAAAGATATGATTAATCCATAACGCAAGTAAAAGTAAGATGAACTAAAAACCTTTTCAATCTCCTAATGGAGAATACTTTAAACAATAGTAAATTGATTTCCTAATGATTCACCACAAACCACGTTTTACTATTTAACTATCGCCGAATTATTGAAATGAAAACCGACTAACAAAGAACCGATGACTCGCTTGTGAACATTAAATATTCAAGAATTTCTATAGAAATTGTGTGAACGATGACTCAGAAGCAAGACAACAATAGTATTACGCAAATGTTCAATAATGTTGGAGTACAATTATTTATTTGTAGGTACATACTTTAACTAGTACATCTTATAGTTACTCGTACTAACTCTAGCTCTTAGTCCCGAGCCATTCTATGGGACGCCTTCGGCGTTTTCAGTTTCGCCAAATAGACAAACGTGTGTTCGGTCTGTTGTGTCAAGGTCTTGAAAAACCTACATTTTTTAAGGCTGTGAGCCCATCGGTCTCTCAAAAGTCCAGTGAAGATGAACAGACCATCTGCGGCCATTATCAGTCAGTAAGCTAAGAAAAAAAAGATCTGTAATAGCAGCAGATGACAGAAATCTTTTTATTCATTAAAACTATTCAAAAATCACCTATGTAAATAGATGGATTCAGAACTTTCTAAAATATAACGGCAAAAAATTCAGCAAAAAATCTGAACTTAATTGTAGTTGTAATTAGTGAAGAAACAATAAGGTACTCAAGTAAAAATTTATTTTTGTGAGATAATCTGGAACAGACCAGTCCCCCAAACGACCCCCCCCCCCCCTCCCTACTACTGGGTTCCGCATCTTGTAGCGATGGAGGGGCAGTAATCCTGCGATCCGGTACGTTGAGGCTGGCACCCAGCCTCCGATACCGAACAGGGTGAAGCTAAGACGGATCCCGAGCTGGGCCGCGAAGAGGTCATGGCTCTCTGCGGCAAGCACGCAAGGGCAGAGGTGGATCGCGGAGGAAGAGGAGGACCTCGTTGCCGGCCTCCCTGTCCTCTGCGACCCGGCTCGAGAGAAAAAAAGTCTCCACAAAACACAAAGCTATATCTAACCTAACTATCTCAAAAAAGAATAACTGGAGTATCAGTTTAAGTTAAATCTTGAAAAAGAGAAATCAACGTCGAATCAAACGCACGTTAGAAGAATGTTAGGTATTCCCAGATGCACAGCTGATCGAGAGTGAGCCATTGTTAAGCAAAGCAGCAACAGCATTGTATGCAAATATATCCAATGCTGGAGAGAACTGATGTTGAATCTGGTACGCGATTGTTTAATTAGCTTCATGTCCATTTGTTTTGCAATAAGTGAAAACTATTGCTGTGTAAACAATAACAAATTAGTATTTACGCATTTTTGTGATTGGTTGGTTTCGAAGTACGTATCAGTCTTATTCGAAAATGTACCAATATTTAAAAAAAAAACGTTTTAGTTACGCATAGTAATAAATAATAATAAAAAAAAAACGTTTATATTTATGCCTCGTAAATATAAACTTATAAAAACGTTCGTAAAATCGACTGGCAGACGACTGATGACAGCTGATATGGAAAGTAAACTTGAAATTAAAATTAACCACTCTTAGAAAAACGGATAATCATTTTTGACAAATTACGAATCGTAAAATATTGGAATCGTGCATTAATTGTTACATATATTTTTTAATAAGCGATGGTTGATCTAATCTTGAAATCAGCCAAATTTGCATGAGAAACTGCTAAAACGAGAATTGTCTTTACGAGAGGCTGATGCAAACAAAGATAGACAGACATATAGATACACTTTATTGCACATACAATTTTCAGAAATTGGTTTTACAGACACAATAAAGCACAATTTATACGGTCTTATTGCTAGAAAGCAATGACTTTCAAAAACCTTCAGGTTTGAGAAATAGTACACATCAAGAGACGGGTAAGGTCGTGTACAATTGAAAAAATATTAACAGAAAAGATAAATACCATAACGTGATGAACACAAAAAAACATTAAATTAAAATATAAATATCTACATTCATGTGTACATATACAATTACATAGATATATATGTTACTCCATAGTAGTTTATTAAATACCTAGCGTGATTCAAAAGGAAGGTTTTTGTTTGCAATACATATTAGACAACATCGCATACATTGCTCTGATTCTGTGGTAAGTAGCTCAGAAATCAAACAACGACGGTACCACAATACCCAGACCTCAGAGATGGCGCATATCCAAAAGTCGGGCCCGCTCGCCTCGGCTACCGAGGTCTTTTTTTATATTTTTTATATTGGACTTCAAGATTGACCTCCAGCATAATGAACCTGTTACTGGACTTGTCGCCCTTACGTAGCACCCCCCAGGAGCTTTGGAAACCTTACTTACACGCAGGAACACAACAACATTGAAGTGATTATTATTTGGCTGCGGTCTTCTGTAGGGTGGAGGTATTTCACCAGTCGGGCTGCTCCAGTTCGAGTGATAAATCGCTATGCCCTATCTCTTTTAAGGTCGTCAATATATAAAAGAAAAGCCAACATTTCTGAGTATTTGCATCCATACGAAGCTTGAGTGTATAGTTAGTATATATACAAAGCCGAAATACATTCCGAAAGACAAGCAAATAACGACCGAATTGTGTTCGAATGTTTCATCGTAAACCGTTCTGATGCCCTTATCTCAAAGTGGGTACTAAACTATAAGTCGTATTTACTGCAGCCGTTTGCTTTGACGGCCGGGCCCTGATAGCGAGTGCTTTATGAGCGACGACAGTAACGTATCTGAATGTTTGCCCTGTACCGTTTATGCCCTATGATGGTGGTTGGGCCGATTTCAAATACGAAGATTTATAATTATTGTCACCCTGCTGCAATGGCATGGTTCCTCTGCATATATTGTGTCTCCAACCTGCCCATTATCTCTTTAGTTTCGCAATTCGATTTCTCCAAAGAAAATTAAGTAGCTTAAAATGTTAGAAATATAATATTACCACCGACCACCTGCCCCAGAGTGAAATTTGGAAATTACCACATCCTACTTTAAGAAGGTGGAGGTTACAGAACTAAACAATACCTTCTGAAAGCTGAAAGATGGATTCCGGCTTGTGTTATTTACCATCGAGCTTCACAAAGCAGAATATACGTAATTAAACTTGCATCTCAAGTTAGCGTATTTTTTTTTTAATTTCACTTCAAGATTGACCTCATCCCACCTGATGTTAAATGGTAATGAGGTCCTAGCTTAAGGGTGACAAGTACAGAATAATAAAGCTGTTACTGGACTTGTCGCCCTTACCTTGAAGGCTTGACCCCTGCTACTAATGTAGCACCCCCCCAGGAGCTCTGTATTGGGGCTACCGAACTAGAGAAAAACTCTATGTCATACAGACAAGGAATCGCCAAGACATATCACACCTGTGGTAGAGAACTATTCCTTTTTGTAATATTAGTATGTATTCATGTTATTTTTATTTCTATTGTGCACAAAAAGCAAAACATAAAACATCTAATGCATCATATTTAACAAAGCCATTTATTGAAGCTCTGTTCATATTCATTGTTCTGAAACTACACATCCGTTTGTGGTGAAAGCTTTCTGTCTTTATTAATTCAATGTTCAACCTTCCGTGTATCAGTTGCTACGGAAATTGAGAAAATCAACAACCGACCTTTATTGGTACAACATGCCAGTCACTCTTCATCAAAGGTACTGAAGTGGGTAACACAACTTACGGACGGTAATTGATGAGATAATGTTTGCAGAGCTCATTTACTCGTCAACCTCACACTTATTACACAGTTAACAATATATTTAATATACCCCTACTAATATTATAAATGCGAAAGTAACTCTGTCTGTTGCGCTTTCCCGCTTAAATCTCTCAAACGATTTTGATGACATTTGGTACAGACAATCTTAAGACCCTGAGAAAGAACATAGGCTACCTTTTATTGCAAAAGAAAACTCTGCAGTCCACGCGAACGGAGTATATAGCATAGCTAGTTAGCAATAAAGTGTAATTTAAGAAGCAGAGGACCATTGTTTTACGGTCCCAGAGAATATTTGATACAGTTAAAACAGACGTAAGAAGCACTTCATCTATGTTGGTTTTTAGATGCATTTGGGCCTTCTATCCAAATGTACGGCATAATGCTGAGTGAATAACCTTTTAGTAGACTTAAAACTATGTATCTATTTATGTCATTACTGTTAAACGTTTTGTGCTAGATAAAGAGGCGAGTGGGCCGGTTTTGGCGTCGCACTATCTTTGAGGTTCCGGGTTCGATCCCCGGTCGGGTCCAAATGGAAAACGATTTTTTTCTATATTGTCTAGGGTCTGGATGTTGTGATACCGTCGTAGTTTCTGCTTTCTTTAATAGACGTGCTTTAGCTACTTACGATAGAATCAGGAAAATGTAGGTCTGTGATTGTTGTCCAATATTTATGTATCAAAATCATTTGTAAACACGGTAACTCATCTAGTCACCAAAATGTTTGACTTTCTCGATCTGTTTTCAATTGAATTACAAAACTCGGTGAGCTTATTTTTTTTAAATAATACGAAAAATATTGCAACATTATTCTATTTGAAATGGAACTCTTACAAGATATGCCAAATGCAACAGATTCCCATTTCGCATCGCTCGCATACACAACCCGCCCCCCTCACCACCCTTTCGCGATTTTCAACTGCTTCCATTCTCGAAGCATTCACTGTACTGGTAAGTACGCTCTAATGAAATAGCTCGACTACCGGCTATCTTTTCATGTGCTGTTTCAAAAGCACTTAATAAGCGAGATTTTTTCAATAAATTGTGTTTAAAGTTTTTTATACAGGTATTCGATTCATTATAATGAAGAAAAATAAGAGATGCCTTTGGCATATCCGACTTTACCTCTTCGGCGAGGTATATTTGTAGTATAAATGACAAGGAATTTGTTATTGTTCAATAACATAGGGACGTGTTCAATAACATAGGGAAGATAATGGTCAATATAAAGTTGATAGATATATATTTTTATTTTTGGAATTATTAAAGATCGCATCTATACAATAATAAATAATTCATCAAGATTATTGAGCTGATTGATTTCAGTGAAGCCAGCCATGTATGATTAAAGAGAAGGAAGACCTTCACTTTTACAATCAGATGAGACCATTGCTAATATGATCGGAGAGAAGTCAGACAGAGAATTGACTTTACACACTCTTTGGTCAGCAGAGATTGTCATGTTATATTATCAATGATCATTCTAAGAATTTAATTTCCATTCTGTCTTAAAAACAAAACTTATAAAAAACTAAAAGTTCTTTATTCGTGTAAAGCATGTTTTAAAATATAGTACCTATAATTGTTTATATCTTGCAAAGGAGGACAATTTTTCAGTAATGATAACAGAGCTAGACCACACTAAAGCAAAAAAATGTCTTAAAATGGCTCTCCTGTAAAATTGCAATGCAATGCAATTCTGCCCTTGTTCTACCGAAGATGCGATTATGTTGCTTGCTGCAAACAACAAAATGCTTCGCGAACTACTTTTAATTCTCACTCTGCAAACAAGATAATTGATGATTGAAGACATACCGTCATCGCTTACGTGTGCCGGACCCGATAATTGGCACATGACCTGCCGCCGTCAACGTCTATGATTCATGGCATGGAGCAGGAGTAGAATCATCAATTGTGGTAATTAGACTAACTGTTTCAAAACAATGTTAGTGCAAATTTAAGTGGCCATAAGTAGCATGATTAGCAGGAATAGGAAAAGTTTTTTAATGTAAACAGTGAAATTTTTAATGGCTACTAAGTTGATGAAAACAGTGTTAATGCTACTTAGTAGGTTATGTTAATTATGATGAAAATTTTAGGAAATAAAGCAAAACCAAATGAGTTGATAGATTATTTTGTAATTAGTTCAAGTTACTTATTAGAAGCGTTATAAATAGTTCATCATTAGATGATTGTGGACCTCGTCGCGGTAGAGTGGATAAAGTATTTGATGGAAAGGATTCGTTGCAAATTAAGACTAGATAAATAAAAGTTAACAGAATAAAGGATTCATAAAGTAGCAACGATCAGGTCACATAGCTGGTAGAACCAATAGACGATGGAGCAGAAAGGTCCTAGAATTTGAACTATGTATCGAAAGTAAGATGGACAGACAGCTTAATGACAGTAATAGTCACAAAACTGAGAGCTGATAACTTGAGGGGAGTTTTATGTTCAGATGTGTACTTCCTTTGATTTAACGACGATAATAAAAAAGGTAGGGCTAGCGATTTATTGCTCTAACTGGAGCAGCCCGACTGGTGAAATACCTCCACCTTACAGAAAACCGTAGCCAAATAACAGTCAGTTCGGTGTTGTTGTGTTCTTGTGTGTGAGCAAGGCTTCCAGAGCTCTTACGGGGTGCTACATTCATGCAGGAGTCAAACCTTCAAGGTAAGGGCGACAAAGTCCAGGTACAGTTTTATTATTCTGGAATTGGCGCCCTAAAGCTAGGACCTCATTACCACTTAGGACGAGGTTAATCTTGAAGGGTAATAAAAAAATATAAGATCATTGATGTAATTACATTTATTAATTTTAAAAGCTACGAGTATGTTTTGAATTTTTTAAGATCTACAGATCTACATATTCAAAATCCTAAATCATTACCTACGGATTGGAGCTAAATCTCAAATTTATTTGCAACAGATGTCGCTTGACTAGTAATTGCTGTCTATTACGGAGTCGCAAGACCGCAGAACCGTGTTTGCGGTCCGATAGTCCGTCTGTCTAAGCGTTTGAGTTACAAGACACGAGCGGTGAAAAGCAAACGTTAGTTAACATTCGAAAAAAAGTGAGTTAGTTACAAAAATTAAATGCAGAGAAATAATCATTGATGGTCGTTCGAGCCGGACAGGCTATGTTTCGTATTTTGTATAGTGTATTTGACTAGTTTTTAATCA
This sequence comes from Glyphodes pyloalis, assembly GCA_037074685.1. Lineage (NCBI taxonomy): Eukaryota > Metazoa > Arthropoda > Insecta > Lepidoptera > Crambidae > Glyphodes > Glyphodes pyloalis. The sequence goes on along the minus strand of JAYKKO010000010.1, from coordinate 16,493,021 downwards.
AGGTTTTTGTGTAGAAACACCATCCTAATCAGAACATTTTGTTGCTAACACCATAATTTTGACGACTTCCGTAGCCGAGAGGCGCGTGGACCGGACTTTTGCGTCGCGCCATCTCTGAGTTTCCGGTTCGATCCCCGGTCGGATCTACATTGGAACTGTTTTTTTCTATATTGTCTCGGGTCTGAGTGTGGGGTACAGTCGTTGTCACTGATTTCTGTCAAGTGCTTAACCTACTTACCACAGAATCAGAGCAATGTTTGTGATGCTGTCCAATGTTTATTTATTTAAAACTTTTAACAGCCGAGATAAATTATACTTATATTTATTTATATCTTGTAAAAGCTTAAATTGTTTAAGAGAGGTAGGGCATAGCGATTTATCGCTCGAACTGGAGCAGCCCGACTGGTGAAATACCTCCACCTTACAGAAGACCGCAGCCAAATAACAATCACTTCAGAAACACACTGCGTGTGAGTTAGGTTTCCATAGCTCCTGGGGGGTGCTACGTTAGTAGCAGGGGTCAAGCCTTCAAGGTAAGGACGACAAGTCCAGTAACAGATTTATTATGCTGTACTTGTCACCCTTAAGCTAGGACCTCATTACCACTTAACATCAGGTGGGATGAGGTCAATCATGAATATTATAAAAAAAAAAGCTTATCACTTGGACATGAATATAAACGGAAGCGGAGGCATTGTTCGCGATTGGCATTCGCCCGCTAAACCGATGGATTTGCGAGGCCGAGGTATCGTTGGTGAGCGATTATCGCGGGTAGCAAATGGACGCGTGTTGAACGGAGCGGGAATTCAGACATTTTGAATGTTCCAGATATTCATTTTCACACAATAGCTATTTCCCACTACATCAGACGAATTTGGGACAGCAAGTATATCATTTGTTGTTATTTTGGTATCTACTCTGGCTAGCAACCAAATTTTACCCAATTTTTTTTGTGAAAGAGTGACAAACATTACAATGGCTGTACTTGCTTTCACGCTAATAATATTTGTAGGATTTAAGCGATCTCTTTGTTAGAAAGCTATCCATAGCTTAACTTAGATCTAGGGGCAGGGCTGGATTTAGAGGCAGGTAACCGGTTGCTTCAGCCTGGTGCTTCAGACGTCCAAAAAAACTTTTTCATAAATATAGATAGATCTATTGCACAAAAACTTTACAGAAATAGGTTTTACAGATTCATTATAGTACAATTTAGGCGGTCTTATCGCTAGAAAGCAATATCATCCAGACAACCTTAAGGTAGAGGAAATAGTAGATGGCGAGAAATATATATGAGAAATAAATATTATATAAATATATTGATCAACATTACATATACATATTGCTGTAATTCTGTGGTTAGTTATTGAACAACATTTCAACACCTAGACCCGAGACAATATAGATTAGAAGATAGGTAGGAACGTTACTTTGTACAAACGCACACACAATATCTCTCACCCTGAACAGATATTTCTCCGTTCTATACAATCCGATCAGTCGTGCGTAAAAAGTTCGTTTCCTATATTGACCATTGGAGTTTAATTAAAAAACACTGCAGGTTTTGTATAAATATTAAACTTGTCATAATAAATTTTATCTTCACAATATTCGTAAATATATCTGTGTAACATATATACAGCATTTGCTCAAGGGTCTCACTATCACATATATACACAGCATTACAATCGATAATATCTCTTCAGAGCATTGTTGTTCCGTTGTTCTTACATCGCGACATTTCGCAGCCATGATGGATGGCCGTCGTTAGGCAAACGTCACAGTCTAAATGAATACAGTCTCAAAACTAGTAAAAAACGACTTTAACGACACGTTCGAACAATTGTTTAATATGAGAAATTGTTTTAGTGTAGCTGAAACAAATATAGTTCAACAGTAGTGTCAAGAAAAAAAAAGCTATTTGCTTGTGTGCCTTCCTACTGTTTTTATTTTTGAATCTACTTTCGAGACGGCGACATTATGTCTAAAGCATATCAATGTGATTATTTTCAGGCTCCAATGGAAGGCAGTGGAAGGAAAACAACGGTTGATCCGATTTTGTCGTTTATTTTTCTCGTTTTGTGAATTTTAGTATGTAAATATGATGAAATATTTGTGAAATGTTCGGTTGTGAGTATATTGTTAGTATTTATAAATTGGGTCTCATTCAAATCTGTCTATCTGTTCCGGAATCGTTCAACCAATTGAAGTTTAGGCATTCACTGTGTCTGTCTCTAATGATGACATAACCTTAAATTAATCAGCTGTTGAACAATGTGTGTTACTACTAAGCACGATTTTGTGAGATTGTCGTTGAACACATTTTATTTGTACATTCTATGCTCTGTTTATATTTACAATGTGCAAACATTCTGCATATGTAAGTCCAATGTATTCGCTATCGGACGTTGTAACTAGAACTTTGGCAGTAAGCTATTCATCATTCTGGACGGCCATAAACGAATAATGGTGTTTCGTGTTAGAATTACAAGTATCTCGATTTAATGGACATACGAGCTTAATGAAACGCTTCTCGGGTCATTGAACAAATAAAATTATAAAAATAACAATAATACTCGAAATTCAAATTCCGGAAATACAAACATACAAGAACACAATGTAATTACACAGCACATAAATTAATATATTCACAAAAATGCATCTTTATCATAGGACAATACCTCATCTAATTGAGCCTTTGACTTACAGGTAAAATCAAAGATTTTTTTAAACCTATCAAGGGAAGCCAGTCATAAGTTTAAAATACGTCAAAATTATATCCACATTGTTATATTTGGTTTCTCATTTGATAGCAATTTAAATTATTAAGACTATCCATTATTCTAATAAAGTCACAACAAAAAGATGTTTTCCATATCATGGTTTATCCTATACAACAACAAAAAAGTATAAACGATGGACTTTCTAGTAGTACTCGCGGACAGACATAAAAAATATATACGGTCGAATTGAAAAAGAAGTCGTTAAAATAGATGTCCATTTAAATATACGTAGTTCTTAGGTACACATTGTAATTGATGTCAACAGGGCATGTTAACTGCAATGATTGTAACTCCACTCTTGTCTGTTTCGACAGCGAATCAGAATTCCTTTCATGAAACCAGAGAGGATTGGCTGTCGATAGAATTTGAATGAGAGGTTAGTTTGTATGCGCACAATCTACATACTAGTCCAGTCTGGAAGCCCGCCTTTGACAATTACATGGATCAATGCAGTACTGCTTTGTTATGTATGTAGTCTGGAAAGAGTTTCAGAGCCATCTAGCCTTGTTAAGAAAAGAGTAAGAAATGAATCCAGAAGAAAGTAAAGTTGTAAGAACAGAGAGGTTGTTAACTAAACGCAGGTTCCTCATCACTTAAAAAACCCTTAGCACCATTATCACAGTCCAGCAGCACACGCGATTCGTTAAGGTCGTGGGTTTGATTCCCACACCGCAAGGGGAGATAAAATTTGTCTGTTTCTTTAAAATATTTAAGGTATGTACTTGCATTTTCTTTCCATGGAAGATAGAAAATCTTTAGCAGCTCTCAATGTTGTTACATATAGTTAATGGCACGACAGGGTAGATACTGGCAGTTCTATAACAGTGCTTAGCGAACAAAACAGGGGCGGTACAAATTACAAATATCTTTTAGAGTGCAAGGTTTTGCTGACTTTTACGTAGTTTCCGGACTGTAATGACATTTAGACTGGACTGTATTGAATAGCCATTAAACTGAGTGGACATGTGTTCTGTCGCAACGCGGACCAAGGATTCAGTTAATGAGAGGACGCTGCTTACAAAAGTGTAATGGTGACCGGAATGGCAAATAGCTAGACGCGTTTCGAGTTGATTAACTACTTGTAACTGTTGTAATTTTAATGACAGGCCTTTTCTTGGTCGTCCTTTGTAACCCTGGCTTTGACACGAATGGCTTTTAAGGAAATTGTTTGTGTGATGAACATAATGTATTTATATTCGAGTCATGGATGTTTATAAAGGTACTGTTTATTTCTTGTGAATGCGTTTGCATTAATTGGAGTAAAACTTATCCTTTTAGTTAGTTTAGCATCTCAACTATCTTTTTTTAAGGTTCATCCAAAACCACAAGTAGAGAGCTGGAAAGAAACTTTATAGTTACTCTTTACAAAAATTGTAATTCATTATTCAATCTTGTAACAAAAATCTCTTAACAAAACAAAAATCTTGTACCTATGTCAAAATATAATTTTAGTTTATTACTTAGCAACCCCGCCCCGACTTTGCATGGGTAATACAATAAATACAAATGAATTTTTTTTGTACACAAACTACTTTACTATTACCGCACCCATATACAAACTATCTGCATGACCCGAGGGCTGACTGGAAGAGAATGCCCCTAGCATTAAGTCCACCTGCTGTACTTATTTGTGCAATAAAAAAACTTTATTAAGTAAGTAAATAAGTAAATATGTATAGATTATGCATATAAACCTTCCTCATAGATTGCCCAATCTATCATAAAAATCGCATAAAATCCGTTGCGTAGTTTTAAAGATTCAGAGGGATATACTGAAAAACGGACTTTGTTTTATGCTATGTAGTGATAGTTGACTCTGAAGCCCAAACATTCTTGTTATCTTCTAATTATAATGCAAGTTTATAGTTCAGACTTAAATCAATACATAGTTGAATTCTCGCGAAACGTAAAACAAGAACAAGTTTTGTTAAAAATATTATCAAGTATTCATTAATTATTGTAACTTAATGCTGTTTTATAATTAGTTTTAACATAAGCCGCCATCTTATCTGTGCTGTTCTAAAAATAAATAATTTTAAAAAGTGTTTGTGAAAGTGTTGTAAACATTTGATTTTAATTAACTCCTTCGTGTGAAATTTGACCGCACCACGTCCTATCCTTGTAAGATCTATTTTTTATACTACCGGTGTCATATTTAGGTTCTGTCATACTTTCACAGTCGCTTACAATCTGATGCAATTAAAATTATAATTAAAACCTCAATTATAATTTTTAAGGAAATAAATGATAAGTACCTTGGTAAGTTAAAATGGTGAATCACCAACCTTTTTTAAATCTAACTTTCTTTTTTAAATGTCGTAATAGTTTCAACATCAAATGGGGTACCTAATAGATTTGTATCATAGAATATGCCGCGTTTTTAAATAAAATGTAGTTAAATTGGTATATTGAATATATTGTTATGAAAAAATATCATAATTTGCAAAAAGGTGTACAATGCAAAAATCTTTCGGAGCAAAAGTGTTTTTAATCATTAGACCATTAGTAAACTGAACTAAAGAACCTAGCTAAGTTCCATTGGTGCAATTATGTTGTTGCTTGATTTTTTCTCAACTAATGAAGTGTTAAGTATATTTCATAAGTTTAAATAAGGCATTTATGTATCTGTTTTTGAAGCGAGAGTCGAATTGGCGAAGGTCGTTTTTACGCCATTCCAAACTTAAGAATTATATGCTTTATACTTATATTATTAAGCTAAAGAGATAGTTTGTTTGAACACGTTTACCTCTGAAACTAAAGGTTCGAATTGAAAAAATACGGCTGTGTGGGATAGTCTATTTATAGGTTAAGGCTTTAAGCTATATAACACCACGCTGTTACCAATAGCAGCAAAGCATTAGTGGTGGTAGTGATAAAATATACCACGATTGCGAAGACGCGGCACTCCGCTAGTAAAGTACCTATATTAACAAAGACGAAACATTACCAAACAATGCAATTAGCAATTGGCGTGAAGTTAAAGAAAACACCTTTATCTTTCATCAGGATATTGTTACCTCACGACACACCGAAAGTATCTTCGCCGACATCGACCAGTAGTTACCGCAATAGCACAGTCTACATGATACAACAGTCCGGAAACAATAAATAAATAGCCTTACCAATGTTCAGGTATAGAAAAACACTCCGATTTTTTTAGACACCAACATTTTTATCGCTTAATACAAAACCGTATTAAAGTATCGAAGAACATTTAGATTAAAAAAAATCAAATCTGTTCGCTCACTTGTTTGATGTATCAAAAACAGGGGGAAGGGGTGTACCCCTGGTCTAATTTATTTAATAAACTTAATTGCACATATCAAATCGTACAAAATATCGTGGCGGTGGATACAATTTATACAAAATATATGTATTATAAACAATTAGTACTAACAGTAAGTAAATAAATATAATTTTATACTATACACATAATATATGATATACAACGCAACCTTTTTGGCAACCGATATGGATATTAAGTTACTAACTCGTTTTTCTTAAAGATATATATATTTATATAAAATATTAGTTTTAGTTACACTATTTATAATTCAAGAACGTCTGAAAATCAGTATAGAGGTAGTTTAAAAGTAGGAGATGGACTAAGGATACTTTTTATCCCATTTTCTAAGGTCCATCGCGGCTTTACACGCGAACTATCCCCGTTTTCAAGCCCCGACGCAAAAACAATGAGGTGTTATAAGTTTGACGTGTCTGTGTGTGTATCTGTCTATGGCATTGCAGCTTCCGAACAAAGGAACCGAATTAAAATTTGATTTTTATTATTTTATCATTGTCTGTCTTTTTTCTACAGTTCCTACAGATTTGTTTTAATATTGTTTGCGGACTGAATAATAGTTTAGATAATGGCAATAGAGGTATCGATGGACAGTCAAGACGTTAACTGGCATTACGTAACTTGTGGCGGAGTTGATTACACTAATAAAGAGCTCATACAGACTTCGACGTTATCTACCATCTTTTGTCTCGAGGAATGCGGCTGGTTGTTTTGAACCAGGACCGGTGTTGCCAACCTTGGTCCACAGAACGTTTGTAGATGTTAACAACTTTACCAATCGTGGATTTAAATTTTTTTAAGTGGCCACCCTACAAAACTTGCATCTTCGTATTTCATACCGTTTTTACTGACTACAATATTAACTAAATATTCCAAAATAACGTGAACGAAGTCACAGCTAGTTTACTAATACAAACGTGGCTTCCCCTACGTAAAATAAATAAATGGCGACCGTTTCGTTCTTTAAAAATAAACACTTTATTTAATACTGGATGTTGTTTGTGACACGTAGTTATGGCGTTATTTCTAAGCGTATTAACGTTTAGCACGAGTAATATTAATTAACGTATAGAATTAACTCATCTACCATTTGTATCATTCAGTAGTGTTACGTGAAAGAGTAACCGATATTCAAATATGTAAACTTTCAATTTTATAATTTAAGGAAGAATATATTAAATTTGTTATACACTAAATGTTTCCCTAGTTGTTTAGTACTTTTTTATTTCACAACGAAGAGGCTGGTAACACCAAGCATGACCCGGCCTGAACCGAGAATCACACCAATTAATCCTATTGAGAAAGGCGCTAAGTGGCCTGTACCGTGAATGCGATATCGTTAAGTGTTTAGTTATGATCGCGCCTCCGGGTTTGCTTGCGGCACACAGCAGATAAAAGATGACTAACAGACGAACAAACAAATAAATCATTATTTTTGACTTAACAGTATAATGGATGCATTTGTCTTCGTTTCGATTGCGTTATGTAAGTTTTTTGATTGTAGATATGAGGAGACTTTAAGGCGGGACTTGGGGACTTTAAATAAATAAATAGTGGACGACATCACATACATTGTTCTGTTTCTACTATAAGAAGTTGTAGCACGTGTGTTGCTAAATCTAAATCAACTCAAATCTAAATCAACGATGGTAGGTACCACAACGCTCTGACCCGAGACAATATAGAAGTTCATTTTCCATATTGATACGACCGGGAACCTAATGGCGAGATTGCAGCCGCCAAAATTAAAAACATGCAATTTTCATGCTGTTTATTAACATATTCTGGGCAGCTTTTGGCCATAAAAAAATATGCTATGAGCTCAGATCATAGAAATTGTTTAAGGTTCTGTGGTTATTAGTATTTAGTTGGCATGTTGGGTATTACTACATTAGAAAAAATATATATATATATATTCTTTTTTCGATACCAATTATAAATATTACTTTTTTTTGTTTCAGGTAAGATTAAACGTCTAGTAACACACCCAATAAGAAGCGTGTCTACGAGTAATATGCACGGAGAGTCTGTATAAAAATTAAAAACAGATCGTAAAAGTGCAATAAAGTAAAGTATCATTATATTTAAATATTGAACAACATCACATAATATATTCGTCTGATTCTGTGATAGTAGCTAAAGTACTTGTGTTACGAAAATCAGAAACTAGGTCGGGAACACTTAGCCTAGAGACAAGACATAAAAGTGAATTTTTGTTATTTTTTGTAAATTCGAAAGACATCATAAAAATGTAAGTCTTACAAAAATGTTGCATGCTTGAGAGAGGCAAGGCAAAGCGATTTATCGCTCGAACTGGAGCAGCCCGACTGGTGAAATACCTCTACCTTACACAAATAACAATCACTAGGGTGTTGTTGTGTTCCTGCATATGAGTAAGGGGTCAAACCTTCAAGGTAAAGGCGACAAGTCCAGTAACAGTTTTACTATGCTGTACTTTTCGCCCTTAAGCTAGGAACTTATTACCACTTAACATCAGGTGGGATGAGGTCAATCTTGAAGTGCGTTATAAAAAAAAAGCTATTCTAGCTAGCCGAGCGGGACAGTAGCAACTGTATGCAACATAGGGGTCACTGAGGTACTTTCAGGCGATTTGAAAAAGTACCTTATTATTTTCATATTCAAAGCTTTAATCGGCCGAGTCCATTCCGCGAGCGATTTGAAAGCAATCAAAACATTGCACATGCACTAACGAACCGCTTCGAGTGTCGTCGCGTGTCAAGGCGACGCTCCGAGTGCCAAGCTGTCGCAACCAATGGGATTTGATGTCTTGGCTAGCTTCGAAATGTGTCTAGCTCGAACGGACATGTGTAGTAATATATTCGTATATTTTAATACATACTTGATAATTTTGACGACCTCCTTAGCCGAGAAGCGAGCGTGCCGGACTTTGGCGTCGCGTCATATCTGAGGTTCCGAGTGGTGTGGGTCAATATGGGAAACTAACTTTTTTGTATTATCTCGGGTGGTGTGGTACCATTGTTGTTTCTGATTTCTGTAACACAAGTGCTTTAGCTACTTACCACAGATACAGACAAATGTATGGGATGTTGTCCAATATTTATTTTATACAATCCGAATTTGTAGCTATCACTCAACCAAATTCTATTTTTTTTATTTAAAACCTTTATTGTACAAAAAATTACAACAGCTGGACTTAATCCTAGGGGCATTATCAATCCATCAACTCTTGGGTCATGTAGAGAATTTGTATAGATATAGGTGCGGTAATGGTAAAAAGTTCGTTCATAATTTAAAACAAAACATTAAACACCAACAAATTAAACATAATACAATTACCGATCCACTTTAAAATGATAAATTTATAGGGAATTTATATATTTGATGAAATAGACCTATTGATTGTTTGACCCATTCGTACAGTGATCTAATACGTCCATTTTAAGTAGGTATACCTACATTTATTATTAATGTTATGCATGATAGGTATACTTAAATTTTATGTTAAGCATGATTTAATATAATAGGAATATTGACTGGCTCGTCGGTTGAGATTATTATAAACTAGCTGTGCCCGCGACTTCGTTCGCGTGGACTACATCCTTTCATGGTCGGTTTTACCCCTTTCTCCCCTAATATTTGAAACAAAAAGTAGTCTATATTTTAATCCAAGTTTCGAGCTATATTTGTGCCAAATTTCATATCTCTAACTTTAAAAATAATCATTTTTCCATATAAACTTTCAAAGGTGGTATTACCCCCCTCCCCCCTTATTTTGTAATAAAATACTTTTTATTACAAAATAAGGGGGATAATTACGGACATAGGCTACTGCCTATGTCCGTTCTTGAAATTCAACGTATACCTATACCAAATTTCATCAAAATCCGTTCAGCCGTTTAGGCGTGAAAGAGTAACAGACGGACAGACAGACAGACAGACAGAGTGACTTTCGCATTTATAATATTAGTATGGATATCTATTAAAATACGATTCCTGCGACGGTAGCAATTTATGTCGTCACAGGTTTACGTATCAGCACCGACTTTTATTTAAATACTTTCCGAGCATTTCAAGATCATATTTCAAAGATCATTAGCAAAGTCAAATGGAGTTTGTTCTAAACTTATCCAACACAGAGGCTAAATCCTTCAATTAAAAAGTAAACAGATTCACAACTGACGTTATTGCACTCCGAACGTAAATTGAAAAGACTTGCAAAAGCAATAACAAGCGTTGTCGCATTAGATGCATTACTTACTCAGTTGCTGAGCAGACGGATCGACAAGTGCAATGAATTATAGATCGAAGAGCGAACGCGTTGCGCAAACAAGAAAGTAGCCAGTCGATTTCCAAACAGTTACGCCATCTTAGGCTTTGTCACTTCAATGAAGTTTTTCTTTTGTTTTGTCGAAACGTCAAACTGATTTTATCTACGTGTCTTGTTATAAAACAAAATGGAATTGCGTAAAATGAAACGAACGTTGATAAAATAGCTCGATGTTATTGTCTGAAGAGATTGAATGTATTTATAGAAGTTAAATGATTAGTTTGTTAAAATTAAGCTTTTGCAATCATGTTTCATCATAAATACAATAAATCATCAAACGGTCAGGTCAATTTGGAAAACGAACTTTTCTCAATTGACTTGGGTCTGGGTGTGCTGGGATGACGCCCCCAGTTAGTATCCGTCGTCTGGTACTCATAGTACAAGGGTAAACCTTAGTTTGAGACCAGGTGATTGGTGTGATTGTCTGGCGCATTTATTTATTTATTTAAGCATCTTTATGTAATCAAACGCATACATTTCAAACTACTGAAATTAGTTGGATATTTTATTGTGTTCATTGTTTTCTACAAATAATGATTAAAGGAAATCGATTTTTTATAAAAATATATACATTTCAAACGCTTTTTTCTAAAATAAAATAATAGTAAACTAAGATTAAGATCCTAAGTCTAACTTAAGCACTTAAGTGGTCGGGTACAAACGATTTGATCAGCGTTTAAAATTAATTAACAGGTCAAAACGCGGTACTTTTTTTAATAAAAGTAAATATTAACTACTTATTGCCCGACGTTTCGGTTAGGTTGTACCAAGGTCGCGAGCTGACTGGTTTTACTCGTTTTTGTCTGTTCAAAGGAGCTTGCAAATCTATATTCGACCATACGAGAAAGTCTTAAATTTGATCAGCTTTTTTAATGCCTAGGTTTTGGAGAAACTAGTCAATATCTAAGGCGCCATTTGAAACTTCGTTGTCATACTAATTAGAAACGTTGGTTAACGTAGAATACCAAAGTTATGGTAACGATCTACGAATCACTAGTAGTTACCTCTACAACGATGATACCGATGAATCATGAGATGAAACAAGGTGTTAATTGATGATTCACGAACGCTGAACAGAATACAAGTACGGATAGGAGAATCGTAGTCCCTTCATTTGTTATTCCGTCTGCATGAACTGAGTCAGCGAAAGATTATGCATACAGTAGATGGTTCAAGGAAATGTTTTGAAGCGAAAAGGAATGGAAAATATGATTACGCTGAGAATGAAAGAATAAAGGAAGATAAGTTGATTGGCATGAAAAGTGGTACGGTCAGTACGTCAAGGTAAATAATTGCAGTTCAATATTAGTTCTTATGCGTACGACATAAGACCGGACCAAAGTCCAAAGTTTTTTTTATATTACACTTCAACATTGACCTCATCCAACCTGATTTTAAGTGGAAATGAGGTCCTAGCTTAAGGGTAACAAGTACAGCATAATAAATCTATTACTGGACTAGTCGCCCTTACCTTGAAGGCTTGACCCCTGCTACTAATATAGCACCCCCCAAGAGCCCTGGAAACCTTGCTCACACGCAGGAACACAACAACACCGGAGTTATTGTGATTTGGCTGCGGACTTCTGTAAGGTGGAGGTATTTCACCAGTCGGTTTTTATTCATTTCAAAACTTTATTGCATAAAAGAAAAGTACAAAAGGCGGACTTAATGCTAGGAGCATTCTCTACCAGTCAACAGTTGGTTCTAGTTTTAGGGAACTACACTGGTCCTTTTTTTCGGAGTGAAATGCACTGTACCGTCACCCGAGGGAGGGGACGGCATGTGTGGGACTCTCTGCCCTTATGCTGGCAGGAATACCCACTAAACCAATATATTATTATGTATATTGGTTATAGAAAAAAAATCATAGTTAGCCTACTAATATCACCAACAGGCATGTACGTACATAGTTCTAAACATATTCGGCAGAAGGCACTTACCGGAGGCTAACGGGTTGATACAGCAGAAAAATTTCATCGCCTACGATAACTTGCGGTTAGCTCAGTTAGAAGAGCAGCACGCGCGATATGTGAAGATCGTGGGTTCCATTCCCGCACCGCAAGGGGAGATAAGAATAATCTCTTTCTTTAAAAAAAATTGTAATAATGTATGGAGGTCTGTTTTTTTGTTTGTAACTTTTTTCTCGAAAAAAGTACTATTGAACGTATTTGAATGAAAATCGGTAGAGATAATGATAACAATAGATTGACACACTGGATACTACTCGTATTAAAATCAAAATAAAACTGGACTGAAACCGCTAACAAGAGTTAATATATATAACACTAGCTGTGCCCACGACTTCGTTCGCGGTTTTACCCCTTTCTCCCAAGTATTCGAAACAAATAGTAGTATTTATTTTAATCCAAGTTTCGAGCTATATTTGTGCCAAATTTCATATCTCTAACTTCAAAAATAATCATTTTTCCATATAAACTTTCAAAGGTGGTATTACCCCCATCCCCCCCTCATTTTCTAATAAAAAGTAGCCTATGTCCGTTCTTGAGATTCAACGTATACCTATACTAAATTTCATCAAAATCCGTTCAGCCGTTGTTGAGGCGTGAAAGAGTAACAGACGGACAGACACAGTTACTTTTGCATTTATAATATTAGTATGGATAGTGCTATAAAAGATAGTTGTAATCTGTCTGTATAACAATTCGGCTGGGTTCAGAAAAAATATTCACACATGTATAGCGAGCCAGTAATACCCGCCTTACACACACTAAGTGCTTTTGTGGGTACCCGAATTAATAATGAAAACTGGGCGGGGCTGATTAGTTAAAGTGCTGGTCCAGTGTTGCGATAGCAATTAGCATTTATCTCATCTTTCATCAACTCAACCACGTATGTTACTACTACATGATATAACAATGAATTTGATGACCTTCATAGCTGTGAGGCGAGCGCCAGATTTAGCGCTATTTCGATGTCCCGGGTTCGATTCCCGATCGATATGGAAAACTAACTTTTCTATATTGTCTCTGGTCTGGGTGTTGTGGTACTGTCTTAGTTTTTGAATTCTGTAACACTATGTTTGAGCTACTCGCAGAATCAGAGCAATGGGTGTGCTGGGATGACGCCCCCAGTTGGTATCCGTCGTCTGGTACTCATAGTACAAGGGAAAACCTTAGTTTGAGACCAGATAATTGGTGTGATTGTCTGGCGCATTTAATTTAATTTAATTTAATTTAATATATGTGATATTATCCAACATTTACATTTGACAAACTAAACTGTGTCTTGGTACTTATACCTAAGTTAAGCTATTTTTGTAATAATCTACTGAGTGCCTTGCAGATCTTTTTGGTAGTAATAAGGTTCTGAATCTTTAAATTCGGAGTTGAAATTTTTTTATTCATATCCTTACCAGAATTCTACTAACGACTAAGTAGTAATAGATTCAGAACCTCACTACAAGAAGATACCGGCAATGATATGAATCAAAAATATTTTGACTTTGACTTTGACATTCATTTATTGACTGCATATAATATAATCGCTGTTCGTTAGTCTCGCTAAAACTCGAGAACAGCAAGACCGATTTGGCTAATCTTGGTTCTGAAATAATTGTGGAGGTCCAGAGAAGGTTTAAAAGGTTAGAAACTAAAAAAATAGGCGTTACGAAGTTCGCCGGGACAGCTAGTAAAATATAAATATTGGACAAAATCACATACCTGCGTTCCTCCGATTCTGTGGTAAGTAGCACTTGTGTTACAAAAATCAGAAACAACGACGGTACTACAACACCCAGACCCGAGACAATGTAGAAAAGTTCGTTTCCTACATTGACCCGACGGGGGATCGAACCCGGGACCTCAAAGATGGCGCGACGACAAAGTCCGGCACGCTCGCCTCTCGGCTACGGAGGTCGTCATATATACTGCCAAAGTAATGAAAACCTTTACATAAAACGTAACCTTATTCGTAACACATATTTATTTCAATAAAAACAATTATGTATTCATTTCGGCATCTTCGCTCGTAGCTGGAGGCTATAAAATTTGGCTACACACTTTCTATCAATTACACAGACGTAACATATAGTACTCTTAAACACTTAACTCTCTTTTTCGGAGTTGGGTGAAGTACAACAGTTGTAAGCTGCATATGGCAGGCTATTATTATCGCGAAGGTATGATTCGACCTACTGGCTTTCATTAGGGATTGTGTCTTGGAAACTTTTCCTTTCGATTCTTTTTTAAAGACAATATATTTATTAATAAGGGTTCTGTAGCCGAATGGCAAAAATCGGAACGTAGGTACGCTCATAACGCTCATATATATTTGCAACACTATATGACTATACCAGCTACAAATGCTCTGCCGCCTTTTATATAAAGATAGCTCTCAGTACGCTAAAAACATGTATTTTTAGTCATATCTTAGGACATAGTATTATAAATCTTTGAGAGCATTCGTTTGACGTGATTGCGTCATGTATGGTAAAGAAAGAAAATAAGTAGGGTATTAATAAGAGTTCGCTAAGAAAAGTTCACGAAAGCTTTTTAACTTCTAAACACGTCTTATGCTTTGACTGCTGTTGATTGCCTCTGTGGTCCAATGGTTAATGGATGTGGCTCGTGATTCATGATTCGATTCCCGGGAGGACAACATTGGACAACATCACATACATTCCTCTAACCCCTACTAATATTATAAATGCGAAAGTAACTCTGTCTGTCTGTCTGTCTGTTACGCTTTCCTGCTTAAACCTCTCAACCGATTTTGATGAAATTTGGTATAAGTATACGTTGAATCACAAGAACGGGCATAGGCTACTTTTTATTAGAAGGGAGGGATGGGGGTAATACCACCTTTGAAAGTTTATATAAAAAAATGTTTATTTTTGAGATATGAAATTTGGCACAAATATAGCTCGAAACTTGGATTAAAATATAGACTACTTTTTGTTTCGAATATTAGCGGAGAAAGGGGTAAAACCGACTATAACAGGATGTAGTCCACGCGAACGAAGTCGCGGGCACAGCTAGCTATGTAATAAGTAGATAAAGCAATTGTGTTACAGAAATTAGAAAGAACGATGAAACCACAACGCCGATACATACAGATGTTCGATTTCTACTGGAACGAGAATCAAACCCGGGTCTTCAGAGACGGCTTATAAGCTAACACAAAATCCTTGAGAAGCTTTATAAAGCCTGTGTTATGTTGTGAAATGAAATCCTTTCTCAAGAGACATACGCTTAAATAGACTTCGTTAATGAGGTCTAGTTTCCGTTTAACATGCAAAAGTTAACTCTGGACAAATGTTTAACTAACCATTGCCTAATAATATAGTAGGTTGGGTCGATTGTTTACTTGCTAACAAAACAAAGCTACGAAACTACGCTTGCGGCGTCAATACAACTCTTTTGGCGATGGCTCGCCTGCATCGATTGCGGCCAATCGAGCGATTAATGATTTAATAGCGAGTTGCGATTGTTCACGTAATTCGTTTGGTGAAAGATAACAATTATGTAGGAATGGTGTGTAATTGATAGCTTCGTAGTTACGATCGTACGCAAGTATCATTTGTGATATAACAAGCATTTGTAGACACTAGACTTTTGTTCTTGGGTTTCGTCGTTTTTAAAACATTTTTAACGCTACTAGAGATCAGATATGAAATGTAATCAATTTTTACCGAAGCAAATAATCACATTGAGATCTACCATCATACTTCTTATAAATATAACAGCTATGGCTAAGCACAAATTAAAGGCGTCCTCCAAACCATCCCAATTGTATCTGTCTTGTGCAGTCTGCTTCCAGTTTGTGCCAGCTGTCTTTATAATATCATCGTCCCAGTGAATCAGTGGCCTTCCTCTTCTTCTTTTTTTTGACGACCTTGGTGGCGCAGTGGCTAAGGTAGGCGCCCAAAGCGCGTAAGGTCCCGGGTTCGATTCCCGGTCAGGTCAATTTGGAAAACGAACTTTTCTCAATTGACTTGGGTCTGGGTGTGCTGGGATGACGCCCCCAGTTAGTATCCGTCGTCTGGTACTCATAGTACAAGGGAAAACCTTAGTTTGAGACCAGGTGATTGGTGTGATTGTCTGGCGCATTTATTTATTTATTTATTTTACCAGGAGGTCCTTTCTAGAAATTAACTTTTTTGGTCCATCTCTGGTCTTTAAGTCTTGCAACATGGCCAGCTCACTTCCACTTCAGTTTTTTTGCGTACTTAAGTAAATCAATTGCTTTAGTTATTGCCCTTATTTTTGTGTGTCGAATTTTGTCTAGCTTCTTTATCTCAAGCATGCTGCGTTCTAGTTCTCTTTGGCAAGTACAGTTTTACTGACTTGACATTTTTTAACTATTTTATGTATTAAGAGCTCATTTATTTTTATTTAATAATATCCCTTAACTGAGTAAAATATTTATCAACAATTAATTATTGTCATTGCTTAATAAAATGTGAAATAGTCTTGTTTCTTCCTTTCAGATTGTTTTGTTCTTCGAAATTAAGATAATTCCTTTTGAGATCAAAAATGTGTTGTTTATGAACACATTTAATATGTTTGCTTATTGTTTGGCGATAAATGCTTTTTATTTCTATCCTAATCCTCTGGCACTAGTGTGACCTAAAAGGTGGAACTAATTATCGGTTCCTTTTAATTTTTCTCATTCATACCCACCTGACAGGCTGGATAATTTTTATGTAGTTTTACTCAGGTGATCAATCTTTCATAAGACTAAAACACAGTTAAGGAATAACCCTTAAAACATATTATAGTCTTTACCAAGGTTTTTTTATATATTACACTTCAAGATTGACCTCATCCCACCTGATGTTAAGTGGTAATGAGGTCCTAGCTTAAGGGCGACACGTACAGTATAATAAATCTGTTACTGGACTTGTCGCCCTTACCTTGAAGGCTAGAGCCCAGCTACTAATGTAGCACCCCCCCAAGAGCTCTGGAAACATTGCTCACACGTATGAACACAACAACGCAGAAGTGATTGTTATTTGGCTGCGGTCTTCTGTAAGGTGAGTCTTATGTCCAATTGTGATTTAGAGGCGTTTAAACTTTCCCCTCAGGACTTGTCCCTTTGTAAATAAGTCGTTAATCTCTCTTGTCTTTGTAAAAGTATTCGGAGACAAAAAACGTTGTTCATGCCCTTAAATGGTTATGTTGGTCAAATAATTTGGTCAAATAATGGCCCATAATGTCGGCGTCTTAAACCAACACTTGTCTTGTACACGAAACGAAGAGAATAAAGTAATTATGATAATGTGCTTAATAGTGGTAATTTAACCCTGTGTTACGAGAATGGATGAGACGCAAAAATCTGGCTTTTATATCACTGTGAGCAAAATATTTAGTTGAAAAGTTAAATGAAAAACCCGATGACAATTTTTTTTATCAGATCATACATTGAAATAGATATATGTGTAAATCAAAATAAGAGACAGAAAGAAGAAGAAATTAAGAGATAAGAGATAAGTTAGCGATAAGACCGTTTAAATTGTACTATAATTAAACTGTACAACCTATTTCTGTAAAGTTTTTGTGCAATAAAGTATATCTATCTATGGAGTCCACACTTTATAAAAATCTTTGATGATTCATATTTTTATCGTTTATTTATTTTATTTACCAATAAGTGTCATATGTTTCTATGTACTAGCAGTAGGCCATAACTAGCTGAGTTTATTAAATAAATTATATTATATTCTAACAGAGTCAGGGATAATTTTGGTCCTGACCCCCAAGACAGGGTTAAATGAGAAAGTTAAACACTTTCTTGGCTTTTGGCGCCGATTCCGTGTTTGAAACCAAAGTCGAGGATAATCATTCAATTACCTTCGCGTTACTTTTCCTTTTGAATGTGCTGTGGTAATTGTAGGGTGCTCACTGTAAAGTCAAAAACATGAAACGTGTCTGTCACGCAAGTTCTTGAAATAAACACAAATAAATGCGCCAATCACACCAATCACCTGGTCTTATACTAAAGTTTTCCCTTGTACTATGAGCACCAGACGACGGATACAAACTGGGGGTGTCATCTCAGCACACCCAGACTTAAGTCAATTTAGAAAAGTTCGTTTTCCAAATTGACCTGACCGGGAATCGAACCCGGGACCTTTCGCGCTTTGGCCGCCTACCTTAGCCACTGCGCCACAGAGGTCGTCAAATGAAACAGTTAATTATTTAAAAAAGTAAAGTCTAGATATATTTTTGAACATTTGAAATGAGTAAACGTGTCAAAACGCGAAAACATTTTTAGTAGGTAATAGGAACTACTTACTGGCCGACGTTTCGGTTAGGTTGCACCAACCGTGCTCACGAGCGGATACAAGTTGACTTTGAAAGTCTTAGTTGCAGATATCAGAAACAATGACGGTATCACAACACCTAGACAAAAGACAATATTTTAAAATAGGTACGTTTTCGATATTGACCCGACTGGGAATCGACTCCGGGCCCTCATAGATAGCGCGTTGCCGAAGTCCGGACATATCCGATACAGAGGTCATTCAAATGGAATACTATGGGAATACCTCTATATAATTTGACGACCTCGGTGGCGCAGTGGCTAAGGTAGGCGGCCATAGCGCGAAAGGTCCCGGGTTCGTTTCCCGGTCAGGTCAATTTGGAAACGAACAATTCTAAATTGACTTGGGTCTGGGTGTGCTGGGATGACGCCTCCAGTTAGTATTTGGCGTCTGATGTTTAAGTTTATAGTACAAGGGAAAACCTTAGTTTGAGACCAGATGATTGGTCTGATTTTATGGCGCATTTATTTATTTTTTATTTATTATATGGAAGAATTATATAGACCATGATATAGTGGCGAAAAGACGTGGTAAGGGAACAAGCATAAAAACGTATTCACACATATACGGACATAAATTTTAGCGAAAAGCATTACCCTCCTTTTGAGTCTGGTTTACCTGAGTAAAAACATAGTCGAATAGTAAAAATGTGCAAAGTCAAAGTTAGTAGTAATACTTATGAATAGTCTCTATATAAAGCAAATGAAGCTACCTCCGGTTCGGAACCTATAACTAAAGAGAAAATACCGGCAAGAAACTCAGTAGTTTTTTTTTATGCGATTTCTTCGAAATAAGAACACGCACTCAAGACTAATATTTCACTCAGTGGACTATCTTTGTGATCATATCTTAGACGCCGCATTTTAATCGTCAAAAGGCGAACCTTAAATACAGGTAGAAAGGTCATCGCTCGACCTTTCGCGAAACAACTGAACCCTATAATTTGTTCAAGTTAGGGTTGTTCAACCTTTTTGAATAAAAATAAATATTTGACAACATCACATACATTGCTCGGATTCCATGGTAAGTAGTCAAAGCAATTTTGTTACAGGAATCCGAGACAACGACGGTACCACTACACCCAGACTCAGACTACAGTTAATAAACAAAAGTTTATTTGCCATATTGGTTCTATCGGGAATCGAACCTGGGACCTCAAAGATGGGACAACCACGAATTTCATTAAAGATTGTAATAATAAATATTCGTGTTTTACCAAGAGAAGAGCGGCTCGTTCATCCGATCGTTGCGTTGCGGGTTTGGTTCCTGGTCGGGTCAATTTAAAAACATTTTTTTCTTAATTTTTTCACTTATCACAGAAATAGAGAAGTGTTTGTCCAATATTATATTTTAATGTAATCGTTAAGTAATGCTCAATATGAAAAAAAATACTTAAATGAGAATAAGAGTATGAGAAATCTTTACATTTATGAATCGTCTATAGAAACGAAATTAAGCTTCCTCCATACGTATAACTACATAATTAATAAAGTTAATGACTTTGCTAATCCTAAACATATTTTGTGGGACTCGTTATATAAGTGATGCTTTATAAATGTATGCACAAATGATAATCCGACCTTTTGTTGATACCCATATAATTTTACGAGATATACAGTTAACACCACATCACGTTGAACACTGGCAGTTTGATATGAGTACTTATGCCAACGGCATAAGATCGATACAACGTTCAAAGTGTAGTATGTGCGTTTGACTGTACGTTATAGAAACAAACTGTGCCTTGAAATGGAAGGGTTTGATGTGGTAATCTAAATTAAGTAACAACACGGCTTGATCCGGGTTTTGAATATTTTATTCTATTTTTGGTGCTAGAAAGCTGTGAATTGGTTTTGATTATGACTATTTTTTTGTATCATTTAACTAGCTGTTGCTGCGACTTCGCCTAAATCCAGAGCATACTTCGACTTGATAATTGAACCCAACATCCCGTGCTCAAAACTTAAACCACTCGACCATCGAGGCTTCTTTAGAGCCTCCAGGCCTGCCTGCTTATATGCGTCATATTTTTAAATTCTCACTTCGTAACATTGTAAAGATTAGGATAACTACTGAGTTTCTTGCCGGATTCTTCTCAGTAGAATTAGGTTCCGACCCGGCAGTAGCTTCAATTTTGGTTTTATTTTGACGATGCATAAGTGTTATTTGTAATAAACATGAATAAATGAATTGATTATGACATAAATAATACTATTTAAAACAAGTTAACGGGTCGAAACACGACAACATTTTAATATTTAATACGAACATCAACGACATCATCAACATTCCGAACACGGCCGTAGAATACGGTTGACTGGTGTATAGATTGTTTTATTTTTATGTTCTAATTTCTATTCTACTACTGACTGCCTGACGCTTTGGTTAGGTTGCAACGTTAACTTATATTAAATGTTTAAAGTTGCGAAAGTCCTAAATTCTCTATTGATAACACTATCTACAAAAAAGTAGCAAAGAAAATATTGGTAGACATCATAACGCCATCATAAACGCATTAACGTTACTCGATGCTATAATAGGTAATGGCGTATGAAATAATTTCCGCTTGCGTGCAATACGGGTAATGACTGGCTAGTCGGTCGAGATACTTAATACTTGCCAAAACACGATTTACGTACAGATTTTCTGTGTGTTTTTATGTGTTAAGAGAGGCAGGGCATATCAATTTATTGCTTGAACTGGATCAGCCCGACTGGTGAAATACCGCCACCTTTCAGAAGACCGCAGCCAAATAATAATCACTTCGGTGTTATTGTGTTCCTACGCATGAGTAAGGTTTCCAGAGCTCCTGAGGGGGTGCTACATTAGTAACAGGAGCGACCAGTCCAGTAACAGCTTTATTATACTGATTTGAATGGAAGTAGTTAGGAAGATAAAAGACACACAACATTTGAATACTTTTTATCACAAAAGTCGCTAGAAGTTTGTGATTTTCTCATTCTTACAACAAAAACCCCTTTCTATGAAATCATTTCGAGCTTTTTTTAATTCTGAATATAGTTTATATGGCTAGAAAACTATCTCATGAAGAGTAGAACGTTTGTGCCTTCGAAAGGTATTTTATCTAAAAACTAAGCATTACCTACATGATATTATAATACTGACTTAGAAACAAACTTCGCACACACTAATCGTCTTCCAAATAGGTCAGGTTCGAATACATAGGAAATCTATTTTGATAATTATGTACGGGCAACAGAACAATTAGGACAACAACCTCACTTCAATAAAAGGTCTTATGCCCACGAATTAAGGGCGACACAAACTCCAAAAGTGTGCAGCCTTACGTGCATTTGACTGTATAATACCTTTCATGTTATGGTTTAATACTTAATTAACTTCTTAATTGCGCTTTCATTTATATGAGTATACCTCATAAAATTGTTTCCTATGGAAAAACATTAGAAAACAACGTTTTTTTTTTACCTCCCAGCCTGATGGTAAGCAAGAGAAGAACCCACATCGCGATGACAACGAATTTAATACTGTGATATCCTATCCTTTAGCATCGCCATACTGCCCTGCAAGATGTTTCATCTCCTGATATTAAAACTTGCTAGCATACTTACATAAAAGAAATAAATACCTTGGAAGTATTCATAATCAGATAACGATATACGATATTTTGTACGTAACATTTTTTCTCGTAATCTTGTTTCAGTGAGAAATTGTTTCCTTATACTTTACTTTTTCCCATTACTCTGCCACTCCACCAAAAATAAGACCAACCCTTAATAAGTATCCCTCATTTCCGATGGGTCATTACGGCAAAATGCTGTCCGATTGATGGAGCCATTAGTGCGGAACAAGAGCAATGATTAGCAGGTTCATGCTGTACCCCGCCCGCTATCATTTCGTATTTCGGTCACAATGTTTTACTGATCGGTTCCGCGAAATGACGTTAAAGGGCTTCGAAGAAGCGTAAAATTTGACCTTTGATACGAAAATAATATATCTCAGAATATATAATGACGATCTTATACAGGGTAATCTTATAAATATCAAAATTGAGAGTATTCAAGGAGTGGCTACTGATTGGCCGAGAATACTAGTGCGGTGTGCTATCAACCAATTAAGAGGATCGAAACTTTATTTGTCTCATGCGAGAAATTAGACGTTTTGCACACGCTAGTGGGAAATGATTCTGAAATAAACTATTTAATTAATTAATTAATTCAATATACGATTTTTTTTCTAAATAGGTCCTAGTATGCGTTATTTAGTAGTCAAATAGTTGGAAAGAAAAATTTAATCTCCTCTTGCGGTATAGGATTCATGTATCGTTGGTATTCTAACTGAGCTCACCGTAAGTTACCGTAGGCGATGAATTTTTCTGTTGTATTAACTTGGTCCCGGCAGCTCGTGGGTTCAAATCAGGGAAGCAAGGGAAGTTTATTTCTTTTTTCCATATATACAAATGTCCGTCACTTGAATGTTTGCGTGGGGATCAAACCTACGACCTTTGGTACAACAGACAGGACGACGATTGAACCAGTCGGGCTGGTTGCAGATTGGTTTCGGAAATGGCATGCGATGAACTTTCAAGCCAGGTAAGATACAGCTGATAAAATCAGTTCACACGAAACCCTAAATTCAGTAATGATTCGGCAATTTGTAAGTGTTGCCGCGGTTGCGGTATTCTGAACTGAATATTTAATTCGAGTTGTCACTGCGTTGAAATGTAATCAGATTTTTCAATTCGAATGTAACCAACAATTAATTCGAAATATATTTTAATGTGCAGCCTTTAAATTGCGTGTGGTGTGTGTCAACACACCTCAAAATATAACTTATATAATTTACTGTGAGCAGCAAAATTACACCTCTAGCCATTTGCCAACTTTTTTATGGTGGGGAAAATATTTTTTGTACCGTACCGCTGCCGTCGAGACGACAGCGGCGGGTATCCCCCGCTCTGTAGGAGCGTGGACTGCCCTAACTGAAAATCCCACCCACCTTCTCATCCCTTAGTGACAGTGCCATGAGAAACTGGGGACCCATCAGCGAGCTATAAGCTACCTGGGGCGGATTCACAAAAGTCAGAAACGATCCTTATATGAAAAATGTCTTTGGTCAATCTTTTTTATCAAAGGACACAAAACTTATATTCCGAATTCTTGCCAAACCTCAACTACCCTGTCCGTTTGTCAATTTATTTAGTAGGCTTGTCCATGTATTACTAATTATTAAGTGATATACAGAATGGGCGAGGCGTGTCTTCATGGAGTTAACGATACTTAGTCTAGAATTCTAAATTTCATCAGTAGCATTACTCTCAGTATTACCTAAACAACGGTTTCTAGTCAATTATTCAACTGGAATGGGAATCGACACGCAACAAGAAGAGAACATGCATAACAGAATGTAATGTCTTTGTGAAAGTCAGCCATCTCGCCCACATAGAGATCGAAATTGTGGTTATTCAAATAACTGCTAATAATACGCTTAGAAGTTGAGGCAGTTTTGGAAATTGCAATCGTAGAATATGTGGGCTTCAATGAAGCGAGCAGCTGAGCTGATAAAATGATCCTTTCGGAAGCTGTACGTTTTAGTGTGCCCATCAATATTTTGAAGCTAGCGGTTGTGCTATGTGCCTGGTCGTTACGGTCCGTTTTCCCCCTCCCTCCCTTTGACGATGCATAAGTGTTACTTGGTACCAACATGAATAAATGAATTGATTATGATTTATATTTGTTTTGAAAACTGCATAAAAAATTTAGATTTCATTAAAGCCAGCTAAGCTGATAAAGTTTTTCGGTGACTGGTATGGCTATTTTAACGCTGGCGGTATATAGCCCCATATGGCGGGGTGTTTCCTTAGATATAGTTCATTGAAGCGTTGGCTGGCTCTTACGTCATGCTTCTTGATTGATCTGGTCCAATTTACCTTTAAACTGCATACTTATTGTCACTTCACTCAAACCAAAAGGTTTGACTTGATCCGAAGTAACGTATTTTACGCATAGTAGTAGAGTTAGACACTGCTATTATTTATCTAATGAATTTCTTACACGTATCTGCTTGGTAGAAATAGATTTACCCGTAGTAAAGTTTAAACCTAAACTGGGTCATTGGTAAAGGTAAAATTATATAAATTGCAAAAATTACATTGCATCGAAGTAATATTTTGTTGTTAAGTAAAGTAACAGAATACGGAGGCGCGATGTGAATAATTGCTCCAATATTTCTCATGTCATCACTTGGTGATTAAGAAATATTTTGCTTTCTTCGCTTTGTAACGTTTTGATGTTTTTTCAAAAGGTCTTAAATTCCGGGCCAATCAAATCTTACGTCCAATTTAAGGATCAAATATTCATCTCATGGCAAAAATATTATTTTGTTGATGTTTTATAACTAAACTAAACGTTCCCAATCGATTTTTTTTTACGCCGTACTAGCGAACTTTAAATATTAGAAACAGAAAAGGTGCGGAAATCGAACCCACGACCTTCACGTATCGCGCGTGCTGCTCTTCCAACTGAGCTAACTGCAAGTAATGGTAGATGAAATTTTTCTGCTGTATCAACCGTTAGCCTCCGGTAAGTGCCCTCTGCCGAACATGTTTAGAACTACATAATATTTCTTTCTAGAATCATAATTTATTTTTTCTCAATTTACTGTTTTCAATTGATGATTGTTAATATTACCGGTTCAGATTCGTACAATCACCACCTCTTTATATTTTTTACAATTACCGCACCAGCGAACTCGTTGGAACAGCAGCACGCGCGATACGTGGAGGTCGTGTGTTCGAATCCCGGGACGAGGATTTTCTTTATGTGTCTTTAAAACGTTTATTGCAGCATTTAATAATTCCTCCAACATCAACGTTACAAACCATTTACATAATCAAGTCTTTAAAATCACAAACAAATAGTTTCTTATCAAAATCCTTGAGAGCACTTCCTAGTCAAGCCATGAACAGAAGATGTTGCTCGATTTTCAAAAATATCAATTCCCCACCCTATTTCTGCAAAGTGAAGGTCGAAATTAGAGTGTTCATTATCTTGTAGGTGTTGATTGTGTTAAGTTTTCAATGCCTAACGTAAAGCAGGTCAATACTATAATAAAAATGAATGATGAACATATCGAAGTTATTAACTCGACAGTATTTCTTGGCATAACTTTAGACTCAAAATTACAGTGGTCTCCCCACATATCTAACCTGGCTGGAAGACTGAGTTCGGCTGCTTATGCGGTCAGAAAGATAAGGTACCTAACAGATATGGAAACAGCAAGATTGGTTTATTTTAGCTATTTTCACAGCGTCATGTCTTACGGTCTGCTATTATGGGGATCTGCGGCCGATATTCAAACTATATTTGTTTTACAAAAGAGGGCCATCCGAGCCATGTACAAGCTAGGACCACGTGACTCGCTGAGAGAATTGTTTAAGGAAATTAACATCTTAACAGTCGCATCTCAATACATTCTCGACTGTTTAATGCATGTATACAAAAACTTGCATACATTTCCTAAAAAATCAGACAATCATAGCATTAACACCAGAAATAAAAATAAGCTTGCTGTTCCTAAGCGTAGACTACATAAAATAGGTAATTCATTTGTTGCTTTAAGCATAAAAATGTTTAATAAACTCCCTCAAGTTATTGTTGAGTTACCTTTGTACAAATTTAAGACATTTGTCAAACGTTGTCTTTTGAAAAAAGGCTACTACAAAGTGGAAGAGTATTTGAATGACAGGAACGTGTGGATCAGTGACTAGTGTGCTCGCCTGTACCTACGTGTTTTATATTATTTTACAAATATATATGTAACGCATTTTCTCAATCAATGTCAGAATTGGGCCTCGATGACGCATGTGAGTCATACAGTTAATTTAATTTACAAATACCTTTGCTTTATTATTATTATTATTATTATTTTAATAATTGATTTAAAAATTTTATTTTACAATTGACGAACTAACTGTGTGTCTTAGTGCAAAATTAGTAATAAGTGTAGCTTTCATTTGTAAAAAAAACTACTGAGTTTCTTGCCGGTATCTTCTCTTTAGTTATAGGTTCCGAACCGGAGGTAGCTTCATTTGCTTTATATAGAGACTATTCATAAGTATTACTAATGTAATCTATGTGAATAAAAAAATATTGACTTTGACTTTGACTTTGATTGCGTAAGCGCATTCGTCAATGAATATTCAACAGAATCGCCGAAGATACCTGTGCTTAGTATGAATATTCAGGCTCGTTCTCAATACTTAAAGCATTCGCCTCCACAGTGCCTCTCGCTTTGGAATACCTAACAGCATCAAATAGTCAGACCTAAATGATCTTCTTAATTGTATTAATGTTTGAAATTGTTAAACCTACATGGTTTTATGTCAATGTAAACACCGTAAAGGTATTTAAAATAATTAAAAACAATAATCAAAAAGATCTGTGTCAATAATAAATATTTCTTATTATAGCAACGTAACTATCCAGATTTTTTTATGTTTTATTTTTTTTTCTGCGACGTTATTTCACCTGAAATAAAGTGGGATATATTTTCGAAATACTTACAAAGTGCCTACTTGATTTTGAACAAGGCAGACATTTAACAATTTAAAACTTTCGCGTTCCATTTTAAACGCTTAAAACAGTCATCGTTGAAAATCCAATTAAACAGGAACTTTTTAAAGTTGTTTATTGTTCACAAACTCCAAAACACTCTTTTATAATCCAAATGAGAATATCCCGAGTTGACTAAAAGCAGATCAGATGCAGGTATTTTGCTATCGTTACATGTCAACTTTATTGACTCTATTTTCCTGCAGCTAATTATTTTATATGTACCTACTCAGTTGCGACACAAAAATTACCTAATCAAAATTCAACAAGTATGCATCATCAAAATGAATGCACACCAAAATTTAAAGCTACTTCCCACATACTTTTGTCGATGAGTTTATCGTCTTTTTGAAATCCTATTCGAAATGCAAGATCACTGGACATTTGTATCTTTGAAGTTTTCCGTCAGCATTGCGGAAATTTAGCGTACGTTATCGGCCCTGCACGATAAAGACATGTACGGCTTTGACAGATTATACCGAGAACCCTGTATCGTGAACCGAAGCCAACATTACCATACGTAACGGCTGATATTGCCCTTTAAATAGACTTACAGATTTAGAACACTGTCAACCTAAAATCGTGCTTAAACTCGATGACAATAAAGGCGGTAGTACCGTGCTGGCTATCGTGATTTAAGCATTGCCGCACGCGCACGTTGTAAGTACTTTCATTACCATATCAGCTTAATTTGCATTGGTTAATAACTTAATTCTGCTTGTTTTGCGGGCTTAAGGCAGACCACACACATCACGTACAAGGCTTACCTTTCCTGGGCCGAGTCTTTTGTTCGACATATTTGGCGTTCAGTATTTGGGATGCCATTTTTATTGGAGGTGTAAATTATTTTGATGAAATTGAAAATGGCGTATGGCGTGCTGTCGATAAGGTAAATTAAGAGCGTAATTGTCTACTTTTTAATTTTTTACGGTTCTTGCCGCCTCCAAAATTACGTCACCTCAGAAGATGGAAGACCACCATCATCGAAAAATGTACCCACACAATACCACGATACTCCTTTTGTACTATGGAGTACAGACGTAGACACTAGCGGTACAACTGATTCAAATACTATTGCTTGCTATGCTCGGACTCTCTCTGAAGTATAAGATTTGCAACCAGCACATCCAGTTGACATCCGAGCTTTTCACACAGCTCGAAGAATTGCTAAAGTGGTAGTAGACTAATCTCACAAAGAACCATATATAATCGCTGGGGTTGCCGTGTTCTTGAGAGGAGACAGTGTTTTGGTAAACGTTGTATCGTTGTAAGACGCTCTATAGATAGGTGTGATGGTGACCTACGAAAGACAGCAGAGAGATGCTGGATACTCCAAGCTGAAGACAGGGTAGGTAGGTCATTAAGAATAAAAATAAATAAATGCGCCAAACAACCACACCAATCACCTGGTCTCAAACTAAGGTTTCCCCGTGTACTATGGGCACCAAACGACGGATACTAACTGGGGGCGTCATCCCAGCACTTCCAAACTTTAGTTAATTTAGAAAAGATCGATTTTCAAATTGATCTGACCTTTCGCGCTTAGGTCGGCTACTTTAGCCACTGCACCACCGAGGTCAAAAGACCTACGTCTGGCAGTGGATTTTTACTTGAGGAATATTTATTATATATTTGGGAGTCTTTTGAAAGGCATTAGATAGGTTTAGTTACCTCTAACATAAGAGGGGTCCATAGCTTACGCTTAGATAGACTTATCCTACCTATTAACAACATCATTATTTTGTAGACCAGTGCCTTATATTTTGTTATTTCTTATCTAAAGATGCTGACTGTACCTTTTTGTGCAGGGACGTTTTTTACAAATAAATAATCTGTATTGAGACTTGTTAGTATTCAGAATTCAATAATTCTATTTACATTAAAGCTGACATTTCAGAAGACTAAGCACGATGTTTACTCAAACCAAAAATTCAATGCGAACAAAATAAACGACAAATCGCAAATACATTTCGATGCGATGGCATGAATATTATAGCTGAATAGGAAAAATCAGGCCCGCCATAAAAGTTTGTCCCGAGGGATTTTTCGTTTAATATTGCTTTCACAAATTTCATTTCACTGCAAGTTTCTTTACGATGTTATGTCAGCAGTGCATTTGTTTGTTGGAAATGTGTTGAAAGGGCGTCTTTTATCCAATAAATGCTTTTTTCTTCATCTCGTGTTATTGATACTGACTTACGTTTGGTAGTTTTAAATTCTGATCTTATTTGAGTTACTGTGACAACTCTTAAAACAAACAAGCGGCTTCGCACGCTTACTTAAACGGGAGCTTTTTTTTCACATTTTCTTCTGATTCTTTCGTTCTAATACTTGCACTGTAGCGTTTTAGCCTAAAGTTTTTCTTAAAGAAGAATGTTTCAATTCGAACCCATAATTCTCGAGATTAGCACCTTTAAACAAAGAAAAAACACAAAAATACTCTTCAGCTTTTTTATATTTGTATAGATTACCCTCATTTATTTCATCATCATCGTCGTTGGTCACAAGATGTCCATTGCTGGACACATTTCTCCTTCAGCTGGGACTAACCAGTTTTGGACGATGTTTGGAGATAATACCGAAATAAAAACGTGGTGGAGAAGGGCGGATTCTATCTTATAGTTAAGATGAGAGCTAGGCCCGACAGAGGGACGTAAATTGATTAAATTGTTATAAATTTTTAAGACTTTCGCGTTGCATTTTAAACATTTAAAATAATTTAACGGGTCAAAACGCGACACCATTTTTATTTAGTAGTTAATACGTACTACTTACTGCCCGACGTTTCGGTTAGGTTGCACCAACCGTGGTCACGAGCTGACTCTCGTTTTGACCCGTTAAATTATTTTAAATGATTAAATTGTTGTTTTTTATATGAAGAGATTTTTCCAACCTGATAATTGATGATGGTGTTGTAGCTTACGCCCGGTATCAATTTTTGAAAAACGGTTAGTTACTACTTACGGATAGTAATAATAATTATACGAGGCTTAAGCCAAAAATGTCTGACAGACGACTGACATGGAGTAAAATATGGAACGGTATTAACAACTCGTAGTTGGTAGGAGAAAAACGGAAAGTTATATTTGGCAAATAACGAATCGTAAAATAATGGAATCTGGCATTAGTTATAATTATGGTAAGAAGATAAAAGTAACTTCTTTTATCTTCATATAAAAAACAATCAAATTTAGTTAATTGTGATGCACAGATAACGAGATGAGAAAAACAATTGGTAAAACTATGATCAGCCAAGCAGGCATACAGATATCACAAATATGTTAGGACTGACTATAACAATATCACATAGCGTCAAAATCTTTACCTCACACGAACTACTTGAAGCAGTCCAAAGCTCCATTGTCAGACAACATCTCAGCGCCGACACACACTGGTCCGGATTTTTAATATGGAAGACTTAGGACCCAATGTCAATATTTCGGGCTGAAAAAAATCATGTGGATAGATAAATGAACGTTCATCAACGTTTGTTCTAGCAGTTTTTATGAAATTGGTTATTTTTGCGAAAAAAAAAACATTGAAAAAAAATTTGTATGGAGAAAAAGTGAAATATTTTTTTTTTTCGAAAAGTTCAAAACTGTTAGCAGTGAAACCTTTTGTGTGTTATTGTATTACACTTATTCGTTAATTCCATATTTTTTTTATTTGCATATACTTGCAGCCTTGGCCAAAATATGCATCGGAACTTTCATTGTATTTATTTCAACTATTTGTGACAATTTAATTTTTTTATTGATTTATAGTCACATAATTTACGCATATTTTCAATATAATAAATTTTAAAATCCATTATTTGTTGACTATGAATGATTTTGAAAAATAGATTACAATTTAATTTAAAAAATCAAAATAATATTTTACTTCTCATGGTTAGCTGTTGCTTAAAGCACAGCTAGTGATCGAATGAGGCATTGCCTGCCTGCTAATATTCTCCTATTCCCTAATATAGCTATCACTTTTATTTTCTACTATTGCTGTCTCTTTCATTCTCTTTTGCTCACTCTTTTTCTTCTTAAGACAAGTGGTGTTCCACGCTTATAAATCAGATAAAATAGACAAGAGCTCTACTGGTAATACAAAATATTTACTTGCAGCTTTGGCGTTTATTTCGTTTATCCTAATATATATTTATTTAAAATCAGTACTTTTGCTTCTTTAAGTGGTTTCGGGAAAGTAAATTCGGTACTAAGATAAAATCCATACTAATATTATTAATGTGAAAGTGACTCTGTCTGTCTGTCTCTCTGTCGCTCAATCACGCCTAAACTACTAAATAAATCTAGTGTCCCAAAGAATATCTATACCAAATTTCATCTATATCGGTTCAGTGGTGCAGCGGTAAATTTAATGTAATGTAAACGACCTTCAATTATTTTTTATTGTACTGCGAGAATTGTGCAATAAACTATTTCTGGTTATTTTGTTATACATTTTGAAGTTGATTTATGAATAACTAGTGGCCATCCGCGACTTCGTCCGCATTAATGTCGGTTATCGCGACGCTATTCACGCGGACGAAGTTTTAAGTAGCATAGGGTATGTATGTAAATGTATTACAAAATAACTAAAAATTGTTTATTGCATAATTCTTGCAGTACAATAAAAAATAAATTGAAGGTCGTTTTCATTACATAAAATTTAATACATTTTTTATCAATTTAGTACATAATAAATAATAATAAAATAAGTAATTAAATTAAAAATAAAGTAATTAACTAAAACTATCTATACATAACATACAAATTAATATAAATAACTTAAAACTACAATAGAAAATAATTGAAGGTTGTTTACATTACATTAAATTTAATACATTTTTCATTAATTTAGTAAATAGGAAATAATAATAAAATAACTAAAATGAAATTAAAACTAAAGTTATTGACTAAAACTATCTATATATAACACGCAAAATAATAGTTATAAATAACTTAAAACTTATTCTAAAGGATCTGGCACATTTTCTGGAGCTTCTTCATCAACTTCAATTTCTTCTTCAACTTCTATTAATTCATCTGATAATATCAACTGCGTAGCTTCTGGAAACATCCTTGATGACTTAAAATTGGTGTATTTAGGTTTCAGATGAGATATATATGGATCTGATGATATCAAAAAATTGTGTATAATGTCTTCATTATTTTGCAGTCTTCCTGTTTTCCTCGTGTGTCGCTCTCTGGTATTTCGAAAGTCCTTATTTCTTGCTTCTCCTGCTTCTTCTGACAAAATTCCGATAGGAAGGCAAGAGAAATGTTTGCATATGTCAGCGCCATGTATCAACATTTTGTGTATGCTGGAAGGCATATTGTACCAGGGGTAGTGATGTACAAAGATCTCAGCAGTCTCCTTGCAGTATTCACGGAAACTATCGATATTGACAGCCTTTCCACAAGATAACACTTGCAATATAACTGCGAAGTGCTTTATCAAATCAGCATCAATCTTCGTTATTTGAGCACTTTTTTTGTATTCCCGAAAAAATCTTCTGGCCGTGTTTCCGTCATTAGTAGTTCCAAAGCCCTGCTTTACAACATCAATCAAAAGTCCCATTTGTTGTTTGAACTCCGATTGCACCATATCCTTCCTTAACTTCTTAAGGTTTTTGTTGTCACCTCGTGCACTCCACATTTTGAAATCTAAATTATATGAAATATGTAAAAGACACTCCATGCTTCGAATCCACATATGGAGTGTTGATAGTCCATATTGATACACATCGTCCCGTACAGGTCTTGAAAACATTTCTGAAAGATTATTCATCTCACTAGGTTTTGCAAGACAAACATTGCACGTAGCTGCAGATGGAGTATCTGTAATAATTGTAGCCACTTTCCCATCAATCATTGTCATGTGCAACTCATGAGTAACTTCCAAGTTTCCGCAACTTGAAATAGTCAAATTTCGTATTTCTTCCTCCATTGCCGCTTGTTCTTGCTTAACAAATTCGGTCGTTTCCTTCGCAAACTGAAATTTAATAGGTCTGCAATAAGATGTTGAAGATGGGTTTGGATTATTCCAAATAACAACATTGCCGCTCTCGAGCTTCAAAGGAACGAGGCTCGTCATGAACACAGAGGAGTCGTCGAATTCTGCCAGTTCACTTCTTTGCTTGTAGTTGCTCTGTGCTGAAGATCCATCGAATCCCCACTTGGAGGTAAGCTTCAAGTTTTCACTGCACATATTTAAATCATCACCAACGACTTGCAGTATTCTTCGAGTTGTCACGTCTAACAGTGCTTGTAGTTTCACCTTCACTAAATGTTCTGATACTTCAATATCTCTGGTATCTGGATAACACCTCTGCTTAGCTTCCAACAACTTGTAGTAAGACGGAAGCTTCAATTGCTGTGACAATGCTGACCGTAAAGTAAGATACTTCCACTTTGACAGATCCAATGATGCAGTAAGGGCCAACGCTTGATCTTCCTGCATAGTGTCCGTCTTCTCGTTTGTTGATAAAAGTGATTCGACAGCTTCAACCTTTTCAGGATTCTTCACAAGGTGATCGATGATGCGAGCAAGACCTTCTTTCCCATTAGACTTTAGCTTCGTGACAAAAGCAAAAGTCAGTTCCTCTTCCGGATAGTCGAGTAATGTACCCGATCGCCTTTTCTTCTGCTTATTCCCCAAGTCTTCAAATGGCTTCCTTGATGCAATGTCTGTAGATGTTCCAATGTCACTAGTCGCCTTCGAAGTAGATGGAATGGGTTGAACAGCTGCTTCTTCTTCTGTAGAACGAGGATCCAAATTTTCGGTCCCTTCAAAAATTTCGGTGAGATTTACTGATTCACATTCAGGCCACTTAATTCTTGTTTCCAACCAGTTCATATGCTTCTTCATGAATGTTTTTTGCACCCTGTGTGCCTCGGTCCATCGACGATTTAAGTTCACAGTAAAAGATCTTGCAAAATTCAATAATTTTTCTGAATCTTCTTGCGAAATTTCAAGCAAAACGCAATCCAAAATTGCTTGATGCAGTCGTTTGTAATCCTTGAGGTCCTCTTGTCGCAGAAACACGTAAATGTCCAGGTTAGTGCCAAATCCAGCCATGATCAAGTTGCTAGATTATTCACGTTAAAATTTCCAGGTATGTTGACTCTTCAAGGGTTGAATGTCTAATGACGCTCCAACATGAGCTCCCGTCTGTTTTATTTGATTCATAAGCGCTCAACTAGCAAGGGTTTCAAGGAGCGAAAGAGAGAGAAGTATGGAATGAAAGAGATAGCGATAGTAGGAAATGAAAGAGATAGCAATATTAGGGAATGGGAGGGGAATATTAGCAGGCAATGCCTCATTCGATCACTAACTGCGCTTTGAGCAACAGCTAACCACTAAGAAGTAAAATATTATTTTGATTTTTAAAATTTAATTGTAATCTATTTTTCAAAATCATTAATGGATTTTAAAATTTATTATATTGAAAATATGCGTAAATTATGTGACTATAAATCAATAAAAAAATTAAATTGTCACAAATAGTTGAAATAAATACAATGAAAGTTCCGATGCATATTTTGGCCAAGGCTGCAAGTATATGCAAATAAAAAAAATATGGAATTAACGAATAAGTGTAATACAATAACACACAAAAGGTTTCACTGCTAACAGTTTTGAACTTTTCGAAAAAAAAAAAAATTTCACTTTTTCTCCATACAAATTTTTTTTCAATGTTTTTTTTTTCGCAAAAATAACCAATTTCATAAAAACTGCTAGAACAAACGTTGATGAACGTTCATTTATCTATCCACATGATTTTTTTCAGCCCGAAATATTGACATTGGGTCCTAAGTCTTCCATATTAAAAATCCGGACCAGTGTGCGACATCAAGATAAGACGTCTCGTCATGAACTTGACCCGATGATATTGACTCAAGATCGTCTGCGATGGATAACTGACAAGTGTGGTATTACGTGTCGGGCCCCTGATGGATATTTGTGGGTCTTTACGCTTAGAACGCGCCATGCGAGTAAGTTTGAACAACAACATCACATACATTGCGCAGATTCTGTGGTAAGTAAGCTTAAGCACTTGTCTTAACGAAATCAGAAACAAAGACGGTCCAACAACACCCAGACCCGAGACAATATAGAAAAGTTTCCCATATAGACCCGAACGGGGATCGTACACGGGACCTCAGAGATTGCGTGTCGCCAAAGTCGCTCGCTTCTCGTCTACGGAGGTCGTCGAAGTTTTATCGTGCCCTTAACAAATGTCAAAGCTGTTGATTGGCTGAGAATACGAGTACGGTGTGCTATCAGCTAATCAACGGTAGCGAAACGTTTGTCATCTCATGCGAATAATTGATGTATTGCGCATGTTGATAGGGTAAGTGTCGGATAATCAAGGAGATGCAAATCTTGGATGACGAAATGTAATATACATTGGGTTCACCTTTTTTCCTTTTATTTCGTTGACGCATCGCACCGTCACCCGAGGGAGGTCACTGCGTGTGTAGGCCTCCCTGCCCTGACAAGCGCATTAAAACCCCCAGAGTTAACCAGGGAACAGAAGACCTACCACAGCATCAGCTGCGGAACATTAGGTTACCTATACACACCTCTGTAGCCATAGGCCATCGAGTCAGACTTTGGCGTCGCGCCGTCTCTGAAGTCTCGAGTTCGATTTCCGGTCGAGTCAACATATATACAACGAACTATATTGCATCTGGTCTCAGCATTGTGTGCCGACTGCGTTTTTTATTTCTTTAACACAACTTGTGTTGTATTTGGCTTATGTAGGTAAAGTACTTACTTTACCTACATAGTTACCACAAAGTCAGAGCAATGTAGAGTTACGAGTTACATAACATAAACACTTGCTCTTAATACATTACTGTACAATTCACTTTTGAATGATTTTGTACATATGTTAGTGCATATGTTTGTACAATAGGATGCCCAAAATTTTATTTAATTCTTATATATTTATTGTAGCGCCATAAGTGAGCCTTAATCAAAAACTGATAAGAAATTATGGTTTCCAAAAGACGTAGACGAATTTACTCCAACGGCTGCAAAAGTCTTTCAAACATTATTACCTTACATTACCTACGTGTCAACATTTTCAAACACTAAATTTCGTAACTCCTCAAACATTCCTTGTTTATCTAAGTATCCTTTCCCAACGAAGACATGCATAAACAGCAATATAAACTAGAATCTGACAAACGAAATCCCTATAACCATAAACCTTTACTTATTGAAAGCGACCGTTGTCGAATATCTACGAGTATTTCATCTTTATCTAAATCTCCGAATTTCGTAAGGTACAATTTCGTCGTCTTGTCGTTGCATAAGATCGGTGTTAAATCACACTTGGCACAATGGAAGGTATGACTCGAAAAATAAATCGAATTGCTGGATAGATATTCCCTTTGTGCAGATCAAACACATAAATAAACTATATTGCTCCATGAGGGATAGTACAAGTTATAAATGATAGGAGTTATAAATGATTGGGAAACTTTGGAGGTAAAATTAATAATTTTTCCTTGATGTCATTGGAGTTGTTTCGTTAGATTGTTTTCTTTTCGACCCCCGACGCAAAAACGACGGGGTGTTATAAGTTTGGCGTGTCTGTGTGTGCATCTGTAGATGGCATTGCAGCTCCCGAACAAATGAACCGATTTGGTTTTTTTTATTGGAATGACAAAAAAGTAGGGAGTGTTCTTATGTTTCAAAACATTCAGCCTCATGTTGTTGTACGGCGAGAAAATTGTTGGAAACTTCATCCTGACCGAGATTCAAACCTAGGACTATGCACGCTCACGGCGAATAATTTCTCTGATAAAAATAGAATAGGTACGATTAAATCAACAAATAATTCCTGATTAATCGATTGCCAAAAAATCATCGATATAATCCATAGTATTGACTTGATTCCAGTCTCGATTTAATTGATAGTATTGTCATCAACATTTTTTTTATCTATTCATCGAATTACATCGATTATATTGCACAAAAAAGGAATAAATATTATCGATACTATCGATAGCACATTCGATTATTGGATTATTTAGAGTCGACATAATCGATTAACTAATATATAGTCATTTAAAATAATTTAACGGGTCAAAACGCGACACCATTTTTATTTAGTAGTCTCCGAACAGACGAAGGCGAGCAAGACTAGTCAGCTCGTGAGTACGGTTGGTGCGACCTAACCGAAACATCGGGCAGTAAGTAGTTCGTATTAACTACTTGTACTAAATAAAAATGGTGTCGCGTTTTGGAACTGGAACGCGAAAGTCTCAGAGTATATAATTGATAATCGTGTACCCGGCAACATTACCACACTCGGCAGCAATACGGAACGCAAAAGTATGTATTCCCCTTTAAAAATAAAGGTGCTACGTTCAGCCGTCGCCTTCTATACCTTACACCAGGCCATGTCATCTGAGTCACGCGTATTGATATCGCTCCTAGTGTTACTTTCAGCACTTCCTGTTGCACAAGCCTGGCCGACCAACAGTGACTCCAGCTACTGCAACGACACTGCAACTGTATCGTAAATCGTCGTTACATGTTTTGTGTTGTATAGATTTTCCTTTCCGGAATAGGGATGTTCACTGGCTAGGCAGAGCTTCACACAAAGGCCTACAGTGATTTTTCAAGAGTCGTTATTTTTCACAATTTATTGGCTATTTGACAATTTTTTGAAAAAATATTGTGAACACTTTTTTATCCTTAATTCTCTAAATAAATAATAATATCTCTTCGAGTGCAGTACAATAATGCTTTCAGGATGCTGATGGGGCTCCCCAGGTACTGCAGTGCATCAACCATGTTTTCAGATGCGCGAGTTGATGACTTTTTCGGCATCATTCGAAAACGGACTGCCTCATTGCTTGCGAGGGTACGGCAGAGTACCAACAGCATCCTGAGAGTTTTCAAAGACAAGCCATCGTGTCCTATCTTTAAGCACTGGATTCGGTTACACAAGGAAGGATCCACTAAACATAGCTTATGAGCAGACGCCATCTAATTTTAAGCAATCCGTACTATTATTATTTTTATTTTTCTTTTTATTAACATAATTTTAATTGGTTTTTACTAACAAGATTGTATGGATCTATTGGTCTGAAATAAAATTTATTATTATTATTATTAATATGGTTAGCAATACAATAATTCAATTTAATCGGTAAAATTATTATCATTTCGCCACTTTACAATAAATAAAATTTGCCGACAGCTATTATTTGCAAATTGTTGCGCTTAGTGACGTCACACAAATAGTGGTTTCCGTTTCGGTTCTTTTGTTCCACAGATAAAATAAGTAAAATTTTATTTGCAATAATAAAATACTATTATTATAATAAAAAAAATAAAATGTAAAATTTTAAATATTTTCTGTTTCTAATATTTAAAGTTCGCTAGTACGGCGTATAGTACTATAAAAATAATAAAATCGATTGTAAAATTTTACTTAACGAATAAGCTAACATACACAACTAACATATTTTGTTGTTAAAACTGTCAAGTAGTCAATTCATTGTTGTTTTGACGGGAGCAATGCTTAAATGCCCATGCTCACATGCTTCACAAGTAGTGAGAAATGACGGGTACAGATACGTGTTTTAAAAATTATTTTTAATTTTTAAAATGGAACGCGAAAGTCTTAAAGTTTACTCCCATACTATAGTTATTAAGGCGTGGGTGGTACACCTAATATGAACCTTTAAAATGATAATGCATTGACAAATAAAATCTAATTTGAATTTTCTTTGTTTCAGGTAACTCCTTTTTTTTTTTTTTTTTACGGGGAGAAATGCTTGACGCACCGTACCGCCACTCGAGGGAGAGAGGCGGCGTGTGTGGGACTCCTCCTACCTACCTACCTGGCCTACCCACTAAAACTCCCCGGTTGGACCTCATCGCCCTAGTAGCGATGTTGTGGGAGATTGGCTCAGCCTTAACATCCACAACACCGCCGGCGGAATGGCCGCCTAAGCGGCCCCATCTACTCCCCCATGGTGGTCTGAGGGAGACTGGGGACGGCCGATCCAACTAGACCGCCCCCACCTCGCTGCAGAGACCGTGAGTGCAATGCCGACTGAGGTGCCCTCACACCATCAGCCGGCCGGTCTCCGCGCGGAAATTCAGCGCTGGCAAATTGCCGCCGCGCTCTAAGCCGCCTGCGTTTGCGGCATGCAGGGGCGGACGGGTCGTCCTCCCTGACCCTTTCCGCTGCTTCCTTCTGCGACATAACGTATTCGCAGAAGGAAGCAGCCCCTCTCCAGGCCGCCTCACTCCCAAGCATGGCCTCAACCATGCTTGAGAGTGAGTACTACGAAACTCCTTTGTAAAATGATACTAAACGCTTCAATTTATTAGTGAAATTACCTACGTGTGCTACATAGCTAAGGTAAGCATTGAATATTGAAAATCTTTATGAGGAAATCGTCCGATACAATGAAATGATTTATTTATGGAAGTATATTTACAAAAAGTATCTTATTATTTTTTCCTACTAGCATCACCACGCTGGTACGTACTATTCACAAACAATATCCACTCGATACTTTTGAATTCCGAGCTGGTCAAGATTTAAATCGTAAATAAAAACAATATTACGCAAACAATGGTGCGACTCAAATATTGGTCCGTAACAGTGAAGTACGGAGATATCATGTTTATTGAAATAAACATTATAAATAAACCGGAAAAGCCTAGTTAAAGTGTCCCGGGCAAAGTTAACAGTTGCCTGTTGCGGAAACCGCTTTAAACCACGATGCGTTCCACTTGACGTGGTTCGGTAACTTTGTACACTTATAAGATTTTTAATAGACCGTTATTTATTTTAATAATTCAGTTATTTAATAATTGATTATTTGGGTTTAATTTGAAAGAATATTCTTTCCATTTAGCCTTTATTAATCAGGCTCAAATGATATATCTAAGGAAAATGTATGCAATCCCGACGGTAAATGGAAAATGAAAAATATATATATTAGGTAAAATGCAATGTTTTTTTGTTTCTTTTTCGTAGTTTTGTCAGCCCTTCGTGTGTTTTTTGTCTCTCTTTCTGTTTTAACTTTGTATTTTTTATTTAATTTTCCATTATCATATATTGAGCAATTAGTTTGAGTTTTTACGTCTCTTCATCTCATCTTATGTTAGTCTACTGATGATTGAAGGTACAACAGCTTGTTAATTAAGAAGTAGGGAATCATTCTTCTTCACGACTCTACTTTTTGTTACAAATAATCAATTAAGATTATTGACAACTAAATATATGAAATAAAACTACCCTCAATAAACTAGAAAAAAATATTGTTTTATCGCTAAGAGACAAAATTTTCCAAATTTTATTGAATAGGTAGAGATGGTATAGCTAAGTAATGACTACTTTTATAAGTCTTACACCAGGTTTCGACACATCTATCATCAATAATGCCAACATTTTTTTTTGAAACCAATAAGATCAAAAAATACCCGAAGATGTAAACGTACGAAAAAATATATATATAAATATATATATAAGTTTTGGGTGTCGTGACGTTTGGAACGCATCGCATCCCGCGCTCGCGGTAAAGTTTGTTCGTCCACAATTTTTCGTACCAAATTGCAAGGTTGGTAAAATTGGTTTATTAGAATAAATGAATCGGCTTAACTTAATCAGATTGCGTTTATATAAATTTTATTTTAGGAATTCATTTTTGAAGCAGTGTCTTCGTTTTTGCTATTTAGTTCTAATCTTAATAAGTATTAAATCTCTTTAACTTTTATCGTTCTACTAATGTTATAAATGCTAAAGTTTTAAAGAATGAATATATCTACTAATTAATTTTAAAAAAGAAAATATTTTATGTGTGTATGCTTGTAATGAAAAGATTCAAAAACTACCGTGCCGATTTTAAAAAAAATATTTCACCATCGGAAAGCAAAATTCACCTAGAATAACAAAGACTATTTATTTTATTACTAGTATTATATTTTATTGCTAGAAATAGTGACTTTGGGTAGCATTTTTATGTGTTAAGGTAAATAACAGCCTTCACATATAAAACGCTTATAAAGTTTAAGTTAGGCAATTTCTATATTGTTTATATGTGAAAGGTTCTCAAAATAGATAAAAAATAGATCCTATGTCAATCATTGTGACTGTTAACCTAACGTAGTTAACGAACACAAATACGCTCGTATGTGATAATTTTCACTAAAACCCATCAGAACGGTCACCTATTCGATACCGGAACACGAAAGGAGCTTAACTTTCAAAAATAAATAAAAATAAAAAATAAAATAAATTTATTCAATTCGTTGTGTATTTACAACGATTTGAAACGCCGTGAGTATGACGTTTCAAACTTACTTCACTCACTAAACCAAACAGTAGCTTAGGAAACTTTAATTATCTTGTAGTTTCTTGTTATTCATGATTGTCTTCCATTGTAGACGTCTGCAGTCCGTCCGTCCGTCCTTCTCAGAACTCTCCTCAATATAGGTAATATAGACGTCTGGAGAAATTGATAGTCACCGGGACCGTTTGCTTTAAAATATATTGAACGTGAAGTCGAAAACTCGTTAGATTTTACACTTTTCTTCTCTTTATTGTGAATAGTAAAGAATTAATGTTTGTATTATGCTTATAATTAAAGCCATTGATAGGAAATAAGATTAAGCATGCATTTAAACTAAAGGAAGATAGGATTTAACAAAAAAGTAAACTTAAATTTATAAACTCTGTTTCAAAGGTAAGCAACCACAATGTTAATGTAAGGTCCACATTGCTTGGATATAAAAAGAAATATAGTTTTTAACCAATTTAAAAAGAAAGGTTTCTCAATTAGTTTGCCAATTGTATATATTTGAATGTATTATGCGCGATATGCAAACACATAGTTGCCAAGACCCTTGGCACAATGGCTCCTGGCTTTTGAAGGTAGTTGGTTCGATCCCCAGGACATACATCCATGTGATGAATATTTTGTGACTGGTTGCTTAATTTTCCCACCATATTTCTTAGAAAGCTACCAAGCGATATTTTACCACAAAATTATATATAAATTATAATTATAGCCGAGAAGCAAGCGGGCTGGACTTTAGCGATGCCCTATCTCTTAGGTCTCGGGTTCAATCCTCGTTCGGGCTAAAGTTTATATAAATAAATAAATATAGAAAACGAACTATATTGTCTTGGGTATGGGTGTTGTAGTACCGTCCATGTTTTTGATTTCTGTAACACAAGTACTTTAGGTATTTAATAAAATCAAAACAATGTATGTGCAGTTGTCCAAAAAATATTTATTCAATTATTTCTGTAAAATATTATGAAATATACGAGCGTTTTCTTTAAATACCTAAAAAAAGTAATAAAGCAAAATGAAATGTCTGATGAAAACATGACATGACATCTTTAAACACAGAAACGTCTTTAACAATCGTAAAAGAGGTTTCAGTTTCAAAGTAAACAGATTTACTATTAACAACTTTATTTATCGTGCTAAAACCAAACATTCATAAAATAAACAGAATGTCGGCAATTCTTTTATCTCCTTATTCTGCGGTTAACAATAAAATTGATTTTACTGCGTCTTGTAACGCATAAAATGGCATCGAACACTTTATTGCTATGAGACGAAAGTTCACTTTCTATTTGTTTCACTTTCAATGACATTCGGCAATCACCTGTATTAACTTTCAGGTTGACATCGCGTTCTATAAATGGAAGTAATTAACACGGACATAAAATACCGAATAGAAACTTGCTAATTTTATTGCTACTCTTAATTTGACTGTTTCCGTCAGTTTCACTTTTAATTTTTTTAGGACGACGGAGATTTGGGGTTAGTAGTAGATTGGCATGAAATAAATTCGCCCCAACGTGTGAATCGTCATATTTCAATAAAATAAATGTTTGGTAGGCGTTTCGCTCGAATTAATTTTAAACGCGTACAAATCGACTCCTTCAAGAATTAGTTGCATGCATTTAGTTCTTGAAAGAAGTCGATTCAATTGACTACTAACCCGAGATTCGCACAAAACACGACCCTGTTTCTTTTTACCTGACTGCCGAAGAATATATATGTTGTTATATGAATATTGGACCACATCACATACATTGTTCTAATAACAGAATCAGATGAATTAAATGATACCCAGTCAAAATCAGTCAAGCCGATCAGGCTGTAGATCGTGCCCGAGAAATAATAATAAAAAAATAATGTTTATTTCCAATAATATTATACAAAGGTCTTACGATGTACGGCGACGGCTGCACTATGCATATTGCTTAATGGGCATACATATCCACAAATATATACCTACATTCAAGCGAGCAGGCCAGATATTGGCGTCGCGCTATCCCTGAGGTCCCGGGTTCGATCCCCGATCGGGTCAATACAGAAAACGAACTTTTCTATATTGTCTCGGGTCTGGGTTTTGTGGTACCATCGTTGTATCTGATTTCTGTAAAACAATTACTTAAGCTACTTAAAGTATCGGAACAATGTATGTGATGTTGTCCAATATTTATAGTTATTTTATTAAATGTATTTAATAATTATAATAAGATCAATAAGAGTATCTGAGTGTTTTGGTAACGTTGTCTTTTCTGATTTCTGTAACACAAGTGCTTAAGCTACTTACCACAGAATCAGAGCAATGTACGTGACGTATTCCTATTATTTCTACAAACATAGTAAACCGATGCCGTAAAAATTACATACCAGTTAATGACCTTACATCTTAATTTATCCCCACTCGAAACAGCGTCTAGTTAAATTTAGGATCCAAACAAGTTAAACTTGGCCCGAGAGTGTTTGATCCAATAATAGCTCGGTATAAATCGACCGGAGCTCTTTGATCCTCGATGATAGACCATGTGCATCGATTAAATGTAATCGTAACTCGGTTTGTGTTTGTTTTAAACGTCTTGAGGATTTTTATAAACTTTCTTTGCGTTTTATGTTACGATTGTGAGGTTGGGCGATGTATTTTTAGGTTTTGTTTTATTTGATACGCTGAAAAACATATACTAGTTATTTACCTATGTAGACA
This sequence comes from Glyphodes pyloalis, assembly GCA_037074685.1. Taxonomy (NCBI): domain Eukaryota; kingdom Metazoa; phylum Arthropoda; class Insecta; order Lepidoptera; family Crambidae; genus Glyphodes; species Glyphodes pyloalis. Next base: position 16,448,731 of record JAYKKO010000010.1, on the reverse strand, counting down.
GTTTAAATTGAACTTAGGATTCGGACCCTACACCATTTCCATGATCATCATCATCATCATTTCAGCTTGTTACTGTCCACTGCTGAACATAGGCCTCTCCAACCGATTTCCAGCGCGACCGGTCCATTGCCACCTGCATCCAACGAGACCCAGCAATTTCCATGATAAGTACCTAATTATAGTGATGACCAAAAATGTTTTTGGTGATTTTTTTATTTTGCACTTCAAGATTGATCTAATCCCACCTGATGTTAAGTGGTAATGAGGTCCTAGCTTAAGGGAGACAAGTACAGCATAATAAATCTATTACTAGACTTGTCGCCCTTACCTTGAAGGCTTGACCCCTGCTTCTAATGTAGCACCCCCCAGGAGTTCTGGAAACCTTATTCACACGCAGAAACACAACAACACAGATGTGATTGTAATTTGGCTGCGGTCTTCTATAAGGTGGAGGTATTTCACCAGTCGGGCTGCTCCAGTTCGAGCGATAAATCACGATGCCCTACCTCTCTTTTCTTTTTTTAATATATTTTAGAGTCGTTAATTCTAATTTCAAATTTACTTTCCATATCAGCTGTCATCAGTCGTCCGTCGGTTTTTTTCAGCTTATGGCTCGTGTAATTTATTACTATTCGTATCTAGAACGGATCGTTTTTTAAATATTGGATAGTATAAGCTAATTTTGGTTTTGATATAAACGTGGAGGTTCAGGTTTGAAAGCTAAGAATCATTGGCTAAATTCGCCGTAGCATGTAGTATAATATAAAAACCGTATGTCAATGGTGTCAAGTAATACTAAACTTTTGGCAGATTTTTAATAATCTTGACATTGAACCTATACCGTTAAATGTTTGTACTTTTGAATATAACCACAAGATACATATGCCTTTTTGAGTATCATAAGGAACAGGGTCGGTTTATTTTCTTTGTGTTATACCCAAATGAGGAAGCTCTCATCGACGTAATCTTAGGGACAATTCCTATTAAAGCGAAGGGTCGATTTCCGGTAAAAACCAATCAGCAAAATGAGTCTTGTCATTATTAGCCTTAGGTCGAGAAATGACAGCTTATCTGCTTAATAACCTTTCATTAAAGAGGAAATGAACTCGGTGCTTCTATGGACATTACTTATATTAAAATATCATCTACATTTCCATTGTATTTAATGCTTGAGTCATTAAGAATCTCCCAAAATAGTAGACGTAATGTACGAATGATTTTAAGAAAGAAACTTAAATAGCCAAAGTGCTTTTAAAAGAAAATCTTTTTATTCATGTCAATTACATCAATCATATTTCTTTTGAACCAAATGTAAATCTTCCACCTGTTTGATGTATAAAATTCCGAGCAGATAAAGGCAAGAAATTTACATTTTTTATTCGAAATCAAGACAGCTCAGTTTATATTCATGAAAATAGAATTAAAAACTAATAAAAATCCTGGATTCATAAATATCTGTAGATCTATCAATGTTGTTCAAAACATTTGCCATATCCAATCATTTTGCACATTTATTTCGATATTTATTTCGATATTTTTTGTATCTAAATAAATAATAAATAAATAAATATTGGACAACATCACATACATTGCTCTGATCCTGTGTTAAGTAGCTTAAGCACTTGTGTTACAGAAATCAGAAACAACGAAGGTACCACAACACCCAGACCCGAGACAATATAGAAAAGTTCGTTTTCCATATTGACCCGACCGGGGATCGAACCCGGAACCTCAGAGATAGCGCGACGCCCAAGTCCGGCCCGCTCGCCTCTCGGCTACAGAGGTCATCAATAATTTATAAATAATAAATAAATATTGGACATTATCACATACATTGCTCTGATTCCTTGGTAAGTAGCTAAAGCACTTCAACACCCAGACCCGAGACAATATAGAAAAGTTCGTGTCCCATATTGACCCGACCGGGGATCGAACCCGGGACCTCAGAGATGGCGCGACGAAATTTATATGTTTGTTATATATATTTATAGGTATTATTATATCTATGCAAATAATTGGGTGGGTATTTGAAAAAATTAATCAAAATATTTTAATATGAAATAAAGATGTGTTGGCAAACAGCTTGGTTAGTAGTCCACACATTATGATTTTAAGACTTCAATTAATAAGCATAATCTTAAATTTAATAAATTAACAAACTTCTTTTGATAATGGACAGTTTGGTAAACAAATAACTCGAACACCGGAAGATTAAGCTAAAAAGAGTAGAGCCTACAATACTTCGGTAATCGTAGATTCTTATTGAACTAAAAATTGTGAATCATCCGATTCAACAAGTAACTCGAATCCCTTTTTCCTGAATACAAATGGTCCTACTTCCAAGGTCGTTAACGCCTGATGGATCGACTTTTCACGAACCAGCACAATGAGTATTCATTCCGTACAAAGAAGTTAGGGAACTGACGTAATCCAATGAATTGGATTAACCTATATAAAAGTTATAATTGCGATCATGTAGTTAGAGTTTCAATAAATATACCAATTGAGCCATTAAAAATATTTCCGCGTCGAATATTAAACGACAGATGTAAATACCGTAGTATGCAACATTCGGAATGAATACGTGATAAATGATACGTTCCTACTGCGTAGTGAATAGCCTAATTTTACTAGGCTCTATAAATGATACGTTCCTACTGCTTATTGAATAGCCTAATTTTACTAGGCTCTATAAATGATACGTTCCTACTGCGTAGTGAATAGCCTAATTTTACTAGGCTCTATAAATGATACGTTCCTACTGCTTATTGAATAGCCTAATTTTACTAGGCTCTATAAATGATATGTTCCTACTGCGTAGTGAATAGCCTAATTTTACTAGGCTCTATAAATGATACGTTCCTACTGCGTAGTGAATAGCCTAATTTTACTAGGCTCTATAAATGATACGTTCCTACTGCGTAGTGAATAGCCTAATTTTACTAGGCTCTATTAATGATACGTTCCTACTGCTTAGTGAATAGCCTAATTTTACTAGGCTCTATAAATGATACGTTCCTACTAGTTAGTGAATAGCCTAATTTTACTAGGTTCTATCAAATTTTTATTTTATCTGACAACTATCAATAAATTTTATTAATGTAAATTACATCAGAAACTATATTCTGAAAATTCGGATGTAGCCTACCAATTATTATTATCACATCCACATTCATATTTCTCACTTCCAATTACTTCTCAATGCCACATTCATACATTCTTATACTCTACAGAATTTATTTAATTTTTTATTATTTTAAATTTTTAACGATTGCTTCCTCCACAGGACAGGCTTAGCCTAATGTTGGGGTCAGGTAATGTTTTATTATGCCTCTGTGTGCACCTTTCTGTCAATAAATTATTATTATTATTATATAAAAAAATAGGAACAGTTTAGTTTAGTTATCTTTAGTTTATTGAGCCATGTATGTGCCGTGCATTATCATTAAAACATTTGACTTTATTTCGCAAAAAACTACAACGGACGGACTTTATGATAGAAATATTGTTGTTACCAGTAAATTTTTGGGTCTTGCAGAAATGTTGTTAGAGAATGGAACATATCTCACCTCGCACTTATAGTGAAGAATAAATAATAAATTAGAAGAAAACAATTACTTTTGAAGCTATCTCTGTCAATTGATTGTAAGATTCCCATTGTTCTTTATTCTATTTGTACATAGAATTTAGTACCTAAATAAATGAATAGAAAAAGAAGTCCAGAAAAATTGGGTATTTTAATTAAAAGTATCAATTATACTTTATCCAATAGATCTGAATTTTAATAAAACGTATTCGGATAAAAATCTACCTGTATTAATAAACATTTAAGAATCAAGCCTTCAAGGTTAGGGCGACAAGTCCAGTAACAGCATTATTAAGCAGATGCCTTAAGCTAGGATCTCATCACCACTTAACATCGGGTGAGATGAGGTGAATCTTGAAGTGCAATAAAAAAACCTTACCTTTAATTAATTCCAATACACAATTACCAAACCCGATAGAAAATCGGTCAAGCAATCTAAATCAGCTCAAGAATCAATCAGACTTCAACAGGGCACATAAAGAAACTAAATAAATCACCGGCTTTAGCTCGGATCGTAACATTTCAATCTAAAAGTGGGTTAACAAGCTCAACAACGTACGGGTGCGCGGGCGCAGACATTCGCTAATGATTTAATGACAGCTGCGACGGTCATTAGGTGACAATGTTGCTGGCTTAGTGGCCGCTGCTGTTTTTATACTCGCCTTACTTTTCTTGTTGTATGATTTTCTGTCGTTTCTTTGCAATATGGTTTCTTTCTTTCTTCTAACATTCAGCCCAGTTGTGGATATTGTTGATGTAATAGATGTATTACGAAGCCGAAGTCCGCTGAAATTATGATCCTGATATTATATAGATACACTTCATTGCACGGATAATAAAATAAAAATTTACAGAAATTGATTGTATAGACATATTCATGTAAAATTTAGACTGTCTTATTACTGAAAAATAATTTCTTCTCAACAATCTATAAGTAGAGGAAATAGTAGATATTAAGAAAATATTAACAGAAAAGACAAACACCATAACATGATGAATACAAAAAATATATAAGTGGATTGGTTACGATTATAAGAATTAAAAATTTCTATTTGTCGTCGGACATATGTCGTTTTTGGTTTAAACCCCTGAAATGGTCCGAATTAAGCAGGGGGCTGCTTCGCTATGAGTCTTACAATTTATCGCAAACTTCTTTATTTAATATCAAGACAAAATCTTGGCAACACTATTAATGCAGTGATGAATTAAACATGGCCTCTCTATTAGGCAATGCGACCGGTTAGACACCATACACCTGTTGTGGGAAATAGTAAAAGATCGTAAACCGAATGTTTTCCGGGCGACGTTTTCGTATGAATTGATTAACGAACTTGTTTCGTGATGCGTTACGTTGTTTATAGGTTTGATGGTTGATAAAGTTGTTTGGTCTTCTAACTTTCGCTTGTTGATTTGGATAATCAAGGAAAATGGAATTAAAAAAATGAAGTGGTTGAAAAAAATGTACATTAGTCTCATTAACAAATTTTTCGGTGCTATACGCCGCATTAGTGACCTTACCCGAGTCTATGAGTATATATAACAAAAAAATTCATCGTCTACGATAATTTACGGTTAGTTCAGATGGATAAGCAGCACGCGCGATAAGTGAAGGACGTCAGTTCGAATTCTTCACCGAAAAGGAAGATGAAATTTTTCTGATACTCTAAAACCATAAAAATATCATCTATCAATAATTCCAATTCAAATTTCAATTGAGAGAGGTAGGGTAAGTAAATTGTTAAGAATATAATTGAAGGAAGACCGGTATCTACCTGACACAGGTCTATATAGACTTAAAAGGGGATACTGATGTAACTAGTTTAAGACTTAATATTTGTGAAAGCCAATCAACTTATTTTTTTTTTAACTCTAAATCTATTTTAACAACGATCAAAGACTTGTTTTAAATGTAATCTGACTACAAAGACTGTTACAAAACGAAACCAATAGAGCAGCGTTGCAACTAACTCCCCTCGTAATATTCCCAGCGATATTTTTACCAGTTCACCCGACCACTCTCATCAAGCCAAGCGTTACCCACAACTTGGATATTCATTACCTGTTATTGTATGAGGCGCGCCACTGTGGAAAAGAATGCAGTATTGAAGTTTACCAAACCATTTAGATTCTGAAAAAAAAAACATCGAAATCGATTGAAAAATATCCTATTTCTTGAATGATTTACCCTCGACAAACTAATGCCAATTTTATAAATATTCTTCAACATCACATACATTGCTCTGATTCTGTGGTAAGTAGCTTGAGCACTTGTATTACAGATATCAGAAATATCGATGGAACCACATCACCTAGGGACCGGGGATCGAACCTGGGACCTCAGAGATGGTGCGACACCAAATTCCAGCCCAGTTGGTAGAGCAGCACGCGCGTTACGTGATAGTCGTGGGCTCGATTCCCGTAACGCAAGGGGAGATGTCATTTTTCTGTTTCTTTAAATCATTCTTACAATAAATACATAATATACAACTATTAATAGATTAAAGGTTTTGACTAAGATTATTATTTTGTTCGTGCATGTGTTACTGCTACTATAATTAACTGTGGTTTCGTTTGACTTCACAGATCCAATTAAGGGATATATTACAACAGAGTATCAATTAGTGTTGGAGACATTGCATAGAACGATCGGGTTAGATCCGACCATAATTGGTTAGCGCGTAGACAATAGAGTTTGGGGGGAATTAATGTTATAATATGAGAGTTAAGTTTACATAGATACGAAATAGATTTAATTGCATTAGTGATTAGTTCAAACTTCATGTAATACGATAGTAATAGAATATTTAATTTAAGAAAAATTTGTAATTTTCTTATTTGACATATGTTTCATTGAATATTTCGTATACATTTTGGTGTCTCCTGTGTAATAAAAACACGTCAACATTTTTTTTTATTATTTTTACATACAAATAACAAAGATAATGAATACTTAATAAAGTTTGCAATTGATAATCAATATTTAAAAAAAAAACAATTTTACAAGCCATTTCTTACACAACTTTTAAATGACATAAATTTCATTAATAATTGGAATTATTTCTAATTTCAAATTAAAAAAAAATGTCATAAGTTAAAAAAAAGTTTAAAATGTAAATGAAATCACATCACAACATTTAAAAATCGTTTATATAATCCAAATGACGGTAGGTACCTCTGGTTCGGAGCCAATAACTGACAGATAATTTTAATTTGATCTTTGAACTATACATACACTTTGAACTTGGTAAAATGTGAAATGAAATACGTAACTTAGTCCAATCTGAACCTAAGCTAGCCTGGGGGCCTGCGTGCTTTCTGTGTGACGAGCATGACAGCGGCACTCAAGTTGTATTGTGGCGATTTGTAGCTCTAGGCTTTTTGGTAGGAATTTTTGATCTGTGGTCTTCGGACTACAGCCAATAAATAAATTGGATATAAATTGGGGATGCTAACTCGGTATGAAACAATTATTATATTTAGTGCAGCAGTTAGATTTACAAAATAAAATTATTACGATATAACAACAACTGAACAACTCCCACAATATGAATATCATATAAAAGGGCTGGATTAGCAGAATATATTCAAAATGACAAATTTTAAGTCCAAGATGGCCGCCGCCAGAAAATTACGGATTTCCTAAATTGTTTTGTCACAAGTCCCTCAATATAGGTTTCAAATAAAAGGCTTGATTAGCATACTACGGCACATTTCAAACCTAATATGACCGCTATTATGAGTTATTTTCACACCTTTTTTTGTGTTGGAAGTTTTTAAAATTTAAAATTTAATTATACAATTTACAAACTAACTTTATGTCTCGGTGCAAATGTGATAATTTTAGCTTCCTTTTGTAAAAAAACCTAATGAGTTTCTTGCTGGTGTCTTCTCGGTAGTTATATAGGTTCCGAAACGGAGGTAGCTTCGTTTGATTAATATAGAGACTATTCATAAGTGTTACTGATGTAATCTATATGAATAAAAATATTTGACTTGACTTGATCTCGACTATCTCTAGCCATCAACCAACACATTAATTAAACAGCAATGTCAATATGAACCTTCACTCGGCATTGTCTTGGCAAACAGTATTATCTTATCCTCGGCCTATCTCAGCAGCTACCTTAAGCAAATAATTCAATTACGAAATATTGATCAAAGTAGGTACTAACACACCTCATTGTTCGTTCGTATATTTATTTGTATCTAACAGCGCCAGTGTGACGTAACGTTGTTGTCAAAGTATTTTTTTAATATTTCCAAATGTTAAGAGGTTCCAGAACAAAAATCAGAAGGAAGGTTTATTTTTAGAAGTATTTTATATGAGAGTTATAGTTGTTACACTTTTATTTATTTGTTTTCTAAACATGTATTAAATAGATTTTAATATTATTTCGTTTAAAGATAATAAAAATCACGTAACGGATTTGACACATAGCAGGTTTTCGTTTGACAACGACTATAAGTTTTTGAGATTTAGATATAGTTTCATTAGCCGTGATGCAATCTTTAGAAGGTCTAATATATTTTATTATTTCATCTAATCAGATGCCGTGTCACTCCGATACTTCGAGAAATGCTGAATAATTGCCTTTTTAGTGATATAATCTTATTTGTTAATTAAATTTAAGTTAATGTTTTATTAATTCAAAGTATATCACTAAATTAACGCTTCTTTCAATCGACGCCTTAATGGTTTAGTGATTTAAGTACAGATCTTAATCTCGAGGTTCTGGATTCGATTCCCACAGCAAAGCACGTTTCGAGTTTAGCGGCTAGCAAAGTGATGGTGAAAATGACTTGAAAAAAAAATATATATTTCGTTCGTCAGTTAGATTTCTAATATATATGTTGGTATGTTTTATTTGCTTCACAACTAAATAAAATTTGATGTTAATAAAGCGCATCAAAGTTCTGTGGCGTGTAAGCCTCAATAATTCGTGAAAGATAAATTTAGTAAGATAAATTTATTCTTAAATTTAATGCAATGTATCTTGGTAGATTATTGTTTACATAATAAAACAAAAAGGGTAATATGTTTTGTAATCTAACTGTTGACTAAAAATAATGTTTCAATCATCAAACAAAATAGGTCGATACTATAAAATCCGAAATATACTCTAAATGTTTAATTTGACGTTTTTTTGAAACAGTTTTGGCCAACTGTATAAAAATATAATGTACTCGCTTTCTGACGTGGTCACTTTTTCTACTAAGGAATGTGAAAATTAATTAAGGTTCCCCACTTAATTCAGCTTTAATGAAATTTGATTCACATTGAAACTGACAAGAATAATTAAACGCAGACGATTACGATTAGAACCTTTTTCGCGTCAAATTGCGATTCTTTCTAAAGATACTTCTCGTTCCGACATCTGATTAAAAAGCGGTTTCATTCGATCTCCATTTGAATTTAAAACTGAGGTTTGATTCCATTAATTGAACAGGGGACATTAATTGAAATTTTAAATTGCATTTTCATGTCATCATTATGGCTATAAAGTATACATAAATATTATAGTGTGTCGAGAAAATTTGGATTTTCGATGATATGCTATTCTTAAGATAGATGATTAATTTTTCTGTTGTATGAACCTCTAAGCCTACGGTAATTGCCCTCTTCCGAACGAATGATAAGTAAGTAGTTCTGAACATATTGCGTGAGGTTCGTGTTTTTTTTTTAAATTTAAGAAAAATATTTATGAGGTAAAACTTTTAAAACTTAACTAAAACGCTATTTATTTATTTATTTCAAATAGGTATGCTGACAGATTAAATGAGAAAAACAATAAGACGCAAAAAAATAACTCAACTAGACGGCAATCTAATAAAGCATACACATCATGTTTAAAGATTTTAGCTTACATTTAGAAATTAAATATAAAAAAAGACTTAAAACTAGTAAAACAAAACAGACTTTAAATTCATTTACAATGTTCCTTATGTTTGGATTTGAAATAACCACTAAAAATCATCTTACAGCTTTTCGAATAGTGTATGTTTTGGAAATCGTAAAAAATGTTGGAATAGATTTTGATCAGCACGAGTTGTAGTAAGTAATATGTGAGTGAAGATCTTATTATTTATACAGAAAATAATTTCATGTATTATGAAGGCAACAACATTTTGAATGTGGGAATATAATATACATTATGTTTGTAAAAGGCTCGTTTGCTATTAGAATGGGAAAGAAAGAAACGATCAAATTCAAACTAAAATATTTGTTTATTCAAGTAGGTTAAATTTATCACTTCTGAATCGTCATTGAATACAATACAAAGTGACTCTACTGCCGGTTCGGAATCTAAATCTATCGAGAAGACACCGGTAAGAAACTCAGTAGATTAGTGTTGCAGTACCTATATTATTGCTAAGAGCTTACGTTCAATAAACATCATTGTATCACCTTTTGTTTCTGGTTTCCGTAACACAAGTTAAAGCTACTTACTGTGGGGTTAGTATAATGTATACGATATTATTTATTTTTATTTATGTAAACTTGAAAAAAAACGGACTTGCAAAAACATTATGCTTTTAGATTATAATCGTTTCAATAATGTAAGAATAAAAAGCATGAGCGTCCTCACTTGTTATTTCTTAAACGTTTATGCTATTTATTGTAATACTATCATATTTTACATAATTTTGAGTTATAAGTATTAGTATTTTATCAAGTATGTAAGGAAACTTTAACCTACATATAAAATGATAAAAACAATATAAATAATCATTACTGGGAATAATTATTGATGTCAGACACATGTCATAATTGTAATTACGATATTTAAAGCACCAATTTTAATGTGATTATGAGCACATGTTGATTATAACGTATGGTCTTGAAGATAACTTCTTACTTAGATAACATTACATTAGATTAAGAAAATGATGTACAAATAGTATTATTTGTAGGAGGTTTTTTTCTTTTATTAAATAAATAAATGCGCCAGACAACCACACCAATCACCTGGTCTCAAACTAAGGTTTTTTTCTTGTAATATGAGTACCAGACGACAGATACTAACTGGGGGCGTCATCCCAGTACACCCAGACCCAAGTCAATTTAAAAAAAAAGATCGAAAACTCAAATCGAACCCGGAACCTTACGCGCTTTGGCCGCCTACCTTAGCCACTGCGCCACCGAGGTCGTCGTATGCATTGTTTTTGATTAATAAAATATTCTTCTTAAACTACAATTAATGACTATCGTAATTTGTCGACGTCAAAGCTAAGTTTAGCTAAGGTAGCCGCCGAAAGGTCTCAGGTTCGATTCGAAATAATTGGAGAAACGAACTTTTATAATTTTGTTTGATTTTGAGTGGACTGGCTTGATGATCCTAGTTTCGTGTCCGTTTCCTCTAGTACTTATAATACGCCTTTGTCACGGATTTAATTAATTGGGATAATTATAGGGCGCCTTTATTTAATTGTTAAAATCAATTTTGCAAATGCGTCAGAAAAGCGTAACTGTATTACTGGATTACAGTTTAGGTTATGTATTTTTTATGATATAGATAAAAAGACACTGAGATAAAAATACTATAACTTAACTTTTTTTTTCTTCTGTGGCAACACTTCGTGTAACATCTGATTCAGTTTGTCCCGATTTTTAAATTCTATTTTTAATACTAAAATCACAATAAGGCCAGTTAAATCATCACTAATCAAACAATTAATCTAAGTTTATCGTTTAAAGCTAAAAATCTGTGGTGTAATCTAAGTTTTTAAAGTGTTTGTGAAACAACAATTACGGAGTGGATGACAGTTCATGATTCGAATTTGTAAGATCATTGTTTATCTCTTTTGGATTCTAAAAACTCATTAATAACAAAAGTAAGTAACACTTAGAAGGTAAATTTATCAAAACTCGTACTCGTACTTATTTATATCCTTATTTACGCGTTGAAGTGACATTTAAGTTACTTCTAATTGTGTAAACAACTTCTTGGAACTATAATACATCTACGCGTATTTTGCTATTTACACTTGAACATTTCAATATGCTGACCCGTAGCAAGGCTTTAGCTCGCCAGGGAGGGTCTGGACTCACCTCTGCTCGTCAGGCAGAGTCTAGACTCGACCTGGCTTTGAAGGAATTGAAGGCCACCAAGGAGGAAGTTACACAATTGGTTAGGGAAAGAGAGGACAATGAGAGGGAACTGTTGGAAGTGTTGGAGAAGAGTCGTGAGTTGAAAAAGAATTTGGCTGATTTACATTTGCAACATATGTCGATTATCGAGGAACGGGACAATCTACAATCAATTGTTGATGGGTTTGGTGAGTGCAGCCAGGAGTACGTGCAAAACTTAAGACGCATCACATTACTGGAGCATGAACTACAAGAGGCTCACCACTGCATAAATGACTTACAAAATGAGAAGCAGGAGGTTGCGGCATCCCAGACCTTATGTCTATTTGAGGAACTTATAGGTAGTGTGCCCAATCTTGTTCCTGATACACCTGACATGAACCCAACCGATTTTGAGACTGTAGACCTGACACGGGAGGATACCCTGTGTTCTGTACCTTCAGCGGGAATTGTCAAATGTAGTAGGAATAAGCTAAAAAAATACATTAAAATTAATAGGTACATTAATAAAACTAAAAAATTAATTAAGAAACAAAAGTGTTCATGTAATAAAACTAAATGTATTAATGAAAGACGTCGTTTAGGTGATGAATTAGATTTATGTTCTTTAACAATAAATAATAACATCAAAACCTATGACAGTAATTTACTAGAATTAGAAAATAAAATACAAATGTTAAAAGTTTCCTTGGACAATATGACTAGTAGGTATATAAGTTCCAAGAAGGAGAGTGAGGAACACATGCTTGCTTTGAAGAGTCTACTAGAAACATCATTGACGGCTGATAAAAACTGTGAAAATTCATACAATTTAAACAGCTCTCGGTTGGTATGTGACTCATCACTGTCAAGCACATGTAATAACTTAACACCCTTATCCAATACAGGTAATTCCAACAGTTTCCTCACTCAGTCATCAAAAACAGTAAGTACTTGCAACTTTGTTATGTTTAGTGATGAGTTGGGTAAAGATATGGGCCTATTGATGAGTACATATCTGGGACAACCTGTCTCAAATTATTGTTTACCAAATTTGCCATATAATGAAATTGTAAAAAGAATTTGTAAATATAACTTCTCAGAAAATACTATTCTGATATTATTGATTGCCAATAGAGGAAATGTAAACAAAAGGGATTTTATTCAATGTTTTGAGTGTCTTAATGCATTGAATTTAAATCAAATTGTATTGTTTACACTTCCATATAGTAAGTGTTTGTCACAGAGAGAAAATGACCTTAGGTATAAAATTAATACAATGATGAGCACATTGACATGTAATAATAATTATTCAGAAAAATTTCATATGATTGATATTAATAATATGACATTTAATTTTACAAATAAATTGACATTTAATTCAAGTTTTTATTCGACAAAAGATAACTTTTATCTTTCTAAATTTTATAAGAGACAGATAGCAATGTCGCTATCATATTTTATAAAAATTTCAGCCAAGAAATTGGCTACTCAGGCTGCTTCTATTGAGCAGAATCATGACATTATAAATGAGACTTTGGAAGTTGTTCCAAATAATTTAAATTATACCATAAGACAATAGAGGATAACTCTAGCAAATTAATTTTGACAACTAGAAAATCTAATTATTTAAATATCATACACCAAAATATTCAGGGCTTTACTGGCAAGGAACTAGAGTTAGAACTATTTTTAAATGAATTCAATATTCATGTGTTGTGTATTACTGAACACTGGTTTCGACAATATGAATTATTAATTAATATTGATAACTTTGAGCTCATTAGTTCGTTCACTAGGGTGAATGCTGTTAGAGGTGGGTCACTAATTTTACTAAATAAATCGTTAACATCAAAAAATCGTAAAGATATTGTATCACTCTCTATTGAGCGCACTATTGAACTTTCGTGTGCAGAGCTTGAGCAACATATCATAGTCTGTGTATACAGACCTCCTTCCAGTGACTTTACTGTATTTGAGTCTACCATGGAAGAGGTTCTGAGAAAAGTGTGTAAAAGCAATAAAAAAGTAGTTGTATGTGGGGATTTTAATATTAATATTTTAGATAAAAATTCACAATACTCGGTTAGGTTCTTAAACTTATTTAAGTCTTTTGACCTACATCACCTTTTTGCTGAACCAACTCGAGTAACGCCCACGTCAGCTACCTGCTTAGATAATATATTTTGCAACTGTAAAGCATTGGAAAAATCAATAATAAATTTTGTAAGCTCGGACCACAGCGGGCAGAAAGCAGTGCTTGAGCATCATCATACCTTAGCTTCTTCAAGGTTTACTTGCAGACCAATCAGTACGAGTCGCGTTGAGAAGTTTGTGAAACATATTCGTGATGAAATATCCCTTAGTCCAATAATGAACAACAACATTGATCAGTTGTACAAAACATTATTCGATACAATTATAGACCAATTTAATTCACATTTTCCTAAGAAAGTTATTAAAATAGACAATCCTAAAATCAAATTTAGTGATTGGGCGACGAAAGGTATTTATAAAAGTCGAAGAAGACTTTTTGAATTATATGATATTAAACACAATAGTACCGATATTAATATAATAGAATATATTAAAATGTATTCAAAACTTTTTAAAAAGGTTTGCGCAATAGCCAAATCAAATTTTTTTAAGGAAAAAATTAAGAAATCGACTAATAAAATAAAGGCCACTTGGAACATTATTAACAAAGAGACTTGTAAAAATAAAACTCGAGAAAACAAGTTCTCTCTTAAAATTAACGAAAATACAATTGATTCTGACAATGAAGTGGCCAATGCATTTGAAACATATTTCTCGAAAATTCCTACAGTTACTACTAGTGGAATAAATTCTAGCCCGCATCTTGCTCAATCTCTCCTCCAGTCTAATGTATGTGAATGTCTAACCTCCTTCAGCTTTACTCACATTAATCATCATGAAATTGTTAAAACATTCAAAGAGTTAAACATTAAAAAGACTGAGGATTTATGGGGGATTTCTTTAGAGATAATAAAAAGTATTATTACTACTATTGCCCCTCATCTAGCTTACATATTTAATAAGTGCATAGATCTGGGTCAGTTTCCCAATCTAATGAAATTTAGTAAAATCATTCCCCTTTTTAAGTCAGGGGTAAAAAGTGACCCTTCTAACTTTCGACCCATCTCCATACTACCAGCACTCAGTAAAATCTTTGAGAAAATTATATACAATCAATTAATAACACATTTTAATGAAAACGATCTACTACACAACAAACAATTTGGCTTCACCAAAGGTAGATCGACCACTGATGCCGGAGTGGCACTCGTCAAACATATATTGGATGCGTGGGAGAGAAAGCAGGATGTCATTGGTATTTTCTGCGACTTGTCAAAGGCGTTTGATTGTGTCAATCATGAAACCTTGCTTTTGAAGTTGCAACATTACGGTGTCTCAAGTCCTGCTATATCTTTAATCCAATCTTATTTAACTGGCAGAATACAAAAAGTTAATGTTAACGGAATCATTTCTTCTGGCGCACCACTAGTCATGGGAGTGCCCCAGGGTTCTATATTAGGACCTCTTCTCTTTTTGATTTATATAAATGATCTTCCTCACTTTGCCAAAAGTCTATGTGAGATTGTGTTGTTTGCAGATGATACATCTCTGATTTTCAAAGTTGACAGGCATAAGCAATCCTATGACGATGTAAATAATACGCTCTCACAAGTTTTGCATTGGTTTACTACAAATAACCTCGTCCTCAATGCAAAAAAGACTAAATGCATTAAATTTACAATGCCAAATGTAAGGCAAATAAAAACTGATATAGTTATGAATAATGAACAAATCGAAGTCATAAATACAACAACTTTTTTAGGAATCACTATAGATTCGAGGCTACAATGGGGTCCTCATATATGTGCTCTGGCAGGAAGACTTAGTTCTGCCGCATATGCAGTTAGAAAAATTAGGCATCTTACTGATGTTGAAACGGCGAGACTAGTTTATTTCAGCTATTTTCATAGTTTAATGTCATACGGTCTATTGCTGTGGGGCTCAGCTTCTGACATACAAACTATATTTGTATTACAGAAGAGAGCTATTCGATCTATTTACGGCCTTAGATCGCGTGATTCACTTAAAGAATTATTTAAAGAAATTAATATTTTAACTGTAGCCTCCCAATTCATCTTTGATTGCATCATGTATGTACGTAAAAATCTTCATTTGTTCTATAAGAAATCCGACACACATAATTTTAACACAAGAAATAAACATAAGCTCGCTATTTCAAACCATAGGCTTCGTAAAACCAGTAGAACATTCGTGGGATTAAGTATAAAAATATTCAACAAGTTACCGCAATGTATTGTTGATTTACCTATGCATAGATTTAAGATCCATATTAAATCATGTTTAATGCGAAAAGGATACTATAAACTTGATGAATATTTAAACGATAAACATATATGGACATGATTGTCTGTTCGCTCGCACACCATAGTTTTT
Organism: Glyphodes pyloalis; assembly: GCA_037074685.1. Lineage (NCBI taxonomy): Eukaryota > Metazoa > Arthropoda > Insecta > Lepidoptera > Crambidae > Glyphodes > Glyphodes pyloalis. The sequence goes on along the minus strand of JAYKKO010000010.1, from coordinate 16,432,586 downwards.
AAGTTCTCTAGCTCTAAACATTGTAAAGATTAGGATAACTACTGAGTTTCTTGCCGGATTCTTCTCGGTAGGATTAGGTTCCGAACCGGCTGTAGCTTCAATTTTGGTTTGTATTCATTCTGACGATGCATAAGTGTTACTTGTAACCTACATGAATAAATGAATTGACTTTGACTTTGACAAGAAACGTTTTGACCCGTTAAATTATTTTAAATGTTTAAAACGGTTATAACTGTCCGCTTTTCCTGGAATACTCGTATAATTTTAACTATAGAAAAGCTGTTCGTAAACAATGCTGATGAAGCTACTTACCACAGAATCACTTCTGTGGTAAACAGCACCACAACACCCAGACTCGTGATAACATAGAAAAGTTCGTTTTCCATCTTGGCCTGACCGTCGAACCTGGGACCTCAGAGATGTCTCAACTCCATAGTCTGGTTCGATTTTCTCTCGGCTACGGAGGTTGTTAATCATATCAAATTAATCGCAAAAATAATATGAGTTATATTTAATTAGTGTTTGTGCTGCCTTCAAAAAAGCTAGTACTAATAAACGACCGTGTTTCACGTGAACAGAAAACTATCAGTAATTCATTCAGTTTATTTTGAATTTATTTTTCTTCTCACCAATGAATTCTAATACGAAATCATTGTTAACATAGCACGTGCTTTATCGTTTTATATACGAATACAAAACATTACTAACGATGAATGAATATACAATTCATTGAATCAAACCATTGAATAGTGTGTTTTTGTTTCAGGTAAATTAATGTTTTATTCATAACGTCCCACGCGTTAGTGAGCGCGGCTGAAGCAAATGTACGGCAACAAAACATCAAGGTAACTTGCAATTTGATATTAGTTCTTATGTCAACTACGTTAAGGTGGTACATAGTTTAAATTGTGTAGTCTGACGTGATTTTCTCTGTACGTAATATAACGGTTAAGTTATGATCGAGAATTTGTTAGTGTTGTGGAGCTAGATGGGAGCCCTGCGCGACTCCTTTTAAAATATTGTTGTGATTTAACCTCCTGATCTAAAGCAGAATGCCAAGATGGTAATGTTCATCTATTAGACTAAACGGACAATGGAATAAGGAACTCGGTGTAAGGCTTCTAGCTACCGTTGAATTGATGGTTTGCATTTGTAGAGAATAGTCATAAAACTCCATTTTTTATCTATAACTTGTGCTCGGTAAAGGATTTTTTTGCAATATTTAGTATCAAAAAAAATCTGTTCTTATTAACCTAGATAATAAATACTAGCAGTGTTTTTTTTAATAAATGGTAATTTTTCTTGTCAGTTCCACGTGAATATTCCTTCTGGTTGTTTTTTGTACATGTTAAATAACATTCAATTCGTTTATAGTCGTGTAGAAATAATTACTAGCCAGATTGTATCAGAAATAAGACGACCGGATATGTGCTCTATAAAATGTATATAAATTAAATAAGCTATAATCATAACAGACAACTATTTCAAAGAGTAAGGTCGAAGACGCATTGAATGCTGTAACAGGAAATGGCCCTTCACTATTTCGCCCGCAAATGCTTACAAGGAAATTTAAATAACAGAATTTATTTTATCTAGTAAACAGTGAACACAGTTGAAGCTAAAGTAATATAATATCAATTCAAATTACTTCCTAATAACGTTGACACTATTCCTTGTGTTCACATTATTAGACGACAACTTTCTACACCCATAAATAGCTGTATAATTGCGTCTGAATATTTAATGAACATTGGAACAGCCTTTGTGTAAATTAGAATACAACAGTATTGTAAAAGATGCAGAGATCCAATTGTTTCAATCCATTGTCTAACTCAGAATATAGCTTTGTGATTAAAATATATAGATTATCTTTTGATAAAGTTCATTTACATTTAGAAAACATTTCGTGTTCAATTAAGATGAGACTTGCTTTCAATATCGAGAGAATAAGTTTTTATAGATGATTGTAAAATTTCTCATCTTAAATCAGCATCTTAAACAAAGAGTACACAAGTTCTTCTGTAAATCTTTTGTAAAGCATTTAATGGATATTAAGAATATTTTTTGTTGACGAATCAAGACTTTTTAGTAATTATTCTTTGCAACCTGCTCGAACAAATTTTATCGCAGTAAAAAACCGAAAATAATGTTTAAAACACTACAATTATCTTGAGTCGAATCATACGATTCGCATGTAATTCAAATCGTTTTTATAATCGTGCGTAATTCCGAGATCTTGTTTGCGGATTGGACCACTTCTGCTAAATCGCCGGTCCTTATAGAATACTAATGCTTCAGACCACCGATGAATAATTTATCAGCTGTGCCGATCGTGACGTCTACAGTTCATTGCTTGTCTCCGATCATTGCATTGCCTTTAATGGAAGTGAATGCATCAATGTACTATGCACAATCAGATAGTTCATCAGTTTGAGGTGTGCGTCGTTTCCTGCGCATGAGGCTAGCACGCGCGTTAATGGTTATAGTTTCCTTTGCGAGTGCACTATTATCTTCACGGATTTACGCTGAATTATTCTAAAGGTAAGTAATATATTCTGGTGTGTAAGACCGGAGCTCCTTTTTTGTCGTCTTGCCTACAGTTGTTTGTTTCTGTTTGATTTTTCAAGCAGTCGATTCATGTTCGAGTATTCGTTTTTGAGTTTTATGTATTGAATCATGAATATTTAGGGCTTGTAACCAACTCTCTTATGATGCGAATATAATATTTTTTTTCATTCATTCAGTCATTTATCTTCATATACAGTCCCGGAACTTAAACTTTTTAATAATTTCTGATCTGTTTGAAAATTTAAGTTCATGGTCTTAGTTAAATAAAAGGCTTGGTTTCATTATAAGTTTTCTTATCTTCATATCTCAAATTCGAAGTTTTTGATCAATTGTGTGCTATGAGGGAACAACAAAAAAAGTTATATGAATTGTATGTAATTGTATCTCTTAAGACCGCAGCCAAATAACAATCACTTCTGTGTTGTTGTGTTCCTGCGTGTGAGTAAGGTTTCCAGAGCTCCTGGGGGGTGCTACATTATTGGCAGGGGTCAAGCCTTCAAGGTAAGGGCGACAAGTCCAGTAAAGATTTATTATGCTGTACTTGTCACCCTTAAGCTAGGACCTCATTACTACTTAACATCAGGTGGGATGAGGTCAATCTTGAAGTGCAATATAAAAAAAAATATCTCAAAAATTTAAGGAACGTATTTAGCAAAAGCATTACGAGTACTAACTACGTTATTAAGGAAAAGTACTCAAGCTGTACCGAAATGTATTCAAGAACACCGCATCCGTCCTCCCAATCCACTTTGCCACAGGAATGCTTCGAACGAATTTACTTTACTTAAAAGATTGGGAAAGTCATCCAGCAAGATCAAAAGATTTTTTTCGTTTCATTAAAACGCGGATCTCTCGAGACAGGTGCCGAATGAACGTCATTTGCGTCCATTGATCGTCAATCAGAGGTCTTGATGAAAGCAGGCGTGTTTATTAAGTGTATTCCTTGCGGGTCGGTGCTTTAATATCACTTAGCTCTGTCATCCCGGGGCTAAGTGTTCAAGTTTATGTTCCGACTCCATATTGCAAACTGTACACGATTTATGGCTCTTTAATGTGACATGTAGCTATTTTGGAAATATTTTAACACGTTTCATTTGAGATTGCTTACAATTAATTAGGAAAGGTTTGTATATCTTTTTAGGTGTGTTAGTTTTGTTCACTATGATTTAAACGATACTCTATTGATATAACATAAAGTTACATTCGAATGTATAGTATTTGCATTTAATCCTCAATATTTTACAAGTCGATACTAAACAACATGAATCGAAAAAAAGTCCGCGTTGGTAGTCATACTTGAACTCGTTTGAGGACCTCATTGGCTCAGTGGTTGAGATCGGCACAAGTGTTAAAGGTCCCGAGTTCAATTATCGGTCAGTACAATTTACGGCTGTACGGCTGGGCGTTGGTTGCAGTTAAATTGCGTCGTCTGGTACTTATAGCACAGAAAAATAATAGTTAACATAAAGTGCTTGATGGTCAGTGAGTATATTAAAAACAGGTTTTAAATTTAAATATTTACTGACAATCCAATAGTATTTAAAAGTACAACTAGTAAGTAATCAATATTCCCTATAATATGACAGTACAAGCTTACTATGACAACCTAGCCTGCTGTTTAAATACTTGGTTTAAACGGATAATTAATTTCATCTTGAGGCGGCATTCCTTGGCGTAAATCGATGACATACCCAGTGAAATAATTACAATAAGGAGTGAGGCCGGCATTTTTACTTGGTTGCTACAAATTTTTCTTTACCAACTTCACATCTCTTACTGTTCAAGACTTACGGCTCAAAATGTTTCTCGTTATTTTTTTATTCGCGTTGGTGGTGAAACAAATTAGCAATATTGCGTTGTTAGACTTAAGTGGCAGGTTTTAAGGTGGATTTTTGCTTAACAGTGAAGTGAAGTTCTTTTTTGTTTACAGTAGAGACTTGCAGACTGCATGACGCGGCCATCGGGTGTTTTTGCAACCGCATGTTTGCAAATAATGTACTAGGGATGGGAACTATTCAAAAGCATCGATATATAAGGGACAGATTTGTTAATTTTAAAATAAAATAACGTACAAAAATAAATTAATAAGAATTACATCTCGAATTAACAATATTTGCAAAAAATTGATTTGAAATTCATGCTAAACTATTCAAAAATATTGTCTTCATAGTTTTTACTTACTTTTTTTTTTGTTGACTTGTGTTTTGATCATAGACTACATACGTTTAAAAATGTCATGTATCTCTCATAAAATAAGATAATGTTGTATTAAAATATCCGCTAAACTTTTGTTCTACCTTACTTTTAAATAATTTGTTATGATGGCTTAACAATGTAAGGATTATAATCTAGTTGTAAAAGAATATTGGTTTTGCATTTATCCTGATCTGTTTTGTTTTCCAAATAAATAAAAAATTAAAATCAATGTATAATAACATATTTTACAGAAATGTAGCTCTACAGTTTCATGTCATTAGCTATTACATTACAATTCTCAAATTCCGTTCGTAAATCACGCCGCAAGCTTTCCTATCATCATTCACCAAAAGCCATAAACGTTTAACTGCCCATAACAAGATTGCCAGTTTGGAACTACCAACATTCCCCAATGTGGCCCACATTAGGTTTGGCGGGTTAATGGCTACACTCCCCAGTGATTGAGGCTTAGTTAGCGGTAATATCATGTTAAATAGTTTGCGCTTATGACACACGATTACGTGATTCTCTTTAGTTTGCCAAAATATACAAAATTACCAAGTCATAAGACCTCTGATCAACTTTTAAAACCCTTTGCGCAGATTTAAGTACACAAATCACACATAGATAAACATCGCGAAGCAACTTTGTTTTAATTTTTGAAGCCATATTTAGAATCAGCAAATCATAAATATTGGATTATTTGTGAGCTCGTTAGAAAAGTAGAAAAAAACCTTATTTTTTAAAATGGTATCGGTAATTTATAAAACAATTAACAGCACTACTCAGACAATGTCTACAATTTAAATGAGAAACATGCAATATTTGATCTTAAAATGTAATACTGGTATTATAATTAGCTTAGTTTGTTTGTGACATACTTGGCTACTGAAAGTAAATGGTGCTCTAAAATCAAAACCAAAAGTAAAACTTAGCACCAAGAAGTTAAAAACAAACTAGTGATGTCTAAGTCGTAAGGTTATCGAATATCGAGGTTAAAGGTCGATATATTCGGTCCGGCAGAAGTGCTCCGTTTTCTCACGTAATCAATGTTCATTAAATTGCTTGCTTGAGTCAAATGCTCTCAACTGACTGACTGATGAGGTCACGGCATGAATCAGTAACTTTAAGAAGGCGGTAGCCGAAATTGGTTGAAATGCTGGCTTGCAGATCGTTTAATAATAGTTTCAGATATTTCAGTTTTTTTATATTGCTTTTCAAGATTGACATATCCCACAAATGGTAAATCGCTATGCCCTACCTCTCTTATTTGGTTTCAGTGTACCAAGACGAGAGTTCTGGACTGTTGTCTGGACAGTGTGTGTTGCTAATGATTACTGGTATTATATAATTGAAGCGCCTAATGTATCTAAAACTTCAAATTAAAAAAAAATAATGGACGAAAAAAATGTTACTAATATTTATGAATCGTCTGCATATAACGGTTCGAAAAAATTTTAGTACCTCTAGTTCATAAAATAAAAAAATATATAATGAATAATAAAACATACAGCCATGATTCGTTTCAGAATTGGAACGCAGGTTTTCAAGAGCATTCTATGAATCTATCAAATTTTTTTTATTAACAGGGCGATTCTAGGTCGGAAAAATTGAGGGCATCGTCTAGGCAAACGTTACGCGCTAATCGGTACAAACTCATTCAAAGAGTTTGGCAATTAACTTTCATATCATTTATTTAGACCAACTGATTGCTAAATGAGAGGTCAGACCGATAGGCGTCACTCAAAACTGTCATGGGTCATAATGATACAGTTCAAGTATCTTTGCAGTAGCAAAGAGCTTCTATGTAGGGATGGAAAAAAAATTGAAATAAAAATGTGAATTTTTTGTTCCTTTTGAATAGGGTACTCAAAAAACATATATGACTGCCCATTCAGCTGCCAGCCACATCATTCTAATATTATTATGATATATATTTTAGATTCAATTACTACCGCAAATAGTATAATAAGATTGAGCCAAATTTCTAGTAAAAAAAAATTGCCATAGTATTTTTACAAATTTAAAACAAAATGATAATTTTAAATTAACGTTAATACACATTTTTTAGTAAATGGGAAACTGTGAGAGCAATACAAACCTACACGACTTTAGGCCATAGATAAATACAAAACAAAAATCAATTAATTTCGTTCGTTCGCTTTATTATTGCTTTAAGGTTATCATAGACTTGAAATTTTTCATAACTAAATGTACGGATACAATTTATTCACAAAAAGATTGCAATTTAAGTATTTTTTTGTAAAATATATCCATTTTAAGCTATATTTTTAATGTCAGAAAAGTGTTATCTTAAAATTATTTAAATAAAATTTTTAAACGGTATCATCATGCTTTAAGAAATATGTAAAATTAATTAAATTTCGAAATAACACGAAAAAAATTACGAGCAGTAAGGTTGGTCATAAATTACGGTATATCATGATTTTTAAAGTTGATAAATCTAAACATTAATATAAATCTCAACACAGGCACCCCTATTGCAATCGTAACATACAGAAGGAGTTATTTCGGCAGTTGCGTTTCGCTTAGTCACCGTGCCTTCATTTGTAGGTGAATTAATTTGCGAACGCTTTCTAAGAGTGTCTGATGGGTTGCACAAAACGTTATGTAAAGCGAATTAATTGCTTTCTCAAAACATTTTCATTTAACGTCTTGTCTGCATCAGAATCAATATGTTGCAATCTTTTCTGATAAAATCAACATTAATTAATCGAACTAAATAAAACATGCTGTAGTTAAGTTAATTTTTAAACGGAAAAAATTGTTTCACTAATTAATTTTGAAATAAACTTAGAATAGTAATATGACCAAAAATGTGTTCACTTATGATTTAAATTTTAAATCCAGAAAAAGGTGCAACAGGTGGACTTGATGCTAGAATATAGGGTTCTGGGTGTTGTGGTACCGTCGTTTTTTCTGATTTCTGTAACACAAGTGCTTAAGCTACTTACCACAGAATCAGAGCAATGTATGTGATGTTGTCCAATATGTATTTATATTTATTTATTTATTTATATTACTAAACCAAGTAAGATATAAAGTCCTTTTTACCTAGGAATAATTAAATGCGAGCTCTATGTACTTTTTTCTCATTGATCCATTAGGGTATCGCCAGTATTTCTGCAGGCATTTTTAAAATTCTTTTTACAAACATACTCACTTTCATATTGCCTTTGCTCGCTGCCAGCTGAAATAAAAAATAAAATGTCGAACAGCTAAAATTGAAGGACCATTCATAGCTTTTGAGCTAAAAACTAAATGTGGAATACATTTTTGTTGGTGGGCTTTACAAAAGCACGTACAAATTCTTTATAGATTGTCAGGTTAGTTTAGTAAAAGATTTAGAAACACAAGAAAAATACAATTGGTTAGAAGATACTATTAAAATCCAAATGCAGATGACCAGAAATACCAAAACCAAAAAGAATAAACAATGGCTGACAACAAAAAGCAAAAAACTAATTGAAGCTAGAAACGACTTAATTAACACAAGACAAGCACACGATAGAAGAAAACATTTAACGAAAATGAACAAAGACATAAAAGAAAGTATAAGAAAGGATAGGAAACAGCACAGAATGGAAAATATAGCAAAATATATAAGGAAAACAGGTGGAACCAAAAAAGCGTACAAAGAATTGAGAAATTCGCTAGATTGGATTGTCAAAATGAAAAACGAAGCTGGAAATTGGAGTCACAGTAGAAAAGATATCATGGGAACAGCTACAATATACTATAAGAAACTGTACAAAAGTAACACAACAGAATGCCAAATCGACCTAACAAAAACCAGCGAAATTCCAAGCATTATGCCATCTGAAGTTGAGAAAGCTATAAATAGCCAAAATGTGGACAAAGCAACAGGTCCCGATGGTATAAGTAATGAAATCCTAAAATACAGCAAGGCCACCTTAACACCTGTCCTAACCGATAATTCCTCAACAATGGACAGAGTCTAATATTATCTTACTATATAAAAAAGGGGACAAATACGAAATCGGAAACTACCGCCCTATCAGCCTTATGTCCAACATATACAAAATCTTCGCGAAGACAATTTTAAAACGGATTGAAATGACACTAGACGAACAACAACCTATAGAACAAGCTGGATTTCTTAAAAACTATTCGGTGATGGACCACATTCACGTAGTCCGTCAAGTTCTAGAAAAATTCAACGAATACCACATCACATACTATATCGCTTTCATAGACTACAGCAAAGCATTTGACTGTTTACAACATGGAAACATATGGGAAGCATTAGCAGAACAAGGTATAGAACACAAATACATACGACTTATAAGGAATATATATACTCATAGTACAGCTAGCATACAACTAGAAAAGAAAGGAGTTCCATTCAAAGTGGGAAGAGGTGTAAGACAAGGAGATCCTCTATCTCCAAAACTATTCTCGGCGGTACTGGAATCTATTTTTAGACGACTTGATTGGGAAAATCTCGGGATCAAAATAGACGGGGTATCGATGTCACATTTAAGATTCGCAGATGACATAGTGCTTTTCGCTGAAACATCCGAAGCCATCAATAGAATGATAAAAGAGCTAGCGAAAGAAAGCGAGAAAGTAGGATTAAAGCTGAACCCAGAAAAAACTAGAGTACTCACAAATGGAAACAAAGACAGGATTCAAATTGACAACACGGAAATCGAATACACTGAGGAATATATCTATCTGGGACAGCTTATCACTCAAAAAGAGCCTATACGCAAAGAAGTAGAGAGAAGAATTACGAACGGATGGCGAAGATACTGGGACTTGAAAGAGGCAATGAAAGACAAAAATCTGCACATCAACATAAAAAGAAAATTATTTAACACCTGCATATTACCCATCCTTATGTACGGCTGCCAAACATGGACTCTAACTCATGAAATGACAAGAAAACTCGCAACTTGTCAACACGCAATGGAACGCAGTATGCTAAACGTCAAAAGATCAGACAGACTAAGAAACCGTGTCATCAGAGAGAAAACCAAAATCTTAGATGTAACTCTGAAAATCAGAAGACTCAAATGGAGATGGGCCGGGCACATGATAAGAGGTTACGACAAATGGAGCAAAAGATTGACACAATGGTATCCCAGAAGAGGTAAAAGGAAGAGAGGAAGACCCCAAAAAAGGTGGGAGGATGACCTTAGAGAGGTGGCAGGAATCACTTGGAACAGAGTGGCCCAAGACAGAACGGAGTGGAAAAGGTTGGAGGAGGCCTTTGCCGATTGGCAAACAGACCTTCAAAAAACAAGCAAGCGGCAAATACTAGAATAAGTTAAATTATAAGTTAGTGTTATTCATTGTAAGATATATTGTAAAAAAAAAAGAAAAGATCTGAATAAAAGGCTATATTATTATTATTATTATATAGGTTAGTTTACTTCTGTCTGTAGTCTTCTTGATGATGATGATCTCTTATAAATTAACTATAAAAAACTATTTCATCGTTTCCTCGGCATACGGGAAAAAAAAATCACTTATAAATAGCATAAATCTCAAATTAAGGTTTTCCCTTGTAATTTCCATAAAAATATACTTCAAATTAATCGAAAAAGGCTTAAAAACGGATACATATTGTAAAAATAACTAAATTTACTTATTAAAATCATATGCTATGCTGCTATTTTATATTGTATTAAATGTGCCCTCCGCCTTTTTGCCCCAAGTCGGTGCTAAGCCAGTAAGTTGATGACATGATCTACAACAAAATAAATTAAATGAAACGTTTTGTCTCGAAATAAAATAACACTAAAGTTCCAAGCAGTTATTTGAATATTAACCTAAAACTGTTACAAAAAAGCAATATAGCAACAAAAATACGTATAAACTTTTCGACACCAGGTTATGATTAGAAATAAACCACTCGCTACGTTCTGTAATGAGTATTTCTAGAAGTTAAATGAAAATTCGTACGTGACCAAGAATTATTGTTCGACGTAGAATCGCTGGCACCAGTATATTACCTAGTACTGTCTTTAATATTATAGGTTCCGAACCGGCAGTAGGTTTATAATTTTGGATTTTTATATTCATTTTGACGATGCCTAAGTGTTGCTTGTAACCAACATGAATAAATTAATTAATTATGATTTTGTACGTAATATATACAGAGTTATGGCCTGACCGTTTTTTTGTCATGGAAGAAAAGGATAAAATATAAGATATAAGCATTTATAAATTTATGCAAACGTGCATTTATATACAACTGAACACATAAGCATAATGAAGTAGCTACTCCACATAAATTATACAGTTCCAAACAACAACAAAAGTAAATAGTTCCAAATTTCTGACACTGGACAACATTGAATACCAGCCTAACAATGTCCCACTCCATCATTGAAATAAAGTAATCGTTACAACAGTGTGTACTGGCTTAATCACTGCTAGCGAAATGCCATGAAGGCATTATTTTCCATAGACTGGACTTAAATCTAAAAGCTGCATTTCACACAATGGGACACTGAGAGTTCTAAAGTATTTCTGAGCTATGAAACAATGATCTCCTTCGGACTGTTTATTCCCTATAGCGATCGCTATCAGAATGCGCGTGCGCCGATAAGGAAGGTGGTGACATCTGCCGGAACTATCGAGAATCGGCCCAAGTTACTAAATGTTTGTGACAAAATATTATAAATTGAAAAAAATATGTCTCGCCCTATATTTTACGTTGGCAACACTGCAGATTTTACCGTCATAAAAACCAATGATTGATTTAAAAAATACATACCGATGAACATAATACTCGTACTTCTAATTTTTTGGATTCGGTTAAAAACCACCACGTACAAAAATGAGAACAACTAATAGTTTCAACCTGGAACATTCTCGATTCTGGAATCTATCCCAGGAATGAATCGCATTTAAACAGGAATAGTAACTATGAGGTGACCCATCATATTAATCAAGCATATAAGATCTAATTGCTGTAATTAAATAGTATTCTTGAATATAAAAATAACTTAGCTGTCTGCTATATTCTTAGCACACAAGACTCGTGTTTTCAATACAGAAATACCAGGGTCCCATACTAAGTGTAGAGGTTTGAATCTCTTATGTCGTTAAAAGTCCAGCAAGTGTTATTGGGTTGTCAGTATCATTATGTTGTTAATAAAAGGTAGTCTATGTTATTTTTACATTTTGCTCTGGTTTATGGCAAAGTTTACGTTTAGATTCTTCATATGTTGATACATGCTAACATCAAATCAACTTTGAAACTAAATACAACTGAAATAAGCTCAAAGCTAATTCATTCAAATACAGCTAGTCACTAAATATAGATATATGCTCAGATCCAATATTTAACGATTTACGAATGTGTCAAAAATGATTATCCGTTTTTCTACGAGTCGTTAATTCTGATTTCAAATTTACTTTCCATGTCATCAGTCGTCGTCGGTCGTTCTTAGCTTACGCCTCGTATGATTTATTACTACCGTAACAGTAACTAGGACCGATCGTTTTTTAAATATTGGAACCACGCCTTAGATACCTGGACAAGTGGTTAACAATAACAAAAGGTTGATTCAATATGGTTTTATCAATTGACCTCTTGCTCATACAAGCTAAACTTGGAAGATAGCAAAAGCTTGTCCATGTGAATGTTCGTTTTTTAAAAAGTACCACTATCAAGAGAAGCAGGGCAAAGCGATTTATCGCTCGAACTGGAGCAGCCCGACCGGTGAAATACCTCCACCTTACAGAAGACCGCAGCCAAATAACAATCACTTCTGTGTTGTTGTGTTCCTGCGTGTGAGTAAGGTTTCCAGAGTTCTTAGGGGGTGCTACATTAGTAGCATGGGTCAAGCCTTCAAGGTAAGGGCGACAAGTCTAGTAACAGTTTTACTATGCTATACTTTTCGCCCTTAGGCTTCCTAGCCTAATGTGTAATGAGTTCCTACTCATTACCACTTAACATCAGGTGGGATGAGGTTAATCTTGGAGTGCATTATAAAAAAAAAACTTGTTTTCAGGCCCTAGTAGTTCAATAAGATCCCTTAAATTATTGATTCAAATAAAAAATTCTAATTTGCCAAGTCTTTTCTATAAATAAACAAACACGCCTTAATTATCCTTCTCAAAAATACCACTGACAGCACTCAGTGACATACTTAGACCATCTTTTATTTGAAAATCCTCTTACCGGAGGTGCAAAATTATGTCCCGGCGAGTCTTGCGGCCAATTATCTCTGTTTTGTTGTGTCCTTGTCACGGAAGTTGGCAAACAGGGGGGGAAGACTTTATGGCAGCTTTCGGAGACTTTATCTGGCTTATCCATCAACATGCGAAGTTTGACGTTAAAAAGTTGTAGTTACTGCCGCTAATTGCGTTGGGATGTTTGCGGAATAGGAGAAGTTGGTACGTTATTGTCTAGAAATTAAAAATCTGTGATATAGGCTCTTGAGCCAAGTACAGGACAGCAATAAATGAAAATACTGCTATCGTAACCAAGCTAAGTTTCTTGTCAGTATCTTCTATGTAGATATAGGTTCAGAATCGGTAACAGCGTAACTTTGCAGTGAATCTATGATGATTCAAAAGTGTTTTATGTAACTTAATAAAAAAAATAGATTTAATTTAATAAGGACATTGAAGTCTTAAATCGCAGATGATTCAATACTTGGCAAGTTACATTAAGTCTTAGGTCATGACTACGACTCAAATAATACTTGGTCTTGTAAGGTTGTGCAAATTTGTATGCAAGATCATAAAATCAGGTCGTAGGATCCGTAATGAAACTACGTCAGAAGAGGAAGTGACGAGAGAAATAGAAGTCTAAACAAAGCCGCTTTATTGTAACGAAAGCCAAAGTCAATCAAATGAAACGTTCTAGAAAGAATAACGAAAGCAAATACTAGTTTAAGTGTTGTAAGATTATTAATATCATGCTGTACTGTTTGAGCAGAAACCAGATGTTGAACATAATTGATATGTTATAAACGATTGCCTTATTAGATATTAGAAGGCAAGCTCACAGCAAAAGTCGAATCGCATTGACTAATGATGTTATTGTCACATCGCAAAAGCGTCGACGAGACCGAAGCGATGCTATCAACGCCCAGTCGCGATACGTATCTGCTGTGGCATACGATAAGCTTGAAGACGCACTGACAATTCTATTGGAGACAGTGACATCAATAGAATTATCTATTCGAGGTGTAATAAATAACGTTAGAGGCTTGAGACTTACAGAAGACCGCAGCCAAATAACAACCACTTCTGTGTTGTTGTGTTCGTGCGTGTAAGTAAAGTTTCCAGAGCTCCTGGGAGTGCTACATTAGTGGCAGGGGTCAAGCCTTTCAGGTAAGAGCGACAAGTCCAGTAACAGATTTATTATCCTGTACTTATCCCCTAACATCCGGTCAATCTTGAAGTGCAATATAAAAAAATGACTCATTGTAAATATAGATATTACTAGCTATTGCCCGCGGCTTCGCCCGTGTTATTTTACGATAAAAAGTATCCTGTATGTTAATCTAGCATGTCATCTCTCTTCCTAACAAATTTTATCCCAATCTGTTCATTAGTTTTTGCGTGAAAGAGTAACAAACATCAAAACTATCACATCCCTACTAATATTATAAATGCGAAAGTAACTCTTGTCTGTCTGTCTGTGTGTCTGTTACGCTTTCCTGCTTAAACCTCTCAACCGATTTTGATGAAATTTGGTATTGGTATACCTTGAATCTCAAGAACGGACATAGGCTACTTTTTATTAGAAAATAAGGGGGGAGGGGGGTAATACCACCTTTGGAAGTTTATATGAAAAAATGTTTAATTTTGAAGTTAGAGATATGAAATTTGGCACAAATATAGCTCGAAACTTGGATTAAAATAAAGACTACTTTTTGTTTCGAATATTAGGGGAGAAAGGGGTAAAACCGACCATAAAAGGATGTAGTCCACGCGAACGAAGTCGCGGGCACAGCTAGTTTATTATATTAATAGGATTTTGCTTACGAAAAATAAATCTATAATAATATTATAAAGCTGAAGAATAAAGAATAAACAAGAAAACGAGCTTTTCCCAGGATACTATACTAAAAAAATATACTTGTGTTATATAGTTAATTTATTGAGTAATGGTTCAGGTTATATAACATCATGTTTGCAACCAAAATGAGCAAATAACCAGTGGAAATGTGTATAAACGTGCATAGTATATGTGCGAGGTGCGAAACCGCGGCGGGCCGCTAGTTTCAACATATAAATAAAAATTCAGTGGCCTATTTGTATGTTGAAATAAACGCAATTTACTATATGCATGCGAACATACGGTAACAACATCAACATGACTATTTTTTATATAAATTTGTCTGTAAACAAACCGTGTGTCCAAAAGTATCTACATAATATTTTATTGTAAATTTTACCCGGCCGCCGCGATACAAGCTCTGCTTAGTGCAGTGTTCACTAGTTTCAGTTAACTTTCTTTTTCTTCTGGCAAATAAATTTATTAGATAGATATATAGATATACTTTATTGCACAAAACTTTACAGAAATAGGTTTTACAGATTGATTATAGTACAATTTAGGCGGTCTTATCGCTAGAAAGCGATCTCTTCCAGACAACCTTAATGTAGAGGAAATAGTAGATGGCGAGAAATGGGTACGGCCGTGCAACATTAATAAAGTTTTATTTCTTGAATTATATTCATAGTATAGCATGATAAACATACATCAACTCATAGATATATAACATAATATATATATTTATATATGTATATATACAAATAAACATAATTATCAAATACAAAATGAATTAATTTTATTTATTTATTCTTCTCCTTCTTTTTTACAATTTTTATCTGATTGTTTGTGCCGACTATTCTCTGAACTGGGTGGACCAATTTTGACGAGACTTTTATGGGCAGGTAGCTGATGTAATGAGGGGTAACTTAGGCTACTTTTATTTTACAAAAAACAAATAAAAAATCCGAAAAACTAAAGAAATCGCGGGCGCGGCGCAGCTAGTTACAAATAACAATTAGTGCCAAGCCCTACGAAAGCGTCTCGCGGCGTCGCAGTGTCTGCGCGCGCGCTCCGTTCACAATTAGGGATGTGACTTGGAGAATAAAAACATCGATACTAAATCATCGTTTTTTCTGTATTCAAAATAAATCAATTTATAAAAATCGATTAATAAAAATTAAAAAGCGATTAACTTAAAAAAATAATATTTTTTTTCCTCTTCATAATGTTAATTATTTCTACATTATCTTAAAATTAACAAGTCAATTGACAATCAGTTGGGTTTGAAATTGGAAATAGTTAGTTTTTTGCATCAAACAAGTAATTTAGTAGGATAGTGGTATTAATAAAAATTTCGTTAGTAAATAATAAGTAATCGATTTTTTGTGTTGAGAAAACCAATATTAAAAATTGATTTAAGTAAAAGAACTAAAACTTTATTATTTATTTTTTCAAGGTTATATATAAAACTCTTGAATCGTCATTGAATACAATGCAAAGTGATTTATTTTCCGGTTCGAAACCTATATCTACCGAAAAAAAAACCGGTAAGAAACTCAGCGGATCAATTACAGTAGCCGTATCTAATTTATCGCTGTGTAGTTCACTTTGAACCAAGTCATATACTTTTGTTTTGATAAGTGATGAAACAATTAAGTACTCAAGTAAGTACTTACTTTCGAGAGGTAAGCTGGGGCATACCAGTTCTCAAAGGTGGCACAATCGATTAATATAAAAATCGATTATTTATTCACATCCCTGTTCACTATCGGTCGATCTTATCCGTCGATCAGACCGTCTATCTGCTAGACACAGTTCATTCAACTCGCCTTGTGGAACATTTGCGCGTCCATTCGTGATCGTAATGTCAGCTGATTGAACAGTTTTGACGGCTAGGGTTGCAACGAATGACAAATTGTTGGTTTGCCAAACTTTTTTAGTATTAATTATTAAATGTTCGCTAAAAACAATGCTCGCAGAATTATATTAGTAGCTCATTGATTAGCGCGTTCAAACAGATTCTACACCTACCAATACTAATCAATTTTTTATTTTTATAGTACGTTACACCGTACTAGCGAACTTTAAATATTAGAAATAGAAAATTCTTATCTTCCCTTGCGGTACGGGAATCGAATCCACGACCTTCACGTATCGCGCGTGCTGCTTAATTGTTTTATCACTCATCAAAACAAAGTATCTATATGACTTGGTCGAAAGGGAGCTGCTATAGCAATAAGTTAGATACTGATACTGTAACTGATCTGCTGAGTTTCTTACCGGTGTCTTCTCGTTAGACATAGGTTCCGAACCGGAAGTAGAATCACTTTGTATTGTATTCAATGACGATTCAAAAGTGTTATATGTAACCTACTTGAATAAGGAAATATTTGAGTTGGAGTTTGAAAAGGGTGACATGCAATAAATAAATAAAATACTCGTATATTCCTAGCCAGAAATCCTACAAACGCGCTCAACTTTTTCCAATCAATCGCCAATCCCCATTTAAATTCCATCTTGTTTACAAATAAAGCCATTGCCACACTCCAGGATCTATCGACGGCCAGCGGAATTCTCTCGGCGATAGTGTACCCGTGTCTTTAAATGGAAACGCGGTTATAATAACGCGGCGAGTTCCCACAATAGTTGGCGTGAAATCGTGCACTGACACGCAGAATGCTGTCCGGATCGCTTTCTTGCCGCGCTCCCGACAATCGCACCAGCCCCCTCAATTCAATCAGTTTCACCTCAAACATTCGACGCGAGTCGCTGTCGAGTTTGTCGACAGTTTTGTCACCTGAGCGACTTCCGATCGAGTTGCTGCCATTCTGATGCGATAGTTTTTTGTTTTATTTTATCTCGTTCTGCTGTTGATATCTGATTCTCGTTAATGTTCGCTCATAAATCGTCTATTGGTATTTGAGTAGTTCATAATTTTTAATACTTGATGGCGCTGTACGCTCCTAGAACGCGATGACACTATTTTTCCGGGTTATAGGGTCACGAACTAATTTGAATAAACGATTAGGGGTGAGAGCCTTCCGCTCTCCTGTAAGCTCGGCGAAGACGAAAAGGCCATCTGCGGTCATCATCTATATACACCGTGACTTTTTAGT
The DNA here is from genome assembly GCA_037074685.1 of Glyphodes pyloalis. Classification (NCBI taxonomy): domain Eukaryota; kingdom Metazoa; phylum Arthropoda; class Insecta; order Lepidoptera; family Crambidae; genus Glyphodes; species Glyphodes pyloalis. The sequence goes on along the minus strand of JAYKKO010000010.1, from coordinate 16,414,694 downwards.
GGTTGTTTTCCCGCAGTAAAATCATTATATCTGAGTAGTACAATAGATTTGTGCAGGGTTTTTTTATGCAGATCAAAAAATAGCAATTTTATGATAGTGATAAACTAAACTCGAAAGCAACCTCGAACCAATAGTAGGAGCCGCGCCGCAGCTGATCGCCGGCCGGCCGGGTCATTGCCTCTCGCGCTTATCAATTCGCTGAAAACTCACTATTCACTAACAAGTGATTTCCATTTTCCCTTCATACTTTAACGGGCTTAGGACCGTCGTAAATACTTTTATCCATACTTAACTACACACGACATAATTTTTTTATTTTGTAATCAAGATTATTGCCTGAAAATAATAATTTATTACTGAATTAGGCAATAAAGTATTTAAGGCGTATTTAAAAAATAGAAATCAACCTACTTACAATGATTTTAATTACCTAACCTAATATCCCTATTTACAAATGTACAAACAAATACTTACACTTCCCGGTAACGGAGTAATTGTTCAAAGTGTAAACCACTGCGTTCTACACACAATCGTGTACGTTTTAATTGATTTGCTTTCAATTTCAATAATGTGTTTCTATCACGTCTAACCACATCAAAAGCGTCCACTATCGCACTTTTTAAGGCGTCCCGAGTTTGGTACTCTTCCCGATACACAATCCGCTTAACCTCAGACCACAAATAAAAGTCCAACGGAGTAAGATCCGGGCTTCGTGGTGGCCACGGCACTGGCCCGCCGCGACGGTTATGATGTATTCGTCAAGCTCCAAAGAATAAATGGCCGGGTGACCTCTGCCTTGGGCATGAGCTGGCGTCTGGAACTGCCCGTGATCGAGTAATCGCTGGGTTGCGGCTACGATCGTCCGAGCCTGTGGCACTTGCGGGTTCAGAACACCGCGAAGACAAAGGGACTCCATATGCTGCGGCTGCGTAAAGCCGACGAGCGGCATGCGAATCATAATTCGCTCTCGCGTACAATTGCACCATAGCGACGTAGGTACTCCACGACGTAGGTAGGTTGAAAAAACGTAATGGCGATCACTTTTGGCGGCAACAATTACAGCGCACTGGGGTTGATTGAGTAGTTGCGCGGGCGGCGTTCGCGGTGCACTGGAGTAGAAATGAGTGAGTGAGACAGTCGCACGAGCGCTGCGAGCGGTGCCTTTGTGCTGTGTCGTTTGTCACGAGGCGGTTCGTTTCGCGGAGCGCGTGCGTTGCAGTTTATGCTGTATTGCTTAGAACTTAAGAGATTTTTTTGTTTAAAGAAGGTTTTCGTGCAGAAAGAAGTACCTCCGTACGTCAGAATCTCGGAATATAACTATTCGTTTCTCACGCTTTCGAGTTGATGATTATTTTTTTGATTAATTGAAAACTAAAATATTATTATTTAAAAAAAAAACTCGCACTATTCGATAGTGCTACTAAAGGTTAATCGTTCTGCTGCGGGAAAACAACCACTAAAATGTCACGGTGTATAGTCAGACAGGAAAGAAAATAAACTATACGGTTCAGTTATTTGAGTGGGTTTTATAAGTCCAATGGCATTGAACTTCCATTGTTTTTTCTCAATAACTTGTATGTTTTTTTTCAGTTTTGTTCAGAGTTTCGTTAGCTTAGTCTGTCAGTTTCTTTCTCCGATTAATAGGACATGTTTTAAATCTAAACCAATATTTTAATGCTGAAGGGTTTGTTTGTTTGAACGCCCTAATCTCATAAAATCCTGATTCGAATTATTTTGTTTGGTTTTGGATAGTCCATTTATCGAAGAAGACTTTAGGCTATATTACATAACACTGCGACCAACAGAGCCATAGAATCAGTGGAAATTGTGAAATCCGTTTTTTTTACGCTAGAATAGAATGCGTGCAAAGCCGCGGTAAGCTGCTAGTCTCTTTATATTCATTAAGCTCAAACGTATTCGAACCAGAATCTCTACTATATTATTCTGTGCCTAAACATCCAAAATAAGATGATTCTGATCCATTGAAACTTGTAGCTTTTTAAAAGAAAATAGTATTTTTATTCCTTTGCCCATTCAAACATTTCTGCTCGAGTTAACAAGGTATTAGCGGCCTGTTTTTGCTCTGGTATTTGATTCCATCTCGGACATTTATTACGAAATCCGAGCCAGTAACAAGAATGGCAACAATTTAGTCTCTCAAACTGTCGGTGATCAAGTAATTGCTACTGTGCGAAATCTTATCTCTTGTATTGTGAATTATGTGGATTGAAATGTTTATTTATTCGTGCACAAGTTTAAATCACGAACTGTTAAAACGTTTAAACTACTTCATAGTAGTCTCACGGTGAATTGAACGATTGCCAATCATGAGTCTTGATTGGCAAAGTATTCCCCGAGAGTCATAGAACTATTCATAGATTCTGCTTTGCTTATTGGGTTGCCTAAAACAGGAATGCAACTAGGATCACACTCAAAATTTTCAAAGGTTGCAAAACTTATTACAATGTTTAAAGATTCTTAAGTAAAGAAAACACATCGACAATCTTGCGTTTGTAGTATATCTCTTCTATCTCCTATTGGAGATGAGAAACTACACCAGCTTGAGGCTTGTAGACTCATCTCTTGGCCTGGTAAGGATAACTGTGCACATTGTCACATATGATGCTTGTATGGGTATATACAATACCATACACAGGAGTCATTCGTTTTGATGATGAACAGCTGTTAGAACGGACTGGCCCCAAAGTGAAGCTCAAGCTGCAGGTCCATTGCCAACAAGTAGCTGCAACTAGCATGTCATGCTTATTATATAGGAGTATGAGGAAATAGAAAAATTTCATCTCATCTTCCAGTATGGGTATCGAAGACTTAAGGTAATGTATATAAACGTATAATAAGTATAATTAGTAAATAATAATCAGGATTCAGAAATCACATACACGGGTCTAATCTTAAAGTAAGTTGCTTAAATACTTGTCTCATAGAAAGCAGAACCAACGGTGGCAGCACAATATATATATATTTAAGTAAATACCAAGAAACAGAACTAATATAGATGTTTATCACATGAATGCTTCCTCTTGTCTGGATATGGAACCCACAACCCTTGATTCAACAGTCGAGAGCACTACCCTACCAACGAGCCCGTCAAAATTCTGAAGAAGTATACTATCGCTATTTCAAACCATAGGCTTCGTAAAACTAGTAGAACATTCGTGGGATTAAGTATAAAAATATTCAACAAGTTACCGCAATGTATTATTGACTTACCTATGCATAGATTTAAGATCCATATTAAATCATGTTTAATGCGAAAAGGATATTATAAACTTGATGAATATTTAAATGATAAACATATATGGACATGATTGTCTGTTTGCTCGCACACCATAGTTTTAAATTCTCTAGCTCTAAACATTGTAATGATTAGGATAACTACTAAGTTTCTTGCCGGATTCTTCTCGGTAGGATTAGGTTCTGAACCGGCTATAGCTTCAATTTTGGTTTGTGTTCATTCTGACGATGCATAAGTGTTACTTGTAACCTACATGAATAAATGAATTGACTTTGACTTTGTTAAGCTCAAATTCCAACTCAAATCCATTTCACCCCGCAGCTCTTCGAATAACAGTGTTGAAGTTTAGGTCTGATAAAGCGTGGCTGTTTAAGATCTAGACGCTAAACAGTTCGCGAAACTGATACTCAGTTGGACCTAACTCATTTATTATCCGTCCGTCGCTACCGTCCCGGAGGTGTCGGGTATCTGGAGCGAAGCGGTTCTGTAATGATAAGTTTGCGTTCGTTTGGATTTCACGATTGATTTTCGTTATCATTTTGTTTGCAGCTTTGTTTATCCATACTAATATTATAAATGCGAAAGTAACTCTGTCTGTCTGTCGGTCTGTCCGTCTGTCCGTCTGTTACTCTTTCACGCCTAAACGGCTGAACGGATTTTGATGAAATTTGGTATAGGTAAGTATACGTTGAATCTCAAGAACGGACAAATACCACCTTTGAAAGTTTATATGGAAAAATGTTTATTTTTGAAGTTTGAGATATGAAATTTGGCACAAATATAGCTCGAAACTTGGATTAAAATATCGACTAATTTTTGTTTCGAATATTAGGGGAGAAAGGGGTAAAACCGACCATGAAAGGATGTAGTCCACGCGAACGAAGTCGCGGGCACAGCTTGTACAATATAATAACAACAAGAGGGCGTTATCCAATTACAAAAGGGATAATATATGTGAAATTTTTGCGTGTCTTTACGTGGTTGGGATCAGTTTGTTACCATTTTTCTGTTCCAATGTGCACTATTTTTGTAATATTAAGTTTATTTTTCCGCAACTGTATGTGTGTGAATCTAGGAGCGTTTGTCAATGTCCTGGGTTGGACTCCTTTGTAAAATAGAATTTTGAATTGCACTTTAACTTAGAGGTAACCTTCATCAAATTTATTTCTTTTTTTTTTGTTCTTATAACATCAGGCCAACACAGAAAATCGTTCTAGTCCCATCGTTGGCACTCCAATATAATGCTGAGCTGAGAGTATGAGCCACTTATGATTACCTAATGTGTTATTATTAAAGTAGATTTAAGTATTTTTGGTGCATTCATCTCCTTTCTTTCTTTTAATTAGGAAAAGCCTAAAAAATAAGTGAAAGCCAGCGCTCAATTACACATTTATCAACATAATTTATGACATTTGTACCAAAACACATGCTACAATGTTTTGGTCCTTCGCGCCGGATAGATTACACAAACATCAACGACCCCAGCACAGAATGAGTTCAAAAGGATAAAACCACTTAAACATTCATAAGTTTAATTGGAAAGAGTCTGAACGGAAGAGGACCGCGCTTCAATGTGGGCTCTCCATTGAAACTAATTGGTGTTTATGGTCTAAGCTAATTCGTAGAAACGCAATTGTTGTGAAGATAGCGTGTGTACGCGCCCTAATTTGCTAATTGCGTAAACAGGCCGACTGTGTGATGTTGAGTGTTGTAATAAACAAAGGAAATAGTGTATTGGGTGGTGTGCCTAGGGCTCATTTTTGTGTAATTATCTTGGGAATTATTTTCTTTTCTTCTTCTTTTATGTTAACGATATGTATATGATCATGACGAATCATCACGAACTATTTTAATATTTAAGTAATGTTTATTGGTTAAGTACCCATTTACCCACATTGACATTATCATACTATGTAAACAAGAGATTAAGCTACTTTATGACCATTCGATCGTATGTCGATTTCAACTGATATCTTAATAATACGTAACACAACTAAATGACCTTTTAAATAAGAACAGCTTATAAGAGTACTATATTGGTTTCTTGCTTTTTTCTGACTAATGAATAATCCTTCTTTAATTAATGTCAATATTAATAACAGTTTCGAAATCTGAAGACACTACGTTAAAACAGTGTCTCTATTATTAATGATAAATAAAATGAACATACATACATAAAAGTAAACAAAAAACACCCATATAGTTGAACACAGAACCTCCTAATATTTTGAAGTCGGTTATCAAAGATATGTTAATTGACCATGGTGCAAAAGCACATGACAAAAACTCTTACATTTCATTTTAAGTTCTTATGTCCACCATATAAGGTACAAAGCCCCAAGTGTACTGTATGTAAGTATTACGTACTTTCGGCTTAAATCTGCTTCCATTAATTATATAAACAAAATTAACATAATACAATTTTAAACAGATGCCACCAAAACAGTGAAACAAACCGTAAATATGAAGGATTTGTCTATTATTAAAATCCCATATGTTACATAAAAGTATAGCTCATGTTATACCGAAGAAAGGATTTGTTTGGCCGCCTCTGCGCGGGAGAGCGGCATAAATAGATGCTATCGTGGGACACACGCGGTAATAGGGATGGGACCATTTTATCGATAGTACACACCGGGAATCTCCGGAGAGGAAAATACGTTTTAAAAAATTATTTTGAATTTCTTTAAGCCTCACAACGAAAATATTATGAACTTTTCTCTTGTATTTATTGTTTAAGGAAATTTAAATCAAAACGAGTCAAGAACAAGTATATAGTATGAAAGTACATTTTGTTTATTTTCAACAAACGAGGCGGTCGGAGAGCACCCATTTCTCCTTTGGTGAAAATAAAATTATAGTTGTATATGTTTTATTAATAAGAATTATTATTGAGTAGCAAACCACAACGAAATCCATAAAAATGATTTCAATGTCCTTTGATTTGTCCTTAGGACGAATTTCCGTATTTTTCATTAAATACATTTTAAGTTGGTACGGAACAGCCAGCCACTAGCTTTTATCTCATTTAATAGTAAGCTATTCCTACCTATCCCAAAATATGAAGGATCAATTTCGTTCCTGGATTACTTTCTATTTATTTCCAACTTCAAAAGTAAAGACAAATTTCAAAACTGTCCAAATTCCTTTAAATATAACTTAAAAATTATAACTCTGATTTGATCTTTTGCCGATACAATTATATCGATATTGAATTGAAACATCCCTAAATCGAACTAAGCACAGTGGGAACCACTGGTGGCGCACTATAAATAAAGCAATCGAGCTGTAGATAAAATTGTGAAATGATTTGGCGAACGTTGCAGAACTATGAAATCTTAGCTGCTGTTTACTGAGTGGTAGTACTTCAGTGACAAACACGTTTTAATCACAGGACACGTAAATAAATAATGATAGTAGATAAACATTGGACAACATTACATAAATTGCTCGGATTCTGTGGTAAGTAGCTGAAGCGCTTGTTTTACAGATACAGGTACCGTCGTTATTACTGATAACAACGACAGTACCACAACACCCAGATCCGAGCCAATATAGAAATGTTCGTGTCACATATTGACCCGACCGGGGATCGAACCCTGGACCTGAGAGATGGCAAGACGTAATCTTACCTATTTGTTTTTTTTATTTTATGATACTCTCCAAGTTAGTCGAACACTACTGTATGGCGAAATGACTGAATCGGTCAGTGACATTCGTAGCAAATAAAACCTAAAAAATCGTATTTGTAAAACCTGTAACATAGTATGAATAAAAAGTAACGACTCCATATAGTAAAGGGACCCGTAAACTTTTACGCTTATGGCTTAATTTAAACAAAAGAGATGGAATAACCAAGATACCTGTTATGAACGGCAAAACGATTCGAGAAAGGGCTTCCGAAGTTGGCGCACATTAATCGCATGTTGAATCACTACATAGTATAAAATAAAGTCGCCTTTTCCGTCCCTATATCCCTATGTGCGCCTAAATCTTTAAAACTACGCAATGGATTAAAATGCGATTTTTTTTAAATAGATAGAGTGATTCAATAGGAAGGTTTTTATCCCTACTAATATTATAAATGCGAAAGTAACTCTGTCTGTCTGTCTGTCTGTGTGTCTGTTACGCTTTCCTGCTTAAACCTCTCAACCGATTTTGATGAAATTTGGTATAGGTATACGTTGAATCTCAAGAACGGACATAGGCTACTTTTTATAAGAAAATAAGGGGGGGAGGGGGGTAATACCACCTTTGGAAGTTTATATGGAAAAATGTTTATTTTTTAAGTTAGAGATATGAAATTTGGCACAAATATAGCTCGAAACTTGGATTAAAATATAAGACTACTTTTTTCGAATATTAGGGGGGAAAGGGGTAAAACCGACAATAAAAGATAGATAGATACACTTTATTGCACAGAAAATTTACAGAAATTGGTTTTACAGACATATTTAAGTACAATATAGGCGGTCTTATTACTAGAAAGCAATCTCTTCCAGACAACCTTTAGGTAGAGGAAATAGTAGACATCGAGAAACGGGTACAAAGGATGTAGTCCACGCGAACGAAGTCCCGGGCACAGCTTGTTTGCAATAAATAATGAAAAAGTCAATATTTCTAAGTATTTACATTACATTCGTGCGAAGCCAGGGCGGGTCGCTAGTGGAATAATAACTGAAGATTGAGATTGGACTATAGAGTCGCGCTATTGCTGAGATCGCGGACTGGATTCCCGGCCGGGTCAATATGGAAAACAAACTTTACTAAATTGATTTGTTGTTATTTTGTTGAATCAATGCAATGTACGATATCTTAATATCAAACAAAAAAAAATTGGGCAATCTGAAATTTAATGGTGTATCATTCTATATAAGAAGCTTTTTTTTATTTACTGGTAACAGTTAACTTTTACTTGAAAATTGAAAAAAAGAATTTTAGCTAAAACTTTACAATATAAGTGGGATAATAGTCAAGACCAACAGCTTGAAGTGAATGCCAAAAGCTTGTTACCTCTTTTCGGTCAATTAATAATCCATGTACAGACAGAACATACAATCATTATATAATTTCCTGTCCTAATGTTTCTTTAAATGTCTTGTGTTTTTTGTGTTTAACATATTCATGGAGTTTATAAATTTTCTGTAACGTATTCGTGGCTGAAAATGTATTTCTTTCTTTCATTCTTGTAACAATACATGTATGTCAAAAGGCCTAAGTTCATATTATTTTCCAGCCACTGCGATCGGTGCATACCAACTTCAAAATTACTTAATCCAAGCTTCAAAGTAATCGAAAGATTTGCATCGTCGTTAATACGAGCTTTATCTCGAACAAGCGAAATTGCCAACAAAAAACACAATAAAACCGAAACCACGTCTAAATTCGGGAATACAACAAGCAATAAATAAATTGCGATAAGCGATAATAAACTTGTCAAATGGGAGTTGAACTTGCGATCTGAGGGTTCTTTTTCAGTTAACTTTTTTCTTTTCTTTTAAATAAATTTATATTGTTCTAGAAAATCACTCTAATCAACTGGTTTTAAAACTAAGTCAGTAAAACATTAATTCATCGAAAACTTCTAAAAAGATTATATATTTTTTTCTACCTGACTATCGATGATGGCTGGCTGCGAAGCCCTGTCATCTTCACCGAGTTTTCGGGGGAGCGCAGTTGGCTCTCACTCACCTCTTTAATTATAAGACACCTCTTAAATTTTAAGCTAATTAGATTTTGTATGTATCGAGCCCTACTTATATAAACCGCGGAAAATCTCGTCATCGCGTTGTAAACTAGTACAGTGCCATCTATTAACAAAAAGTGGAAGTTTCTTGTTGGTACTAAATTGTTGGTACATTTGCTGCAGAAAAATATGACGAATAATAAAATTTCATGTTGAAGATTCCTATTTAGACTAAACTTAAATTAATATTGAACGGTTGTACACTAAGGTTTTCCCTTGTACAGACAAAAGCAACAATGGGTTTTTTTGATTCCTTGATGAGAGTCTGACATGATTTTTTACTTTTTTCTATTCCGCCATCTTGACTTAGTCTCTCTTTTCTTTTTTTCTTTTATCTTGTCAATCTTTATTTGTCTTTTGTTCATTTCAAATACATTTTCAATTACCCTATTCCGAGTTCCTTTCTTTTCCATTCCCTCCGTAAAAATGGGTCTAGATTGGTAACCACGAACTATTATATTTACAATCTTTATTTTCTTTTAAGGAATAGATTCTTGCAAATAAAGCTGGTTAAATAAGTAAAATATATTGTTAATTTGAATAAAATTACCTTGATCAAGTGATAAAGCGCGCTCATAATTCCTCGACCGATTTGATAGTCGGGCAAATGCCGAACGATCACTAATAACATTATTTATGACTCCGAATGGGTTAACCTGTGATTAGGCTCTTGGAAAGTTATGGTCAGATGTGATAGCTGTGACATAATTTGGGTCAGAATAAAAATTGACACAAATGTTTTTGGGATCAACGCTATTTTTTTCAAGTCGAACGCCTTCAATGACCTAGTGGCTTCTGATTATGTTCTCGGATTCTTAAGTTTGATTTCAGAGCTGATTTAAGTACTTCATAACATACTTGTCCAGAAATCAAAGTTATTTTGATAACTAATCTGCAATAGGAAAGCGGACTAAAAATAGATTTTTAGCTTATCCAAAAATATGGGGCACTTATCTTTGCATTTTAAACCTACTCATAAAACAATAGGAGCGAAAAATCGATAAAAAAGTAGCCAGTACGCGAGCGAAGCCGCGGTAGGCCGCTAGTTTATCGAATAAATCTAAATTGTCGTAGTTTTATACTAATATTGAACTCAATTTGAATACTACTTAATTTTTTAAACGCATATGAAGATTATAAATGTTCATTAAGACGGACAGGACTTGTAAGAAAATTTGCAAAAAAGTAAAAGAAAGAAACAGTTATATGTATTAAATGGATGTGCCGTTGTATCGACCGTTATTCATTTTGTTGAATTTATGTTTTTTTTTCAACTGGCTTCAAAACAAAAACCCGATTCATACATTAGACCCAAACCGTCCTCAAAACTTTAGAGATGAAACGAAGCTATAAACGTTTTGAGTCAGGGTTAAAAAGACCCCAAGACTTTTAAAGTGTCAAATCGTATGCGCCTGCGCCATTGCTCGTAGGAGAGTAAAAGCGGTTTATTTGGCTTCTTTTTACTATGATTTATGAGAGCCATTTGAGTTTCAATTTTTATTTGTAAATCTTTCTCTTGACAGGTTCTTTGCGAGCTAAGATTTAAAAGTGTAGTAATTGAAATTATTATTGCTATTTATTGTGTTCGTACAAGATTGCTATCTACAAAGATTTATGGCTACAAAGTTATCATTCGATTAAAATCAATGTTTTGATACAAATATCGGTTTGTTTTGATTATATACGAAGGATAGATTTTGGTAATTATTTTTTATGTGATTTTTAGAGCAGAGTACGGGAGTTTTTAATGAAAATTCCGTATTGAACTCTCAGGATGAAGTATGATCACCTATTTTAATATATTTTTATTCACCATATATTTTCCTCGAACCCGTTGTAATTTAGAAATACTCAAAGTCAAAGTCAATATTTTTTATTCATGTAGATAACATTTGTGAATACTTATGAATCGTCTCTATACATTGCAAATGAAGCTACCTCCGGTTCGGAACCTATAACTACCGAGAAGATACCGGCAAGAAACTCAGTAGTTTTTTTTACAATTAAAAAGCTAAACTTATTACTTATTTTGCACCAAGACATACAGTTAGTTTGTCAGTTGGAAAAAAAAAAGTATATAGTTATTGAAATAAATAAAATAAAAACATTTAAAATAAAATAACTGTAGGGCTTCATGTGTGATATTCAAATACATCATTTTTGTACATTTTGACCTATGCTTCTGTGTGGTTCTGTTAATCTAACATTGATTGAGAAAACTTATTAAAATAATATACAACGCGTAAGTACAGGCGATCAGACTAGTTAGTGATCCACGCTTTCTTATCATTAATATACTCTTCTACTTTGTAATAGCCTTTTTTCAAGAGACTTTTTACATTCGATTCCCTCCCTGTATTATTACAGGTACTTTTTGTTTCGCAATACTTTTCAGGTGTAGGTATTTGCAATATATTACCTATCCTTATTAAATACAAAATTAGTTAAATGGTCTAGATAAGATGTTTAGGTCGTTATCACAATTCTTCTTTTTGCATCATAGCGTTAATATCGCCTGCATTTATTACGAGATTCAGAATCTCTTGAATAAGCTACCGAAAGCCTACATGATTCACGATATGAATAGAAAACCTAGAATATTTGGACCATAATTACGTACAGAATTAAGTACGGAACGCATCATTCTTCACAGACAATCAGGAGCTTCAAGCATGTAAATGAAATTGCTTCCACAGGATTCGAACTTATGACCTCTGGGTTTCAGAGCTCACTGGGCCAACTGGATTCAATATTCGTGATCAAAGTATAGGTTGTTGTTCAATCTTATATCTACCATTTCTTCCACATAAAGGTTGTCTGGAAGAGATAGCTTGTTAGCAATAAGATCGCCTCAATTGTACTTTAATATGTCTTTAAATTTTCTTTCCAATGAAGTGTACCTATTTATTTTTGTCTGTCTATCTTAAATGAACTGCTTGCTACATCTGTTATTTCACCATAGCATCGAGCAAAAAATGATGAGTAACCATCGACATGGGTATCGATAAATAAAATTCATTTCTATGCAAATGACTCGATATTTCATGTCATCGACCGTGCGTAGGCCGCGTCCCGCACACCCATCCTATTAGTTCGCGGTAACTGTACCGCGAATTTGTAGAAAGTAACGTGATGTATTGCCAATTTAATAGTATAGAGTTTAGGGTGACTGCAAACATACTTAATGTCTTTGGCAGTACGATGATTATATTATCATTCAGCTGTGCCCAAAACTAATTTTGGGTTAGTTAATTGTATTAAATTACATTTCGGTTATTTCAGATAGTAGCATCCATAAATCAGTCAGCAAAAATTCAGAATAAAACCACAAACAACAATTAATTTTACTAAACATTAAATTAAACAAAACTTATCATGAATAAACATCTACATATGATAAGAAGATGTTTTAATTATCTTCAGAGCACGTGTTGATTCGATATTATTTTCGTTTACTAATATAAAGGGACAGTATGTTAACCGTTTCAAAAATTTGATCATGAAATTGTTTTAAGTCCTATGAGTTAGATTTGTATCATCCCGTCACGCTTGCTTCATATCATGTAAAGTAGCAAAATCCTATATACATGATGTGTATTACGTCTTCCATGTCCATGGCATCACCAACAAGGCGATAAGGCCCATCTGGAGAATTTAGTGGGTTGCCCTTATCAGGACAGGGAGTCCCACACACGCCGTCACTTCCCTCGGATGACGGTACTGTGCATCAATGCATTTCCACCCGAACAAAATAAAATATTGTACGAAATGACGGGACCACACCATCTGTTGACAGTTGGAGCTTTTCCCTTTCATCTGTTTAATTATCAATTAATCAATCAAATATTTTTATTGATATAGATCACACAAGTAGTACTTATAAATCGTCTCTTTACAAAGCAAATTAAGCTTCCTCTGGTTCGAAACCTATAACTACTGAAGAAACCGGCAAGAAACTCAGTAGTGTTCTTTTACAAATAAAAAGCTAAAGTAATTACTAATTTTGCACCAAGACATACAGTTGGTTTGTGTTTGTATTAGGTGCACACGTGAAAATATTTCGACTAGGAACAATATGTGACGTCCTCTTGTAGCTGCCCTAAGCCAATATCTGCTGCATCACTCAAACATATGGTCAGCATTGAAACAATGCAGCTGCGATCGGCTGATAAAACTATCGCAACAGGAGAACAACCGGACGATCTGTAAACATCTCGCGCTGATCGGTGCGAGATATAGCTTCGACATTGCTTTGTCTTACTAGTTAATATGCTAGGGTCAAAGCTTGCCAGGAAGAATCTGACTGTTGATGTTTTCTCTAATGTTTGAATTATGAAAAATAGTCTTCTCTTTAAGAGATTTCAACCCACATACACAAGAGTAGTATAACTTGAGTCATGATCTTCTAACTGGGGTATTGCAAAATGGTGTTGGGTCTTATTTATTTATTTATTTAAAAACTTTATTGCACAAATAGGTACAACAGGTGGACTTAATGCTAGGGGCATTCTCTACCAGTCAACCCTTGGGTCATGCAGATAGTTTGTATATGGGTGCGGTAACATGGGAGAAAAAAAAAGAAATCATTTTAAACAACAATAAATTAAGCATTAAAAATAACATTGCGGTATCTTTTAAATATACGATAATAATACACATACTATATAAATTAATTAGAATATTACAATTTTCCGTTTCTTTAAAATATTGAAGTTCGCATGTGGCTTGCGTAGTGCATTTTGCATGCATTTTAAATACGATAAAAAACTATTAATTTATTTTTGTGCAACTGTTAGGTTTATAAAAAATGTAAGACACATTTTATAGCAGATTTTTTACGAAATAGTGACGTAAAACACAACTCCACTGAACTATGATTGTATTTATGCTTATTATATCTCCCCATAAGAGGACTTGAACTATTTATTAATTTGTACATAACTGGCTTCGTGAAATTGAAAATAGGAATACCCAATTTGAAACTATAAGAATAATATCATAATATGTAGTTTGCAAAGAAAAGATGGAAATAAACAAGTGAAAATAGAAGTCTTTTTTTGGAAAAATGCTAACATAATAAAAATATTATGTGGCTTGATAGCGATTAGATACTTTGTAAGAAATCGTTTTGAAAAAAAATGTCTCAATTATTGAGGAACATTTATTCTGGTATAAGACCACACCTTCGGACATATTCAACATTATAAACCATACGATGGAAAGTCACCGCAATAAATACGGATTTCGTATAGGAAACACATCATAAATCCATAACAGTATGTCATTTAACGCTACATGTCATATGAATGACATATGACCGCGCCCACGAAGCGAAAAAACGATTTCTATGAGACGCGCAAGCAAGAACATATTTTACTCATCAACATAATTGATTTTCTTATACATCAATATGAATTATGTATCGATCAAAATATCATTATGGTTGGAGCTCGAAGTAGAAGCAGGTAGCGATTTACAAGCTTTAAACGGAAGGATTTATTACATAATTTCATTCAATTTTAAGAGAGGTAGGGCATAGCGATTTATCGCTAGAACTGGAGCAGCCCGACTGGTGAAATACCTCCACCTTACAGAAGACCGCAGCCAAATAACAATCACTTCTGTGTTGTTGTGTTCCTGCGTGTGAGTAAGGTTTCCAGAGCTCCTGGGGGGTGCTACATTAGTAGCAGGGGTCAAGCCTTCAAGGTAAGGGCGACAAGTCCAGTAACAGATTTATTATGCTGTAATTGTCACCCTTAAGCTAGGACCTCATTACCACTTAACATCAGGTGGCATGAGGTCAATCTTGAAGTGCAATATAAAAAAAAATGCACAAAAACACCGTAATTATAATTACTTTATATATAAAATGTTTGTTTAAATATAAACCTCGAGAACAACACGACCAATTCATCAATATGTTTTGTCTTAATGTCGTTTTTTGGAGACTCGAAATCTACGCGTACAAAATCATGGCCATAAAAAGCTAATAATAAATTAAACAATAATACTACCATTATAAAAAACGTGGAATTTTGTAAGAATGAATGAATAAAATGTGTGTTTGAATCAGAAAGAGTAACTAGCATACGTCTGACAAATGTTCGGCTTGGGGCGAAGGTATTATAAAATGATATTGAAGTTTCTAATAATCAATTCATTTATTCATGATGGTTACAAGTAACACTTATGCATCGTCAATGTGAATATAAACCAAAATTGAAGCATCAGCCGGATACATATTATTTTTTTTCTAAATTGAATAGTTTGCGCGAAAGATACTTCCAAAGTGGTAAAATGTGTGCCCCCACCCCCTCCTGTAACTTTTAAAGTAAGACAATATTAAAACTAAAAAATATATACGATGTACATTACCATGCAAACTTCTTTTGAGAATTGGTTTGAACGAGATCTAGTGAGTAGTTTTATTCATACCTACGTCATAAATTGTAAACCGCAATTTATCTATAATACGGACCTCAGTTACCCTGACACTGAGGATTTGTTGTCTTAGTTTTCGTATATGAATTTTTGATCTTCAACGCAAGCACACAATACCCTCTCAGTTTTCTCTTTTCTTACTACTTATTATATATATATAAATATACATATATATATTTTTTGTATTACGTTCCATACCAAATCCTTTTTACAACAATGTTGCTATACTTATGACAGTAGATACTTAATGTTATAACACCCATGCCAATGTGAGCCGAACCACTGACTCTTCAAAGCACAGGTTTTCCTATTTTGAAGGTCAGGGGAACAACCTTTTTGTAATTTCACGAAGTAATTAATTATTTAAGATACCTGTGTACTATTGTATTGTTAAGGTTTGGAAATAAACTTTTTTTTTTATTATTATTATTTTTTAATACAATCAACTCCAATGTAAACTTTTATATTATGCTGCTACAGAACCCTTCATGGGCGAGTACGAAGCCGGTTTTTAAATATTAGTAGGATTTAAGAATCTTTCATCACTTGTACCCCACCCGATATTTGCATAGATCGCGGCACAATGGCCGACGCGGCATTGCCCGCCCGTGGGCAATCAGTTTGCCTAATTGATTCACGAGGCACGACCCTGTATCGGAAATGTTTGTTTTTGCCCGTAATCTGATTTTAATTAAAAACGCCGCTTGAATATTACGGGGTAGGGTTACAATTGAATCGTTTTATTTTTTAATTGAGAACCCGGAGGTAAGCTATTGACATAAATTTTATGACTTTCGCGTTCCATTTTAAACGTTTAAATTATTTTAATGGGTCAAAACGCGACACCATTTTTGTTTAGTAGTTAATACGAACTACTTACTCCCCGACGTTTCGGTTAGGTTGCACCAACCGTGGTCACGAGCTGACTTTGAGTTCTTACCCGTCAAATTATTTAAAATATTTAAAATGCTATTGACATTTTAACACGAGTAGGTCTCGCAACATTTTTGTCACCCCTTTGCGTTAAGTAATCCTTTCGCCTTCTGTCTAGGCGAGTAACTGGTGAAAACTGAATGTTGCTTAATTATAACATAAGAATTGCAGTATACACTCAGCAACTTGTATTAGTCTTAATTTCGTTATGTTTTCCATAGGCTCACTTCCATCCGTTCGGACAAGGTCCTCCTGGTACGTAAACATTAACAAGAAACCTAACCAGTTCAGTCATGGTCTCTCTCGCTAGGTTTCAATTCTTGTGACGATGGGGGGGCTCAGCCCCATGCGTTGAGGCTGGCCTTGCCACCCAGCCTCGAAATTCACACAGGGTGAAGCCAAGACGAGGACAACGACGAGATCCCGAGGTGGGCCGTTCAGCGCCAGGCGCGGTGAGGGAGCCTGCACAGGATCCGCAAGGTATCCCTACTCCTTCACAAGAGAGCCCGGTACTCCCTATTCCCCGCAGAGATTAAAAGTTAGCGTTTCCCCTCGAGAAAAAAAGGTTATCCTAGTACTTTGGATTTATAACCAGACTGCATCCAACTTTAAAAAATAGGTTTATTTTATAGAGAAAAGCAGATTCGTTTGACCATTCATTTATTTCGGTCAGTACAGCTCCAATAGGAACGCTGGCGGTTATTAGGGCGAGCGCGCACGGTCTACTGAGTCGCGCGCACGAATGACCATCGATCGCCGGTCACGTGGAGCGGGCAATTGTTGCTTAATGTTGCGCAATGAGGTGGGAGATAGTTTTAGGAACGAATTCTGATGGTGGTAAGGCTTGTTGATAAATGGCTACTTGTTCTATACGTATTTTTTTATCTACTTCGAAAACAGGAGGTTTCTTAATTATATTATGTTATGTTTTATGTGTGTTTGAAGATAATGTCGTTAGCTATGACCTGATTTAGATAATATCTAAATCTAAGAAACAAGAAAATAAATTAATGAATCAACCAATTTCATTATTGGAATTTGAACCTTTATTGGTTCAAATCAAAACCTTCGAAACATTTTACAAAAATCTCGAAAATTTTTGTTACCTTTACATGTATATAACAGCTGCAGATTAAATAAAGACACCGATATTCAAAGAGCTCGGCCGCTAGGAAAGATTAAGAAAAGAGTGCGGTCAATCACTAGCAGTTCCATATTAGTTGTTATGATTTCGATATAAAGCCAGTCCAAAGTATATTATTTGATTCTACAATAACCATACATGTTTAACTATAAAGGAAGAAAAATCAGCAACAGTCCACCTACCAGAAACTCATTTATAGTTTAACAGAAAAATAAAACGATACTCAATACGATACGTTTCTCGATATCTACTATTTCGTTGTTTGGAAGAGATTACTTTCTAGCAATAACACCGCCTACATTGTACTCGATTATGACTGTAAAACCAATATCTGTAAATGTTTCTGTACAATAAAGTGTATCTATCTATCTATAAAACAAAATTCCACCCTTTTGCGAAATAGCTCTAGTCTTTCAGTTGCGAAAAATAGCCCGTCCTACCATCGCCATTAACTGAAGTCCATTCCCCAAGCTGAGTCACGATTTGCGCGCAATTACCAAGTGTAGTTAGGGCCTCTTCACGCGGGCGACTGAGCACAACGATAACAATTAAACCGGCATTGTGCGGAGTGCGGTCGCATTCATGTCACGCTTAGAGGTTTCCTTATGGTCGGGTGGTGGATCTGTGGAGTTAATTACATGTTAAATGTTATTGCGTATTCAGGTCAGGGAAGAATTCGTGTTCTTGAGAGATTGGGTTGATAATCAGCTTTGCTATTTGTGTACGGTTTATTCATAACCTTTATACAAGTTTAGCTTTGTAAACTTACTACTGAGTTTTTGCTGGTATCTTCTCGGTAATTATAGGAAAATCAGAGATATCCAAACCAGAAGTAGTATTTGACTTTTGGCAGGGCTTCCAAGTTTCTTGTTATTGTAACGTCCTTGATAATTTATATTTTTATTACAATGTATCTTCCTACCCAGTAACACGTTTCTAGTAAAATAATGAATTGTATATGTTATTATAAAACCACGTGCATTTAATACAAAGCTATTGATATGTTATGTATGCTTAAATCTAGTCTTCACATTTTTACTGTTTGAATATCAAATGTGAAAGTGTAAAAAGTAAAAAAAAATGTTTTTATATACACTGAATATTTATTTATTGCTGTTCACCATTACATATTATAAATTTAACAAAATTATACATAACAACAAAAAACAATAATTAAAACAAATACAATTGCAACAATATTAAAAAAAAAATTATCGCTTAAAAAGTCAATCGTTACTTTAAGAGCCCCTTCAATTTAAGTTGACTTTTTTTTTAATTTTGTTTTTTCGTAAAATCAGCTGTAATAATGAATTATTGTAATAATAATACGTAACTTACAAAGTGCAAACGTCGTGAAAAGAAAATGGCTGCTTTGATCAGTCTGCTCGTTTGTCTATTTTATATTTAAAAAACATGTTCTAATATAATTACGCTACTTAATCATACCTTTTTAATTAGTTACATTCGCTCCAGATGTTATAAAATTGGCAAATCGACATCGAAGTGGATATTACTTAAAATATTTCCTTAAAAAAGTGAACCTAATCCGATTTTGCCATTTTCCTTCCGACCCGTTTTACAAAATTCTAAAACTGGATTTCTGTGGATCTGTGCAATTGAGTCTATTGGACCATAACGAATCCATTTGACGTGTGATTGATTCCAGTCGGTTTGATATAGTCAATCATCTTTGAGCCTCTATTGATTGTACATAATAACTCGTTATGTTTGAATAGGCTTACATAATTTGATGGGTCGCTTGAGGAATATTTGGTGTATTCAGGAAAGCGAAGATAATTTGTAGCGCTTGTTATAAGGACTTAAGTTTCAATTGCTACTAGATAAAATTGATCTTGGGGTGATTTGATGTCATTAGTTTAAATTAAACTTATTAATATATCATAAATGAAAATGAACGGAAATCACGTGAAAATGCATTTTACACCATAAAAGTCTCATGAATGATTTAAAAAGATAACTCTAGTTTTTGAGGATTTTAATCACTTTTTATTAAGACAGTATTTTAGCATCAGTGTATTTATTCAACTGAAGATAGAAATAATAATGCCTAATTGATTTTGTTTTTGAGTACCCAGTTTAGATGCTGGCTTCAGTTCTCTGGTTAAAATAAGTATATTAGAGATTTTACGAATATACCTTAAGTATCACATTAATTATGAACAAAATTTGGATAGTGTGATGATTAAGCCAGTACCTATAAATTATTGTAAAGATGACTTTATTTCAGTAATTTTAGGCTTTGTCTAGTAGGGGACATTAAGTAGACCGATAATTTTACACTTTTCATGTTTCTGTGATATTGTAGCTCGTAAATGGATAAACTGATTATTTGTTTCTATAAACGGTGAATTAGTCAAAAGTGCACTTAGCTATGTGTGATAGCAATCAAATCAGTCTAAGCTACAAAATGTCGGTATAAAATTGTATTTTTCACTTGAACAGAAGTAAAACAAGTGACTCACTTCTCAGTCCGAAGTATATTCAGTCAAAAAAATTAATAACAAATAAGTAAACATTTTGCTTAAAATGTACAATTCTAAAATAAAAATTTTTTCAAACATCGTTTAAGCCCTACTTAAATGCCAACCTGTAAGAAGGTTTAATACAAAGCCTATGTAAGGTTTATAACGTAGGCAACGGTCGGATTACATATTCTGACACAACTCCCTTAGTAAAAGTATTAAATAAAAGAGTTTTACAAGAACAAGGTACTATGATAAACTTTAAATCCAAGATGACAACTATTTCAAAATGGCGAATTTTTATATTTGGAATAGTCTACGTGCCAGTTTGGGTTATCTTATGTCGTAAATATAAGCGGTAACATAAAACTGTTGGAGGTATTTTTGAATTCGTAAAGCTAAGAATACACGATTGCATTCCTCCTGTAGTTCCTTCTCACTTCAATATGCATCGACACACGTGTTCATTGTGATGCATAGCGCGCAGCTAGTTGTTATTCCGCGCGCGTCTTTTGTGTCGCGACTTGTTGCTTCGTGTAGAGATGGCCTTAATACTCTAGGAAGGTGAAGTCTAATTTATATTTTAAAGACACAAAACATATGGTATTTTTGCAGTTTGGGAGTTGAACCTACGATTAGTCTGTAGATAATAACTCATCCTGCAGAAGGCGTCAACTGTATGCTAAGGTCCGAAGATCCCAAATAGCTCGAAAGATCCCGGATTCGATTCTCATGTACGTCTACTCGGGAAACGAAGTTTTCATAAACTGGTCGCGCCAGCTTGGGCATTTATTAATTTATTTATTTATTAAAAAAACTTTATTGCACAAGTAAGTACAACAGGTGGACTTAATGCTAGGGGCATTATTTACCAGTCAACCCTTGGATCACGCAGATAGTTTGTATATGGTTGCGGTAATAGTGAAGAAAGTGCATACATATTTATTAATCAGACTATTCAAAATATCACAAAAATTAATCAATTTGCATTTCTTGTTACAGGTAAGAGCACCTAGATTGAAATGCAATATTTGCAGCTTTCCACTAGATTGAGTAAGTATAATTATCCCAATCCGAAAAACGCCCAAAAATTATTAGTGTGATGAACATTGGTGTTTATTTTGTGTCTGGGCGTTCGAAAATGTGTTTAAGTATGTATTGTAATGAATAAATAAATATAAGACAATATCACATACATTGCTCTGATTCTGTGATAAATAGCTTAAACACTTGTGTTACAGAAATCTGAAACAACGACGGTACCACAACACCCAGACCCGAGACAATATAGAAAACTTCGTTTCCCATATTGATCCGATGGGGATCGAACCCGGGACCTCAGAGATGGCGCAACGTTAAAGTCGGGCCCGCTCGCCTCACGGCTACGGAGGTCGTCAATTGTGTGCTATTGATAACACAAGTTCTTTAGCTACTTAGTTTGGGATCAGATAATTTTTTGTTATGCGGTCGGATATTTAAAGGTGTCAACGTGATTGAAACGCTTGTAGAGGCGACCATAGGCTATTCTAACCGTATTTCCTTTTGAGTTACGGAACCCTAAATTTGAACTCACGCACAAAGTGTTCCGTAACACAATCTTTAAACTCCTTAAAAATAATGTCTATATAGCCCCCGTAGTATGAGTTTTATCCATACTTCCATACTAATATTATAAATGCGAAAGTAACTCTGTCTGTCTGTCTGTCCGTCTGTTACTCTTTCACGCCTAAAGGGCTGAACGGATTTTGATGAAATTTGGTATAGGTATACGTTGAATCTCAAAAACGGACATAGGCTACTTTTTATTAGAAAATAAGGGGGGATGGGGGTAATACCACCTTTGAAAGTTTATATGGAGAAATGTTTATTTTTGAAGTTAGAGATATGAAATTTGGCACAAATATAGCTCGAAACTTGGATTAAAATATAGACTACTTTTTGTTTCGAATATTAGGGGAGAAAGGGGTAAAACCGACCATGAAAGGATGTAGTCCACGCGAACGAAGTCGCGGGCACAGCTAGTTCTGATATATATTTAAACAATCTGTGAAAATTTCAAGCTACTACCTGTTTCCTAAATACATCATGTGTAGTTGAATAAGAGCCTCCCGCTCCCCCGCAAGCTCGGTGAAGATGAAAAGGTCATCTGAGGTCATCATCCTATGTCAGTTAGAAAAAAAAACACATTTATGAACATTCAAACTGTCTCACTATCATGTTCCACATATAGCCTGATGGATGACGTACGGGCCGACAGACAGACAGCGTAGTCCTATAATACCTTTTGCAAACAGAACCCTAAGAAATGTATGAATTCGTTATCAAGGGCTACACCACCAATCATTGGCAATCAAGTTGTCTGCCTTCAGCAATGGGCTGGCGATGCGGCACACGAGACATGGCGGCGCCGCGGTAAGTGGTGGTCACCGGGTAACCTAAACGACGGACAGTGAGCAAGTTAGTGCTGCCGTCGATTCGATTGTGTGTAGATTATTAATCGATTATGCAAAAGCGGCCCAAATAATCTAACAATCGATAGTATTGATGATATCGATATAATCGACTATATCGATACCTATCTTTATTTAATATTATCGATTCAAATTGATTAATCGATTATAATGCGTAGTCAAATACAATATAATCGATAGTATCAATATCAAGTTTTGAAGCGATACTATCGATGTAATGATTTTAGGTCGTTATAATCGATTATTGACAATTATTAGATTATATATGTTTACATTAGACATAACTATCGGTTAAATCGATAATACCGATACTATCGATAGTCCAATCGATTTTTAGATTATTTGGGGTGGACACAATCGATTAATCGAAAATCGATTATCAAGCAGCTCCATGGCTGTAGTTTTAATTATTGTGCCAGTATAAATAAAGAAAAAAAGTCAATCAATGAAATATTTCTTTATTCAAGAAGGTAACATGTAGGTAGGAAACACTTTTTAATCGTCATTAACACAAAGCAAAGTGATTTAACTGCCGGCCCGGAACTTATATTTACCGAGAAGACACCGGTAAAAAACTCGGCCAATTAGTTACAGTAGCAGTATCTAACTTGTGACTATGTGTAGACCAATTTGAATCAAGTAAAGTTTTTTTATAACTGCACAGTATATTGGCTCCTCCTACCCTGATTCGCGATGACAACGGATTTGTATCCTATCAGTTAGCATCGCCATACTGGCCCGCAAGATATTTCTTCACGCTCCTTTTGAAGGAATCCATGTCAAAAGACGGAGGAAACACATGAATCGGCAACGAATTCTACTTCTTAATGGTGCGGCAAAGATATGAGTTACCAAACTTTTTGGTTCGCGATTATATGAGTGTCGTAATTTTGGTATATAGAGGTTAGTATTATCCGTTTTATCACTTCCGTGTATGTAGTTCTAAAAGGTTTTTACGACTAAACAAAATAGTTTTTATTCCAAATATTGAGGCAGTTCTAACAAACAGACGTGTGAAGAGAGATAAGCCGTGAAAGTTACTTCGACGATATTAACATAATTTGGTAAAAGCCTCTCTATCGTCCGTGTATCTTATCTTCATCTTCTATCACGATAAGGCTGGGTACAGTCGAGCGCAGCTAAGATAACGAAGATTAAAAATAAATACAAGCGTAAAAACAAATATAGAGATTTTCTGTTTGTTTCGAAAAAAACCTAAGAAAGTACCTGTTATGTATAAAGGCGACGACGATACCTACCCGCGTTGCGAAAAAAAAATAAAAAAAAAAAATTAAAATGTCTAATGCACATTTCGGGGTATTTAATAGCTTCGACCATAACGTGCTGTGTTGGAAAACATATCAGGGTCGGCTAAAACAATATTTTATCGCCAACGACATAGGGAAAGTAGCCGATCCTACGGGCACAAAACGGAAGGCGATTTTGCTGAGCGCACTCACTGAGGGAACGTATAACCTCGTGGCAAATTTAGCTTTGCCAAAAGATTTGGAGGAAGTGCCCTTTGAAGACATCCTGCAACTTTTAAACGAGCACTTTACTCCGAAACGAATTGGATTCGGCGAGCGGCATAATTTTTATGCCGCTATACAACAGCCTGGTGAATCACACGCACAGTGGGCCGCGAGGTTACGTGGATTGACCGCCCATTGCGAGTTTACGATCGTCGAAGAAATGCTTCGAGATAAATTCATCATGGGAATGTTACCGGGACCAGAAAAAGAGAAGCTGTATGCCCATAAGCTGTCGGACTTAACACTGGTAAAGGCGTTGGAGTACGCGCAGAGCCAAGAGTGCGCCCGCGCGGTGGCCGCGAGCAGCGCGGCAGTGACCAGCGCGGCAGCGACCGGCTGGGCGGAGCCCGGAGGGGTGGCGGTCGCGGCTTCCGACTCGCAGCTTTTCAAGATAACCAAGGGTGAAAGTGTTAAAGTAAAGTGCAGTGTTTGTGGTTATTTTAACCACAAAGCGTCCGATTGTAAATTCAAGAACTATGAGTGTCGAAAGTGCCGCAATAAAGGCCACTTGCGTAGAATGTGCACGAAAGTGAAGTACGTACAAGTGGATGGCGGTGATGAGGGTGAGGATGACGACGACGGTAAGTGTTATTACATTCGTTCAGTGCGAGGAGAACCTATGGTGGAATCGATTTCTATAAACCAAACAACGTTTAAATTCGAGATTGATAGTGGTTCAGCAGTAACGGTTATTTCTGAACAGTTTTTCAAATCTCATTTTAAAGGGGTACCATTGTCAACCGCGCGTAAACGGCTGATGACGTATACAGGTAGGCATATTGAATGTGTAGGGGTAGCGCATCTCCCAGTGTCGTACCTGGAACAAACGCATGATCTCGAGGTACACGTTGTCCGCCAAGGTGGTCCACCGTTGTTGGGCAGGGACTTTATTTCACGATTCAACTTGCAACTTTCACCGATTAATTACTGTTATTACGAATCGGGTATATCTATAAGTAAATTACAACAGCAATACTCACAGCTATTTTCAGATAAATTAGGCACTTTTAATAAATATAAAATTAAATTATTAATGCAGGATAACGCGAAACCTATTTTTTTCAAAGCTCGCCCGATTGCATTTGCATTACGTGAAAAAGTAGGAAAAGAAATTGATAGGTTAGTTGCATTAGGGGTCCTTGAACCAGTGGAATACTCCGAGTATGCATCACCGGTAGTACCCGTCTTAAAACGCAATGGATCGGTTAGATTATGTGCTGATTATTCGGTTAGTCTTAATAAACAGCTGCTTGTTGAGAAATACCCCCTCCCCACGGTCAACGAACTATTTTCAAAACTACACGGAGCGCGGGTGTTTAGTAAAATCGATCTTTCAATGGCTTATAACCAATGTGTACTGGATGATGAGTCACAAGCTTTAACATGTGTAAATACTCATCGCGGTCTGTATAAATATACGCGTCTAGTGTTCGGGTTAGCCAGCGCGCCGGCTATCTTCCAGCGCGTAATGGAAAATGTGCTCTCGGGGCTGGAAGGGGTTCTGTGCATGCTCGACGACGTCTGTATTTTTAGTTTTGATGAAAAATCGCACTTCGATAGACTTAACGCAGTATTTAAGCGTTTAGAAGACTGTGGGTTCACCCTTCAAAAAGAAAAATGTGATTTTTTCAAGGAGGAGATCGGATACTTGGGTCACATTATCTCGAAAGACGGAATTAAAAAAGCACCCGAAAAGGTGAAAGCAATGACTGACGCGCCGATTCCGTCAAATGTTAGTCAGTTGCAATCCTTTCTGGGTCTAGTTAACTACTACAGAAATTTTGTACCTAACACATCTTCTGTTCTGGGTCCGTTATATGACCTTTTAAAAAAGGGTTGTAAATGGAATTGGACTCAAGAACATGATTTCGCTTTTCAAACTATAAAAGACCTGCTGACCTCAGAACAGACCCTTGCTCATTTTAATCCCAACGCCAAGATTATATTGACCGTAGATGCGTCACCAAGCGGGCTAGGGGCTATATTATCACAGGTCGATGCTGATGGTGTTGAAAGGCCTATATCATTTGCGTCACGAACCTTAAACCCCGCGGAAAAAAGATATGCACAAATACAAAAGGAGGCAACTGCTATCATTTATGGTGTTGGGCGATTTCACCAATACCTATACGGAAGGTCCGAACCGTTTATATTACGCACGGATCATAAGCCGTTAATATCTATTTTCGGACCTTATAATGGTATCCCCGAGGTATCGGCAAATCGACTCCAACGTTATGCTTTGTTCCTAAGCGGATATAATTACAAAATTGAGTATATACGAAGCGGCGATAATAATGCTGATTATTTATCTCGCGCGAGCTTGCCTGTGCCTACGGGGCCGCCCGAATCCCGCCATACTGAGTGCGCGTGCACTGAACGTTGCGGCGAGAGCGAGACGACATGCGACCGCGCGACTTACGTTTGTTTTGTAGTGAATGGAACGATGCCGGTAACTTTACGTGATGTACGGGAAGCGACAAACAAAGATACGGTTCTAAATCGTGTAACAAGTCTTATTTTAAATGGATGGCCACCTAAAATTGCTGATATAAGGTTAAAGCCCTTTTATTTGTGTAGAAATCAGTTATCTTTAGAAAGTGGTTGTGTTATGAGAGGGCACAAAGTGGTCATCCCGGAGAGTTTACATGAAACAATTTTAAAGGAACTTCATTCTTCCCATCTAGGGATTGTAAAAACTAAAGCCGAAGCAAGGTCAAGGTTTTGGTTTCCAGGCATAGATCAAGCGTTGGAAAGAATGATTAGCTCATGTGATGTGTGTGTGCAATTGCGTCCGTCACCCCCCCGCGCACCCCTTTCGTGTTGGGAGTACCCTACTGGCGTTTTCCAGCGCATTCACATTGATTTTTTGGGTCCAATTAAAGGTTGCGTATATTTAGTGATTGTGGACGCACATAGTAAGTGGGTGGAAGTTTATAACATGAATCAATCGACTTCATCCAACGCGGTCATAGAAAAGATGTGCGATTATATGTCACGATTCGGAATACCGAAAACGATAGCGAGTGATAATGGTACAGCTTTCTGCTCTCATGTTTTTAAACAATTTTGTTGTTCTAATGGCATATCTCACATTACTTCTCCAGTTTATCACCCGGCTAGTAATGGCCAGGCCGAAAGTTTTGTAAAGGTGGTTAAAAAGGGAATTAAATCTTGTCTTTTATCTAACTGTACTTCAAAAGACATAAAATTAAATTTACTCCGGTACATTATGGATTATAGAAATTCGGTCCATACCACCACGGGTTTGTCGCCGGCGGAAATGGTTTTTGGTCACAAATTAAGATCTAGATTAGACCTGATCGATCCGAAACCGTCGTCACCCTCATCTCCGCCAACCGTTTATACTCG
Organism: Glyphodes pyloalis; assembly: GCA_037074685.1. Classification (NCBI taxonomy): domain Eukaryota; kingdom Metazoa; phylum Arthropoda; class Insecta; order Lepidoptera; family Crambidae; genus Glyphodes; species Glyphodes pyloalis. The sequence goes on along the minus strand of JAYKKO010000010.1, from coordinate 16,387,316 downwards.
TGTTTTGAATAAACAGTGTTCGCAATCTAAATTAAATGGATGTAATAAGACTACAATATTTAGTATAAAAGACCATGTTCTATTTAAAAAATTTATTAACAAAAATGTTTATAAATGGGGTAAAGGAACAATTACGAAAAGATTGGGAAAGGTTACTTATATGGTAAAAGATTCAAACAGTTCAGAATGTTTTAAAAGACACAAGAATCAATTAGTACTTGATAAGGGCATCCGTAACAATATAGTAATAGGAACTAATAATACTGACTTACCTGGTCCGGGTCCATCATCTGAGAATTCGCTGCCTCTCCAGTCACCGCCGCCCCTGGCGCCGGCACCGCTCCAGACTCCGCCACCGCTCCAGTCACCACTTCAGCGCCGGCCGCTCATGTCGCCGGTATTAAGCTCTGCATCTCCAACGGTTACAACTCGGCCCGAGCTGGACTACTCACCGGATAGGGGCTTAGCCAGAGGAAGGAGGGCAGAGTTATATGTTCCAGTTACATCACCACTATTGGAACAAAGCGTTAGAGATGGTTCCAGTATTGACAAACCTGGCGTTCCCGATATAACCGTAGACAGTGCTACAGCAACAGACCCAGATGAAGAATTCAAGGATGCAGTCGACTTGAATAGGACCCAGACGGACGTACGGGTTGAAGAGCAGGTCTCTAGTAGATTGTTACGGAATCGGCCAAGAGTAGACTTTAAGAGGTTCTTTTAATGTTTATTAATGTCAGTTCTCATTTAAGATACGAACTAGTTGGAGGAGTGTTATGTATAAAGGTGTGGCAGCGGCTGCGCCGCGCCCCGCGCCCCTGTATAGCGCCCGAGAATTTGTCTAAATAATAAATCAGTGTGCTAACTGTCAGCAAGCGTTTTACTTGTGCGCCCCGCGTCTGTCCTAGAGCTTCATATCTAACAGTACCCAGAAAAGACTTTTGCTTTGAAATTGTATAATTGTTTGCGTGAAGAAAACCTCAATTGAAAAATAATATTCCATTTAGATAAATTGTGAATAAAACGGTTGGAGAAAACACAGTTTTATATTTCTTCTTCAGATTTAGCTACATAGTTTTTTCAATTCTGGTTTCGTCTTTGTAAGTTTTCAAATACTATTTAAAATTATATTCGAAAGGCTACCATCGTTTGCAAATTTTTCAACCCATCAGTAAATAAATACCTAGAATCTACTCGCCTACTTAATATCCACTACCAAATCTAAACCGTGTATAAGAACCTTTAATGGCCATATATGGAAAAATAATGACAAACACTTAAGCTCGTATTTTATACAAGCAAGTTTTTAAATACAAATGGAAATGTTAATTTTCCAAAAACTAAGAAACTAATTACAAATTGAATTGACTTTCATAATAGGTAAATTCTGTACTGATATAAAATTATTTTTAACAACAGTATTTAAGCATTATCAACTAAAAACAAACTCCAAAAATGAAGTGCGTGACCGGTAATTTTTAAATTGCCTGCCATCATGTGTTTTTATTTTCTTTTCACCGATTGGTTAAGACCGTAAACTAAAAGATATTTTTTTATTTGGTGAACAACATTAATTTAACACAAAGATGAGAAATACAACACTACAAAATATAAAAATATTATTTTAGTAGCAAAATTAAAAATTTAAATTTTATATATGTAAAATTAATTTTATGTATGTTTTATATGTGTATAGAACACTTCTACACCCGACTGTACCATCCCGATACATTGTATCATCTCACACAAGCGCTCGCTTGTAATGTCCTATCACGCTCCGAGTGAAATTTTGAGCGCCGCTAATGATCAGATGTTTCACCACTTACGACCATTTACGATGCGGTGGTACAGTCACAAAGGAAAGCGGTTAGGTTAGTGAAGGTACTGACTACAATAATGTGTTAGCGTAACCCCACACTAGCGTTCTTTGAGCGTCGACGTCGACGCAACGCCGACGCGACGTCGACGCAACGCCGACGCGACGTCGACGCAACGTCGATGCGGCGCCGACGCAGGACTGCGCTCCACAGGCGCCGCGCCGGCCCGACGCCTGCCGCAGCGTTTATTTTGACAACAGTACAATGATCAACTCAATTGTTTCGGCCCGCCCGTGTTTTAGAATCAGTAGGCAGAAGACTTTTTAGCTGATAGCAAATATGGATGTAGCTTAAAATACTAGCTCATATTGCCGAAGAAACCCATTTTCAATTAAGTACTTTTAGTTTTCGAGAAAATAAATGCTAAAGTTGCCTTTTCGTGCCATGTGTCAAATAGGTAAAATATATTTTTTCCTTTACAAGTTGAAAGCATTAATTTATCACTGCAATATAAAACATTATATTGTGTGTTCAAATCTTACATTTCCATTTTCGAAATGACTGTACATGACATCAGCGCGGCGCGACGCTCGAACGCGATGTGCGGAGGACGCCCAGCGCAAGCGCCGCTCAAACGCCGCGCCGACGCTGGGCGGGCGCCGCGTCGACGCTGAGCGGGCGCCGCGTCGACGCTGAGCGGGCGCCGCGTCGACGCAACGCCCAAACAACGTCGACGCGGCAAGACGCTGACGCTCGAAAGACGCTAGTGTGGGGTCCCTCTAAAATGGTGTTATTATAAAAACTAGCGTATCGGCTTTGCACTAGCGTATCGGCTGAGTACTATCCCTGTTTTTTTTCTCATTTTCCTAATATTCTCACTTCTTTTGGTTGCGGCGCGATGTTATACAGCTTAAAGCTTTTTTCGATTAATGGGCTATCTAACATAAAAAAAAATCAATTCGATTAGTAGCTTTTGAAATTAGCGCGTTATTTAGTATAGAATCTAGTTATTACATTTTTTCGTTACGATTGGGAATTTCTTTTAAGTAATTAAATACTTGTGTTAGAAAAACCCAAACAAACAAACAACTACAGCTTTATGTATAAATAAGAGCAGCACGCGCGATACGTGAAGGTCGTGGGTTCAATTCCCGCACCGCAAGGGGAGATAAAATTTTTCTGTTTCTAATATGTATAAATAATATGTATAAATTAACGAAATAATACATCAATGCCTCGTATCCCACATCATATCCCCAGTAAAAAATATTTGTTTTTTTTCTGGTAGAGTGTTGTGTTAAATTAATGTTGTTCGTGAATATTTTCGGCGGTATGTTTGTATTTACCGACGTTAACATGTTTATTTAAGAACCTTGTTAAATACTCATCCGCTCTACTTATCCCAAATTAGAACGAAAAAAAGGGGCCGGGGACACAGTGTAGAATATGTAACAGTAATTCAGCTAAGTAAAGGAATAAAATTAAGGAGCTTTCAATTTGTTAATTAAATTAATAATAAATTTAAACGAATTTTTCTTACATTAAGTTGGCATTTTACAAGCCTGAAAATTACAATAATTTTACTCTATGTACCTTTATTAACTAATATACATACGAATTGCTGCGGAGTGGAGTTCGCTACTAGTTCGCGTTGTATTTTCGGTCATACATGATCTGGCTGGATACCTTCAAAATAAGAGGCTCTACCCTCATGATGATGAGGCTGACCTCATCATCATTTAACATCAGGTGAGATAGAGGCTCCTCGTTAGTCAACCAGTCCAGTATTAAAATAACGTATGTTTATATTTTATAAAATATTTAATGTTTGCTAGTGCGGCTTGATTTTACAGTATATTTTTCGACCGACGCTACTTTCACCGAATATCATTTCACCGAACTATACCAAGTTCTATGATTCGGCGAAACGATATTGAACTACCTCCATATAAAAATAATTAAATAGGTTACGTAGCGTCTTGTGTTGTTTAAAGATTATAACTAATTTCGTATATTGTAATATAATAAATATTTGCATAGACTAAGCCCATAAGTTATAAATTTTATTATCACTATGTAAGTATACTCCAAATCTCATTTTAAATGAACACTGTAAAGGTTCTTATGAGAAATAAACGTTCTTTAAACCTATATTCGGTGAAGCGTAGTCGGTCGAAAAAGATTCGGTAAAATGTTATGAGCACGGCGCGACGCACTATATTTTTTTAAATATGTAACGTACGTAATTTTTCACCTTAATTCGGTTGCATCAAACTCATTCCACTGCTTCACTCCAACTGTGGCTCCATGTTTAGAGTGCGAAGTGCTCTCGTCCCGAACACACAGACGTACTCGTAAAAATTACATTACGCTGCTTGACGCGACGTTTGCGCGGCCATGATGAGAAGTGACGTCACTCGCTCCGCAGTTAGTCGCTTAAATTAGGTGGGTAGTTACCGCTTACGGTTTTTTAGGGCATTCAATAATAATTTTAGCGAGAACTTGGGGTATTTAATAAAGAGGTAGAAGTGACAGAGTTGAAAGAGAATTTATTAAATATGGAAAACCCGTAGTCAAGTAGTTTTTCTGTATTTTATACGTTTTCACCGTTTTGATTAAATAAATAAAAACATATTTTTATTCTTCCACAGAAGTCTCTTACATTTTAGATATTATTCACAAATATTTGTGCTCTTAAGTAACTAAACTGTTAGTAACGCAATGCCGAATTATTGTTTTTTTTTTAAATAATAAAAAAAAACATTTTTTTCGTCGCAACTTTGGAAACACTGTTGTCTTAAGTCTTTTTAAATAATTGTATTCTGTATTTGTTTTTGAATGTGTCAGCCAAGGACAACCCCCGGTCAGTGCAGGACTATGGAATGGAGTGGAAGAACAAGGAATCTGGGCTATTGGGTTGAGGTGCTAATGGACTGGGTAACCGGGACTATGGGAAGGACTATGGCATCTGCCCGATCAATGTTTAAAAACACGATTAAAATGGGCAGGTGGTGACTCGCCATCTCACTGTCATGGGCCCCCCATTGGTCGCCCACTCAAGGCACGAAGCAGGAGCGACGGGGAGCAACATTGTGTGAGCGGCTGAGGGTGTGGAGAGGTGTGCACCACTTTCCACCACTTCCTTACGCCACTGTGCCTACTCGCGACCCCTGCGAGCATATAGCTCTGACGCCCTACTCTGAACGGCCGGCTAAGGCAAGCCAGAGGTGAGAGTCCTGCGGCCCCTGTGGGGTCCACTCCCGCCGGCCAACTAAGGCAAGCGGAGAGAGGGGCCTGGTCGACTCTCAGGGGCACGGGTCCCAAGGGGTGTCAATCCCATTCAGCCCGCCACAAGCTACCCTGGGGAGACTGACTGCACTGATAGAGAGTTGTCGCTCTTCATGGTGCGAAGATCACCAACTCTCACCAGCGGGCGATGGGCTCGTCACTTCCCTACGCCTTATTATTATTAAAATAAAATTACACGCCGGACATTCGAGCGAAAAACAACCCCTAAATATAAAACTATACACTAATAAATCATGTAAGTGCAGATGTCATTAAATTTGCCTAAGAAGTTTCAAACAACCTTTCGGGGTAAAAAGTTTAGTGAAAACATACAAATATTTATTTTATATTCATTTCTCGACCAGACTACTTAATACCTATTTTATATTATCAAGGAAAAGCCTGTCATCGGCGCCACATATGCTCAGCCATCTAATCGGATGACGTAAGCGTGCGCGCGCGCTTGTCATATCAGTCTAGGGTTGGCGGCTTTTTTATGACCCGACACAGTAGTTTCGAATTTAGAATCCGCTCAATCATGGAATTAAATTGCAAAAAAATTATCATATATTTGAAAAATACTAAATTGATGAGTAATTTGATGAGGCAATGAATACTAATAATAAAAATACTTGCGCACCAAAATATTTTTTGATAGTTTGAGCTTTTATTTATTGAAATAATGCATTTACACTATGTTTACAAATATGTTTTTATGTTGTGAACAATTAATTCATAAATGAGCGTCAGATAGTCATACCAATCAACTGGTTCCAAACGAAAAACGAAGATTCAGATGACGGACACTAACTGAGAGCCCATTACACCCAGGCGAAAGTCAATATTATAAAAGTTTGATTCCCAAACAGACTTGACCGAAAATCGAACACGGAAACTTTCGGGCTGCTTTAGCCACTGAGCCATCGAGGTCGTCGATGAATATTTTTTTTACTGATGAATAATAATGTTGAACATGTAAAGACAAAGTATGACAAGTGATTTTGATACAAAGTATTTATGCAAACTAAATAATATTTATAAATTAAATAAATTAGGATACATAAATATTACACTTTTGAATCGTAATTGTATTCAATGTAAATACTGATTCTTTAGGCACGGTAGGTAAATAAGTATGTATTTATGAAAGGAAAACTGAAGCAGACAAGTCCCGAAGGTTTTTCTGTTTCACTAGCATGACGTATGTGCCAACACTATAGTTGTAGTTGTCCATTGTTGAAGCTATTCAATCAAATATTTCTTTATTCAAGTAGGTTACATGAAGTGCTACATATATTTGAATTGCCATTGAATACATTGTAAAGTGATTCTACTTTCGGTTTGGAATGTATATCTACTTTGAAGACACCGGTAAGAAACTCAGCAGAATAGTCACAGTAGCAGTATCTTACTTTGGGCCAACTTTGGATGAGCGAAGCATGAAGTATTAAATACATATACTAAATTGTTGTCAGTTTTGGCAGCCCTAGTTCTGTCAGGCTGCGCAGGCGCCGTGTCGAGTTGCGGTCGACTGCGCGTGCGACGTTTCCGTCCACACTTCCTCGACTTATGCGCAGTGAGCTTAATTTTCTTAAAGTTATTCCTCGACTTATGCGCAATGAGCTTAATTTTCTTAAAGTAAATCGCAATAGCCGTAGCTATTGCGATTAACTTTAAGAAAATAAAAACTATTTGGCTATCCAGAGTAACACAGTCTGTTAAGAGAGCTTTTGGAGAAGTGTGCAATCAGCTTAGTTGTCTTTATTTACACGACCATCCAACTGATGGATTAAACATAAATTTTGGGACTATTTTTTTAAAACACTTTCTTCCGTCCATCTATTAGATATTTGACAGACTCAAAATAAACATAAACAGTTTGTACTCAAAACGTCAACAAGATCAACTTAAGTACCGTAGTCCAATTGACATGTCGAAATGTATTCACAAGTGCGCGTAGTAGAACCACTGGCACTGCGTTGCGCCACTGAAATGCCCCAACTCCATTCAATGCGCTGGATGAGTTAACTCATTTTTCCAAATTTTGTTGGCGCACGCAAAAATTAGGAAATTAAGGGCACGTGTAGCAATGCACGAATCGTATCATAGTTACCTGTATACTTTTATACACTAGTAGCATGTCCCGGCGAACGTCGTAACGCCTATTTTCCCAAATCTTCTTACCTTTTAAACCTTCCTTGGAACTCCACAATTATCTCAAAACCAACATTATCCAAATCGGTCCAGCAGTTGTCGACTTTTAGTGAGACTATCGACTAGCGATTTATTTTTATAGACATATGTAAGACATCTCTGTTATATGCAAATTTAATTAAGGAAAAGTTAATTTGTTTTTAACTTTACTTCATTTATATTCTGACACAGGGGGCTTAGTAAAGTGACGGATATCAAACTTCGTTTAGACAATTTTTAAAAGTATAATATTGAAATTTCACTAAGAATAGTCACATTATCTTAAAATGTAATTTAGTTTGAATTTCAATGACTAGACCCCCAGCAGTATAGCAATATGTAAAATAAAAATCATCATTTATGAAGAATTCGGTCAAACTTTCTTTATATTATTCAACAGATTCATTTTTTTTAATGCAGCGCCATTTTCAGTAGCGCATTGTGTTACGAAGTTACCGCAAGCTATTTCGTAGAGTTACCCCTGTTTAGCGCCTAGTTCACGGGCCGCGGAATGTAAAGCGATTTTGTGCAAACAAACAAACAAAACGGCAGTAGCCACGCCGCGCACGTTTCGTTGCGCAAGCGCCGGCGGGGGAGGATTATTGAATCGGTCGATATTGTTTTTATATTAAGGTATATATTTTTCTATAAAGATTTTCACAGAGATATCTCCCTCTTTGAAAGTCACATCTTTCACTTATTTTGTTATACTTTAAATCATTAAAAATTTAGCCCGTCAATCCCCCCGGACGCATGTACAAACAAAATGCTGAGAATTACAAACTGAACAAAAAGAAATCAAAGCTTTTCAAAAGCAATACATAAACAATTTTGTATATTAATGTATCGTTAGTGAGACTATTATCATTTACTTATTTACACTTAATTAATTAACTGTTGTCCACTTGCTGATGGTTAAACAAATTTCTGGATGTTTACCCTAAATTTAGGATTTATTGTACTAGATAATATATTGATCCTTCACAGCCTGATGATCAGCATAAGAGTAACCCACATCGCAATGACAACAGATTTGGTACATAAAAATTGTTTTCAATCTAAAATGTTCCCATTTTTTGCTAATATTTTCTCTACCTGAAATAATAACTGGAAACTTGGTTATCTGGAAGTGATTTCCTAATGCCCAGTTTCAATATTTTACGATTCATAATGTGCAATAAATGACTATCCGTTTTTCTACAACCGACTACGAGTCGTTAATACCGTTTAATAATTTACTCTCCTTAACAGCTGTCATCAGTGGTCTGTCGGTCGTTTTAGCTAACGCCTCGTATAATTTAATACTATCCGTAAATAAAACGTATCGTGTTTTAAACATATCATAAATCATTCCATAATATGTCTGTAAAACCAGTTTGTATATAAATTTGTTCAATATGTTATAATTTACAGGGCGTCACATGTACTTAGCCTTAAGAATGTCAACTTTCACCCCATGTGACATGTAATTGAATTGAATTATCAAAATAATTTGCAGCAACGATAATTTGTATTATTTTATATAAAATGTCGAACGACTCACGGATCAGTAGGCGATGCGCGCGCGCACTTGACGGGCGGTATCGCGCGATCTGATGCGCGGGAGTGCAACCGTTAGTTATGTCGGATCGCCGAGCCGGCTATTGTTGCTTAAGGTTTATTTATTTTTACATGTTTTTTTAAGCGAGGCGAGATAAACTTTTAGTAGTTTCTAAATCTATTTGATATTATTTATTCATGAGAAAAGTGTTCGACCCCTGCCATGCTGTTGGAAAATGCAGGGTAGGATGGTCTTCCAGAAGAGTAATTTAAGAGTGGGTTTGTTTTTCACTGGTCAATTTGGAAAACGAACTTTTCTTAAGTTTTTAGGGCTTTTTTTGTTTTACGAGGGAATTGTGTTGATGCACCGTATCGACACATCATACTACTTAAGTCCTTTTATTTGACTCCTATATCAAGGAAGTCCTGTCAAAATATGTAATCCGTTATTTTGTTGTAGCAGCCATCTTAGATCGCTTTCCTTACTTCAAAAAAATATGAAAATCGGGTCATCCGTTTGGCAGATTCAATGATATATATAGACACCGACACATATATACCTACAGACCGAGAGACATGTCAACCACGTCACACTTTTTCTTTTTATATTGCACTTCAAGATTGACCTCATTCCATTTGATGTTAAGTGGTAATGAGGTCCAAGCTTAAGGGTGACAAGTACAGCATAATAAATCTGTTACTGGACTTGTCGCCATTACCTTGAAGGTTTGACCCCTGCTACTAATGTAGCACCCACCAGGAGCTCTGGAAACCTTACTCACACGCAGGAACACAACAACACAGAAGTGATTGTTATTTGGCTGCGGTCTTCTGTAAGGTGGAGGTATTTCACCGGTCAGGCTGCTCTAGTTCGAGCGATAAATCGCTATATCCTACCTCTCTTAAACTCATAATAACCCCGTCGTTTTTGGGTAACACTTGCAATTAGATATTGGTTCTTATGCCACACAGCATATGATCGGTGCAAAGCCCAAAGTCTTACGTGCTTTTTGTTTGAGCTTTGTATAATTCACTGGAGCTTGGTTATGAAAATTGTTTATATACCTAGTCCAGTTAAGGGCGGAACTCGCTTGCGGAAGCGGGCAATAAGGGCGCGACCACACTATCCTACTTCAAAGCGGCTCACATCAAAGCCGAGCTCAATTTAGCGCAGGGCTGTCCATTATGGGAATAATAATTTATTATATTCTGTTTTAAATACAATTTAACAATTGGAATGTATTCAATTCAATTCATAGCTTTATTGCATTTCACATGAAGTAAGTTGACATATTCTCTTAAGATTAAGTACATGTGAAGCCCTGTAGAGGGCGTTTAATAAATGCTACATATTAAATTTCCTGCATTGTATATAAAATTCGACGCACTAAAATATAAAGTTTAAGTGATCTTTTAAAAATGAGTATTTAATGATTGAAACAATAGGCATGGAAATGCTTATTGAACAATAGTATGGATGATTTAGACTCAAAAATTCTAAATGGATTTTAATTAAATTTGGTAGTTTGACAGTTTAAATATTAGAATAACACATAAATTACTTCGCTCTCGCAATAATTCTCAAAATTAGTAAACTGCTTATCCCAAAATAATAAAAAACATTTTTTTTTTCAAAATTATAAATCAGATCCTACTGTGTGTTTCTTATTCTTTGTGCAAAACTAGCAGATTACTAGTGATGCGATTTAGGCCTTATCATAATTATAATTATGTAAAATAAACACGTAGGTATATGATATATCATCTCATGTTACAAACAGCAGCCCATTAGCCATAACCATTGTTTCTGTTTATTTTTTTTCTAATTCAGATACAAACTCTTTTGTTTTGGCAACCCTGTTTAATCCCAGCCTACACGCAAATAACACAAACTCTATCACAACGGATTAAAGCTGAAAATAGATCCTTTTAGCAACAACAAGATATAGCTCATCACTTTTGATCGAGACTAACTTTATTACAACAGTGTAAGGCTTAAAATAGATTGTCTGCTATTTTGGTGAGCTTGTGCATTTGAGTGGGCAAGCAAATTTGCTTACAGGATAAGGTTAAGGTTAGGTTTTGTTAGGGCAAGTGCCGTGAAGATGAAAAGGTCTTTGGTAGCCGTTGTTATACCCGTGTAAAGTCATCATTAGTTTGTTTACAGGCCAGTACTTTGTCACATTGAACATTCGCGTAGCTTAGTCGCCAAATAGATAGTCAGCTTAATGTGATAAGGTTACTGAGTTGCTTAACAAGTAAATATCCTGACTGTATCCCATACACAAGTAGATATTTTTATGTGGTTTTATGGAAGAGTTAGGTGAAGATTGGCTTGTTCGATTTTAATATGTTAACAGATGGACAGTAGGCAGCGGACGAGAGTAGCATAATCCCTAGCTTTAAGATAAAAATTTTATCTTAAAGCTAGGGATTATTTAATCTTAATAATAATTTGATCTTCTTTTTTGTGGAACGAAGTTTTTTACAACAAAAATAGGGTAATATTCTCATGGCCGCCCGCGACTTGATATATGCGTGGAGTTAGTTTTTTGTAACATAATTATAGCCTTTGTCACTCAGGAGGAATGTAGCTTTCCAATGACGACCTCCGTAGCCGAGAGGTGAGCGTGCCAGACTTTGGCGTCGTGTCATCTCTGAGTTTCCGGGTTCGATCCCTGGTCAGGTCAATATGGGAAACGAACTTTTCTGTATTGTCTCGGGTCTGGGTGTTGTGGTACCGTCGTTGTTTCTGATCTGCAACACAAGTGCTTTAGCTACTTACCACAGAATTAGAGCAATGTATGTGATGTTGTCCAATATTAATAATAATATTATATTAATTAATGGTGAAAGAATATTTGAAATTGGCACGGTAGTTTTTGAGTTTATTCATTAGAAACATTCACACACATATAATACAAATCATTCCTCTTTATAATAATAAGAAGTTAATGTGTGACTATCACGCTATGGCATTTTTTTTTGTAATGCATTCCAAGATTGACCTCATCCCACCTGATGTTAAGTGGTAATGAGGTCCTAGCTTAAGGGTGACAAGTATAGCATAGTAAAACTGTTACTCGACAAGTTGCCCTTACCTTAAAGGCTTGACCCCTGCTACTAATGTAGCACCCCCCAAGAGCTCTGGAAACCTTACTCACATGCAGGAACACAACAACACCGGAGTGATTGTTATTTGGCTGCGGTCTTCTGTAAGGTGGAGGTATTTTACCAGTCGGGCGGCTCCAGTTAGAGCGATAAATCGCTTTGCCCTGCCTCTCTAAATATGGTTTTTAAAAATATAATCTCAATTATGTATTTTCTCAGCCATATCCATTACTCATCTTCTATTTCCTCTACCTAAACGTTTGCTGGAAAAATCGTAGGAAAGCGACAAAACCAATTTTGCTAATCATATGTGCAATGAAGTACCTATGTCTATCTATAAATAAATAAATAAATGCGCCAGACAATTACACAAATCATCTGGTCTCAAACTAAGGTTTTCCCTTGTACTATGAGTACCAGACGACGGATACTAACTGGGGGCGTCATCCCAGCACACCCAGACCCAAGTCAATTGAGAAAAGTTCGTTTTCCAAATTGACCTGACCGGGAATCGAACCCGGGACCTTACGCGCTTTGGGCGCCTACCTTAGCCACTGCGCCACCGAGGTCGTCATCAATCTATGTAATTTTTTTGGGACTTTAGTTTGAACGACGTTTTAGTTGATAAGTAAGATGGTTGTAGAATGGCGTCCAGGTGCTGGAAAACGCATTGTAGGTCTAACTAACCTATTTACCTTTTTATGGAAATCTTAGGGAGAAATGTATGTTCCGTTCAATCCTATTGACATTTAAAATAATTTAACGGGTCAAAACGCGACACCGTTTTTATTTAGTAGTTAATACGAACTACTTACTGCCCGACGTTTCAGTTAGGTTGCACCAACCGTAGTCCAAGCTGACTCAGTCAGCTACTACACAACACACATACTAAATAAAAATGGAGTCGCGTTGTGACCCGTTAAAATATTTTAAACTAGCTGTGCCCGCGATTTCGTTCGCGTGGACTACATCCTTTCATGGTCGGTTTTACCCCTTTCTCCCCTAATATTCGAAACAAAAAGTAGTCTTTATTTTAATCCAAGTTTTGAGCTATATTTGTGCCAAATTTCATATCTCTAACTTCAAGAATAAACATTTTTCCATATAAACTTTCAAAGGTGGTATTACCCCTATCCCCCCTTATTTTCTAATAAAAAGTAGCCTATGTCCGTTCTTGAGATTCAACGTATACGTATACCAAATTTCATCAAAATACGTTCAGCCGTTTAGGCGTGAAAGAGTAACAGACGGACAGACAGACAGACAGAGTTACTTTCGCATTTATAATATTAATATGGATGTTTAAAATGGAACGCGAAAGTCTTAAAATTTCTATTTCAATCCTATTGATCCAGGTAAAAAGATGATGAGAGAACATAATTTATTAATTTTAGTTGATTGTTTGTGACAGAAGTCCGCGAACTCTTAGGCTCTTTTATTACCGTTCTTGTAAAGTCATCGCAATTAAATATTCATGCAGCGTTTTTACACTCATTGCCTGACAAAGGAATCATGCGCCCTCACCTGCCCTCTCATTGTGAAGCGGAAATGTCCTGCTATGATTAATTACCCACTAAAACCGATGTTTGTTCGTAATTAGTGATGTACTGGATACACATTACAGCCGATAGTATACCGGTAAACGAATTATTTTCATACCGGTTATCGTGGTATGAAAGATTTAAAAAAGTATACATTGTAGGCTTTTTGGAAGTATTTCATTTCATTTTCAGGTTTAATTTTCAACTACCTCTCAACCTATTATTTATTTTTTTAACTAAATAGCATTGTTAAGACTCGAAAATCAAAATGTTTTAATTTCGGTTTAAACGCAAAACCTAATCCATAGATTATATTCCTAAGACAGATACTGCGACAAGAAAATCAAATAAAAAACAAGAAACACTAAATAAAAAAGGCAAATGTTCTATAGATATTTTTTTTGGATTTGGTGTATCTTGAAAGGAAATGTTCCAAAAGGGAAGTAAATTTCTATTAGGTTATTGATTATCTGTTTGTAATCGCGTTTATTTTTTATTTCATTAACCTTTATTTCTTTATTCATTGACCTAAATCTTGATGTTAAATCCATAATCAATTTTATACGTCTTCTCTATTTTAATTAATCTACATATTTTTAAATAATACTATTAAGGTACATAATGTACCGACATACCGGTATCGATACATCCCTACCTGTAACCTGCCGGATATCGCCCTCATCTTTCGTCTCATCGTTTCTCTCATTAGCATTGAATGTTACTGCTGAGTCAGCCGAGGGAGCACCATCATCATCGGTTCAGACCCTTGTTTTAAGCAACGGCGCTTATGTTCATACTTTTGGAATTGCATTGTTTTCGGCTTATGCAAATTGGAAGGTATTTTGCGAATTAAAAATTGAGGAATATTAAATTCTGACGTCTGTGTACAAACACGTAGGTTGCTAAAATTATGAGGTTATTTTTTTTGCACTTGAAGATTAACTTTATCCCACCTGATGTTAAGTGGTAATGAGGTCCTAGCTTAAGGGTGACAAGTATAGCATAGTAAAACTGTTACTGGACTAGTTGCCCTCACCTTGAAGGCTTGACCCCTGCTACTAATGTAGCACCCCCAGGAGCTCTGGAAACCTTACTCACACGCAGGAACACAACAACACCGGAGTAATTGTTATTTGGCTGCGGACCTTGTGTAAGTTGGAGGTATTTCACCAGTCGGGCTGCTCCAGTTCGAGCGATAAATCGCTCCTGATGTTAAGTGGTAATGAGGATCTAGCTTCGGGTAAGTAGTTATGCATCATAAGGTTAGTAGTTTAAGCTCGTGACTTTGGTCGTGTTTTTTCAGAATGCAAAGTATTATGTATTATAATATTCCGGTATCTGCTGTCTAACTACCGAATCCTTTTTAAAATCTATTCTTTAGTTATTGCATTATGTTATGAAGCATTTCATGAATTTGCTGATGGCAGTCACTACATGCACAAATTAGTTCATTATTTTCTACAGATTTTTCGCTTCTTTTGCTCGCAGCGTGATGTTAACAGCCTAAAGACTTCCTCGATAAGTGTTATTTTAATCAATAAAAGCTTATACAGTTTCATTTCTTGTTGCAGGTAATTCTTTTGATTGGAAGGCATTTGTAGCATTCTGCAAAAGGGAGTATGAGGTTTTTTAAAAAAGTTGACAGGTTTTTAGAGGGCCGAAAAAGCGTTTGACACTAACCAGAATGTGAATTGACATAGTGTTTTGGTTAATAGAATAGAATATGCATTTTAATCATGTACACAAAATGAATCGTCAGATTTAATTAAACTACCGTCACGTGAGACATGTTTATGATATCAAAAAGAACCAGCAAGATACTTGATAATAATTATTTTCAAAAATAATTAATATGAAAACATACAAACAATATAAGTTACGTCTATATTCTAAGTGGTTATAGCTTCCGAAACAGAGGTAGCTTTATTGGATATATAAAGATGTTTCATAATTATTATTACTGATGTTATTTATACAAATAAAAAATCTCACTATCAATATGAAACTGTGTATATCAAAAATATAACCAAAATACTACAAATGTTGTCTTCCTGACAGTACAACAAAACAGTACTCTCCAAGATTGAATTGAACAAAAGTGTTACTTCATTCGAACCATGCAATTGCTCTATCAACCCGTATTTCATCATTAATTTGGAAGTCGAGATAACACATTCGTTCATCATTTATTTATCTGGAAGTTTTAGTATCTTCAACTTTGTATTAACACAGTCGAGTGTGGGCCTTTTATCTTAAATCTTCGGTTAGTTAGAATTTACGATGCTATCTAGTTATGGAGGTGGTATACTGTACATACTAATACGTTTTATGTTTTCTCTTAATTTATCTCGGAGTGTTTATCTATGAATTCAGTGTGTTAATTTAACTTCGTTAAGCGGTCCCACCTTTAAGTGATAAATGTTAGATTTCGTTTGTGTGCCCTTTTAAAATTGAAATACTCGTATTGAAGCGATGTAGTTACTAGAAACTTAAAAATAGAAGGTTTCTCGTGTATATTTATATTTTTGTACGTTTGCCGATAACTTTGTCGGTCGATTTTGATAATTTTGTACAAAAAAATATTGATTGAATAACAGAATAACATTATAATAATATTTTTCTGTTTCTAATATTTTCAGTTCGCTAGTACGGCGTAAAGTACTATAAAAATAAAAAATCGAACAGAATAACATTCGTTTATTAGCATAAAATAGAGTGTGATTCATGAAAAATGTTACAAACAAGTGGTATTGAATTATATTTGACCTGCAAGCAGGCGTGCAAACAATATAGTGGTTTGAGAATCATCTTAAGTAAATACATATTAAAATTAATTATCCATAAAATAGATAACATCATTACACTTTTAAATCGTTATTGAATACAATACAAAGTAACTCTACTACAGGTTTAGAACATATTTCTACTGAAAGAACAGCAAAAACCATTGTCAATTTATTACAATCAGAATCAGAATCTAACTTATCACTTTCGTAAATTACTTTGGACTACACAGCTTAGATGTGACGAGTGTAGTGACAATGAGATTGTGGTGCCTGTATTGAAGGAAATTGTACTTTTAACTATGATTAAGTAAAAAGCGTAGCCACGGCAGTACAGAAGTCCATCTTTACATTTAAATTTTATCTCCCTTCCAGCAGTGGGCTTCTGTGAATAATTAACAAGTCTTGTTAATTATTTCTAGCGGCGATGACTAGTAATATCCGTTAATGAGGTGCATGGAACTGGTGTAAAGGAACCGACGTACTCTCGGCTGCATAATGATAAGTGAACTGATTTCTGTGAATGAATGACGTGTCGAACTATGCACTAGAGGCCTGGTACAGACAGCATATTAAGGTTAACACTGGAAATTTTATATTAGTTCTTATATGCATGATATAGAGTTGGTGCAAAGTCCTATTTGTTTAGTCTCACATGCTTTTATTTGCTTCTTCTCTTCTCAGGTAACATCAGTTTAGCATATAACATACTAGCTGTGCCCGCGATTACGTTCGCGTGGACTACATCCTTTCATGGTCGGTTTTACCCCATTCTCCCCTAATATTCGAAACAAAAAGTAGTCTATATTTTAATACAAGTTTTGAGCTATATTTGTGCCAAATTTCTTTCATTTCTCTAACTTCAAAAATAAACATTTTTCCATATAAACTTTCAAAGGTTGTATTACCCCCCTCCCCCCTTATTTTCTAATAAAAAGTAGCCTATGTCCGTTCTTGAGATTCAACGTATACCTATACCAAATTTCATCAAAATCGGTCTTAACCGAATCGGTCTTTCCTGCTTAAACCTCTTAAGGTTTAAGCAGGAAAGCGTAACAGACAGACAGACAGACAGAGTTACTTTCGCATTTATAATATTAGTAGGGATGCTGTCAACTGAAACTGGACAATTTCATCTACCTAAAGGTTGTCTGAAAGAGATTGCTTTCTAGCAATAAGACCGCGTAAATTGTACTTAATTATGGCTGTAAAACCGATTTCTGTAAATTTTTCAGTGCAATAAAGTGTATCTATTTATCTATCTATCCCTGACCTAGGGATTGTTTAAAATAACCTTTCGTTAATTATTATGTTCTTCCTACATAGTATTTCAAAACTAAATTAATTCAGTTTATTTATCCATTGGTATTCTTTTATATATATTTTTAAATAATTATATTATATGTTTACATAAATGTGTCTTTGAATATTTTTTAATGTCTATAGTGTTAAGTTTATTGCAATTTATTTATTTTTTTGGAATCCATACACCCATTGCTAAGTTACCGCTTATTTATTTATTATTATTTATTTATTTATTCTTATGGCTAGCTTCTGAGTTTCTTGCGGGTATTTTTTCGGTTGGTTAAGGTACCAACCAGTAGCTTCAAATTTGGCTGGCAATTATTTTGACACAATTATAAGTGCTGTAATTCTTAAGAATACAACAAAATCTCTTTCTAAACTGAGCCTTATAGTAACGTTATAAGAGCTAAGAGTTTTTTTTTTCACTTACATCGACTGAAAGTACATCGTCTCGCCAGTTTTGGTACAGTTTCTTTAAAACCGAACAAGTGTAACATTGACATAGTTTATCACCTCAACACATCTGTCAACGAATCCGTGACATATCCTTAGGAGACAAAAAATATCTCCACATACAGTACTCCAATTCTCACGCGATTGGCCCAAGATACATTATTTGTCGATCGATTAAAATGGATGCAGGTATTTTTATAAGAAGTTTGATTAAAATGCCAAGTATGGTAGATACGATGACTATATTCGTTGTCGGTAAATTAATAGCTGGAATATGCAAAATAGTTGTGTCAGTTTTCGCATTAAGTGACAATGTATAGAAATGTAAAAATGTAATTGTAAATGTAAAATATAAATATTGGACATCACATACATTGCTCTGATTCTGCGGTAAGTAGCTTAAGCACTTGTGTTTCAAAAATCAGAAACAACGACGGTACCACAACACCCAGACCCGAGACAATATAGAAAAGTTCATTTCCTATATTGACCTGACCGGGAATCGAACCCGGGACCTCAGAGATGGCGCAACGCCAAAGTCCGGTCCGCTCGCCTCTCGGCTACGGAGGTCGAACAACTTCGATTGTTGCTTATGGTAGGTACTTATCCAATATTTATCATATTTAATTGTGAAATAATCACCTCGATGATTCACTTTATAACTGTATTCTGTAATTTTATTAGGGCCCTGGTTTCGATTGCTGGGTCAATACATGTTGCGGGTTTTTTTAAAATAGCTCTTGTTTGTATATCCAATCCATTTTTATTACGAAATGATTTAACTTGAGTAACAAAACAAAAAACAATTATAGATTTAAAAGTGTAAACACAAGAACACAGCTTCGTCACCATTAAAAAGGAGAAAGACTTAACGGAAAATTTACTTTATTTCCAATAAAGTTTTGTTTTCTATTTTATATAGGTAGGTAACTCATTCCCGCTACCGCTTATAAAATCGCTAAAATCTTCTCACTTAACCCAACCACGAAGGTGTCAATTATAAAGCAAGTCCGTGGCTCGATAATTATTGTCCAATGTATCGAATATCGGTTATACCACTGAGCTGGCCGTTCCCACACAATATACTCGTAATAATTATAAATTAATTATTAGTACTGAGTGAGTTATTTGAGGCAAGGACTGAGTTCTCACGCGGCTTTCTCTTAGTTCTACGGTGTAGTGACATTAAGTCATAAGTGCCGTTACAAAAAGGGACACTACTTATTTAGAAGTCAAACTAAAAATGTGCCTCTTAATTAAATATCAATATTTGTTTTTATTGCAATCCTTAATTTGATAATGATTTCATGTTCTATTACTGTCATACAAATACAATTTGAGCGCGTCAAATAAAATTACCATATTTAGTGCAAGAGTCTTAAAATGAAAATGAAAAATGATAGTTAGCCCCGAATCGTGTAATTTATATACTAAAAAACAAATGAACTTTTTTTTTATATTGCACTTCAAGATTGACCTCATCCCACCTGATGTTAAGTGGTAATGAGGTCCTAGCTTAAGGGCGACCAGTACAGCATAATAAGTCTGTTACTGGACTTGTCGCCCTTACCTTGAAAGCTTGACACCTGCTACTAATGTAACACCCCCCAGGAGCTCTGGATACCTAACTCACACGCAGAAACGCAACAACACCGAAGTGATTGTTATTTGGCTGCGGTCTTCTGTAAGGTGGAGATATTTCACCAGTCGGGCTGCTCCAGTTCGAGCGATAAATCGCTATGCCCTACCTCTCCTAAACGTTGATTTTACCATATGATATAAAACCATCCAGAAAAACCAGCTTTTTTAACAGGTGCTTTTTGGAATAAACTTTGCTTTGGAGTTACATATATCCAAGCTTTTCTACATGTTCTAGATCTGATTTCTTTTTTCTGCTGTATCAACTGTTAGCGAACGGTAAGTGCCCTCTGCCGAATATGTGTAAAACTACATACTTATCAGCCCATGGTACAGTCGTTGCAGAAATGTTTGAAACAACAAACAAGGCTTAAATTCCTTATTCAAGCTTAAATATGAGCCAGCTTAGTATAAAATAATTCCAAATCCATGTAGTAAAGTCTATTAAAGGCACGTCTGAGGTTCCAAAGCTACATAAGGCGAGTCTATAGAGGATTTGCATGTTAAATGAAAATTAGTCTTATTTGGGCTGGGTGTGAGCTGAACATAGCATGCCGGGCGTGTGATTATCGTAAATGAAATATTATTCGCGTTGCTAAGTTAATGCTTAGTAAACTTGTAAGTGCTTACTTTCACGCATATTCGGTAGATAGAGTCTAAAATAAATGAAATGAATACCTGATACAAAAGTAAGTAACTTAAGTAATCATTTGGGATATGCATCGCAAGTATGGAATCCCTAGTATGCTGCATACGCTAATCGCATTAAAAACATTCAAAGAAGATTCTTACGCTGTTTAGATTTCAAAGCGCATGTAAGAAGTGCCAACTATAGACATCGTTGTATGCGATATCATTGTCTGCCGTTGGAAACGAGACGCAGCTTTAGTGACATTTGTTTCTTGGCGCAAATCATTACTGGTAAAATAGATAGCCCCGAATTGCTCTCAGAAATATTTTTAATACCAATTTACTCAGATTTCGGTCTCGCTCTGTTTTGTACACACCTTCTGCAAGAAGAAAATATGAGATGAACACATTTTTGATTAGGAGTTGTCGAAATTTTCTGAAACTTTTGACCTGTTTTTTGACAGCATCGCCTCTATTAGGCGAAATTTGACTAAATCATACTTTGAGACTCACAGACTTTGATGACATTTTTGCTATTCTATTATAAATAATAATAATAAAAAATAAATATTTGACAAATCACATACATTGCTCTGATTCTGTAATAAGTAGCTAAATCACTTGTGTTACAGAAATCAGAAACAACGATGGTACCACAACACCCAGACCCGAGACAATACAGAAAAGTTCGTTTCCCTTAGTGACCCGACGGGGATCGAACCCGGAACCTCAGAGATGACGCGACGCCAAAGTAATAATACGAACGTTTCTTTAATATTTTATAATAGTTTAATAAAAGTGTTGCTGACAACACTTTTGCTTTTTTATTTTAAAATCCATATGCGGAGATTTGTAATTGGTATAGATCTCTATTTAATTCAAACGTAGTTATAGTACTATTAACACTGTAAATCTTCCAAATAAATAAATAAATAACCAATGGTGGTATAGAGAAAAATAGAGAATAAATAAATATAGAGAAAAGCACCTCAGAATACTTTTGGACTTTGTATCGCTCTCATGTTCTGGGTATAAAAACAAATATTGCTCAAGTGTAAATTTTCACATGCTGTTGACTTTACTGCCATAAACTTTAAACAGATCAATGAATAGCACATTTAAAAACATATTATATAAAATGAGAGAAAGTAGAATATTAAAAAATTGCAGTTGGTGATTTTTTTATATTGCACTTCAAGATTGACCTCATTCCACCTGATGTTAAGTGGTAATGATGTAGCTTAAGGACGACAAGTACAGCATAATAAATCAGTTACTGGACTTGTCACCCTTACCTTGAAAGCTTGACCCCTGCTACTAATGAAGCACCCTCCAGGAGCTCTGTAAACCTTAATCACACGCAGGTGCACAACAACACCGTTTAAATTTGGCTGCGGTCTTCAGTAAGGTGGAGGTATTACACCAGTCGGGCTGTTCCAGTTCGAGCGATAAATCGCTATGCCCTACCTCTCTTACTCTTTTGTTTTTACTTTGAAGTCACAATTTTTTAGGCATTTTGTAATTTTTTAAAGCGATTTTTTAAAAAAGCTGTAGTCTTAATTTTAGCTAATACAGGTTACTAGTTTTTTTGTGATATTTTGTCGATGATAAAAATTGTTTAAATCACTGACTAATACTTAACCACACGACACGATAAATACTGACTAAAACTGTTACATTAAATATAAGAAACACATAAATCTTCACCTATTAAAGAAATAAATAAAAAGATCCACTTTAACGCGTCAGCGCTTCGTTAAAGTGTTACAAATAATCAATTTAAATGATTTACGTACCGAGAAGAATTAGTAGTGATAATTATACCACACAGACAATATATTAGCGTAGACGTTGTTTTACGAATGTAATTCCTTTAAACACAAATATGCAAGCCCGCAATATGAATAAAGATCTTCTCAATCAGATACAAATATGAAATGACTTCTTTTTATTTTAAATTCATTACATAAATCTGTGGGAATGTATTATTGTGAAAGCTACTAGGCATGAAGTGCGCCTTTTGTGCCAGCCATTTAGCTTCACACATTTCTAGTTCTATTACTTCTACCATATTCATTCTATTTTAATAAATTGAGAAACTAAACTGTTGCAAAATCATCATCCCTACTAATATTATAAATGCGAAAGTAACTGTGTCTGTCTATCTGTCTGTCTGTTACGCTTTCCTGCTTAAACCTCTCAACCGATTTTGATGAAATTTGGTATAGGTATACGTTAAATCTCAAGAACGGACATAGGCTACTTTTTATTAAAAAAATAAGTGGGGTAGGGGGGTAATACCACCTTTGAAAGTTTATATGGAAAAATGTTTATTTTTTAAGTTAGAGATGTGAAATTTGGCACATATATAGCTCGAAACTTGGATTAAAATATAGACTACTTTTTGTTTCGAACATTAGGGGAGAAAGGGGTAAAACCAACCATAAAAGGATGTAGTCCACGCACACAAGCTAGTAGTATATAAAATTCAATGCAAATTTCGTTGTAATTTTATAACTCAAGAACGGGCTTACTTTTTCAAATGAAATTTCGAGGCTTTGTTTGGAATATTTAATAGATGGTTTATGTGAAGTTTGTACAAAATCGACCCAGAGGTTCTCTATTTATCACGTTTTTTGTAACAAATGAATATGCGTGCAAATCCGCAGTGGTAGATAAATAGATACACTTTATTGTACAGAAAAATTTACAGAAATTGGTTTTACAGACATAATTAGCACCCGAAGGCAATGCGAGGAATAGAACCTGGGACCTCAGAGATGGCACTACGCCAAAGTCCGGCCCGTTCGCAATTATAGGGGTTGTCTTACTTGGAAACACATTTTTTGGAATGCGATGTCTACATGACTTAAACACCAGTGTTCTTGCAGCAAGTCCGAGCTTCCTCTGAAGAGGAGATCTCATTAAGATGTGCCGCAGTAATACAACTAATTTATGTCTCAGGCGTGACCTGGTGTTTTTTCTTGTGTTAATCTTTGTTGATATGGTACATCTCTTCGGTGACACACTGCTATTGCGTTTGAACAGTATTTAGTTTCAGAAAATGAGCTAGCATATTGCCGCTAAGTCGTTTACTATAGTAAACGAAAGTTCTAGAATTATAATCCGTCTCTCTAACAAGTTCCAAAAAAGCCATTCAGTATTTTTAGCAAGAAAAAATAAACATTTTGACATCCATGTAAACAAAATTATTTTGGTTAATCCAAAATTAATTATTTATTGCAAAAGGTCGCAGATAATGACATGTGGGCTGAGTGTCCTGCAATGGGATATAAAGTTTATTCATCGAATGAAAACTATTTGTCGTAAAGCTTATCTGATTATAGGAAAGCGGACAAAGTCAAACATGCCAGATTGCTTTTAATCCATTAAATAGTTAATAAAACAATATTAGATACTTATATTTTGATTTGTCAATTTAATAAAATAATACTAAGATAATAGTATGTCAAGTTCGGGGATTGGGGTTCGTTATGTCACTAGCAGGTAAAAACTTACCTACTAATAACGTCTCTCAACATCGCCGTTGTTTTTTAAGTAGGTGCAAAATGCAACAAGAGCTATATTTTATTTTGTTAACTAAGAACCAATTTAGTCCGCTTCTCTGCAGAAAAATGCAAATCCCTACTAATATAATAAATGCGAAAGTAACTCTTTCTGTCTGTCTGTCAGTCTGTCTGCTTGTCTATCTGTCTATCTGTCTGTCTGTTACGCTTTTCCGCTTAAACCTCTCAACCGATTTTGATGAAATTTGGTATAGGTTGAACCTCTAGAACGGACATAGGCTACTTTATGTTACAAAGAGAGGGATGGGGGTAATACCACCTTTGAAAGTTTATATGGGAAAATGATTATTTTTTAAGTTAGAGATATGAAATTTTGAACAAATATAGCTCGAAACTTGAATACTTTTTGTATTGAATATTAGAGGAGATAGGGGTAAAACTGACCATGAAAGGATGTAGTCCACGCGAACGAAGTCGCGGGCACAGCTAGTTGTTAATATTTATCGAATAAATGATATCCGTCTGTTTATCTGAATTGAATAATCGACCTCATGAGCTCTAAATGTGTGCAAAGTTCGACAACTCACACGGCCGTGTGTATCGCACTCAACTTTACATCGTAACTTCTCTCCGCAGGATTTCATTTAGTTTAAACTTGATAGCCTTTATAAAGCGCCGCCGAATTGTGTGAGACTCACGTTAGTGCCCCAGGATGACTGCCTAAGATATTGTATTACTGTACTTGACAGAACTGTTTTTCACTTTTAAAGAAGTAGGGCATAGCGATTTATCGCTTAAACCGCAGCAGCCCTACCTACACCTTACAGAAAACCGCAGCCAAATAACAATAACTTCGGTGTTGTTGTGTTCCCGTGTGTGAGCAAGGTTTCCAGAGCTCCTGGGGGGTGTTACATTAGTAGCAGGGGTAGCATTCAAGGTAAGGGCGACAAGTCGAGTAACAGCTTTATTATGCTGTACTTGTCGCCTTTATTATCAACAGTAGGAAGTCTGAAGATCATTGTTTAATAGTGCTTACCACTTTCATTTTAAATCATTTTTGATAAAGATTTGGTATTCATTTAAACTTAAAATAAATTTAAAAATGCACTGAAAAAACACACAAAGTAAAAAAAACACTATAAATACAATTTTCTCTTGTGATGAATCAGTAAACTGATACGCAGTCTAAACTATTTAAGATCCGGTTAATTTGGTCAAATGCCCAATTAAAGTAAAAATAATTTTATACTAATTTGAGTAGGTAGGATCAGTTTCAACTATGTTTGACTGTAAATTTTTGGAAAAAGTATAAAAATAAACGCAAAGTGTGTCAGTTTTTTCCTGAAACAAACAATAAAACCTAAAAACAAATTAGAACGATTGAGATATACATAAAACACGAACAAAAACATTTTGTTTCGCGAAAAAGTCCAACAATTAATATTGCTCTGTGTTTGAAATTCAAATGGAATCAATTTTTAAAATCGCCCAAATAAAACGTAAAACCCGGCTTTCACAACGAAATCAGTTTGGCTACAAACGAATTTGTATTTATATTTCAACGTACAGATTCAATTTGAAACAAAGGCCGAAGAATAGAATTAATTGAAAAACTAAGTTCAATATTTATTGAAGGAGATCGATCGCCTTCAAGATATTTGGTGAAAGGTTTAATTTTTTTAAATTGGGGGATTGGGGTTCGTTATGTCACTAGCAGGTAAAAACTTACCTACTAATAACGTCTCAACATCGCCGTTGTTTTTTAAGTAGGTGTAAAATGCAACAACAGGTATATTTTATTTTGTTAACTAAGAACTAATTTACTCCGCTTCTCTGCAGAAAAATGCAAATTGTTAATATTTATCGAATAAATGATGCTGTACCAGCATCATAAATTGTTATTTTATTTTATTGAAGCAAAAAATACGTTAAAATACATTTTATTGTATATTGAAAAAAAAACATTTTTCAAAATACAATGAAATGTATTTTTGCTTTCAGCTAAGTCATCTTTCGGTTGTCACACGTTAAACGTATAAATATATATACTTATATTATATATTTATATAATATAGATGAAAAATAACTATATATTGACTTGGTATTGGGGTTGATAGCCTTCCACTCCCCTCTAAGCTCGGTGAAAATGAAACTGCCATCTACGGCCATCATCTGTAGTCAGTTAGGAAAGTTGACTTGGTGCTTTTGACACTTAGTTGCCAAACTGAAGTCAAACTTTGACTGTAACCTTACAAAAACAAAATATTTTCAAGCTCCTTAATTGGCTACTTGACAGTGTTAACAATAAAATATGAAAAGTGTTAGATATGTTAGCTTATTAGTAAAGTAATAATTTTACATTTTTATTTTATAATTAAAAGCATAGTTAGTATTTTAATTTTGCAAAATAAATTGTACTTTTTTTATCTGTGGAACAAAAGAACCGAAACGGAAACCACCATTGCAATTCGGAAATGACAGCTGTCGGCGAAAATAATTTATTTTAATGTGGCGAAACAATGATTATTTTACCGATTAAATTGAATTATTGTGTCTTTAATCGTATTAAGAATTTATTGAAACATTTTCCGTTTATCTAAATGAAGTCGTTCCTATGCGTATCGGTTCGTTGTCTACAACGTTGACGTCATTATTTCAACAGTGACATGACTTGGCGTTTTTGCGCGCTTTTTAAATGTGTTACACAAAATCTTATTTTTCTGTGGTTATTTACATTTTTTCCAGATAAATCGAATTGCTTGGGATATAAAATGAACGGGCGCACATTTTGCAATACTTTTTCAAAAACTGTCAAGTAGCCAATTGGTTACCCATTGATTATCAACAACGCCATTTACGTAATAAGTAAAAGCTTTAGAAACTTTTCTACTAAAATTTCACGTTCTAGTCGAGTAGGCGTCAGTTAGCTTTCCACAGCCGTTTGCTTTCAAATCACCTATTATGAAGCTATATTCATGGTCATAGAATAACTATTATGACAGAAGGAAACATTCATAATAGTCACTAACTCGATTTGCCATTAACAGTAATTTTCTGACATAAAATGATATAAATAAGGACTAGTTTACTTCTTGTAACAGTTTTTACTTGGCTTTAAATCTAATCAATTTAAATTTCACGTGCGCTGCAATAAAACATTCTGCATTGAAATGGAGACGAGTAATCATTGTTAAAATAAAATCCTACTTTGAACTAAAATTCACAATATTAGTGTCAAATTTTTTAGCACAAACTAAGCTAAATTTCTGTGCTTTCATACACCTTTTTTTCTATCTACAACTAAATTAACAGAACTGAAATTTAGTCGTGATTAATCTGTTAATATATTATATATAGTTAAAATGCCGCAGATTTAATTTTATTTTTGTTAATAAGCATAACTATCTAATTATACGTCCTTGTCGTGAAAAATGTTTTGTAAATAGGTATTGAAAAATAGGTATTTTTCATTACGAGATATTTGTTCAAATGACAAAAATGTTTGGACCTCATAGCTTTCTTTGTGTTTGTACCCATTATGATCCATTGTAGGTATATTTTAGTTCTTTTTATATATTTATATTTGTATTTTTTCAAAACAGTTACAATCGAGTTTCTAGCTCGATATCATCAATATTCCGAACACTGCAGTAGTTTAAATTCAATCTGACATTTCATGAATGCTCGTGGAACAGTTTACATGAATAAAGACCTTTTCTATTCTATTCTACTACTTTTAACATGTAAGCAACTTTAAGTTGTGCACGGGTTTATAAATCTAAAGTATCATACAAAACCTCATGACAATTAAAATTTATGCCTGTAATCAATCTCAACAGCTGACAAAATAGGTAATTCATGATCAACAATCAGTCCCCATTCTGTACAATCATCATCACTGGCCTGCTCTAAAAAACCACCAATAAACGTCAAAGACATAATTTGGTTCCACTTGTTCGTCACGTAGTTAATTAAAATATTTCAGATTGGAAGCAGATAGGCGCGTCGTAAAACCAGTCGTTAATGGACTCCGGAACTCTAGGAAGAAACAAGAGTTCCGGACAACAATTTCCACGAGAGTACGTTTGATGAAAATCAAGTCAGATACACTTTGAACTATGCACCACCCTTGAGAAGTTGGTGTAAGAACTAATCTCGAACTGTGTTTAACTTGACGTGTTAGGGATTATGTATGTGACTGCACCTACTGTTATTACTGCGCCGTATGTCATAACTCTCATCCTCGAACTGTGTTAGCGCAAACTCAATGGAGATTTACGTGCAGAAGCCAAAGCGAATTGTGTTAATGCATTGCTTCGTGTTTTATGATATAACGTCTTATTTCATTAGTCTATTTCCTCAGCTGAGTGGCGATCGGGCTGGACTTTGGTGATCTTGGGTTCGATTCTCGGTCGGGTCAATATGAATAACGAACTTATTATACCGTTTCGCGTCTGGGTGTTGTAGTGCCAAGTTGTTCTTAATTCAAAAACAAACATTATTAAGTATGTCTCTTGTTTGGCTGTCCTCATAAATGTAAAAATAATAAACGTTCTGATTCAGTTCAAGGATTTAGATGAGCTATCCAATAAGCTCTATTTAGTTTGTTTGACAAAACTGTAAATGCAAAAAAAATAAATGTTGATTTTAATATTTTTTTATACTTTTTAAAACTAAGATATAGGCTCGTATTTAATTAATTTTTGAGAATTAATAATAATAATAATAATAAAAACTTTTTATTGCCAACTAAATAACTAAAAAATACATTAAAAAAAAAGAAACAATGACTTACATTTTATAAACGCAAAAAGAAAAAAAGTCATTAAACTTTTTGATACATATTTTTGTTAAATACAGGCAATTGGTACCAGTCTCAGCATATGCTGGGCTCAGTGCTCAGCGCTGGTTTTCAGACTGGCCCGTATAAATAAATAAATAAATATATAAATAGGTCGATTGACAGGGAGAAAAAAAAAGGATTTTTGTTACCGTGTTTGCCGTGTATCATGTAATAAATAAATAAATAAATAAAAGTGTAATAAATAAATAAATAAATGGACAAGTTTGTGTATAGTTTAAATAGATGTATAATATGTTATGTTGTATTATGTGTGTACAACGTGGACTGTGTTTTGTGGTTGAGGAGGTTTTTAACGGACAGTTTTGAACAGGGCTGCTTGTCTTTGTTTCTGCAATTCGAGTAGGTGTCCTCGTGTTAAACATTTGAATTTTAAAGGATGCATGGGCTCTCGTAGAGGCGGTGGTAGATCGTTCCACACCTTTGTGGCAGCGAATTTGAAACCTCCTCTATAAAACCTGGTTTTATGTCGAGGTATTGCAAGGGTTGTCTCTCTATGGCTTCGTAATGATTTTGATTTAAACACTAATCTATCAAAAAACAAGCAAAACAAGTAACATAACAAAACAAACCAATTACAATAAAGTCAAAATCCCATCACAAGTCAGGTCAAAAGATGCCATAAATTACTTAACATCCCATAAACCACCAAAGAAACCGAATCGACCCTTTTTTATGCAAACTAAGGGCTATTTCTACCCTCTTCTTACAATCAGGCCCATCCAATTACGAAGATTTTATCATTTAACCTGTGTAAATAGATTTTATAACGAATCCATTGTTAATTTTTTACCTCGACTTCGAAAGATCCAAAGAGGCGAAGTCACCCACATACAGAATATGTAGGTGTTATGATATTACGTAAAAAATGCAGGTAGCTTTAACAGTATTTGGACATTCTGCCTCCTCCCTGCCAGAAAATATCACCGCATCGTTAAACTTTAACTAAAA
This sequence comes from Glyphodes pyloalis, assembly GCA_037074685.1. Lineage (NCBI taxonomy): Eukaryota > Metazoa > Arthropoda > Insecta > Lepidoptera > Crambidae > Glyphodes > Glyphodes pyloalis. The sequence goes on along the minus strand of JAYKKO010000010.1, from coordinate 16,357,679 downwards.
TATAGTTGACACACAAGAAGACTATGGTATTTGGTATTTGGTTAAAGTTTTACGTTGCAGTTTTGCCATTTCAGAAGACCGCAGCCAAATAACAATCACTTCTGTGTTGTTTCTGCGTGTGAATAAGATTTCCAGAGCTCTTGGGGGGTGCTACATTAGTAGTAGGGGTTAAGCCTTCATGGTAAGGGCGGCAAGTCCAGTAATAGATTTATTATCCTGTACTTGTCGCTCTTAAGCTAGGACCTCATTACCACATCAGGTGGGATGAGGTCAATCTTGAAATGTAATATAAAAAAAAAATTTGGCCCAAACTATGGAAATTGTAGCACCTCTTATACATAAACTGCTTACTAGATTATTGACATATTGGGGCTAGCTGTATCCAGATCGCCAAAAGCGTAGTATTACCATGTATTACTTGTTTATTGGCCTCGGAAAATAAAAATGCTGGAATTCACATCCCTATGTGGACTATGTGGACGAGGCTTGGGGACTGATTTAAAGTTCACATTACCCTTAATGTGAACTTTAAATCAGTCCCCAAGCGTCATTCCAAACATTTCGGCAACGATGTCATGTTGCCAGAAGTCTGTGACGAAGGTATACAATAAAGTTTTAATTGGGGCCCGCGTCGTCTCTTTCGGACGATTCATCAGTATTCTGGAACTGTGTTGGCTTCCAGGATTTCTTTTGGGAGTCTACTGCGACTAGCACAGTTTTATTGGTATATGTTAAATCGTGTTTGGCAAACAAACTTACTGACTTTGAATTTTTCTAGGTGAAGATAGCATTCAAATACTGGTATAAAATATTTTCTTTCCAAGAATAAAAAAATACACTTGTGTCATAATACATATGAAATCACATGTATTAACAAAGATATAATAAATTATAAAATATGTAAACAAAAAATATCATAAATCATATACCTACCTATGTATAATATTTGTTTTCCAAAACCGACATCACTCGATTTCTCTAGAATGCCATCTTCAGATCCTGTTGGCCGTATCATGGTACCTTCAAAATATTTTCCAACCAAAAAAAAACATCAAAATCTGTTTAAAATACGGACGAAATCATTCTTGGCTAAAGAACTCTGCAGAAAGTACCATTTAATGTCCTAAGTGATTGAACTTCTCTTTCGTTTATTTCAACCATACCTTATCTTATTTTATTCTCAGGTAATATTTTTTACATCGACTTATTTCGATTAACTTCAATCTTATCTTTCAATCATATCAATCTACGCGCAATCACAATACTGGGCCCAATCAAGAACCCCAATCCCATTAATTCTGCATCAACGGATTTCGTCGTTTCAACATTTACAATAGCCAATAGCTACTTTACAAGGCCCTAACCACACAAAGGGCTACTTTGCTCGACTCAATTAATCAACTGTATTTATCAACACTCCCAAATATCGAAACCGTTGACGTTACTGCAAAAATGTCAGTAAGGCAACTTTTGGCATAAACTAAACAAAACGAATGACAACGACAATAACAGAATGAATATTTTCTATATTTGAAAGAAATTATACTATATTACTCTCTTTACAGGATTAATAAATAAAGCGAGTCAGTTTTATAGGATTGTGATCTTTATTTTTGGTTGAAACATTTTATCTGTATAGGTATTTCTTTTATAAAAATCTTCTGTGTTTTAAATATCATATGAGGGCCCGCATATTATTTGAAGATAAAGTTAGACCTTACTATAACTTCAATATTAGGCCATTGTTTTAATCATTTTACTTAATAGCATGTTTGATTATAAAATCATATTATTTAAATTCTGTTACTTCAATTCTATTTGGAATACTCATAGGAATAACTCTATGACTGCAAAAAAATTAGGTAATTTATTATGGTTTTTTCTTTTGTGCTAAACGAGTTCACATTTTTTTGGTTATTTAATTATGACTACTGTAGCTATAAAAGGGTGGCTACTTTAATGAAGCCAAGTATTTCGTTTTTGCTCCGTTTCTGAACATTTTCTATTATGCTGCCATAAATAAAAAAAAGGTAAAAGCTGATTATTCCATATACTAACTCTCCGCATGACCCAAAGGTTGACTGGTAGAGAATGCCCATAGCATTAAGTCCACCTGTTGTACTTTTTTTGTGCAATAAAGTTTTTAAATAAATAAATAAATATTCTCATTGTTATTCACGTTCAGACAAAGACGCCTGTTATTTGCATATTTTTAATTCAACCCATTTCTTCACTGTCATGGCGACTTACTACGTAACCTTTGCCTCGTAATAGCGTATTGTTGTGGATCCATTGTTCAGTTTTGTCTGTTTGTCTACGCAGTTTAAGCAACCCTTATTTAATTTCCTGTCCCGGTAAAAAACTGGCATTTTTCATTTCCCCTTCGTATCCAATTCCAATTATAACGCCGTGGGCTTTAAGGGAAATAACGTTGAAGCTTTAATTTTTAACTTTATTAACTGTGACTTTTTTGTAGATACGTTTTAACAATTAAATACCAATTTAAAACGATATTCATGTCATGGTTAGCTTGAGACATGTTCCCAGCCGTAGGACGTTATCGAAAAATTAAATCCATAACAATTAAGAAATCTTATTTTCTTAGTGAACATCATATACCTACTGGACGTCGATTTTTCTATTTATTTGGCAATAAAAGGTCAAGCTTAGGAAAATTGAGAAAAAAATTGTTTCGTCACAATTATTACTTTCATTTAAAATACATTTTCTTACTCCCTATATCAAAGGTCAATAAATATTTTGCACGGCCGCACCCGTTTATCGATATCTACTATTTCCTCTACCTGAAGGTTGTTTGGAAGAGATTGCTTTCTAGCAATTAGACCACCTTAATTGTATTTGATTATGCCTGTAAAACCAATTTCTGTAAATTTTTCTGTGCAAGTGTGTCTATCTAAGGTTCACATTTTAGGTCAATTAAAACAACCCTTTCAATTTCTTCACCAAACATCGCCTTAAATGCAGCATTGTCTACTTCCTTTAACTACACAAAACATTTATTAATAGTATTAAATAAATAATCACTTAATACAGTCAAGATGATTTCGGAACTCAAAGATTTAATGGGAATATTTCACATCCTCATTTAAATAATACGATGAGAAACTACTATAAAAGCAAGTCATCTCTTCAAACACACATATACAAGTACAAGCAGGACATATTGGGGTCCATACAATGATAATCCGGCCATGACAGCGTCACTCGGAATACTTGAGCCCTTTCTTTATCAGCGGTTAGTCTTCAGAGCTCTCGCCTGCCGACAAATGGTCTTCATAAACTCGCTACCGTCTTTTTTAATACTCTCCTAAGGGACTTTTTTAAGGAGGTAACACAGAGTGAGGTATGCGAAGCGAGGCTAGTTTTTTTAATTAATAGTTGTTGCGACTGGTTTACGTTATTCGGGAATAAAAAACACCAGATAATATCTCGTGTGTTGACTTGATCTTAGAGTAAGTAGCTTAAGCATTTATGCTATAAAAAAACTAGTACCAAAGGTAGTACAATATTTTTACACAAATATTATAAAGAGGTTTGCATTTGTGTGTGTGTATGTTTATAATGGATAAACTCAAAAACTACTGTCTCGGTTTTAATTATTTTTTGCCATTGGAATGCTACATTCACCGTGAATTATATAGAACTACTAACTCTACGTAAATGAAGACACGTGCTGCTGCTAGTGCGTAAGTACATTTCTAGAGACCTAGACGTAGAACAATTACAAATATCTATCACACAAAAGAAAGAAAAAGAATACATCACAAATGGCAATGAAATAAAATCTGATGAGGCTAATTCGATTACACTTCAGCGTTCCACAGGGCTTGATATTTAAAACCGCGGCGCTGATTTACATTTAACATAAAATCATGATTAAATTTTTTTCTATGATTTTCTTATAGCTACCAACTAGCATAGCTTACGAAATGAAACCGTCATGAAGCCGTAAAAATATTACGTGATTGTAAAAAACATCAAAACTGCCCTTCTTTATACAGCCTGTTCATATTTAGAGCCCTATTCATAAACAAAAAGCTTGTTAATAATTTGTAATTTTACTTCGGGGTGCCTCAAAGGAGCATAATAGGTGCGTATAAATTTACTTTCTGAAAGTTTTCATTAGGTCGGCAAAGGCTAATTGAGTGGAATCTACTGGAAGAAAAATCAAACGGCGAGGTTTATTAAAAATTGCTCTTTCTTTTCTTGCCTGATCTTCCTAGTTAAAGGTTTTGAATCGGTGGTAGAGTAACTAATTGATTTGTACCTATTGCATTAATCGGCACCCTTTTTGGGACGGGGGACATGTGTGGCGCTATGTACCCTCAACCGAGGGAGATGACGTCGTTGTGGGACTCTCCTGCTGCAAGAAGGGCTGGCATTTTTTTATTGTGGTGGGGAAAACACTTTTCATTCCGTGTTTCTGCCGTGGGGACGTCAGCGACATGTGTGGGACTTCCCCGCTCTGTACGAGTGAGGACACACTAACCTAAAACCCCACCCACCTTCTCATCGCCTAGTGACAGCGCCATGGGAATACATATATATACATATACTTCTCTTAAGGAACTTAGTTGACCTACTAATAATATAAATGCGAAAGTAACTCTGTCTGTCTGTTACGCTTTTATGCTTAAACCTCTCAACCGATTTTGATGAAATTTGGTAAAGGTATACGTTGAACCTTAAGAACGGACAGAGGCTACTTTTTGTTAGAAAATAAGGGGGGGGGGGGGAGCACCTTTGAGAGTTTATATGGGAAAATGTTTATTTTTAAGTTAGAAATATGAAGTTTGGCACAAATATTGTTGAAACTTGAATTAAAATATAGATTACTTTCTGTTTCGAATATTAGAGGAGATAGGGGTAAAACCATAAAAGGATGTAGTCCACGCGAAAGAAGTTGCGGGCACAGCGAATAAAAATTAAAAAAAATATGTTTACGAAGGTTATTTTTATCTGTACCAATAATTTTAAATTCGCCGGCCACCGACCGTTCCGGAACACTTCCCAATCAATTTGTAAATATGCATAATAATGATACATGGGCAACATTTAATTTTTAATGACTAACAATAAAAAAGACATTTGTTATAACGGCGAATTCTCGCAACATTGACAGCTTGACAGGGGTATGATTTGGGTACGAGTAGGATGCAATGTTTTTTCGTACATATGATATTTGGGCAATTTGCAATAGTGTAGTGTGGCAGTTGCTTAATATGTCACTGTCGATATTACACTTTTGTTACACAACAAATATATATTCAGGCACATCAAATGCATTTAAAAATATTAAAAATAAAAGTTATTAATGCAATCACTTCTGTGTTGTTGTGCTCCTGCATGTGAGTAAGGTTTCCAGAGCTCCTGGGGGGGTGCTACATTAATATCAGGTCAAGGCGACAGAATAGAATAGAATAGAAAACATCTTTATTCATGTAAGCTTTACAAAAGCACTTATGCATCGTCAGTACAAATTAAGTTTTCTACTGCCGTGTTCGGAATGTTGATCATGTCGAGAAGAACCGGCAAGAAACTCAAGTCATGTCACATGTCATATTTACTATGCTGTACTTCTCGTCCTTAAGTTCGGACCTCATTTACTACTTAATAAAAATTATTAAAAAGGAAATCAAAAAGCAGTTTTTAATTTCCGAACTTTCGAATAATCGTTTGAAAACGAAATCCTTTTCTTTGTTTCTTTCATGTTTGGTAGTGGGTCTACTGGATCTTTTAAACTTTGAGCGCCTACTGTATCTACTGAGCAAATGAGCTTAGCGATTGAGTAAAATATTGGAAAATCGTTTATATGCATGGCATGGATGGTTATAACTAAATATGCTACCATATAAACTATTGATGTCTTTCACACCGTCAAAAATGGACTTAGCAATCGATTTTCGATATCATCCTGCATCACTAAATTAATGTTTTTTTACAATATGTTGCGAGGCATATTTATATGGTACATAACAAACAGAGGGTATCACAACAATCAAAATCAGTTTGATGAGAACTGTCTTCGTGTTTGCTTTTTGTTGATGTTGAATGGCAAGTAGATGAAGTATGTTTCTGCAAAATTCAAGTGTGAATTAGTATGAAAGTGACATAACTCAAATTTTTTATGTTCTTATTGTGTTAAAAACTGAATAAACAAATCAAAATTAAAAAAAAAACAAAATGCGACAGTTTAATTACTATTAAATTAGAATATCAAAAATGCCTATAGCCTAAAATAAGCCAACTACCTAATTAAGAAAGACTAAAGTCGCATAAGACCTCAATAGTAGCCATTTTACTAAAACAGTCCTAAAGAGGATTCATAGGCATCAATTTAGGCCTGAAAGCCTATATGCCCAGTAACACAAAATCTAACTAATTAAAATTAATAAGTAATAATTAAACACCTGCTTGCAGGTCCAATACAACTCAAGATACGACTTGTAACATCTCCATGTATCACACTGTATTTATGCAAATAAATAAATGTTATTGTTATTGTTATTTTTTGTCGATATTAAGCCAACTCCAAACCTCCTATATATAAAGCCATACTGATGAAGCACAAATCGAACTCAGCAGATTATCCTAATAAATTCAACAGGCATCCGACCGGGAATGGTACACCGATTCCGTCGGATTACACGTGCATAGTCGAGACACTAAATCAGGATTAGCTGCAGTTGGCCCGCTGCTAGTTTGTGGACTGTGATTAATGTCTCAAAGTTTGGTCACAGTATAAATGTTGGAACAGTCTGGGGCTAAGAATGACTACCTCCGTAGCTGAGAATCTAATAGGACTGACTTCCCAGTTAGATACTTTGTCAGTATTAGTTAGTTAATATTAATACAGGATATCATTGTTATCTTGTTACTAGGTTTACTTTGTTGTAGACATTTAATTTCAATTTCAAAAGCGGTGAACTATATTAATCGTATTTTTAAACGTTTTAATAAAACTATAACAAAATTTGCACTGCGGGCTAAGGGCCTCTGTTATTACATATCTGTGATCTCGAGTTCGATTTTCAGTTGGGTCAAAATGGAAAACGAACTTTTCTATATAGCCTCAAGTTTAGATGTTGCGGTAACGCCGTTGTTTTTTATTTCTGCAACGCAAGTGCTTACCGCAGTATCAAAGAAATGTATTTGATGTTTTTAATTTATTCTTATAGGTCTTAAGTAAAAACACGATTTATTGCACTCTTCGTTAGAACTGCAGTATTGTAGAACAATTATTAGTAACGGTAAGAGTGTAATACCTAACATATGCATCTATACTACATGCGCTAAAGCGGGGTGAGAGCTATCTGCACTCCCCCGAAAGCTCGGTGAAGATGATAAGGCTTCGCAGCCATCATCGATAGATAGATAGATAGATAGATAGATATACTTTATTGCACAAAATCTTTACAGAAATAGGTTTTACAGAAAAAATATAGTACAATTTAGGCGGTCTTATCGCTAGAAAGCGATCTCTTCCAGACAACCTTAAGGTAGAGGAAATAGTAGATGGCGAGAAATGGGTACGGCCGTGCAACATAAATACAGTTTTTATTTTAGAATTATTTCGTAGTTTAACATGATAAACATACATAAACTCATAAATATATAACATTATAAATATATACAAATATATATATATACAAATAAACATATTTAACATATATTATCGATAGTCAGGTAGGAAAAAAAAAAGCGCTTAGCGGTAGCAGTTGGTATTATTATTGTCGTTTCGCTTGTATTATCCAGACTTTGTTACGTTTGTCTGTGGTTAAGTTAAATGTGCGAGGAGGTTTTGAAATGTTGGGCGCTTCTGGTCCTGAGAATAAGTTGGTAAGATGGGAATTAGTGAACTGATGTTCCGAGCTGTTAGTAAAACCTTGTTAGGTATACGTTGATGAGGTTTTTTTATACGTTTATTGTTATAATATATTAATGGAATTTAAGTGTTCTACCTTATCAATACTTGTATTATATAGCTGAAGAGTTTGTCAGTTTGAACGCGTTAATCTCAGGAACTAATGGTGCGAATTGAAAAAAATCTTATTTTGTTGGTTTAATCGGTAAAGGCAATAATATCGATAAAATCGATAAATATCCGACAACACCACATACATTGCTCTAATTCTGTGTTAAGTAGCTTAAGCGCTTGTGTTACACAAATCAGAAACAACGACGGTACCACACCACCCAGACTCGGGATAATATAGAAAAGTTCATTTCCCATATTGACCCGACCGGGAATCGAACTCGGAACCCCAGAGATGGCGAGGCTCCAAAGTGCGGCCGGCTTGCCTCCCGGCTACGGAGGTCGTCAATCATATCATTCATCCTGCAACCAATGGGAGCGAAAAATCAGCGGAAAATATATTAAAACGGGGAGAATATGCGTGTTTGTGCGTTTGTAGATTATATTTGTCACTGGAAAAGAATAACTCCACACATACGATGTCGCGGTCGTACACTAGTACGTGATAGAACAAAAAAATAACGAATGCGTCCGCCATATATCGTTAGCAATACATATTTACGACCAACCGACTTCAAAAACACTTAACTGGCAGTTAAGTCGAGCCGCCGAAAATTCAGACTCCGTTAGTTGATGCTACCGACAGACTTTTTGCGGAACAAAATGAAACATACCTACTCGTACATTCATTCATTCAACGCTAAATGTTTCATTCAACGTCTGTCGCGAGGATCCATTCAATGGCGGATAATTGACTGCAGTTTTTATAAAATCTTATAAAAGTTAAATGGAAAATGCCAAGTGCCGGTTGGTTTCATAAACTTGCAGTTCTGTACCCACTTATTAGTGTGGAGAATCTATTAATAATATTTGATATAAATATATATTGATACTATATAAATGAAGTTAAGAATAAACATTGCTGGATTCAAAATATTTACTCTTAACATAAGTATATATTTAGTTACAAAACGCGTTTCTTTTCGGATAATTATGATACTCCAGTGTGATAACCAAAAAATTATTTAAATGAACATTACATTGTCGATGACTGCGTAGAGTACATCTCATTTTTACCTCCACAATGGAGCGATTATTGCTTTGTGTGTCGTTTTATACAACCATCGTACAACAAATACCGTGGACACATCTAAATAATTTCGGTAGGTCGAAAACTTACATACAAAAACAAATTTCTTGTAAATCAATTTGTAAAAATAAAAGGTCTTTCCAAATCAATAAAGGGTGAGTGTAAATACAATTTAAGTTAAAACCATTTAACGGGGATGATGACTGTGTAAAAAAATATATTTGGTCCGTCAGGTATATCTTCGAAATACAATAAAAACTAATTGTTTACTTCAACAAATAAATACAAATTGACGATGCGCAACCGCTTCAAAGTCCAGTGTACACATTGTTTACGAATAAGTGACGGAAAAACCACTTTGAAGTGACGGAATTTACAAATAAGTGGTGTTTCCGTCACTTATTCGTAAACAATGTGTGCTGTGTGAATTGGTGACGTAAATCCAACTCTAAATTTTAACGCAATAGATATTAATAAATTATTGTTTACATGATAAAAAAATACATTTTTTGGTAAACTGTTGGCCAATACAGACGTTTTAATTCTTCTACCCTAATTCTTGATCTATTAAACAACTCTGTAGCTGAAACAAATTTAGACAGCGGCCACTAAGACGCCATGATGTATTACTAATCTACACTAACATTAAAAAGCTGAAGAGTTTCAGGAACAACTGGTTCGAATTGAAAAAATCTATTTCTGCTGCATAGTCTATTTATTGGGGCTTTAGGCTATAGAACACGCTTTGACCAATAGGAGCGAAAAATAACTGAAAAACAGAAATAGTAGTGCAGTTTTGGACGCCGAACAGGCTGGTAGTCATTTATAAAATCACTGCATCACAATTATTATTACACAGCGGATCCCTGAAGTGTTCTTGAATTCGGCACACGAAACAGAACCGCTTTTCCGAATCGCATTAAATTTAATTTGCTCTTGTAATTCTCGAAACGGGACAGTCTCTCACTGAGTTGAGTTCAAATTGGAGCCAAAAAACTGACCGCCACTTCCTCTGGGCCTCGTTAAGGCTTAACGTGTATGAATGAAAATGCATTAAGCGTTTTTCTTTCGACTGTACACTGAAATGAGCCCGACTGTGAAGATTTAACGGGATTGCGGAGTGGCGATTATTATTTTATTAAAAAAATACTAGCCTAGCCCGCGGCTAGCATTTTTTATACTTTGGCCATAAATAATCCGACTATTTCTGATAGTGTTATAAAAGCGTAAGTTTTTAAGTATGTATGTATGGATGAATAGATAAACTAGAGGATGAATCTAGAACGGGTTGGGTTGAAAGATAGATGAGATTCTAAGTTAATATGCATGTATATATCTGTCGATGTTGTAGAATAGAATTTACTATCAAAATCTGTTTGTTTCTTTTTGAGTTTTTTTTTAAATATTACACTTCAAGATTGACCTCATCCCACCTGATGTTAAGTGGTGATGAGGTCCTCGCTTAAGTGTGACAAGTGCAGCATAATAAATCTGTTACTGGACTTGTCGCCTTTGCCTTAAAGGCTTGATCCCTGCTACTTATGTAGCACCCCCCAGGAGGTCTGGAAACCTTACTCACACGCAGGAACACAACAACACAGAAGTGATTGTTACACCTTTACACCGATGTATACGGTGGACATCCAAAATATAGGCTGATGTGTGTTTATAACTATTTGTGGATCCAACGCATCACCGCACATTCTCCGGCCACAATTAAACTTATTTCTCTCTCATTGTCACAATATTTCCTCTAAAGCCATCAGCAAAAAGTGGCTCATTGCGAATGTTACTACAATGTAAATACCGAAACGGCATTCCTCTTAAACGGTCGCTTAATAAATACTCAGACGCCATTCATCCAAAAATGGCGGTCGGTAAGAGTCCAGCAATCCGAGACGCAAAAAACCCATTGAAGTCTGGTAATGGTTATGTATGAAAGTCATTGAGAATAGCTGCGCTTGCGCAGAATCGAGAAAGAGTTTAATACGGGAGCCAGGCGGCAAGTGCTTGATAGGACTGTCTTGATTACCGGGTCAAAAATACCAGATTTTAGTTTGTTAAATACTTATTATATTTATTTATTAAAAAAATATTTAATGTTCATTTCCAAAATTTCGCCAAATATAAACACTATTTATGGGAAAACCCACGGTCACAAATTCATAAAAATCCGGTTAGTATCTAGATGAAATATGATTATCATCATTTTCCCTTTTTAGAAAAGCGCTTTTTTGGAAAGTCCCTTTTTTGAAAGTCCCTTTTTTGCACGTCCTATAAAATAAACCCTATCATTGGGAGTCCTTTGTTGCATCTTATGCACACCTAACATTTTTTTCTTAGAAATTTACAAAGTAAATGTTTTATTATCCGAAAAATACTTCACATGTTTTATACTTATTATCATGTGTATGTCATTTGTAATTAAATTTTCGAAGCAAACAGAAATAAAAAAAAATTGCTACTAATCTATGCTTTTTATATTTATTTATTTATTTTTGTTTTTATTTATAGTACTTTACGCCGTACTAGCGAACTTTAAATATTAGAAACAGAAGAGAAGGGGGAGATAAAAGTTTTCTGTTTCTAATATCATTATGTGTTATTCTGTTTTAAAATTTCTCCAAATACTATTTTTATCCAAATGAATTCAGTACTTTTTACGCGAATGAATAACAAACATACATATAGACATTCATATATTGTTACAAGTTTTCGCGTTTAAAACATTAGTATCATATTAGTAAGACACTTCTGTTTCCAAATACCAAATCCCATTATTAGCAACAGAATGATGGTCACATCAAAACAATCCAACAGTTTTCCCGTCCAATTGTCTCATCAATAATTTATGAGACTTCACAAAAACAATCGAATTGTTTAACGCATCGATCAGATCTCGAGTAGTTGTACTCTCTTTGTTTCTTAAGTTCGGGCAAATATTCGATACGAATTCTTTCGATGGCTAAATGTTGCAATAAGAGTAAAGTAGAGGTGGTCTTGTCTAGCGGAGTTGGTTGTTGGTACAGTCGGTATAACAACAGTTGATATGTATAAATAAATATTAGACAACGTAATGATGTCTTGATTCCAAGTTCGTAGCTTAAGCTCTTTGACTGCAGCCAGTAATCAATAAAAGCGTAAGCGATACATTTAAAATTTTCAGTACCACCGATGTTTTGAATACTTCTAATTACAACAAAAATTACATTGGTTTTACAAAACACAGCAAAAAAAATTAGTTATAATAGGTAAAATAATATTATAAATGATTGTAATAAGCAGAAGACAACATGGATTTAAATTTTAATATATTTTTTCTGCAAAAAATAAATTGTTGTAATCTATACTTAAGAGGCACTTTAAAGTAGTTTCTATATAAAAAAACACGTTAATACTTTGAACCCTGCACCCTTTTTACGCAGTCAACAAAATTTGTTAACTCCTATCTTTGCCGGACCATAAAGAAGTGGAACTCGTTGCCGGCTCATCTGTTTTCCTTCCTTTGACACGGATTCCTTCAAAAGGAGCGTGAAAAAACATCTTGCGGGCCAGTATGGCGATGCTAACGGATAGGATATTTCGGTATCAAATCCTTTCTCATGGCAATGGGGGTCCTCTCTTGCTATGGGGAGGAGCCAATATACTGCGCTACTATAAAAAAAAGTCATAAGAATTAATATCAAACTTCAAATTTATAGGGCGTAATGTGCTGTTGACTGTACTTACCTCAATATTGTGTTACTTTTGTAGACAACTTTACATGTAGATTCCCATGGCTATAAAAACCGTATCGCTTCAGTATTAATTCCATTAACTGTAAAAGGCAATCGCCACCGCCCGAAGTATCCTGGTACACTCCAGTTTAGGTTTGCTGAATTAATTAAAAGTCTCTTCTCTGTTTAATTTTGTTTTGTTTCCAAACAACAAGAAATAAAAATGTGTGTGTACATATTTCGATACCAAGTTTGGTGTGGTGTATTTTCAGAAATAATTAATAATAATAAAAGCTTAGATATAGATTTTTGAATTTTTTTATCGTGCTTCACGCTGCACTGGCGATCTTCAAATATAAATAAAAATAAAAATAAAATAAATAAAAATTGTTTATTGTCTTTTTCCTTAAACTACTACATCATTTCTACTTAAACTATCTTACGCTACTACACAGGAAGACAAAAGGAAGTGGTTCAGCTAATGCAGACACGGAGCCGGACTCCCTGTCTGCGCTGGTTTTCAACCCTTCCAGGAGCTCTGAGATGTAGTTTGAGAGCATGGGGTAGTGCTGGCTGGCTAACTTTATGCAAACAGCTTTAATTACAAAATTTAAAAAAAAAAAAAACAAAAGGTTAAAACTATGGCGCGTGTAAGTATATGCACGTGTGATTGTATAATGTATGTGTGTGTGCAAGCGTGTATGTGTGTATGTGTGTGTACGAGCGTGTATGTGTGTATGTGATTTTAAGCTACTAGAGAGGTAAAAGAAATAGCTACTTTTTATGCAAAAAAATCTTTAAGGGCTAAATTTCGGTAAGAATGCTTCAAATTTTCTGTATCATGTTGCCTCTTTATTAGTGCTGCTTTATATTTACTTTTAAAACATTGGATTGATATTTTTTGTCTTAAAGGTGGAGGTAAATCATTCCAAATCTTCGCTGTTTTAAATTTGAAGCATCCTCTGAACCGTTTGGATTTATGTGCCGGTATTTTAAGGAAACAGAAAAATTTCATCTCCCTATGTGATGTGAGTCTCGAATCCACGTCCTTCACGTATCGCGCGTGCTGCTCTTCCAACTGAGCTAACCGCAAGTTATCTCAGGCGACGATTTTTTTCTAATGTCTCAACCTCTTCGCCTCCAGTAAGTGCCCTCTGCCGAATATGTATAGAACTACATACTTATCGCGATAACTTGCGGGATAATTATTTAATTTCAAAATTTGTTATAAGGCGGAATAAGTTCAATACAGATCGATACTGATGTACGTGTAATCACACAGATTTATCCATTTTAGTCCGGTTTAAAAAGTACTTTTTAAAGGCGCCAAACCAAACCCTTCAATAATACATAAGAATGATTTTGTACTTAGTTTTCAAGAGCGTTATCGCGTCAAAAAGACGAAATCGTGTGTTAATATGCTGTTGTCGGAGATGCGCAAGCGCAGATGCATAATTCAAGCATCTGACAGCGTCCCATTGATGTGTTGTCTCTGCTTTGCGATCTTGTCGGTGGTAGGCCGGATTAATTCAATTAAATAAGAAAAATCAGAAATAGGTATTTAGGGAGCATAAACGTTTTGAAAAATAAAGAATGTTTCGTTTTATATTCTTAAATTCCTGTTGTATTTTATTTCAAAGCTGTTGGAGGTATGATCTCGTAGAACAAGAATACGTAGCTTGACTAAGAGTTGTTATTTTTTATAATAATATTAAAATAAGTACGTACAGGTCTTCAAATAAACATATCTCTACATTATCATTATTGTTTTAAAAGCGCATAAAAGGTTTTACGATTTATGAAGGTTTAATTCTAATAGTGATGTATAAATTATAAATTTTCAATTATTTGATGTAAAGAAACAGTAAAAAATCATACTTTGTATATTCACACCACAGAAAACATACAATTAGACTACTGTAATAAAATATACAGGAGAAAAACTCTCTCGATCTCTCTCTCATAAATTAGGTTTTGAAATGACGTAAATTTTATTATGTTTATTAATAAAATCCTTTCTTGTTCCAGGTATGGTGCAGCTTTTTTAAGTTTTTTTTTCATGTATTTTGGTATGTTTGTATCATTTTATTTATTACCATTATTAAAATCACAATAATCATATCTAAAACTTGACTATTTTTTTATATTCAGAGTGCAGAGCTTAAGTTTCCCAATTTTCCAATTGCGCCAACATTTTCGCCACCATTTTGAATCCAAATTTTATCACTGCTACTTAACTTTTTGACCACCTCTGTAATAGAAAGGTTCGATTCCCGGTCAGGTCAATGTGAAAAATGAGCTTTTATTTGATATCTTATCTCGGGGCTGGGTGATGCGGTACCGTCGTTATTTGTCAACACACACAACAAGCAGATTAACTACCTACCTACCACCGAAAGGTTGTCCAATATTCCTTTATTTAAAGTCTATTTTCCGCATCTAATTTTGAGTCATTTCCGCATAAAAATTATTTTTGTTCATGATTATCTCTATCTATACTTATAATAAATCTGTAGAGAGGTGAATTCTGTACATTAAATATATTTTCAAAATAACTATCAGGGGGTAGTTAGAAATTGATACTGGTGCCAAAAATGCAATCAGAGAAATTAATCATTTAAAATAATTTAACGGGTCAAAACGCGACACCATTTTAAGAGAAATTAATGTCTGTCTGACTGTTTGTTCTTTATAGAAACAAAAACTACTCGACGGATTTTTACAAAATTTGGTACAACTATTCTTCATACTCCGGGGCAGGTCATTGTATACTTTTCATCACGCTACAATCAATTGGAGCAGGGCAGTGAAGTGAAATGTTGGGAAAACGGGAGAAATAACTCCATTCTTAGGTATCCGTACCCAAAGGGTAGAGCGGGACCCTATACCTAAGACTTCGCTGTATGTCTGTCCGTTCGTTCGTGCGTCCGTCCGTTCGTGCGTCCGTCCGTTCGTGCGTTCGTTCGTCCGTCTGTCTGTCTGTCACCTGGCTTTATCTCAAGAACCGTGATAGCTAGAGAGTTGAAATTTTCACGGATTGTGTATTTCTAATGTCGCTATAACTATCAATACTAAAAACAAAGTAAAATCATTATTTAAGTGGGGCAACAAACGTGATTTTTTTTCAAATTTTTTGCTCGATGTTAATTGAAACTGTTGCTGGACGCTTGAAATATTTACAGAATATTTAAATGTATATTTTTTTTCAAAAATAAATAATTCAATGAAAATAAAATAAATATTCAAGGGGGGCAAATCCCCTACAAGAACGATATTTTTAACCGTTTTTGGCTAGATGTTCGTTATAGACGGACTTCAAGTCAGGAGAAACTAATTTCTAAAATGGCTGGAATGATTTTGATGGAGCTTTTATTGGCAGGTAGCTGATGAAATAGGGAATAATCTAGGCTACTTTTATAAAAGAAAAAATACATTCAAATTCACGTAGTCCACGCGGCCATCCATAATTATTCATCATTCAATTCATAAAAGCTTTTACTTTCAATACATTAGTGGGATGAAGTTACGCGTAAAATAAATCTCACTTGACGCAAAACAGGCCTCCTCATATCCCCGCCTACAGTTTAGATAAAATTAACCTTTATATCTTAAACAATAGTTTCACTTGATCAAGCTATATATTTACATGCTTTGATCCAATAAGAATCTTTAGTAACGTTGTAAAGTGACAGGTTTACAATGGCAAATTAAATTATCTCGTAAAAACCGGGAGCCATTATCATGTTTTGGGTAACTTTTAGCGTTTCCATCAGTTGAGAGAGGCAGGGCAAAGCAATTTATCGCTCGAACTGGAGCAGCCCGACTGGTGAAATACCTCCACCTTACAGAAGACTGCAGCCAAATAACAATCACTCCGGTGTTGTTGTGTTCCTGCATGTGAGTAAGGTTTCCAGAGCTCTTGGGGGGTGCAGGGGTCAAGCCTTCAAGGGGATAAGCTAGGAACTCATTACCACTTAACATCAGATGGGACGAGGTCAATCTTGAAGTGCGTTATAAAAATAAAAAAAAATGTACTCTATTTAAACAAGAGTTTTGTTTTTACTATTTGCACTTGGTTTAATGTAATTCTTCATGCGTGAAGGCTCCCCAGACCAGAATTTTTCATGCCCCAAAACTCCCTGGTCTGCAAAAATAATGAATAAAACAAAAAACCCACGAATCTCGAACATTTAATGAGATCCTAGAACTCATCAGCTTTCTATCCGACATGTCATGTCGAAAGTGCACCCACCCGCGATTGGCGAAAGCACAAATTTGAATACAATGAAGCCGTGAATTATGCATGCGCTGCGTTTTTATGCAACGCCGTGTAATGATACATTTCGCGGTGCGTGGGCCGCGCGACTGTACGCCTGGGTTTGAGCTTTTACGATTGTTGCGAAATTGTAGCGCTATTATCTATTAATGATCGGTTTAGAGCAGAAATAATGCCGATTGATATCTGAAGCCGAATATTCAATGAGCAATAGTTGTCAAATTTGTATTGGTAACAATAATTTAAAAACTAAAAAACGCGTTTTAGCACACACGAAAAATGTCAAAATAATTCGCACATTTAGTTTGATGAATTAAGAGTTTTCACTTTGCCCAGTCTTCATTAGGTCGCAAGGTAAACAAAAACAATTTCAGTTCATGATGAACGATAAATAATTACCTAATGCAAAATGGTTATAAGTAGAAAATCATCTTTATTAAATATTTACTATAAATAAATAAATGCGCCAGACAATCACACCAATCACCTGGTCTCAAACTAAGGTTTTCCCTTGTACTATGAGTACCAGACGACGGATACTAACTGGGGGCGTCTTCCCAGCACACCCAGACTCAAGTCAATTTAGAAATGTTCGTTTTCCAAATTGACCCGACCGGGAATCGAACTCGGGACCTTTACCTATGATTTATTATGAAAGAAAGCGTGGAGCGTTTTGTCCAAAAACAGTAAAGATTACATAACCTGTGTTTTTACATTTTAAACTTTTTAATCTTTTCATTATTCCAATTTAATAGGGTATTACCAAAATTTACAAATAAGGTATCAGTGCCGTAAAAGATGACTTTATGTTACATTGGGCGTACATATTGCGTTTTTGCAAATCATCTTTAAATGCTATTTTAAATGCTCAACAACAAACCAAATTTATGACGTCAAATCTTTATAAATATTCTTAAGCACATCGTAAGAAAGACTTTAAGCCCAGAAGTGCCCACGTGGGTGGTCTATCGGCAACGTTATCGGATAAATTTGACAAATCATGAACACGGTTGACAAATAGCTTGCGCCGCACATACGTCACGCCATTGTTTTAAGATGCGTGCTCCCTTACCATCGGTCGTTTACCAACTGCGGTTGGAAGTAAGAAAGAAATATAGGTTTATTAAGTGATATGAAAGCACTTATAAAACAGCAACTTAGAATAAAATTATGTTATTAAAAAGGCAAATACTCAGCATATGTTGAGGTATCGGACTGACATCCCGACGCTGGTCTTCCGTATACCACAACAACCAGACCCTATTACCATTCACAAAACAGACACAAGTATTAAACTGCATGTGTTAAAGTATTTCAACTGTTCAGTGACCAGTTTTATAAATATTGGACAACATCACACATTTTGCTCTAATTCTGAAGTAAGTAGCTTAACCACTTGTGTTACAGAAATCAGATACAACGACGGTACAGTAATAAAAAACACGAGACAATACAGAAAAGTTCGTTTCCCATATTGACAAAACCGGGGTTAGAGATGACGCGACGCCAAAATCCGGCCCACCTCTCGGCTACGGAGATCGTCAAATAGAATAGAATAGAATATAAATTATCTTTATTCATGTAAGCTTTACAAAAGCACTTATCGTCAGTACAAGTTCAGTATTCTACCGCCGTGTTCGGAATGTTGATCATGTCGAGAAGGACCGGCAAGAAACTCGACACTTACTCTTTTCAAAATAACAATAATTCACTATACTAGTAACATTTTTTTTATATATTACACCTGATGTTAAGTGGTAATGAGGTCCTAGCTTAATGTTGACAAGTACAGCATAATAAATCTGTTACTGGACTTGTCACCCTTACCTTGAAGGCTTGACCCCTGTTACTAATGTAGCATCCCCCAGGAGCTCTGTAAACCTTACTTACAGGCAGGAACACAACATCACCGAAGTGATTGTTATTTGGCTGCGGTCTTCTGTAAGTTAATAAACACCAGTGGTAGGGGCTAGCTGCGTGTGCGCAGCGCGTCGCGGTTAATGCACTTCCGTGAGAAGCGACGTTCACTGTACCGTTTTAGGGACCCCCGGTACTTCGACATAATGTATTTACAAGTGAATATTTCTAACGTAGAACAGCCTATGGTCAAAATCAGAAGTAGCTTCTTTCTAGTTAGTTTTACAGCAGTCTTGTTCAATATTGACTTGCGATTTTTCGATAGCCATTTTTCGCGAAATCGTTTGCGTTATTTCGGATAAAAACATGTTTTGAGTTAATCTAGAGGTAGAATCTATCTTTATATTAAATTTTATTTAAAAGTCATCCAGTAGTTTTAGCGTGAAAGGGTTACAAACATAGATACATCCATTAATATAGACATGTACCATACACTTTCGCGTTTCGTAAAATTGTGATCGTTGTCAGGCTTTATAACTCGGAGTTCATAAGTTTAAAACCCGCAAGGAATCACCTCACTGCAAACGCACTCGGGATTTTTGGTATTTTGTACATTGCATATTTAATTATGCATAGTACATACAATATTTGCTTAAACACTTTTAATGAGCCAAGACAAATTACTGAATAGTTTTCAGTATGAATATTTTTAACAGTGACACAAACTATCATTAGTTACCAAATTAATTATTAGCTTAGACCTAAGATATCACTCTAAATTAAGATAGTTGTTGTCAATTAATAAATAAATTAAGGACATAAAATAACGAAGCGAAATACATAATACAATACTAATATACAAGTACTTAACAGAATTCGTGCAGGGCCATTTTTAAATCGCGATCATTTGTCATAAGTCATATAAATCAACAGAACCATTGTCCAATAAAATTCAATACCACTTGCCCAACTTTTCGTCTAATGACAAAGAAGAGTTCCATTGTTTCAGTTAGTTCTAATTTGACGTTCGGGACCGGATCCCATAAGTGTGGGGAAAATGTATTGTCACACATCAGTTACCCGTGGGAAAATTTCTCACATCTTGAAATGATTGCTTTGTTTTGTCAAATCTCTTTTAAATTGAAATGTTGGTGACCGATGACCGATAAATGTATGAAAGATAATATGAACCTTTAAAAATATTCAAAGTGAATCAATTTTCTTGATCTTGATACATACCTAATATACATTTTAGGAAAAAACATTTTTTTATAGTTAAATATTTTTGAGAAATAGCAATTTTTCATCTCCCCCCTGTAGTGTGTAATGTCTAAAGCACTATAAGAAGTTGTAAAAATCTATTCGAAGTGTCTTCGATTTTGTGGTTTTAAAAAATTTCAGCTATCAATTCAATACGGTCCTATGACTTGTATAGAGGCGATTCATAAGTATTACTAATGTAATCTACATGAATAAAAAAATTGTATTTGAATTATGTTAAAAAAATAACAGAAAAAAATCGTCGCTTACGATAACTTACAGCTGACTCAGGTAGGTTCAAATCACCACACTGCAGGAGGAGATAAAAAATATGTTTCTTTATAAAAAATACAGGAAAAACATTTTTAGTTCAGATTCAGATTCTTTTTGCTCATCCAGTAGTGGGCACGTGGTCATCCAAAGAAAAAATCATCTCCTACAACAACTTGCAGTAAGCTTAGTTGAAAGGCACTCACACGGGTTATCTGAAGGTCGTGGGTTCAAAACCGACACAAAGAGAGGAGGTGAAATTTTTCTGTCTCATTGAAATATATTTTAAACTTTGTAAAAGACATTAAAAGAATTAGCATAGTATTTAATAGAAAATGTCTTTATTCATGTACCTAAAGTTTTACAAAAGCATTTAAAATCGTCAAATTAAGTTAAACTACCGCCGAGTTCGGAATGTTGGTCCTATCGAGAAGAGCCGGCAAGAAATTCGATAGTTACTCTTTTAAAGAAATATTTATTTGAAAACATGCATGCAACAAAACATTCAAACAATATAGTTTAGACATAATCATACATTAATAACAAATACATAACCTCCTAAGATTCTTGAAAATTGATTTGCTTTATTTATTCACTTGTTTGCACATATTTATATATATTATTTTGTTTTATTTAATATATTATATTGTTTAATTATTATATTTATTTATCATAAACCTATGTATGAATATTCTATTCTCGTATTTTATTTTCTGCTATTTATGATTATTAATTTTGTTGTTATCCATCCTCACATTTTTACTGTTACCGCACCCATAAACGTACTATGTGCATGACCCAACGGTTGACTGATAGAGAATGCGCCTAGCATTAAGTCCACCTTTTGTGCTTTTTTTGTGCAATAAAGTTTTTAAATAAAAATAAAAAAATAATAAAAAAAATATGAAGTGGATGGGAAATGAAAGAAGCAAGTATTAAATAATCCATATGAAGGGTTTACTGCAATAATGATGAACCTCCTTTATTTTTTGTTTTGAGATATTTGTGTTTTAAGTTTTTAAACGTTGTACTAAACTCGGCCTTATTGCCGGGAATACATGGGACTCTAAGCCCCTAAGACGTGTAGTCAAATATCAGAAATGGTTTTATCTCAGGACTGGAAGCGATATTGCCTAGTTAGTAAAAGAAATTACTAGCTGCATATATGAAGTGACCGAATGACGCTGAACACATAGACTTTAATATTTTGGACATACGTCAATATTGCCGTAGACCCTTTATATATTATAGCCAAATGAAATGAAATAATAAAAACATACGTCTTCTATATCGTTGTCCTTCGTCGTTTGTTGTTTAAATTTAACTGTCACTTACTCCATTCGGATATTCATACGTACAGTCAACGCTCATGCACTACGTTCGGATACATCCGCTAACCCACAAATATGTATTTGAATTACGAACAAATATAATTGCACGCAGCTCTTTAAACACACTTAATAGCAAAACAAATTTTCCAACTTATACCAGTATCTCAATAAACGTTATGCGTTTAATGAATGGCGACGTTGTCCGTATCGAGTCAGATTCGGAAAGCTGGCCAGTAATTGCCTATTGTATTACTAAAAGCTCCACTCGATAATTGTGTTATTGTATTCAACTCAACGTTTAATCGAACATAAATACATAGGATAAATCTAATGTAATAAACAAGTATTTCAAGAGGAGATTGTGAAACTAGAAGCTTGAGGAAAGAGTTTTTGTCCACCACTAATAGAAAACAATATTTTGAACTCCGGATAAGGTAATCATATTTAAACGCGCGTACTGTTCTGTTTTTTCCACATTTTTTCACAAATTCTTCGCTTTTATTGGTTCCACTGTGGTATTGTATAGCCTAAAGCCTTTTAAATAGACTAGCAAATACAAAAATAGCCAACTTATAATTCTTGAGATTGGCGCGTTCAAACAAGCGAGCTCTTCAGATTAATATTATTATAATATTAGTATAGATTTAGTAGTAAATAAAGTAAGACAAAGACCATTGTTGGCGACAGATCTGGCAACCCAGCTACTAGGCACACGTTACCTGTTGCTAAGAGTTTTGTTACTAGAATTGCTTAGCAACAGGTTTGGTGTGCCTCGATTTTTCCTTATATTTAATATTGTATTTTTGTTTATTATATCTTTTGTCCCTTTTAAACTGGGTTTACATTTCGTCCTTAACAACCATCCTCATTCAAATCGAATCTCAGTTACATATTTATATGTAAGAACTAATGCACGAGTGGGGAGGGTTGTTACAAAATAAGAATAAGGTTCTATAAATGTTAAATAAAGATAGATAGATACTTTATTGCACAGAAAAATTAACAAAAGTTGGTTCAAACTTAGTCGATCTTATTGCTAGACAGCAACTTCTTCCAGACATGCTTTAGTGGATATATAATTAAAAATGTAAGCTTTTTGTACTTTAACAAATCATAATCGGGCGGATGTAAATTTCTGAGAGATGGAAACGTATGAATTGGAATAACTACAAATTTATTTAATATTATGTTTTTCATGCAAATATTATTAAAATCCCTTTGAAATTCTTCTTAGACTTTGACACAGCCTGCATCACATTAGTACTGAAGTAAGATACATTCAACGAATTATCTATTCAATTTTAGACCAAAAAGTACTTACATGTTAAAAAGGTCACCGCTGCATCCGTCATCGTTTATCATCCCGCCCGATACGGCCAGCACGTTTCGTAAGACGTCCTACACTTGACTACTTAATTCACCTCCAAGTTAAACCTAGAACAAACACTTAGAACGGATCGGTGACATCATCTTAGCACTCCTGCGCATGTTGATGTATGCTCCAAGTGTAAAGACAACGCGAAACAAAGAAAGTTCCTTTTGTTTACAGAACTCGGGAAAAGGTGTGTTTTTAAACTATAAAGTAAAAACAATTGGGTTGGTTTTTTGTGTGTGTCCGTCTGTGGCATTGTAGCTGCCATATGAATGAACCGATTTTGTTGTATTTGTAAAATGAATTATTTGGGAGTGTCTTAAATATATGTTTTTAAATTCGACCTGGTCTCGGCTACGGAGGTCGTCAACTTCGTCGTTTCATATAGGGCCATGATTTATTTTTATGATTGATTTAATATAGCCACAACAAAATTATCATAAGTGGGAATTAATCCTTAGATCTAGCAGAGAAGATTCTCATCATAATTATTATCATGTCTAATAAAAGTTTCTAATTTCAACTTCTTTTGAGCAATAAACAAAGTTGGCTTTTAATACTTCTTGTTGAACTGATATTATCGATAAGATGTGTTGTGACTTTGGTGTCGTCGGATTTTTAAGCAATTTTGTCTCCTAAATAAATTGAGCGAACTAAATAAAATCGCGTCAGCTTATAACTCAAGCGTGTTCATAAGCTGAACAAATATCCATCTGGCATTATCGCGGATCGCACTTACGAAACGCGAATCCCAGTTTGTTTGGTGCATTCCTCTCAAATTAGGCGCTACATCTGTTATTCAACAAGTAAGGATATATATTTATTTATTTAAAAACTTTATTGCACAAATAGGTACAACAGGTGGACTTAATGCTAGGGGCATTCTCTACCAGTCAACCCTTGGGTCATGCAGATAGTTTGTATATGGGTGCGGTAACAGGGGAGAAAAAAAGAAATCATTTTAAGCAACAATAAATTAAGCATTAAAAATAACATAACGGTATCTTTTAAATATACGATATTGATACCCTTAGCTGCTGCTGCGCCCGCGACTTCGTTCGCGTGACTACAATATTTAGAATTGATAATAATTTCTCAAACTTTTTTTTCTAAAATAAAAGTAGCCTAAGTTACTCGTCAGCTACCTACCAGTAAAAGTCCCCTCTAAATCGATCCAGCCATTTCATATATTAGCCTGAACTAACAGGTAGACAGAAAAAAAATTTAAAAATTTTTATTTTGGTATTAATACCGTATAAATATTTATATGCATGTAGTAAAAAGTGGTGGTGCACATTGCAACGCTCTGTTCCCCTCTTTCACTGACATAAATACTTTGTTTACAGAATACGTCTACATACCAAGTTTCAACAGTATAGGTAGGTCTTATAGTTTCGGAAAAAAGTAGCTGTGGCATACGGACGGACAGACAGACAGACGTTACGAATCCTAGGCCTAGCATGCGCAATACATAAAATTTCTCGCATGAAACGACAAAAGATTCGATACTGTTGATTGACTAGTAGCACACTGCATTCGTATATGCAGCCAATCACCAGCTTACGCGCTGACTGGAATCGATTTTGACGTTTGATAAGAGCGCGATAAAATTTAGTTGCATGGGGCATGCTAGGCCTGCATAAGGGTTCTATTTTGCGCTATTTGGCTACGAAACTCTGAAAACTTCAAGAAAAAATATTGCCCGTAGCATTTGAGCCAACGGCACCAGAATTTCGGAGCTACCGCCTTAACTACTAACATTAATTTGATCAAATTAAATGAACTCGTGAGGGCATTGTAGAAAAATATGATTTAAAACTGTTTGCTCGTTTTGAATTAACTGTTTTGTAAAGGAAAATGAGATCGTTTACATCCATTTTTCCCTCAAATACCCCTTTTTCCTTAGTTCTTATTAAAACAGTCACGTAGAGCTTAAAGCACAAAGGTTTAATAAGCAACGGGTATTACTCGGTCTTGCTGCCGTTTGTTTGTCCCGAGCTGGATTAGTTCAGTTATCGCCTTGTAGAAGGCCTCTCTTACACTATTTCACGAAGAATGCTAATATGAAAATTATTTTATATGTAACTAGCTATGCCCGAGACTTTGTTCGCATGGATTACTTTTTCGCAATAAAACGTAGCCTATGTCCTTACTTAGGGTCTAAATATTGTCTGTGCCAAATTTCATTAAAATCGGTTGAGAGGTTTAACGGGAAAGCGTAACAGACAGAGAGAGTTACTTTCGCATTGATAATGTTAGTAGGGATTATCTGGATAGAGATTTTGTTTTATTTATTCTAAATGTGGATTCATTTATTAGTAATTATATTTCATTTGTGTAAAGTAACTGAATTTTAAAATTATTTTCTCTATTTTTGTACTATGTCGAAGATATAATTTTCCAGTGATAGGGCGGCCCAAACTGTACTGTAATTATATTGCATGGTTTGCTTTTTGAAATATTACTTTGTAATGTCTCGCCTAAGGCACTCAGTTCGTCATTAAATTTTTCCAGTCTTTAATCTTTATTTGCATACTCGTAAACAACCTTTTTATTGATTGATGTTCAAAACAAATCAAGTTTTCTTCGTTTACACTTTCGTATACACTTTTTAAACGAATTCTCTTATTGCTCTGAAATGCATTATACTTTGCTTCGTCTTTGAGATTACACTAAACAAGAAATACAACAAAAATGTTTAAAATATAGTCATGTCTATTGTCACTTATCAATAGCAACATTTGTCACTATCTCCAGCCCATGCCCAACAGTGGGATGTATCTGACTGATTTGTTGTTGTTGTAATGTTTTATCGTGAGAGCCTAGCTTTATTTTCGAAGAGAAAAACTTCGCAGAGGCCTGGGGGCGGTAATATGAAAACCACTTGAGTTCAAAGATGGTCTGATGCCTCTCGCGATCCTAACGAGCTTTTATTTTTTTACTTTTCTACTTTTCTGTTTAGGCTTTGGTCGTTTGCAAACTGCATGCATTGGGTTACCATATTGGAGTAATGCATACATCGTACAGTGGTACCGATGTAATGGAATATAATATCCCACCTTCAATACGGCCGTAGAATATTTAATTTCTACTGACGATACATAAGTTATTCTGGTAAGCTTACATGAATACAGATGTTTTCTATTCTATTCTATCCTATTTAGAGCAGAGATTCTTAACCGGTGGTTCCCGGACCATTGGTGGTCCCTGAAAGCATCCTAAGTGGCATCGAATTTGATGCCTCCTCTACGCGTAGTCAAATTCGTCTGCAGATGGCATCGGCGGTCTGTGGTAGGTATTTGATATCGGCAGACGAGCAAATCACACCCTTTACACGAGTAGAGGGTGTGACTTGATAGGCGATGCCATCTGCAGATGAATCTGTCAACGTGTAGAGGAGGCTAAGACTTTTTCTGGTCCGACATCGGGTGTCCCAAGCACTCGGCCACCGAGGCAGCTGACATGTTACTCGGCTGTCCACTCGGAGCCGTCAGCAAGCACTGTAGGCGCAGTAAACTTTACGAGCCACCCCGCGACTAGCTTTATGCCTCGTTTAACATTCCTGAGTTTAGGAGATGAAATGTTTAGTATCTGCGTCACAGCCTTGCTGCTTGCGACTAATCGCAGCTAGTTAATCCAATATGTGATACCTTATGTATATGATGCTGCTTGCGATTAATCGTAGCAATGGAATGCAGTATGTGATACTACCATACCTTATTTATGTGACTTTAATGCTGGGACCTCTTCGGGCTAGTTTATCTATCTGATCGTTTCTGCATGAGTTAATATAGGCTTTATCTATACTAATATTATAAAACTCGTTTGTTTGTCTGAATGCATTGATCTCAGAAACTACTGGTTCGATTTGAAAAAAAAAACATAGATTTTATGTTAGATAAACAATTTAATGAAGAAGGTTTTGAGCTATATAACATCACATTGCGGCCAATATGAGTGAAGATACAATGGTAAATGTGGAAAAAACGGGGAGAGCACGTGTTCGAAACTGCGGCGGGTCTATAGCAAGTAAGTAATATAAAAACCGGCCAAGTGCGAGTCGGACTCGCTCGAGTTTCACTTAGGTATAAGTATGGGCAACCCGAAAAATTTCTTGTCTTTTTCCCATTTTTGTATGAAAATCTTAATGCGATTCACAAAATACATCTTCTTACCAAGTCTCTACATTATAGCTCTTATAGTTACGGAAAAAATGGCTCTGAAATACAGACGGACCGACGGACAGACGGACGGAATGACATGACGAATCCATAAGGGTTCCGTTTTTTGCATTCGGCTACGGAACCCTAAAAAGACAACCTCCGTAGCCGAGAGGCGAGCGGGCCGGAATTTGGCGTCGCGCCATCTCTAAGGGTCCAGGTTCGATCCCCGGTCGGGTCAATATGGGAAACGGACTTTTATATTGTCTCGGGTCTGGATGTTGTGGTGCCGTCGTTGTTTCTGATTTCTGTAACACAAGTGCTTTAGCTACTTACCATAGAATCAGGTCAGTTTATGTGATGTTGTCTTGTCTTATAGAAAGAGCATGCGCATCTTTGTGGCGAGATAGCTTAAAGTAATAAAGGCGACAGTTTCTAAACAAACCACTCCAGCGCAGGGTCCTGGCGGGAGTGAAGATGTTTTTATAGATTCTGTGTCGCGATAATTTACGGCGCTTACATCCACTAAACTTGTTATGACTCGGACGATTACGACGAATCACCACTAAGCTTTTTACTTTACAACGTAAACATTTTATGGGAACTTTAGATTTTTTTTTTCGTTAAATGGAAAAAAGATTGGTTCTTACACGTAATCGGTCTACAAACAAAATTTCTTCCAAATGTAATCAGTTATTGAATTTCCGTGAATTAATAAATAATGATCAGCGTTTATAAAATTCCTCAAACTCGAACTGAAGCAGCCCAACTGGAAAAAAACTCCACCTTACAGATAACAATCACTTCTGTGTTGTTGTGTTCCTGCGTGTGAGTAAGGTTTCCAGAGCTCCTGGGGGGTGCTACATTAGAAGCAGGGGCCAAGCTTTCAAGGTAACGGCGATAAGTCCAGTAACAGATTTATTATGCTCTACTGGTCGCCCTTATGCTAGGACCTCATTACCACTTAACATCAGGTGGGATGAGGTCAATCGTTAAGTGTTATACAAAAAAAAAAAATCTACTTCTAAAAATAATCTATAAATTGTTTGTACAGTCCACAGCATGACAAGGTAAATACTTGCAGTTCAATATTCGATCTTTTACGCACGGAATAAGGACGTTTCAAATGTTATAATGTATACTAAGCCGTGCTGTCGATCGTACAGATACAGATAGATCTGACGGCGCAGATATATCGGAGCAGACAAAGTGATCAAATACTTCTGAACAGTTAAAAATGTCAAAAAGTCCATACACCACAAGTTACCATTAATATCTAAACATTCATTACTTCAGTAATATCTGAGCAGATGCTAGTCAATAATTTCTATACACACAACTAACCAATAATATCTGAACACTCATCTACACAGGTAGCTAAATGAGACACATGACGTGCGTGACACATATTGACGTCATGAGTGTTCAGATATTATTCGCACCTGCTCAGATATTACTGAAGTAATGAATGTTCAGATGTTAATAGTAACTTGTGGTGTATGGAAATTTTTGTAGTTTTTAACTGTTCCGAAGTTGTTGATCACTTTGTCTGCTCCGATATATCTGACGGCGACTGTACATTTCTACGTTCTCTTATCATGTGGGCTCCATAAGTTAAAAAATTCAATATGATTTCCACTTACGTTTTCCATTCATTGAATCTCCCCCATTCAACTCCCACTCAATAAATTTAAATGAAAATCTGTTAACATCCATGCTGACGTAGATTGGGTGATATTGGGTTTCGTATTTCGTTTTTTGCTTCGGGATATCCTATTAAATAAAGGTGCAAGATTTGACGAATGTCAATAGACAATAATTAAATCTTTTTATTTATATGTATAGATACCTCGGCATGACACTAGACGCAAAGCTTCGCTGGAAGGCTCATGTCAAGAAAAAACGAGATGAATTAGAAGTTAGGTATAAAAAGATGTATTGGCTTCTTGGTAAACATTCTTCGGTGTCAGTACATAACAAAATCCTGCTTTATAAACAAGTCCTCATGCCAGTATGGACTTATGGCATTCAGCTATGGGGCTGTGCCAAATACACAAATCTTCAAACTATCCAACGTTTCCAAAATAAAGTACTTAGAGGTGTTGTAGATGCACCCTGGTACATCAGAAACGACGACCTACATCGGGACCTAAAAGTAGACTTCGTCAAAGACATTATTAGGAAATATGCCGAAGCTCATGAACGACGACTTCATCACCACGTAAATGTTGAGGCCATACAGCTCCTTGACAACACGAACATAGTGAGGAGGCTCAAAAGGACAAAACCTTTTGAGCTAGTGTAGTAAATTAGTGACAGAAAGTGAAGTGTGTGCCACTCATTAAGAACACAAGAACAAAGTGTCTTCCCCTTAATAGAGACAATAAGAAAAGTGTTAATGGACACATTCTTAGTAAACTATCTTTAGCAGTCTAAGTTAAATATAAATTACTTATTAGTCTTTTCAGACTAGATTGTAATAACTTTGTCGTATTGATGCTCAGTATCAAACGGCATTTAAAAAAAAAAAAAAAAAAAAATATGTATAGATTACATTATATAAATAGTATCTTTATAAATCAAATGATGCTTCCTATGAATGAAAGTTTAAAATATGTTAAAAGAAAATTAAAAAAAATGCATATAAGTTGGCTAACATTTTTTTTTCAGTGCAGCTTATTCTTCAAAGGTAATCATAGTCTTAGGCCTTATCTGACACTCGCAGACAACCCAATAATAAAATATTGGACAGCATCACATACATTGCTCTGATTCCATAGTAAGTAGCTAAAGCACTTGTGATACGGAAATCAGAAACAGCGACAGTACCACAACACACAGACCCGAGACAATAAAGACACGTTCAATTTCCATTCCATTCGATTCCATTTAGTTGACCCGACCGGGAATCGAACCCAGGACCTCATAGATGGTACGACAAATTGCGGCCCGCTCGCTTCTTGGCTACGAAGGAGATAAACAATGGCGGCATTGGCAACAGTATCTCATCGGTAATTGCCGGTCACTTGCGCAAGCGCAGAACATCTGTTGAGCTGAGTTAGCGGCCACGTGGGTAGGCCGGCCCACAAGACTCATGTAAAGTGTCGTAAATCGTGCTTTGTCGTGTCGTAATACAGTACTTTTTTGATTTGTACAATTTCTTATAGTACTTCAAGTCGCACTAGCGAACTTTAAATAAGCAGAAAAGAATCATCTTCCCTTGCGGTGTGTAGCTTGAACCTACGACCGTCACGTATCGACCTTCACGGAAAAATGTAATTCCAAATTCAAGACTATTTTTGTTTTACAGAAGAGGGCTATCCGCGCCATATATGGTCTTAAATCACGGGATTCTCTCAGAGACTTATTTAAAGAAATTAACATACTTACCGTTGCATCTCAATACATTTTTGATTGTATTATGTATGTACGCAAAAATTATAATCTACTTTTTAATAAATCTGACTTCCATAACTTTAACACTAGAAATAAACACAAGCTTGCTGTTCCATATCTAAGACTACATAAGATAAGTAATTCCTTTGTGGGTTTAAGCGTTAAATTATTTAACAAGTTACCTGAAAATGTTATCCAGTTGCCCATGCATAGATTTAAGTCTCATGTTAAAAATTGTTTAATAAAAAAGGGCTACTACAAAATTGATGATTATTTAAATGACAAAAATGTATGGGTCTAGAATAACTTAATTCTTTGAAATCTTACTATAGCTTTGTATACTTTATTTAAGTACCTAGTTTAAGGACACATTGTTATATTTGAAAAGAGTAAGTGTCGAGTTTCTTGCCGGTTCTTCTCGACATGATCAACATTCCGAACACGGCGGTAGAATACTTTATTTGTACTGACTATTCATAAGTGCTTTTGTGAAGCTTACATGAATAAAGATATTTTCTATTTTCTAGTTAATTATTAAAGGGAGAAAGTACAATGTAACCTTTTTTCCGAGGGGGAAATGGCTAACGCACCGACACTCTCGGCGGGAAACAGAGAGTGACGCTCGCACCGACTAAAACCCCCTCGGTGGCCAACGCTGCGCAATTGTGGGGGAGTCGGGATCCCTTGCGGACTTTGCACAGGCTCCCCCACAGCGCTTACCGCTAAATGGCCCTCCTCGCCACGTAAAATGCAACTAGAGCGTTCCAGGCCACCTGATATGCTCCTCGGAACCGAGGTAACGGACGCCAGGCTTACCCCGCACCTGGCATCTCTGGCCCCTCCAGACCTCTCTGGTCTCGAACGAACATCGCGCCATAGCCTCCTTTGCCCAGGGAACACCAGACCATCGGTTTAGTGAGAATCTTCAGGAACCAATAACAAGCAGGCTTACAAGGAGGTATTCCTACCTAGACCACCCCACAATATAATAACCTTAGGTTTATTAAGGAAATTTGGAAATAAAGCCTCTTCATCGTAATTAATAGAGCCGGTTATGGTATAAACTAATCTAACTTTAATTTAAAATGCGAAGAAATATGGAAACTGTTTCTAATTTATGTTAAGAATGATTAAAACGCAAGCCGTGGGATTGTGGGCGCTCGCGTTCGTTATAAATTCATTAATTTATGTTCAAAATTATGTTCACTGATGATTTTTATTATTTCGCTCCAAAACTGAACAAGTTTGATTTATGTTGCTTTCGTTCTATGTGTGAAAAATGCGAGAGCAGAGGTATGTAACATAAAAATAAATAAATATAGGACAACATCAAATACATTGCTCTGATTCTGTGGTAAGTAGCTGAAGCGAGGTAGGGCATAGCGATTTATCGCTCGAACTGGAGCAGCCCGACTGGTGAAATACCTCCACCTTACAGAAGACCGCAGCCAAATAACAATCACTTCTGTGTTGTTGTGTTTCTGCGTGTGAGTAAGGTTTCCAGAACTCCTGGGGGGTGCTGCGTTAGTAGCAGGGGTCAAGCCTTCAAGGTAAGGGCGATAAGTCCAGTAATATAATAATTATGCTGTACTTATCACCCTTAAGCTAGGACCTCATTACCACTTAACATCAGGTGGGATGAGGTCAATCTTGAAGTGCAATATAAAAAAAAAAAAAAAGCACTTGTGTTACAGAAATCAGAAACATCTGTGTTTCTGTTGTGACAACATCCTGACCCGAGACAATATAGAAAAGTTCGTTTCCCATATTGACACGACCGGGGATTGTACCCGGGACCTCAGAGATGGCGCGATGCCAAAGTCCGGCCCGCTTGCCTCTCGGCCACGAAGGTCGTCAAAGGTCCGGTGTATTTTGGGTACTGTTCACCAAAATAGGTATCATGATTTGGTAAAAAAACAATGATATTTTAAAGAATCATACATTTTTTAACTCCCCTTGCGGTGCGGGAATCGAACCCACGACCTTGACGTATCGCGCGTGCTGCTCTTCCAACAGAGAACTGCAAGCTATCGTAGGCGATGAATTTTTTCTGCTGTGTCACCGTTAACTAAATTTCATCGCATCGTAATGCCACCTTTGAAAGTTTATATGGGAAAATGTTTATTTTTTAAGTTATAGATATGAAAGTTGGCACAAATATAGCTCTATTATAATATAGACTACTTTTTGTTTCGAATATTAGGGGAGATAGGGGTAAAACCGACCATGAAATAATCTAGTCCACGAGAACAAAGTCGCGGGCACAGCTAGTCCTTCATAAAGGGTTCACATGTTTGCCGGGCCGAGAATCGAACCCGAGACCTATCGCGTAACTAAATCACTTTTCAACACATTAACATCCAACGACAAATGGCCAATTAATAGAAAAGATTTATTGTCTTATGCTAACGCGAAACTTAATAGAATTTATGTGCAAAGCACCATTAATAGCGCATTATTCATAGTGGGAGATTACGCCGGAAACTCTAAATTAACATATTGCTAATTTCGAGTTAGCAAAATAGCGGATTACCGTGTCAAGGGTTTCGTAAGCGGAATTTGTGAGTGATGTCAGATATGGTACTTGATCATGATTCATTCTACGTTTGTGTCAGAAATCTTTGGGTTGGGTGTTTGCGTGAATTATAGATAATAGCTTATTTAAGCGGCGGTAGGCAGCCGAGCCGCACAGCATATCCGCTTCTGGGACCAGAGATGCCAGCCGTGGGGTAAGCCTGGCGTCCGTTACCTCGGTCCCGAGGGGGTGGGGCGTGTCAGATGGCTTGACAAGCTCCAGCTGCGTATTGCCCAGCGAGGTGGGCCTCTTGGCGGTAGGCGCTGTGGGGGAGCCTGTGTATAATCCGCTAGGTAACCCGACTCCCCCACAACTGCGCAGCGTTGGCCACCGAGGGGGTTTTAGACGGTGCGAGCCCGACACACCACTCTCTGTTCCCCGCTGAGAGTGACGGTACAGGAGGCATTCCCTCCTTGACAAAAAAAGGTTATAAACATTTCAAAATAAGCCAAAACGTGACAACTTTTTTAGTAGTTAATACAAACTATTGCAATTATCCATACTAATCCATGCTAATATCCATACAAGTGTTATAAACGCGAAAGTAACTCTGTCTGTCTGTCTGTGTGTTTCTCTGTCCGGCTTTCATGCCTAAACAACTGAACTGAATTTGGTATAGGTATACGTACGGAACCTCTAGAACGGACATAGGCAACGGTGAAAATAATGGGGGATGGGGGTAAAACCGACAATGAAATTATGTAGTCTACGCGAACGAAGTGGCGGGTACAGCTAGTTTAAAAAAGTTAGCGGGTCAAATCGCGACAACATTTTTACGTAGTAAATATGCACTACTACAATAATGTACTAATATATATACCTACATATATACATTATTGTAAAAAGACAATGATGATAACTACTACCCATAGCCGTTTTTTACGCAGACGAAGTCGCTGGCATAGCTAGTCTAAATAAATATAACTCAAAAGTGACTGACTGACTGACACAGTGATCTATCAACGCACAGTCTAATACACTGGACGGATCAGGCTGGAATTTGGCATGCAGGTAGATATTATGACGTAGACATCCGCTAAGAAAGGATTTTGATCAATTCTACCCCCAAGGGATAAAATAGGGGATGAAAGTTTGTATGAAACTTTGTCAATTTTGAACCGATCGGGCTGAAGCTTTCATCCATCCATGTATAAAGCTATTATAACGTAGATATCCCCTAAGAAAGGATTTTGATTAATTCCTCTCCTGAAGGGATAAAATAGGGGATGAAAGTTTCTATAAATCATTTTAGATTTTCGACTGATCGAATTGAATTTATAGAAGCTACTATGATAAAGACGTAATTCAATCCCAATCGGGGTGAAATAACGGATGACAGAGGAAGTAAATGTATTAATTTGAACCTATGTATCAGTACCTAATGGAATGAATAAATTAAGACGAACAAAATAATTTTTAGTTCTAATAACTACGAAGCTAGCACAGCTAGTATTAAATACTTTACAACCATGCATATGGAAGCTACCAAATTAATATTTAATTTACGCATAAACTTTTCCCACACCGCTCCCGAATGCCGTATCACTTCATTACGTCTAAACACGCGACTTTCGACTTAATGTCAAGAGTATAACGGTGCGTAATGAGGTGGCCTTGTTAAAATTAGGTGAAGATTGAAACATATGTTAAATGACGTCACGGGCGCGGCGGTCTGATTTCGTGTAGCCTAAACATTGAAACCGCGTAAAGTCGTGGAATTGATGAGTTTTTTATGACTATACCTGGAAAAATTGCAAGTCATGTTTTATTTTTTTTATTTTTTTATATTGCACTTCAAGATTGACCTCATCCCACCTGATGTTAAGTGGTAATGAGGTCCTAGCTCAAGGACGACAAGTACAGCACAATAAGGCTATTACTGGATTTGTCATCCTTACCTTGAAGGCTTGACTCCTGCTACCCACACCCCCCAGGAGCTCTGGAAACCTTACTCACACGCAGGAACACAACAACACAGAAGTGTTTGTCATTTGGCTGCAGTCTTCAATCAGGTGGAGGTATTTCACCAGTCGGGCTGCTCCAGTTCGAGCGATAAACCGCTATGCCCTACCTCTCCTCAAAGGTTGTTTCTTTATAAGGTTTGACTAATATTTTCCTTTAAGTCTCTATATATAAAAATTAATCCCTATTCTCTTGGTCACGACCAATTTCTTTTGTTGTGTTTGTTATTATCAGGGGAAGATTCATATGAAAGAAAAAAAGTTAAAAAAAATTAAGAATGCTATTTAATTGTAATCGTGGGTGAAAACCAATTCAAATTAAATGGTCGTCGTTGAGACAGGAAACATTTGTCGGGCCAGCTAGTTATAAATAATAAAATCAATATATTTAAAGTAAGAGAGGTAGGGCAAAGCGATTTATCACTCGAACTGGAGCAGCGCGACTGGGGAAATACCTCCACCTTACAGAAGACCGCAGCCAAATAACAATCACTTCGGTGTTGTTGTGTTCCTGCGTGTGAGTAAGGTTTCCAGAGCTCCTGGGGGGTGCTACATTAGTAGCAGGGGTTAAGCCTTCAAGGTAAGAGCGACAAGTCCAGTAACAGCTTTATTATGCTTTACTTGTCGCCCTTAAGGTAAGACCTCATTGGTGCTACCAAGTGGGATGAGGTCAATCTCAAACTGCATTAATGCATATATTCATAATTATGAAAAATATATATGAATAGTCTCTATATTAATCAAATGAAGCTACCTCCGGTTCGGAACCTATAATTACCGAGAAGATACCGGCAAGAAACTCCATTAATTTGAGTTTCTGGAATTTTAATCTAGGGATGCGATATAAGGACTGAAATAGTTTTTATACGTTATACTGGTTTAGGTCAATTTCGAAAACGAACTTTTCTAAATTGACTTGGGTCTGGGCGTGCTGGAAAGACGCCCCCAGTTAGTATCCGTCGTTTGGTGCTCATAGTACAAGGGGAACCTTAGTTTGAGACCAGGTGATTGGTGTAGTTGTCTGGCGCATTTATTTATTATGACGAATAGCAAATCCAAGATGTTATTTTTTTTAAGAAGATAAGTTTTATTTATTGTTTTATACTGCGTTTAGGATTTTGTCGTAATTTTCCAGCTGTTTCTTTTAGTTTCGAATAACGAAAAGCAGTAACACGCGCAACGATTGGCTGTTTAAGAGGCCAGATCATGGCGGCCTGTGGAAACTTCCGTGAGTCCTGAGTCATAGTTCGCGGTAACGATGCCAATCGTATGGTGCATTTAATTTACGCGCCATTGCTTGCAATGACTCGCCTTCAGGAGTAGGGATAGTGACTCGGTAAAAACCGGCCAAGTGGGAATCGGACTCGCCCATGAAGGGTTCCGTAGCAGCAAACATAATATAAAAGTTTTTGTTGGAGTTGATTGAATTACCTATAGGTCATGTATTTCCTCCTTACTTTGACATGGATTCCTTCAAAAGGAGCGTGAAGAAACATCTTGCGGGCCAGTATGGCGATGCTAACGGATAGGATATTTTGATATCAAATCTGTTGTCATCGCGATGTGGGTTCCTCTCTTGCTTACCATCAGGCTGGGAGGAGCCAATGTACTTCGCTGCTATATAAAAAAGGGTAATTGCGATTTATGATCGATAGATCTCATTCCAACCAATTTTCAACAGAAGTATGCAAAGTAGGTACATCATATTTTTTTTGTTTTAGTCTCTTATTTTAAAAGTTCAGGGGGGGGGAAGGGGTCATTTGTTCCAACAGTAATTTTCAGTCAACTTCTTTTGTATTTTAATTATGTATACATAAGAAATACATAGGTAAAATATCAATTTATTTTTTCTTCTTGAATCTCTATTAAAAATCGCATGAAAATCTGTTACATTGTTTTTATAATCTAAGCATATAATAGTGGCAGGTAGCTGGAAGTGGAAACTAGCTATTGACGACTCCGTTTGCGATTAAAAAAAAATACGTTAATCTAATACGTTAATAAAATAAATATTGGACAACATCACATACATTGCTCTGATTCTGTAGTAAGTAGCTAAAGCACTTGTGTTACAGAAATCAAAAACAACGACGGTACTGACGGACGGTAGTATCTCTTCTATATTTTCACTAAATTTCATCCAAATATATTTAGTTTTTTCCTGAAAGAGTAATTGATTAAACGTCCCAAAGATATCCATATTCATGTTTATATTGTTAGTAAAACTAAGTATTATTTATTTATTTATTAAACAAACAATGGTTAACAAGAGTTGACAGTAGTCCCACAAAACTATTTACATAGTTTGTCTGTGGGATCATGAGTCTCTAACTTAATAAATAAGAACTTAAATTGCTAAGCTAAGTTAGCTTAAAAAATATTTTTTGAGTTTTATTTTAAAAATCTTTTTGTTTTGCTCCCGGCGTATATCCTCGGGCAAACTATTAAATTATTAATTAAAAGTGATGTGATTTTCTCTATTTTCTTATCTAGTAAAGATTTTACAGTTATATTCACAAATAATGGCACGTATTTATTCTCACCATATATTTTACTTTTACTAACTTGTTTATAATTCACTTGTAAATGAAGAAGTTTCTATCGCAACTCAGTCTAATTAACAAAATAACAACAATTACTTGTATTATCAGCACGCTTTTTATCAGGCTGCCCTCATATTTGGACAAACAGACAGACATTAGGACGGCATAATTAGTAGATAGCGCTATTATTATAACTCGTTGAATGACGAAACGATAATGACACTAAATATTTTCCTTAATTTTCAAACTCATTCGTTGCTTGAGGACGCGGAAGCGTGAAGACGATAGAAATGGATACGGCATTTAAAACAACTTTTTGCATTATGTCATTTATTTCCAAGTTGCTGTTGCCTGCGACTTGGTTCGCGTTATTTGGAATAAAAAGTAGTAGCTCAACAATCTGTCTACCATTTCAGCTAAATCAATTTAGTATTTTTGGTGTGAAAGGGATTACTCTTTATTAAAACATCCATATAATGCTTATTAATTTTCGCATTTTTAATAAAAAATAGATTGATTAAATTTGTAACTTTACTTTTAACTGGCAAGCCATTGGCCAGTATAATCACGCATTTATAAAATATACGTTCGGTCAACAGCACAATATCACTGTGAACATTAATCGTTCGGTATTTGTTTCTATACCCACGACGTAAAAGCGATGGAAAATAACGGTCTGACGTTATTTTGACTGAATTGTGCATTAAAGTAATTAAGTACTGTAAATAGTAAGATAATAATGATATAATCTTTTCACTTTCATCTGTAT
Source organism: Glyphodes pyloalis (assembly GCA_037074685.1). Lineage (NCBI taxonomy): Eukaryota > Metazoa > Arthropoda > Insecta > Lepidoptera > Crambidae > Glyphodes > Glyphodes pyloalis. Next base: position 16,319,107 of record JAYKKO010000010.1, on the reverse strand, counting down.
AAATATTTTTTAAACGATTTTAAAATAGATTTAATGAAATATATTTTAAAACTAAACTCTAGGAACTAGAGTTTACTAACAAAGTAAAGACACTCTGTGTATTTCCTTCCGTCTGCATGCATTGCACTTTTTGTTTTAAATTTACAAAATATTTAGAATTAAAAAAAAAATATGCCACATCCACAAGCTCCATTTCAAGCATCGCGCCTCAAGACGCACTATCGCACGTCCAACGATTAAAGGGCGTAACTAACGACCGGCTGATAACGCGATAACTAATCTCATTCCATGCCCGCTCCTCGCAAGCGCACTCGTTCGTACTTCCGTGGCCGTTCCACATTCAAATACCCGAAAAAACATTTAAAATCTACGCCATGCGTTCCATTTTCAAACTTGTGCAGTGACACTGCCAGTTATGTGAAAAGTTATTAGACTATAAAAACGTTATTTAAAATAGCAGTTCACGCTTTTTTGATGCTCATTCGTATGCATTGGTTGATAAGTTATTGTCGATAAAATGGCTACCTGTTATATCGGTATTCTATGAGGCCGGTTGTGTAAGCGTGGAAAAGTGTTAATTCAATGTTAAGTGCAATTATGAAGGCCGGAGATTCTATGAGGTGCCCTCGCGGCAGTATATCGCAGTGTACTGAAGTGATGGGTAGTATGAGTGTTCCGAATTTGAGCGTGGACCAGATAACAGGTACGATTGTTTTTGATATCAGTGGATTAGTGATGGTTTTTATCGATAAAATTATCGATATGTTTCGATACTTGTGATTGGTAGAAAGCACACTGCACTCGGTTTTTCTTCGCTTTTTTCTACCTATCAGCAGCTGATACACTGAATTTTATTGATTCAAGCTTTGTTAAAAGCGCGATAAAATTTACTCGAGAATGCATCCTATGATTGGTCGCTTTTAAATGGATAACGTAAAGTTTTTATTACACAAAGCACTGTCTTAGTTTTAAAGAAAATGCCCTTCCCTCGCTCTCGCGTTTGTCGGCATATTTGTTTAATATTAACGTTTTTTTTTTTTCTGAACTTCTTAAGTATTTTGTTTTGTATGAAAAGATTTTGCCTTAAAAAAACAATAACATCGATAGTTTATCTAACAACATGGTCGCATGCCTATCATTAAAATCTCAGGTGAACGTCTGATAAAGTGTGCTACTTTACGCGTTCTACGTGACAAGATCGGAATACGCACAGTCAGTTTGTGTGTTAGTAGTGTCTCCCGCTAAGATAAGCGCAAAAAATTATCAAATCTGATTTCGGATTGCCAATTATACGGTAGTTTGCGAAGTGCGTGACCAAATGTATGACCAATTTGCGGTAAAGTCTAAATTTGTTCTGTCAAATAACAAAGCGTTGTTTGAAACGTTATTGTGACGGTGTTAAAAATAACGGCTTATTGTTTTAGTTATAAGCATGTGCTATACTGCGTGCAATTTGTTTGGTGAGTAATATTTTTGCTTAATACAGATCGCGGTAAACGAAAAATAAGAACTGGTGTGGTAAAAAAAAATCTTGATATTTTAATGATTTTTTTAACATGTTTAGGTTACTATAGCGGCTTTTTTATATATTTTGTTTTTAATTCTGACTGATGAACAATGTGACACACGTTTTTAAATAAAATGACGCTTCTGTTTACGATTTTTACTAATATAAAATATCATTATGTATAATAACATTCAAGTATAATAACATAACATTGTTATTATATATTAGTAAAAATATTTTGGGTTAATATTTCCAATATAATATAAGTATAGACAAAGATAACCCAATAGCCAATATGTACATTAATAACAATACAAGAAGAAAATTAAGAGAATACGAATTAAGAGAGGTAGGGCATAGCGATTTATCGCTCGAACTGAAGCATCCCGACTGGTGAAATACCTCCACCTTACAGAAAACCGCAGCCAAATATCAATACTTCTGTGTTGTTGTGTTCCTGCGTGTGAGTAAGGTTTCCAGAGCTCCTGGGGGGTGCTACGTTAGTAGCAGGGGTAGCCTTCAAGGTAAGTGCGACAAGTCCAGTAACATATTTATTATACTGTACTTGTCACCCTTAAGCTAGGACCTCATTACCACTTAACATCAGGTGGGATGAGGTCAATCTTGAAGTGCAATATAAAAAAAAATACACAAATTAACGATTCAAAGTCCAATCCTAGTGACACTGAACACATTTTAATGAAATTTGGTGGAGAAGTAGATAACATACTCTTAAATTTTATACTTTTTATAGTGATTTACGCCGAACCAGCGAGCTTTAAATATTTTTAACAAATAGAAAAATTTCATCTCCCCTTGCGCTGTGGGGCAGTTGTAAGAGAAGCACGCGCGATACGTGATGGTTGTGGGTTCGTGTCCGCACCGCAAGGGGAGATTATTTTTTAATGTTTCTTTAAATAATATTACATATACTAAATTAACATTATTAACATGGGATACTTTTTATCCTGAAATAATGCAAACAAAGTCGCCAGAGCAACTAGTATAGGGTAAAAATATATCACAATCATTATCATTTCGACCAAAAATAATATTATAAATATTGGACAACATCACGTGCATCGCTCTGATTCTGTAGTAAGTAGCTTAAGCACTTGTGTTACAATAAACAACGACGGTACCATAACACCCAGACCCGAGACGATATAGAAAAGTTCGTTTCCCATACTTACCCGATCGTCTCGAACCCGGAACCTCAGAAATGGCGCGACGCCAAAGTCCGGCCCGCTCGCCTCTCGGCTACGGAGGTCGTCTAAATAATGGACGAGAGTTTCTTAAAGACTTTTACTGCGAATTGTAAATAACACAGCGTGTTGTTGTTTATCAACGTGCTTACCGAGTATTTGTGGGATCGTAATCAGAACATAATTCTTTGATAAGCAGCGATATCTCGAGTGGTTTGTAGAAAAAATGTGTTTGCAAATTGTAGTCCAGTACGTTTATCAGCCTGGCTGCTCACGTTTAGCCTGATAGTATTGAGACTAGAGTAAATAGAGAACAGAAAAATCTTTGTGAAATCAGTATTTTTAGTAAAGAGTAAGTGTCGAGTTTTTCGCTGGTTCTTCCCGACATGATCAACATTCCGAATACGATTTAAAAGTGATTTTGTAAAGCTTCTATGAATAAATGATAATCAATTTTTCTCCAACTGACGAGTCTGAAACGGTTTTAGCTTACGTCTCGTATAATTATTACTAGCCGTAACTAAAACGGATCGTTTTTCACATATTGGAACCGTGCATACAATGAAGTCTACTATCTTTAGGCCTAGCTGTGTGTAATGGCTCTAAAAGGCTTGCGATAACAGACCAAAACAGATTGGTCTACAAAATAAAAGCGGCGATTTGTAAATATCTCAAGTGACTTGCCGTTATCACGTAATAAATAACTCTGTACAAAGGTTCAGCCTGTACTAAGGAAAACGAAACGCGAAGTTACGGAAGCGAACGGGTCTTTTTTTTTTTTTTGAGATGGGGAAAATACTTTTCGTACCATATCGCTGCCGTGGGGACGACAGCGACGTGTGTGGGACTCCCCCGCTAGGAGCGAGGACTACCCGAACTAAAAAACCCATCCACCTTCTCAACGCCCAGTGACAGCGCTATGGGAAACTGAAGAACCATAACGGCCATAGCGCCGTCGGCGATAGCTGCCCCCTAGGGGGCCGCTCCGTCTAGTCTCCCCTGGATGGTCGGGGGACTGGCGGGAACGGCCGAAGGCGATAAGCCGTTCCCGCGAATCTGCGGAGGACCGTGCAAGGCCAACCGGGGTGTCCCCACACCCGCGGTCAGCTGGTCTCCACCAGGAGGAGCAAGGCGGCGCCTTGCTCGTAGCCTCCTGCGTCTTCGGTGAGGTGGTGCTTGAGGGTCGTCCTCTCGCTGCCTCTCCGCTGCCTCCTTCCGTGAAATGACTTGCTCGCAGAGGGTAGCGATCGCCGTCCAAAGCGAACGGGTCTGCTATGAAGGGGTTTGTCGGATTTTTTCAAGTTTATTCTGATGGTTGATAGTTCTTCACAAGAAACAATATTTTATTCGCATTGGGATCGATTTGTTGATATATCTTTCTAAGCATTAAACTTAGAGTGACTCGAAATTTGGGGGGCCATAATACATATGATCAGTCGTTTCTGGATTAGCATATAAGAGATATACGTCCTTTCATTGAATCCTTCATTCTATAAATTCGGTAGCTCATTGACAGATCGACCTAACTCATTTTCATATTCTCATCACTTATTTAAGTATACATTTAAGTGGTAGCTAACATGTAAATTTTGAATGATAATAAGAACAATAAATGACGAAAAAATTAAAACAGTTTCTATCATTACTTCACCCGTAAATTATTCTTTTAGATATGTATTTTGTAACAAACACGCTTAACTTGTGTTTTACTTTATTTATATATTACTTTTATTATTACACTTCCTTACAATTGTTCTTAGATAAGGTGTATACGATACCAATAAAATACGCCGTTTAATTTTTAACCAATCGCAAAAGCTCAACGGGTGAAACTTTTATAGTGTTCTATCCTTAAAATATAAATTCTCATGTTTGACGGACATAAACAGACAAAACTTTTCTTCGAATACGGTATTGTGAAAATATTACATAGCTTACTAAGATCGTTTTGTTTCGCATTACTTTTTCATTTCGTTCGTACGTACGAACCAAGTTTCGTAGTAGGGCGTTCAGTATCGGCCGTTTATTCGCCGCCTGCGCCGCCGGCGACTGATAAAATACATTAACGTGATCACATTTCAATGAAAAATTACTATAGTAGAGAATAGACCATGGAGTATGGAGAGAGGATGCTGCCAGTTATATTGATGCGGCATTTTTGTAGGCTGAGGTTAATGCTAAGCAAAATGCGAGTCTTGCAAAATTTAAAAAAGTATTAAATTTTCATTGTACATTTTTAAGTATGAAAAAAAATTTAATATATTGCGAATCTAATATTTTTTTAAATATTTATAGATTAGGTAAGAGGTAGTGGGGATAGTAACGAACAAATTATAAAGAACTTTTAATACCAATATAGTAAAAAGTAGACGTACACAATTTGTGAGCTGTTTTTCATATTAACCCAACCGGGAATCGAACCTTGGACCTTAGAGATAATGCGAAATCAAAGATCGGCGCGCTCGCTCTTCGGCTACGAAGTGCCTCCATTTCACCAAATATCTTGATTTGTTTGTTAAAACATATTCAATAACATAAGATGCGTTTTAATCTCTCATTACAATAAATTATGAGGACAAAATTTTGTCCTGTGTGTAAACAATGCAGCAGGAACATACTAAAACTAATATAAGCAGAATGAAGAGAAAACTTGTTCACTTCTAAATACATTTTCCCTATTCTACTCAAAAAATGTATAATTCGTAACAAATTCAGTTAAAATACGTTTCGCTGTCAGTTAAAATGCACAAAGCACGCACATAATTCAACGTTGTTCTAACAAATAAAGACAAACTGCCGCATCCAATCCTCAAACAAATTATCTTCGCACATCAATACTTGAAAGCTACTTTTTTACCATTATTTAGACATTTGTCCATGTCTATGATACAATAGCACTGATTGGCCCTTTGCCCTACTAGAAGGCAGTGTTGTTATGGAGCTCCGTATCCGTAACCGAAACGATCGGATATCCGAAATAAAATAAGATCCGTTACCGAAACCGAATCCGATATAAAAGTTTCGGATAGTTTAGTAAATTCAACGTGTTAGGGCTAGTTTATATATGGTAAGAAATAATTATATATACATAATCAATGAGTTGTAAAAAAAAATTAAATATTTGACTAATTTTAAACCAACAAAGTATAATTATTATAAATATAAAGAGAGAGGTAGGGCATAGCGATTTATCGCTCGAACTGGAGCAGCCCGATTGGTGAAATACCTCCACCTTACAGAAGACCGCAGCCAAATAACAATCACTTCTGTGTTGTTGTGTTCCTGCGTGTGAGTAAGGTTTCCAGAGCTCCTGGGGGTGCTACATTAGAGCAGGGGTCAAGCCTTCAAGGTGAGGACGAAAAGTTCAGTAACAGGTTTATTATGCTGTACCTGTCGCCCTTAAGCTAGGACCTCATTACCACTTAACATCAGGTGGAATGAGGTCAATCATGAAGTGCAATATAAAAAAAAAATAAATTTAACGTCAAATAATTTAAATTCTTATTTGTATTTCACTTCTACACTTCCCTAAAAATCTAATATCCGTAACCAATACTATCGGATAATCCGAAATAATTTCATATCCGTAACCGTAATTATAAATCCATATCATCCCTGCTAGAAGTACACCGCGTCCAGTTTATCTAGACCTCTACCTTCAAAGTTTAGTTAAGGCAAATCATGTTGAACACAGATCTGTAACAGTGGTCAGTGTTTAATATTTATAAGGTGAAATTTTCTCAAATGTCATTGTCTAAGTGGTTTTTTCTGGCCGTGTTTTAAAGACGTCGTTTTTCTTAATTTGTTGCGTAGGGTTCTTTAATTTGTGGGAAATGTTGACGTAGTGTAAATAAAACAAAAAAATAAAGTTTTAAGAGAGGTAGGGCAAAGCGATTTATCGCTCGAACTGGAGCAGCCCGACTGGTGAAATACCTCCACCTTACAGAAGACCGTAGCCAAATAACAATCACTTCTGTGTTGTAGTGTTCCTGCGTGTGAGTAAGGTTGCCATAGCTCCTGGGAGATGCTAAATTGGCTACATTAGTAGTAGGGGTCAAGCCTTTAGGGTAAGGGTGACAAGTCCAGTAACAGCTATTATTATGCTGTACTTGTCGCCCTTAAGCTAAGACCTTATCATCACTCAACATCAGGTGAGATGAGGTCAATCTTGAAGTGCAGTATAAAATAAAACATTATTGATAACGACATCAATCTCTCCAAAATTTTTTTGTAAAGAAGAATATCATTTTATTACTTCATGTGTATGTTTCAAAATAACGAAAGTATTGTATTGTTTTCTTGAAGTCTCGTTCAGAGGGTGCCAAATTCTTGGCAAGCCTTTTAAATTTTTGTCTGAAAACTTGTTTTTACAATCGTTAAGCAAAAAAATCTGGACTTTGTTTTACTTAATATAATTTTAAAAGATTTTTTAATAATTTTAAAGTACATACCTAACATGTTGTTGTTAAATATGTTTTGTGTTAGTATTTAAAAAAATCTCAATCTATATTTTTATTAAACGATTTATTTATATATCGTTAATTTCTACAGAACCACACAAACGTAAAGAAAAACGAACAAACTGGTCATCTGTTTTCGACCCATTGCGCAACGCTCCAGGGCTTTTTCCGTGAAAGCGGTTTCCCTTCGGCCCTACGACACTCTAACAAATAGCCCCATCTTTGTATCGGCGATTGTATAACGAAACGAAAACATTTCCCAACTGTGATTGATTGTTTAATTTAAATACGAATATTTGGTTACGTACAGTAGATAGTAAACAAAAATGAGAAGATTTTATTTCACAAGTTTTTATAATGCATTGCACTAGCGAATTTTAAATATATTAAAGAAACAGAAAAATTTTATCTCCCTTTCTGATGTGGGATTAGAACCCACGACCTTCACGTATTCAGCTTTCTATAACACAAGCACTCACTTATATCTACTATTTCCTCTGACTAAAGGTTGTCTGGAAGAGATTTGTTTCTAGCAATAAGACCGCCTGAATTGTGCTTGATTATGTTTGTTATTGGTTTAAGGTTTAATTGGACAAATCGACCGATCTTTGTTATATAGGTGACTCCGAGGACCACTTGAGATGCATTCAGTGACCACCAGTGGTCCGCGGACCACAGGTTAAGAACCACCGCGTTGGATTATTTTAATTGTTTAAATTTAAGAGAGGTAGGGCATAGCGATTTATCGCTCAAACTGGAGCAGCCCGACTGGTGAAATACCTCCACCCTACAGAAGACCGCAGCCAAATAACAATCACTTCTGTGTTGTTCTGTTCCTGCATGTGAGTAAGGTTTCCAGAGCTCCTGGGGGGTGCTACATTAGTAGCAGGTGTCAAGCCTTCAAAGTAAGGGCGACAAGTCCAGTAACAGATGTTTTATGCTGTACATGTCGCCCTTAAGCTAGGACCTCATTACCACTTAACATCAGGGGGGATGAGGTCAATCTTGAAAGCAAGATGAAAAAAAAAAAAATGGAACGCGAAAGTCTTGAAGCTTATACAATTAATGTGATGTTTTGTTACGTGTATATTTATGTTGTTATATGTTTGTTTCAGAGATCGAAGCGGCGGAGGCTTGCAAATGGCTAAGAGCTGCTGGTTTTCCGCAGTACGCACAGATGTACGAAGGTAAGACGAATGCAAATAATTCAATGTTTTTTTATTTGATCTCATATTATATTATATTGGCAGACTGTAGTGCTGAAGAATATTCATATTTTTTGTGTAAATTATTCATATGAATATAACCGCATATGTATATTTTAATATACATACGGGTTCGATTCCCGGTCAGGTCAATTTGGAAAACGAACTTTTCTAAATTGACCTGTGTCTGGGTGTGCTGGGATGACGCCCCCAGTTAGTATACGTCGTCTGGTACTCATAGTACAAGGGAACACCTTAGTTTGAGACCTTGTGATTGGTGTGATTGTCTGGCGCATTTATTATTATTTATTTTAATTTATGCTTTCATATGGGTTACCAAAATCTTACGTATTGACTTGTCAATTATTGTGATTTATTGTCTTTTTTGGTTTAATTTTCGGGAATTTCCTAAAATAGGTACGAGTATATCTCTTTTTTTTCATCTTGTTAATGTCTTGTAAACATTTTATAAAAAAAAAACAACAACTTCCCATCAATTACCGTAGGATGCCATTGTTAGATCCTGCTTTCCGTGTAATGTTACCACTACCATTGAAATATCTTCTTCATCGGTTCATAGTTAACTGACGAAGTTATTGGTGTCACTTCTTCAACTAATACTGACCCAACAGTTTTCACGTTCTTCATAAACAAAAAATATGATTGTGAATGTATATAGGGTCGAATTGAGCAACTTTTTTTTTACATTACACTTCAAGATTGACCTCATCCCACCTGATGTTAAGTGGTAATGATGTCCTTTTTTTTTTTTTTTTTTTTTGACGGGGGGAAATGCGTTGATGCACCGTACCGTCACCCCGAGGGAGGGTGACGGCGTGTGTGGGACTCCCTGCCCTGAAAAGGGCAGGACTACCCACTAAAACCCCCCGGTTGGACCTTCATCGCCTTGGTGGCGGCGCTATGGGAGATCGGCTCAGCCTTTACTTCCACAGCGCCGCCGGCGGAAAAGCCGCTTAAGCGGCTCCGTCTGCTCCCCCCACGGTGTTCGGGGGGAGACTGGGGTTGGCCGGTCCAACGGGACCACCCCCACCTCGCAGTGGAGACCGGTGCAATGCCAGCTGAGGTGCCCTCACACCATCAGCCGGCCGGCCCCCACACGGTAACTGGGCGCGGTCAAATTGGCGCCGCGCCCTAAGCCGCCTTCTTCGGCGGCAGGCGGGAGCGGATGGATCGTCTTCCCGCTCCCGCTCTGCGGCCTCCTTCTGCGACATGACGTCTTCGCAGAAGGAGGCCATCCCGTCCCATGCCGTCTCACTCCCGAGCATAGCCTCGACTATGCTGGGGAGTGAGAGATTCGGCCCCACCAGAGCGCGCAATGCTGCACGCTGGGCATCCCAGGCGGGGCACACTAGCAATGTGTGCCCCGCCGAATCCTCCGCCGCGCCACAACTGGAGCACGACGGAGTGCCCTCACGCCCGATGCGGTGCAGGTACTGCCCAAAACAGCCGTGGCCGGACAGCACCTGCACCAAATGGAATGAAAGAAATCCCATTTTGCGCTCGAGCCAGCGAATTATTGCTGGCCCGAGCGCATCAAGGGTCCACCGACCCCACGGAGCCACTCGCAGGGACTCCGCCCAACGCCGGACCATTTCTTGCTGCGCTTCTCTGCGCACACGCAACAGGTCCTCCGGGTAGAAGCGCTCCCCGGAGGCCTTTCTCAGGGCTTGCCAGTGATAGGCTCTTGACAATGCCTGGGCCTCTTCCTCCCATGGCGGTGTCCCAGCGAGTGCGCACGCCGCATCGAAACCAACTGTGCGGTATGCTCTGTACACTCGCTGGGCGATAGCTCGTTGAGGGCGCCTCAAAAGTCTTTTGTTCTCCCCAATGTGGAGAGAGTCGGCCCAGATAGGCGAGCCGTATAGGGCCATACTTCTCAAAATGCCGGCGTAAAGTCGCCGGCATTTGGCCCTAGGACCTCCCACATTGGGGAGAAGCCATGCTAAGGACTCCGCGGTCTTGAGAAGGCGCGGAGACAAAGCCGCGAAATGCGGCCCAAAAGTCAAACGATGGTCCAATATGAGGCCCAGGTATTTCATCTGGGCCCCAACCGCTACCCTGATGCCCCCGACGACAATATAAGCGCCACTGAAGAGTCGTTGCCGAGGCCCCGGAAAAAATATGGCCTCGGTCTTATTCAGCGCAACCTTCAGCCCCAAGAGGGCAATACGTCTGGCAATCAAATTGCCACCGGCCTCTGCCAGACGAGCTGCGGCGCCAAAATCCCTCCCCCGGGCAGTGACAAGAGTGTCGTCTGCATAGCAGAATACATTCATGCCCGAGAGGAGGGAGCCGCGCAAAAGCCAGTCATATCCGATGTTCCACAGGAGGGGCCCCAAAACAGACCCCTGTGGAACACCGGACCGCGCATTAAAACGACGAAGGACGCCGCTGGCACCGACACAAACAATTCCCCTGTCGGCAAAGTAGCTCTTGATTAGGGCCGTCAAATAGGAGGGCACTCCGTGATAGTGGAGCGCCTCCAAAATTGTAGTGTGGGGGAGGGTATTAAAAGCGTTGGCTATGTCGAACGAGACAGCCAACACACCCTCCCCCCTCTCTCTGCATTCCAACACCAGGGACTTCAGATCGGACAGGGCGTCAATGGTGGACTGCCCTGCCCGAAAACCGTATTGTCTACTCGAGAGGTCAGGACCGACGGAACGAAGGTGGTCCTTCAGGCGCCCGGCCACAATGCGCTCAAACAGCTTCCCGACTTCGTCGAGAAGCACTATGGGCCGGTACGCCGATGGTGAGTCCGCCGGTCTGCCCACTTTCTGGAGGAGGCAAAGCTGCCCTTCCTTCCAAGGCTTAGGGAACTGGCCGACCCGGAAGCAAGAGTCGAACAGTTCCCTAAACTTCTGTTCCATAAGGACAGCACCGAGGGCGACGAGTTTCGCCGGGACCCCGTCCGGTCCAGGGGCCGTCTTCTTGGCACGGAGACAGATTGCCGCCGTGCCGAACTCCTCCTCAGAGACTTGAGGGGCCTCGAAAGGAGCGGTTGCGGGCTCCCGCTCTGATGGGGCGCTCATTCTCGGCGGGACGAAGCCAGGACTGCTGTCCGGGAACAACGCCCGGACAACGCTGTCGAGCAGTCCCGGCTCGAGGGTCTCTGTGAGTGGGGGACCTATGGGGCGCAACTTGTTGCGTGCGGCCCGGTACGGTCTCCCCCACGGATCTTGATCGAGACCCTCTAACATTTCCGTGCGAGCAGAGTCCTTAGCGGCCCCTATCGCAGCCTTGAGGACCCTCTTCGCCTCTATGTAGGCTTCATAGAGTGAGGCCTCATTTCCGAGATCCCGACGAGCGCGGCGCCTGCTTCTGGTGTAGGCCCGCCGTGAAGCCACGCAAGCAGCACGAAGATCGGCAAGCTCCTCCGACCACCAGAAGCAGGCGCGTCGGGGAGGTGGACGACGTGACCGAGGCATGCTAGAGTCGCATACCTCGGTCAAGGAATTTCGCAGGACAGCCGCTGAAGAATCCACGTCTGGACCGGATAAGGGAGGCGAGAACCAGTCTTGTAGAAAGGCCGCCTCCCTTGCAACTGCCTTATCCAGGCGGGACAGAGCCCACCTGGGAAAAGGCGACGAGGCCGAGGTTGTTGGAGCCTGGCGAGGGGTACCGAAGACCACCTCGAACCTTATAAATTTATGGTCCGAGAGTGTCTCGGCCTGGTCCACCCTCCAGTTGCGGACCCGTGCGGCGAGTGCAGGGGTGGCAAACGAGAGGTCCACCACAGACCCCCCCTGCTGCCGCACACAGGTCTGGACCGCGCCCCGGTTTAGGAGGCAGAGACTGGATGAAGCGGCCCAAAGCTCCACCAGCTGCCCCCGTCGGTTGCACGAGGCAACAACGTTTCCCCAAGACGCCGCTTTGGCATTGAGGTCTCCCAAGAGGAGGACTTGCTGTCCCGCAGAACCTGCCCGCTGGATAGCCCCCTGCAGGAGACCCAGAAACACCTCGAAGTCTGGAAGCGGACGACTTGGGGAAAAATAGACCCCGATGACTATTGTGTCACCCCACCGACACACAACAAAATGTGACCCCCTCTCCACCAGGGACAGAGGGGGAGAGGTCGACGACGGACGTCTAAATACGGCAACGGTTCCGGTCTGGTCCCCGAACCAACTATTGGGGACCATATATGGCTCTGCTACTACGACAATATCTACCAACCACTCCGCCACAGCTTGGGACAACAGGTCCTGGGCTGCGCGGCAGTGGTTGGCATTTGTTTGGAGGAGGTTGAATTGTGCCATTATTATTCTTGCATTTCAGCCTCCTCCGCCGACATCGGACTCTGCCCTAAAGCGACTGGCCGGGCCTGAGCCTTCGCTTTTCCTTTCCTTGGGAGGGGCCTGCAGCTTCTTCCCCCCATGACGTGGCCTGCTGGCCGACCACCGTCTGCACAGACCGTGCAGTGCAGTTTCTTCTCGCTGCAGGCAGCGGCTTTGTGACCAGTTTGCCCGCAGCGGAAGCATTGTGCCATGCGCTCCACGGCCGAAGGGCAGAGAGGACGAGTGTGCCCGACCCCAAAGCACCTAAAACAACGGAGGGGCTGCTCCTCCAGGGCGCGAACTGATGCGGAGCTGAACCCGATCAGAAAGCGCCCTCCATCCAGCACGGCTTTGACTGCAGCCACGGGACACTGCAAACGGATCGCCCCCATTCCCATGCGACCCGTTCGGATTTCGCCCGCCTTTACGTGGTCGGTCGAGCAACCCCCTATTGTGGCCACTTTTTCGACCACCTCGGACTTGGACACAGAGTCGTCCAAGTCTGAGATGAGCAAGCCCACACATTTCACCGGCCTTACAATTTTGGCCACGTCTTCACTCACTGCGAGTCTCATCTTTTCAGCGAAGATGTCAGCCTTTTTCACGGACTCAGCACTGGGGAACTCAATGAGTCGGGCCCCGGTTTGAGTCGGGCGGGTGCGGACTGATGTCACCCCGAGCTCCTCCAAGTTTATTCCGCTTCGAGCCCGACGAAGCACCGACTCATACGTCTCCCCCTTCTGCTCCGCTTCGGCCGTGAGTGTCACGATAACGGCAGCAGTTTTCGGGGGAGTCAGTTTCCTCGTCTTCAACTTAGGATCCGGCCTCTTCGTTTTGGCTGACGAGGAAGCAGCGGCTTGCTTTGTAGAGCTCGTAGGCTCGACGGCGTTATTTCTCAGTGAAGGGACCGGCAAACGTTGTGAAGGGGAAGGAGATGGGACCACAGGCGACTTTTTGCCCTTCCCCTTGCCCTTCCTCACCACGGTGGACCAACTCTTATTTGCTGGAGTGGCTGATGGGAGGAAGGAGTCCTCGACAGAATTAGGCTGTGGAGCAGCGCGAGTAGAGGCCCGAGGAGCTGCCGTCGGAATAAAGGCAGACTCCGCACCCACGGATGATCTTGGTTTGGGCGCCGATGCAGACGAAGTTGAAGCTCCGGCTTTGATTTGTTTTGCCCGCTGTGGCTTTGGCGCTTCCGGAACCTTGAAACTGGGCAGTCTTTCAAGGACAACCACCGGCTCCCTCCTTCTGTCAGCCGCAAGTGGCGGCCGGATTTGCTTCGCAGGAAGCAAGCGATCCTGGATGCCTTCGAATCGGGCATCCATTCGGGCACAAAATATAGCCCGTTCTTCCTGGAGGAGCTTGCGAAACAGCTCCTCCATCGCATTTTCCCGCGGCTGCTGTCCGGGTGCAAAAGTAGGTGCCGAAGTAACAGGAGCCGACACTGACTCGACCAGCTCCATATTTTTGACGGGAGCCAGGATCGGAGACGTAGATTTTGATGTCCCCGTCAGACTGGACAGAACAGTCTCGAGGCTTTCCACCTTCTTACGGTAAGTCTCTAACTCTGATTGTAGGCGATCTACCGTCGCCTGCAGCCTCACCGTCTCCTCTGATTGGGAGCGCTTGAGCGCTTCAATGCAGATGGCCTTCATACTCTGCGTTCTTTCTTTCAAGGCCTTCTGGTACGTCCCTTTTAGATTGGACGATTTGGAGATCATTAACGAAGACTCGTTGGCGTCCTCGTCAATCATCTTTTCCAATTCTGCGACCGATTTCCCCTCTAAGGCCGGTTTGAGGGGGATACCGTAACCCAGCTGATTGCGAGCGCTGCGGGTTTGCTTTTCTTTGGCCGCTATTAAAGCTTCGAGCTCCAGCTCATTAGCGGCCTTCTTTGCGGCGTTTAGCTCCCTTTGAGCTTCTGCCCGCCCCACATACTCTCCAGTAGTAGCGGGACGTCCACGTCCTTTTTTCACCTTCCCCTTGCCCCGACTTTTGCCCTGCGGGGTGTCCGAGGACGACTCCTTCTCGACCTCTTCAATCGGTCTTTTCCGAGCTTTCAAGTATCTTGCCCGTTCCGACGTGACTGACGCATCAGACATATGCTTCAGTGTGTCCGAGTCGGAATCGGACAATTCACACGGTCTGCTGAACTGACCGCTGAACACATAGCTGGCAACCGAGGTCGCAGATGGAGCGCGACTCAGGGTCCCAGCCTCTACCGTCTTTGGTGCATCCGAACAATCGGCACCCACAACCGACGACGACGCAATTGCGCAGTCATCTTTCTCCGCATCCAAGGATGCCACCACATCTATCTCCCCACGAACGTCGTTTTTTAAGTTTTTATTAAAGCTCATTGTTGTACCCACGAGTACACGGTAAAAGAGGACCACCAGGAGCAGTGCCGGTTTACTCCTGGCTACCCTCATACTGCACGGGGGCGGGTGGTCCCGTGCAGGGAGGCCGATACCACCGACCACGACCGGGTTTATCCCACCCGGTCACCATCCCTCCGAAGAGAGATGGCCCCGACGCCTCGAGCACTCACGACGTCGGGATTAGGGGTTTTTTATTGAGGTTGTCTCCTCTTGGGCCGGCCAATGAAGGCAAGCCCCCTACCCCTCCCCCCTCCCCAGGCCTACCTGGGCTACAGGGAGGAGAAGCAGGTTTGCCGGTGGTGGTCCTGAAAAGGACCGCGTCTCCCCAGCCACTTTGGCCAGTTCAACCCACCGACCCACACCTACACGCCTCGCCCTCAACTGCTCTTCTCAAACCGAGAATAGCAGAGAGGACGGTATTCCCCACCCCCCCATTCCCCATCCCCAACCCACCTACCCCAACCCCCCCAATGCGTTTGGTCCGCGGGAGCTACGCTCCGACCCCCGGCCGCCGCCCGCAGGGCATCCCTGTAAGCGGGAGTACCCTCCGGGCGGCGGCCGACGGCTTCCCCTATCCGCCACCGGGGGACGCGCCAGGTAGGGGTACACCTCCCCCCCTGGATAATGGTAATGATGAGGACATCATCCCGCTTAAGCTAGGAAGCTTAAGCGGGACAAGTACAGCATAATAAATATGTTACTGGACTTTTCGCCCTTACCTTGAAGGCTTGACCCTTGCTTTTAATGTAGCACCCCCCAGGAGCTCCGGAAACCTTACTCACACGCAGGAACACAACAACACAGAAGTGATTGTTAATTGGCTGCGGTCTTCTATGAGGTACCTCTTTTTTTTGCTGGTTAAATTAACGCCTCTCATTGTATGGTTCCTACACATTCAGACTTAGAAACTTTCACGTTTATATTATTAGCAGAATCAGGAAACGAATGCTTTAAAATCATCAAACTACATACAACTTGGAAGTTCAAAAGTTCCTTATGTAGGCATTAACAGTATGAAAGTGTTGCCAAGAATAGGACGTTATTAGGGACAGTCCACGTAATGGTGTCCCGACCTGTCCCAACGAATACATTAATCATATTTACTGGCAGGAAGGGCTCGTCCCATATTTTAATATACAGAGTGTTTTCTAAACCAACCTTTATAAAATTGATTTATTACTCAAACATAAGATACACTTGTCTGTTGAAATAAAATTTAAAATCGTCATAGGTTTAGTATTGTAGTTACAACTAACATTAAAAGCAATTTTTCAATTTATTTTGGAACAAAATGCTTAACATAGATAAGCTATTAATGGGCATTTTTTTTTTAATTTCTATCTGACGGTTAATTTTGGGATTGGATTTATACCTACACACTTCGATCAATCCACACTAAATCTAAATATCGTAAAACTAAAGAGGTTTGTTTGTTTATTTGAACGCGTGAATCTCAGGAACTGCTGATTCATTATAATTTCTCAAAATTATAAAGATTTTTTCCAGAAGCTATAGCTTTTTTGTTCAAAAGATGTGTACTATACGAAAACACCCTGTATATTAAATCAGTAACGAAGTTCAGCCGGGCGCGCGGGTAAATCCCACCTTTCGATCGACCGTTATTTAAGCTCCTCGCCGATATGATAGTGTGGACATGCCTAGGCAAAAATAGGTTAAAACAGTCCTTTTAAAAACTTAAATATTTTTACTACACGCATTTTACATAATTTTGATATAAAAATAATTAAATGTTACGACAAATTATATTTGTTGAGTTTGTTGCGGCGCTTCTCAACAGAACCTACGTCGAGGCGCTGCGCTGGTAGGAAAAAAAATAATTGACGTGCAAAATAATTTATTGTAAATCCACTTGCAGAAATAAATCATTTCAAAGAAAGCCGTTTTTGTTGGTATGGGCATGCGATGAGAAGGTGTGATACTCATGAGTTCAAAAGTGAATGAGAGTTTATGGATGGAAGGGTAGAGGAAGACCAAAAAGCAAATTTGATGATAACAATGAAAAGTACATAAATAATTCTGTAACATGTAATGTCGACTCCATTTAACTTGGGAACAGGGAGATGATGAAAGAGTGGAACTTTCTGCCGAGATCAGTTTTTCCGGAGATCGCCAAATTGAATAGACACCTTCTAGGCAAACATGTATCATGCTAGACTTCATCTTCGCCTTCTATCAAGCGAGATTGAGATGAGGAGGAACATAAGCTTAAAGAAAAATATATGATATGTTATTCTAGTGTCTAGCTACTAAATCCATTCAGCAGTTATTAAATGAAAGAGCAAGAAACACCTAGACATTAATTCGCCCAAACTTTTACTTTTATAATATTAGTGTGATGATTTCGTAAATAAACAAGTTCAGCTTCATTTGTAATGAAAACTATAGAGTTTTCATAAATATTACCGATACTACAATTAATTTTTAATTTTGTCCCCTTAAATTTTTTAACATCAAAACAAAAAGGACCAGACAAAATTTTATCATTAAACCATATATTTTGATGTGACAAAGTAAATCCAATTTTTTTCCTTATATTTATTTGTGTAAGGATTACTTATGCATGTTATTTCATACCTTTCCTTTGAAGTAGAATAAATCTCGTAATGAGTTTACTGGGAAAAATATTCTAAATAGCACGGCTTCCGTTTCTTATCGAATTTGTATGAATGGAAACATGATTAGTTCTTAGAACGATGAAACATCTCCATTGAGTTTTCGAAGAAACATGTTTTATTCAGCAATATCTCAAGTGTCTATCAAAAAATACATCATAATATTTTCCGTCAACATACATAATAATATCTCTTTTAACATCGTAAAATAAAATGTAGAACTTTGTTGAAAAGATAGACTTCATAAAATAAAAAGCAACGGTTTTCTTTAGAAATTTCAGATTTGATTATGACAATTTTATCGCAAAGGGACCACCCAATTATGTTTACTTTAAATTCTAGTATTGACATGATTGTATTATTGAATTGTATTGATTGGACATGATTGTCTGCTCGCTCGCACACCATATTTTAAGTTTTCTAGTCCTACATTTTGTAAAGATAAGGCTAAGTACTGAGTTTCTTGCCAAATTCTTCTCGGTAGGATTAGATTCCGAACCGGCTGTAGCTTCCATATTGGTATGTTTTAATTTTGGCAACGCATAAGTATTACTTGTAACCAATTAAAATTATCAGCAATTATGACTTTGGTTTAAAAAACCAAAGTATAGGCTATCAAACTATAGTCATAATTGAAATTTCATCAAATTACTGCGGACACCCAATTTTTATATTAAAAAGTAGCCTAGCTTGCTTAAAATTTTATTCAAAAACATTTCTAGGTACTGTTATTGCGAGTACATTTTTTTCTATTGCACTTCAAGATTGACCTCATCTTAAGTGGTAATGAGGTCTAAGCTTAAAAGCGTAATTACAGCATAATAAAGCGGTTACTGGACTTGTGGCCCTTACTTTGAAGGTGATCCCTTCTACTAATTTAGCACCCCCCAGGAGCTCTGGAAACCTTACTCACGCGCAGGAACACAAAAACACCAAATTTTGTAAACAGAATTGTCTTTTTATTATTTTTATAGTACTATACGCGGTACTAGCGAACTTTAAATATAAGAAACAGAAAAAATTTTTATCTACCCTTGCGGTGCGGGAATTGAACACACGACCTTCACGTATCGCGCGTGCTGCTCTTACCAACTGAGCTAACCGCACGTTATTGTAGGCGATGAAATTTTTCTGCTGTATCAGCCTTTCGGTAAGTGCCCTCTGCCGAATATGTTTAGAACTACATACTTATCGGCCTTAGAATTGTCGTGTCCACATGTTTCTCCCAGCCACCGATGACAATATAAACTAAATTATCCTTTAATAGCATAAAATAGACTCGGGTCACTTTTTACTCGTTGCACAGCGTAGATTATTTTGATACCTCATGACAACCGCGTAGATGCAATTGTGAACTGATTTTTTGTGAAGTTTCAAGTTGAATGTTGATTTAGGATTAAATTCGTTGTGGTTTGAAAATAAAACATGAGCAAATGGAGTTTTTATTGAATACATGTATAAATTGTATGCTTTTTATCAAAGCATTTTATATATTTTTTTGTGTCTGCTCTTGTAGTCAAATAAGTGCATTTGACGAAGTTCGTTCGAAGTCAAATTTAAACGATGGTCTAGTAGTTCCAGTACCGTGTCATGATTTAGAGTTCTTGGGTTCGAACCCGGTCAAGCAAAATACGTTTTGGATGCCTTTATTCATTGTTTGCTTTTGGTTTTTCATGAATAGTAATGTAAGAATGTTCTTAACTTTACACTGAACCCCATTTATAAAAAATATTTTTTTTTGTAAATTCAGACAAAAATTGTTATGCCAACATGTAACGAACTCATTTGTTGTAAAAAATACTAAATCTTAGGATTTTCTGGCTTTT
Source organism: Glyphodes pyloalis (assembly GCA_037074685.1). Taxonomy (NCBI): domain Eukaryota; kingdom Metazoa; phylum Arthropoda; class Insecta; order Lepidoptera; family Crambidae; genus Glyphodes; species Glyphodes pyloalis. Next base: position 16,299,592 of record JAYKKO010000010.1, on the reverse strand, counting down.
CAGGATTTTTAATTGGTATTTTTCACTATTACCGCACCCATATACAAACTCTCTGCATGACAAGGGTTGACTGGTATATCTGCATGACAAGAATAATGAATAATGCCTCCAGAATAAAGTCCAACAGTTGAACTTTTTCGTGCAATAAAGTTTATAAATAAATAAATATTAAAAGGCTTTAAGCTCTATATCAAACAGGTATCACTTTTCAACTTAACTTTTATCCTTTCCTGAACGTTCTGCAATTAAGCACGGTAATTTAAATCTTAAGCGTTAAAACTTAAAACTTCAATTTAAATGCTAATCTGTTGGCAAGTTTATGATTTAATACTCCCAAGGCTTCCTCACGGTCGGCGTAATCTAAAAGATTAGATAAAATGAAGCAGCGAGTGTTGTTGTTGATCTCAAATAAAAATAATGAAACTACTATGTACTAAGTTTAAAATGTAACTTGCTTAATTTGTACCTTATTAGGTTTAATTGAAGATTGTATTTGCTATCTAGGTACTAATATCTAAGATCCAATAGTTTATGATCAGTAAGAACGACACGCAATGTGTTTCACTAAATTACAGTGTGTAGCATTGACTGCTATGTAATCTGATATTTGATTTCAATATTCCTTATTACTTACATAGCTCTTATTCTGTGGGCAGTAGCTAAAGCACTTGTGTTGAAGACGTCAGAAACAACGATAGTATCACTACACGTAAACCCGAAACAATTGTATAAAAGTAAGTTTTCGATATTGACCTGACCGGAAATTGAACCCGTGATATCAGAGAAGTCATGACGCCAATGTCTAATCCGTTCTGCTTATAGCTAACAAGGTACTTTGCATGCTATAATTGAAATTTTGATTAAACAGTTGTTTTATTTTAATAAATAACTGATTTGCATTTTTACATAAAGTAGTTTATTTGGAATTGCCAAAAAAGTTTATTTGGCATTAGTATGTGCGTATTTTTCTTTCTTCAGATTTTTCTAAATACATTTTATTGACTAACCGCCAGACAACAGGCGATTTCTCGTAACCCAATTTTTATTTATTTAAGAGAGGTAGGGCATAGCGACTTATCGCTCGAACTGGAGCAGCCCGACTGGTGAAATACCTCCACCTTACAGAAGACCGCAGCCAAATAACAATCACTTCTGTGTTGTTGTGTTCCGGCGTGTGAGTAAGGTTTTCAGAGCTCCTGGGGGGTGCTATATTATTAGCAGGGGTCAAGCCTACAAGGTAAGGGCGACAAGTCCAGTAACAGATTTATTATGCTGCTCCAGTTCGAGCAATAAATCGCTATGCCCTACCTCTTTTAAATGCTGTATGTATGCTCTTGACTGTTCGTCGCAATCTTGGAATCAAAACTTCATGATCTAAGAACACGGTGTTTTTCTATAAAGTTTTCCTTTAGCATAAGAAATTATGCAAATCGCCAGTGACTGCGCATGGATTTTTATGCGTTGCCATAAACGAACTATGTAGATAAAATCGAAATCAATTCAAATTATCGTGCAGATTTCCTTAAAAAAGCAAGTGTGACAAATAGTTGCCTCTTTATGATGACGCAAGTGTTACATATTATCAAATCAGCTGTTCTAGGTAATTGTTCCTCACTTCTCGGAACAAATGAATGCATTTGCAATTTCTATCTGTTTAAGGTAATATGACGTCAGTCAGATTCTTCCTATAGATTATTGATAAGAGGAAGCATGACTATGATTCATCGAGATTGTATGATTTTGTTGACAGTATGCGTTTTGCTTTCGAAGGGACAAGTTGATTTTATTATCGTGTCACGAAAATTTTTCCTGACATTGAATGATTCGTTTGTTGTGTATTGTGATTATTTTTTATTCTATAGTGTGTGAAGGTTAATAATGTGCTATTAAAAGTGTGTTTAGTCAAATAAGGATTGTTGTATATCAATAATCTTAATATAATCATGTTCAATATAAAAGTGCATACGATTAAGTGATACGTGTTTCCGAACTGGTTTGATTTCTGGTACGTACCATATTTTTCTTTCTACATTATTGGGTAAACGTAACTCATTTAAGAAACCGACTTCGTAAGTTACTATTTGCTCAATTTACCACATAAATATGTACTGGATTCGATTCTTCGTCCGATCAACTTGAGAAGTGAACTTTTATGAATTGACTCGTAAAATCCGTACTTTTAAAAAATCATGACATTTGCTTACGCGAGCAATGAAAAAACAACTTGTATGTTTTTTTAGAGTCAATTAGGCGCCATATTGAAACCAATTAATGAATTTAATTGGTTGCCTGTTAATTTATTTTTGCAATCTTAACCATTTAATGTTACTGGTCGAAGAGCCATTTGCTATTATTTCTCTAGACAGTAATTTTCTTTAAACGTTATGCACATGTACAGTCACGAGCAATGAAATGTAAACACTTGTGCTCTTATGACGTTACCATAAAGCTCACTTTAGAATGAGTTTGTATACATATTAGTACCCGTGACTGTACCTACTGAGTAGGTTGTGCGATCCCATTTAAAAACAATAATAAGCCTTAAACGAGCTGTACTGACGTAAGTCATGATTCACAAAGCAGTTTTATCTGTTCCTTTTCAACTAATTTGCATGTCTACCACTTACTAACAAGCGTTAATGACTACCCGTAAGAAGCAACGATAAAAGCAATTTTTGTTTCTACCATATTTCACTATTCACACCGATTCAGTAGACAACTTCTTGTTAACCAAAGACTCAATAAACCGCAAAAATTTAAGCATGGACCATAAAAAAATGATAAAAGACTCGTCCCAAAGAACGGCAATAAAACGGCCCCTATTACGTCAAAATGGCATAATTTACAGTGAGATTAGAAAAAAAATGACAAAGTGAAAGTGGTCATTGTTCACCCACAAATACGCCTTCACAACTCTCGTCAAACACCAATAAACTATCGTTTACGTCACTTTTGAGGCAAACAAAACATAACCGATTAACGTTATCTTGCCCAACAGGTAAGCCGTCTGTGGAATAAGTAAATTCCTCAGCTCGCACACAATTTTCGTCTCTAACAACTCAAAGCAAAGTTTGAATTCGTAAAAACACTTTTTTGCAGGAATCCTGACCTACTAATGCACCGATTTTATTATCTACTTCCAACTTTTTAAGCATTCCAGACGTTGCGTGATCCGGTTAGAGTTTCATTTTGCGTGTAGCGAGGTCGGAATCGCCAGGGGGTCGCCTCTAACTGACAAACGGCACGTAAGCTGTCAAAATATATTATTTTTTTCTTCCAACCCTCGGCTTCAGGTATGTCCAGTCGATAACTAAACGCCAGCTTGACCAGTTCGATTGTGGTTTCCTAATTGAAACGTTATCATTAAGGTTTACTATCGCAATTGAGATATTTCTTTACGGTCGACTTATGATTTGTGGACTCAATACGGTGGTCATTTGTAATGACGTCATTTTCATTTCGATTATTCTCACTGAATAAATAAATTATCTTTTCATTAACAATGTTCGGTAACTATTCAATGCCAGGCGGAGTGTTTAGTTGTTTTTAAATGGGTTTGGTTTTTAAATTGATGGTGTACAGTGTTAAGTATCCCATTTTGCAAGGATCATTAGTGTAAGTGAATTGATGTTCGGAAGCTGTCAGCAGTTGGAGAAATCGCTGCAGCCTGTCATCCAGTAAGTTTTTGCAAGATTAATTGTCTTTTCTGCTTTTTTAATTGCGGTTCTTTCATCTTTATCGTCAACAGTCTTATGATTATTTGTCACTGACTTGATGGATTACAAATCGTAAAATGATAAAGTTTTCTTACTAACTTTTTGCTTTGAATGATTAAAACTTGAAAAGTCCTCGTTTGTTGTGGTTCGGTTTCAAATTGTTTTTGTACAATTTCAAATATTATTTTGATAATTTTAGATCAGTGTAATAGCTGCTTTATTTCCGTTAGGCCTTTTTAATCGTCCGGTAAACATATCCCATTGCATAATATAAGTTGTTTGAATTTAGAACTTTATTATGTAATTTGGTTACGTAATGCTATGATAACATTTGAAATAAGTCTGATTGTACTTTATTTGAATGTAATTTCTTATCTGGCAAAATAAAATCGAGGCTTAAGAAATACAAATAGGATTTTTATATTGCACTTCAAGATTGACCTCATCCCACCTGATGTTAAGTGGTAATGAGGTCCTAGCTTTGTACAGCATAATAAATCTGTTTATTGGACTGACGGTCTCCCAACAAATATGGTATACAAGCGGCCGGTCGCGGCCTCGCTCGAAAATTAAGCCCGTTTTTTATCAAAAAAGTTCGTTTTCCATATTTAACCCGATCGTGAATCAAACCCGGGACCTCAGAGGTGTCGCGACGCCAAACTCCGACACGCTCGCCACTCGGCTCCGGAGGTCGTCAATAGATAGATAGATACATAGGTAACAGAAGTTAGTTTTACAGAAAAAATGTAGTATAATTTCTCTGTAAGTCTAAGTCTTATCGCTCTCCTAAACAACCTTTAGGTAGAGAAAATAGTAGATGACGAATATAATTATTAATATAGATTTTTATTTTTATTTCCTTGCGCTATATGTGTTTTACGGGTTTCCCTTCTACACTAAGTTAGTAGCATGGTTTTCGGTGACCCACAGATCAACTGGTAATGTATAGCTTAATCCAGTTCTGTTTGTGAAGAGACTTTGTGGGGTACGCGTCAATCAGAATTAATCGCAGAGCTAATTAACGGTTTCGATCTCACGGAATCCTTAATAGGTTGAGGTAAGCCTGAATTGAAAATAGATTTTCCAATCAGCGGTAATTTCGAAGTGGAATCTAATTTATCATTCTCATTGCTAGGTCTCTTTGGGAATCCCTAATTTTATAGAGGGGTAGGCTGCAGTAGACCTCTCAATAAAATATTTTTTTCCTCATCAAAACAAAATATATGATGTGGTACAATTTGATATACACAAATCAATAAGTTATATACTGCTACTGTAACAAATCTACTGAGCTTCTTATTTGTCTCTTCTCGGTAGATATAGGTTCCAAACCAGCAGTAGAGTCACTTTGAATTGTATTCGAAAGGGTTATATGTATTAGATAGATAGATAGATATACTTTATTGCACAAAAACTTTACAGAAATAGGTTTTACAGATTGATTATAGTACAATTTAGGCGGTCTTATCGCTAGAAAGCGATCTCTTCCAGACAACCTTAAGGTAGAGGAAATAGTAGATGGCAAGAAATGGGTACGGCCGTGCAACATTAATAAAGTTTTATTTCTTGAATTATATTCATAGTATAGCATTATAAACATACATAAACTCATAGATATGTAACATAATATATATTTATATATATATATATATATATATATATATATATATATATATATATATATATATATATATATATATATATATACAAATAAACATGCTTATCAAATATAAAATTAAGTAAAGTATTTTGACTCAAAAAAAAAATAATAATAATAATAAGTTAATATGGATAAGTGTATGAAACTTACTAACAACCAACATGCCCAGCTAAAATTATAGATAAAAGACATAAATTAACATTAAGCAAGTGAGAGAAAGTACGATTTAACCCTGGCTTTGAAAATAGGAAGAGTCTCAGATAATCTGATAGATAAAGGTAAAGAATTCCATAAGCGTATAGATTGGACAGTGAAGGATTAGTGTATTCTACTTGAATAAAGAAATTTTTGTCTTTGACTGAAAAAAAAAACTTGTTGGTACCTTTCCAAATTAGACATAGTAGTGCTCCATATGATTTAAAATTGACAAAGTTCTATGAAGCAAACATTCTGCTTTTAAATTAGTTACCATGTGCCAGTGGCTGGGTATGTTCCAGCGGTTGTATGAATGGTCGGTAGCAGACAACGGGCCGCTGAGCTCAATCGGACGCACATGAGGTCGGAGGTCACTCGGCGGATCGGATGCGTTTCTGTTGTGGTGCAAGATGAGAGATTGCAGCGGAGATTATATTGCCATACAAACAAACTGTCAATCAATCAAATTGTTCGTGTAAATTGCATCTGCAACTTGAAAGGGCTCTTAGGGCACCTAAATCTGGTCCTGTCTCCGAACAGGCGTTAGCAAACGGCTTACTACCTCTTTGGCAAATTTCAAGTAAAAGGGAGTACAGTTGTTTTAACGTGCGACACAAACTTCTTTAAAACGGTCCTATAGAAAAATCTGATGTATATTAGCAAATCTATACATTTACTAATCTCCTAATATGTTTGCAAATCCTTCAAAATCGTTTAATTTAAACGACTTTAATTGCAACCGAGCTAGGGCGATCTGTTATTGACTTAAAACTAGTGAAAGCATTATCCTTTTGACTTCAATATGTCACCATATCTCTTCAAAAAACGTTTTCAACCCGCCAGCATCCTGTCGCTCGTCCCACAATCATGGCTTTACCAGGCCATCCAAGGTCAACGCATCCATTTGTTCGCACTGCGGCATCATTGAGCGGCAGCTGGCCCATTTTACGAGGAAAATGGAGCTCTGGTGCACACATCTGGTGGCAAATGAAATGCCTGCATTGAGGACATAGTGTATCCTTTAATTGCTATATCATAAAAACTGGAACTGGTTCGCGCCACATGTGTTTTTACTTGCGAAGCCTATCTCTATTAATTTGATTATGTGTATTAAAAGACCTACTTTAATAGGTATAACATCTTGTAGTGTTTGAATTCGTTTACAAGTAAAAGGTTGTATAGTTAAATATTACTGAACAATTCGACACCAAATAATAAATATATATTACTATTATATTTCCTGTTATGCTATCAAATTGGTTTCCAATATTATTTTCGAACCGGAAGTAGAATCACTTTGCATTGTATTCAATGACAATTCAAAAGTGTTACATGTATACCTATGGAAATATTATTTGATTGATTGATTTTTATGAATTAGTAATGCCCTCGACTAAGATGATTTTAAATATTATAAAGAAACAAAAAAAAAAACAGTTGCAAGAGCTGTACGCGTGAAACGTGAAGGTCGTGGGTTCAAATCCCATATCGCAAAAGAAGATACAATATTCCTGTTTCTTTAAAATATTTAAATTTCGCTAATACGGCGTGAAGCACTATAAAAAATTAAATAAATAAATATTGGACAACATCACAAACATTGCTCTGATTCTGTGGTAAGTAGCTAAAGCACTTGTGTTACAGAAATCAGAAACAACGACGGTACCACAACACCCAGACCCGAGACAATATGGAAAAGTTCGTTTCCCATATTGACCCGACCGGGGATCGAACCCGGAACCTCAGAGATGGCGCTCGCCAAAGTCAGGCCCGCTCGCCTCTCGGCTACGGAGGTCGAATTGCAAGAAATCTATTATTTGTTCTTATTTCGTGTTTTTGTGGTCAGGCTTTTTTCATGTTTTGTGCCTGTAAAATACTTGATTTGTTTTAGGTACTTGTCCTTTTCAATTAATCTATGTTAAAGTGGGGTTAAAGAGTACCTACAATAAAACGAATTTACGAGGACCGAGCAAAAAGCCACTCAGCAGCCAGACCCAATTTAACTGAAACAGAAAAACACATACTCCAATAGACTCCTCAGAATTGACTCCAAATGAGATCAAGAGAGGGTTTATTACAAAGGGTCAAAGGGTTGCGAGCTTCAGTGTCATCAATTTCGTTGTATAAACAAAAAAAAACAATACAAACACTCAAATCAACTTTGGTTTGTTTTTCATAAATATACACTTACGACCATTGCGCGATTAAACGACGACCTCATATTATTTATTGTACTCCATAAGTATGTTAGTAATAAAATCACATATTGTTTCTTAAAAACTAAAAGTATAAGTTATGGACCCTGGTAGAAACGGCAATGATAAGAGAGGGGAAGATGTCGTTTTATGTTAGAGAGCAATTTGGGAAAAAAAATTAAAAATATTCTTTGTATTAGTCAAAGTCAAAGTCAATCTTTTTTATTCATGTAGATTACATTAGTAATACTTATGAATCGTCTCTATACAATGCAAATGAAGCTACCTCCGGTTCGGAACCTATACCCATCGAGAATATACCGGCAAGAAACTCTGTAGTTTTTTTTTTTAATAAAAAGCTAAAGTTATTACTAATTTCGCAGATAAATACTTGATAATTATAACTTGTAGGTAGTCTTTGATTCTCCGTAGCCGGGCGAACGGGCCTTTGGTGTCGCGCCATCTCTGAGGTCTCGGGTTCGACCCCAGTCGGGTCAATATGGGATTCGAACTTCTCCATGTTGTCTCGGGTCTGGATGTCGTGGTACCGTCGTTGTTTCACATATCTGTAACACGAGTGCTTAAGCTGCTTACCACAGAATGAGAGAAATGTATGTGATGTTGTCCATATATTTCTTTTTATTATTAAACACGTTATTAGACATAGTAAAGAAAATTCACGTCTTATTTTTTTGATATCTCTTCTAAATGTAATCTGTTATTGTTTTTAAAATCGCAAATTTACTTGTAGCATCCTGTGACATATTTACCGTATATGTGTACTTTAGATTAATCTCGTATTGCTATGATAACAGATGAAACAAACAATGCTAATATTTTCAAAATGCAGTTGCAATGCAACGAATAAGATTAAATGGAAAACAAGGAGTCACTACATGAAAACTATCTTCTTTATAACTATATACTATTTTTTATATTGCACTTCAAGATTGACCTCATCCCACCTGATGTTAAGTGGTAATGAGGTCCTAGCTTAAGGGCGAAAAGTACAGCATAATAAATCTGTTACTGGACTTGTCGCCCTTACCTTGAAGGCTTGACCCCTGCTACTAATGTAGCACCCCCCAAGAGCTCTGGAAACCTTACTCACACGCAGGAACACAACAACACAGAAGTGATTGTTATTTGGCTGCGGTCTTCTGTAAGGTGGAGGTATTTCACCAGTCGGGCTACTCCAGTTAGAGAGATAAATCACTATGCCCTCTCTCTCTTTAAACCAAAACTCAAGGAGAAAAATAGAACAAAAGAAATCTGTCACAAACAAATGAAACATTTGCATTTCTAAGAAGAAAAAATTAAAAGTAATCCGTCAAAGGAATGGTTTTGTAAAATGAACGGTCCCTGTGAAATTGGATTCTTGCAAATGACAGCTATCACAAATTTAACGGATATTTTATGTAGATACATATGTAACGAGTTTTTCCTTCAATGTAAGTCATGAATCAAGATTTTTATTGACTAAGACATGTGGGAAATAGGTTTTGTTACAAAATGTAGTTAAATCGTAATGGGTATAAGGTTAAAATAAAAAAAATATAAATAATATTGATTCAACATGTTTTGATGCCAATGTTATAGTATTGGTTCTAATTGGTTAATAACAAAATTATTATCATTATATAAATGTAGGTTCATATTTAGCGGAATATTTGCTTTGTTTTATTTGCGAAAGGTCTTCTGATAAAAAAATATAGTTCATTTAATTAAAATATAATACTAAAACTTCAATATGTACTGATTTCTACAACAAATTTTGGACTACACTTCGGAAAAATCTTAACAATCTTGAAGTGTACTTAATATAAAAAATATATAAAAATAAAATCTGTCAGTCTCCAAACTTACAACCGTTTAATTATTTCGAGTCCTACATTTCAAGTTGACGATGACCTGCTAAAACAAATTTCAGTGCCCACAACATTTTATGATTTAGTGCCCAAATTTATTGCCCTGCAAAGGTCAAGGTGAAACGGTCGTACCGTGATAACCTCGGGTTTATAAAGCGAAAATAATACAAAGTGGATTTTCCGAACCCACCACTCATAAATAACTGAGCGAAAGCCTGCTAAGTGCCTGGAAATTTGGAATTCTGTGTTTGTATTAAAGCGTGATGACATAATAAAAATGGTCCTAGATAAATGTCAGATTTGGAGATTCGAAGGAATTCGGGCATTGTGTTCAAATACGAAATCAACGAGACGCCCAAGTCTCATCTCTATTAACTTAATCTATTGAAATCAAATTTAACTTTTCTTCTATTTTTGACCACTACTAAAAATGTTGATATGTCCGTTTGTCTGTCTGTCTTGTTGTATTGTGTATTTGTCTATGGCATTGTTGCTCCTGAAGGGAAAATTTTGATTTAGTTCTTTTTTAGTGTAAATGATGGAAATCTGTCTAAGATGGCCGCCGAAACAAAATGTCGGATTACATTTTGACACTATTCCCTTAATTAGATATCAAACAAATTCCAATAAAACGCTACCAAAATCCATACTGCAATTCTATGCATGGACGTGTGACAAAACAAAGTATTTGTTTATTTAGTTCTCTCACGTTAAGTTTCAAAATTGCTTAGCTCCGAACATGCAGGGTTAACAATGCCTAATTAAACCGTACCTAACTCAAAACAGATGACGTCCTCGCTAGGGATTGCGATCCGGATAACCGGATCCGGAAATCCGGCATTTATAATTCACTACCGGATCCGGTATCAGTACATCGGATCCGGATGGTGCCGATGCTGTCACGAAGTATTGTAAACGCGCGTAAATTGCATAATATGAGAGTGGTCATTCCGCATACTGAAATTTTATTTGCTATTAGTTTTAGTTAGAGATATAATTTGTTTCAACGATGCAAATAATTAATAGTTTTCTCTGAAAACGTTAAATAAAGAAGATATCGTTTTTTTCTATACTGTATTCGCGGTTTATGTTAGAATGCTCAAGAAAAGGAAGTTATCTTAGTTATATGAATGCGGCCTGCCGTATTCGCCATGCCCGGTCCGGGTCCGGATTACAAAAAAAAATGGACTGCATTCCGTAGTCCTTGCAATTCTTTTTCTTTCTTTCCTATGCTAAGTTTGCAAATGACAAAAGTTATGGAATATGCGCGGAGCATTGCAATCGGCGCAACTAAAATAATTTCGTTCGTGATTTATCTTAGACGCTGCGGTTTGCATGTAAATGGTTCGAATGCCTTTCTTATACAATTAAAAGATAGTTTGAAAGTACATATATAAGCAAATAATATAATAACGCGCAATGAAAATAGCTAAAACGAACACATTTTGCCGTCTCCTTATCAGTGAGACCTTTTATTTACAACCCTGCCGGATTCAAGTCCGGATCCAGCCGGATTGAAAACGAAATCGAATTGCAATCCCTAGTCCTTGCAGTTTGCTACCTAAGTTAAGTTCGCAAGTGACTAAAGTTGGAATATGTGCGCAACTTTACCGTCGCAACTAAAACAATTTCGTCCGTGCTCTATCTTAGAGACTGCGGTTTTCTCAAACTCTTGCAGCCACTTTTGCGGTCTTCATTATGTTTTGGTAATGTTGTTTTGTAGTGACGTTACGGTTGCATAAAACTATTTTACTGAATACTATTATTTTATTTTTTAAAATATTTTAGCGACTGGAAGCCCGGCTGGTGAATTATTATACTGTACTTGTTGCCCTTACGCTAAGACCTTATTACCACTTATCAGGTGGGATGAGGTCAATCTTAAAGTGCAATATAAAAAAAATATTTTATTTGGGCAATTTGCATCTGAATTTTTCGAACATACGAACAACAGAACGTCAGACGATACCGTATGATTCGAACCCCACTCCTTTGCGGTGTGGATTTTACATTTAAAGATCGCTAGTTAGGCGTCAAGCACTATAAAAATTGTATAAATCTTGGCTGATACTTAACTTTTCTGTTCTCTCTCTGGCCTTTCTTGTTCTTATCTCCATATAATACTTTTCCCACCCACAACACAGATAGCTCCACTTAAAACACTCTAAAACCAAGGGTATTCCTTTCAAATTAAACGCAGTTCTTTGTAAGCGAACATCATAAAAGAATTCGCAGAGATTGCTCACACTTTGGCGCCAAAGCGATTAGAAGATCATGAAAGACCTCGGCCGACTGCCTTTGTGGGATTCCTTTTGATTTGCCAAAACTAATTACAGTGGGTCCGAATCTGGTGACGCATAAATATGCGTTTGTTGTTTCTTGGAAAATGGGATAGTTAAGGAGACGTTTAATTGTTTTAACAATGAAGACATGGTAATTACTGTTGTTTAGATTTTTTTTTATTGGCACTGTACCTATATTCATTCCTATAATATGTTTGTCATACTGGTATTTTAAACGTTTGCGTGTAGAAATAGACAATGAACAGCCATCTTAACGACCTCCGTAGCTGAGAGGCGAGCGGGCCGGACTTTGGCGTCGCACCATCTCTGAGGTCCCGGGTTCGATCCCCGGTCGGGTCAATATGGGAAACGAACGTTTCTATATTGTCTCGGGTCTAAATCAGAATCAACGACGGTACCACAACACCCAGACCCGAAACAATATAGAAAAGTTCGTTTCCCATATTGACTCGACTGTGGAGGGAACCCGGGACCTCAGAGATAGCGCGACGCCAAAGTTCGGCCCACTCGCCTCTCGGCTACGGAGGTCGTCAGTTTACGATAAATTTATGCTCCGGTGTAACAGTAGTTTTCCTTAAACTTCCATTATTATTTTACTTTTATTGCACCCTTACGCAGACGAAACTTTTTACAGTAAAAGCAAAAGTAATACTAAATCAATCTTTGCCATGTTGAATGATTGTGATAATTTTTTCTCAGTATAAAAGTGAGTGTCTAAGAAAAACCAGTGGCCGGCGAAAGTGTACGTTTTCCATACAAATGCTCAGGCATTCTAAACCACAAAAGCGGACGTGCCTTTTGTTGTGTAGAATGATAGAATCGGCCAAGTGCGAGTCGGAGTCGCGCATGAAGGGATTCGTACCATTGACTAGGTAGACAAAAGTTAATACCTATATTTTGTTAATGTTTCAAGCGTTTACCTGGTGCTCTGATTTTATTAAGGGACAAAATATTTTTATTTTATTACGTTTCATTAAATAACGTATTCTTCACTTTTTAAATGTTTTTTTTTGTAAATACTTTAACTGTTTCTTTATTGATATCAAGCCAAAAAGAGGAAAAAAGTCGCGTTTGCTTTACGAAATCCCCACTGAAATATACATTTTATTTTGTTTTTAGTAGCTGATGTTACAGTAGCACAATAAATACATAATTTAGCTACGAGTTGCTGTCGCGGTTCTTGATATACATCCTGTATATGCATACAGCTTCATAATAGCTTTAACATTCCAAAAACGGCGGTAGAGTACCTTAATCAAAATTCATAAATGGTTTTGCAAAAGTTTCCATAAATGAAGACATTTTCTGTTGTATTCTATTCTAGACGTTCGGACAGCAGACAGCCAAGTCTTAGTAATAGAGTCGCGTTTTTTTACGTTGGGTACGGAACCCTAATAATGGAAAAAAATTGGTAGAATTAGCTTTTTACGGGTTTGTATCTTTTTTGCACGATTTCCTGTTTGACTAGGTAAAATTGAATACTACAATACCATTGAACAACCTTTCAAACAACCAGAGTCGGTGAGGTGACGATCTACAAGATGGCGGAGCCTGGATGCTAGAAACTTTGGGTAGATCAAAGTAAGCCTGGTTTTTAACCCGCGACGCAAAAACAACGGGGTGTTATAAGTTTCACGTGTCTGTGTGCGTCGATCCAAGATGGCCGCCGTCACAAAATAATGGATTGCATGTTTTAACACAACTACCACAATATTGATATCATATAAAAGGGCTTGAATAGCAGAATATATTTATAATGACAAATTTCAGTTCCAAGATGGCCGCCGAGAGAAAATGACGGTTTCCTAATTTTTTTTGTCACATCTTCCTCAATATAGATATCAAAAGAAAGTGCCTGAGTAGCAGAATACTGCACACTACGACAAATTTTAAATCTAATATGGCCGACATTATTGGTTATTATCACCTTTTTTTGTCGGGGGTTTACATCAAAGAAGTATTACCATCAGACCTCCCTAGCCCTGTCAAGGGTAACTAGACCTATTTGAACCAGTCAAAGATACATTTTTACATAATTTCGTGTGATTATAGAAATAAGCTCTTTACAAATGAACACATCGACTCGAGTCCGATAATTGGATTGTGATATAAGTATTTGTGTGGCCCGACCATTCGCCGCGCTGGCATTATTGATAAGTTCGGTTTTTGTGAATGAAACATTATAACCCTTATTGTATTGAACAATTTTATTGCCTGCCAACCTTTTATATACAGAACGACATGCAAACATTTTACAAAGTAAATATTCCTTTATTCAAGTAGGTTACATGTAACACTTTTTAATCATTGAATACTATGCAAAGTGATTCTACTTCCGGTTCGAAACCTATATCTACTGAGAAGACACCAGTAAGAAACTTAGCGGATTAGTTGCAGTAGCAGTATCTGACTTATCGTCTTGTGTACACCACTTTGGACCATGTTATGAAAATTAAGTCATGTTAGGTTGGTCTTGGCAGAAAATAGCCTAAACTAAACTTAATTTATTAAACTGTGTGTTGTCTCGTGAGGTTTTTTTATAATTAAGAATGCAATACAGAACTGAAATAAAATAATCAAACAGATGACAATAGCATAGTTATGATATTATTACTAATGTATAGGCAGAAATACCTTACTAATTAATACCTACTAATTTTATAAACGTGAAACTTTGTAAGAGTGTCTTTCACGAACAACTATCGAATGAATTTTTATGAAATTCAGTAGAAAGATAGATGAGATACTAGATTAACAAATAACGATTTCGCTCAGATTCGCTGCTTACGTGTGTATATGTATAATATTTTTTGCCCTTTGTGTGGAAATTAATTTTACTTCATCTTACTCTTATTTTCTAGTAGTTTTTACAGAAAATTTACAGAAATTGGTTTTAAGAGTACATACAATTTAGTGTACTCGTACAATTTAGGCGCTCTCATTGCTAGTCAGCGATCTCTTCCTTAAAACCGGCAGAGGAAAAAGTAGATATCGAGAAACGGGTACGGCCGTGCAAAACGTAAAATGAAGAACATATTAACAGAAAGGAAAAATACTTTTGCTACATAAAAGAAATCACTTCCCCATTTTTTAATACCAACAATACCTGTAACTACGTATGTCCGCTCACAAAGGGCCACTCGCCCGTACATTCGATTAACCAGCGAATGCGCTGTGAATATTGCCTCTTCTATTTCTGTACGGGCTGCGGACCAGCTCGTACCGCCAGATGAATTATTAAGAGAATCGTTTGATTTCATAATTGGCTCCATTCATAGGAGCGCATCAATGGCCCGGCACGGTTCAATGAGCGGGGAGATTAGAATGTTGTGGTTGGTTTTAGTTTCGCTGGCATTTGCTAAATGGATCTTAGACCTTAAGCTATGGTTTGAATTAAATAAATAAATGCGCCAAACAATTACACCAATCACCTGCAGGCCCAGCATACGCAATATGTCAAATTTATCGCATGAGACGACAAGAGTTGCGATATTGTTGATTGGCTAATAGCACACCGCGCTCGTGTTTTCAGCCAATCAACATCTGACGCACTGACTTCAATCGATTTTGACGTTTGTTAAGAGCGCGATAAAATTTAGTCGCGTTGCGTATGCTAGGCCTGCTGGTCTTAATTAACTAAGGTTTTCCCTTGTACTATGAGTAACAGACGACGGATACCAACTAGGGGCGTCATCCCAACACACCCAGACTCAAGTCAATTTAGAAAAGTTTGTTTTTCCAAATTGACACTACCGGGAATCGAACCCCGGACCTTTCGCGCTTTGGCCGCCTACCTTAGCCAGTGCGCCACGGAGGTCGTCAAAAAAGAGGTTGAATTGGCTTAATGACGAGTAGATTTGACCAATATTCCCCAGCCGCCAAATGACCTCTGACTTCGACTAATATATGAAGATATCAAGCATATGTGCTTCCCGGAGCGTTGTAATACTCATGATAAATGGCGTAGTAATAACCCATCCAGAACTGAAAGAAAGAAAGAAATATTTATTTAGTGACAAGACAAAGCATTTTTAGAATAGCAACTTAAAAATAAACTAAGTCACTAAAAACCAACTTTTTATAATCGAACAGCAGTAATTCTTCCGACCTCTTCAGGTTGGTTGCAAAAAACAAATCATAATACGTAATGCTTATTTCAAATAATCGCAACGAAATTCCAGAATACTCGATGACTATCAGTTAGTCAACGGTTCGATAAAAACAAAAGAACTCTTGAGCCGAAGCTAAATTGTTTCGGCAAACGGAGCGGCTGTCGAAAAACAAAATTCAGTCGAAAAGACAAGAGCTGGCCGGAAAACAAACGAGGGGAACAAATGAAAGCCGAAAAATGTTCATGCAACGAGTTTGAAGCAACAGAAAAATATTGTCCGTTTAAAAAAGTTTTCATCGAATACAGAAAATTGGACACATATTAACGAGATTTCAATGGTTCATCTTTTTTTTTCATGTAACACTTCAAGATTGATCTCATCTATTCTAATTTTAAGTGGTAATGAGATAGATAGATAGATATACTTTATTGCACAGAAAATTTTACAGAAATTATAAAATCGACTATAAAAATAATAAAATCGATCATACATATAACAGTACGCTGCGACCAATAGAAGTAAATAATCTGTAGAAAAAGCGAGCACAGCACGCGTTTGAAGCCGCCTTACTAGATTTATAACAATCATAATACAGACCGTAACAGACCGTAGACAGCATTTATTTTGTATACCCTTAACAAGAAACAATGTTTCGCAAAATAGCCCCCTGTTACGTATGTGTATCAAATACAATCTTGTATGTAAGGATGTAGATATATTTCACCAGAATCTAAAATCATTCCTAAAATGTATTAAATGTTCCAATAATGTCAGTTTACTATTATGTTACAAGTGACACAAAAATATGCTACATTGTACTAAACAGATACGTACCTAGCGATTTTTCAAAATGTTGTATTCTAATGTTGTGTGCAGCTATCATTGGAAGTCAAATTTAATGCTATCTTTAACGTTTATTGTAATTGTTTTGTTTAATTTGTGTTTTGTTGCTGTACCTTATAAATAAATAAATAAATAAATAATTATAACATGTTTTGTCTAGCCTAATTAAAAAATAACCTCTGTTGCTCAACACGGAATACCGAAAATTCTACCAAGCGTCGAGTGGAAGCGAGTATGTCACTCCAGCGTTTTAATTAAACGTTTAGCGTTATTGTTCTACGGGACACGGGCTTTGTTCGTCCTGCTATGTAGACTCACTGCATATTTCAGCTGCTCTGCCTGTAAACTAATACAGCGAGGTGAAGCCGAAGCTTTCCTTGATGCAGGCTCCGACAGCAAATTGGTTGAGGCCAAATATTGGATTGCATGTACGTGATTGGCTCACTTAGGCCAGTGGCCGTATTGGTAGAATCGCATCAGTACGCCACAGTGGCTGTGGGTCACAAAAAAACTAGTCCGTCAGTTAGATTACCAAACAGTATAAGATACCTACGTATTGACGTAAGTAAGCACGCCCTTCCACTGGACTTTGATACGCTCTGTCATCATCAATTTATATTTATTTGTTAAAGCAAAACTTAAGTTTTCATTGTATTTTCTTACTTTCGGACTGTATAAAATTATCATACCATTTTCCCAGCGTACTTCTTAGGCGTCAACG
This sequence comes from Glyphodes pyloalis, assembly GCA_037074685.1. Classification (NCBI taxonomy): domain Eukaryota; kingdom Metazoa; phylum Arthropoda; class Insecta; order Lepidoptera; family Crambidae; genus Glyphodes; species Glyphodes pyloalis. The sequence continues at coordinate 16,281,979 of JAYKKO010000010.1, read as the reverse complement.
GGCCAGGCTAAAACACTTTCTATAAAACGAAATAACATCAAAACCAAAACCACATCAAAAGACAGCATTAAAAACCAAAAACACATCAAAACTTTGTCAGAAAAATAAAATGTAAACAGTGCAATAAAACATATAAACAAATGAAAGTCAGATAATAATTTTGAGACGACGTGGAGTTTTGAAAACAAACCTCTTTACAATGCAGGTCGAGTTAGTTAGGGGTTTTAATTAATATTCAATTAGGTGCTTCTACTAGCGGCCGGGGCTACCAGTCCTACCAACTTACACCCCACTATTCAGATACTAATATTATGCCGAATTGTTTGCATATTTCATCAGGTTTGCGCATAAACAATTAGTACACCAAGTCAATACAAGATATTGTGATGAGAACTGTGTTAGATTCAGAATTATAGACATTTGTAGCAGAACCAAAATCACTGTTAAAGTTCTAAATATTGATAAACTGAATTGTCAATAGGCTGACCTTAGCTAAAAGTACCGATGACGTATGGACCATTTTTTTTGAGATCGATGTTAGCGTATCTTGGATTTGAAATTTATTATAATTTAAAGATCTACTCAGTTCCTTTACATTTGACACCCTTAATAAAGAGCTGCGTCAAAATATTTTGAAAATTTGACTTTACAGGTGCTTCTTGCACATAAAGGAAGAGGCCCAAACCAACCCTTGCACTATCACAAAAACTGTTTTGAGATGAAATAAATTATTTTTATTTATATTTATTCGATCGCTTATAACAATGAAATGTGTATCGGGGTAACTTAATTTATTATTTATACTTATGGCGAAATTACCTATAAATTGCACTGTAAAACAAAAAATTTATTTCACTTTCACAACTAGAAAAACACCATTTACATTATCGCAAAGTGACAAACATTGCCACGACGCAAATAAATAATGTTTAATGTTTATTGGTCGATATTTAATAAAAACTAACTAAATTATTTTCTATTATTTCAATCGTTCTAAAGTCAGCCAGTCAGCCCCACAAATTAAAAACTTCAACCAAGATATTCGGAAAAGGCGCCATAATTCAAACATTAACAAATATCTCTATATGTGAGGAATACATAGAGAATTCCTTAATGTTTTTATTACATTATTAATCGTCTTCCCAATCATCAATTCCAAACTTTTCCTATTTTAAAGTTTGATCAAAAATATTATTCCAAAAAGTTCCAACCGTATAACCGTTCTGCTTGCATCCAATATTCCGAACCCTTCCGTTGATTGAAGAGGCATCAACAAAATCAAAACTCGCTCAAAATTTACTCTCAATGTTTACTGTGCTCCGAAATAACTCGATCTCAGGGAGTTTGTTTCAAGTCAAATTTTATCCAATCGATAGCATTTCGTCAAGTTTTTAAGCTCAGCCTGTTAACCCTTCAGTGCCTGTTTGAGATGAAAGCGGCTCGCTCGAGCGCGAGGCACGGTTGGCTGAACGCGAGTTAATTTTAGCCTTGTATCAACACCGATACATAAAAAATGTAAGAGTAAGCACGTCTTTTATTCACTTTATTCAGAGGTGTTTGAATAAAATACAGGTCATCAATGGATGTGAAAATCAATGCCACTTTTCGTTGTATAACTCAATAAAAGGATCAACTATCCAAACTAAATGTTTAGGCTTTGTTCGAACCATTTAGTAGATGGTTTATGTGAAGTTTGCACAAAAGCGGTCGCGCGATTCTTCATTTATCACCATATTTTTACAAAAATGAATGTGTGTGCGAAGCCGGGGCTGCAATAATTAAATAAAATTTAATACTTTTACGTTCCGTTTTTAACATTAATTACGGGTAAAACTATCCCCGCTTTTTGCAGTCTTTGCTCCTATTAGTAATGTTATTATAGTCTATAACTTTTCTCGATAAATTGAATTTGCAACACAAAATTATTTTTTCAATTCGAACCAGTAGTTCCTGAATTTTTTTTTTATAATTTTCACAGTAAACAGCGCAGTGAGGCTTATTTAGTACCGTCTATTGAACAGTAGCATTTCCCTTTCAGCAGCATATCTGTTAACCCTTGAGCGCCCGCCGTTTGGGATGAAAGTGAGCGCTCGAGCGAGTGGCTGGGCCACACCTAATTATAGCTCTGTCTTACTATCTAAATTAATACAGTCCGGAAGCTAATCTTATTAATATCATTAATCGCGTTTATTAGAATGTACCGATGGTAGGTTTGTAAGATTATATGGATGTATATATTAAGATTTTTATCTAAATATAGATAACTCAAAGGTAATACACGCAGCCCAAACCACTGGACTGATCGGGCTGAAATTTAGCATGCAGGTTTTGATGTAAACATCCGCTTAGAAAGGATTTTGATCAATACTACCTCCAAGGGGATAAAATAGGGGGTGAATGTTATAACTAACTACGCGCGTACGAACACGCGGGCGACCGCTGGTATTTATTATTAGGGTACTTGGGGCTGTGCAGTTCTAGTGAACAGTGGTCACTGCGACCTGTCAGATCTATTGTGACTCGCCACCAGTTTAGAGTAACTCCTTCAGCTGGTCGATTCTAGAAAGTCTAGTATTTTCCTGGCTTTTAGAGTTTTTAATTCATCCGGTTGGGCTATATATCGTCCCAAGTGGATGCTTCATTTATGGATCAGAGATTCACAGTCACACAGGAGGTGAAGAGGTGTTTCCTTTTCCTCCTTGCAGAATCTGCATTCATCAGAGTTACTCAGCTTCATATGAAACTGGTGTCTTTTTAGTTTGCAGTGTCCAGTCAAGGCTCTAACTAGCGCACTGGCCCTAGGCCTGCTAAGTTGTAGCAGTTCTTCGGTCCATTTGCGCGAGTAGCCAACTGTGAGTGATTTTAAGTGTTCTAAGCCTGGTTGATTTATCCAGTATTTTTCCGACTCGACTTTTAGTTTTTCTTTTAGTAGTTGCGACCGCTGGTATTATATATATGTAAATAAAAATGTAATCTGTCGCCTCTCTGGTTTGTGTTCCATAAACGGATGCACAAGGTACAGGACTCTTCTAGTGTGCGATCCATCAGATATTAAATAAATATCAGACAATACACTAATCTAATTTCCAAAAAAAGCAGGTTTTTTAAGCGCTTGATCGAAACCAGAACAATAAAAGTCAACTTTAGTACATTTATAAACACTCAGACACAAATAGATAGATAAAAATTCATTATTGCATGAAAAATTTACAGAAATACGTTTTTATAGACACTAAATGGCTTAGCTGGATATAAATATGACGACCTCCGTAGCCGAGAGGCGAGCGGGCCTGACTTTGGCGAGCGCCATCTCTGAGGTTCCGGGTTCGATCCCCGGTCGGTTCAATATGGGAAACGAACTTTTCCATATTGTCTCGGGACTGGGTGTTGTGGTACCTTCGTTGTTTCTGATTTCAGTAACACAAGTGCTTAAGCTACTTACCACAGAATCAGAGCAATGTATGTGATGTTGTCCAATATTTAAGAAAAAATATATATATATACTTTAATTCTGCTTTTATAGTCATTTTGTTGGTTATCGATAGTTATCACTTATCCTGTAGGTAGTCTTAATTGGGTTATAGTGTTTGTTAAGTAACAATTAATTAATCCTTAAACAGGCAATTGGAAAATTGTTACCACCTGAAATTGACCTGTATGACTTTGACTTACCAGAGAATATCAATTAAAAATGTCGGCACTCCATGCCTGATTAAGACATTTAATTAAGAAATAAATACTCATATTTCATGAAGTCCTACCTAAAAATTTTTGCGTTTCGACTAAAAGAATTTTCTAGTATACCATCCAACCACTTACTTATTGCGAATAAGGCGGCGTCTGTCTGTCTGTCCAACGGCGAGCTGATAGCCTTCTCGTGTACAATTTATTAAGTAACACGGTTCTAGGAGTTGTGGTACCATCCTTCTTTCTCAGATACAAGTGCTTCAATTAATGTGATGTTCAGTATCCATCCATCCATACTAATAATATAAATGGGAAATGCTGTCTGTCTATCAGTCCGGCTTTCACGCGTACACCACCGAACCGATTTTGATAAAATTTGATATAGGTATACGTATACGTTGAACCTCTAAAACGGACACTTTTTGTACTTTTTGTTTTGAGAAAAAGGACATAGGCACAGCCAGTTTAAATATATTGTACGAAAAGATCCATTTTTAGTTTGCAAATCATAATTTTACTGAAAATGTGATTTTGTCCCAATTTACTCCAATACAACCCAAGATTTCCTCGTATGCTCATCAGTCAAGGAGTGTTGACACGACGTCACTATATGTATATTCGGGGCCAATATGTTGCAATCCCCATGAAAAGGTTCCCATCATTTGTGAGTTTTTGATTTTAATCATTTTCTTTTGTAGTTCGTTTTACTTTTAGGATATTTAGTTTATACAAGAATTGACAAACTAAATTATATGCAAAATTAGTAATAACTTTAACTTGTATTGTAAAAAGAATAACTATATTTCCAGGCGGTTTCATGTTGGTAGATTTCCAAACCTTTGATTTATTTAGAGACGATTTATAAGTGTTGTAAATGTAATTTATATAAATTAAAAGACTTTGTCTTGACCTTACCACATTTGAAACAAAACAACTTGGAAATGCCTTCATTATATGACGATCTCCGTAGCCGAGAGGCGAGCGGGCCAGTCTTTGGCGTTGCGCCATCTCTGAGGTTCCGGGTTCGATCCCCGGTCGGTTCAATATGGGAAACGAACTTTTCTATATTATCTAGGGTCTTGGTGTTGTGGTACCGTCGCTGAGATCTGTGAAACAAGTGTTTTACCTACTTACCACAGAATCAGAGCAATGTATATGATTTAGTCCAATATTTTTGTTTTATTTCAACACTTTAGCTTAGCTCAGTTTTATTAGCGACGGTATTCAGCGTCTTTTCTATGTTCTCTAAACAAAGTACTCGTATGTTATCCTTATAGTTTCTCATGTATGGTCACTGCAAAGCCACGTCAATAATTCAGGTTCGTTACGCGTGGCGATTGCTCCCGGCCAAATAGTACATCCATTCTTAATGCAGGGACAAAATTGTTCCGACCGCCTTGTGCCATGATGGAAGCCTACGAGGAACAAGAGGGGATCTGTGAGCCTGAAATAAATAAGCTTTTCGTACTATTAAATATATAATAATAATAATAAAATTTTTAAAGTACCCATCAAAGTTTCAATATTGCTACAAAAAGCTGTTATCCTAAATACATGCCGACTAATCAGAATTTTTTTATCAACAGAAACCTCTTGTTGTGCTTGGCTGAGGCCCGCACACCAGTAATAATAAACCCACTTTCGGTGAAGAAAATAGATTAAATAAATAATAATAATATATTTATTTGCAGTAAATATTACAACAGAACAATTTTTCAAACGGTTACTGCACTAAGCCAGGCTTGTCTTGCAGCGGCCTTAAACATTTTTCATTTAACAATATTATACAGGGCGCTCAGTTGCGGTAATAAAGAGTCTACAATTTGACTTACATTAAAAAAGTCAAAGGATAAGCTATGCTAACTATTTGAAACTTAGAAATTTGTGTTTGTGTGTGTTTGTATGTGGTGTTTGTACGAGTGTGTTTATGTGTGCTTGGGAGTGTGTGTGTATGGAAGGTCAACATAGAAGATATTGAACAACATCACATTCATTGCTCTGATTCTGTGGTAAGTAGCTGAGGTAGTACGGAAATCAGAAAACGACGAAACCACGACACCCAGCGCCGAGACATTATAGAAGTGCGTTTTTCCAATCATTGCCTTTCATTTGACGACCTCCGTAGCCGAGAGGCGAGCGGGCCCGGGTTCGGTCCCCGGTCCGGTCAATATGGGAAACGAACTTTTGTTTATTGTCTCGGGTCTGGGTGTTGTGGTGCCGTCGTTGTTACTGATTTCTGTAACACAAGTGCTTTAGCTACTTACCACAGAATCAGAGCAATGTGTGTGATGTTGGATAATATTATATTTATTGCCAACTTTTTCTTATTGCCGCGACTGGGAATTGAACCGAGGACTTCAAAGATGGCGCGTTGGTTATGTCCGGCCCGCTCGCCTCTCGATTACCTGTTTCTTTGATATCACATTCATGATAAGATATTGTGGTAAAACTAATGAAACTTATTAAATTACCCAACCCATTATTTGTGTACCGGAATTAAGATTTTATTTATTGAAAAGATGACAAGAATAAATGAAAATAACATTCATTTGTAAAATATACATAAAAAATATTGTTTTTTTTTGTTTATTGACACTAAACGCAACTTCTTATTTTAACAGAATATAAAGCAAACTTTCATTTACACCTCCGTCAACCGCAACATAACGGATCTACTGCAAAGACCTCGACAAACTGTCCCTAATAATAAACTTATCTGAACAACTAGAGCAGGCCGGCAGCCTATCGTATGACGGCTTCCGGGCGCGGGCACTTCCGGCGCGGCGGGGTGGGGGGACCTCCGGTTCAGTCGCGCGCCGAGCGCTGTACATGTAGGTCGTGTTTGACAACCTCATTTGATACGTCGGCGTATTTATAGATAAAATCTGTTAAGATTTCTCTTCGAAACTTTTTCTAATAAATATGAGCTCTAGCTAATTTTTTGTGCTTGATAGGTGGATAAGATCTAAAGTTATCAATCACATAGAAATAGTGTGTATAAGAACTATAGTCGTTTTTGTTAAAACGTATCTTTGGCTTAAACTCTTTAACTCTTAAACAGTTTTGTATAATGTTTGGGCAAACATATTTTTTTTCTATTGATCTTTTTCTTAGTCGTAAAAAGAAATAATGTCATAACATGTGTCTAGAAGAATTGTTTGAGGTAATTCCAGATTTAAAGTTACTTTTTTACTAAATAAAGAACGCTAATGATATTGTAGATCACATATTAGGCAAAAATAAGGTCACGATTCCCGACTCATGATCATAAGAGAACATTATATACAATTTGTATTTTGATACAATTTTGATCAGAGTAGCATACAGTAATTGAATAACTGAATGGTGAGCGCACATGCGCCCTATAACAGAGTTAGTTTGTAGAGAGGATTGTTCGCTTTGCAGCCAGGGCTTTGCGTGTATCCGGACCGGATGTTGGGGAAACTGGTCCTCAACATTCTAATCTAATTCACATGCCAGGTATCTTCAATTTCGGAGATATTCAGCAACTAACATAAAATGTCACATGCTAGTTAAAACTTTAATCAATGCTTTTGTCGACGCTAAATTACTTAAAAAAATCGAAATATATTTTTTATTTTTATAGTGCTTTACGCCACACTAGAGAACTCTAAATATTTTTAAAGAAACAGAAAAAATTCAGAAAACCTTCACGTATCGTGATCATCGTGGGTTCGATTCCCGCACCGCAAGGGGAGATAAAAAAAATCTGTTTTTTTTTTAATAAATCGAATTTGATTCATTGGTTCGTCAATTTTTATAGTTTTTATAGTCATTTACGGTACACTAGCGATTTTTTAATTTGTGATCCGTGATGGTCGTGGGTTTGAGCCCCGTACCGCAAGGGAGATATTTTTTTCTGTTTCTTTAAAATATAATTTATTTACGTCGGTTACAACTAACACTTATGCGTTGTCAAAATAAATCCAACTTGATTTGTTATTGAGTTTGTCGTCAATTCATTGGCTATTTTAATTTAGTCGGCTCTCTATTATTTTCAGTTAAAATAACTATAACAGTTAGCTGTACAGTTTTTGTATCAAAATAAGCCAGCCTCAGTAACAATTGTCACGAGGCGCCCACAATAGGGTCTTTGTTACGCGCTGCGCCGTGACAATATCGTGACGTCACCTTTACGTTTGAGTGACGTTTCCTCTCATTTTGCTAGTAGCTCAGAGCATAACGTTTTATTATAGACTTAGAGCTATCTATGCAGCTGTCGTGGTCAACATTTAAGTCTGCATAATACGTAGGTGGCCTTTTTGGTGTACATCTGAACCATTTTTGGGAACTGGACTGCTCCAGCTTACCTCTCGAAAGTAAAAACTTACTTGAGTACTTAATTGTTTCATCACTCAAAAACAAAACTATATGACTTGGTCCAAAGTGAGCTACACATAGCAATAAGTTAGATACTGATACTGTAACTGATCTGCTGAGTTTCTTACCGGTGTCTTCTCGGTAGATATAGGTTCCGAACCGGAAGTAGAATCACTTTGCATTGTATTCAATGACGATTCAAAAATGTTACATGTAACCTACTTGTATAAATAAATATTTGAGTTTGATTGATGTACATACGAACGCACTAGAAAAAAATCCGTAAGATTGATTTGAACGCAGCCGTCACAAAAAAAATACTCATAGCTAAATGTAAAAAGTGTCCACTGTAAAAATTTTGTTGTTAAAATAAAAAGTATAATGTTGATATTTGTTCAAATGTAGTTTTGAGTAATTTTTTCTTTGAGATATTTTTTCCTAAACATGAGTTTATTTTACGGAATAAATAAACTTCGAAATCAATTGATAGCATAAGATAATCTTGTGATTGATAGTGTTAGCGACATAATTGTTAAAAGAGATAAGAGAGAATTTAATGAAACAAATAGCATAATACAATGAAAATCCAAATGGAAAAAAGTAAAAGTATCATAGATAACTTTTGCAAAAAGATTTCAATTAAAACACATACTTCTTGCGCAGTCATCACAATATTAGGAATAGCAAAATGCAAAATGTTGTTCACCTTTTGATTAACTAATAAATCCAACAGAATATTGGAGTATGTGATTTAACATTTTTACATGAATACTAATTTTTGATATTTGTCATGTTGCAATTAGCACACGCAAAGCGTCCCTAGCTCCTAATCTATGACGTCATGAAATTTGCGCTTAATAACATACGTGTTACTGTACGTCGTTTTAGTTGTAAAGAGTTTCTGATTACACTCGAACTTTACGTAATGGCTTAACTTTCTGTTCGTATCTCTGTAGTCTAGTGGAACTAGCTTAGGCGGTGATCCAAAATGGGTGTTATTTCAAGTTTTGCTAAGACATCTTCAGATCACCTAAAAGTCATAAGAAAAATTATCTACGCTGTCAGAAAGACATGTTAATGGTCGATCTTATCTCACTTGTGTGATGCGCAAACATTCAGTAAACCAAATCTTTCGTGATTAGTTCATCTCAATGAGATTGGCCGCCTTAGCCGAAATCAGTCGGCACGGCACTATTGGAAAACAGTTTCAACGGTGATGCTACATACTAGACACACATATACATATATACATACCTTAAAGGTATAATCACATATTTATCACATGAATAGGGTTCAAAACCCTAAACTTGGTCCAATATCCAAGACCGCAAGCCATTGTAACATCAAACCAGTCAATTTAGCATTAAAATGTAGTTTTCTCACTTAACAAGCCTCTCTCTTTGTTCCAGATCTCCAGTTCCCAATAGACGTGTCGGGAGTACAGAACGACCATCCGTTCCTGGACGCGGACTCTCTTCAGTCACTCTTCAGGAGGCTGACGGCCCTGAACCGCTGTGCCAACATGAAGCTGGAGCACCACCATCATCAGAAGAGATCGGTGAGTAGACTCATACCACTGGGATTTAGACATCACCTCAAGTCAGAACCAGTTAAAAACCTTGTACTATGTTGGTAGTAGGTGTTAAGAATATTATAGAACCGATTCACATCCCATCACTAGCATCAAGATTTGTCCCCTCTCTATTGTTTTTGGATGAAGCATTTCCGGTTTGACGGCGTCGCATCTCGTACATCAATTAAAATGTAATTTCTTTAATAAGCATTAAACGTATTAAAACAAACATAATTTTGGCCTACGAGCCGAACATCAGCAACATCCTATGGAAATACAAGCAAAATACGAAGAATTACATCATTTAAATCAAACTTGGAGGGCAATCGAAAAAATCCCAAGAAAACCATTATTTGCGACAGAAAAAGGAAGGCATACGATCTGAGTGAGTCCATTCCAATAATTTTCAGGAGATTAAGAAAAGACTTGACAATTTCTGTACAAAATCCCATAAAATCGTTACAATTTTACACTAAATAACCTAAATAACCTAACATTAATTTTCATAAACGAAATTGTGCGTACCTACCTACTAAATTGCCGCCATTTACAGTGCATTTCGCAGCAGACGCAAGGGCGACGCCATATTTATTTTCCCGGCATTTAATTAATTAATTAATTTATAACGTATTGCTTGGTCTGGGGTATTGAGCATTTAATAGATGTTATTAATAAATTTAGCTAGAAAACGCGTTTTCGATTAATTTTATAGCAAGCACGTAGTGTTTACGACTATCAAATTAACTTTTAATTACTTTTTTTAAAAAGTCACCTAAACGAGAAACAATAAATTTACCTACGCAATGGCCAACTTAACTGAATTAATAAAGAAAAGAGGAAGCTACAAAGGTCACCTTACAAAGTTTGAAACTTTCCTAAATGGGTTTCAAGATGCTAGTTTATGCACAGAGTTACAGGTTTTACAAATTAAGCTACGTATGGGTCCTTTAGAATCTATGTACCAAGAATTTGATCAAATTCAAACAAATATAGAATGCTTAGCGGAAACGGAGGAGGATTCCCAAATTCAATTGAACCAAAGAGCAGATGTTGATTCTCAATATTTTGAAGTTATGGCTAGGGCTCATGAATTACTTAATATTTACAAAAGGTTACACAAAAATACCAAATTACATTCTCATTCAGATAGTTCCTGTTCTAGTGAAAATGGTGATATAAACGATAAAACAAGCACTGTAATAAAATCATCACGGCAACTTAACATGGGTGTAAGGTTACCTACAATACAAATTCCTAAATTCAATGGCAATTATGAAAACTGGTTAGAGTTTCGGGATACATTTAAGTCATTAATTCACAACAATACAAATATATCAAGCATTCAAAAATTCCATTATTTGCGGGCATCATTGGAGGGAGGTGCTGCTCAGATTATTCATACTTTAGAATTTACATCAGACAATTATACTATTGCATGGTGTGCGTTATGTGAAAGGTATGACAATACTCGTCTGTTGGTACACAACCATGTCAAAGCAATTTTTAATGAAGAGTGCATTAAGAAAGAATCTGCTAGTTCATTACGTACATTGTTGGATTCATATATAAAAAACTTAAGAGCATTAGCTATTTTAAATGAACCTACTAGTAGCTGGGATACATTATTAATTTACATTATTTCTACTAAACTAGATCAAAAGACTTTGCGTGAATGGGAGGAATTTAAATGTACCCAAACAACACTTACTTTTGATATTTTCACTAGCTTTCTTAAAGGTAGGGCTGATATCTTAGAAACCATTGAACTAAGTCAAAATAAAGGTGAGAGTATATACAGAAGTAAGAACATAAGAGGCCTAGCTACCACCACACAATCCTTCATCAAAAAATATAAATGTTTGCTTTGTAAATCTGAACATGCATTATATATATGTAATAAATTCCTAGAAATGAGTTTAGGTGATAGACAAGAATTTGTTAAAAGGGCAAACTTATGTAACAATTGCCTTAGGGCTGGGCATCGAACACGTGACTGCAGATTGGGTCCTTGTAAGCTCTGCCCACTAAAACACAATTCCTTATTACATAATCCACTTCAATCAAACAATATTAACATGAATACAGATAATCAAAACCCGTGCACAACAAAAACATCATTATCAGTCAACAACAACAATGGCCAGGTGTTACTTGCGACTGCTTTAATAAACATATTAGACCTACATGGCAACCCACATGAGGTTCGAGCCGTACTTGATTCAGGTAGCCAAGCTTCATTCATTAACGAGGACTTGCTATCTAAATTAGGACTTCAGTCACAAATTACTCACTTTACTGTCGCAGGAATCAATAACTCGGTGTCTTCAATTAAAAAATTATGTCATGCTAAAATACAGTCCAGACTCAATAATTATCAAGTTGATGTGTCTTTATTAGTGCTGCCCAACATAACTTCAACTTTAAATGAAGTCTTTAATGTAGGGTCACTTAACATACCAAACAATATTCATTTAGCAGACCCAAAATTCTTCAGTCCATCAAAAATAGATATTTTACTTGGTGCAGACATATTTTGGGACCTTATCTGCTCAAATCAAATGCGGCTTGGCAAACATCTTCCTGTGCTACAAGAAACTAAGTTTGGTTACATTATCTCTGGGCCAACAGGAAGAATGTGTAATACAGTATCATGCAATTTTACCCAGTTCGATCAAATCCAAAATCAATTATCTAAATTCTGGAATCTAGAGGAAATTCCTGATACAAACAAATCTCTCCTCTCTGGAGAAGAGCATTCATGTGAAAAGCATTTTGTAGAAAATGTTACCCGAAATGAAGACGGTAGATTCTCTGTAGCAATCCCTCTCAAAATGGAGGAATCGAATCTAGGTGAATCTTTTGAGCGTGCTAAAAGATGTTTCTTATCATTAGAACATAGATTACAAAAACATCCTACTTTAAGGGTTATGTATGGTGATTTCATGAACGAATATCTACAACTAGGTCACATGACTGAAGTGGACATCAATAATCTCAAAAGGGATTCATATTTCCTTCCACATCATGGTGTCTTACGTGAACAAAGCACTACTACAAAGCTAAGGGTAGTATTCAATGCTAGTTCTCCCACTACTTCAGGGCTGTCATTAAATGACATCCAAATGGTGGGGCCCACTATACAAAGTGATTTGTTGGCAATACTTCTAAGGTTCAGGCAACATCGTTATGTACTAGCAGGTGATATTGAAAAAATGTACCGTCAGGTTCTTATTCAAGAAAACCAACGTCATCTTCAACAAATTATTTGGAGAGATAATCCTTCCAAACCTCTTAAGGTTTATACACTTAATACTGTTACTTATGGGACAGCATCAGCTCCCTTTTTGTCGATTCGTTGTCTAAAATATCTTGCTGAGGAATGTGATAATGAAGATATTCGCCAAATAATAAATGAAGATTTCTATGTAGATGATCTCATAACTGGTAAAGATACGCCTGAAGAATTATTAAAAGTGCGTGAATCAGTATGTAATGTTCTGCTATCTGGTTGTTTTAACTTAAGAAAATTTAAAACAAATTTATTGGAAAACTGTGACAACTGCAATCAAAATGTAACTTTAAATTTAAGTCAACATGAACAATCTAATACATTGGGTCTGATATGGACTCCTGCATCAGATTTTTTAAAATTCAATATTAGTACTGATAACTCAAGCTTAAGTAAACGAAGTATTTTGTCAACCATAGCTCAGATCTTTGACCCTCTGGGGTTATTGAGTATTTTTACTATAGGCGGTAAAATCATCTTACAAAAACTATGGCTTCATAAATTGGATTGGGACACACAATTGCCACATGATATACTAAAACCATGGCACAAATTCCTTAATGAACTAAAAATGCTCAATGATTTAAAGATACCTAGATGTGCCTTATGTCCAAACTATCAGAACATTCAATTACACACATTTTGTGATTCATCTAAAGACGCCTATGGTGCTTGTGTTTATGTTCGATCTATTGATGATAAGGGAAACATACAAGTACGGTTGCTTTGTTCTAAAACACGAGTAGCTCCAATTAAAGCATTAACAATGCCTCGCCTGGAATTATGTGGTGCTGTTGTGGCTACAAAACTTTTGCAAAAGGTATTAGATACCACCAGATTAGACATAAATTCATGCCACATGTGGACTGATTCATCTGTGGTATTGTGTTGGCTAAAAACTCCACCCAATAAATTGAAACCTTTTGTAAAAAATCGAGTATCAGACATACAAGACAAAACTAAAAACATTCCATGGAGACATGTTCCTACTAATTGCAATCCAGCAGACTTACTTAGTCGGGGTGTAAGTCCTGCCCAAAATGATAAGTTAGATCTATGGTGGAACGGTCCTAATTTTTTATACAGTGATGAATGTTCTTGGCCTAATAGAACTTTTGATACAACTAATTATGAAAATTTGCCTGAAATTACTGCAGCGGTTGCACTCACAGACTTAGAAATTGAACTGTTTCCTTTTAAAAGTTTCTCAAATTTAAATAAAATGAAGAATACTATGTCATATGTGTTAAGATTTATTCAAAATTGTAGGGTGACAAAGAATAAACGAATTTATGGTCCTATTACACTTCAAGAAAAAAGTAAAGGCTTTCAATATCTCATAAAGTTGTCTCAAATAGAAGCGTTTGATGATTATCATATATTGAAATCGAAAGGTTTGCCTAATAAACATAAATTATTGTCCTTAAGTCCATTTTTTGATGATAGTGGTCTCATACGTGTCGGTGGTCGAATCAGAAACGGGAATTTTAACTTTGAAAAGAAACACCCCATTTTATTATCGTGTAAGCATGCTCTCACAAGATTAATTTTCGAACAGGAACACATTCGTTTATTACATGCAGGGCCACTTTTGCTTTTATCTTCTATTCGTGAAAATTTTTGGCCATTAGGTGGACGCAACTTGGCAAGAAATGTGGTACATAAATGTATGCGTTGTTTTCGTCTCAGAGCTCCTAAAATAATTCCCATTATGGGTAATTTACCTAAGCAGCGTCTCCAACCAGGGTACCCATTCCAATCCACAGGTATGGATTACGCAGGTCCAATTTTAGCATTAAACAAGAGAGGCCGGGGTAGTAGAACCGAAAAGGTTTATATCGCCATTTTTGTATGTTTTGCTACAAAAGCCATTCACCTCGAGCTTGTCAGTGACCTGTCGAAGCATTCATTCTTATCCACCTTGCATAGATTTATAGCTAGGAGATCCAAACCTGTAACTCTGTTTTCGGATAATGGCACACAGTTTGTTGGTGCTTGCAACGAACTTTATAAATTCCTCAAAGGTAATTCCTGTCAATTAACTGACGCCATGGCTAATGAAAGCATTGACTTTAAATTTATACCATCATATGCAGCTCATATGGGTGGTTTATGGGAAGCCGGTGTTAAATCGGTTAAATCGCACTTGCGTCGGGTTTTGGGAAATGCACATTTAGTATTTGAAGATTTATATACCATATTAGTTCAAATCGAAGCTGTATTAAATTCGCGTCCTCTTACTCCACTCTCATCTGATCCACATGACTTGACAGCTCTTACTCCTGGACATTTTTTGGTGGGACGACCTTTAACCGCTTTGCCAACCCCTTCTCTAGAGAGCGAAAATCCAAATCGCCTCAGTCGCTATGAAAGACTGGAGCAACTTCGTCAACATTTTTGGCGCCGATGGCACAAGGAATTCATCCCAGAGTTGCAACAACGAACCAAATGGCGTAGCAATCAGGGACTTTTGCAAGAAGGTCAACTAGTACTAATAAGAGAAGAGACAGCACCTCCTTTGAACTGGCACATGGGACGAGTTATCAAGATTCACAAGGGTTCCGACGGCATCGGAAGAGTCGCCGACCTGAATACCTCTAAAGGCGTTGTTCGCCGTGCGTTCAACCGAATATGCCCACTGCCCACAGAAAATTAAATCCCTAACAAATAAAAGGTTGCAAGACTTGTATTCCAACGTCCGGGGGCATGTTAAGAATATTATAGAACCGATTCACATCCCATCACTAGCATCAAGATTTGTCCCCTCTCTATTGTTTTTGGATGAAGCACTTCCGGTTTGACGGCGTCGCATCTCGTACATCAATTAAAATGTAATTTCTTTAATAAGCATTAAACGTATTAAAACAAACAGTAGGTAACATCTTTTGGGGGGGAAATGATGGACCATATCGTCACCCCAGGAAGGTGACGGCGTGTGTGGTACTCCTACATACCTACGCTGTGAGTGTAAGAGTTGCATTGAGTATTCCTCAGTCCAGAAAAACAATGCCAGTCTCCAGGCATTGACAGAGCGCGGTTATGCTATCACCGTGACTTCATGATCCCAAAGAAAGTAGCCATTATTAAGAGAATAATTTTATAATAAAGTATAAATAAAGTTAATATCGGACAAAATCACATACATTGCTCTGATTCTACGGTAAGTGGCTTAAGCACTTGTATCAAAGAAATCAGAAGCGACGAAGACCACAACACACAGATCCCATATTTACCCTACAGAACATGAGGGATATCAGGACATGAGGACATCAGGACATGAGGGAATCGAACACTTCTGTGTTCGTCATGTCATGTTCATGTGTCCTCAGATGTGTCCTCAGAGCGAAGCCACATTCCGGCCAGCTCACCTCCACGCTACAGAGGTTATCAATAAACTCAATGACACTAATATCTTTCGCAACCAGGGTCGGGTCGAAGGAAGGACCAGATTCTCTTGAAAATTAAAATACCTTTGCAGAGTAAGCCTAAAGAATGCTGTTATTAAGCACCAGTGGCGCTACGCATCAGGACCCGGGCTAAAGTACTGAGGGAGGATCAAAGCGTGTTTCGGGTGTAACTTTATTGTCTGCAAAATTGTGTTTCTCATACAACATAGTTCAGCTATGAATGCGGGTTACGAGAATTGTTCACTTCGGCCTTTTTGTTGACTTGTTGTTTGACGACCACAGTGGGCAGTGGCTATGGTAGGCAAAAGCACGAAAGGTCCCGGGTTCGATTTCCGGTCAGTTCAATCAAGAAAACGAACTTTTTAATTGACTTGGGTCTGGGTGTGCTGGGATAACGCCCCCAGTTAGTATCCGTCGTCTGGTGCTCATAGTACAAGGGGAAGCCTTAGTTTGAGACTAAGTGATTGATGTGGTTATCTGGCGCATTTATTTATTTGTAAATATATGAAAAAAAAAATAAAAAAAAATGTGCGGAGAATTAGAAAATCTAAAAATACTATTGCCGTTGTGGGTGAAAACGAATTCGAATTAAATAATTGTCGTTAGGACAAGAAAACGTATGTCGGGTTAACCAATTTTAAAAAAATTAATCATGCCATTTCGGAGGAGTATGGTAACTAACACTGTGACACTATTATTTTATATATTAAATTAGTAGGGTGATTACCCGTACTAATATTATAAATGCGTAAGTAACTCTGTCTGACTTTCACGCTTTCCCGTTTAAATCTCTCAACCAATTTTGATGAAATTTGGTACAGACAATCTTTAGACCCTGAGAAAGGACATTAGTTACCTTTTATTGCGAAAAAAAGCCCTGTAGTCCACGCAAACGAAGTCGCGGGCACAGCTAGTAACTTTATAAACAACAAACGATCGCAAAATACGTAACTCGGATTCGACAAATAAAAATAATTGAATCAGTCGCGAAACTTTTGCTGAACCAATTCGCAGTTTCGCTCAGAATCTTTTAAAAGACAAAAGAAGTTTTGTTTCGAACACAATTTCGGATCTGTTCGCGAGACAATGGACGGATGAACGGCGATAACTTTTGCAGCCAGTTATGTTTTACTAAGAAAATTATTTTAATTAAGCGATTAATGTTTAAACTTTTAGGCGTGGAGTTGAAAGAAAAACTCGACTATTAAAAAATTTTGATACATTTTTAGGGTTCCGTAGCCAAATAGCGAAAGACAGAACCCTTATTGATTTGTCCTGTCTGTTTTTCTGTCCGTCCGTCACATGTCACAGACACTTTTTTCCGAAACTTTTTTTATAATGGAAAGAGTCAATTATAAAAAATAGTTTTAAAAGCAACGCAGTGATTCCGCCAATGTCAAGTGTTTAGAGAGACTCGTCACAAAATTAGATTGTGCGGTGTAAGAAGGTATTTCTTTCTATATTGAGATCCTCATTATGTACCTGAAACAAACACGAAACATTAATATTGAAGAGAACACAACGATTATGTACAAAGGACACATATTTTTTCCAAAACGTTGATGTACATGTACTGTAAACCGCATTAAGATTTTTACGGAATCAGAATTGAAATTCTTAACAAGTTTTCTTGGTAGATGAATAAAATAAGCATTTTTTTATACATATATAACATATTTTTTTTTACGTTAAAACACTTTTTTCTTGAACAAGTCATAAAGAATCATTATATTTTTACCCAATTCTTCGTCCATTTGTATCTCGGCCCACTAGAAATAATATTATGTTTTTAAAAATATTAAGACACGCAGATAAGTAAAATAAACAAATTTCCGCTCTTTTCAAGCCTAATCAAATCAAACGGAACAATAAAATGTTTAAACGATCGCCATCGACATTGTACACTTAATCTTAAATTAATTAATTAGTGACTGTACGGATTTACAGAGGCTCCATTAAAATTTTAATCAAGAAAGTACCATTAGGACCAACACCCTATGATGTTCCAATTACGGCTTTGCGTTCAACCCTCTCTTTGCTTTTGTAACGAAACCGCACCTTTTGAGTCTATTGGACCCATAAATTACGTGTACCGTTTGTCAATAAGTAATTAAAGAAACCAAAAAGCTATATTTACCATTGATTTTTTTTATTAAGTTTCATCTTGCGCGGAGCAATGAAGTATTGTTAAATCTATTGACGGCCTTAGTAGCGCAGTGGCAAGTTTAAGAGAGGTAGGGCATAGCGATTTATCGCTCGAACTGGAGCAGCTCGACTGGTGAAATACCTCTACCTTACAGAAGACCGCAGCTAAATAACAATCATTTTTGTGTAGTTGTGTTCCTGCATGTGAGTAAGGTTTCCAGAGCTCTTGGGGGGTGCTACGTTAGTAGCAGGGGCCAAGCTTTCAGGGTAAAGCAGACGGATCTACTTCCGGATTTATGATTTTAGTAAGTCATTTATTTTCCGGAATCAGTATCAGGTAAAACAGACCCCTAAAAATGATTTGATAGTGGGGTCTGATAATCCCCACATAACATACTAGGGTCAAAACCTTGGCAATCGCCATGATTACTTTACATAAAGTCATAAAACGTAATTAATACAGTTTCTCTATAGTAATATTGTTCTTAATGATCCTTAATTGTGGGTCGTAACGAATATTAATGAAACTTTTATGTATCTCTTGTACCGATAAAACTATCTAGTTTTTCAAGACTCTACTATTTTTGTTGTTCATTAATTAACCAATAATTTAATGCCAGTCATTTATATTATACGGGACTTATGAAATGTAATGGTATTTCGATAGTCAAAACGTCGAAAGATAAACATTTCGTTATATTGGGCATGTCAATATTAAGTTTAAGGTTTCCGCTGGTAAAACAAACTAACCGAACTGAAACTTTTATTTTAGTTATTATATTTTTATAAGTATATACAAATAAGTCGGGTTATCTTTCCTCGCCCTATAACTCCAGAACGCACGAACCGATTTCCACGGTTTTGGATTCGTTGGAAAGGTCACGGGCTCCGTGAGGTTTATAGCAAAATTCAGGAAAATTTTCAACAGAAAAGCGGGAAAATCCTCTCAAGGCGGAATGAATTTCGCCGGGACCACTAGTATTTTCATAAAAATACTCAACAATCAAAGATGTACTTCTACTTTTATATTAACATTACATTCACCAGAATACTAGTACTGCTGTAGTTTTAGAAATAAAGCCGTAGCAACACATGCTAAGGTGCAACTCAAATAACCATAACATTGTGTGTGCGAGTTGATAATCTTCTTTTAAATTCTATCGTTATAAGGTCAACATATAAATTTCTTTAACATCAAAATTCAACATTTAAATTTCGCGGTCATAGGTCCCGGGTTCGATTCCCGGTCAGGAAAACGAACTTTTCTAAATTGACTTGAGTCTGGGTGTGCTGGGATGACGGCCTTAGTTAGTATCCGTCGTCTGGTGCTCATAGTACAGGGGGAAACCTTAGTTTGAGACCAGGTGATTGGTGTGATTATCTGGCGCATTTTTTATTTATTCTTTCTTTTTTTATATTTGTCTAGAATGAATGAAATCTTTATTGGTTAGGAATATCATTTAAATATTATAGGTTAATACTAAAAAGCCATCGACGCGACGTTTTCTCCGGTGCACAAGGACATCGAGACGCCCATAAAATCGTTAAAGATCGCAAAAGCTTGTAAGTTCCCAGTTTTATGGACACTTTGAGTAAAGTGTGCGTTTGATGTTCGCTGGCACCGTTCGAATTGGTCAAGTAGACTTGACTGCGGTTTAGAAGAATGGCGCCGTATATTTGATCTTCTTTTTGGAAAAAACTTTTACGCATTAATATATTAGAACTTAGTAATATCATATCAGTTTTATGGAACTCGTGTCTGATATGTCTGCGGTCCTAATTTGACAATCCTGGTTACATTGGAGCAAAAAAAAATCTGACTTCATAGAATATTAGGGAACCCAAACTTATTTGACTATTGACGACCTCCGTAGCCGAGTGGGCTGGATTTTGCATCGCGGCCTCTCTGAAGTCTTGGGTTCGATTCCCAGTCGGGTCAATAAGGAAAGCTAACGTTTCTACATTGACTCGGGTTTGGGAAGTTTGGGTGTTGTGGCACCGTCGTTATTTCTGTTTTCACTTATCACACAAGCAGATCAATGTATGTGATGATGCCCAATATTTATGTATTAAATTATTTGCATCATAGTCGGGACCACTTACCGTGCTTTGACAATCAAGGCATTTTACCATGTGGTCAAACGTACTGGGTCACCATCTCGTGGTCATGGTCCTGGGCTCGATAACCGGAACGAGCAATGTATGTTTCAGATTTTTGGAATACTCATAGCCCGGGTGTGACAGAAGCAACCCTCATTTTGATAACGTGTTTATAAGGCAGTACCCATTGTAGTAACGTTGGCTTTCAACGTAATCCTGCAGTTAACTGGCTGATACTTTACTGCTCTGTGCTTTTTGTGTCGTGATTTAGAGGTCGTGGATTCGACTCCCGTGGGGGCAACATCTTTACGTGTCGTTTTCACTTTGAGCAGAACATTTCCAGATAGATCACTACAAATGTGAGATAAAATAAGTGCTCCATGCTATAAAAGGCTTGTGAATAGCTCTGCGCAATTTTCGGTACGTTTGGACCAATTATTAAACCCAGTCCTGGGCAATTAGTTGATCTCAATAAGATTTTTTCGCCGGGCCCAAATCTATCGGGACATGATTATCATGACTTTTATGGACACATGGTTCAAGTGGACTGGTCCGTTTCCAACGCAGAGCAGACATCGTCGAGCAGCAGTCTCCAGGCCGCTCGTAATCCCGCATTACCACCTGCTCATTATCTGCACTCAATTTTCCAGCACTTTATTTACTTACAGTTTTATTGACCGCGCCACAGTATATGAACGCAACGGTGAAGTACCAGCTATTTATAAAGGCAACTGTTGCTGACGTTATAAATCCTACTAAAGGCCTAAGAAGGGTTCAAACTATTTTCATATTGAGAATATGATGTTTTTTTGACAGCGTTTTTCTTGTTTTTTATGATTGTCAGAAAATATATGACGTGAATGTGTTTTAAAAAAGAGTCCATGGTGTTTTTTTTTTTTCACAAAAATACATAAGTAATTTCAACAGCAACGAAATGGTGTCAAAACCTGAAGTGAACATAAAGTTTAATCGTGAGACATTGAACTGAGAGAAGCGACTCTGTTTGATTTCCATAAAATATTGTATTGACGCTTATGTCCCCGAAAAAACACTATCAGTTAACGAAAATGGCACTACAAAAAGTAAGGCACGGTAGGCGTGGCTTGAAAAGTGAGCCAGCGACGGTACACATACCCGTTAATTTATTTTAAATGTTTAAAATGGAACGCGAAAGTCTTAAATTTATGGTACACATACCGTTTCTAAGGACGCAGACGTTGTTGACAATTGTGTGACGAGAGTCACAGGTGCGGACCAAATACATTATATTTTTTTTACTTTAAGTTTTCACTGGTATTAGGTACATTAAATTTCCAAGATATAAGAATTTTTTAAAAAAATAGGTAGAAAATTGGCAAAAAAAGGCAAAGAATATCCACGGCACACATACCGTTTCCAAAGACGCAGCGAGTCACAGGCGCAGACCAAAATACGTTCTATTTTTACCTCAACTTTCCACTGGTATTTCATTAAACTTCGTAAATATAAGATTTTTTTTTAAAGGTTAGGTAGAAAATATCCAGCAAACCCTTCGAAACAGTTTAAAAAGTGACCATCAGTCTTTACAAGTTAGGTACGAACGCGCGTTACTGCCAATCGTCAACACGTCATTGATTAGCACTTAGAAGCCGACGCGGGAAAGTTTAAAGCAGTTTTGCCGTTTTACGTGGATGTAACAAACCGCGTTTTATTGTTACGGATGTGATAAAACCTGTACGGGGAAGCATTAATTTGAGAAGTATTTCTGTTAGGTTAGGTATGTGGGAGAAAACTTGGGTAAAACGTAAAATTACAACTGCTCCAAACGAGATTTATGAAACGAGTGAACGAAAAGTATTAAATAAAATATCATTATAGGTATAAATTGGCCGGTTAGAACAATGGCGCTCCTCAGTTCGGGCTGTGAAACTAAGAGTCGTGGGTTCGACCCCCTTCCAGGTCAACCATTCGTACCATTTATAAATAGTTGTGTTTGTTCTGTGTCTGGATGTATGTAAATGTATTTAAGTATATAAACTAGTATCTACTGTTAATTTTTAATTTTGGTTTCTATGAAACAAGTTCATATTATACTTTCTTTTGGGGCAGTTCGTTGTATTAGAAAATTCATTTATTATTATTTTATACCTGCGAGACCCAAAGTTTAACTTGTAGAGTAATGCACTAAATAAAATAAAAAGCGTTCATTTACCAATAGCTTTAACCTTTACAATGATACTACGTGTGACTCCCACACAAAATTGGTAACTAGCTGTTGAGCTTTTTTATCCAATAAAGTTTGAAATAAAAAGCTTTAATGGCGTACATTTCGTATAAGCCGCACAAGGTTTGCCAATTTTATTACACAACTTCTTACCCAAGCATGATACGGGTGTATTACGGTAGGTATAACAATTTTCTTGTTCCTTGCAACCGGGTTGTTTTCTATTGCTTCACTCTGATGCAGTGAAAAGGTCTTGATAATAGGACGAGATCGTGATGTCTCAAGTCAATCTTGCACAGTCCAACTTGTTATCCATTGAACATATATATTTCGTAGATCTACAGTGTGTCAGGCTGTGTGTCTTAGTGCAAAATTAGTAATAAGTTTAGCTTCCATTTGTAAAACAAAACTACGGAGTTTCTTGCCGGTATCTTCTCTTTAGTTATAGGTTCCGAACCGGAGGTAGCTTCATTTGCTTTATATAGAGACTATTCATAAGTATTACTAATGTAATCTATGTGAATAAAAAATATTGACTTTGACTTTGACTTTGAGTTCCATGGAAAGTTCAGACAACTCACCCAGACCTCAGACCTTACTTTTTGGACTTTGTGTCGCCCTTATATTTTAGTCATAAGAACGAATTTAAAATAAGTTAACGGGTCAAAACGCGACACCATTTAAGGGGGAAAGGGGAGGGTTGTCTTAAATTATTTCAAAAATTTAATGTACTTCTGTTACAAAATTTATTGCATTTCGTTAATGAGTAAGTCACTTCGCCGGTTGATGAGTGTTCTGTTTATAAATCCCCAGTTAGTATCTGTCATCTAATACTCAAAATACAGAACCTGAATTAGGTACCAGTTAATTGATGTGATTACCCAAAAAATACATTTTTAAATATTATTATTAACCTACAAAAAAGTCCTACCCTGACTTTTCAGTCCTAATGTAAAAATTTCTTAATTGAATTATGTTCATAATAAAAACCTAGTCCTTAAAGCACGACGTGTAACGTGACGGAACACATATCCTGGAAAGACTAAATAGATAGATACACTTTATTGCACAGAAAATTTACAGAAATTGGTTTTACAGACATATTTAAGTACAATATAGGCGGTCTTATTGCTAGAGAGCAATCTCTTCCAGACAACCTTTAGGTAGAGGAAATAGTAAACCATCTAGCAAACAAAGAATTCATAAGAAAGTAAATTTAGCTAGCAGTATTTATTCGTAAGCAATCTTGTAAAAAGTAAGGTCTACGATTCCCATTCTGTTTATTGCGGGTTGTAAGGCTATTATCATGATCTGGCACAAAGTACCTATCAATTGAAGTCCGGTATATCATAAACTTCATAATTGATATCACGAGTTTTCAACACGAACAATGGAGGGCCAAGGCGTCGCCCCTGAGTGACCCCACTAGGCCGTCGATGTTCGAGCTAATAGAATCCGCACAATGGCCACCTATCGTTAACACCAGAAGCCTGGACGCTGAATGAAAGGCTTAATATGAGCTGGCTTTGGTATATTAATTTATAAGCATTAAGTTTTTTTATTACACTTTAAGATTGACCTCATCCCATCTGATGTGAGTGGTAATGAGGTCCTAGCTTAAGGACGACAAGTACAGGATAATAAATATGTTACTGGACTTGTCGCCCTTACCTTGAAGGCTTGACCCCTGCTACTAATATAGCACCCCCCAGGAGCTTTGGAAACCTGGCTCACACGTAGGAACACAACAACACAGAAGTGATTGTT
The DNA here is from genome assembly GCA_037074685.1 of Glyphodes pyloalis. NCBI lineage: Eukaryota > Metazoa > Arthropoda > Insecta > Lepidoptera > Crambidae > Glyphodes > Glyphodes pyloalis. The sequence goes on along the minus strand of JAYKKO010000010.1, from coordinate 16,257,467 downwards.
ATATGACTGCGGTCTTCTGTAAGTTAAAGGTATTTCACCAGTCGGGCTGATCCAGTTCGAGCGATAAATCCCTTAACCCACGTAGGGTTGTTAACCCCCTTAAATAATAAAATTATAAGTAATAAATACTCTTACGTTCTGAAATAATGAAAATATAAGCACAGACGTATGACTATCGCATTTAGGATTTTAGAATGTCAAAAAACAAAGAACGAGAATTTTCATAGTAAATCTGACATTTTTGCTAGGCACAGATCTCATGAGAACTATGATATGGAACCATACTTTACTTCACAAGGAATTGATGAACTCCGACTAGGAAAATCACTAATATGGAGACATCACCTTACTGTGCTTTCTGAATTACGAAGACGCTTGTGGTAAAAAGTCTCACTAAATTCGATCTCAGTGGTCACAAGTTCAATACTTGGCAGCATCGTACGCAGCTTAACTTAAAGTATCGTTCCCATATCGTAATTCTTATCTTTTTTTTAAGTAATTTTTATAGTGCTTTACGCCGCACTAGCGGTCTTTAAATATTATAAAGACACAGAAAAAAATTATGTCCCCTTGCGATGCGGTACTCGAACCCACGGCCTTCACGTATCGCGCGTGCTGCTCTTCCAACTGATACGATAACTAGCGGTTAGCTCAGTTTTTATTTTTTTATATTACACTTCAAGATTGATCTCATCCCACCTGATATTAAGTGGAAATGAGCTCCTAGCTTAAGGGCGACAAGTAGAGCATAATAAAGCTAATAATAATAATAGTTCAAAAAAACAATCAGGAACTTTTACATTATACGTATTGTTGACAATGATCTTATCCTAAAATAACCTTTATGATATGTTATTGAACTAATGCTTCTCTTAAAAAGTGTTTGCTTTGTCATTGTTCATAGGTATTTATCTATACATTACTTTACCATTACCTATACGTTAACCATTACTGCATCAAACGTTAACGTAATTAAACCGCTCAAAGGCAGTCAATATACTGGGTCGTCATCCCTTCAATCATGCCACGTAATACTATCTGCATCAGGTCCTAACGCTGTGAGCTTCAATTATGCAAACGAGAGTGACGTCGGTGTTGGGAATACGCTTTAACGATCACGGGTTATAATTTTTGTTTGGTTTTCGTTTATACCGAAAGAGTTATACTATACTACTAGAGACGGGATTGGTTATCGTATTTTGGTTTAAAACAAGCGTCAAATATTTTTTGTACTATCGTAAGTAAGCGGATATAAAATAACATGCAGGCCTAGCATGCGCCGCGAGAGTAAATTTTATCGCGCTCCTAAGGAATGTCAAAATCAATGCGTCAACTGCTGATTGGCTAAAAATGCGAGTGCGGTGTGCTATTAGCCAATCAACAGTATTGAAACTTTTGTCGTCTCATGCGATAAATTTGACGTATTGCGCATGCTGGGCCTGATGGTATAAAGCAAAGTCACTTCACGCTTTCAGTCTGCCCCTTTTAAGGTTAGATATTTGAAATAACGCAAAGGATTTTGATACTGTATTTGTTAAAGGTAATGCAAATATAATATCTATATTAATACATGTTAGAGTACAGACAAGCCAAAACATTCAAATCGCACCCAAGCAAAGCCGGAGTCGGTCGCTAATGTATTTTAAACCCTCGGATAACATTAGTACATATAGTGCAAAAAAAATATATTTCACAAGTATTATTATTATGTCGCAGAGTTGTTCAAAAGGCTTTCACTCTGGATGTCAAATGGGTTTAGTCACACGCATATAATGAATTTAAACGTCTATAATTTTAATCTTTTTGTTAGAACCTTACATGAAATATTTAAAATTACAGAAGTTTCAATTTATTACATGCGTGTGATGAATTACGTGTAAGCCGATTAAAAATGTTTCGTACCTACCACTAGAATAAAGTATTTCCCAAAGTTTCAATCTAACGATAAAATCGACAGGACTGGTAGGGCATAGCGATTTATCGCTCGAACTGGAGCAGCCCGACTGGTGAAACACCTCCACCTTACAGAAGACCGCAGCTAAATAACAATCACTTTTGTGTTGTTGTGTTTCTGCGTGTGAGTAAGGTTTCCAGAGCTCCTGGGGGTGCTACGTTAGTAGCAGGGGTCAAGCCTTCAAGGTAAGGGTAACAGTAACAGATTTATTATGCTGTACTCGTTACCCTTAAGTTATGGCCTCATTACCACTTAACATCAGGTGGGATAAGGTCAATCTTGAAGTGCAATATAAAAAACAATCCATTTACGTATTAACCTGTTAAAAGCCACTAACAAGCTTCCATTGTCGCCTTTATGGCTAGACTAGCGAGCGTCTGGTTCACTTAAATGATTACTTGATACCAATTTGAAAGAATGACGAGATGTTTCGTCGATGCGGATAAGTTTAATTAGACGGAAAATGGTGATGATTGATCGATAACAGATGAAACGTCACGGAGCGTATTTTGATAACTGGTGCTTAATTTTTAATAAGTCAAGGTTGTTTGGTAATGAAATGTTTGGGTTAAGTTCTAATTTTTATCAAAGAAAGGTGTGTGTATCAGTGAAGACGTTTTTCCTGCATTTTATCAGCAATGCAGAAATTTGATAGCTATCTCTAATAAATTAATTTCTGATTTGACCGAAAAAATTCTATCTGTTGCCGTTATTAAAATTGAGCAAAAAAGCGGCAATAAATTACGTTTGTTGCATAGAAAATAACAAACGTGTGTTTTTGCCCTTACATAATTTATTTTCTAAGAAAAAGTAGCCTATGTCCGTTCTCGAGATTCAACGTATACCTATACCAAATTTCATCAAAATCCGTTCAGCCGTTTAGGCGTGAAAGAGTAACAGACAGACAGACAGACAGACAGAGTTACTTTGGCATTTATAATATTAGTATGGATTAATTTACTTAGGGCTGGGCTATTTTAGTGAACTATGGTCATTGTGACCTATCAAATAATAAAATAAAAAATAATAAAAATATCTTTATTTTTCTCCCTTGTACAAGATACACACTATTACAATTCTAGTCATAAGTCATTAAAAAATCTATTACTCTTCACCGATTCTTTTGTTGTAGGTAAATCCGTAATATACTCATACTGTATTTCAAGCCAGACTGTATTTAATTATATCCAGAATGAAGAGCTTCGATTTTATAAACAAATCTTACATCATCACAACTTACAAAAAGTTAATTTAAAACTGATTACGAGTAAGTATAACCCTCGAACGGGCGTAAATTGCTTAGAAAGTTTACCGAAGGCATGTATAATACTATTATCAAATACTTACCCTAAAATTTAGTCAAAATACAGGTTATTACATAAAATCGCGCTATAAAACGAGTGAATGTAATTACACCATTGAACAACTTCATTTAGTTTAATCGTTTAATATCTATTCAGTTCTTTGCGTCAAAAGTCAAAGCAATTATGACGACGACCTCCGTAGCCGAGAGGCGAGCGGGCCTGACTTAGGCGAGCGCCATCTCTGAGGTTCCGGTTTCGATCCCCGGTCGGGTCATTAAGGGAAACGAACATTTCCATATTGCATCGGGTCTGGGTGTTGTGGTACCGTCGTTGTTTCTGATTTCTGTAACACAAGTGCTTAAGCTACTTACAACAGAATCAGAGCAATGTATGTGATGTTGTCTAATATTTATTTATTATTAATTATGGATCTTTTGAAGTTAATAACTGTCGTACATTCAGTATAAGATTTAACGTCAGGAATTTTGTTTAGTTTGAACTTTGTATTTCACGATTCATTACTGCAATGCGCTTTGTTCAATGTTTTATGTGCATTTTTATGTACTTTGAATATAAATAATTAATAACTAAAATATTTCGCGCGGCCGTACCCATTTCTTGTCATCTACTATTTCCTCTACCTAAAGGTTATCCGGAAGAGATTGCTTCCTAGCGATAATACTAGGCGGTCTTATCGCGGGAAGTATTGTACTATAATTTATCTGTAAAACCAATTTCTGTAAAGTTGTTGTGCAATAAAGTATAACTATCTATCTATGTGCATAACACAACGGAAGGATATAATATTCACCCCTTAAGGAGGTAAAAATGTAGGGCATTTCATGGTAAGTATGAAACTTCGCCGTTTTGGATTTATTTGGACGTGATTAAGTACGAAAATTTCTAATCGAAAGTCATGAAACACGTGAGAAAATATATTTTTTAATATCTCTGATTTTAATGTTATTCCAATCAAATTTTACATATAAGCTGAAATCTAAAAATTGAAAAAAATCGTCTAGATTATTTACATACTAGCTGTGCCCGCGACTTCGTTCGCGTGGACTACATCCTTTCATGGTCGGTTTTACCCCTATCTCCCTAATATTTGAAACAAAAAGTAGTCTATATTTAAATAAAGCCATATTTGCCAACTTTCATTTCTCTAACTTAAAAAATAAACATTTTCCCATATAAACTTTCAAAGGTGGCATTACCCCCCCCCCCCCTTACTTTCTAACAAAAAGTAGCCTATGTCCGTTCTTGAGGTTCAACGTATACCTATGCCAAATTTCATTAAAATCGGTTGAGAGGTTTAAGCGGCAAAGCGTACAGACAGACAGACAGAGTTACTTTCGCATTTATAATATTAGTAGGGATTACTAATGTATAAATAACTAACTACACGTGTACGAAGTCGCGGGCTCAGCTAGTCTTAGAATATTATTAAGAAATACCACTCCTATAGCTAATTGGAACTCATCAAATCTCACCCAGGGCTCCACAATAGCCCGACTAACCATTGGACCCATCCTTTGATTTCCCCGCGGAGTCCGCGTACACTCCGCCACATTATAATTGCGAGACGAGCTTTTCAATTTTGCTAAACCACGCAGTAGTGAGGTACAAATTATACTTACTTCTTTAAATATATAAAAGGAGAAACTGACTGACTGACATATCAACGTACAGCCTAAACGGCTAAACGTAGGCACTTGAAATTCGGAAAGGACGTAGCTTAGGTACCGTAGTGGTGCACTAAGAAAGGAATTCCCGAAATTCCCACGGAAACGAGAATTAGCGGGAAAATAATTTTGTATGAAAAATCTAAACCGCTTAAGTTAGATGCTTGAAATTTGGCATGCAAGTACCTTAGTAAACATAAAGCTTAGTTGCAACAGGATATTACAAAATTCCCACGGAAACGGGGGTTAGCGGGAAAAAACTGGAAAAACCCTGTAGTCCACGTGAACGAAGTTACGGGCAGAGCTAGTATATTATAAAGCTGAAGAGTTTGTTTGAACTCGTATCTTAGGAGCTACTGGTTCGAATTCGCGTGTGAAGCCGCCGTAAGCTGCTAGTTTGTTAATATTGCTAAAGACGGTCAATTTTTTTATGTAACTCGATTTTTTTGTCGAATTCCACAAGTAATGTAACAGAGGTAAATTATCTATATTATGTAAATCTAAGTATACCTTCATATTTTAAATATAATTATTCTATTCAATTTCTCTCACTCGAGTTTCTTGCCGGTTCTTCTCGACATGATCAACATTCCGAATACGGCGGTAAAATACTTAATTTGTACTGACTATTCATAAGTGCTTTTGTAAAGTTTATATGAAAAAATATGTTTTCTATTCTATTCTATTTAAATACTATGTGTATGCATCATTGTATATTTATGTTATATTTTTTTAATGCTTTATTTATCGTTGTTTATTATGATTTTTTTATTTCTTCTCTTTCCCCACTATTACAAACTACCTGTATGATCCAAGGGTTGATTGGTAGAGAATGTCCCTAGCATTAAGTCCACGTGTTGTACTTATTTGTGCAATAAAGTTTTTAAATAAATAAAAGTAACGTTTGCAGTTCGTAAAAAGTTATGTGAAATGATTTTTCTAGTAGAAAACTACCTTTCACTGTTGCTAAAAAGTATGTAATTTCATAACTTCAGCACGACTTTAAATTGTGTTTTTCTGTTTTTTGTCTGTTTAAAACATTGTTAAATATTTTAAAAAATGATGGTACCTACTCAATTTAACGATAGAACGAAGGATTAGCAAACATTTTTAGAATTTTTATTGGTGCAGGGTAAAAAACATGGATTCACTTTAAAAACTTGAACTTAATATAACATTGGTTGTTTTTCCCTTTGAAAAAATCGCGTAAACGGTGTCATACTTTTTAGAGAGTGAGAAAAAGTAATATTTTCAAGCATTAAATAAGAACAATGAAAATAGCTACAGTTTTCCCGTAATTTCAGTTTGGAAATATTCCCAAAACTTACTCCGCAGAATTCTTAAATGAAAAACTTGCTGACGCAAAAAGAGCCAGCGTTTTAATTACTCTGCATTTTCCTTTTAAAAGACCGCTCTATAATCGTAGACCGCACCGTGCAATACCGCAGTCAAAATAACCTCAGTCCGGAGGTCTTTATTGAGAGAGGTAGGGCATAGCGATTTAGCGCTCGAACTGGAGCAGCCCGCCCGGTGAAATCACCTTACAGAAGATTGCAGCCAAATAACAATCACTTCTGTGTTGTTGTGTTCCTGCGTGTGAGTAAGGTTTCCAGAGCTCGTGGGGGGTGCTACATTAGTAGCAGGGGTCAAGCCTTTAAGGGGTACAAGTCCAGTAACAGATATATTATCCTGTACTTGTCGCCCTTAAGCTGGGACCTCATTACCACTTAACATCAGGTGGGATGAGGTTAATCTTAAAGTGTAATAAAAAAAATATATTATCAGATAAACCAAGCAACTTTGTGAAGTAGCTTAACCAAGATTTTTTTATCTTAATTTTGCATATGGATGACACAGACAAGAAAATAACCCTCCACCTAAGAGCATTTGCGACTGATTTAAAATCATAGGCCTTGATCGTATCAGCTAACATATCTGCAGCCTTTTTTTTACAAATTTAGCCATTTACGTTCCACTGCTGAGTACAGGCCTCATCTTAATGTCTTATAAATCGCTAAAACATGAAACGTATCATAATACCAGTGATAATTGTAGAACGTGCCTAAATTCTCAACATGAAATATCCTCAAGCCGTCAAATTGCCTCTAATAGTAAGATATCAGAATCAATAGCTTAGGTTAACGAAAATCACCGAATCACGGAGTTATTCGAGTGTGAAATAGAGGTAACGACTAACATTGAGATAAAGCCTGATCTCAACGGTTTCATGTGCCGTATAATGAATTATGGCGATAAATATCATGCAGTTTAGTTATATTTCTTACCCGTTGCATAATTTTGGTATCTTAACAAATTTGTTTAATTATTTTGTTTTAACATTGTTGTGCGTATTTAAAATTCTAAAGGTGGTGGTTTACTCCTAGTGGAATTCTGTACCTACATATCACATATCTATTTCACAGATTTTAGCCAAAAATATCGTGACGTTGCATAAAAAAATATACCAAATATATTAAAATACACAATACTATTACAGTAAACACATATCAATTCTAAGCATATATAATATCTACAGATACATTCGTAATAATAAAAATTCCTAACAGAAAAAACAGTGTTAAAATTCAGAAATATTACATATAATCTAGCCTAAAAATAGTCTACAACCAAATTGGATAAATGCCTTCAATGATCGAGAAAGTTCTTAAAATTATCCCGCAGTGATCCCAACCTGTTAACGTATTTTCGCGTATATACAATGTAGATTCTAGGCTCTTGAAATTTATGTATTGTGTAAATATCCAGCGCATACCTCACACAATGGCCCCACGCTCCTGACGAGACAAGCAATAACTGACGGCCATCTTGCGTTTTGAAATAACGACACAACTGTGAAAATAATTGTGCTTTTATTTTTATTGTCTTTGAGAGTAATGAAAAAAGGTACCTACTATTGATTTTAACTGTGGCATTGAAGGTTAAAGGTTTTAGCTATACCTACTACGCAGAAAATTCGTTAAGGGAGATCTTCCTATACACGTATAGGGTATGTTGTATGTAGTCTTTAAATGAGCTGGAGCAGATCAATTCGTCTTTATCCTAGATGGATATCAAACTTGGTTCGACACACAGGAACGCTTATTATTGTTTAATCAGGCTGATTTACTTAAATGACATAGCTAAGCTTCCAAATAGTCGCAAACTGAACTAAGATGTTCCTCTTTCCTCCCAAATCCGAGCATTCAAACCAGAAATTCAATTATCGCAGTCCCTGTAAACATATATACCGCTTGTATTGAGACAAAAGCGTAATCATGCTACGCCTCCACTCAACAGAAGAAACTTACGTTGGGATCCCGAAGGATTTCGAGGAAAGGCTCCAGCGATTCATTTTAGGCTGGGGGATTTGCTGACAGAACACTGCGGTTGTTTGGAGCCTGAATTACAATTTGAATAAAGCAGAAAGTCTCAAACAAAGAACAAAATACGGTCGTTTTATAAGTCAGAATTAAAAAGCGTACTGCTAAAAATGAAATATTATTATTATATCCGATCTGGTGACATATAGCAATGTTTAATTCATTTATACGTAACGAACTAGCGTCGAATGAGAATAAAACCTTTTTCAAATAACAACCTTACAGAATACCGCAGCCAAGTAACAAACACTTCTGTGTTGTTGTGTTACTGCGTGTGAGTAAGGTTTCCAGAGCTCGTGGGGGGTGCTACGTTAGTAGCAGGGGTCAAGCCTTCAAGGTAAGGCTAGGACCTCATTACCACTTAACATCAGGGATGAGGTCAATCTTGAAGTGTAATATAAAAAAAGACAAATTTTATTTATGCAAGTCAAAATCCACGTCCCGGTATTTTTATTTATCACTAGAAATGATACCTTTCTAATATTTGTTTCGTTTTCGGTAGAACACCTACACGGTCCTTTCTGACTAGGAAAGTCAATGTTTTGTCTGTTCCTTAACAGAGAAAAAACATTTCCGAATTTTAATCCTATTCCGTTTTGTGATAAGGTAGGCAGATTTTTTTATTCATGTAAATTACATCTGTAAAATGTATGAATCTCTAATTTATTACTTTTTTTTTCGTATGAAAGATGATTTAGTTGAGCGTATTTTTAACTATGTTTAATGGAAACAAGATTCCATATTTTAACACAACTTACAGATTAATATGGTTATCGAATAAAGGTTACTACCTTTATTTACACTATCGTCAAATTTAAAATCTAAGATGCGCCGGAAACTGTCGGGATTTATATATATATATATATATATATATATATAATTTTTTTCCCTTTTAACAAATTTAAAAATAATTTAACGGGACAAAACGCGACACCATTTTTATTTACTAGTTAGTTAATACGAGCTTAATGTTTTAAATGGAATGCGAAAGTCTTAAAGTTAATATTACAAACCCCTTTTAACTTCTTAGTGTGGGGTCCCACTGAATGTTAGTTTATCAAAGTTTGTAATGGTTCTTGTTTGTCCTCAGAACGACTCTGACGATGACCAGTGCGCACTGAGCGACAAATGGCAGTACGAGAGGAAGTCGCGCCGCTGGTCCAGGGTCGTGGAGATCACGCCGCAAGCGCAGAGGAGGTTGCAAGTGAGTACAGTGTAGTCATTGTTAGCTGCGGCTGTTTCTGTAGTGGATTTTTCATACGATAGTTAGTAATCTGTGTCTAATGGGATTTAGAAATAATCGCAGGGAAATGTTTATAAAACACATCCAAACATGTTTGGAATAGTTAAAATATTTTAAATACTGAACATTTCACAATCAAATTAAGTAGTCGTATTTTAGTCAAAAAGTGTAGATTGCCATTCAAAATCATAGACTTTTTTTGGACAAAATATGTGTTTTGCATTTAAACACTTGATTTGACCTCATGAAAATGACGAGCACTAATAAAGTTACGGAAATCAAGTTCATACCAGAAAAGAGTCGAACAAACAAAAGGTTACGTTTTTAAGGATGAATTAAAACATCGTTTTACATTTGCATAAATAAGATTTTTTTTTGTAAAACTCTCTCTTCGCAATCGAAGTGTATTGGATACGATTATGAGAATTAAAAATTGCTTCGTCAACGACTACGACATATTTCGTTTATGGTAGTGTAGACTTCCTTGCATAAAAAAGCAATCTCTGCACATTATCATCGAGTAGTTAAAATCCGAAGCATCGCAGTTCGTCGATGCAAATTATAAACACCTAATGAATCGCCCTCATTAGTTAATGAAGCGAGATTCAATACATTCACCATCCAACAACTATTCAGGCTCGTTTCAGTTGAATTTCATATATCTGAGCGCAATTTCAATGCTTAAACAACCCGTTACACGATGCGCAGGGAGTGAGTTTTGTGAAACATTATTTTGCAATTACCTGCTCCGTGTTATTTTCTATGAAATACTTGTGTAACGAAATTACGCTAAAGAGGTGATAATACGATATCGAAATTGAAAGTATATCCTTAGAAATATAGTTCAGAATTGGATAGATAAAAGATGATTACTCTAACATTATTTATATATGTGAAGTGCAATCGAGACTTCATTTTTGTGCTGAATATTATGATCCTTATTATGGCATTCTCCCAGTTAAACTCAGCGTAATCCTCTATGGTATAAACTCCATTGCCATTGGTAAAATTATAGGTAAAACAAAATTGGATTCTTTCTATTCTTACAAACAGTTAAACAGTTAAAAAACATGTATAAAATTGAACAATAATATTAATTATTAGGGTGATTTTATCACAATATATAAACATTTAATTAATTTATGTATATCTTTTGAAGTAACAACGTATAAAACAATGATATTCGCTTTAAACATCCATCGATGTCATAATTATGACATCACTGCGTCAGTCGAGATTGTCGGAATTACGCACCAGTTACAAAATAACTTCATAATTACCGAAGCATTGTTTTGTAACTTCCATTCATTCGTTTGCTTAACGAATTTTGTAAACAAAAGCAAATTCAGAAGCACGATTCGCAAATACAAAGGGTTGAAGAATGTTTATGTATGAATAAGTTTGCTTGGTGGAATTCGTGCAGAATGAAGTTTACATATAGACATGCCTTTCTCCCAAAGTATTCCTGGAGTAGTCCCGGTTTCAGCCTTCCGTTTGCCATAATATTTAGCATAGCAAATCGAGAGAGAGATTTTTGGGACTTATTGTAACGAGGGAAACAATTGGTCCTTCAGACAGAGCCCCAAATACCGGAAGAAAGTGAACCTTTTTTTGGTTCCTGGTCCCAGAAATGTGGCATGCTTACGGCTAGACTTTCCCATAGTCTTGCAACCATTGGCACGGTAAACCTTGAATTGCAGGGAGAAGAAACTGGAAAAGGGAGATGGTGGAAAATAGGTGAAAGGAAGAAGAAGGGGTATAAAGATACTACCATCTCTACATTACTAATTTGCCAACCAGGAATGATCTACGAACATGTGCGCAAAAGGATCATCAGGGAGCTGATCCTCTTGCGAACATTATCGTAGAAGCTAAGGATCAAATAATTCCCTACCCCTGAAAAAAGGGGCATAGTAGAAGCCAATCTCTAATTTGTTTTCAAAAATTGCTTTTTCTGTTTATTGGAGCATCTCAGAAGTTCTAATTGTAATGTTTGTATTCAGGTAATAGCAGCACGTGCGTTAGCGGAACGAGAGGCTCGAGAAGCGAGGGGGGAACTTGAGGATGATGAAGACGAGACTCTCCCCACTATAAGGGTGGGGCTGGTCGACGCGGAGGGGCATTACACGGATGTTGAGCCTGACTTGTAAGTATGAGAAACTTCATTTATTTTGATGACGTATTTGGTTTTTTGTATTGTATCTTCTGGATTATGGTTAAACCTTGAAGACACGGTCCAAGATATAGCCTAGGACATTCGTGTGTTGAAATGCAAGTGTTTATGTGCGAATGTATCTTTTATGGATATATATATATAACCGGTCCGTCGTAACCAGTTATTGCCTGGTTTTTACTGTTAAACCAAGGGCCGTGGTTTCGATCCTAAACCAGGACAAACATTCGTGTGATATAGCGAATTTTGTTTAGAGTCTGGGTGTTCATATATGAATATTTTGGCACTATCGCTGGGCTTCATAACACAAATTCTTATGCTACTTACTTTGGGATTAGGAAAATATAATAATATGTTTTGATGCCCGATATTTACTTTATTTTCCTAAATAGTTACTGGGTTTTTTAAGCCAAGTAGAATAATTGATGTCCGGTGCTCTATAAGTATCAATTCCAAAATGTTTTGAGTCATAAAAATTACATCAGTATAAGCAGGACTCGTCTATACGTATCAAATTTGATGCCACCGGCCGGTTCAGAGCTTATAACTACCGAAAGTCTTTTCCGTTATTTCAAATGATTCCGTAGAGATACAAAATTTTAGTTAAATTAGTAGAATTAGTGTCTATTCAGTTTGGTGTGGTCTCGAGTGGTTCACTTCATCGCTTCTATCTGTTTAGTCCCAAAAAATCAAGCTTTTAATGGAAAAAAACAGTAAAACTGTATAAAAAATAAGCATTCATAAATAAATTCCCACATTTCCACGTACCCAATCCAGTACTTTCGTACGAAGCGACCGCCTGTACTTAATCATCACACATAGCTAGTTTCCCCGCGTCCAAACTTTTAACGAGCCTGCATCTGACATATCCATTAAATTGAAACTGTTTCCAGAGCTCTTTGTTCCAGAAGAAAGTAATATGACGTGTTGTATGAGTAGTTAGCAGCGAGTTAATTGTGGTAGTAAGTTTGATTTAAACCTGTAGGTTTAATTAAGCGTTTCAAATTGGAATTGTTTTTTCGTAATATCAATAAAAGTACAAAATCGTTTCTGATTTCGTTCATATGAAGATGTTTTCCGATTTTTGTGGGGTTTGCTGGTAGACAATGCCACTAGGTATTTCGTACTTTTTATACAGGTGCACTAACCAGTTTGATGTTAAAATGTACGATTTTATTTTATCTTCTTTTGGGTTTAGATAGCTTGCACAATTTAACAGTAGATTACAAAGAACTTTAGCGAAAATAAATAAAATGTCAACTTCTAGTAGGTACGTTACTTGTTTAATAAAGGGAGTAAGGTATTCGGGCATTTACACTGTACGATGTGGTAATATAACAAGCAGTTCAAAGCCAATTTTAATTCTCAAAAATGATTGATGATTTTGCAGCCCTAGTGAAATCGAGCTTAATTAAAAATAGATTTAGGCTCTGTTGCGCCAATTTAATTTAAAGTGTTTATAACGTAGTAAGATGTGAGTTTTGTTTACGTTTATTTCTATGTTATCTAAAAATCTGTCATAAATTTTATCCAAACTACAAATTTAGATTAAAGAGGTATAAAATAATGTCACTAGTTTTTGCATAAAAGAGTTTTTGTGTTAACAAACATAGGAATCCGTACATCCATATATCTAGACATCCATACATCCAAACATCTTTATTATTGGACTAACTCCAGCATCAAATAATAATAGATTTGACATCTGTCAAATTATTACCTTCACTTACAATACAATTGAGAAGATATATATTTATTTTAATTAAATATATATTTAAGATGTTATACTTCACTTAATTTTTGTTTCTGTAACCGTGTTTTAAACTGGTGATCTGCATAGATTGTTGCAATTATTTCTGTTTCTTTAAAACATTTCAAGTTTCCTAGTGCTGCGTGTAATCCTATAACAAATTTAAAACTCTTAGGAGTCTTCGATTCAGTGGTTATCAATCATTTCTGTAACGAATGAACCATGGGCCGCTAAGTATGTAAGTAGTTTTAAACTCATACGGCAGAGGGCACTAACTAAAGGCTAAAGGGATAATATAACAAAAAAATTAATCGCTTACGATAACTTGTGCTTACCTCACTTGAACCCACGCGCAATGCTAGTGAAGATAAAATTTTCCTATTTTTTATATTTAAGTGCTCTGTAAATACAACAAAATGTTTTTCCAAACACGTCGTCTCATGTTAAGACCGACTCAAGGTAGTCGCTCCATTTTCCTGAAGGGTGGCGAAGAGCCCTCCACTGGATCGAGACTAAACCCTCTCCTCCAAAGAGCCATCGACGCCACTCTTGCGAGCGCGGTTGATGGAAACATTAGACATCGGAGTAAAATGTATAAAGGTGTTCAGAGTTCATTGAACTTGGAAGACTTTTGTAAGAGATGTATTGTGCGAAAATATTACAATTGCCCTCTGCATACGACTAAGGGTCTCTCAGACACTATTTTAAGAAGAAAATATTGGGTATAAAAAACTATTGTGATATTATTTGAGTCTTTTTTTTTGATAGAAGCATAGTAGGAATGTTGGCTTCTCCGAACCTGATGGTAAGCAGGGCACATGACGATGACAACGAATTTGATACCGTAGTATCTTATCCATTATCATCGCCATACGGGCCTGCAAGATGTTTCTTCACGCTCTTTTAGAAGGATTTCATATCCTATCTTCCATATCAAGAGATGGATATCCATACTCCATTTCTCTGTTAGTTTAAGTGTTTCATAAAAATTCCTGTCTTTGACTTGCCCGCACCCTCTAAGGAAGGTACTGAGCGAGGCACAGCGTTACACCTCTCCATTTAGCAAAATTGCAACTTCACATTTGTTTAGAGACACCACTAGTAATAGAGGCTACCATATCAAATGCAGAGGGTAAATAAATCTAAGTGCTAAGTTTTAGCGGCAGTTAAAGATCTTTGCTCAGCATAGGTATTTAGAGTTTGATAACAAAATTTAACGTTCAATATTATGAGAATTAATTTAAAGTGTTTTGACGATTTCAGTAATAAACTCACAACGTAGATCGAGGAAACTTAGCAAACTTAAAGTTGAGCTACAGATAAAAGAATCACCAAATGTACTCGATCGAGTTGGAAAATTAATTTTTGATTATGTTTTGTTATTACAATACTGTTAAATCAATATTTGTAAAAAAAAGTTCAAAATATATGCGTGTGAAGCCGTGGCAGGCCGTTCGTATTAAATAAAAATAGTAAACAAATGCATCAGACAAACACACCATACAATGTCAATTCTGTCCATTATCATCATGATAATGTCATTCTATTTGTAGTTTCAAACTGACGTTATCTGTTCACCCTTTTCCCAAAACATTAAGGTCATTAAAAAGTATGTAATATCTATTTATACTATGCATTAGTGTATAACAGAGAGAAACACGTCAGTCTCCTTAATTTGAATTTGGATCGCCCTTATGTCTTGCGCATAAGATTTAATATCCAACTGAAAGGGTTTACCTTGGTCGTATAGCCAGCATCATTAGTTCGTATACACTTCAGTACCTTGTCATACCAAATCTCCGCGTAGCTAAGCAAGTCAGATAGACAGTGACTTAATGTGACAAGGTACAGAGATGTTCACGAACTAAAGCTACTGACTGCACACGCAATGATGACACTACATTTGAAAAGATGTCAATACATCGTTTTCGGTGATCATTGACATGACAAACCAGTTAAGACTGAGCTCTTGTTAGTAAGACAACTGAAGAAGAATCATTTGAAATCGGATTAGAGAGATCTTCATTATTTGGTTTAGTGTGGAATTTTTGATCGGGTAGTCATAGTTCGAGAAGCGAACGATATTAAATTTTGTTTAAATAATTAAAAATGACAATCTTTTATGTAAATTTATGCAACAGTGTGTAATTGGTACTATCTATTAAAATTGATGGAATCAAAAACTGCCAAACCGTTTACAATTTTTTTTATTCTAAAAATATGACACATGTAAATTTATAAACATTTTTAGGTAAATATATTACTAAATATTATTTCTTTAAGATTTTTGAAAATGAAACTTAAATCATTAAACAATAGATATTATTATCATAAACTAGCATTCTGCCGCGGCTCCGCACACACGGCCTAAGTGGACTATAAAACAAAATATTTTATCTATTTGAGCCAGTAGTTCTTGAGAATATAATTTCCTAGCTCCCTGTATAAAACCAGCCTAAATCAAATAAGTTAAACTGATAGGAAGGGCCAAATAGAGACAAGTCTTCGTGTTATCAAGCGACCAATCAATGCTTTGCGCAATCAAAAGCCAATTATGAGATGTGATCCCTTGAATACTGTTATACTCTTGCCTCATTATCATACTCAATGATTAGGGCATTGTGCGGCCCTTATTAATTCCTTTGAATATTGATTGATAGGATGATGGTATTGAATTTTTAATTCAAAGGTTGGAAGATAGTTGAAAGGGCTCTGATGTAACGGATTACAGTTTTAAGGTTTTAATTAACACGATGATAAACTGTTTGAGGGTCAATCAATCTTTGTATTGTTGTTGGGTTACGTTAACAGTTTTTTTGTAAGATTTTGAAGCAGCGTTATTTATTTAGTAATTTTTTTTTTCGAAATAATGAAACAACAAAGTCCTGGTTTAAATCTAAAATAAAAGATAATACAAACAGCTTAAAAATGCTCACCAAATACTTTTAACAATATCAACAACCTGCTTTTCAAAATGGTAGTCTTATTTTTAAACAATGTTTAAATCAGACCTTTAGGTTTATTTTTAGGACTTATAGAAATAAATATGGTTTTTAACATGCTGAAAATATTACAAGGAGTTTTACGTTTGTATGATTCACAATGTAAAACAAATTCTGAAAAAGCAACAAATGAAGCCTACGTTCTTTCATAGAGCTTTGAATATCTGTGTTACAAATTTTATAAAAATCGATCGTTATCAGTGGATTAGGCGTGACAATGATACAGACAAATAAACAGAGTATCTTTCGTAATACAACATAAAGTACAAAGAAGTCTTTTGCTGTCCACGACTTCCATAATGGATTTTTCTCATCGCATGTAGCACAGTTATCAACTTCCACACTTTTTTATGTTGAACTTCAAGATTGACCTCATCCCACCTGATGTTAAGCGGTAATGAGGTCCTAGCTTAAGGGCGAAAAGTACAGGATAATAAATCTGTTACTGAAAATGTCACCCTTACCTTTAAGCCTTAACCTGCTTCTAATGTACCTTACTCACACGCAGGAACACAACAACACCGACTTTAATTCCTTCTAATTTTTCTTTCCTCCAAGAATAAGTACATCAGCTGCATAAGACAACATATCTTTGTCACGACAGCAAGTAGATACATTTCTCCATCAGCCGATTGCCAACAATGATGGATCAGCAAGATTGAGCCATAACAAACAAGGGCCACAAAGGGAGTTAGAGGGCCACAATGACTGTAATCAAGCCATTTGTTCTACTTACCATTGAGTACTTATCCCTTCACCTATCACGTTTCCATTTTGGATTGCTAAACCATAAGATATAATGATAGGCCATTAGAGGGCGGGTGTGGTGCTACTGTTAGATAAGTAACTACATTTTATTTTATTATACACCCGAAACCGGGCACGCTGTGGAAGGTTAAGATGGAACGTAAGGCTTTCAGTCTACGCCGTTTTTGGAACATTGCTTTAAAAAGCGGTTAATGTAGTTGTTCGGGCGCATTCGACCACCGTCGGCTGACGTCGGCCCGTGAGCTGGGTCCGAGGTCCACCGACCGTCACTTCGCGACAGAGCACCGTTGACGGCACGCGCGCGCATTATTGTATTTTATTTCCTTTGCCATTACAAGTTAATTTACCAGTTTACAGTCCACTTTTATTTATCTGCATCTCCAACCAACTAGTCATCGAACAGTAGTTACAGTTGCTATTTCTATTATAGAAAACAAAAACTACTAAGAACTTTAAAAAATGTTTATATACTATTTATTAATTCAAACGGTATTGCACATAACAAGGCTATGCGGAATTAATGCCTAGTGGCATTATCTACCAATAAATCTCACTGATTTGAGCAGAAAATATATTATATATATTTTTGTATCGCATGATTTGTTTTCAATGTCAAATTAACCATTAAATTAAAAACGTGTTTTTATGATGGCAACAAAATTTCACATAAATTCATAAATGCGCCATAATTTTCTGTACTTAGTTATAAGGTAATTAATAAAAAAATATATTTAATAAAACGTTTCTAAATTATTAAACTGCAATTAGATGCCGTGACGAAATAATAGTCCTAAATTTTACAAAAAAAGTTTGTAAGAAAAATTGGTCCAAAGATTTTTTCCAAACCCCGCTATCACTGGCACCACGCCCGCTCTGTATTGCGTCAAGCCCAATAACCTACATAAAGGGCATTTAGTTTTTAGAGCGGAAAGCCCTAATGCAAGATTAATTATTACCCGCGAACCTGCTATTAACGCGAAAACTAGTTGAGTGAAAAAAACTAGTCCAGTAAAAAAAACTAGTTGAAAAAAGTAAGTAAGTGCGTTCCCACCATTTGTCAAATAAGCGATGAAGTGAAGCTCTTTCTTCGGCAATTAACGATGGTAATTAGAGATCTTGTTTGATTTGAGGTTTTGGAACGGAAAGTGGTTGAGGGCCTTTGCGATAAAATCAATTAGAACTGGGTGATCCGAGAGAAAGCATTGATATACAGCGCCTTTTAAAAAAACAACAATCTTGCAATATAATATGAAGTACTAACTAGTCCCAGCGAACTTGGTACAGTTTTTCCATATTTCGTCTTCGTTAAAAACACTCCCTAGATTACTACAAATATTTCATATCCAAAAACAGCTAAAACCGGGCATTCCAATATATTTTACGATTGCGAAACGTCATCGAATGTGTCAAAAATGACTATCCGTTTTTCTCCTACCGACTACGAGCCGTTAAAAATTTTCTAAAATTTGCTTCCCAAACCAGCTGTAATTGTTTAAGCTTACGCCTCGTATAATTTTAAACCGTACTTAACTAAGAACGAATCGTTTTTCAAATATTGAAACCGGGCATAAATTGGTCATTATATCGAGTTTTAGCGAGACAAACGAACAGAGACTTTTTTTTATTTATTTCAACTTTTTATTTGCAACTTTACAGACAGCGTTTGAAAATCAAACACAATATTTGAGCTTGTTAACGAGTTTGTATCATCCAATTATTTTGTAAAATTTGAAAAAGCTGTAGATCTAAAGTTATTGTTTTAATAATTTACATAGGATGACTTTTATTCAACTAGACATTCAAAAGTATCTACATGGAACTAAAATTTAACAATTTGGTTCTAAATGAATCAATTGACGACTTTGACTTTGACGACCTCGGTGGCGCAGTGGCTAAGGTAGGCGGCCAAAGCGTGAAAGGTCCCGGGTTCGATTCCCGGTCGGGTCAATTTGGAAAAACGAACTTTTCTAAATTGACTTGAGTCTGGGTGTGCTGGGATGACGCCCCCAGTTGGTATCCGTCGTCTGGTACTCATAGTACAAGGGAAAACCTTAGTTTGAGACCAGGTGATTGGTGTGATTGTCTGGCGCATTTATTTATTTATTTAATTTGCCATACCTTATATTTATACATTAAAAATAATTTAACGGGTGAAAACGCAACACCATTTTTTTTATTTAGTAGTTAATACGAACTACTTACTGCCCGACGTTTCGGTTAGGTTGCACCAACCGTGGTCACGAGCTGACTCAGTCAGCTCGTCGCGTCGCGGTGTCGCGTTTTGACCCGTTAAATTATTTTAAATGTTTAAAATGGAACGCGAAAGTCTTAGAACTATATATTTATACTTCCTATATGAAATTCACATTTAATTTGATTATTGGTTCCAACGAGCTTTGAGCCCTAAAATGTGTGGTGAGGACGGCGCGTAAAATATTAGCTTTTTCCCGCCTCTTTGGGATACTTTCCTGCTGGTCCAAATTGAAAATATATTTTGGTATTTGATAGTCCATTTATCAAGGAAGGTTTAAGGCTATAAAATATCAATTTAAAATTCAATATTCTTTTATTCATGTAAATTACACCAGTAATATTTATGAAACGTATATCTGATGCAATTGACGCTACCTCCGGTTCGGAACCTATAACTTACAGAGGAGATCCCGGCAAGAAACTCTGTCGTTCATATTACAAATAAAGCTGAATTTATAACAAATTTTGCACTAAGACATACAGTGTGGTGTGTAAATTGTAAAAATAATATTCATTAATTAAAAGGAATAAGAAAATATATATATAAACAAATAAACAAATTGTAGGTCCTAATGCGCATTGTGCTTAAATAACATTTGTGCGAAGCCGCGTTGGGTTGCTAGTATCATATTATCTAAATATATAAAAGGAGAAACTGACTGACTGACTGACTTACTGGCTGACTGACATATCAACGCACAGCCTAAGCGGCTTAACGTAGGCCCTTGAAATTTAGAAGAGACGTAGCTTCGGTACCGTAGAAGTGCACTAAGAAAGGAATTCCCGAAATTCCCACGGAAACGGGAATTAGCGGGAAAATCCTTTTGTATAAAAAATCTAAACCGCTTAAGTTAGACGCTTGAAAATTGGCACGCAGGTACCTTGCTAAACTTAAAGCTTAGTTGCAACAGGATATTACAAAATTCCCACGGGAACTGAAGTAAGCGGAGAAAAAACTGTAAAACTCCCTTTCCCGTCCACGCGAACGAAGTCGCGGGCACAGCAAGTATAATATATTTGTTATGAACTGTGACTTTTGTCCCTCCGAACTTTGGCAAACTTTTAACTGAATATTCGGCGGCGACTTTTAACGAGGGCCCTACGTGTCGACGAGTCTTTCCACTTAGTTAGCAGGTTGGTGGAACTGAAATTACCAATCTGGGACACTGTTTCAGTTTTAGTATGTTGGCACGTGACTACAGTTCGGGTTGGGAAAACTTATACTATAAAACTGACTAGTTGGCTTTTGTCGTAACTGATGAGAAGCGAACATGAAGGCAAAGTTCGCTGAGCCAGTCAATTCCTATTTGCTTTTATTTTGCAAATACCCAAGGCATAATAATCCGAATATAAAGACTTTGAGCTCTTTTTATTTACTCATTCAAATTTATTTTTGATTAGCTTACCTGACAGACTGAGACAGAGAATTGGTTTTCTACTAAATTTACTAATTTTTCGCGCAATATTTTATTTTTATTTCTTTTATAAGAACATTCTCCTAACAATAACAAACAAAACAAAAAAATTGGTCCAGCTGTTCACGCGTGTTAGCGTAGCCAAGGGAAATAGGGATTCTTTTTGCCTTACTGTTTTTCAAAAACAACCTTTAATTCACCAAGAATAATGTTCTTCATTTTGATAAAACTTACTTTTATAGCTTTTCAACGAGCTAATAAAATCTGCCGTTTTTGTTTCAGTCAGATTCTCTATTCAGTTGTCAGAAAAGATCTTCTAATGCAGCGGGGAAACAGTGTTAGACATTTAACATTATATACAGTTTTGATAAAAAAAAATACGAAATCAGTTTTCACGCCTTTACATGTACACGCGTGGCGTGCGACACATTTGATCTACACTGTATTTAAATAGCAGTTAATAATCACGTAACGACTAGTTACCATGGCATAAAGCGTTAGTTACGAGTTCAATGGCTGCATATACCGCCCTCGTGTGGCACTAAAACGTGCTGAAATACTTAGTTAATCCGAAATCTGGGCGCTGGTGTGAGGAAGCAAAGTACAGACCGTTACTTTGTCTGAATTTGCTTAGTAACTCGCTCCGTCGTAATTTCAACGTTTCAGGGCGTAGAAGGAGAGTTGGTGTTGAACTAACTTTGTGATAAGATCCTAGTCTCAACGGTAGTGATACATATTCATAAGTATTACTAATTTAATCTATGTGAATAAAAAACATTGACTTTGACTTTATATGAAACTAGCTTTCCGCCCGCGGCTTCGCCCGCGTGGAATTCGTTTATATTGTGATATAAAGCACAACATACACAAATCAATGTAAATTGGTAGGAACCAAAAAAAGCGTAAGCTATCATTCCACTTCTTACGTATTTTAAAAAACACCCAGCGCCCTCTATAGCGTACCTCAATAACTAAGTCATGTAAGCTATCATTCCACTTCTTACGTATTTTAAAAAGCACATCGTTACCATCATCTAGCGCCATCTATCGCCATCTATCGCATACCTCATCTTTAATCCAGCAAACAATATTTTTTTTTCCCTCGGGAATATCAATTTTTTCCGGGATAAAAAGTACCCTATTATTTATCAATCGGTTCAGTAGTCACGGCGTGAAAGCGGAACAAACAAACAAACTCGCTTTCCGATTTATAATATTAGTAAGGATAAGGATATCATATTTACCAGTACTTTGCTGACCTGAGAATCAATTCGGAGACCGTCCACGTTTCGGGTGGCTAGATATCTCGCCACTGATATTGTCCAGATTCGCGATCAGAAGTATCTTATGAGTCAATTAATAGTACCTAATCTTAAATATCAATTTTTTTCAAATCCATTCAGTAGTTTGCGTGAAAATGTTACAACCATAATAGATCCTTTAATCTTTACAATCTTTCACGTTTGCAATATTAGTATGATTATAGTCATCCGCGAATGGTTTCTTTCAATTAAATTTATTTTCTATCACAACAATAAACTTATTATACTTTTTTAGTTTGAACCGAATCCACAATTGCATTTATTTGTACCTCGACCTCCATAGCCGAGAGGCGAGCGGGCCGGACTTAGTGTCGCGCCATCTCTTGAGGTCCCGGGTTCGGTCCCCGGTCGGGTCAATATGGGAAATAAACTTTTCTATACTGTCTCGGGTCTGGGTGTTGTGGTACCTACGTTGTTTCTGATTTCAGTAACACAAGTGATTAAACTACTTACCACAGAATTAGAGCAATGTATGTGATGTGGTCCAATATCTATATATCGATTCATGCATTAGCCGCGATTTCTTCCGTTGCGTTCCGAGTCGCGTGTACAACCTGCATACAAATGCATCATCGAAGGATGCACACGTGCGGAGAAATAAGCCGATGAACCCATTAGAGTTAGCTTATGTCATACACTAACGTGTTTGCTGCTAAAACGCTATTTCTGAGAATATGGGAAAATCGTTGCTTTGATTTCGACATGATTGCTGTTGAACCAATAACTATAAACATTAATGTTACTGATTAATTTAAAAGAAACGAAAAAGTTGTCTAAACCTTGCGTGTTGTACAAGTCTAGTAACAGCTTTATTATGCTGTACTTGTCGCTCATAAGCTAGGACCTCATTGTGGTAACATCAGGTGGGATGAGGTCAATCTTGAAGTTATATATAGAAAGAAAAATTAACAACCTTATTCGTTTGTCCATTTAATTTTTTATCATAAGGCGCCGAGGAACAGCAGTTAAAGTCTCGAAAATTTTTTGCTTTTTTTAATATTCATTCCGTTTTTTAGTGATCTGTGTGTGTTCGAGATTTGTCTGATTGGGTCCCCACCACACGTCCCGAATTTTCGTGAAGGGTTAAAACTCATTACGAAAGTTTAGCGTGTGGTTCGAGCTACGCCAAAATCATGATGGGCTGTACTATATCGCATACAGGATTTGTGACTCCGAACTTTAGTAGATCAGTATGCGCGATGTTTTTCAACTTGATTTAAGAATAGAATAGAAAAATATATTTTTGGCATCATAACATTTCGAAACAAAGACAAGGATATATTTTTTTATTTCATTCTAAAATCTAGTTAAAAACACCTCTCGCATACACATCTCGTGTCACATGTAAATTAAAGAATACATATGTACATTTTTAGGGCAACTGGTAAGAGAAAAATGGGGGTAGATTATTATATCGAGAGTATCAAAAAATGCCTTCCAAACAATTTTCCCCGCTTTTAAATAAAAATAGAAAAAGGTAAATCATAACTTTGAATCTTTCATCATTGAATCCAAATTCGATTAAAATCAAATTCCAAAACAAAAGCAAGGGCTAAAAATAATAATTTTGTGATATCCAAAAACATTCTATTTAAGAAAGTAAGCTAAACATTTTCCGCCCGATTATGTCGTACGCTAGCGTCGTGTTCGCGCACGCGGCTCGTACGCACATAAAGCGTTTGCAAACAGTACAGAATAAGTTTATTCGCAAAGCCACAGGTGCCCCGTGGTACCTGCGGAACGTCAATTTACACATTGACTTGGGACTGCCAACTATAGCGCAGTACTTCAAGCAATGTAGCACGCGTTATTTCGACTCTGCTACGCATCATCCGAATCCTCTTGTGGTTTCGGCTAGCAATTACTTCCCTTTCGTAGTCCCCCGTAGGAAACGTCGACCTAGGCATGTACCCCTAGACCCCGACGACCCAATCACTGTCGCCATGACAACGGCCGAACAACTCGCGTCACAATCTAAAACAACACGCCGTCCGCTTTTCCGCCCCCGCCGGCGGGGGCCAGCGCCGCGCCCTCCCTTAGCAGTAGGGTCCTTCTCACGCTACCGGCACGTGCCGGGTCGTTTTTCTCCCCAAACGTACATTAGGGTACAAAGTCCCAGTAACAGCCCGAGCCGAGGTTCGAGCCCCGCTAGGGGGCGCCCTCCGGTCGTTACTTAAATTAAAGGGGTGAGAGCCATCAGCGCTCCCCCGACAGCTCGGTAAAGATGATAAGGCTTCGCAGCCATCATCGAAAGTCAGGTAGGAAAAAAAAAAAGAAAAAAAAAAAAAAAAAAAAGCTAAACATTGAATTAAAACAAAGAAGTTCCTAATCTTAAACCAATTAGGTACTAAGCAATTAGTCCAATGAACACTTAACATTTGAAGATTTAAATTTCTAGCGGAGAATTGATAAAGAAAAAACGCTTAATGCTTCAGATATTGGAAAAGAGTATAGGTTAAAATGATTTAAATTTGTGAACGAAAAGTGAAGTTAACGTGGCATGAATAAACAAGGATAACTCAACTGAACTCCAAGGCTGAGTTCACGAAGGCGGGAAACGTTCACAAAACGTTAATAAACGTTGAACACAAAAGAAAGGGCGAAACTTCAAGTTGTTGCCTGTGAAATCTAATGGAATAATTGTTGTTAATTAACTTGGGAAGTTATTTCAAAGTTACCACTTAGGTCGATGGGCTGGGGTAAGATAGAAGCGAAGAGAATCTATTTATCGAGTTAGAAAACCAAAGGCAGTGAAATTATTGAGACTTTATTGGAAATCAAATAAATATCATAAATACTTACATGCATCGACTTGAACTTGAAAGCTTAAAAACTTGACCATGTTTGCAACCCGAACGAATCGTCGGGCAGTAAATAGTTATAGTTCACTATTTTCACCAAAAATGATATCTCGTTCAACCATTTACCTATTTTAATTTTATTAAATAATAAATGTAAACCAAACCAGATCCAACGGTGGAATCTCAAAACACTATATTTAAGATCACGTGACTAAACATAATAATCTTGCATATATTTAAACTGGTCGGAATTGAAATATTGTTACCTATTTATTTATTAAACAAAAGGGTGTGTATAGAGGAAGCAGAAGACGACACGTCGCGTGTGGGTTGACGTTGCGATAGTCGCGGCTACCACAGCACTATTAATCACTATTTAATTCTGCTAAAGTTAAAGAGCTTTAAATACGGTGGACTGAGAAAACATTTGGCTCGTTTAAGAAGACGTGATGGGCCCGCCGCGTTCGACCATGTAAATTCCGCTCGGATATTCGCCACGACTCGCCACGACTCGCCGCGTTCTTCGCCGCGTCGCCTGCCGCATTATTTGCCGCGGCCGACGCGGCGCCGCTCGTCGCATGCGACACCACAACTCAATCAAACGCTTGCAAACACGCTTCATCTTTAATGTTCCTAACATCGCTAAATGTTTATGTTTCTTGGGAACTGCTTCGAGCCCTTAGGCACGGGCCACATGAAGTGAAAAGCCAGTCGCGTTTGATCCGCCGATTCATTATTTTGCATGTAAATTCTGTCCGATGAATTTCTACGTAGGGTTTGGTGATTTGGTGATAGGATATTATCTGACAGTGTGTCGATGCAACATCCGAAACAGACTTTCCGTATAGTGTAGTCAGCTACACAACTACTACTAGGTACTACAGCTGGGCTGTCCTTTAACGCGCAGGTTTGTGTATTGTTCGTTGTGAAAGACGCTTGCCGCAAGCACATTGCGTTTGCCATGTTCTACGTTACGTCAAACGAAAAACCGTTTAATATTTCCTCCAAATAACTTCCTTACCGCGCTATTTGACGCCCTGCGTTTTTGAACAAGGTTAACTGTTTTTATTACTAGAGGTGGTAAAAGACTCTCTACTTGCATTCTAGCCCCGTCTTGCTCGAAGTTGTTACGTGCAATATTATGGATCAGCATTAAAATTGTAATGGAGATGCTATTATTTGATGTAATGCTCATAGAGTTTTAGTGCTGTGGTAGGCAGGCAAAAGTAGCTGAGGCATTTTAAAACGATTTTATTACAATCTGGGGGAAAACAAATTGTATTTCAACGGGTTCATACTGTTAAAATATTTAGATATAATCTCTAATGTTGTTGATAGTCTCTCTTCAATTTACACAACCATCTACACCATTTTTCTTTTCTTCAACAGCTGTATTTTAATATTATCTATCTTATATTCCTTAACCCGAGTTCCTTTCAATCACCTTTCCTTTTCACTCCATCTGTCTATGGCTCTTTCCAAACAATTTTTCCTGCTTGTAGAAATTCCCGTACGTTTGATATCAATTCTAACACTCAATAATGTCAGTTCAGCTTGGTAAGGCAGTGCACGTTGCAACATAACTTAGCGAACGGGTGCACAATTGCACTTGTCACGCTTTCCGGGAACCCTTACAGGACGCTGGTCACGTAGTTCTCCAAACGACGCTTCAGGTCTTACTTGGAATAGTTTTCTTAGAGACAAACATAATTGTGTTACACTTTTCCCGTATCTAACTATTGTTATATTCGTTATGAGTGAAAGAAGAGCTTCTCAGTACCTAATTATTAGTTCCGAACCGGTAATAGTTTCATGTTTGGTTTAAAACAGACGATTTTGCTGATGCAATTAAGTAAAAAATTGACTTTCACTTGGGAATACTTATTTAATACATTATGGTATCATAAAAGCCATTGTACACGTGCTTGGATATTTTATTCAGCTAAGCAATTAAGTAAAGTACAAAGTGTGGCCAACCGAACCTACATACTTTTTAGATTTACTTTTGCTTTTAAATTTGACGTATTATTTTAATATTATTTTTGTTTACTTTTCGCTGTCACATTCATTCCTTCTGTACATAATTTCTATCACTTGGAAAATACAAAATTTTACATCTTATTTATCTTTTTCTTCGCTGATCCCTCACGTCCGCAACACATAGTTTTTAACGTAATATGTATAGTGGACTAAAATGCACTGTTTAACGAAACAAAATTGTTTGTTTAGTAGTTTGAAAGAAAATGTAAAGAAAAATGTATATTTATTTACAGTCACGATACATGCGCAATACAAAACAATCAACTTGTTGTGTAAATATTGCATTACAACACAGCCATGCGGCTATGCTGTTATTTGCTGCAACGATATAATTTGTTACGCCACGGCACCACTGGTATTCTGCTATAAACCAACTATTACAATTTCAGTAATAAAAATACCAACAAGCTTCTTTTAAAATTTAGCAAATGTTTTCACTTTTGTTCCAGGTTAACCGTTCCAGGCCAGCAAATACAGTTACCAAGTGACAAAGAAGACGACGAAGAAACAGGTACACGGTTCAGGAGGACCGGGTCAGAGCGTCTCCGAGACGGTGCCAAAGCCTTACTCCGACGAGTGGAATCACTGAAGACGCGCAGAAGAAAGCGCCAAAACCGTACAGAAGTTATAGTCTCCTCACCGCATTTCCTAGACGTGCAGACGGACAAATATCCAGACTTGAGCTATATAGACATGACGCCGACTACCCCAACAGCGTTCCCGTTTCCAGATTTCAACACATCTCCAGCACACGCCCCGGCTATTAGGACGCAACCTCCATCACCTATGACTGTCATGCCTCCGTCGCCAATAGCTCCTCTCGAGCAATCTTTCGTTTTAAACCCTCCTTTTGGTGATGACAGCTCCAGCTATGCTTCCGATGGAAGTATGGGATCCAGTAATAAAAGTTCCAAGTCCAAACTGGGAAGGGCGAAGAGGATATTCCACAGAGGGATCAAGAATGATGATTCGAGCGCGTTAAGCGATTCGGAGTGCCAGCCGGCGAGTTGGAGGCACAATTATTATAAGGACCATAATACACATCACAATACAGAGGTGAGCTTATTCTATAGGCAAATTTCTTGGATGTCTTATGCTTTGTTTACTTCAACCATTTTAGGAATGCATCTCTGGTGTGATAAAGCTAGCCAAATTAAATATTTTGTAGAACAAGTAAAAATTGTATCCTTTCACATTGTGGAACTTGAACTCACAACCTTCCAATCGACAAAAGTAATGAAAACGTATTGTCTCTTGAAAAAAATTTTGCTTCGCATTAAGTTTTTTTCAAACAATAAACTAAGCGTGACTAGCACCAAATCTAATATAACAATGACTTGACTGCTGTTAAATCATACATTTTTTTTGGAAAATGACATCAGTCAAATTGGCAATGGGTACAACTTCAGTTGGTGCAACCACTCTCACAAGTCATGTTACGACTTTGTCGATATTAAACGTAATTGACATCGTCAGTCTAACGAAGTAAATGTAAAGTATTTTCTCATCAAGTAACCGTGCTGAAAACAGTTATAATTATATTATTGTTCATTACTGTTACGTGTTCAGGTATATGTAGAGCCACCATCACCAGTGGAGCTGAAACCAGACCCAGAAGTTCTTCGCGAGGTACAGAAGTCGCCAGGGCACACGCCGCATCGACGGCAAGCCATTAGGACTAGCTCTCTCAACCTTGGCAAGGATGGGCAGAAGTAAGTGGAACATTGTACCTCTTTCACTAACAGGAAGGTTATTAGGGGCTATAGCTTGAAACAAATAGGCACTGCAATGTAGTATTAGTACATTGTAGTAATGCCGTTTCCAAACAATAAAAAGAAAGAAACATTTATTGGTTAAAGCCATCACAACACAACCTTACAAGCTAACATAAAATATTGGATTTAAGAATAACAGAAAAAAACACAAAGTGAGCATTCTCCTCATCAAGATACTCTGATTGCGGCAAGTTGTTTTTTTTCTAAAATAAAAGAGCCTCATCGTCGCATGTCATACCACATTTCAGACTAGCAGGCCTAGCATACACAACGCGACCAAATTTTATCGCGCTCTTAACAAACGTCAAAATCGATTGAAGTCAGTGCGTCAGATGTTGATTGGCTGAAAATACAAGTGTGGTGTGCTATTAGCCAATCAACAGTATCGAAATTTTTGTCGTCTCATGCGATAAATTTGACATATTGCGTATGCTAGGCCTGTATGACACTCATATTTTGTGGATCCTGCTGAGTGATTTCCATGGACGCAAGCATTGAGTGGTTTATACTGACTATCAAGGGATCCTTTAGTTTTTAGCAATAACATAGTGGAATTAATATCGTATCAGTCAAAATGATTTATCGCGCCTTCCACACAAAAGAATAAAAGACAAATGTCTAGTATTACTGTGATTTCCAAACTCATCAGAAACTGCCTTATTCTTCATTCTAGCGTTCTCCTTATTGCATCCATTATGGAGACCTAGATCTACTACGCCTTTTATCTTCTACCTGTTTTCTTTTAGATAATCTTTTATTTACAAAAATGTATGGATCTAAAATACCCCTCTAATTTCAATGTTTATGTTAATATAACTTTGTTTATTATCTTTAAGTATCTCGTTTAAGGAATCATTGTTATTTTGAAAAGAGTTGAGTTTCCTGCTGCTTCTCGACATCATCAACATTCCAAACACGGCGGTAGAATACTAAACATGTAATGTAAAACTTACATGAATAAAGATATTTTCTATCTCTGAATTTGGCGAGTTCGGTGATTACATTGAATTGCCATCTGACCTCGCAATTAACTGAAACATCTACTTGCAGTGTACTTTACCAAACTAATATTATTCCAGCACATTAGTTTCCACTTTAACTGTGAGCTAAGCTGGAATTGAATTACAAATTCAAAACTAAATCCCAATAGATTAGTCCGTGTTAACCATAAAGTTCGCAACTCGCTAAGTGTACTTGATGACTTACTCCGGACAGGGGATGAAGTAATTGCCACAGACACTTCGGTGTTTGGATTTGTTTTGGCTGATACAGTAAAGAAGATTAACCCCTAAAAATAGATTCTGTGCTTATTACGACGTCCTTAATCACGTTACACGTGGTTGTGTTATTGGAAATTACGTCGCTTCTATTTTATCTCGTATTTTTATCTTTGAAATCAGACTGGTAGGAGGATGAGAAATGACGTCATTTTTAATCCCGTTGTTATATAAAGGTTCAGTAATGTATTTGTTGATTATTTGAGCTTAAAAGATTAATAAACTTTTTGTTTTTAACTATAATAAATAGTACATGGTTTGATATTTTGCATCGGAAAAGTAACAGTTTGACTTGACATAATCATGCGTGAAATAAATGTAAAACCTGACTGCAAACTCATCTGTAATAAAAAGAAAAAAAAAATGAATTTGAATATCAAATAGATCGACTTTTGCAGGGGAAAGACTTTAAAAAAAACTCGAGCTCACGATATACCTACTCCTAAGTAAGTATACAAATGTGTATGTAATATGTATTGTATATTATCCTATCTTCAATTGCCCTTACAGGGTATTTAGTGAAATAATTTTAAGATAACACATTGTAAACAATAGAGATGCAATAAAATATTGAGTATTGAGTATTTCTCTTAGTAGCAATGATCGACTCGCTTCACACAATTTAACAGACAGAAAAAAAACAAATGTTAAGCCTCTTTTATAAAAACAATGTCTTTATCAAACTACTTAAAATACCACACTCACCTAGAACCACGGATTCCCTTATTTGAAAGCGCCTCATTGGAAACTAATTACCGCCTTCATTAGTCCCAAGCGAGTGTTTCTCGATAGTAATGAATGGTAATGAGCGGCAAATGTCTTATTCGTATGCTAATGCAATGTGCGGATTTTGTTAAACACGGTATTGTCAACGCGTTGACCTTACTGGAACAAGCAGGATAAGGATTACGAAAACAAAGAGAAAATTAATTAATAAGTGAAGTGGTAAAGTTTATTAACATTTTGGTGAAAACAGTAGTTGTGAATAAACAAAAAGATTAGCATTTAAAAAGCTTAACGCTAATAAAGTGGAATTAGTAATATCAAGAATAAGCATAAAAGTGCAAACGAATTTGTGAAGTGTACAGTCGGAAGTAAATCAGTACAGTTTTGGCTAAATATTTTTAAAATAAACAATTTGTGTGTATATAAGTGTCAGGAGTACAAATGCCTGTGAAGATATTAGAATTCAATGTAGTGCGTGAAGATTTGGTGATAATTGAAGTGACGAAAGAGGATATAAGAAGAGATACAATTGATTGCTTCAGTTTCGATATGTTCGTTTGTAAAAAATGTTTTAAGTTAATCTTTTGAAATTCAAGTGGGTTTCCATAATATATTTTTGAATTTTAATATAGGGTATTTTTAACGTAAGATGTGTGAATAACTGACTATAATATTTTTAAAAACGGTGTATGATCTTGAAAGAGGACCTCATTCAAAATGCAGTATTATGTAGCATTTCACGATGACTTTTTTCAATGTCTACTACCACCATTATTTTTAGAAAGATTCTCAATTTTCATGTACCTCGCCAATATTTATTTGGTATTAATACAAGTAATAGCGTTTGCCGACGTTACCTTGTAATTTGCGGATATCTTAAATTTTAACTAAAATATGAAAATCATGAGCACCAAGCATAGCTCTTTTTATTTCTAGTTAATACCAATTTTCTTAAAGGAAACAATCATAGTTTTGTATCTCACATTTACTGTCGTCAAAACTTTAAGTCTTTTTACCTTGTCTGTTTGTTTATAGATTTCGAGACAGAAGCCTCAAAAGAGATAAGTCGGCATCTAGGAGTTCAGAGCTGGAAGGTAGCCCCAACTCTGCCGGGTCGCGGTCACACGATGGAGACCAGGACGATGATGACGACAGTTTAGACATGAAGACTAAAAAGTAAGATATTTGTAATGTAAATAAAATCCTTCCATATCGAAATTGCCTAATTTGACTTTAGGTCGCTAAAGTAAAAAGCTAAAGACATAGAGATGGCATTTGATTAGATGGATTAAGAATGAATCAGCTTCTGAGAACACTTAAAAACATTAAAGAAATAGTTTTTACATACAAATAGTAATACAATTAAGGCGGTTTTATCGCTTAAACTTTTAGGTAAAAGAAATAGTAGATGACGAAAAACGGATATGCCCGTGCATACATAAAGTAAAATGCCTTTACAAAACTTATAAAACAAATAAAATTATTAGTAAATTAAACCAGATTTGTTATTAAATGTCGACAAAAAATTCTTAATGATTTTTTTACAGTCCGTAATATAATTTCTAAATCAACTACCGTTTTGTTACAGAAACCACATACAAAGATGGTACTCGTTCAGAACAAGCGCCCTTAATGGGGGTCCAAAAGCAAACAACACACTGCAGCCGATGACACTAAACCAGAAGGACCCAGAGGCATATCGTGAGTATAAACTACACAAGCACAGACCAACAAATTGAACAACGCTAAGTATATTATTGGAAATGAGAGTTTAAAAGGAATTGTGAAAGGATTCACCTTGAAACACCTTCAAATGATTCTGATGGAACACTAAAACTATTTTGGTTTCAACAAAGTTTACGATTATTATGCCCAAATTGAGATTTCTTTTCACTGTTAATTCTACCAATTTTTTCGTTTGTGTGGGCTTCGATTGGTCAGAGAAATATATATATCTTTAGATGCTTGGATACAAGTTTCAATGTTCTCATAATTATCATATATGTATTGTTTCTAGATCTGTGCATAATTTTCAATGCAAGTCCCTGATATCATGAAATAATTTATCTTTAATGTTAGATGGCTCAAATTCATTATTATTTCTCTCACCAGCGATTTAAAGATGAGATTCGTTTTTAAAAATTTAATTCAATTTTTTCTCTCCTCATTTCAGTGTCTCGGCCCATGTCATCTCTCTCTTGCGGGCAGCTGCATATCCTGCGGAAGCTAGCTCTCCTTCGGCTCACGGCGTGTATGGAACGGTACTGCCCTTCTCATAAGTCCGGGTGGAATTGGGAGCTGCCAAAACTCATCAGAAAGATCAAGACTCCAGATTACAAAGGTTAGTGCCATTTTAAGTTACCTACACTCAAAATTAAAGTTTTTTCTGGTCATGAAAATAGAAACACTTTTGAATCATCTATCTGTACCACCAGTTTTAGGAATCTAATAATAATCATCATGCTGATGATTATATCCTTAGCCCTTCATTGAGTCAAGGATGATACTTGACTTTTAATATTGTCATATTCATTAATTCAATTTGTTTTTTTTTTTCAGATAAAACAGTATTCGGGGTTCCTTTGACAGTGTCTTTACAGAGGACGGGCCATTCTCTACCGAAGCCCATACAGTGTGCGCTCAATTGGCTGAAGAAAAACGCATTAGACCAGGTATTTAATAATGTATTTCTTAATTATTAAGCTAACGGACCAAGCTATGGACAATAACAAGAGAGAGAGCTAAATTATAAGAATCCAAAGTGTTGAAAAGCCTTAATTACCAAACAACCGGACCTCATTGGATTGTTATGGATTCTACATTTTTAAAATTATTTTACTCAAATGCTCATTTACATTAATTGAAGTTCTTTGGATGTTAAATTTAAACCAATAAAGTATTTATTTTCGGACAAAAAAACTGGTTTCAAATATTGGAGGCTATTAGTAATACAAGGAATTATAATTAACTCGTGTTTTAATTGTGTTATCAATGCCGAGTCTAAATTCTGCTAATAATATAAATGCGAAGGTTTGTGAGAATGTATAGATGTACGCGTGCTTGTTTCTTTTTCACGCAAAAGCTACTTTAGTAATGGATTTAGATAAAAGTTAAAAGAATGATAGCTGAGATACTAAATTAACATATAATATAATAAATATAGTTTAATAAAGCTCTTTTATTCCGAAACTTTTTTGAAGTTTTAACGATTTTCGTTTATATTGATTTTTTCTGTAGTTTATCTCGCAGTTTGGCGTGCCTCTTGGCAAAGGCCTCCTCGAGCTCTCTCTATTAGCTTCGATCTTCTGCAACTGTGGTCCAGTATGGTCGTGGGTTATGCGGTTATCGTCACTCCATCTTGTTTTTGAACATCCCTTTTTCTGGTCCCCTCTTGGGTAATGGGAAATGATCTTAATATAGGATACTTTTAATTCCGAAATATCGCGGAGAAAGTCGCGTATAACTGCTAGTATTTTGTAATGACTGTAGTTGGTAACTCAAAGCTGACCAACTCACCAACTATGATTGCAGATGGGCATTTTCCGGAAAGCAGGCGTCAAGTCCCGCATAGCCAAGCTCAGGAGCACCGTGGAGACAGCAGGCGCCACCAACGCCCCCTTCGCCATAGAGAACCTCAACTTGACGGACGCTGACCAGTCGAGTCTCAGCTTTGACGGTGCGCAGGCGCACGACGTCGCCGACATGGTGAAACAGTACTTCAGGGAACTGCCCGATGCTCTGCTGACGAATAAGCTGAGCGAGACGTTCATTGCGATCTTTCAACGTGAGTTATTTTTTTTAATTTACATTCAATGTTGTAATACTGTTTGCGTTTATAATCATTACCAGCTCGTATTTGGCCAGAGTGGTGATTAAGCCAGTATTGATACTATAAATGATGGCAGCCATTACTCAGTTGGACATTAATAATCTGATAGTTTACTCCTACTTAAACGTTGATGAATGTAATTCAAGCCAAGACGTGGAATTTTTGTTACTCTTCAACGATTTTACAGACATTACAAATGCAAATGTGTTTTTTTAATATTTTGAAATGGATTTCAATTCCTCACAAGTTTTTTCCCTCATTTCCAGATGTTCCTGAACCTCTCAGACCAGACGCAGTCCAATGTGCGCTACTCTTGCTACCTGAAGAGCATCTAGAAGCTCTGCATTCTCTTCTCATCTTTCTTCATGAGGTATACATCAATTAGAAGCATCCAAACTTTCACCTCCCGAGGTTTATGGAAAAAAACGATTGGGTTCCAAAACCCGGAGATTGTGTGCAAATTCCGCAGATAACGTTTTTACTTTGTGAGCTTTTCCCACTTTGGTTTGGGCATTGCAAGCTTGAATTATCTGATTGTCCAATAAGAATGGTGATTTCGTGCTTTACAAGCCACGTTAGGCCATTCGTAATTATTACGAACCAAATGAATAGGTCTGATTTTTCTAGCAAGTGGCAGAAGTCATTTGGCAAAAGGTACAATCTAATACCAATCTCGTCACACCTGGAGCATATTTGTTGTCAACCATTCTTTCTGTCCATGTGTTGTTGGTTTGATTGTCCTAATTAAGTAGATTTAAAATGAACGAGTCTTTAAAGTGACATTCTAAAGAGCATCGAGCACTTCTTGTACTTTTCACGGGCAAGTAACTTTAAACCTACGCCTTTAACAAGCAAATACTTGATTATAAACCTTTCCGTCGAGGTTTATAAAAGGTCCTTGGAAGGTATGACGTGCTTTAGATCGTACATGATCTTGGGGTTATGTTGATTAGGTACTAGACTATGATTGTCGGTTTAGGTGGCAGAACATTCAGCAGTTAACCAGATGACGGCGTCCAACTTGGCTGTGTGCCTGGCGCCGACGCTGCTGAGGCTGCATCATGCCCCTCCACAGACTGGCAGTACCAAAGAAGGCAATTCGAACAGGTAACTATACCGTCTTATAAGTTTACTACACACTACAAGGTCTCGCTTGAAAACCAGTGCTAATACCTTATCTATGTACTATTTTTAATAGTTTGTGTAAGTCTATGTATATCAATAAATGTTTTTTCTTTCTTCTTTCTTACAATTACAATACAAAAATAGCCGCTGAACTTTTGTAATTCCTCTTTTTTTTCTTTTTATATTATACTTCAAGATTAACCTCATCCCAAGTGATGTTAAGTGGTAGATAATGAATGCCTAGCTTAAGAACGACAAGTAGCACCCCCCCCCCCCCACAAGCTCTGGAAACCTTACTCACATGCAGGAACGCAAAAACACCGAAGCGATTGTTATTTGGCTGCGGTCTTTTGTAAGGTGGAGATATTTCACAAGTCGGGCTCCTCTCAGTTTAAGTGATGAATCCTCTCCTCCTGTTCCAACCTCAGGATGGTGATCGAGAGCGTAGCAGACCAGAGGCAGATCAGCGAGAGCCGGGCCGCACACGCGTGCCTGCTGCTGCTGATCCAGAAGCACAAGCAGCTGTTCCTGGCTCCGGCGGACATGCTGGCGCGATGCAAGTTCAACTACTTCGAGGAGAGCGTGCCGGTGAGCAATCCTCGCATCTGCTATAGGATCATCAAGAGTATACGAGAAGTAGAACAGCAGTAGTTCAGCTAAATTTTGGTATACTTATATAGGTAACCTATTTTAGAACTATCTCATTGAAACTAAATCAGTTTAAAAAAAAACTACATACATAGTTAATATGTAAAAAAATGTAGGTATTAGTGCCCATCCCATATGTTAGTGGTGTTGACTGATGCGTCAACTGAGATACTTTGCAATATCTGCCGAAACCACAATTATCTCATAACTTCTATGCACACTGTGCCCTCACAAATTGCATAACACAATGATTATCAAACAGTTTTAGAGCATTTTTAAATTTCATTTTAAATTTAATTTGCAAAATATAAATATTGCCGATGCAACATAAAATCCTCTTTTACGGCATGATACATTATATTTCATTGTAAATGGTACATCACAGTATTATATTTTATACATATCTATATCAAAAAAATTTACCACTTACCTTCTCTTCTTAAAGCATTAAAATTATCTGAAGTTTATATTGACACAAAGTATGACTCACAAAGTGTTGTGTAATTTAAATTGATATTTTGGTACAGAATATTGTTAATTTCGGTTAACACCTGTTGAAAAGAATATATAATTTATAATACCAGCAAATATGGTAAACAGTTTTAAAATCAATCATTTTTTTTTTTTAGGTGGCACTCGAAGAATTAGGTGCAGATTTCAACCAAGACTGGAAGGGTTTCCAGCAAGCCTGCATCAAAGCTTTACTAAAAGAAGCCAAAGAAAAGTGAGTTCCACTTTCATTAGCATAAAGCCTCATTCTCTATGATTAGCTTCGAAGGATACCTAGACCAGATATTGGTAGAACTGTCCTCTCTTATGAACTGTTTCTTATAGTCTAACTGTGTTTCATGCTTTTAGAGTGTGTGGCCGGTCGGGGAAGAGGTGAGATAATCGATGTTAGAGCCTGTCACTGACCTTATCATCGATGTTAATTATGGTTTTGTTCTTTATACCTTCTTCATTAAAAAACATATGAAAAAATGACAATCACAAATTGTTTCTCATATATTATAATAAAGTTTTTGGAATTTTCTTCTCTTTTTTTATAAAATTATCACAGCAGAAAAATAAATAAAAAAAAGTTAAAAGTTTTTATCCATTTTCAAGTTATTTTCAAGCTAACTATTGTCATTTCCAAGCCAAAAAAACGGACGACGAAATTATTTTGCAAAAAAATTTCTGGCTAACAAAATGTAAAATAATATTGAAAAAATACCGTTTTTTTGGAAGTCGGTTAAAAATAAAGAACATAGCCATAATATCCTCTCATTTCAAAGTCAGTAACACACTTCATTATCATTGTAGACAAATCGTGGCCACTTAGGTGTCTTGTTATAGTGTTAAGTCACTTTTCTTTTTCTAGACTTCAGTTTTTTTTTAAATAGAAATGTTATATAATATTTTGATTTTTTTTAGAGCCGGCAGCAAAGTTTTTTATTTTATTTTGTATAAGTAGTCTAATTGCATAGTAGTTCTATGAGAACGAACGAATGAGATGTATGCAAAATAAAAACGATTTTTCTAACTTGTGGACTTTAATCTGCTGGCCCTAGGAAAAGTTTTAAAATCATTATGACTTGTTAATAAAATGCAAATAATAATAAAAATTAAAAGTATAGTGTTGATAAAACAGTAATAGAAAAAACACTTAAGACTGTTTACCAATTCGTAATTAAAGATAACTTTCTTTCTAGCGGTTAAATCTTTTTTCATACTTCCAGATTTTTGCACATTTTTTGTATTTTTATTACACTTTTAATTAATTAGAAACTGACAACGGAGAGAATGAAAAAAAACACATTTATTCCATGCTGCAGTTCACAATCAGACAGACATCATAATTTGAAAATAATAAACAAAGGTTTAAAAAGAAACTCATTACTGATTTAGAGTATCACTAACAAAAAAAAAAGAAATAGAACACACCAAAAAAAAAATTCAGTTAAAAAACAGTGTATCACTAACAAAGAAAATAGTTACAAGTACAAGCTGATCTATATGCAAGTGTAATCATTGCAGAACCCGAGGTTGGATGTCAGTTTCGGGGGCGGCTCCGCACGTGGAGCTGTGCTGCAAGAAGGTGGGGGACGGACACCCGCTGCGGCTGTGGCGCGCCACCACCGACGTCGAGGCGCCGCCGCAAGAAGTCATGCAGAGGTAATTACCGTCATCGGTCAAAAAAATAACAAGTATTGTCTTTCTCTGACGATATTTTGTCCATACTATACTGACTTTCTTATTAATATTCATCTTAGGAGTAAATTTTTTTACAATATTTCGGGGATAATTATATTTCTTTATATTTAATAAAATTAACAGACTTAAGCTTCAAGCTTCTACCTTTAAATGACGATACTTCCATACAATACATACCTAAATATGTAATTTTTCACACACCCGTTAAACCTCTTGAAACCATTTTTTTTTTTCATTAAAAACCAGCCTTCCTTAGGTTCAATGGACTAAAACGAAAACGATTTCAGTGTTAATGGCCTGAAAACCGAACAAATGAACAAACAGATTAGACATACTTTCACTTTTGTTTACTGTTCAATAAATTCCCGTGGCGGAAACTGCTTAGTTGCAATTTCATTGTAAACTGCTTAATCTAACATCTTTGTATGTTATTTAGGACATTTTCAAATCAGCCACTTAAAATGTCTGATAAGGAAAAATGATCTATACTGCCGGAAGGACATGTAAATAGTCGGTCCTATGCCTGACCTCTATCCGGTCGAGTCGATCTGCCGTATGAGAGTGAAGGAAGAACGGGCACATGTAAATGCGCAAACATGCAGGCACTATAAACGTCTTGCGTAAATGGGTGTCAAGGCGATTCGGTCGGGATTATATTGTTAATTTTATTTGATATTTTTACTTATATCAGGATACTCCGCGAGAGGCACGTGTGGGACGACTCGCTGGTAACCTGGCGCGTGGTCGAGAAGCTGGGCTCCAACGCCGAGGTTTTCCAGTACATCACCGCCGCCAGCATCAACCTAGCCTCCAGGGACTACTGCGTCTTGAGGTAATAATATTTCTTTGTGGAAAGTGAAATGTATCTCACCTGCCGCTGGGTACAAGCTTTCGCGAATCATTGGCATAGCGAAGGCATTCGACCAAGTCTACCACACGGATTTACCAGCAAATGTATCATGATACGGCCTGCCAGAGGATCGATGCAAATGCGTTGCTAGCTTTTAATCCAGTAGAAACATAAAAGCTGTAAATAATGGCAGCTGCTCTTTTAACATAGATATCAACCCTGGTGTCCGGCAAGGTTCGATGTTTTCCCCAATTGTGTTTATGTAGTAGCCAAAGTACCAAAAATGTTTGATACCAATATCTCCAACGTGTTCGGCAGGTCGTGGCAGCAAGGCGGCAGCGGCGGCGGCGGCGGCGGCGGCGGCTGGTGCGCGGTGGCGGAGACGTCCGTGGCGCACGCGGGCTGCGCGGCGGCGGCGGGCGCGGGCTGCGCGCGCGGCGTGGTGCTCGCGTCGCGCTACCTGGCGCAGCCCGCGGGCAAGGGCCGCAGCCGCCTCGTGCACCTCGCCAGGGTCGACACTATGTACGTACCTACCTCGACGCTCACTAATGACTGGCGGCCCGCGGGCAAGGGCCGCAGCCGCCTCGTGCACCTCGCCAGGGTCGACACTATGTACGTACCTACCTCGACGCTCACTAATGACTGGCGGCCCGCGGGCAAGGGCCGCAGCCGCCTCGTGCACCTCGCCAGGGTCGACACTATGTACGTACCTACCTCGACGCTCACTAATGACTGGCGGCCCGCGGGCAAGGGCCGCAGCCGCCTCGTGCACCTCGCCAGGGTCGACACTATGTACGTACCTACCTCGACGCTCACTAATGACTGGCGGCCCGCGGGCAAGGGCCGCAGCCGCCTCGTGCACCTCGCCAGGGTCGACACTATGTACGTACCTACCTCGACGCTCACTAATGACTGGCGGCCCGCGGGCAAGGGCCGCAGCCGCCTCGTGCACCTCGCCAGGGTCGACACTATGTACGTACCTACCTCGACGCTCACTAATGACTGGCGGCCCGCGGGCAAGGGCCGCAGCCGCCTCGTGCACCTCGCCAGGGTCGACACTATGTACGTACCTACCTCGACGCTCACTAATGACTGGCGGCCCGCGGGCAAGGGCCGCAGCCGCCTCGTGCACCTCGCCAGGGTCGACACTATGTACGTACCTACCTCGACGCTCACTAATGACTGGCGGCCCGCGGGCAAGGGCCGCAGCCGCCTCGTGCACCTCGCCAGGGTCGACACTATGTACGTACCTACCTCGACGCTCACTAATGACTGGCGGCCCGCGGGCAAGGGCCGCAGCCGCCTCGTGCACCTCGCCAGGGTCGACACTATGTACGTACCTACCTCGACGCTCACTAATGACTGGCAGCCCGCGGGCAAGGGCCGCAGCCGCCTCGTGCACCTCGCCAGGGTCGACACTATGTACGTACCTACCTCGACGCTCACTAATGACTGGCGGCCCGCGGGCAAGGGCCGCAGCCGCCTCGTGCACCTCGCCAGGGTCGACACTATGTACGTACCTACCTCGACGCTCACTAATGACTGGCAGCCCGCGGGCAAGGGCCGCAGCCGCCTCGTGCACCTCGCCAGGGTCGACACTATGTACGTACCTACCTCGACGCTCACTAATGACTGGCGGCCCGCGGGCAAGGGCCGCAGCCGCCTCGTGCACCTCGCCAGGGTCGACACTATGTACGTACCTACCTCGACGCTCACTAATGACTGGCGGCCCGCGGGCAAGGGCCGCAGCCGCCTCGTGCACCTCGCCAGGGTCGACACTATGTACGTACCTACCTCGACGCTCACTAATGACTGGCGGCCCGCGGGCAAGGGCCGCAGCCGCCTCGTGCACCTCGCCAGGGTCGACACTATGTACGTACCTACCTCGACGCTCACTAATGACTGGCAGCCCGCGGGCAAGGGCCGCAGCCGCCTCGTGCACCTCGCCAGGGTCGACACTATGTACGTACCTACCTCGACGCTCACTAATGACTGGCGGCCCGCGGGCAAGGGCCGCAGCCGCCTCGTGCACCTCGCCAGGGTCGACACTATGTACGTACCTACCTCGACGCTCACTAATGACTGGCGGCCCGCGGGCAAGGGCCGCAGCCGCCTCGTGCACCTCGCCAGGGTCGACACTATGTACGTACCTACCTCGACGCTCACTAATGACTGGCGGCCCGCGGGCAAGGGCCGCAGCCGCCTCGTGCACCTCGCCAGGGTCGACACTATGTACGTACCTACCTCGACGCTCACTAATGACTGGCAGCCCGCGGGCAAGGGCCGCAGCCGCCTCGTGCACCTCGCCAGGGTCGACACTATGTACGTACCTACCTCGACGCTCACTAATGACTGGCGGCCCGCGGGCAAGGGCCGCAGCCGCCTCGTGCACCTCGCCAGGGTCGACACTATGTACGTACCTACCTCGACGCTCACTAATGACTGGCAGCCCGCGGGCAAGGGCCGCAGCCGCCTCGTGCACCTCGCCAGGGTCGACACTATGTACGTACCTACCTCGACGCTCACTAATGACTGGCGGCCCGCGGGCAAGGGCCGCAGCCGCCTCGTGCACCTCGCCAGGGTCGACACTATGTACGTACCTACCTCGACGCTCACTAATGACTGGCAGCCCGCGGGCAAGGGCCGCAGCCGCCTCGTGCACCTCGCCAGGGTCGACACTATGTACGTACCTACCTCGACGCTCACTAATGACTGGCGGCCCGCGGGCAAGGGCCGCAGCCGCCTCGTGCACCTCGCCAGGGTCGACACTATGTACGTACCTACCTCGACGCTCACTAATGACTGGCGGCCCGCGGGCAAGGGCCGCAGCCGCCTCGTGCACCTCGCCAGGGTCGACACTATGTACGTACCTACCTCGACGCTCACTAATGACTGGCGGCCCGCGGGCAAGGGCCGCAGCCGCCTCGTGCACCTCGCCAGGGTCGACACTATGTACGTACCTACCTCGACGCTCACTAATGACTGGCAGCCCGCGGGCAAGGGCCGCAGCCGCCTCGTGCACCTCGCCAGGGTCGACACTATGTACGTACCTACCTCGACGCTCACTAATGACTGGCGGCCCGCGGGCAAGGGCCGCAGCCGCCTCGTGCACCTCGCCAGGGTCGACACTATGTACGTACCTACCTCGACGCTCACTAATGACTGGCAGCCCGCGGGCAAGGGCCGCAGCCGCCTCGTGCACCTCGCCAGGGTCGACACTATGTACGTACCTACCTCGACGCTCACTAATGACTGGCGGCCCGCGGGCAAGGGCCGCAGCCGCCTCGTGCACCTCGCCAGGGTCGACACTATGTACGTACCTACCTCGACGCTCACTAATGACTGGCAGCCCGCGGGCAAGGGCCGCAGCCGCCTCGTGCACCTCGCCAGGGTCGACACTATGTACGTACCTACCTCGACGCTCACTAATGACTGGCGGCCCGCGGGCAAGGGCCGCAGCCGCCTCGTGCACCTCGCCAGGGTCGACACTATGTACGTACCTACCTCGACGCTCACTAATGACTGGCGGCCCGCGGGCAAGGGCCGCAGCCGCCTCGTGCACCTCGCCAGGGTCGACACTATGTACGTACCTACCTCGACGCTCACTAATGACTGGCGGCCCGCGGGCAAGGGCCGCAGCCGCCTCGTGCACCTCGCCAGGGTCGACACTATGTACGTACCTACCTCGACGCTCACTAATGACTGGCGGCCCGCGGGCAAGGGCCGCAGCCGCCTCGTGCACCTCGCCAGGGTCGACACTATGTACGTACCTACCTCGACGCTCACTAATGACTGGCGGCCCGCGGGCAAGGGCCGCAGCCGCCTCGTGCACCTCGCCAGGGTCGACACTATGTACGTACCTACCTCGACGCTCACTAATGACTGGCGGCCCGCGGGCAAGGGCCGCAGCCGCCTCGTGCACCTCGCCAGGGTCGACACTATGTACGTACCTACCTCGACGCTCACTAATGACTGGCGGCCCGCGGGCAAGGGCCGCAGCCGCCTCGTGCACCTCGCCAGGGTCGACACTATGTACGTACCTACCTCGACGCTCACTAATGACTGGCAGCCCGCGGGCAAGGGCCGCAGCCGCCTCGTGCACCTCGCCAGGGTCGACACTATGTACGTACCTACCTCGACGCTCACTAATGACTGGCGGCCCGCGGGCAAGGGCCGCAGCCGCCTCGTGCACCTCGCCAGGGTCGACACTATGTACGTACCTACCTCGACGCTCACTAATGACTGGCAGCCCGCGGGCAAGGGCCGCAGCCGCCTCGTGCACCTCGCCAGGGTCGACACTATGTACGTACCTACCTCGACGCTCACTAATGACTGGCGGCCCGCGGGCAAGGGCCGCAGCCGCCTCGTGCACCTCGCCAGGGTCGACACTATGTACGTACCTACCTCGACGCTCACTAATGACTGGCGGCCCGCGGGCAAGGGCCGCAGCCGCCTCGTGCACCTCGCCAGGGTCGACACTATGTACGTACCTACCTCGACGCTCACTAATGACTGGCGGCCCGCGGGCAAGGGCCGCAGCCGCCTCGTGCACCTCGCCAGGGTCGACACTATGTACGTACCTACCTCGACGCTCACTAATGACTGGCAGCCCGCGGGCAAGGGCCGCAGCCGCCTCGTGCACCTCGCCAGGGTCGACACTATGTACGTACCTACCTCGACGCTCACTAATGACTGGCGGCCCGCGGGCAAGGGCCGCAGCCGCCTCGTGCACCTCGCCAGGGTCGACACTATGTACGTACCTACCTCGACGCTCACTAATGACTGGCAGCCCGCGGGCAAGGGCCGCAGCCGCCTCGTGCACCTCGCCAGGGTCGACACTATGTACGTACCTACCTCGACGCTCACTAATGACTGGCGGCCCGCGGGCAAGGGCCGCAGCCGCCTCGTGCACCTCGCCAGGGTCGACACTATGTACGTACCTACCTCGACGCTCACTAATGACTGGCAGCCCGCGGGCAAGGGCCGCAGCCGCCTCGTGCACCTCGCCAGGGTCGACACTATGTACGTACCTACCTCGACGCTCACTAATGACTGGCGGCCCGCGGGCAAGGGCCGCAGCCGCCTCGTGCACCTCGCCAGGGT
The DNA here is from genome assembly GCA_037074685.1 of Glyphodes pyloalis. NCBI lineage: Eukaryota > Metazoa > Arthropoda > Insecta > Lepidoptera > Crambidae > Glyphodes > Glyphodes pyloalis. The sequence goes on along the minus strand of JAYKKO010000010.1, from coordinate 16,212,848 downwards.
CGACACTATGTACGTACCTACCTCGACGCTCACTAATGACTGGCAGCCCGCGGGCAAGGGCCGCAGCCGCCTCGTGCACCTCGCCAGGGTCGACACTATGTACGTACCTACCTCGACGCTCACTAATGACTGGCGGCCCGCGGGCAAGGGCCGCAGCCGCCTCGTGCACCTCGCCAGGGTCGACACTATGTACGTACCTACCTCGACGCTCACTAATGACTGGCAGCCCGCGGGCAAGGGCCGCAGCCGCCTCGTGCACCTCGCCAGGGTCGACACTATGTACGTACCTACCTCGACGCTCACTAATGACTGGCGGCCCGCGGGCAAGGGCCGCAGCCGCCTCGTGCACCTCGCCAGGGTCGACACTATGTACGTACCTACCTCGACGCTCACTAATGACTGGGACAACACAGACAATCTTAGCACTAACTACACTTAAAAAGTAATCATATCGTTTTATGACGTGAGAAAAAATTTGTAGCACCGCAACGCTGGGTAGCCGATTTAATGAAATTGCCAAAAAAAAATCACAATAATAGGGATTTATGAATCTTGGGCTGCCCTAAACTCTAGAGCGAAAAAGGCTTTAAAAGTAAAAAAGGCTTGCAAATTTGTATTTAAATAAATAACACAAGTCAACACGATTTTTGAGTCTGAGTTTTGCATGGCTGATTTTAATTTCTTATGCATAATTTATGAAGGGAAAAATATTTCCGTAACCTTTAAGGTGGTGCAACATATTCTAAATAATATGATTTCCTATCAATTCCAGGGGCAGGACACCCGAGTGGTACAACAAGTGTTACGGGCACATCTGCGCGCTGTACCTCGCCCGGATCCGCGCCTCGTTCAAGCACAACACGGAGGGCCCAGAGTCGAACGTATGATCCAAGCATTCCACTTAAGCCGCACCCACACGGCCGGCTTAAGTAAGACGCCCCGACGTCTGTGAAACAGCCTTATAATACCGTCAACGGTTCTTGACCGATGTGAACATCGCGCGCAAACGATATGTCAAGGTGTACCTAACAATCACTACAAACAAAGTAAAACAAACATATTTTTCTGTATGTCCCTATGTATGCTTAGATCTAGAAAACTACGCAACGGATTTTTATGCAAGTTTGACAGATATTGTATGAGAAAGGTTCTTAAATATAATCCAATTTAAATACTGAAAAGCCTAAATTTCATTTGTATTTACTTGCACCCGTACGAAGCCGGGGCCGGTAGCTAGTATAATAAACAGAACCAAACCTCGAACAATGATTTTGTAGATGTAAAGTTGTGATCTGAAAAATGGCATGTCACATAAGGTTTAAATTAGTACTATATTGACACTGTAGGCTTTTTTGCAATGCTTGTTTTGATAGATTTACTCCTTTATTCAGTTGACAGTACGTCAATTCTATATTAGTACTTATGCACACGGTATAAAAGCGTGTTTTTGCCTGTACGTCATGAACCAGGGGATGATAATTTGTTCTTATTTTGCGTGGAGCTTTAGATCTACAAAATATTTTTTCGAAGAAACCAAAAAAACGCGTGCGCGTGTGTATACGCAAATTGTTACGCGGCTATGTTCGTTACGTACAAAAATCGTTGACCGTTGTATAAAATGAGGTTAGTTTTACTTTAAGCTTTAGAAAATATCAATTCCATGATATACTGAAGGCGTGACCAAATTGTGAATAGTTTTCTGATATTATTAAGCTGTATATAGAATTTAATGTTAGTTATATGCATAATAATGTTGTCGTGAATAAAATACTTATTAGGTTAAGTATTCACCTACCTCCACATTTCAAGACTTGTCTTGATCCTTAGAAAATCCCGATGGGAAATTACCAAAAAACCTGACTGCGTATATATTGAAATAAAATATTAAGTTTATATAGAACCTAGATATATTTTTATGTAAATTATAATTTTTATTGTTTAACTATGCTATTAGGCAATCAGAGAGAATATATATAAAATATTAGAATTGGTGAGAGGATGATTGAAATATTATTTTAAAGGAAAAATTATATTTATAAAATAATGTATTGAATATTAGATAAAAGCAGATATCAATTAGCATTTAAATAGTAAGATCATCGCAGCATAGTTGACAGTAAAATATATTTTATTAGGCATTTAATCAATCCACGCAAAATAAAATAAGTAGTGCCCAAATGTGAAAAGTATAGCAGCTCATTATAAAATATTCCTATATCTATTTAAATGTGAACTTAATGTTTGGTATTTTTCCATGGTGCATTACTGAACATATGAAATTGTGAAATCTCATCGGATATTTGCGAATTATTTAGCAATCTGTTTTACCATATCCTTTGTAAAGTTATCGTTACATATCACTAGTCATATTATTGTAATATAAATTAACATTCAAATAAGCACATAATAACCGTACCTGTCCTGTGTTCAGGAACATAGTATTAAATTATTATATATAAAATATATTGGTATATTTGCACTAATACTTAAGTATCACTATAATTGTGAACAGTGGGCTTAAAATGAAAGCGGCTAAATTGTTACACAAAATCTTATTTTCTCTGGTTATTTACATTTTTTCCAGATAAATCAAATTGCTTGGGATATAAAATGAACGGGCGCACATTTTAAAATACTTTTTCAAAAACTGTCAAGTAGCCAATTGTAATTCTCAGCTTCGTTCGAAACACTTAGATTCCTTACAAGCAAAAGTGAGAATATTCCGAAATTATTTCAAAGATTTTTCTTATTTCCTTAAGAGTAATATATGGCTACCATTTTGAATTAATTTGTGATTAAGTCATTATGTAACAAATGAAAGCCGTTTCAAATTTAAAGCCTGCTGTGAAACGCGTGTTCTTGAATCTTGAATGTACTGGAAGCTTGAAACTGTGTGTTTTAATGTAAAAAGTCTGATTGTTGTAAATAATTAGATTATATAATAATTAGCTTGAATGACCATCACAATATTTATAGCTTATTAAAGATTAGCCTATTCAATTTTTGATTGAAGTGTTTCGTGACAACTACATTATTATTTGAATAAATGTAATTTGCATAAACTAAATTATATAAAATTCTATCAACACTAGAGTTTCCGCTGATAAAAATAATATTTTCACTTCACGTAATATGTAATTAGCTAAATATTGTCTGAAACACTTCAATTAAACAATACCCTCTGAGCAGGAACAATTTAAGCCAAATACCACAAAATGAACATAATATGTATTGACTTGAAACGTGTAAATATTTCTTTTTATTGTTATTAACGGATAAAGTAATCTCAACTAGCTATTATTAATGTGTTAGTTACCTTTAAATCACAAATTCTTGGTGCAAACTTGCATATTAAGGATATTAATGTACAAATCATATATGCAATCTGACCTACACGAACTTGATATTTATATATTAAATATGTTTATGTGTCATGAATATTATTTCAAATGATATTAACAGTCTATCATTATTGTCGAAATTAGATGAGCTTAAGATTTTATCTATTTCCTTAAAATCACATCATTTAACCAAAGCCTCAAAGAAAGCAAAAGATATCACAACATTTCGGTACTTTAAAAACGTGAACTTTTTTATTTACTCCTAATTTAAATACAAAATCATTCCTATTTAAATTGATCAGAAAATTTCAATGATGCAATTAATAAAAAAATAATTTCTAAATCTGAAATAAAATTATTTCACCGTGTCAATTTCATGACAAGATGACTTTTCCATAAAATAATTATCATTTACTTATCAATTTATTTATTAATCAAAGGTACTGTTTATAAATGTATGTAAAAAAATACTATGACAAATATTTTGAGACACTTTGAATTACCTATAGGCCAGTTGTATTCAGAATTCTTTAAATGTTAGATAAGAATGAATAATCATAAAACTAAGTATCAGCTAATCTGTTATAACGATAAAGTTATATAAATAAATACAAATACCCAATTCAACATTGACGTTCGTAAAAATCCTAGTATACGTGTATATTTAATAAAGATATTAAATCAAAGAAGGAATGATATTAATTGAAAATATTAAGCAATTTTAATGAATTAAATGCAAAGTCCAAAACCTCATTACCATTTAAATTGCAAATATACGTTTTTAAAAGTAATACTCGTAAGTTAACAAAGGAAAATGTTTGCCATCATTCCGTACGGTTGTTGATATTTTTATTGATAAAAACAATGCGCCCGTATTTTAAAGCCAAATCATTTCCCCTTTAATCAAAAGGTAACCTATATAAAACCTTAACCTTATTACTTATAAATTAGTAAACATTATAGTTTACGTAACACCAAAGGCTAACTAAGGAATCGCTTATTTAGTTTGCTGTAGAAAATAACTATAATTTCAATTTTAAATAGGTAATTCTAAAATACGGGCGTAGTTTTAAAGTCAATATTTTGATAAGTCAATGTCAAATATATACATAATATATACATTATATATACATAATATTTGACATTGACTTATCAAAATATATGTCATATATATAATACAAGCTAACAATGAATTTGTTGCATATTTTATTTCATAAAATGATTGTGACACAACTGTTAGTTAAAATGGAGCATTTCATTAAAGTCGTTTTGTGATGATAAATGTATGAATATCTTAATAATTAAAACCAATGTAATATAGATTTTACTAATTAAATTGTCACAGTATTCTCTACTTAGTCGTAATTATAACACAATTTCAATGACGATAATTACGATTTAATAATAAAAATTTCTAAATATTGTAAATTATTTCAATTTGTTATTATTACAGTAGGCGAGTGATTATTCAATCGTTAATACTCCATGTCTGTTATATTGTATAAAATAAAATAAAATATTGCATTGTGATTTATCCTTTATGAAAAATATATGGACCATTATATTGAAGCCACTATGCAGTTTTATTCATACATCATTTTTTCAATTACGGAATCCGAATCCTACCTAAATATATTTACCTACTTTTAAATCGCATTTTCAATAAACAAGGTACTTTCATGAAAACAAGAACGTGGAAGATTATTTAATACAAAATCGGGTAAGATTTAAAGTAATAATTGACTGGATATATTTTTTTAATTAATCGCCGCTACGTGTAACAAAATTAAAAAAAAAACAGAACAACGAAAAAAAATTCCATATATCTTGTTTGAACATAATACGAAGTAGTACGCCTTGGTGCCGGATCAGCAAATGATTAATTATTATTTAAGACCCGATTTTTCTATTGTCACTGAAAATCGAATAAAATCATTACGACTTATTTAAAATATTTTCATATTTCGTAACAAAACTACTTAAATACATTCTTAATTCAAATAGTTTACCGGCTTGAAATCTCTCATTTTAAAACTTCGAATGCGATGAAATTACAGGTAGGTAATCCATTTATGATCTAGCTGGGAAAATAAATATCTAAATACAACAAATCGAAAACAAAACCCTGTTGTTTAAGAAGTCGGGTAAATAATAGTTAACACTCTTTTTATAAGTTTCAAGGTTAGTCGGAAACATCTTAACTCCATTGAGTAGTTCACCCTTCCTCTTACCTAATTACCCAATTGAAGTTTCGCAAAAAACATAAAAGATCAAATCAAATAGTCTGCGCAATCTGTGATTGTCAATGAAACTTGATTCAATGAAAAGTGTTTTTGTGACATAAGAAGATAATGGTTTTCCGTCAACTTTAGGAACTGATTTTATTAGCCAATTAATTTAGAGCAAAATACTTGTAGGTAGTTATAAAAAATCTTTTTGTACATGTTGTTTTTGCACCTATTTTTTTACGTGGGCGAAATGCCTACCGCGCTGTCCCTTTTTGCGGAGAATAATAAATATCTGGGCTCGCTTGACTAAATAACCCAAAGCCCAGGGCATACACAATAAACACTATACCGCTCCTTCTCTTCCTCCGCGGCCCCACATACACGCGATTTGCGTCCCGCGGTGGTGACCCGCGGTGGTGACGCGGTGGTGGTGGTAGACGACAGGGAGGCCGGCAACAAAACATTGAGGTCCCCCTCTTCCTCCGCGATCCACCTCTGCTCTTACGGACTTGCCGCAGAAAGCTACCTGCTCTTCACGGCCCTCCTCGGGATCCGTATTGGCCTTATCTCATTCGGTATCTGAGGCTTGGTGGTAAGGCCAGCCTTAAGGCACCGGACTATAGGTTTACTGAGCTCCCCATCGTGAGAAGATGCGGAATCCACCGAAATACACAATATACCTAGGTAATGATCTTTTTAATCGGTCTTCATCACATAAAAGGAATGACTCTTTATGTTTGTGAACTTTTTTCCAATGACGATCCTGGATGAGTCTTATCATTCCTTTTCATTACAATAATTGATTGTTTACGTCTTATCCTCATATTTACGTAAGATAATGAACATTCATCGCACTGGGAAACAAACGCGCATTGAGATCAATTGACATAATTTATCAATGACGAGTGTGGTATTTTAAAAGGAGGATAACTTACATCTTTGCACGTGTAAAAAGCCCTATCAGATTTGATGATCTGTATTAAAAATTAATACCCATTTTCAAACCCCGACGAAAAAAAAACGACGGAATGTTTGATGAGTACGTCTGTCTGCCTGTGTGTTTCTGTCTATGCCATCGTACCTCCCAAACGGTCGTCGGTTCATACCGATTTCATTTTTTTGGAGGAAAATGTTATTTTTTTATTTCCTTACTATCGATGATGGCTGCGAAACCTTGTCATCTTCACCGAGCTTTCGGGGAGCGCAGATGGATCTCACCCCCTTTATTTAAGCAACGATTGGAGGTCGGCCCCTAACGGGGCTCGAACTTCTGCTCGGCCTGCTACTGGGACTTAGGTACCTAAGTCCTTACATACGTTTGGGGGAGAGTAAGTCGGGATCGTTCTATGTTGAATGGAAATAAGTCCAAGAAGGCCGCTGCAAAATGTTACACACAGATAGCCCATTTTTGTAACTTTAAGTGGGGATACTTAAGTATTGTGATGCACTGAAAACTACGGAACCCTACACTGAGCGTGGCCCGAGACGCTTTTGGCCGGTTTTTTTTACTTGAGTATTAAAATTCATCATTGTGACCATTATGCCACCTTTACCGACGGGTCTACTCCAGCTTGCCTCTCAAAAAATGATATTTAATGTTTCTCCATTAATCATTTCTAAACTATACGATTTGGTACAAAGTACATATAGCAATAAATAGGATACTGCTACTGTTAATCTACTGAGTTTCTTCCAGGTATCTTCTCGGAAGAAGTAGAGCCACTTTGCATTATAGTGATCATTCACTCAAAAGTGCTTTAAGTAACTTACTTAAAAAAAATTGACTTTGACTCATAAAACGTATTAAGAAAATCATCACCAAGATGACGTAATATCACTTAGATTGATTTATTATGATCGTGTGTTACCTACTGTACGCATTAAATAAATTATTCTTATCCGGTTAATCAAAATGTTTTATAATTAATGTACAATTGTCACAGCAAATTGTATACTTAAAGACAAATAAAAACACAATATTTACCTTCCTTATATTTAAAAAAAAAGAAAATTATGTAAATGATAATTTTGCACATGTTTAAAAAGTAGGTCTGTATGTACCTATTATTTAAAAAAATAGTCAGTATTACCTGGTATTACCTATTTGTGTGAAAGTCACTGTTTCGTTTTATTTGTAAAGCTATTGCATAACTACTTAATAATAAATTACTTAATAATAATACTTAATAAATTACTTAATAATAATAATATACAATAATAATTAATAAACATTAAATCCTGTCATAGTCAGATTTGTGCGATCATTGAAAACAAAAATTGCGTAAGTATCTATTAGGTAATAGAATTTGCGTGATAACTAAAATTAGGTCACTAAATTATAGCAATGTTGTTAACATATTTCCTGTTGACATCATATTTTTAGCAACTATATTTGTCATTTTTACATTTTTATAAGCTTTCACGCCAAACTATTGATTAAGTATAATATTTTTTTAAGAAACAGAAAAATTTCTTCTTCTTTAGACAGAAAAAATTTGAAGCTCAGTTAAATAGTTGCACGCCCGAAACATGAACATCGTGGGTTCGAATGCTATACTGCAAGGGGAGATTATTTTTTTCTGAGTCTTTAAAATAATATTAGTATTTAGGCCTTTTTTTGATTTAGGTATATCATGAGAATAATAAATATTTCGAATTTCTACATCGTCTTCTTGTAAATGTAGTTTCATGAGTTTGAGCAGCATTTAAAAAAATCAGTGCTCCAATTCTACTAAAACTGATGAAAATACTTTAAAAATTAACAAGTAAAGGCTCACACGAAAATAAAACAATACCTAAGTTTGTTTCGTAGATCTTTTTTAAAGGTGTCCTTTATTGTATTCAAGTTTGTTTGTTAGAAAATACCTTTAAGCTAATTACACATTTCGCTTTAACCTTGCAAAAGTTCATAACCCCTAAATTTCAGTGAAAGCTGTGCAGTAAGCTCTATCAAAAATTGCATCAGCTGCGCTATTTCATTCAATCAATGCCGCTCTGTGATTGGACCATTCGAAGTCCGCGGCTGCCTTCACGAAATATCGGAGACTTTACGTTCCTTTTCATCCTAAACGTAACAACTTCAACTTAAAATATTTTATTAAAATTGCAAATCATTATCTACGGATTTTTTTTTTACAAAAACATACCATGTCAAATGAAATGTAACACATTGAATCTACGCAGCATTTAATTCAAATTATTTTAAACGATGAAATGAATACAGTGTCCGTAGAACGAAACGTATTGGTCCCGCCCTGTCTACCATTCTACCAATTTTATTTGCGCTGACTATAAACCTAAGAATGTACTGATAGAGTTGAAATTTGCGTAACAATAGGTATAAGCTGCTATGTCAAGCGAGCAAAAAGGTGAGTCGCGTCAAGATTATTGTCAGTTGAAAACGTGCCGGCGCGATGGGTGGTCGCTCGCTGAACAATTTGCATTCTTAGCTAGTTTTGTACCGTGGACGTGCTCCAAATACCCACAATGAGACTCATGTAGTAACAAAAGTGAAACAATCTGTGATACAAAGGACGCTGGCGTCCAATTTCACACTTCCCTCAAGCATTTTCTACGAAATTTTCTACGTATTTTTAGAGAAATCTTTTACTTTGTAAGTGACTGAAAATGGAGAACTTGCGAGAAGAAACGACGGAGAAGATAGAGGAGGTGAAACGGAAGGAGCAGGAACCCTTCTGGGTGTTCGGCTATGGGTCGCTGTGCTGGAACCCCGGATTTGAGTACCAGCAGTCTGTAACGGGTTACATCAAGGGTTTTTCCCGAAGGTTTTGGCAAGGAAACACGACGCATCGCGGCACTGAAATGAAGGTAATAGCACAAAATGTGTATTTTTGTGTCAATAACACATCTTAAGACATTATGTGCAATCAATAAAATAAGTAGTAGGTGAAATTTATTAGATGCATTGCATCAAGCTCCTTGCAAACTTAAGGAAACCTCACTGTCAATCAGAATTTCTGCATTATTTAAAGGGCTAAAGTGTTTTATAACCGTGCACATCAGGTACCTACATCCAAACTAAAAACTCGAATACTTTGTCCAAGATTCAGAACTAAAACTTCTAGGATTTCCAAAGGAGACAAGAAATTAACAAATGGGCGACTTGTAGCGAGTCTTCACAGTAAACAGCATAGCGAAGTAAACATTTGAAGTGTGACGTAAATTCTCATGCCGCCGATAGGTATAAGGGCGATACAAACTGACGTGCTTTCAACTGTACCTAGATTTTTCTTATTGAAACAGAGCATCATCTGACTTTTCTTTCATAAAAATATTTAAGAAACAAAAAAGAGAAACAATACAATGTTCAACCTTCCTTCACATACTGATCGCTGCAAAACGTATCTGTTAACGTGTTTACTTTTCATGGTCGAATTGTTATCAAATTGGCTGTAAATTTGTGTAGGTATGTATTATTAAAAAGGTCAACCACATTATGATCTGAGCTCAACTAATAGGTGTCTTTCGTATTTAGTTTAAAAAACGAGTAGGTATTTTGTTCTATTACAAAACTCGTCAGATGACTTGCAGACAGTTTTAGCAGTCATTTACAATTCTACAAAAGCAAATTAATGCAAAATTTGAAGTAGATTTAACCAACGAGGATCACGTTATCCCATACAAGCTTTGCTCTCCTTTTCTACATCCTTAAGCATTTATATTTGAAAAATCTTGCTTATCAGATGCCTACGTCAAAAAAGAACTCCCCCCTCCTAGTTTCAAGTCTCTACGATCAGCAGTTTAGGGATTTTATATGTAATCACACATTTGTCAAAACATTGAATGAAAACATTGACTGAATGCGATATTACCGATAACCAACAACAAAAGCAAGACATTTTTGTAAAACCTTTCTCATAATGAATTCTGCAATTGAAGTCAGTTCAAAGTCATCAATCACGTGGCCTACTTCGCGCTTTATACTGTAATTTATATTAAAAAAGTTTGTTTGTTTGAAACACTGCAAGTCTACTCCCGAAAACGAAATACGGCGGATCCGATGACGGACAGAAATTTTAAATTCTCTTTGATGTTTCAATCTCGTTCAAGTTTGATATTGTTTGACAATTAAAAAAAACAATTAAATTCCCTTCTGTGTTGTTGTGTTCCTGCGTGTGAGTAAGGTTTCCAGAGCTCCTGGGGGGTGCTTAATTAATCAAGCCTTCAAGGTGAGGGCGACAAGTCCAGTAACAGCTTTATTATGCTGTACTTGTCGCCCTTAAGCTAGGACCACTTTATTTCAGGTGGGATGAGGTCAATCTTGAAGTGTAATATAAAAAAAAGGAAAAAAAAATTGCTAACGAAAAATGTTTTAATACCAAATTATCATCCGTGACAGTCCAAACATAACAACCAGTTAGCCTAATTCAATTTTAGATCTAAACTATGTTTCTTGTATTAAAATAAGTTATTCAAACAAATCATTAAAAAAAAATATCAATCAATTTCAACATCGCTAAAATTAGGAAAATTAGAATTTGAAACATTCATGTTCGGCGTCTTGTTGATAAACACCTGACATGTGGGCATAAATAGTTGTGTGTTTAATTATGTAAAGTTAATCAAGTCTACATATAACAGTTTAGGTGCAAAAGACCTTGAATTTCGAAACAAAAGTGTAGTTTTTCTTCATTGTTTTAGATTTGAAACTACCAAATAAAGGAATTACTTAGTACTAGCAAACATACCACTGATTTGCAGAAACTTTTTCAGAATTCAAATACTTTTTGAACAATGGTCCTAGTAAGCCTGTTAATCCTAAAATCACAAGATACCTGTACCACTGAAATAATTATGTCAAAGTTATCTAAAATATATTTGCTTTATATTTAACAACTAGAAATTGCTAGCGATGTTTATTTTCGAAAGAATTGACATCAATTCACGATCAGTTTCCAATGATTACTTATAGGCTAAAATCCTTAGGTTGTTCAAAGGCAAAATTGGATCTTAAAATTTTTTTTCACGTAGAAATATCCACTCCACGTGCGTTTCAAAGCGGTCCACCATTTTTCATCATTACTCACCATTGAACGTTACTGCACTACCAAACAACATACTAAAACCACAGAATAAATTGCTAAAACTCATGGAACTAATAAACCGGATCTATTTTTGGAAAACAAAAACAGCAATTAAGTTATTTTAAACCTCAGCAAGTTATTAAAGTACTTAAAAATAGATCAAATCCTACATGAATCTTTTACCAGCAAAACACGCTCACAGCACGTGATAAATGGTAGGCAGCTCGAACATACGGCCGGCTGTGAAGTATCAATGTAAATAGTTTTATAGTTTTATTTTTAAAAACTAGTTCGCGATAATAATGTTTGGGCACAAATTTTTAAGATAAGCTTATTTGAACACAGACCCATAATTTTTTTTGGGTGACGTTTGCCAAATGGTTTAGTTATCTAACAGAAATGTAATGGCGTCAACTATTGAATCCAAATTTCATATTTATGCTAATGGTGGTACGTTTTAATGTGATGAGATGATATTTTTGTTTTTACATTGGCATGGTGACCTATTTGACTAGTAATCTATTTATCCTTGAGCCTAGAAATAATCAATAATAATAAAGATAATTAAGATGAATGAAACTCATGGTCTCTAACGATTTCGTAAAATGTATAAAATAAAATGAACATTTATTTTCTTTTAGACATCACAACATTGAAAATAAAACAAATAGTTAGGTACTTCATATATTTGGTCAGATGCAAAAATACCCAGTTCCGTAATGTAGCAATTAAGTATTAAAATACTTTCATGAAATAAATAATATTCCTTATAGTTTTGTTTGATCCCAATACCGAAATCTGAAAGACAGTTTCCTAGCGTAAATGTGTGGATGAGTACATTTCATCTTATTTGAAGTGCGAATGTGCTTAAAATACAAAATTGACCACATTGACGACAAATGGCAGAAATATAATATGGCAATATTATTATTTTCCAGATCCTAATTAGATAAAAAACTATTATTTACTTCAGTATTTCATTCGAACACATTGACCTTGAAATATTTTTATCTTGGCAAACGGAATAATCTTCTATTCATCTACACATGAACATATTTTTTGCAGAAAGAATTTTAGCTTCCACGTAGTAACGTATCCACTACTATGGATAGCGAGAGTTTATAGATTGATTTGTATATGACAGTTACTCTTACATTCAATAAATGATCTATGAATAGAATAAAATAGAAGTATTTTTTATTTAGCACACAAAATAAGACAGTACAAATAAAAGAAAATTAAAAAAAAAACAATCGAAATATGTGCTAAAAAGGCTCTCAACTCAGCAATATGACGGGACACCCATAATTGAGTCTCGCGACGCTGATTTTCAGTGGTCGCCTGTCCAAAATTATAGTAATTACATAAGACAAATTAAACTATGCTATATTTTTCCATAAATTAATTAAATTCTAAAACAATTCATTGTAAACATTCCAAGCTAGTGAAACCACAGCCAAAAGCTATAAAATACAGGTGCAAACGTATTATTCTCATGTGTAAGTCAAAAAAGCATAAGAATAATTATCACTCACATCACACCTGATCCTCAAGTAACTAGCTGAAGGACTCAAGAATAATATGTGCCATGAAAATTAGTATCAACGGTGGTTCAGAAATATATGTACGAGTTTAAGTACTCAAACGCAAACGAACACAAATGGTTTTGATCTCGAAAATTGCTGGCACACATAGTATGGGGTCATAACCGATATACACTATCTACTCGTACCTTCTTCTAGCTTGTCTTTTGTTTTAATTCCATTATGGCTCCGCTAAATGCCAGTGATTTTGTTGTAGTCATCACCATCAAAGTGACGAGGTCAGGAGGGAGTCCCACACACGCGGTGACCTCTCTTGGGTGATCTTTCATTTCCCCCCGCAATAAAGGCTCCCTTAGTAATACAATTTGAGGAGCCTGGTACACCCAAGAGAGATTGTCAGTTAATCACCGCAACCCTTACAAGGGATTCCAATGGTTTAACGTACATGGACACAATGTTTGTGGGTAAACGTATTATCCAAATATGGATCTTTTTTAAAAGTTTGAAGAATATGACAGTATTGTCTAATTAGACAACAGGCCTAGCATGCGCCACGCGAGTAAATATTATCGAGATCTTAAGAAATGTAAAAATCAATGCCTCAACTGCTGATTGGCTGAAAATACGAGTGCGATGTGCTATTAGCCAATCAACAGTAACTATCGAAACTTTTGTCGTCTTATGCGATACATTTGACGTATTGCGCCTGCTAGGCCTAAAGAGAAGTTAACTTCTACTATGTGTTTACCAAAGTGAAATGTGCAATAAAGGTGCAAATCCAACACCAAGCATCCACGTGTTAATGACACATTGACTTTGGCTCTTGGCCATGATTCAAGCGAACACTTTCACACGTGAAGCGTGGTAGTCTTCTCGACTAATGCATTTGGTTCTATTATTGTTTTCTAACCTTGTACACAAACTGATGACTAAAGTTGATCTGTCATTTACAAGTTTACCATTATCTAAGTTTTAGGGTCTCAACCTAAATTTTTGTGACCTACGTACCTATCATACGCGTATACTTATGATATGTATTGAGTTCAAGTATCTATTATATTCAAATACCAGATACCCGAGCTGTGTATTGAAATAAAAAACATACTTTTCTTGACCCAGGACAGTTCCTGGGTTCCAGGGTAATCCAGTGTTTTGAGCACTGGACTATCAAGCCAATCGTTTGGGGCCACATAAGGAACGGGATATGGAATCTATTTAAGCAAAATATCAGAGAACAATAACTGGCTTGTTTCTTGTTAGTCCTTTTAAAAAAAAATAACTTATTAATTTAATCTTTACAAAAGCATTTGTGAGTTGTAGGTGTAAATTTTAAGCATTCTACGGTCGTAGTTCGTATTCAGAAAGTTGATGTCGACAAAAAGTAGCAGGACAATTTGCAGAATTACGTATTTATACATAATCAGATCAAATCAGTAAGTAGTATCATTTCAGTGTAACTATTCGTTAATGAAAAATTCAAAATGTGACTTCAACCTGGAACCATTGAAATTTTGATGTAAATTATTGCACCCGGCTTGTCTTGTCTTGTCTTCTTTCATTATCATTAAAATTAAGTTTCTTTCTTTTTCTTTTTTATAACGCACTTAAAGATTGACCTCATCCCACCTGATGTTAAGTGGCAATGAGTTCCTAGCTTAAGGGCGAAAAGTATACCATAGTAAAACTGTTACTAGACTTGTCGCCCTTACCTTAAAGGCTTGACCCCTGCTACTAATGTAGCACCCCCCAAGGGCTCTGGAAACCTTACTCACATGCAGGAACACAATAAAACCGGAGTGATTGTTATTTGGCTGCGGTCTTCTGTAAGGTGGAGGTATTTCACCAGTCGGGTTGCTCCAGTTCGAGCGATAAATCGCTTTGCCCTGCCTCTTAAGTTTCATTTGAATTAGTTGCAAGATTCCATTGATACGTACTTATACTACGTGTGTGGGTGTACAAATATCAATTTCATTTGATGCCAAGTTCATTACGGTATTAGACAAATACTGTTGCTACGCCAATGATTAATGACAGATGAAGACAGATGTGTTTGGCTGTCATGTGCACAATATCCCAGTACTCACGATTAGTCCAGTCGATAAGTTCAAAACCGGGATAATTCTTGATAAAGATCCTAAAACTGTGTGCGTTAACTCACTGAATTAGGCATGATTTCTAAAAAAAATTAAGTTGGAAAAAATATATTTTGTTTTTTTACTATTATTAAAAATATGTAAATATTCAAAAAAACGAGGCAATTAGCCCCATTTTTTTTTAAATTATTGTGTATAGATCCATTATTTATCATTTTAATTTATCACTGAAAATAATACAAAGCTTTTGTTGCCCTTGATATAAGATGAGATGGCAAATGCAATATAAAAAGCAAAGTCGTCAAATCAGGTTCTATAATGGATCACTCACGCTAGTATAAAGAACAGAAAAAAGTATGCGTGCTCCAAGCGTACCTAAAATTCCATTAATTGCCCACATTGCGAAACTGCGACTGTAAATGCAAAACAATAGTTTAATTTTACCGATAATTAAAAAAATTCAACAAATACAGAAACCGCATAAGGATAAACGTTATATTTTGTCACAAATTAGATTGCTACTAATCTTACAATAACAAAGTACGCTTACAAACATCATTAACGACTTGAACTTTGAACTCTTCTTCTGTAATTCAAGGACCTGCTTTTTTATCTATCGATACTTTTACTACGTTTATACTTTTACTTTGGTTTTACTTACTAATTACATAGGTATTTTCTTGTAAAAACACATAGACGCAAGTAGACAATATTACTTTTATGCACTTTGCGCAATCGTACCTACAGCTCGGTTATTTATCCTAGGTATTTTTTCGAATTTTCATCATTCATACAATTTTGACAAACTACACTGTATTTTCCTTAGGTGATAGTTCCTAACCGAGGTAGCTTCATTTAGTATATTTAGGCGATATAATAATATTTTACTGGTGTAATTAACATCAATAAAAAGAGTTCTGAATCAAAATACCTACCCTTTTATCTAAACTAAGCCACAAAGAAGAATTGATGTAGAAAGGAAAGCTGATTTTAGAATGACGACCACGGAAATGCAAAGCGAAAGGCCCCATACAAGATTGACAGACGACCTTGGTGGTTAGGAGTAGATAAAAGCAAGTGGCGCAAAGATTGAGAAAGAAATTGTAGATGGATTAGAACGAGGCCTATGTTCAGCAGTTCCTTCGGCTGCAATATGATGGATGATGATGGGGAACTATCTAAATAATACTTGGCTCCACAAAATCCTTGGAAAGCTATTAAGCACTGAATAATCTCTCTCGTCTAATTATATTTAAATTTTTACGTGTCTTTGGCAGAAATGCTCTGAGTCAAAGCATCCTAATTGCCATTTAACATACATAATATAATTTAATACTATTAACGATAATTTAGATAAGACATTCTTCTTTTAAATTCCAAAAGACGTGTTGCAAAAAAGACATGTCGAGAAAGAACATTTCGAGAAAAGGTTATTTTGAGACGAATAATATGAACATTGAGAAACACTGAGAGAATACTTACCAGCTGTCATTTTTTAACAAAATAAAGCCTTCCTTAATATCTATGTAATTTGATACTGTTACAAATTGAACAAACTTTCTCGTAATCAGATATCTAGATCGTGAACCGCCGTCCCTCAACATAAACCGTTTTACCTCAATTTTATCATTACTATTCGCCTATTTGAGTTGGCAGTAGGTATAAATCAGTTAAAACAAATGGTACACGTTTTAATATTTCTGCAAAAAACTCAGGCACCAACTCATGAATGTCATAATTTTAGATTACGTAAAAACGGAACCTTTTTAGGATCAATTTGGTCTTGACACAATTGTTTGGGAGCAAATATGTACACTTATGCATAAACAAACGGACATCAAATGATCTGCTAAGAACTTATTTGTCAGGAATGCGTGGAGGTATCCTGCTGAATTTTTTATCAAATGCTCAAGTTTTCTTTTCAAATAAAATACAATTTTCTTTTCTAAGCCTTAAAAAGTTAGACATTTCTTCCGCAAATTTTCGACACTCGCAAGGAAACCAAAACCTAAGTATATGGAACTATCCATAAACTCAAAATCTGGAAATTTGGTAAGAAGCAACGTATTACCGTAGCACAGACAAAGTAAAAAAAAACGAAACAACGATTGGCGACAAAACGTTTAATTTAATAACATCACTGCTGACAATGACCACAAACAATTTTTTTTTTTTTATTTAGGTTATTGATCATGCGATCAGCCCGTTCGGCTATAAGCAGATATGATGGTAGTGGTCTTTGAATAGGGTGTTACTCCCACTGGAGTACAGCCCTTTTATTTACGCAGTCAGTCTATTAGCTGACTACCATGGTCAAATATGTCACGTCTCTTTTTTAGCCGACGTATCATTTCTGGGATTGTTAATTGCCCTGCTAGTTGGTTTGGGTGCTCTTGTAATCTTGTTTTGTAATTATCACCATAAGAAGCAATCTCCTCTTTGATTGTTGATATATCAAGGATATTGTGAAGCTCAGTCGTTTTGAGGAACCATGGTGCGTTCGAGATTTGTCTTAATATATTGTTCTGCACCCTTTGCATTATCATTAGATTGGCGGCACTGGCGGCGCCCCAGAGTTGTATGCCATACGTCCAAATAGGCTTTATCAAGGCTTTGTAGATGAGAATCTTATTGTCCATAGCCAATTTTGAATTTCTTCCTGTTAGCCAATGAAGAAATCTATATTTGAAATTAATCTCATCTCTCTTTGTTTTAATATGTTTCTGCCAGGTGAGTCTCCTATCTAAATGCATGCCTAGGTACTTCACGGTATCTCGATGTGGTAGTTGTACGCCATTTAAGATGACTGGTGCACAGTGTTCTTTGCAAAGTGTGAATGTAACGTGTATTGATTTGGTTACACTAACTGCAATTCTCCATTTAGTAGTCCATTTCTCAATATCGTCAAGGCTGTTCTGTAGCATCCGGGATGCTTTTACTGGACATTTATTACTGGCCAAGAGGGCGGTATCATCAGCGAAGGTAGCGATTGTAACATCTAAACTTTGTGGTAAGTCTGATGTAAACAATGTGTACAGGACAGGTCCAAGTACCGAGCCCTGTGGCACTCCTGCAGTTATGTTATGAAATCCCGATGTGCAATCATTTTCTCTTACTTGAAATATTCTATTAGAAATATAGGACTCGAGGATTCCATAGAACGTATGTGGTAATAAGGACTTTATTTTATACAAAAGTCCTTTGTGCCATACTCTGTCGAAAGCCTGTTGTATGTCAAGAAATGCCGATGAGCAGTATTCTTTCATCTCGAAGGCTTTTCTGATTTTTCTGCATACTCTGTGTACCTGTTCAATTGTGGAGTGTTCTTTTCGAAAGCCGAATTGGTGGTCAGGTATGATGGATTTTTCCTTCAAGACACCATTAAGCCTATGAAGTAGGCACTTCTCAAACAGTTTCGACATAACTGGCAGCAAGCTAATCGGTCTGTATGAAGTTACTTCATGTGGTGGTTTACCAGGTTTCGGTATCATTATTATCTGGGAAACTTTCCACAGATCGGGAAAGTATCCAATTCTCAGAACAGCGTTGAAAAGCATGGTCAGGTATACTATAGCCTTGCGTGGCAATTCTTGGAGAACTTTTTTGTCAATGAGGTCAAATCCTGGTGCTTTGTTATTGTCCATAAGTTTAATATTTCTAACGACCTCACTGGGCGTCACTAGTTTTAGAGGAAGATCTAATTGGAAGTCTTGGTTGAGGACTGAGTCAATATCCAATTCGTCTGCAGTATGTGCAGCGTTGTTCGGCTTGAAAACTTGGCTCAAATGTTTTGCAAATACTTCCGCTTTACTTTGTCCGGATCTAGCCCATTCTCCGTCCTGTGTTCGTAGTGGTGGCTTGTGGTGTAATGGCCGATCGAAGTTTCTGCATGCCTTCCATAGTGAGTAATCAGTCGTTTTTGATGCTGTTAGGCCCTCCAGATAAGTTTGTAGGGCTATATTATTAGCTTCTGTTATTAGGGTCTTTAATTCTCTGGAAGCTCTGTGGAATGCTGCTTTGTCGCTTGGATGTCTACTGGTATGCCACACTCGTCGTAGTCTTCTTTTATCCCGAATTTTTGACCGTATACTTTCCGAGTAAACTTTGCATTGCGGTGGGCGCTCGGTAACTGCCGGTGTGCACTGCCAAGCACATTCTTGAACAGTTGTGGTTAATGTTTTAACAGCTTTATCAATATCTGAGTCTGTTTTTAGAGCTATTTGAAGGTTAAGCCTTTGATGTACGAGCTCTTGAAAGGAGTTCCAGTCCGTTCGTTTGCTATATAGTTTAGTGGTTCTTGGAATGTTAACCACGGTAGTTCCAATCGTTAGTATTACCGGTACATGGCTAGAATTCGCATCTAGACATGTTTGTACATCGTGGAAGAGTCTCGATATCCCTTTTATAATAAAGAAATCAATGACATCTGGTAACCTGTTTGGATCGCTAGGCCAATTGGTGGGATCTGGTGTGGAGATTGTAGAGAGGTTGTTCTTGTCTAGACTTTTCTTAAGTTCTCTACCTCTGGTGTTAGTTAGTCTGGAGCCCCAGTGGAGGTTCTTAGCATTCCAATCTCCTCCAACAATAAATCGTAGGCCAAGAGTGTTGAATAGCTCGTCATATTGCTCCACTACTATTTTGTGTTTCGGAGGGCAGTAAACAGCGGAAACTTTGAATGTTCCGTTTGGATCCTCTATCTCGATAGTAGCCGCTTGTATGTGAGGTTTCTTAAACTGGGGTTGTTCACTGTGTTTTATATTCGACTTCACCATTACTGCTGCTCTTGCATGTGCAGTACCATCTGGGTGATTAGTAGTATAGATTTCATAGTTTCTAATCTTCACACTACTGTTTTCCGTAAAGTGTGTTTCAGATACTAGCAGTATATCGATGTTATGTGTGTGCAACAGGATTTCAACTTCATCCTTATTTGGTGATAGTCCATCCAGGTTCCAGGTTGCTATCTTGAGAGAAGTCACTTTGCTATTTTAGAGACTAGAATGTTCTTCTTCTTAGTCGTGCACCACAAACAATTAGAATGTTCTTCTTCTTAGTCGTGCACTCTTGACAGAGTGGTCGTGATCATAATGCATCGCTTTTCAGTGTAGCTTTTGCCAGTTGCCTCCATCTACTCCTATTGTTCGCACTTCTGCAACATTCATTCAGAGAAACGTTTGTGGTACTTTTGATGAGGTCCGTCCATCGAGTTGGCGATCTTCCGCGTGAGCGCCGGCCTTCGACATGCCCCTGTATAACCAGTCTCTCCATAGAGTCTTCATTGCGAGTGATATGCCCAAACATTGTGAGTTATTATAATTAGAATGTAGGTACTATCAAATACTATGATGCCACTCAATAACATAACTAAAGAGGCTATACCAGGTCCGAAAGAAGAATAAAATCAAAAAACATATCCAGATGATAGTGACTTATGAAAAGGTCAATTACAATCTAAGAAAAAAAAAAACAAAAACCTCAAAGTTCTACGAAGTTCATTCACCCAGTTAAAGTAGCGAAAATAGTTAATTGCGTCTAACAAAACAGACGATTTGTGTATGACCATTCGGTAGACAGAAATAGTTCGCGTGAGCGTTTGATGGCTTGCGTATGCGTTTTAGTTTTTGTGCCATCCATGCCAAGAATGCTTGAAGGAATGTCTGTTATTGGTAAATTGGGGAAATCAATGTACTCGTAGAATCGATACATTGAATACATAAAATCGATCAACTTGTTTGTGATGCTCAATAATGTATTAATTCGACCGAATTCACATTTTTATGTGCGTCTGCTACGTAATTTCTGAATCAATTTTGTTATTTGGAGATATTTCAATAGAATAATAAAAAAAACAGGATCTGATGATGGCATCCTATAAAAATCGACAAGAAGTTACTTAGGTAGTTTTATTTTCTTGAAATTTAAAATTTTTTGTGTAATTTTGTTAGACATTTTGTTGGAGGTTTTATACACGATAGCGACCTCAAGGATACCGTTTAAGTTTTTAAATACACGTCTCCATTAACATTTTTTTCCGGTAATATTAAGACAAATGTTTCAAATGAAGGTTTTTTTTATTAATATCTTAAAATGTATCAAAAGACCAACCTGGAACTAGTTTTTTTAACCCCAAAAGGGGATTGATTTCTAAGGTTATATTATTGGTACCCCGCCACACCATCTACAGAACATTATTTTAAATTTCAAGACCCTTACTTTAAAAAAAATACCTTCAGACAAACTTCCAACCCCTTAAGGGTAGGCAGAGTTTTCTCTCTACATCTGCTATTGATGTCTACACACTATAAGGAAAAAATGGCGCAAAATTTCAAAGTTTGTAGATTTTATTATTTCTTAGATTAAACTTTTAGGCAGTATGTGGTTTTTTGCATTGATACATACATAATTATATGATACTAGCTGACCCGGCGAACTTCGTACCGCCCTAGCAAGTGAAAAACTATTCCGTGGCGAGTTATTTTCTAAATAAAATTATAATTAGTGCGATAGATTTTAATTAAGTAACCACGTGTCCGAACAAACGATGCTCTTTCAATATAGTCTATGGCTGTGAATGACGTTGACATTCGTTATGCGCGTTTTTTTAAATATGCAAAATTAAATGATTATTTTTATATCTTTCTGAGAGATTTTCTTAATATTTTTTTCCGTAAGAACCTAGTACAGAGTATTAGAAAACTACAAAAAAAATTCAGCCAAATCGGTCAAGCTATTTTCATGTTATGGCGTGACAACGGGAAACGGGTTTCATTTTTATATATATAAATATAGGTAATTATATGGGTAGTAGTTAATATATTTAACATTTCTTGTTTTGTTTCAGCCGGGGCGAGTTGCAACGCTTATAGAAGACAAGGAAGTGAGTATCTTTAGAATATTTACTAGAAACTAAATATACATGATACGCGAAAGTTACGTAATACTCACGCGCGATTATTTATTTTTGTCGATGTTGGATCAAGTTCACAAACGTTTGCATTTAAAGCAGAATAAATCTGTGGTTTGGTGCTAATAGGGCCAACATCAATAATCAATATTAACGTACTTTGGCCCTTTTAGCACCAGGCCATAGAAATGATTTTATCAATTCTAGACAGGCATTCTATGCTCAAACTCTCGCAAATATAAACAAATACTTTTAATTGGAAGCAAAATTATCGATATTAAATCATAACACTATTGATAGTATCGATAGGTTTTAAAATTAAATCTTTAAACTATACATATATGTATATATTTCTATTAACTTAAAACTACATTATAATCTGTGACTTCGTTCACTTCAAGAGAAGATTTATGTGTACAATACATGCATTTAAAAAAAAATTAGCTGACTTGACAGACGTTGTCCTGGCTTAATGATGACTATCTAGTTATATTTTTTTATTTTTCTTTCAATAGTAACTTGTCTTGACAATACAAACACAACAACAAAAATAAATAAATTGGTCCAGCCTTTCACGCGTGATAGCGTTACCAAGGGAAATAGGGATTCATTTTTATATAATACTAGCTGTGCCCGCGATTTCGTTCGCGTGGACTACATCCTTTCATGGTCGGTTTTACCCCTATCTCCCCAAATATTCTATATTTGAATAGAGCTATATTTGTGCCAACTATAGCTCTAACTTAAAAAATAAACATTTTCCCATATAAACTTTCAAAGGTGGCATTACCCCCCCCCCCCCTTACTTTCTAACAAAAAGTAGCCTATGTCAGACAGACAGACAGACAGACAGACAGACAGACAGAAAGACAGACAGACAGAAAGACAGACAGACAGAGTTACTTTCGCATTTATAATGTTAGTAGGGATTAAGATATTAGATGATAGATTAATATCGACCCGGCCCGGCTTCACTCGGGCGCAATGCTTATACTAAATACACTACAGAGAAACTGTGGACGTCGTATATAAATCTTGTAAGGTTCAGCCTGCGGTTGCAATGTTTATGTGGAAAAAATTAAATGTTTGTTTTGTATTATGTAGTGATTAATGTAGAAATCGCACTCGTCGGAAACTGGGACGGGTCGCTAATTAAAATTTTGATGACTTCGTGTACCGTCAAAAACACATAATCATTAGCAGTTCGATCTTAGCTCTTATACGCCATATATAAATGCGGTACTAAGTTTCAAGAGTTAAATCTGACGTACCTTTTGTCTACACTAAGATAAGGCGTAGAAAAGAACAATGAGCCCTTAAGATAGGAAAAGAACAAAGACTGTTGTGTAGGCATGATTAATCCGAGGCGAATCATCGACCTACCCTCATCTCAAAGTTTTCCAATAAAAATCGGACTTTATGTCTGCGAATTAATTTTAAAAATATATACATCAAAGGTATTTTAGCCAATTTTTTTCGATGTTAAATAACAGCAAACCAACAGGTAGACGATTGTGTTCACACTATATTAACGTTGTATATTGACTTCAAAAATAAATAATTGTGGCTAATGTCGAATAGATAATGGTATGGCACCCTTCACTTGGCCGGTTTTTTATTCAATTCAAATTCAAATTTTTCTTTATTCAAGTAGGTTATATATAATAACACTTTCGAATCGTCATTGAATACAATACAAAGTGTTTCTACTTCCGGTTCGGAACCTATATCTACCGAGAAGACACCGGTAAGAAACTCAGCAGATTAGTTACAGTAGCAGTATCTAACTTATAGCTATGTGTAAACCACTTTGGACCAAGTCATTTATTTTTGTTTAAGTAAGTGATAAATTAATAAAACATTAAGTATATACTTTTGAGAGGTAAGCTGGAGCAGACTTGGCACCTGTTCACAAGCATGACGTATGTGCCAGCCATCGGCCATTATATATTACTCTAGCCAAAAGTACTGATAATTTCGAACTAGCTTATTGCACACACCTATCTAACTATACCTTAGTGGCTCACGGCCTTATCAAACGCAGTGTCACTGAACCAATCGTGGATTTATGCACGTTTTTCCACCAGCGACTGATAACCTGAAGATTGACGCTGTTTGTTTTATAATATTATACTTACGTACAAAAAAATCCGTACAATATGATACTACTGTAGAAGCGCATGTGGTTCTCACGTGTACTGCGAAGTAAACATGTCCTAACTGATCGATTCAGAGTTTACGTCAGTACACAAAATAAACAAAGATAAAATATTAATAGTAGACGTATGGAGAAAAATTAAAACGTAATGTGTGTTTGTTGAATGCGCTAATCTCAAGAAATACTGGTTCGAATTGGATAGTCCGTTTATAAATAAATATTGGCCAACATCACATACATTGCTTGGATTCTGTGGTAAGTAGCTAAAGCAATTGTCAGAAACAACGACGGTACCACAACACCCAGGCCCGAGACAATATAGAAAAGTTCGTTTCCCATATTGACCCGACCGGGGATCAAAACTATTATTATTTGACGATTGATGATGAACAACCGGAGGTCGTAAGGATATGTGCAAGCTACATACCATATTGTACCAATTACAATAACACTATTGCTGTACCATTTCGTACAGTCAACAGCAAGTCAAGATAAACACTTCCAGTCCGATATTAGTTTTTATGCCCACGACATAAGGTCGTTGCAAAGTTCAAAGTAGTGTTGCCGTCGATTCGATTGTATATCAATTATTAATCGATCATGCAAAAGGGGCCTAAATAATGTAACAATCGATACGGCAATCGATAGTATCGATAATATCGATACCTATCTTTATTTGGTATAATCGATTATAATGCGTAGTCAAATACAATATAATCGATTTAATCGATTATATAGATGTGGGATAGCGGATGTATCCGAACGTAGTGCATGTGCGATGCCTGTACGTTTGAATATCCGAATGAAGAGAATGACAGACAGTTAGATTTGAACGACGGACGAACGACGACGATGTGTGTGTTTTAATTTAATTTGTTTGGCTAATATATTTCGATTATTTCCTATTTGCTTCTTTCATTTCCCATTCCACTACATACATGTAGTGGAATGGGAAATGAAAGAAGCAAATTGTAAATAATCGAAATATATTAGCCAAATAAAATAAATTTAACACACACACGTCGTCTTGCACATCGTCCGTCGTTCAAATCTAACTCTGACATTCTCACCATTCGGATATTCATACGTACAGGCATCGCTCATGCACAACGTTCGGATACATCCGCTATCCCACACTCGGCCATCCTGCAAACATGTCTGTCCTCAGACATACATCATCAAACACAGCTTTCATATCTTCGTACCGTCGTTCTTACCATCTCGTCATAAGCATCTTTCATAACTCGTACGCATCTAAAACTTAAACAAAATAAACACATAAACATCATAAAAACTAAACATTTTACAACTTATAACCAAAATAACTTCTTAACTTCATCATAAAACAACTTAAAAACCAATACACAACATCGTAACAACGAAACATAAAATCAAACTACATATCTTCTTTAAATAAATACACAATCAAACTAAACTCTTTTTCACCTTCTTGAATAAGTAAAAGCTACAAAAAAACATCTAAACTCTTCTTTTTTTTCTTTTTAAAGTTCTTCATAAGTTTGTCCTTTAAATTAAATTTACACATATTTATTTCACCAAATAAATATTTTATCATGGCATCTTCACCTTTTAATTTATCGCTCCACATCCTTGTTTCACCACGTGTATTTGCACAATTCATCTTTACATCATTTAGGTATTCAGCTCTTGGAATAAAATTGCACCCTATTTTTCGTCCAATTACACTGTCCACTTCTTGATAGCTTCGTACTTTTTGTGAAGTAGGTGCATTTTCAGATGGCTTCTTCAATGTAGATGGCATAATTTTTATCTGAACAGCTTCATGTTCTTGGCTTTGAACAGAATCATCGCCCACATTACTTCGGTACTCCTCTTTGTCAACGTTTCTGTTTACACTGATAACAATGTCATCGTTGCTATGGCACTGTGTTTCACAAGTCATGTTGTTGTCATCTTTGACCGTCAACCTCTTTTCATCTTCGACGTCAGCGCCATCTTTATTCGTTGTTGCAAAACATGTCTGTTTAGCTTTCACGCTATGGTAAACGTCGTCAATTTGATGCACTTGAGTTTCATCTTCTTCCTGATAATGCACGTTACTAAGTGAAGATGAAATCATTACATTTTCAGGTTCTTCACACGGAAATCTTTGTAGCCTTTGTGGTGGATGGTAGTCAATTTGCGCACAACTTCCATACATCGCTTCCATATACACCTTCGACATCTCCTCAATCTTTGCCTTATAACCCTCGTCCTTGGTAAATTCGTCAATTAGGGCAGTCTTAAACTCTTTCCACGTCTTATGCCGATCTTCTGCCCGTAGCCATGACGCAGCTAAACCCGTCAGAGAGCGCCTTGCTTTTAGCAATAATAGACCTGAAGGCCATCCGAAATCATCAGCAATTTCCTCTATGTTGCTTACCCATTGGGATACTGGATAATTATCCCTTCCGTCAAACTCTGGTAACTTTACGGTGAAGTTCATCGTCATTAAATATTATCAACAAAACCGTCGTACGTCGTAATACTTTAAAACACCTTTTTCTCCTTCTTTAATAATCGTCGTTACATCTTTTCTTCATCAAAATCGTCCTTTTGTATAAATTGCTAGGTACGTCTTGACAATTCTCTTTTCCTCGTAATGGCGGCCGTCGTTCCCCGTATAAAATTTGAAAATTTAGAATTTGGAATGCTTTTTCATTCCCATCCCGGACGAGCCCCCAAATTTGTAGTGGAATGGGAAATGAAAGAAGCAAATTGTAAATAATCGAAATATATTAGCCAAATAAAATAAATTTAACACACACACGTCGTCTTGCACATCGTCCGTCGTTCAAATCTAACTCTTGACATTCTCACCATTCGGATATTCATACGTACAGGCATCGCTCATGCACAACGTTCGGATACATCCGCTATCCCACATACATATCAAGTTTTTAATCGAAGCGAAGGGGGGGGGGGGGTTAATCGATTAATCGATCGATTATCCTGCAACACTAGTTCAAAGTGTGTAGTCTGAAGTTCTTTTGATCGTACAAAAATGTCATTACTAAATTACCTTTGTTTAGCAACCAATTGCATCACCCCATTGATTGTCGGCGTTGCACCGGCGACTAATCTCTTGCGACAGACTCTACGGTTCCTTTGTTCCATTACCGTTTTGGTAATTAGGACAATCACTTATTAAGATCATTATTGGTCGTAACCGCTTGGCTATTACTTCGTAATTTTTTGGTGGCTTAGCTTAATTGATCGGGAGTGGATAGTAATGAGCAATCAACGACATTAATGGCTACCTAAAAGTTTGTCAGCAGTTAAAGTGTTAAGTAGCAAGTTGTAACTGTTACAATAATTTCAATCTTATCGCCTCTTGTGATTGAAATTAAAACATAGTTTGCTCGACCCGGGTCTCGAACCTTAGATCCCAAGATCACGGTACTCAAACACCATCAAGACCTTATCAATACTATGGTTGATAGGGTGCATTTAAACATATCTAAATGACCAGGAATTTTGATTTTGAATTTTGGAATAAAAATATTTTTGGTTTAAACATTTTATAAAAATCTTAACTTATGCACTTAGGGGCAGTTTGTTTACAGAAATCAGAAACAACGACGGCACCACAACACCCAGACTCGAGACTATATAGAAAAGTTCGTTGCCCATATTGAACCGACCGGTGAGCAAACCCGGGACCTCAGATATGGTGCGACACCAAAGTCCGGCTCGCTTGCCTCTCGGCTACGATGGTCGTCTATTAAGAGAGTTTTGGCAGCTGTCAAATTGCCATAAAAGCAAAGTTAGTGCTTGACGTTCAAACTGTTAAAATGTTGTTTCGAAACAAATAACAGTTCTTTTAACTAAAAAAAATGTCTACGTCAGCCTTTGATTATTATCTGGTACCTACCTGGATGGTCCTCTCAACTAAAATATTGATACAAGCGTTTCTTAAAACAAACGTCTTGTAATGGCGTCGCATAAAATAATAAAACGCATTATCAGACTCAACAAATTCCTCGGAGACGATATTGTGTGTTACAAATAGCGTTTCAAATAAAGACATCATGTTGGTACTATAGTCTGCATATATATGTATATACACAAGAATAATGAATAATTATTTATGCCCGGTCCCAATATTTAAAAGTTACTCGGATCGGTCGTTACGGATAGTAAATAAATCATACGAGGCGTAAGCTAAAACCGTGCCAGACTCCAGCATTCGGAACATATTGGTAAATCAGTTTTTTGAATTGGTGGAGCAATCATACATCGTAATATTGTCGACCTCCAAAACCGAGAGGTACTTACTTCGGCGTCGCGCAATCGTTGAAGTCCCGAGTTCGATGCCCGATCGGGTTAATATTTTCCTTCATATTATCTCGGCCCTGGGTGTTGGGGTACCGCAAACTTTACTGACTTTAATAAAATTTACTTTCTATTTAAAAAAGAACGAAGGTAGAAACCACACAGCCATCTCGCTTAATAATTAACCGTTTAACTAGCAATATTTCGAATCAAAAACTAAGTTTTTTACTAAAACTGCATATCATTTTGAAACGATGAAATATCGATTAACTACAAATCGATTTTGCTTTTTTCATTTCGTGTAAATATGCGTTTATGATAAAAAATATAGAAAACAATTTACAGTCAGTCATAACAGTAACACAGTTGCTAAAATCTTACAATGTCGTTATTCGCCATCAGAATATTTAGGTCAATGCTGTTCACAGGGCAGGGTCTCTGGTGCCAGATTATTTGGTTTTCCGTTATTAATACTGAAACAAAGTGCTTCTCTGAATGTGTGTCGCGTATTTTTGGCACAAAGGAAGTGTAGACGCAATATCCAAACAAAGCGAGAGATTGGTTTAAAATACACTCAACTATTTGACCGTTTATAAACGCCATTTTGGATTTACTTTCGTGGCTTACTTTTGTTTATAGATCACTACCGGCCGACCGCGACTTTCTTAAGTATAAACGTCTTTTATAGATATAAATAGTGTCTATGTTACTCTAAATTAAGGTCGATTTCCAATGGTGAAAGAGTTTTTGAAATCGGCTCAGTCGTTTTTGAGTTTGTTCATTACAAACATACAATTCGTTCCACTTTATAACATAATCAAAGGGATTATTAAGTGGAAATTTTGTTATTATTTTTATTTGTGCTGTTTGGATGTGCTGGGATGACGCCCCCAGTTAGTATCTGTCGTCTGGTGCTCTTAATACTTAGTTTGAGACCAGGTGATTGGTGTGGTTGTCTGGCGCATTTTATTTATTTATTTAAATCTCTTTGTCGTTTATAAACACCGTTTTGTTTTTTTGTTGGATTTTTTTTTTGTGGTTTAGCATTTGTTTATTGATCACAAATGTGACGGCAAGTGTAATATTTCTATTTTTAGTACACAATCCCTTATTTCCCAAAATTGACGTAACCGAGAATCGAGCCCAAGATTTCTTTCTAGCTTAGGTCCTTACTTTATTCACTGCACGACAAATGCCGTAATTCATTTATTGTTTATTTAATATTATATTGTAGTTGTCTATCACATTCCTTTTAGCGATAAAACGTCTTAAATTATACAGAAATGTTTCTGTACCTTCATATGCATTTCTTGTGTCCTAATAACATAAGTAAGTTTATCAACAGCTTTCAACGATCAAGGAAAAAACACAAAAGACAACTGTCAAAATAAATAATCTAGTACATTTATAGTAATTGCTCTGTAAAACCCTTACTTTAGATGACCCGATCATGTTGCCAATTAGTGATAGCTTTTGAATAGATCGTTAATCACAGACAAAGTGAGTGTTAGTATACCGCAATAGCTAATTCATACTAATACAATAGTCAACAAATATCAGTGTGTTATCAAAGGATTTATCCATAGATTAATGTGACATATAACACGAGATACGAGTAGCTGTCGTAGATATAATGCTTTAATGGCTGACAATAAAAATCTTTGTTTTATCTAAAAAAGCTGATAAAAGCACTAAAAGTGGAATAATACGCTTTATCACATTTATGAAAGTATGTTTGTTACTAAAATATGTTCCGCCATGGCTGAAGTCTCGCGTTAGTTTCCCTGTTTGGCCAATATGGAAATTTCAACCACATTCATATTAATGAAGAGTGAAGTGATGACAGGCACGTACAGGCTTGTGAACAGGTGCGACCTTTGGGGACTATTATTCTCCAGCCTACCTTTCAAAAATAAATATTTATTGTTTCTTCACTCATCAAAACAAAACTGTATAACGTGGTCCAAGAAATCTACTAGGAATACCTTAGATACTGCAATTGTAATTGGAGCGATCCAGTCTCCCCCCCCCCCTCGCTCCTGCTGGATTCTACATTGGATACCGCACAGGGTGAAGCGAAGAAGGATCCCGAGCTGGGCCGCGGAGAGCAGCTCTCTGCGGCAAGTCCGCAAGGGCAGAGGTGGATCGCAAAGGGAGAGGAGGACCTCGGTGTTGCAGGTCTACCTGCCTGCGCTGCTGCGGCATCCCGCTCCCTTCTGAATATCCCAGGCGGAAGAGATGGGGCCGCGTAGGCAAAATAAAGAAATATTTGATCGATTGATAAAATTCAACGGACGGATATAGACCTCGATTAATGTGCCCCTAACACTTAGCTGATAGATAGTAAGTACATAGATAAACAAAAAACCCTTCAACAAACACAATGAAGGTAGTTTTGTTTACACACGCTTGCACTAATGCACTTCCCATCTTAACCGCACAGTCGCCACGTGTATATATTATTGGAGCGGGCAAAACGTGGCGAACTAATTGCATTAGAATCGGCACTCTAGCTTAAACAACGCGTTATCTGCGCACTTGACTTTAGACAATATAATTATTAATACATTATTATAACACGTTATTCAAGACTTATATAATGTACCTGCGTAATAGAGTAGATGACTCATGCCTCGTTCCATTATTTGAAAACGATCCGTTCTAATTACGGATAGTAACAAATTATACAAGGCGTAAGCTAATAAAAGACAGATGACAGCTGATTATAAAAATAAAATAAATAAATGCGCCAGACAATCACACCAATCACCTGGTCTCAAACTAAGGTTTTCCCTTGTACTATGAGTACCAGACGACGGATACTAACTGGGGGCGTCATCCCAATACACCCAGACCCAAGTCAATTGAGAAAAGTTCGTTTTCCAAATTGACCTGACCGGGAATCGAAGCCGGGACCTTATGCGCTTTGGGCGCCTACGTTAGCCACTGCGCCACCGAGGTCGTCAATCAACGAGGTCGTCAAAGAAAGAAAAAGATTGGAAAGTAAATTTGAAATTAGAATTAACGACTCGTAGACAAACGGTAGATAATTAACGACTCGTAGACAAACGGTAGATAATTAACGACTCGTAGACAAACGGTAGATAATTAACGACTCGTAGACAAACGGTAGATAATTAACGACTCGTAGACAAACGGTAGATAATTAACGACTCGTAGACAAACGGTAGATAATTAACGACTCGTAGACAAACGGTAGATAATTAACGACTCGTAGACAAACGATAGATAATTAACGACTCGTAGACAAACGGTAGATAATTAACGACTCGTAGACAAACGGTAGATAATTAACGACTCGTAGACAAACGGTAGATAATTAACGACTCGTAGACAAACGGTAGATAATTAACGACTCGTAGACAAACGGTAGATAATTAACGACTCGTAGACAAACGGTAGATAATTTTTGACACATTATGAATCGTAAAATATTAGAACTGGGCATAAGATTTTTTGTTTAGTCTAACTATAGATTTTCAAAAAATATAAGATACATTTTTTTTACGAGTATACATTGCATCGCATTTACATATTTATTTATTTAACACAACTACAGGTACGGTTTTTACGAATTTGTAAAATAAAAACACACCGCTCCACTGAACTTTAATACGCTGTATCATCATCAATGTTTATGATTCTGTAGCCAAATGGCGAAACACTTGACCCTTATGGATTCGTCATGTCTGTGTCCGTCCGTATGTCACATATGTTTTTTTATGTGGTAGCAAAAATAAATCATTGTATTGTAAAAATCTAATTGACGGACTTAATAAGATAAATGTTTTTTTACCAGGGCATCATTAAACTAGAAAAGATTATTGTACATAGAAGTAAATGTGGTCTATATAAAGCGTTGAGTGATGAAGACGAAATTAAAATTTGTTGATAGTACGGCTACGAGGAATAACATGTTAACACGTGAGTTCGTAGACGACATATTAAAATACTTAACAGTGGTAATGTTATAAATTTGATATATTATTTTATGAATAAAATCATTTTTATAAACATTTAACACAAAATATTCGTGCGACGAAATTTTCTTGGAGATTTTATGTCTCTTTTTTTAAAGCATTAGCTTCGTGAGTAAGAAAAAGAAGCAAGAAGTGCATGGAATAAAATGCGTATTACATAGACAATGGAGAGATTTTTTAAAAGGGTCAATTACCTTCGCAGTACACACACAGCACTTACCTACCACTCATGCATTCTTAGTATCGTATTTCAAAGAGAAATGCGAATACTCTTTTCGCTCTTTGCATACAAAACGAATAAATCCTTTAACATAAGCCGACATTTCAGTCCTTGGATTCAAAATCGAAATTGAACATTTAATTTGCAATATTTATTTTCTTCGATTCCATACAATAATAAATTGTAATAATGATTCAAATACGAAAGTATGGATGTTTATCTCCGCAAAAACCTTTCGAAATTCAGTAGATAAGTAGATTAAAGCTATTGCCGACCATAACACCGCTTCTCAATTTGGCGGGTTTGTTATTTTCAAACATCGAATCGAAATAAAAAAACAACCAACAAAATATCTTTTGCCAAAACAATGTGAACAAAAAAAAGTTATCATTATGTTTACGTTATTAGACTTTGTTTAACATTCGTGTTAAAAATCGAGCCTTTACAGCTAAATTATAAAGTAAGCGACATTTTTGTCAAAAATGCGTTTTTATCGAAACTGCTATTATAAGCCGTACCGGACCCATCCCTGATAAAATATCTCCCAAAAAAAAACATTATAAAGTTATAGCACGAGCCACAATTATCGTGTGTTTCTAAATTCTATCTCTTTCAATTTTATTTACATTCAGCGACAAAACAAAACTAACTTCAGCCTTTAACGCCACACTATCTTCTGTTGACATTATCGTAATAATATCAAAGATAAAAGTTAGTCTGTCGATCAAAAGCATCACACTATACATTTTTGGAAAATGCACCGCCTTTATGATCCAAGTATAAGAACTGATATCAAACTGCTAGTGTTTGCCTTGACTGATCTCGTTGGTAAAACCTCGCTTCCACTTGGTAAAACTTGCACACTCCAAAGTGTCACTATAATAAAATAACTTTCTACGAACACTTGTCACGTTTCACTACACGACTAGTACTTCTTTGCGAAATCGACCTCATCCGGCGATTTGCGAATTAACTCGCGACCGGCATGAGTGTGATGAACCGATAATAGTGTCAATCGTTCTTAAAATATTTTTTGAAGATACGTTACAATCGGAAAACAGTCGAAAAAGCAAAAAGGAAAGAAATTGCCACGACTACAAAGTATAAATCAGTATTGAACAACATCTGTGGTAAGTAGCTAAAGCACTTGTGTTACAGAAATCAAAAACAACGTTGGTACCACAATATCCAGACCCGAGACAATATAGAAAAGTTCGTTTCCCCTAGTAACCTGACCGGGGATGGAAACCAAGACCTCAGAAATGGCGACACGTCAAAATCCGGGCTACTTGCCTTTCGGCTATGGAGGTCGTCATCTGGACCTATCAAAGTCAAAGTCAAATAATCAAATAGGTTACATAACACTTTTGAATCATATTAAATACAATGCAAAGCGATTCTACAGCCGGGTCGGAACTTCTCGTATATTTACCTAAAAGATCCCGGTAAGAAACTCAGCAGATTAGTTACAGTAGCAGTATCTAACTTATTGCTATGTGTAGATCACTATGAACGAAGTCAGATAGTATTGTTTTGATGAGTCAAGAAATATTAAATATTAACTTTCTAGACATAGACTGGAGCACACCAGTCCCGATGGCACCTGTTCAAAAGCATGACGTATGCCATAGGTTCACTTAACCATATTGAAGGTATGTAATCAATGCTTAGATCTTTAAAACTTCGGAAAATGCCTCCTAACTAAATAAGCAAACTGTACCTACTTCTACCATTGCATCAAATTGATCGCTAATTAAACAAGCACGGATGACGCCAAATCCACGGTTTTAATCAATTACACCGCAGCGATGAAATTTTTGACCGTGTCAAAACATTTTGCGTTAATTTGTACAACAGAAGTATTATTACCCGTTTCGTCGCGATAACTTTTAACTGTTGTTATGTTTTTTTTTAATAATAGCAAACTTTAAACATTTTAAAGAAACAGAAAAATTTAATTTTCCATTGCGACGTGGAGCTCAAACCCACAACCTTGACGTATTGCACTTTCAGCTCTTTCAACTGAGCTACCGCAAGATATGGGAGGCAACATTTTTCTGTTGAATAAACCCGTTAGCCTCCGGTAACTGCCCTCTGCCGAATATGTTTAGAACTACATACTTATATTATCAGTAATCCCCCACTGCAAAGGGAAATGAAATTTTTCTGTTAAAATATTGTTACTATGAACAATTTTTCTATGACTCAACCGGTGTGTCAAGTGCCGTGAATGTTGATGGCACACCTATAGTGCCATATATAGAAACACATCTTTTTGGCTTTAAATAGTCTAGTTTGAGGGAGTTGCAATCGTTTCATAATCGCCACGCCTCGTATACGTACGTTAAAAATCGTGGCATCCGCACCGAATCGGTTAAGTGCTAGGTATTATTAATAGTACACAATGGAGGCATGTGTTAAGTACTAAGTACATAGCCGCATCCTTATTGTTCGTTGGGACAATAATATCGACTGTATCACTTCCGATGTTTCAACTATACTTAGGCATTTCTTCGAGAAGTTTTTCTTTTTGTAAACGTTTTGCGTAACGGAAATAGGTATAGGCTCTTGTGAGTAAGAAATCAGTTGTTTGTTTCGTTTGCAAATCAGTTTGACTCGGCAAAACACAAAAATTAGCCAGTCAGTTAGATTTTCAATATGTAATGAAAACGTTTTTTGCTTTAACAAATAAGTTTTACTCTATTCATAAGATTGACTTTAATAAAACAGCGCACCCAAGATCAATGGAGTGGTGTGTTTACGTCATTCATTCGTAAACGGTGCGTAGAAGTGACGTCGCCCTTAATTAAAACGCAAAGTATCTGAGTACATTTTGGTTTGTACGATGAAAGGAAAAATATGTCTTACTAGCTGTTGCCCGCGACTTCGTCCGCGTTATTTCGGAATAAAAAGTATCCTATATGTTAATCTAGTATGTCATCTGTCTTCCTACCAAATTGTATCCAAATCTGTTCTGTAGTTTTTGCGTGAAAGAGTAACAAACATCCATACATCCATACTTACAAACTTTCGCCTTTATAATAGTAGTAGGATATTTTTTTGTTATCTTACTATTGGACCAAACAAACTTTTTTAGTCATCCACCTATGCCTGGTTCCTATATTTGAAAAACAACCCGTTCTATTCACGGATAGTAATAAATTATACGGGGCGTAAGCTAAAAACGACTGATGACAGCTGATATGGAAAGTAAATTTGAAATCAGAATTAACGACACGTAGTCGGTTGGAGAAAAACGGATAGTAATTTTTAACACATTACGAATCGTAAAATATTGGAACGGGGCACCAATTGGTGTGATGTTAAGATTTTAAATTATTTTATATCCGAATTTTTAGAGGTCTTATTTTAATAAAATTCTTATTTTTTAGAGGTCTTCCTCTAGAAATTCGGATATATTATAAATTAGAGAACCAATAATGTTTTGCTTTGTATTGGCGAACAGTATTATATTATAAATACGTTACGTCACTTGCAATTATTTTCTGATTTGTAAATTGCGCAAACAACACTTCTAGCTACTGACGGGGTAAGGAAAATTACACTACAAGACCTGTCACAGCTAATTGATAATGTGTTCTGCGTTATTAACACGTCATGGGACATTTTTAAATTTGTACATTTCGCTTTTTTAGGGTTTCATACCAAAGGAGTAAAAAAGGGACCCTATTACGTAGACTTCGCTGTCTATCACCAGGCTGTATCTTTGAGATACAACTGCTATAGCTAGACAGTTAAAATTTTCACATAAATGTATTCCTGTTGCTGCTTCAACATCAAACACTAAAATAATAAATAATAACATTACTAAACAAACCACGACAAAATTAATATATTTGTTTAAGAAGTATTGGTTCCACCGATACTTTTTTTTTATATATATTGCACTTCAAGATCGACCTCATTCCACCTGATGTTAAGTTGTAATGAGGTCCTAGCTTAAGGGTGACAAGTACAGCATAATAAATCTGTTACTGGACTTGTCGCCCTTACCTTGAAGGCTTGACCCCTGCTCCTAACGTAGCACCCCCCAGTTAACTCTCATTTTCGTTCGTATTTCAGGGAGTTTCAATACGTCATCAGTCGTTATAACTCAGATATCGCAGTCTCCGAGAAAAGAGACATACATTACCGTATTAGCAATAACCAATTAGCCAGCTTGAATAAAATTAAAAATAGTTTTTATGTTGAGTTGATCCTTAACTTACAACCTTTCAAATTGTCGAATTGAATCCGGGATCTTTCCTGTCAAAACTACTTCAAATAATACATATTGGACATTATCACATACATTGCTCTAATCCTGTGGTAAGTAGCTAAAGAATTTATGTTACAAAAATCAGAAAAACGACGATAACTACCACAACACCTAGACCCGTGACAGTATAGAAAATTGTATTTTCCATATGACCCCACTAGGAATCGAACCCGGGACTTCAGAGAAGGCTTCGGAGGTCGTCCATGAACAAACTAATACTAATACTAATAATCTAATGCAAAGGAAAAATATGAATAATTATACCAAATTAAAACGTTATAATGAGATTGTACCTACTCACTGTAGACGTTTCCCAATGAAATGTAAAAAATGCAAAAAGTTAAATTCTTAAACCGAATTTACCTTCTATGTTCAAGTAACTACCTATTAAAAAGCAAGCGAAACTTGTCAACACAATGTAAACATATTATGTTATCATCAAATACATTATGACGGCTGTAATTATTAAATAATTAGCTTATTTCGCTGCCGCTCTCATAACACGAGTGTTTTTAAACAAAGTCGTTGTATTTTGTTATTGTTTTTCAACGCCTCATTGAATCGATGGCGACATATGATGAAATAAAACTATCGGTCAACAGGTTACATACTATTTTGACCAAAACAATTTTAACTATGTCTTTACCTTCAAAATCATAAATCACGAAAAAACACGATTTGAATTATATTTCTACATTTTTATTACACAAACTGCATTGTTTTTTAAAGAAATTTAGTTTATAACCTCAGATACTGGAGTATTTGATTTTATTTTATCTATAGATCAGTGTGCTTCAGTTACTAATCTCAGGATTAATATAAGAATAAGAGAATAAGAATTTATTTATTAGCACACACAATGAATGAACAATACACAGACAAAGACACGAGCAGATAAAAGGTAAAGTAAAAGTAAATTAGCAAACAAAGAAAAATAAAAAACAAAGTGATTGCGCATAGCACACGGTTTCAATCTTTTTTTTTTTTATATTGCACTTCAAAATTGACCTCATGATGTTAAGTGCCAATGAGGTCCTAACTTAAGGGCGACAAGTACAGCATAATAAATCTGTTACTGGACTTGTCACCCTTACCTTGAAGCCTTGACCCCTGCTACTAATGTAGCACCCCAGCAGGTATTTCATCAGTCGGGCTGTTCCAGTTCGAGCAAAAATCGCTGTGCCCTACCTCTCTTAAAATCTAGATATAGCACTATGTGTATGCAAAAGTGTCATCCAAAATAGTTATAATGATTTATTATTATTAAGGTACTTGGGGCTGTGCAGTTCTAGTGAACTGTGGTCACTGCGATCTGTCAGATCTATAGTGACTCCTATTTAAAGTAACTCCGTTAGCCGATTCTAGAAAATCTAGTATCTTTCTGGCTTTTAGATATTTTATTTCATCAGGTTGGTCTGTCTATATGTCGTCCCAAGTGGATACTTCGTTCGTGGATCAGAGATTTACAGTCATATAGGTGAAGAGGTGTTTCCTTTTTCTCCTTGCAAAATCTGCATACATCAAGGTCATTTAGTTATACAAAATAGTCATGACATTTACATTTTTTTTTGGATTCTATTGTTTCGACTTCAGAACCTTTCAAATTTTAAACCTATATCACTCCGACCTAGATACGTTTATTTATCGAATGTGATATTATTAAAAGTTCTTTTTCGAGACAGTTTTATCGTGTTTGTGGCACGATAATTCGAATAACAGATAAAAATTCGCATAAATGACTTCAATTTATCAACAAATGTAATGTTTTAGATACAAATATTGGGCGCTATTGATATTAGGCAAATTTGAAGTAAATAATTGTTTATTCAGTGACATGACATGGGATATAAAGAACAGCAACTAAAAATAAAATTATGTCACTAAAAAGGACTTAGCTTTTGTCGAGGTATCGGATTGACACCCCGACGCTGGTCTTCCGTATATCGTCGACGCGCTTGAAATACCGCGTAAGTAGATTTTTCCGTAAGTTCCAATTTGGATTGAAATAATATGAAATAGCAGGCAAAATTAATCTTTATGGCAAACGGTAGATACGCGGTATTGCACGCGCACGTGAGCAGTGCTGCATTCAGCGACAGAAACAAATATAAAAAATATCAAAATTAGGTAAACAA
This sequence comes from Glyphodes pyloalis, assembly GCA_037074685.1. NCBI lineage: Eukaryota > Metazoa > Arthropoda > Insecta > Lepidoptera > Crambidae > Glyphodes > Glyphodes pyloalis. The sequence goes on along the minus strand of JAYKKO010000010.1, from coordinate 16,173,605 downwards.
ATAACTGTTAATGAAAAAATGCCTAGTTGAAAATTAACTAATTAATTACTCATCGACTACGAAGGAATAAATAATGTAAAGACGAATAGATTTTAGCGATTTTGTCACTTCTGCCGGTTTTTTCTATGTCTTTAAAAAATTTAAGATATATTTTTAATTATTACCTAACGAGGACCTTTGGACAAAAACGAGAAGTTTGAAATAACTCCTAACTAAAAACTATTTTTTCCAGACAAATAATTGCATTATATAAATTTAACTTTAACTTGGGAACTTGGCTATTGTTTAACATGTCTTAAAAAGGTGATTGGTCCAATATCTATTCACTGTTATCAACCAAGCAAGAAAAATATATACAAATGTCTATAAAGATACCACTATCTGTGCTAGTAGCTGAAGAAAATAAAAGTTATGTTGATAAATGTCAAAATAAATATTTGCGAAATAATAATAATGATGACCTCCGTAGCTGAAAAGCAAGCGAACTTTAGCGTAACACTGACTCTGAGGTACCGGATTCGATATCCGGTTGAGTCAATTATCAAATCTATTCTATTCTATTCTCTACCTCTAGCGGCCCGCCATAACCCTTTTGCCCGCGTAGTATCCCCGTTTTTTTATCGCACAAACTGGAGCAACCTGATTGGCGAAACGCCTCAACCTTACTCAAAACCGCAGCCAAATAACAATCACTTCTGTGTTGTTGTGTTCCTGCCTGTGAGATGTGAGGACGTTTTCAGAGCTTTTGGGGGGGGTGATGCTATATTAGTAGCAAGGGTCAAGCCTTCAAGCTAAGGGCGACAAGTGCAGTAACAGCTCCATCTTTACTTGGCGCCCTTAAACTAAGACCTCATTACCGGTTAACATAAGGTGGGATAAGGTTAATCTTGAAGTGCAATATATAAAAAGATACTGAGCCCTAAATGAACAATAAGTAGGTAAAAGTTTTGTAAGTCTGTGCTTAACACGCAATTAGAAACTAGCCAAATACATAATCATCTCATACACAAGCCGGTTCGCAGATAAGAACTGAAACAAGATTAGATTGTGTTTTGTATTGATTTTGTCTAGACCACATCAGTAATATTCCAATCACTCGACTAGATAATGATAGATTATGAACTTTCATTTGGTTGTTATGTAGTTATAATCTATAGTAATATTATGTTATATAAAAGCAAAGATTAGATTGTTTGTTTGCATTAAATCCCTAATAGTCCCTACTAATATTATAAATGCGAAAGTAACTCTGTCTGTCTGTCTGTCTGTGTGTCTGTTACGCTTTTCTGCTTAAACCTCTCAACCGATTTTGATGTAATTTGGTATAGGTATACGTTGAATCTCAAGAACGGACATAGGCTACTTTTTATTAGAAAATAAGGGGGGGAGGGGGTAATACCACCTTTGGAAGTTTATATGGAAACATGTTTATTTTTGAAGTTAGATATATGAAATTTGGCACAAATATAGCTCGAAACTTGGATTAAAATATAGACTACTTTTGTTTCGAATATTAGGGGAGAAAAGGGTAAAACCGACCATTAAAGGATGTAGTCCACGCGAACGAAGTCGCGGGCACAGCTAGTAGTCTCTAAAGCCACTGAACATATTTACAAAATCTTATTGTTGGAAGGCTACACTATACCTAGGTGACATGTTTAAAAATTCTTTCTAAAACGAATCAAGGTGTAAAAAATTTATCAATCAACCCATGCAACGACGACCTCCGTAGCCGGGAGACAAGCGTGCCTGACTTTGGCGTCTGAGGTTCCGGGTTCGATCCCCGGTCGGGTCAATATGGGAAACGAACTTTTCTAAATTGATACGAGTATCTTTTACTACGGTCACTCAGTAGAGGATATAGTACCCCAGACTCAGTGTGACCTGAACATATTGGATGAGTGGTTTAAATACAACCTTTTGACGCTTAATACGAACAAAACTAACTACGTAATTTTCCATACAAAAAATAAGAAAATCAATTACAATACCCACCTAAAAATAAGCAATCAGCCTATTAATCGAAACTTCAAAGAAAAGTACCTTGGCATAATCTTAGACAGCCAGCTTAACTGGAGGCCCCACATTGAAAAAAATCATGTAAAATTGATATGGTTGAGTGGAGCACTTCATGGCATCGCTAAATGTTTACCTAAACAAGTATGTTTTCTTATTTACAATTCTTTGGTAAAACCGCATTTAGATTACCTAATCGAAATCTGGGGAACTGCAGCAAAAAACCATCTAAAAATCCTGCAAACCGCGCAAAACAAACTAATCAAAATTTTATTTAACTACCATTACCGCACATCTACTGAAAGAGTACCTATATAAGGAAACCGGCATAATGAACCTTAAACAAACATACATTTACAACACTTGCATGCTTATATATAAAATACTAAACGATAAAATAAACACTAATATAAATTTCATAAGAAAAAGCAAAGTACAAAAAATATGTCTACGCAATGCAAATAACTTGGTCCCTAGGCAACACAGAACTAATTACGGAAAAAAGAATATAGAATATGAAGGTGTACAGATGTATAACAAATTACCAGATCATGTTAAATCCTCTGAATGTATGGCCAGTTTTAAACGAAAACTAAAATCTTTTGTTGTCAATCAAGATAATATCTAACTTTTGCACTCCATACTAAACTTAAAATAAATTAAGTAATACATGTAAACATAAATAAAATACAAATATAAAATATATCTAAAATAGCATAATAGTAGTAAAGTAGTAACATATAAAAAAAAAACATAAATACTTAATGATTAAATATGCCACATCTAGTTTTGGTCACTCCTCATGCATCCATGTTTTAAGCGCGTTATTATATCGCCTTGTGAATAGCTGCCGGTACGGCTGCTATTCGGTAAATTTTACTACTACCGACTTTTATTTTTAAATTGTGTAGCTTATGTCTCATTATACCTACCCTGTTTTGTATTTTTATTGTTTCTCAGTAAGTGAATTGTATTATGATGAGAAATAAAAGTATCTTTAACCATAAATTATCTCGGGTCTGGGTGTTGTGGTGCCGTCGTTGTTTCTGGTTTCTGTAACACAAGTGCTTTAGCTACTTACCACAGGATCAGAGCAATGTATGTGATGTTGTCCAATATTTATTTATTTATTATTTATGCAAATCTAGATTAGACCAGTAATATTGTGGTAGGTCTTCTGTTCCCACGGCATCACCATCCAGGCTATGAGATCCGCCGGGAGGTTTTAGTCGGTATTCCTGCCCTTATTAGGGCAGGGAGTCCCACACACGCCGTCATCTCCCTCGGGTGACGGTACGGTGCGTCAATGCCTTTCAACCGGACAAAAAAGGATACACATTATAATAAGTACGGTTGAAAGCTCGTCTGACACTTTGGACTTGAAACAGTCCTTATGACGCGGGTATACGAACCATAATCAAACTGCAAGTGTTTACCTTGATATGCTGATCATCGTACAGAAAAGCCTTATTGCCTTTTTTAGGGTTCCGTAGTCAACTAGGAACCCTTATAGTTTCGCCATGTCTGTCTGTCTGTCTGTCCGTCCGAGGATAATCTCAGAAACCTTTTGCACTAGAAAGCTGAAATTTGGTACAAATATGTATATTAATCACGTCAACAAAGTGCAGAAATAAAAAATAAAAAAAATGTTTTTTACACGTAAATTGGGGAGTGATTATTTTTTTAATTTCAATCCCAACATGTGATATATCGTTGGATAGGTATTTAAAAATGAACAGGGGTTTACTAAGATCATTTTTTGACAATTTTAATATTTTGGGAAATAATCGCTCCAAAAGAAAAGAAAATTGTGTCCCCCCTCTAACTTTTGAACCATAAGTTCAAAAAGTATGGAAAAAATCTAGAATATAGAACTGCATAAAGGCTTTCTAGGAAAATTATTTTGAACCTGATGGGTGTAATAGTTTTTGAAAATTTGACAAAATATTTTTTTAACTAAAGTTGTAATTTAAGCGTACCTATATGCTAGCATTTTTTTTCTTACTTTACATATTTTTTCTATTCTCAATGTATCTGCTTATATTTTTTGTATTTGCAATGTTACACACAGATAGCCCATTTTTGTAACTTTAAGTGGGGATACTTAAGTATTTGTGATGCACTGAAAACTACGGAACCCTACACTGAGCGTGGCCCGACACGCTTTTGGCCGGTTTTTGTATATATTTTTCATCCTCAACCCCATTTTTGTATTTTTATTTTATTTTTATTTTTTCATTTATAAATTATGTCAATGTACTCTGTAAACAAGCTGTCACTTTTTTATATTTATTTTAATTTACTCAATTCTCAGAGTAACGGTTCCGGAGCAGTAAAAACTTTTAGCTAAGCACAATATTTGTAAGATCACTTTCGGTTACTGCGACACAGGTCTGCCAGCCTAGTGCAGTGACCACCATAAACATTTGTTTGTTATGAGCTTTCATGGAATTAAACACTTAATTATTATTAAAAAATAAGTCGAAAAATGTAATACTTTGCACGCGATCAGAGCCGGGGCGGGTAGCTAGTAATAGATAAGTAAACGAAGGATTATTTACCATTTGATCTCGGGACACGTGGAGCGATGACTTTATGGCACTAATTGATTAAATTAACTTGATAATAACCTCTTGAAACAGGATAAATCTCACGCATCGATCTTGTGACTTTTTAGTAAATACAATTATATATATACCGTTGTTTTATAGAGGAAATTTTTGTTTTTGTGTTTTACCGACCAAGATAATCATCTACTGGTACCGATTAGAACGCTGGAGATTTAATAAATTGATGATGTTATGGCGGATCTTATAGCCTGTAGCCCTTATCGCAGTATATGACTTGTGGTGTTTACGTCACTATTTAGTAAACATGTACGAAGAAGCGATTTCAAGCTTATTTTACACACAATTTATGATTTGATATCTGAAACTTTATTTTTCATATTGACATTTATTTTTTATTTTATTTATGCATGTTTCAATCTACTGACTGTGATATTTTAATATAATGAACTAACTTTATTTTATTTTGTAAAGTAGTTACTTGATTCAATCTGGAAGAGCTATCATTCATGGTATGTTTCAATAATAAATTAATTTGATACAGTCAGGATTTCATAATTATATCCATATTCGTACGCCGATATGGCTGATTACAGTGATACAATATGCTTATTATTAACACCCAGTGGCGACACTACCTGTGAATCACGAATTAATGATTTTGTATTTGTATTTGTAAAATTTATGATAGTACATTTTTGTTTACATGAAAAAATAAAAATTATCTTGGTCATCTAACTGATGGACCAATACGATATATTCTCAACCTATTGAATCGAATGTAGGTATCTGTTTATTTTGAAATCAGCATTTTTACAAATTTTTGCTACCTGTGTGTGTTCCAGTCAATTTCCATTGCATATCTAGAAAAACTATTCGCAAAACTTAGAGACATGGTACATTTCCTGATTGTAATTATTTATTTATTTTAAAAAACGCAGATTCCCAACTGAATCCCTACACACTCTAACTGACACTCTTTCCATTAGAAGACTCTTTATTCTACACACCATTTAAAAAAAACACACAATAATTAAGTACACTACAAAAATAAGTGCAAAGAGAAGAAATAATAATGTTGCGAAAGAAATACGAACACGCTCAAAATTTGCACAATTACAATTTCAGTACCTCTCGTCACATCTGTATAATAAATGTAACAACATTCTGCAATTTCACCCACTACACCTTCGCGAATGCAAATCAAAAGTTGTTGCCTGGCTTAAAACACTAGACTATAACGAATCAGAATGTTTACTAAAATACTTCAGATAAACAGTTTTGTTTCTCCCAAACACACTTATTTACACAAACAAACACACACATACACACACACACACACACACACTCACATACCTACACATATATATAAAAACACACACACACAAAATCGTATTGTCCCCTTACTTGTTTTTCTATGTTAGTAATTTTGCGCATTCAAATTATTTTATTTCGTCTTTAAACGTAGGAAAGTGTTGAGGAAGAGTGGCCTCCTCTGGCACAGGTGCTATTGCACTTAATAGAAGAGGTCAACCCTTGTTTATTTCATGTACAAAATGATTTATGATGGAATAAATAATTTTGAATTTTTAGAATTTTTGAATTTTTGAATTAATTAATTTACGAAGAATCTTGTTTAATTTTTAGTTTTGGAAAACCATTAATTAACAGCAATTATTTAGCAACAAAAGAAAAAGCGGAACCAGAAGCGTGGCTAGTTAATTACAAAGTTATTAAAATTTGCTTCCACGACTACGCCAATTATGTTATTTGCCAAAATCGTTTGTGATTTGAGCGTTACAATTAACTGATTTTATTTTTCTCAACAAATTACATTAATTTATTCGCATAGGCCCGTGAATAGACATTTGTGTGACCCAATTGTCACATTTCATCTACAATACGATATCAATTATTACCGTAGGCTAACAGGTTAATACAACAGAAAAATTAATCGCCTACGATAACGCGGTTCGCTCGGTAGGAAGTGCAGCATGCGAGATACTTGAAGGTCGTGGATTCGAATTCACCCCGCTAGGGGTGAATATTTTTTTCTGTGTTATAAACATTGCATAATATTTTTAGTGAATAGAAGTAACAAAATCGGTTATATACGAACTAAATCTGCCCAGTAACGCATTTTGCATGATTTGTTCCAATAATCTGGTTCATTATCTGAGGGTTCGTGAGGTTGAGGTGTCAAGAGTCAGCTGCGTGATAGTAGTCAAGGCGATTGAAAACATTTTAACGTATAAAAACATTTAAAACATAAGATCCTTTCTAATATAGAATAGTCAACTAAATAACATTACACGGAAACCTATTTTCAATTTAAAATAAGTAATCATTAATGAACAAAATAATTAATTAAACATCAAAGTAACAACACCATTGAAAGTAAAGTGTATTTAATCGCTATCAAAATGGCGTACAAAATACATGAACAAATCATGTTTTAGCAGTTTTAAAAAAATTATCTGGCTTAATATGTGTATCATTGAAGGAAACTCGAGGCTATACAAAACTCATATATTAAACTAGTTCAATAAATATTTTGAGAACAAAACAACTGTACAAAAATAATTTACCCCCGCTAAACTAACAACAATTGTTTAGAAAATTTGTCGGGAAACGAATACATTAAGATAAATGTTTTAATAATAACTATCTGAACCGTCTCGAAGTAAAGCGATAATGATACTTTTTAATAAAAGGCCAACCAAATAAATATAGAGGAAAAAGCAATTCTCATAATTTTCTTGTAGTTAGTTACGTCCGGTTTTTTGGTGTTCAGATAATATCTGCACATCTTTATCAATATCATAATACTCTATCAATAAACAATGAAGGATACTCACTAGTCTGTCCTAGCTAGATAAGCTATCGTGTGCCAAATTAACACCATTCATCGCTGACGCTCTCGTTTCATAACATACTATATGCGTCTGCGCATGATAACAATCGAATGAACTTACGCTTTGCGTTGCTTCTTTCTAGTTTAAAGCAAATCAGTCTATTGGACTTTTTTGGACCTTATCCACTACAACCTTACGTCTAAATTTGCATGTAACTCTTTTAAGAGTGTCTGTTATTTCAATTAATATAGCGTACAGTGCCATAGATGAAAATGCTGACGTCACTATAGAGCCGGAAAATTTGAGTTACAGTCTGCATCATTTTAATGGGATGCTAATAAAGAGTTAGGCTCCTAAAAGGACGTTTTTAACAAGAGTTTATCAGAAAAAAAAGCAAAATAAAAAATAAGCAAAAATTGTAAATAGACTCGGCCATGAAAGAAATACTGTAAATCTAATTTCCACTTTTCTGTTGTTTCAGGGCATTACATGGGGCAAGGCCTTTTTAGTGGCAGCAGGCGATAACGCCGCCCTACCATACCTCTCAACCAGGGAGGTCACCCTCGGCGGCTACAGGACCTACAACGTGAACTTCCACCCCAGACCCTCGCTCTTCCAGCCAGGCAGCTACAGCAACACCCTCAGCATGCCCGGAAAGAAAGACGCCTTATTATACATAGCAGTTCCTGGCAACAGGCACTGGCTGGGATCAGCTCCTTTACCAGATATTGCTAAACAAATCCTCGAATGCCGCGGATCGTCTGGTCCAAACGCGGAATACTTATTAAGATTAGCAGATTTTATGAGGCAAGAGGTGCCAGAGGCATTGGATGAGCATCTCTTTTCCTTAGAAAGGTTGGTGAGGAAATTCGCAGCTGATATGAAGGTCTGCTTGAAGACGGTTATGGGAGAGGTGGCGATGGAAGTAAGTCAGAGAGAAGAGAGGGCGGAAAGCTCGGAGCCAAAAGCGGTTCCGTCTCCGAGTTTCCAGTTCGCGTCGAGGGTTCCGGAAAAGAAGTTGCGTTGTGTCAATATGTGATGTGGATTCCATTACGATTGGGATTCAAATTTTGAGGGTATTAGGAGCATCTCAGTAAGCTGAAGGCGTAGGCATTAGAATTGGATCAGACTTCAAGTCGTTTTGTGGAACTGACAAGAAACGAGGTTCGGGGACTTCTGGGTAATATCGTTCTTGATATCTCAAGATCCTTCGAGTTGTTCTAGTACCTACCATCAGGACACTTTTCGTCTGTTCCAGAGATATTTATGTATTCATCGTACCTAAGATTGTTTTGATTCTACTCGTCCGCTATGTTTTGAATCTAACATGTTTGATTTAAAATATCAATGCCTACGACCAACCGTTAGCTTTCTATAATAATGAGTTAACTTGTGATATATTTGAGCTCATTGTTCGCCAGGCATTGTGTGCACTGTTTCATAATAAGGACGTGTTGTGACTTGACAGTTGAACGGACTTGGTGACTCTCGTTAGAGTTTGTTGTTCTTTTTTAAAGTTTGTGACTAAATATCTGATCTTTAACAATGTACTCGTTCTTATTTTCCAACGTTTCATTTAAAATTAACACAAACGCATTGATTGTATTGTCAAAGAGAATATTTTTTTAATGACGTTAAGAAAATAACGGCGTAAAATCAATACTTCATGAATCGTTTGTACATTTAATACTTTTTAAATGGCAGTCGTTTTACGAATGAATAAGAAAGAACATAATAAAATGCCAGTGAGTAAATGACATTCAAATTCTGAATAGTAAAATAAAGATTAAGAAGTAGAATGGATATTTAGGTATGCATTTTACTTGATTGATTTTCTTATTTTTCAATTAATACATAATCGGCCTTTATTACTATACCAAAGTATGGTATCAAAAATATAGGTAGCAATTCAAAATGGCAGCGATTTGCATAAAAATTGTTGAAGGACCTTCAGCAGAAATTGAAATATTTGTATGAAGGTGTGTTTATGGTAAAATTATAATCATTACGAAAGTATTTTTAAGTTATTAAAAATTATTTTTCGATATGAATACAAAAGGACATTAGTTATTTAAGATTACCTTTCCAAATGACAGCATTTTGCTATTTTTAAATTCTTTGACATTAGACATATGTAATGTACATAAATTATCTTTTATATCTTTAGAACTAAAATTTTAAATGCTTGAAAAGCATATTTTATACGTGCAATTAGAAATTGCATTAAAATTCATAATTTTTATAACTTTTCTAAACGTCACGTTGATTGTAACATATGTGGCTCTTTTTGCATATTTGTACCAAGGAAGATAGATAACTTGTATATGTAAACACAGGCTATTGACGAGTTATACACAATAAACTAAGTTTTATAATGTAAAACCATACTGATTTAAAGTAAGATACCAATAAAAATAAACAATTGTCTAACTTTAACCTTCTACACTGATTTTGGACTTGGTCTAAATAAAATATTAAGAAAGAAGTTCTTAACATAATTGTGAGGCCTTTTTTGGTGGGAGGAAAATCTTTGACGAACCGTACCACCTTCTGAGGAAAGATAACGGCGTGTGTGGTACTCCTCTGCCCTGCAAAAGGCAGAGACTACCCTCAAAAGCCCCCCGTTGGACCTTATCGCCATTCAGTGATGGTGCTGTTGGAAATAGCTTGATGAGAATCACCACAGCACAGACGTAGTAATGGCCGCTATTACGCAATTCCATCTCTTCCACCGTAAAACCAGCTTACTAATATAACAATGGGGGTAATTGCGTATAAAAACTCTTTGCGAGCTGCATGATTGGTGTTTTACCATGACATTAGTGATGTCAGTCAATGTTTTGTCAAATATAACTCATCATGAAGCAATTGGAACTCACGCCTTTTTTTTATTTAAGAGATTGACAACTTTCGACAAATCTTCACAACGATTTCCGTATACAGCTTTGGAAGCAATAGAACAGAAGAAAAATATAAAATATCTTTCATATAATATTTAATAGAGAACTTATGAATTGTTAGTTTTTATAAAAATCCAGACTAACTACGGACAAAGTGACTAAGACAATTTTAGACCAAAAATAATTAAAACGACAAGTATTAATATACGAATCTAGTTTAGAACTAAGTTAATTGATTATGTGATTTAAATAATTTACGAGCAATGTTCTTTTTCTTAATTTTACTTTTGTTTGTTGCTTATTAAATAATTTTATTTTTAACATTCTGATCTTTTGTATGAATAAATTGTTTTAACCTCGCAGTAAGATTGTAATTTTCGAGTTTCATTAAATGTGCTGAATTGTAAGAACGACGCGTTAAGACTATGTATAATTACTTACTGTACATTATAGTTTAACTTTTGTATGACTACTTGTATTTATCCAAGGCTATGTAATTGAGCAAAGAAAGTAATTGATATGAATTAAACATCTTTATATGAATCATAGTGATTTTATTGAATCCCAACACAGGTCTCCCTTTAATTACCTAGTTCTGTTTTTGTAATATGAATTTAGTACGGGGCCCTCAAACACGAAGAATACGGTAATCAAGTATTTTTAAGAAGGCAGTGATACTTTTGTATCTCATTTTCAATACTTCCCGCTGCGGTGCTATACAACTGCTGCTATTTTCTCACCATGAAGTAGGTAGGTACTATTTGGTTTATGGTTCAGACCTAACCTACCTATTTAGAAAGCGTATACCTATACATCTATTTAGGGAAATATATCTGGATATATTTCCCTAAATAGATGTATTATCCAGATACCTCAGGGTAGCTTTCTAGCGCCCGTTCAAGTCCGAGCGCCCTGGGCTGTTGCCCAACCGCGCGCCACCCTAACGCCGCCCCTGCTGTCACCCCTTCCATTATTTAATTTGTAATTTTTAGTGAGGGTATTTCGTTTGATTACAAAAGAAATCATCTATGTATAAATTAAGATCAATATTACAAAATATTATTTGAAGGTAGGTAATGTTTAAATGCCAGGTCGTCTTAAACTTTTGTTTTTATTGTTATCAGCGCCATCTACCGGTACATATAAAAACTACTTGGTAACGTTAAAAGCACGCAACCGTAGTTATTGTTACCAACGTTAGAGGGTACTCAAAATAATTGTGCGGTCTGCGTAATATTTCCTTTGACCCTGGTAATTTATTTATTGAAACTTATGACCATTTTATTTATTTAGTCAAAGTAAACCCTATTAGTAAGGAAACACAGAATATTAAAGTGACATGACAAGAAGAGCAAACTAAAAATTGGTAGCTGTTGTTATTATATAGATGTATATATTATTTTATTTTGTTTTATTATTATATTAATTTACCATGTACCTTTGTATTCTATTCTGGTGTTTAATTTGTTGCTATTTATTATAATTATTATTTTTTGTTGTAATCTATACTCACATTTTTACTGTTTCCGCACCCATAAACGAACTACATATCTGCATGACCCAACGGTTGACCGGTAGAGAATGCTTCTAGCATTAAGTCCGCCTTTTGTACTTTTTATTTTGTGCAATAAAGTTTTTAAATTAAATTAAATTAAAATTAGCTTGTACATATTTATAAAAATAGGTATGTAGGTACTTACAAAACTTAATCCATCTGCACTTTTTTTCACAAAACTTGCACATTTTTTGGAAAAGACACAGTCCCGAACAATTTGGTTCAATAACAGTTTAGTTTTTTATACCGAATAAAGCAATATCACAAAAACATTTTATTTTATAGCAAATTTTAATTCGAAAACGTAATTTCAACGAGCTGCGTTGACGTCACTTTGACTTTGACATCCTTTTTTGTTATTGCTCCCAAATTCTAACAAGCAAAGGAAAACCATCTAGACAGCCTGTGATTAAATTTTTACACAAAAGACAAATAAATTAAAAAATAAGCATCAGTTAAAAAATATAGTAAAAAGTACATAGTAAACAGACTGATGAACTGCAAAATATGACTTCATATAAGACGTTATTTATGTAATTTTACTAGTAAGTACATACTTCTATTACTTTTACCGACCCTGAATAACCAATCAAGCTATTGAATGAATTAAGTCCAGCTGTAACACTTTGCACCATTTTTAGTCTAAAATACTAAATAAAATTATATTTTTAATAGTGCTTTACTCCCCACTAGCGAATTTTAAATATTTTCAAGAAACATCATTCTTGCGATAAAGTCAGTTGGAAGAGAAGCAAGCGCGATACGTGAAGGTTGTGAGTTCGAGTCCCGCACTGGAAGGGGACATGAAATTAATATATGTTTCTTTAAAATATATAAGAATTCACATGGAAGGAAACAAAGGTGATACGACGTACCTTCTCATATAAAAAACCTACTATGATAAAACTCTTACGGATTTTGCGTAGTCCTAAGGCCCGCGGCGTTTTCTGCATTTTAAGAATGAATATATAATAATAATTATAATATATAACTATTTATGATAAGATAAGCCATGGCTTCACATCTTCCGGAAATCTTCTACCCTAGGTTCTTAACATGATAGTTCAAAAACGTCTGAAACAAACTTAAAACCGGGAAACGTTTTGACTATCTTTAACGAAAATAACCGCAAGTTTGTAAATAAGGAGGCTCGTTCGAAAAAAAATTAAGAATAATCGTACGAAATAAAACATAAAATGAATACAGTTTCACGAACCCATTTATTATCCACAGTACTCACAACATCCTCGCACATACAATCAAATATACAAACAATACGTTTAGATACTGAAGTCAAAGTCGTTGGTTAATCGTGTTCATTCTTTAAAACGTTATTTGATTTACCAATACTATCCGAGAGATGGGTCTGTGCAAAACAAAGCGGTATAAAATAGCCAAGTCAAATTCAAAAGATGCAACACGTTTACGATAAAGCAAATAAAAAACAAATTAAGTTTCTGAAACGATGGGGAGAAAAGTGTTAAAAAATCCGTATCCAAAATTACTTAACTACTTTTGTTAATAGGTGATATTATATTGAACTGTTAAAAGTGCAAAAACTTGTAGTTTAATCTCGTAAAACCATTTTTACGCCAGACACAACTTATTTTCAACTGTAGGTATCTAGCTTTCTCGACCATAAAGGTAATATTGATATTTTAATTTTAAACCCATGATAACGTAAATCAAAAGACCGCTTTGATAAGCACTGCCCAAGGTAAGAAAGTAAAAATTTCCAGGCTTACAACAATTTATATAAAGGACACATCGATTACATAACTATAGATATATTATTTACAATAATCTTATGCAATTTATCTTACAATTTTTGTAAGATTAACAAAACTTAAACTTAATATAGTTAAGTACAAAAAAGATTTGGTGGTGAAATGCATAATAATCACTGCAAAAAATTAGTGACTTTCAAAAAATTAGTGACTTTCAAAAAATTAGTGACTTTCAAAAAATTTTCTTACAAAAGCCTAATTGCACTGGATACAAGAAATTGTGTTACGAGAAACGAAACTGAGCTCAAATTTAAAAAATAGGTTATTTACCTAACTTGGCATAGCTTTTATTTTTGGTGAAATTCGGTACATAAACAAATATATCTATTTACAAATGCCGAAATCGATAGCGATATGGAAAGTCAGTTTTTTTTCTCTTTCCAATCGTATAGGTTAAGACAAAGATAGAGAATAGAATAGTTTCTGAATTCGAATCCGTTTCTCTTCTTCCGGTGCTGATAATAGAAGTAGTTGCCAATAGATTCATCATAATGTAGGTACTCTAACAATAAGGCACTTATTTTTATAAGAAATTCTCGACTACAAATGATCTTTATAAACTTAAATACAATTTATCCTACAATTTGATCTTCGCTAGCTACACTCTTAAACTAGAAATACATATTTGATACATTCAATTTCATACAACATGCAAATAGACTAGAAACTACAAGTAATTTAACGTGTAACGTCTATCTTGTCATGATCTCTTCCCAAACAAAAATACTGACAGCAAAAATGCTTTTGTAAAATACTTAATAATTTACGATATCTATAACTTTGGTTCTACATTATTATATTTACATTCAAAATTGAATTTCTCTATAAAAAACTAAAATTCCTAAACGCTAAAATAACAAATTATTTACAGTTTTTAGATAATATTATGCAATACTTTGTTTTGCAGTTTTTGTTAAAAACTACTGACTTTATAAATAAATAAAATAAATTTTTAAATTGTTATAAAATAAATAAAAATACGACGTGATTATGTTATGTGATGTAGCTTAAGAATATTTTTTGCAAAATATAAGGAGGCAAAAACAAATATTCCTTCAAAACGCACGGATTTACCACTCAATCTAAATGCCATATTGCTTATGTCACAACCTACCTACTTACCTAAACTTTTTTATTATAAGACAATAACATAACACAAACATTAAGGTGGGAGATTTATATCAAATACATCGATATAAATACAAACATAACTACAATGAGTATCCGCTATCGATCTATTCTAAATTGATAAATTACAAACAATTTACATATTCCGTAACATTAATTAAAAAAGTGAGTAATTCTTCAGAGTATATTGTTTGTTTAATGAGAAAACGTTTACTAATTGATACATATCTACTTAAATTGATTTCTTAGACATAGTCTTCAAAAGGTTTATTTTAAATACTTATGTAGATACAATGACAAATGTATAATATACTTAGATTACACCTTACTTAATTCGGTATCATTTACTAAATAGTTTTTGCTATTATTTTTACTTACACACTCATCGCAAAGTTAATTTTGAATAAAATAAGTAAAATAATTACAACAAGTAATTTTTCCATTATTTGAAACAGTGTAAAAGTTCGCATTTTCATTCAATAGTAGTTTAAGGACGGTCAAAATAAAAAACACATTTAAAGCATTTCTTCAAAATTCAAAGAAATTACCGTTACCTGAATGAAAAGTTACATTTTTGTTTACCGTACTTGATTAAAACCTCCATTAAGATAAGGTACTAATAGCAGAGAGGCAACTCATAGCTTTGACTGCAAAAACCCATGAGGCTCGATGCTTTCATTAGGTATTTATATAATACACATAGAACGTCGAGTCCTTGAAAATCCATACTGAAATACATTTGACAGCAGTTAACTGTGTAAACTCATTTTACTCGTAACTCAGAATGCAAACTCACTATAGCTTACAATGCAAGCTCTTTCTAAAGCTTCTTGTGAAAAATCACAGAAGCACACTGTGAAAACTCATTTTGATTGCTGCTCATCATTACTTGATGAAGGGGAACTCACTGTCACTCTCGTCGCCGGATCCGTCGTAGCTGGAAGGGGGAGTGTCCAATTGAGGGAGACCAAGGTCCAAATACTCTTGGTTGGCAGTAACAGTGAGGATTTTATCCAGATCCTCAACCAGCTCGGTGAAAGATGGCCGATCGCTTGGAGAGAAGGACCAGCACTCCCGCATAAGCATATAACTAGAAAAGAAGAAAAAAACTAGAGTTACGAATTGTAAGACACTTGAGTCTTAAAAAATGTCGCTAATCGTTCAAATCCGGAATTTTTAAAATTAATAAATAAACATGGACAACATCACATACATTGCTCTGACTCTGTGGTAAGTAGCTTAAGCACTTGTGTTACAGAAATCAAAAACAACGACAGTACCACAACAACACCAGATCCGAGAAAATATAGTTCGTTTCCCATATTGACCCGGGAATCGAACCCGGGACCACAGAAATGGCGCGACGACAAAGTCTGGCCCACTCGCCTCTCGGCTACGTAATAAGCTCCTTCTTAAAATAAAAAAAAACTCATTTATGGACGCCCCCTTATCATAGAATAAAAATGTGGATTTTAAAGGTACTCACATCTCCAGACTACAGCAGGGCGGCTTCTCCATCCGATGGCCAGCACTGAGGTGCTGATACATGTACTGCCCCGGGACTGTGGGGTACGGCGTGCCACCCAGGGTCATGATCTCCCACAGGAGTACGCCGAACGACCAGCTGCAATACAAGTAACGGATTAAGTGCTAGCAGTAGTATTAGTATTAAAAAACACCTTACATGGGAGCTCCCTTAAACATTTACCTACTTTGTTCCGTATTGTATTTGCTGTCATTGCGGCTATGAAAATTTAAATCATCAAACTATTACCGTTGGCAGACGAGCAGACAGACGGATGGACAGCATTACTAGAGTTCAGTTTTATCCTTTGTTTATTGAATCCCAAAAATGGTAATTAAACTCACACATCAGTCTGCGTCGTGAAGACTTTGTGGTACAACGACTCTGGTGCCATCCACCGCACAGGCAGGCGACCTTCAGTCTTTTTGCGGTAGTAGTCGTTGCTATGGACGTCCTTAGCGAGGCCAAAGTCAGCGATCTTGAGGACACAGTCGTCGGAGACGAGAACGTTGCGAGCTGCTAAGTCGCGGTGGATGCACTGGAAATAAAGGTTGAGGTTAATAAAGACGTGGACGTTCTAGAAATAAGAAATAACCACAAGGAAGTGAACATAAGAACTGGTCATGATTATAAACTAAAATTCAAAATCTTTTTATTCATATGAATTACATCAGAAAAACATTTTTGAAACCCAAATGAATCAACCTCCGGTTCGGCACCTATACCTACAGACAAGACAGTCAATGGTTTTAATGACAAAGAAAACTGAAATTAGCAAACCTTGCACCAAGACGTATAGTGTAGTTTATAAATCGTGAAATATACTAATTTAAAAGACCCGATCAGGATTAAAAAATAAAATTGTATCAATAGGGAATTGTAGGTCTTAATGTGCATCAGCAATGTACTTAATAACTTAATAAGATTGTTTATTTGCGCGTATGTATCTACTAAATTAATTGATAAATTGTAGAAATTTTTATAAAGCAGAATTAAAATAAATCCCAACTTGTTCAAAGTTGACTTATGTCTTGGATCCATAAATATTTTGAGAGGAGCTAGTGTTAAATGTTTGAATGGTTATTTGTGTTTTTCACCTTTAATGTTATTTGGAATTTGGAGCCCAGAGTCTGTACATAAAATAAATATTTTCAAGATTTTTTTTAAATATCAATAAAGATAATTTAAAGATGAGGTCAAACTTTCAATTCCGGTAAATATATTTATAGACATACAATAGACGGTAGACGGTAATAATGAAGGCAATACGCTAACTTACTCTTCTAGAAGCCAGATACTCCATGCCTCTTGCAACTTGATATGAAAATGACACTAAATCCTTTTGTGTGAGGGTTTTCTTATCTTTAAGAGGCTCCACATCCGATTCGTATCTGGAAATAAATGTAATTATTATAAGAGTTACTTATGGGTTTGATGGGTAAATCTGCCCTTTCTAGGGCACTCTCTCGGGTGTTATTACGTTGCGTCAAAGCATTTCCCATAAGCAAAAGATTATTAAGGCGTTAACGAAGATGAAAGAAATCTACCTGTTCCCTGGTCTGTGGTTCCGTAGGAATTCCCTAAGGTTTCCATTAGGTGCATACTCGACGATGACGTAGAGCGGCCCGTCCTGCGTGCAGCAGCCGAGCAGATTGATGATGTTCACGTGCTTCCCAATCATCTTCATCATCTCCATCTCCGAGACCAAGGCCATCATCTCGGCGTCGGTGTGGCCCTCTGAGAACGGAGATTATGACTATATAGGATGACTCTTAAAAAAGAACTTTGTGGTTTTAAGACCCTGTCAACTTACTCCATGTGAAATGCAATATAGATATTGAATTGAATTGAAGACTTAAAAGGTTTTAAGAAGTACACGACAGGAAAAACAGATTTGGGCAAAGAATTCCAAGGTTTAATAGTTTTTATTCAGATTAAGGTTGACGCAAACATATCTATTGTGTATTTAAGAGTTTTAATTTTCTGAAGGTTTGCTGATTTCGCGATTAAAAATTAAAATGTATCCTATGATTTATTCCAAGAACTTTAAAAATACAGATAACCTATCTGATATATAAGATAATCTAAGAATGAGAATTCATCCAAAATATTTTTTTAATGCAGGAGAAACTCAATGCTTGAAACAGAACTTAAGTAGGTATAGATATCTTTGTAAAATATCTTTTCAGCAACGGGTATCCTTAAGTCGGTAAATCCTTAACATTGAAAGCATATATAAAGGTCGCTTCGGTTAGATTTCACCATTGGCAACGTCTATGAAAATAAACTCACCTTTTAACATTTTGACAGCCACAACGGACTTGACTCCTTGCTTCAGTATATCCACACACTCTGCCTTGACTACTTTTCCGAATTCACCTTCACCCAGAATCTGAGAATGGAATGGCTATCTTTACGTCATTTGGTCTTTTCAGTAAGCAATGTAAGTATACATTGTATTTAAAATTATATCAGGCGAACTTTTATCTTCCAGTCTTTAAAAAGACAAAAATGCAACCACAACAGTCAATGTAAAACTTATCTCTTACTTTCTTACTTCTTTTTCACCAGCTACCTACTTGTCTTCTAAATATTCAATTGGTTTTACAATAGTTTTGTTCATTCTATTACGCTTTGTGACAGTTAAGTTCTAAATATCAGATTTATACTGTACAGTCACGTGCACTAATCTATAAATCAAAAATATGGTAATGTCATTAGAAATAAAGTTTTAATTTATTTAGGCGATCCCAAATCAAACAGTCAGTATAAAGAGTAAAAAAAAAGAGCGAGATTTATTTATGATTATTACTTGTTTACTAATTATTGCAAATGCAAAATATATGACTAAGCTACAGAAAATTCTAAACCTGTGACTTAAGAAAAGCCTTTTTTACTACAAGCCATCTTTAATAGATCCTGTTAAACTGTCCTTGCAGGCGTTTTTTTCCTATGGGTTCCTTTATAATATTTACCTTTCCGATGTTGAGCGAGTCCCTGGGCACCTCCCAGTCGATGTCGACCGGCAGCTCGTACTCCGACATCATCATGGAGTCCGTCGTGTTGCCCTGCACTTGTGACAGCTTCTGCTTCTCGATCTTTACCACCGGCATCAACTGTGGGAGTTAGGAAATGGTTAGATTCATCCAAAGGTACCACAACTCATGAGGTTTTGTTTGAAACATTTTTTAGATTTACCATTCTAGAGGTAAATCCATTTTGACATAGACTAGTTTTTGATGATAAATCAACGAATGATAGTGCTAAACGTTCGGTCAACTACCCTAATACAGAATTTTATCTCCATGTCATAAAGTAACTAGGCTGTTTCCTTGTAATTAATTCATTTTACTTCAGCAAGGCTGAACCCAAAGGCTACTTTGATTCTGGAAAATGTAGGAGGACTGATCATGTTGACAACGATTACCTTATTATGGGAATATGATTAAAAAAAACTTTTTTTCGGCTACATTGATCCTAATTATTTTTTAAATCAATTCTAAAGAGTTCATACTTATCCTGTTTGTAGTCTAAATGACATTTTAAAATAACAGAATGAACTTTGATAATGACATCTTCTACTTTCGATAGGACACATAATCTTACATTTATTTTATCGACTCTAGCTTATTTTCTAGTCATACTTTTAATTTCATATAAAATTAGCAATATCAATATCTTTTTTCCCAACTTTAGATATCAACTCTAGCAAACTATTTATTCCACCTCTTTCCGTCACGATCATCCCCAATAGCAATAACTTTCCTATATTAATTATTTTTCTATGCATATTTTTTCTTTTAAAATATTACATCATCATCATTAACCTTTTCTATCCTTACCAATCCATCGCCCGTAGTATTAGGCGATCCATTCATCTGCGGCTTTTCCACCGTCACTTTCTTCGTCCAATGCGTCACTATCACCGCCCGCGCCGTCTCGATCGCGAGCTGCTTCTTTATCTTCTCTCGTTTCAACTTCTTGAAGATCATCACCACTATGATGGCGGCGACGAAGAACATCCCGCCGAGGACTGCAGTCAGGATGTTTATTAGGAGAGTGTGCTTCCCGTGGTCTACTGGCTCTATGTCGGGTAACGCTGGAAGGAAAAGCACGTATTCAAGTTTGTATCTTACCTTTTGGAGATGCAAACTTGCGATTGCATCATTCGATAGATAAATAAATAATATATATTGAACAACATAATACACATTGCTCTGATTCTGTGGTAACTAGCTTAAGCACTTGTGTTACCGAAATCAGAAACAATGACGGTATCACAATACCCAGACCCGACACAATAAAGAAAAGTCCGTTTCCCATATTGGCCCGACAGGGGATCAAACCCGGGATCTCAGAATTGGCGCGACAGCAAAGTCCGGCACGCTCGCCTCTTGACAACGAAGCTTGTCATAAACATATTTTATTGCATAAAACCTTTAAACTTGATTTTACAAACAAATTTTAGTACAATATAGGCAGCTCTATCGCTATGAACGTTTCCTAATATTTCTAACTACACATAAACTAAATCTACTACAATATTTCTCAAACATCTAGTTACTTACATTCAAGTACTTTCAGGTATCCTTTGGCTGTAGTGTTGCCCAGGCTGTTGAGAGCCACACAGACATACCAACCCTCGTCTTCTTTCGTAACATTGTATATTGTGAGTTGTTCGGGTTTATCTGTCGAATTTTCGCTCTGAAATTTTGATAATAAAAGTGAACATTTTTGTACATTTTAAATTCCGGGCTTTGAAAACACTTCACACACGCAAACAAAACACGTCTTAAACTCCATTCACTCACACATTAGCAAACATATAAGCTTTCAAATGTAAGTTTTTAAACACAACTGAATATTTAATACTACAATCAAATATAATACAAATAAAAAAACGCGTATAAAAGATTTTCTTAACAATTTTTATCTTGATTACACAGTCTAAAACGATTGTCTACTTCTAGCTTATGATAATTATTTAAATTAAATAGGACATACTTTTGTAAATAATACGGTATCATTAAAATAGTTCAAGATAACCACGTTTTAACCAACTTGTTTACGCCCGATAAGCTACGAATACATTCAGTTAAACCACAACCAAAATAGATTTTAAAAACATGCAACAAGCAAAGCATAACAGACAAGCTCACACCAAACTTATTTCTAAAACAGATATTTCACAAATAAAACCTAGGTTTGTTACTATTATTGACACTAATTTCAGTGTTACTACACCTAATGTACCAGTCACCATTCTGTGAAATATCTCTTTCAGAACAATTCAATGGTTAATCCACAACCCTCACCGAAATGAACAGCTTGCTATCATCATTAACGAATACGTCTTTGATGTAATCTACGTTTTCGATATACGAGAACATTTCGTTGTCGCTTCTCAAGAAGAGCCAGTACATGTAATGCTGCATGTCTGTTAGGAACTTGCAGCTGAACGTGGCTGTCTCACCGATGAGCTTCGTTTGGTTCTCAGCCCCTTGTGTCAGTACTGGCTTGGCGTAAAGCCGTTCTATAGGATCAAAATATTGCTTGTTAGTCACATCACCATATGTGATATGTAGGACGAGATTGCCGTAATTTTTCTTTTCAAAATTTAGTCTGATTTCTTGTTCAATATAATGCAAGTGACTCTCACTAATTTAATCACCAACTGCTTCAAACTTATTAACTGCTAGACGGCTTTTACTTTTTTAAGCAAGCAATTAATGGCAAAATCAGACTTAATTTGAAATAGGTTGAATAAGACGCTCCTAAATAAATAAACATCACGTTAATCACATTTAACCACCACCAAATCTTTTAATTTCAACCATCACCTACAAAATTACAAGAATTGTAAACTCATTTTCAGTCAGTATTTAATAGACAATTAACAAAATTATTTATTTCTGTTAGTGACTTTTTTAACTAATTGCAGTACTAAATATTAATACAAGTAATGAAATATGAAGAAACATCAGAAATAACAAAATAATAAAAAAAAATTAAAGTCTTTTGTTTTTGAGTTTTCACCATCTTGTTGAATTTATTACATATCGAACTTAACGTACGAAATATACGCAGTTCACAAATTTTCTGATGTTTCTTTCTTTCCTCTACCTTCCTTATCATTTCACCAATGGTATCGAATCCCTAACCCTAATCTCCGATTAGTCACGTTCCTCCACCAAATCTGAACTTTCTTGACCTGTATTCGTGTCTCAATCAGCACCGTGCTATTCTGAGGTCTGCCATTCTCGTCCACTGCGGTCTCGTTTGTAGATCGCATCCAGTATACGTGGGGCTCCAGGTCAGATATTGGAGGGCAGGACAACTGGACCGTATCGTTGACCAAGACAGTGTGGTTACCAGGGTACCCCTCTTTTATGTACGGTTTCGATGGGTAGCGCTCTATAATACCCAGGTGAGTTAGGTATGACAAATTTCTACTCTATGCTAATTAATACAAAGGTTACCAGTAAATTGAAATCGATACGTTCTAATAGATATAAAATTAAGTTTTTTTTCTGCCATAAATGATAAGCACTATTATTGTTTGAGTAACTTACATAATCCAACGTGAATTTCGATCTTGGAAAATTAATAAGTCAACGTGAAAATTAAAACTTTGTGGTAATATTTTTTTTTCTAGAAGCTCAATCCGAATCAACGATTTTGAAGGATTTAAACAATATTTAAGTATATTACCTAGGGCGACTATCCTATTGACCATTTGTGATCCAGCTTATAACACGATGACTTGATTGATTTCCAAAAATTAAATACAACTAACCTTGAACTTGCAGAACAACGGTATGGTTGATGCATCCCAACTCATTGCAGACGATGCAAGTATAATCCCCGTTATCAGTTTTGGTTAATTCCTCCAGAGCCATCGACCATTTTCCGAAAGAAGGCTGGAAGAATCTTCTGGAAACTTCGCCACCATTTTTCTTCCAAGTTATATTGGGGGTTGGGTTTCCTGTAATGATATTATAAATGATGTAGTTTAAATTCTTATATTCTTGTCTTGTTGTTTGTTGTTGTCTTGTTATGATCTTATGATCCAACATTGTTATTTTTAAATTTGTCAATAGCAGATAAACAAGAAAATTTATCTAGATTCTATTAATGCGCAAATTTTTAAAAATTAAACGTCATTAAATTTGTGTTAAACGCTTCAGATTTTTTCGAAGTTCAAAGTCAGGAGTTCGCATCCATATAACGATGCAAAAATGTTAATTATAAAGAATTTATATATTTGGTAATGTTATTCAAACAAAGTACAAAGCTTCAGTTAAACTAATAAGAACTAAATCTCGTCAGTAGAGTCCAGGTGTGCGGAGTCGATAATCGTAGCTCAGCTAGTAAGATGCTTAGTTTTGATTTATTTTCACGAAAGCTTAACCCTTCTCTTGTAATTGCAGAACCATATTATTTAGAACCGATAGAACCAATATAACAGGCGGCAGTTTACGACGTCATAAAAATGCTTTCAGTTATAACCATCTATGAGCGTGCTGTAACAATATTGCTTACAATAATCGTCAAAGGTTTGTCTATTTTTAGTAGCAAATAAACAATATAGGGAGAGTTTCTGAAGTAGAACCGTAAATATAAAATGAACCAAGTCTACACACTTTAGTTAAAATAACCAAAATTGGCTTTGTAGGTGATCTTAACAAGATGTATTAACAGCCATAGGATAACTAAAATTGTAGTAACTTTAAATGAAATTCCAGATTTGTTGAGATGTTTCTAGATTAACGGTAATTTATTATCTATAATTCTTTAGTTTACGATAGTAGAAAGTTAATTTGTAAATTTGAACCAAACAATACCTTTTTTTATGATGTTTATTAAAAATTTTCCAAGTAGTATCTTAATCTTATTTATAGCACTCTTATCGATTTTAATCAACTTATTAGTTACATAATCATCGCTTACTACAACTAAAAAAATAAGTAAATTGGTAATAATTTTTAGCCATCTAACAGTTTACCTTCAGCTGCACATCTCAGCCTAATAGAAGACCCAGCCGGCTTCATATCCATGCCATACATTCTCGAAGGATGCTTGAATCTAGGTGCGAACTTCTTTATACTGTTATCCACGTGTCCATAGCTCGGATGATCTTTCTCATTCTTATCGTCAGTATCTTCATCTCTGCTGCTTTTGTCTGAATTCCTTGTTTCACTGGAGTTGATATCATCAAGTGTATTGTTGTTCATAAGAGCACTACTGTGCTGCGATAGAATCTCTGGAAATGGTCCATCTTCAAAGTTTGTAGAATGTTCTGTAATATAAACGAAAATAATGAAGCAGATACAACTACTGGTGACGATGATTGTTATTTAAAAATCTATAATAGTAGCATAAAACATAACATAAAATCAGCTAAACGCGTACCTTGAACTTGCAGAGTAATTGTATGGTTGATACAGCCCAGTCCATTGCAAATAAAGCAAGTGTAATTCCCGTTATCACTCGTTTTTAACTTCTCAAGACCTAAAGACCATTTTCCTAATGCCCATTGATACCTACTTAACACTTCCTTGCCATTTTTTTTCCAGGTAAATGTTGGCGTTGGACTTCCTGAAAATCATACTACTTTGTCAATAAAATTCGTACCAGTTATGTTATAGACATTAGCTATTCATTGGAGACTTAGTATTTTTTGCGTAGGTGTTTACAAAATATATTTTGAAATAATAAACGAGTAAATTACCTTCGGCAGGACATCTAAGGATAGTGGAGGCTCCTGCAGTCTTTACCTCCATGGTGGACATTTTCAAAGGATGTTTGAATCTTGGTGCAAACTTTTTCAAATCATTGACTACGTCGCCATGACTTTGATGATTCGTCTCATTTCTATCATCCCAGTCCTCTTCTTCAACCTTGTCTAAATTCCTTGTTTCGCTTAGTTTGGATTCTTCTACTGTATTATTGTCAACTAAAGTGCTTAGCTGGGACAGACTTTCTGACATTTGCCTGTTCACATCGATGTCTGCTTGGTATTCTAAAAAAGATTTAAAAAAATATCTTTGATAATAATTCATAATCACATACTGTAACAAAGTGTAAGCTGGCCTTTGAAGTAACAATTTATGAAAGATCGAAATATTAGTAATGGAAACAGTTCCTTTCAATATTTCCCTACGCCTATTACACTTTCAATTACCATTATCATCTCACTCTTCACAGTCTACACTACTTAAAACGTTTCCGATGCATACCATACAATAACGAAATCTTTATGCCTTGCATCGACTTGATGCAGGGCTATTTCCAATAACCTTTTATTGACATCTTTATTACACAGATGTGTAAACACGCCAACTCAGATTTGGACTAACTGCAACCTCGTACATGTGAATCTTCCCGATTATATTTTTGGAGGACATTATGGCATTGGCAATCAAAACAGTTGCTTCCCGTGTGAATTGTGTAAAGATTTAATGTATTTATGTACGAGTACAACCATAAACAGATCAGATATATCCATAAACGTTATATTATATAACTTAGCATTGGTGTTTGCCAAACCATTGTAAATCTAGCAAATGATTCAGCGTAAGATTGGTGTTTGGCCTAGAAATACAGTAAAAACCATAAACGTTAAATTAATATATAAGTATCAGAAGTTAAACTTCAACCCATATCTCGCCCGTGAGAAAATTCATCATTTATATATATACTTAATAAATCAGTGAATGTGATAAATGGTGAAGCTAATAACTGTAAAGCTAAAAGAAAATAAATAAATGTCTCAAAATAATCTTTTAATTTCAAAAGTAAACGCTGAAAAGATTTTTCAGTAGAATGTGGTAAATCAGTTAATGTGATAAAGGCCGCAGCTCATAAAACTAGAAATAGTTATTTTAATGTGTATATAGGTTCACTTGATATAAGAACTAAGCATTATAAAGAAAACATACTAAGTATTGTTACCTCTTAGAATATCCTCATCATCTGCCTTGAGCTTGATGATAATCTTGAACTCTTTACTGGTGTCGTTTGCGCTCTGGCATAAGTAGACTCCGGCGTCTTTCGCTTGGAAGTCCCTTATTCGTAGCCTTGAAATAACATATAATTAAATAAATATTGGACAACAGCAAATACATTTTTCTGTATCTGTGCAAAGTAACTAAAAGCACTTGTGAAACAGCAATCAGTCAAAACGACGGTATCACAACACCCAGACTCGAGACAATATAAACAAGTTCGTTTCCATATTGTCGCGATTCCAATGTCTGTCCCGCTCGCATCTTAACTATGGGGGCCATCTATTTGTGTAGATTCTAACGAGTACACTATATTTATAAGATTTCTATAGTCCTAAATTTTAAAGAATTATTCACCACCCCTTGCGGGAACCGAACCCACGAGCTTCACGTATCGCGCGTGCTGCTCTTCCAACTGAGCTAACCGCAAGATATCGTAGGCGATGAAATTTTTCTGCTGTATAAACTGTTAGCCTTTGATTCCGTTGTGTTTCTTTAAAATAACTATAATGCTAGTTTTTGCATGAACCTTTACTCGCAACTATTATTAGATTCGAAGAAGATCTAAGATTTTGAGGAATGCCAATCCCTTCTTTACCGAATCCCAATTCAGCACTTCTAAATCTGAAGAGGGGAAAACCAAGAAGCATTGCGCGGGTAATATTAGAAATAACGATAACACCGCTGACGGGTAATGCGCTGCTAAATTGAGAGTTGATATGCAGACGGAGTTGCATCAATATTTACGTCGTCTATCCATACAGGCTGAACCGGCAATAACTCATATGCAATCCGTATTTCTTGAAGGGTTGTCACCTCCTCACAAGTAAAAGGTATGTTATTATTAAAAAAAAATCAATGTTCGAAAACTCACTGTGCGAAATATGACAAGGGTAAAGTATTTTAATTCAAGTAAAACATTTTTCATTGGTTGGTTCTTATAAATGCGCTAGACAACCACACCAATCTCTTGGCCTCAAACTAAGGTTTTCCCTTGTACTATGAGTACCAGATGACGGATACAAACTTGAGGCGTCATCCCAGCACACCCAGACCCAAGTCAATTTAGTAAAGTTCGTTTTCCAAATTGACCTGACCGGGGATCGAACCCGGGTCCTTACGCGCTTTGGCCGCCTACCTTAGCCACTGCGCCACCGAGGTCGTCAAAAGACATAAAGTACCACCACAGGTTCGGATAACATTATTCCTTGAAAGAACAAAGACGTACATTGTTTTTTACGTTATACTACGTACACTTGAATACTCATCTGAAATAAGTATTATTTATGCAGTATGTTCAAAATATGAGAAAACTATTTGGGTAGCACCGTTCGTTACTTTTTAAAGGTTTTTCTACACTTCTGACATACACTTCATGCTTGTGAACAGATGCTATCTTTGGGGACTGATTCGCCGCAGCTTAACTCAAACATATTTATATTGAAACGCTTGAGAACTCAATTGAGTCTTCACTCATCAGAACAAAATATGACTCGGTCCAAAGTGGTCTCCATAGATATAGCAATAAGTTAGAAACTACTACCGTAAAAAATCTACTGAGTTTTTTTCTTTGGATATTTACTAGTACTAGTCAACGACGATTCAAGTGTTGATTAAAGCAAGATACTGTACTGTTACGCGCCACGATTGATGGTGGTCTAGTAAACAGCGCCATCTAGTTTGGAAAGGCGGGACTTCAGAGAGTCGAGACGCGTACGCCAGAACTTACTAGAACTATGGCCGTACGCTCGGTCAAGGCCGGACTGCGCGCGAATGTTCCAGATGTTTCTGCGTTGGAAGGTTCGGGAACGACCGTGGCAATATAAAAGGCCGGGATTACCGCAACGGGGACAGTATTGAATTAGCGATACAAGTGATTACTTCGAAAGCGATTTTGAAGTGCGACTTGGGAGCGATTGTTGTTTTAATTAGTGCGTTTTAAGGTTGTAATTAGTGGCGTTCAATTAAAGTGTGACTTTTGGTAATTTTTATCGGCTGTTTTTATTGTCACGAACCCGAAGCTCGTAACAGTACTATAAAATGAATGAAGATATAAAAAAAACTATGCAAGCGACAACCTTAACTTGCAGGCTGCTACTCTATTGAAAGCGTTCAAAAATAAGCCCTCCGTCAATTGACTTATCAAATCAATCACGGATCTGTATGGGAAATACGCCGCCTTGTTCTTGGAAACAATTTCAATATTGCTGGTTTGAAGCTTTTGCAAGATATTCTAATATTCTTAATTTAAGACCTCACACGCCGTATGTACAGACAAAAGCACAGCAAACTATACACTTTGGAATTTGCACCATCCTTATGTTGTGTGCATAAGAACTGATATACTGCTGTGCCGACCTACGACATGACCTACAAGTCGACACAAATACAGCGTCAGCAGAATTGGCGTAGTAAACAACGCTCCATACGTAATGCGTGACATCGATATCCTACATCGCGATATCAGAGTTTTCGTCGCCACTAAGTATATATACAACAAACCAAGAATGGTAGTTGGGCCTTGGTCCCCGAGCAGATAACACCTAGCTCGGCGGAAGTACTTCCACTTTTAGTAAAGAACATACGTTCCTTACACTGCAATTATTTATCTTGACGTGCTGTCGACTGAACTTAGTAAAGCTGTAAAAAATCCAAACTTAATTAATTGAATTGAATATAGTCCTTGTGATCACACACCCTTATTGCTCTTACCTATAGACGATGCCTACGAAGCATTATCATCTTCACTTGACTTTCTAGGACAGCAGAAGGCTCTCACCCGGTGATTGACCTCTAACGAGGCTCGAACTTTAGTTCAGATTAGTACTGGGAATTGGTTTCCTAATGTACGTTTGGAAATAAAAGCTAAGCGACGTGGGCCCCTACGGGGATGGAAAATCATACGGCATGTCGTGTTGAATTGAGCAGCGAGCTGCTCGGCCTTCGTCATGGCGACAGTGGTATCATCTTTAGGGTCTTGGAGCACATACCTCGCCTCCTATAGGGTGTTACGAATGGGATTTGATCTCACACACAATTAGAAGATGCCCAATGATAAGACTCTTACACCTAAGAAGAGAGAGTAGTGTGGGATGCAATATGCATAATAGTATATTAAAATCTTCCAAAAAAATTATAAACAACAAACGTTTTAGAAGTTTACAGGATTATGTCGCTTAAATCACAGTAGTTGTGGGACTCAACACAAAGGATTATCCCAAAAAGATTGCTTCAGAGGAGCTTATAAATATCAATAGCTTACATTTGCTTGGTGCTCTGTATATGCTGTCCATCTTTATGCCAGTGGACCGGCATCTTTCGGCCCATGGCACATAGTAGCCTGAGCTGGTCTCCGATGCTTGCCTCCACGGACTCGTGCTTGCCATCTGGAACAAATCAGAAAAAAAATAAACAAATTGAAAGTTTACTATGCATGCAGGTATTTACTATTAATCTTAACAATTTTTTAAATTATTTAATTTGTTTGGTGAAAACATTTTGAAGTTTCTTTTTTTTAATGTTATGGTGAAATAATGACCGGTGCTATCGAATATGTAGGTATTTAAACATTCGATGAATAATCTCCTTTCATTCCGGTCCATCCTCCATTATGTAAAAAGGTGTGCATTTATGATTAATACAAAAAATATCAGTAAAATGTCAGCCGATTTAATATTCACTACAAAATCGCTGAAATCAAATATTGTTACAATTTTTGTTACTAACTTAATCGTGGTGATTAGGTTAGCAAGCCTAATTGGTTTATTGATCATAATCTCGAAAATATTACGTTCCGATAATAATAAATATAGTTAGCTGACCCGGCATTTCAACCCAGGACCTTAAGATTGTGAGTCGGCACTTTGGTTTAACACGGACCATCTAAAATATTGATCATTTACATCCTGGACAGTTGGCCGATATTAACAGCACTGGCAGACATAATAAATTGTGATCATACTATTATTACTCTAAATACATATTAACATGACTTGGGCTCTTTTTCAAAGACATCTTCAGCCATATTTAATAACTCCATTACTGTGAATTATTAGGGAAATCATGTCAGATAGTGGTTCGTAAAGTACAGAGATATCCGGTATCCGGGGCGCTGCCAATTGGACGCTTGCCGGCAACTCGTTCTTAGAAACGGTCATTTGCCGGAACTTGATACAATCGGAAACTACGTAAAAGTACCTGAAATAAACAAATATGGATGACTGAGGTTATCTCCTCCTTCAGTTCTGCTTAAAATGTAATTACTGGCATTAACCAGGGCTTCCAAATTAAATAGACCTTTAGTCTACACTATATCTTTGGACAAAAACTTGATGATATTCTTTCGTCAAAATAGATTCACATTCTTAATGAATAATAGGGGAGGTGTAGTGTGTGACTCACCTCTCCACACGTGTATTCATCTAGTATTTAAGTATTAGCCTTAAGTAATTAGAGAAAATAAACTATACTCGAGTTGACAACACACGTCTTTCAATCACTCCCGGGTCCCAACATTGCAGTTCGCATAAAAATATACAACCGAACAATCATGGCAATGGCATTAAATTTTTAAAAGACATTCATTTAAATATTGGTAAATTAGGAAAAAATTACAAACTGACTGCTATCAATCCTTTTGGGTATGCAAGATAACCATTTACCATCTACATACATCCATAATAAATCGTCAAACCAGTTTTGTTTCAAAGGCTACGATGCTGTATAGTAAAAATAATAATATAAAAGATGGAAGTAATATTAAATAACTCGTTAATTGAATAATCAATTACGACAGCAACATGTTATATTTATGCACGTAAAATCGATTTGCATAGCCAATTCATAACACTATTTCAAACTTAAATTTCAACAATCATATATAGAAGCGGTTCCAACACACATCCCAGAGGCACGCCAATTTTCTCAGCAATTATTCAACTAAAGCGATCTCTTAGCAGAATCTTTAAATAAATTTTACGTTGCGCATAAACCAATCAATATTGAAATTACTTTTCACTTAGGGATGTCACAGCAGCTCGTAAAGAAGCCGTTGCAAGGCCCATGAATACTAAGTGAGGTCTTTGTATGGGTCGCGGCGGTCGCGTTTCCTACAGGATAGACTTGTATGTATGAGTGTGTATGATGTGTGGCATCTGTGAGAAAGTTTGCTAGCTTATGGCTCGGTTACAATCATATATTGACGTGGTAAACAGACATACTATGCGTACGTCGTGTGCATTATAAATACACTCTAAACAGGAAATATTTGTCGTTGTTCGTCAAAGTAATAAAATCAGAAGCTTTACATAATACAGTAAGAAACATGAAATATTGACTAAGGGAACAAAATGTACTTCAGAGTATTTAAGCAACTTATGTGTGTGCGCATTTCACGTACTTATTTTAAACTTTGATTTTGAATGTGTTAAATTTATTTATCAATAAGAGCTTTTTTAAAAATAACATTCGCGATTTCAACCTCAAGTGTATCTTAACTCTCTCTTCTTCTAAATTTATAAAATATTTGTGTAAATAATATTAGGCTTTGATTTCCTCTATCCTTCTTCCATAAATATTGTGTTCTCTTAATATGTTGTTCGTGTTTGTTTTAGGTTCCTAATGAAGATCTCAGAAACAATTAGCTCAAATCATCGCGCAGTCTCCTTTTGTAGACGTGTCTCTCTAAACACTTGACATTGGCGGAATTAAATTGCGTTGTTTTTTAAACGCGGGATTGAGACGCTTATTAAAAAAGTATGTATTAAAAACAATAATTTGTTTTTCCTTGAAAATTTGTAAGCTAGGGTTTCAGACAAACATTTTGGCCGCAAATCGGTGCGGTCCTTTTGCGCGCAAATTCTGCACGATTGTCGCACATGCATGGATAATTGCTAACTTTGTTGTTTAATGCAGTATTGTTATGCGTTTTTCTCACCATGGGTGGCGCTGTATGTTTTGAGTATCAAATTTTAACCTTACAACAAAACGCTTAAAACCTTTTTACGCCCATGTAATCCCACTACTGAGGAGAATCTTTCCCAAATAAGTGTAAAATAAATTATCAGGCAATTTATATACCTACTTTTGTACAATCAAAACGTTGAGGCACGTGTAAATTTATAGTTTCATTAAATTTTATGACTTTTAAATATTTTTATAAATACATAAATTGTGTTATGTACATACATTACATACATACATTGAATGTAGGCAGACATGCGACACTCTATCAGGATTTTAAATCTAAACCCGTTAATTACATTAAAAAAAACAGTTAATATACGAAATTTAGAACTACACAAATAGTTCCTACTCTTGTTCAATAATCCATTACAGAAAACAAACGGACAGACGGTACGAAATCGGAGCTTTGTTTCAACGCAGTTTAGCGGCGACCAAGATTTGTGGCCGAAGCCGTGATAGGGACGTGAAGCATCGACTCGATAGCATGAGGAATTAGAGTCGATAAAACGACAGCTCTCACTTGAGTTATATGAAGTCGATAGTATGGGGCGCTGCTTTCTAGATGTGTGTTGTTTGATATAAAGTTGTAAGATAGGCTCTTTGTTTTAGTTTTGTAATGATTACTTACTTCGATAACTGCGTGACACGGAAGTCAATCAAAGCGGTAAGTTAGGATTGCCATCGTACATTATGCTTACGTTGCAAATGATAATAATTTTGTTAGATATTTATTTGTTTGTAAATAGATATAGAAGATAGATAGATATGTATATGAAATTGAGAAGTGTACCTATCACTTCAGACGTATTTTTTCACAAGTTCAAATACTAGTTTCTTAAATAGCAGAACACATTTTGTACTCTAATATATTCAAATATTATTTTACATTCTTTTGATAGTGCAAAAAAAAAATTACCTCAAATAAAAAATAAAATAGTTTGAAAAATTGGCTATTGATGTAATTCATTTAAATTATTATAGCAATATAGTATGGTCAAACAAATTGTGACTAAACACTCCTGTTTTATTGTGAAATGCCACTATGAAACTCCTGAAATGCAAAAAAAAGATTTTGGTAAAGAAGTCTGTTAACATTGAACATAAAAAATATTTATTTCCATTATTCCAACTAAGCTTTTAACGACCTTGAGGTCCCGGGTTCAATTCCCGCTCGGGGCAATATAGAAAACGAACTTTTTTTTGTCTCAAGCCTGGGTGTTGTATAACCTTCGTTGTTTTTGATTTCTGTAAAACAAGCGTTTTAGCTAATTACCACAGAATCAGAGCAATGTATGTGATGTTTTCAGATATTTACTTACATATTTTATTTATTTATTTTATCGATATTGACGGTCCCATCTCTGTCGTTTTTGCGAACGCCTCAAAGGCCGTTTTATGGTTGCACATGCGCGCCAGATGCAGCGCTCAACAAAAACTGCACCATTTCTTCTTTGCTGCCGTGCTTTTGTCCAAAATCGTACAAAAATACTTTTTGGGCATTGTAGGTAGGTAAGTCTAGAAACTTCTTCAAATACTTATGGCTTAGACTAGGCAAACACATTTTTTAAAGCATATTTTTCTATATTACGCTTTTTAATAAAGCCTAGGCTATTATCAAAATCTGGTCTATGTTTATATGCGTTTCATTTCTTCATTTTATTTGTAATTATATTTCTTCTTCTCCAGTTGTGGACAGTGCTCCATTTATAGTGATAAATCGAATACCTACTCAAATAGCTACGTTTGTCAATTTTTGGCTTTAAGTTCAAGTCAAGTAATTCGATTGTGAACACTAAGATAGGATAAGTGCAGAACCAATTTATAAGAAACACAAAATTCAGGGCAAAAAAAGTTAAGGGATAATAATGAGCTTAATAATAATGGTTTCCTAAGATTCTGTGAATTCTCATAATTACATTCTCAAAAAAAAACGTAAAATAGTTATAACTATATTATTCAAAATGAAGTAAGATATTTTTATACATATATCCATACTA
The DNA here is from genome assembly GCA_037074685.1 of Glyphodes pyloalis. Classification (NCBI taxonomy): domain Eukaryota; kingdom Metazoa; phylum Arthropoda; class Insecta; order Lepidoptera; family Crambidae; genus Glyphodes; species Glyphodes pyloalis. The sequence goes on along the minus strand of JAYKKO010000010.1, from coordinate 16,139,304 downwards.
ATATTATAAATGCGAAAGTAACTCTGTCTGTCTGTCTGTCAGTCTGTCTGTCTGTCTGTTACTCTGTCACGCCTAAACGGCTGAACGGATTTTGATGAAATTTGGTATAGGTATACGTTAAATTTCAAGAACGGACATAGCCTACTTTTTATTAGAAAATAAAGGGGGGGGGGGGGTCGGGATAATACCACCTTTGAAAGTTTATATGGAAAAATGTTTATTTTTGAAGTTAGAGATATGAAATTTGGCACAAATATAGCTCAAAACTTGGATTAAAATATAGACTTCTTTTATTTCAAATATTAGGGAAGAAAGGGGTAAAATCGACCATGAAAGGATGTAGTCCACGCGAATGAAGTCGCCCTATAAACAGTGCTAGTACTTGATATAAAAGGGCGGTAAAAAAATCCAAAAAGTTTTGTAAAATGTACACATGTTTTTGACTGTACAAAAAATTGTACATAAAATATAGTGTACATTCCTTTGCATGCATTGGGAAATACCCGAACCCAAACATTCATCATCATCAACCTTATAATTTGATCCCGAGTTTTATTGTCTTAAGAACCGTCAATACGATAATCGTTTATTGTCTCAAGGGCTTGGGCCCACCAAAGCGGATTAGAAGGAATTGGTGGCCATTGTCTCGGGTTCGATTCCACCTCAAATGGACGAAGATTACATGCTGGAGTTAATTGAGATGACGCTGACAGTGTGAGCTTTTGTTTTTTGGGTGTCATTATAATTTAGCGAAGAGTGTTTTGGGGTAATACGAAGTAAAAATCGTATAAAAACAAAAAAATATATTATTATGGAATTTACTGCACAAATAAGTTACTAGAATTGGTTACTAACTTAGGATAACATAAAATTAACTATCACTAACTTACTAAATATTTAAATTGAAAAAAAGTAATAAAAGTAAAATAAGTATTAAACACAGATGGTTCCTGTGGTAAGGTATCGAAAATACTTGCAGCATTACCTTGCTGGATGGCGTAGTTGATTAGTATTTTTAAAAGAACTACAAAATATTTGTTTAAAAGCTAATAGTGCCATTTCTCATGTCACACACTTAAGCGTGTGCTTCACTGAATACCTTCTACAGGCTAACGGAAACAGAATACTATAAGACGTTAACTAATAAAAGTTAAAGCTTACTCAGTTTACGAGCGAGACCACAGGTTCAATCCCCGGCTAAGCGTTACTGATCGCGCACCTTCTCAGTATTAAACCTAATAATCCAGGTTTAAGTTGGCCAATAATTGCAAATTATACGAGTTATGAGAATTTTAATGCTTCTAAATGTGTCGTTAGTACTGTTTAGTAGGAGAAGTAGTTTAAGCGTTTGGTCGTAGTTTACGTACGTTTTAAAAGGTTTATCGCTTATCTTAGAGGCGATTATTGTTTATAAAGCGTACGTTTAATGTGACAATTGACAAACTAACTGTGTGTCTTAGTGAAAAATTAGTAATAAGTGTAGCTTTCATTTGTAAAAAAAAAACTACTGAGTTTCTTGCCGGTATCTTCTCTTAGTTATAGGTTCCGAACCGGAGGTAGCTTCATTTGCTTTATATAGAGACTATTCATAAGTTTTACTAATGTAATCTATGTGAATAAAAAATATTGACTTTGACTTTGTGAAAAACCACTAAAAGCATTAGTATGCACTTTAAGTGTATACTTGCATCACTTTTTTTAAACCTCGATTTATCTAAAGGGAAGCTCGTAGAGTCATTCTGTTTTTGTCAATTTCGAACAAAATATACAAGACGATGTTTTTTTATAAATATTTCCTTATATTTGTTTCATAATTTCGAAACGAAATTTTATATCTATAGAGTTTAAAATAAGTAAATAATTATTAATGTAACGGACAACTAGCTTAAACAGCCTAGGCCGTTAACTCAAAATGTGTGAGATGTTGTCCAATATTATGATTAATTTATTTGTTCATAAACTAATTTGACTTTAAATTCTGTATATAATATATTTTGGAACAATTCAAGTCATGTTAATGATACAATCAGAAACCAAGAGAAATCTTTATACCAAATCCTTGGCAAGCATTGTCCCCTTCTTTTTATTTACAAACCACAGACAAAAAGAAAATTTAGGTTAACAACATTAAAATATATTACGACTAAAAATAAATGCATTAAATAAATTAACATGAAACAAATGACACGCAGAGTAAAGGCGACTTCGAACTTAAGCAAGAAACCACTATTCAGCTTACTCGATTTACTCAGACGAAGGTTTCAAATGACCGAGTTTTGCGTTATAATAGCATAAACAATATTAAGACAAGATTTCACATCTCGTTAAAATCAACACCAATACAACTCGGATAAGAAATTTTCAAAGTCATCCGAAAATTAGTGAGCAGACAAAACATTTCGGACGCTCGTATGAAACACAAAACTACCGTAATTCAGTTCAGCATGGCTTTTTGATTGCTTGGAGTTATTCCAAGAGATGGCGTTTACATTGTGCGGTACGATTACGATTTTAGTTTAATTTTTAAAGAAAAAAACATTCCAATTCAATTTGTTCTTCAATCAGTTAACGTGAAATTAGTTAAACAAATAATTTTTGTTTTTTTTTTGTAAATTATGTTATTAGCGGATATATGACAGGTCAAATATCTGTAATTATTTTATTGCATCGTAAATGATATTATTAGTAGTTATTATCAATTTTTAGATTTCATACTAAACTCGGAACAGAGCTCAGTTAAAAAAGAGGTCTTATAGTCTACGAGACTACCATAATGATACCATACTTTGAGATATGTGTTCAAGAGACAGTTATCAAATTTCAATTTAATTTAAACAAGTTTAAAATATTACCTACATAGGTAAATACTATTCTACAATCCTATATTGAAACTGTTCAAAAAAGTCACGTAATGATAAAATATCAATGCCATACATTTTGTCGTAACAATCAAAAAGTTCAAAAACGCACACTTGGGTATCCCTTGCTAGTTCCCTTATTTAAAAAAGCTTGGAAACCTTCGACCAAAGTTTGGAAGCCTGTGTTGCTTGAACTTGGAAACAAACTCGAATCCAAAAACTATTTTCTGTCTTTTTAACAAAAATAGACTTTCGTTTAAATCGATTTCGACGTTTATAAATAAATCTACTGGCCAATGCATGTGATGTTGTCTGACGTTATTATTTTATTAAATATTGCATCGTCTCTTGTAAAACCGCATTTCCTCAGCGTGGGAGTGTTTTCAAGCCGCCCGCCGTTTGACGCTGATTTCGGCGGCTGTTTTTGGGTCGTTCGCTTTAAACACATCGTCGCAAATGCAGTTGCTACTTACGACCGACACACTATCCGCGTCACATGTTGTATGCTACATTGTTGTTAAACTAGATGTGCTCCATTTAACATAGTACTTGGATGTCCAAGAAACGAACGTTCGTTTGATCGGGATCGTTCATAGAATTGTTTATTTAGTTCAAATTTTAACGTAAAGGCACCTTTATCTAAAGTAAAGTAAAGTAAAGTAGTGTTTTTTAGTTGATTGAAATTTAAAACTCATATTGCGGTGCCCTTACGGGGTCTATAATGATCTAACTATAAGCATAACATCTGTACTGTATCTACATTATAGCAGCAATAAAAGATTGAGTATTGAGTATTGAACTTTGTAATCCATACTAAAACCAACCTTATTTTTTCTTATGCGATTCATGTAATCAATATTAATTGTCAATGGATATGACTCTCACGTGACAGGATTCGTCTAATGTGACTATTTCATTATATTTGTAAAACTCAAGCTATTATATATTCGTCAAGTTTATTTTGGCAAATAAACACATTATTATTATTATAATAACTTGTAAGTTTTTTATTACAGAATACAGTATGCAGTACTAAATTTAATTTAATACTTATTTTAACTTAAGACATTTAATTTTTGATTCATTGTCAATCTTGAGCGAATAAAACCACAACTTCGAAGGCATTTCAATATTCTGCTACCATAATATATTCGAAACAAGAAACGTTCCACTCAAAAGCCATTTTACATTGTCATGTTTTAAAATGAAAATTAACATCAACAATCATACGATCTTAATTCCGTTGACGGATCAGACGAAGCTCAAACAATCAACGTTATTATATCAGACCTTGTCCCAAAAACCAAACCTTCAAACTCACCTCAACTTTTCAACAACAGAATAAAACTCGATGGAAATGACAAAGAAACGACTGTTAAAGACCTCAAAAGACACTCAAAATGTGAAATGGCGGTTGAAATTGATTGATGCCGCAATAAATACACAGGAATAAGCCATGTCCTTACGTACCCTTCCAAGCGTCGTTTTTCACTAAAACCGCGTGATTTGTCTCTCGTCCGTTTATGTGCGCGTCAACGAGTGTTCATAACTTACATTATTATTGGAGTTATAAATAATACGCACTTTAGTGCAGGCCAATTTGAGCAGGTTTTCAAGGAGATAAATTTTGAACTCATCCCATTAGAAGCTGAAGAAAATTAAGATTTGCTGATTCAAGAAGTGTTTCAACTGCATGAATGTGATAAAAATAATTCAAGTCAACGTGAAGAGCAAAATCGTTAAAAACTCAGAATCAGAATATGAAAATTAGAATAATGGTAACGACAAAGACAATTCACATAGTGATACCAAATTTTTTTACAATTTCCATTTGCATTTTGAATTTGTTCCAGAACTTAAAATAATTATTTCTGAAATAAATTTATCTATTCTGCAGCTGTTGCCTGCTACTTCGCCTCTGTCATTTTTATCTAAAAGTAACCTATATGTTAATCTAGTATGTCATCTCTTTTCATGTCAAATTTCACCTATATCTGTTCAGCTTTCCGTGAAAGACACAACAAAAACACATCCAGACATAAATTTGTACCAGCTTTCGCGATTATAACATTAGTAAGTTTACTTATTGTTAATATGACCATACTAATGTTTAGTTTGATTTACGCCAGCAAACTTGTTACTAGAAATATATTTATAAGTTTAAGAGGACCTAACAATGACCTATGTGATAATGTAAAACAACAAAACGTGGGACAAGTAGACAAGAAACCTATTAAAACGCTGAAAGAAGATACTCAAACACAGATAGCAACAAATTTGATGAACATTAAAAAAATACTCGGCGGATGCAAACAATAGCATACCTAGAGTGCACGTGACGCACGATTTCGCAGGAAACACGATCGTTTAAATTATTTTAGAATCCCACACGAATCCGGATTAGAGAAGACAGTACGTACAGTGTACAGAAACTATTTTATAACTTTTTATAACAATGAAAAACTAAAAGTAGCAAGACTCTCCAGAATTGGATTTGAAAATTAAAATTACTTTTTTTATGCCCGGTTTCCATATTTGAAAACGATCCGTTGAAGTTACAGATAGTAATAAATTATACGGGGCGTAAGCTAAAAATGAACGATGGACTACTGATGGCTGCTGATATGGAAAGTAAATTTGAAATAAGAATCGTATAAAAACGGATAGTCCTTTTTGACACATTAGGAATCTTAAAATATTGGAACAGGGCATTAGTTATTCATTATAACAAGTCTTCTCAATTATAAAATGTGTGTTTATTCTTAAATTGAAACACTGTCAGTGTATTGTGTCGGAGTGGCTTCAATAACATTTTGTTGAGCGAGAATGTGAGTGTGGATGAAGACTTGCTCCCGCGAACAGACGAAGACAAGCTAGATCAGTCCGCTCGAACCAGTAGTTGCTGAGATTTGCGCGTGAAAACAAACAAACAAACAAACTTTTCAGCTTTATAATATTAGTATAGATTTCATACAGGTATTTTCTTAAAATTAATACCGAACTAGTTGTAGAGTCAGTGTGTAATTAGTTTGAATGCCATACAATAGTGTTGTATGTAACATACTTGAAAAAGAAATATTTGTCTAATTACACCGCGCAGTCAAATTTTTGACGTGTCTAAACACTTGACATTAGCGCGACTGCGTTGTTTTTAAACGCGGGATAGAGTCCATTAAAAAAAAAAGAGAAATATTTGACTTGATACAATTCTGATCTTATATTACGTTCAGAGAAAGCGTCGAATTCGAGCGCGAATTCTTCGTTCATCTCCTCATTTATACCAATCCCACCAATTTACGCATAAATAAAAAGCCTACAAATAATGCCCACATAATTGAATCTGACGTCAAATCAGGAAGCGTACAGTTTATCCACTTACGAAGTGCCTCTTGGCACTTAATATGCACGGAGGTTGATTAGGTCCCTTAAACTAGCGAGGTACGGAAGACGCAAGAATGATCTGAATCTATAATGAACCTCAACGGTTTTAGTTACATCTTTGTGGATAAATAAGTTGTGGGTAATAATATTGGAGATTAGCCTATGCGTGTGTGTCTGATAACCGCTTATGTATGAAGAGTACAGGGAGAAAACAAGCTATTTCATATCAAAACTCGAGAATTAGAATATGACACCAAAAGTTACATTAACTCCTGTATTTTCATCGTTTATTTGTTTTTTAAACTCTTGTGTGTATTATCAAATGCGCGTTTCTTAAATTTTTTTAATTTGCTTTGTTTTCCTGTTTTCAACTACCCTTGTTTTCCCCTGTACACTTCATATGCGATTTCAAGGATAAGTTACGCCAATTTAACTTTATCCTACGGTAGGTAACGACCGATTTGACAGCTACTCATATCCCATCCATTTGGTGCAATTTGTCAACCTATAACTCGTTGGTTACAGTTAAAGCGAAGATGGTGCAATTCACCCTTAGTTTTGATATTGTCGAAACAGTTTCGTCCGTGAGTTTTGACTTTTTGAAACTAACGAAATGAAAAGGTTCTTAAAGCAGTAGCTACTTTTTAATAATCATAAATAGTGAATAAATCAAAGTAGACGTAAAACATTTAAATACCATAGTCATACAGAAATCTAATTTAAAAAGGAACGAAAATACAAAATCCGGAACTGTTGCTCCAAAAAAGAAATAGAGCTAATAATGATATTCTGAAACAACTTATTCTTGTGTCGCGACAGAAAATCATACCGCAGGAAATGCTATTTCCACCAGCGTACTACCGAACACGATGTGACGTTTGTCACTTGATATCCAACACTGCTCCCCTGTCACAGCGCAGATACTAATCATTATTGACACTTCAGTAAAACTCAAAATTGCGTGACGCAAGTTTTGACATCTGTAAGTGTATTTTTGAGATCGCAGTATCGCTTTTAGAACCGACATGGATACTTGATGCCTTGTTTCACGGTTTTTTATGGTGCACATTTTGAAAATGTTTTAAGAGTTTTTAATGAGCGATGGAGAATGAGGGTGGAAAAAATGAGCGAAGCACATTTCTTAAGCAGATGTCAGATTTTGCCCCTTAGATGCTAAAAATAAATATATTTGGCGAAGTTATAATTATTTGTGGAAGCATTTATAAATGAAGCAAATATTTATGATAGCAAGTAGGCTGTTTTTAGAGTTTCTTTGGTTAAAACATCTACCTTCAATAGTCCACATTAAATCACCAGGGCTCTTCGTGTTACAAGCACTCAAAAATTGGAAACATCAAAAGGCAAGTAGGAAGTTATTATACCGCAGAGATTTGTCGCCGAAGATGAAAAGATTATTTTTAATCCTAGCCTAGACGCGGGAATATAAAAAATAGAAGATGGCGCCGCGTATCCGCTTCCACCGGATTTCGGCGCGCGCGCATTTTCATCATCGCATTGGAAGTAGTGTACACACAGCGATATCGACCAAAAACATTTACCAATCAATTTTTCGTAAGTAGATATGCAATATCAATCATATCCGTCAATGCGAACATTTAAATAAATTTAATATGCTGAAATGTGTATTTTACAGTTGGGCACTGACTCAGGCTACTCTCGTAAAAGCTGAAGTTTAGAAAGAATATACTGAGTAAACAAATATTGCAAGTAGCGGTATTGTAACTAGCTTGAGGACTGATCTGCTTCAACTGACCTCCCAAAATTATTTCTTAAGAGTACCCTAAATTTCGTTTTTTTTTATGAGTGAAAATGTATACCTACTAAATTGATTCTTCACTCATCAGGTAAAACTATATGATTTGATTCAAAGTGATCGTCACTCAGTTATAAATTAGCAACAGATCTACTGAATTTCTTACCAACGTCTTTTAGATAGATATAGGTTCCGAACCACCACAAAGGTTACCGATCTCTACTACTGTAGACTCACTTTATTCAATGACGGTTGAAAAGCGTTAAATTTTACTTACTCAATAAACATTTGATTAATTGGTTGGTTGTTTAAATAGTAGAATACCGAAATGAGACGCAAACAAATGGGTTTAAACGATTTTTGTTTGTACACTTCTGAAATAAATTAGGTAATATCTTGTCTATAACACTTCCAAAAAGCTACGTTATTATTTACCGGATTAATAATTCATGCAATTTAGTAATACAATAGTTTAAACATGATAATAAAGATGAAAGTCAACGAATATGAAAAGATAAAATGGTAATGAATATTATTAAAATTTAACCAACTAAATACTTGTTTCCGAAGATACAAATATTCTATTCGTGTTGACAGGAAATTCGCGATGTTTCCTGATCTGTCGACACAGTAACCCGATATTTTGTTTCCGCTATTCCTCGGTGAGACTTTGCAATGGAATTCGACATTCCTCGAACATAGTATGAAGCAACATTTCTGAAGATTCAATTTACTTGATGTTAGTCACTTCTGAAAGCAGTATTCTAAGGTTATTAAAATGCAATAAATAATTTTGATTAAGAGGAAGAGAGAAAAATAGAGTAACAAGCGGCTTGTCCGCATGGACAACTTACTTCAGACCATTGTCACTTGAATGTACTTAAACTTCTTTAAAAAGATTCAACTCGGTTAAAGAATTACAAAGTTATACTTATACGAACATACGAATAGTCTGATTGAGAAACTACCTTTTTAACTCGGTTTAAAGGACTTTAATTTCATCTAAAAGTATTTGGAAATATCTTTTACCTACATGTTTATGTAAACATATGAAACAAAAAAAATAGCGCTTAACGGAGCATACCCAGACTGAAAAATAATAGTAGCTTAAGTCAAATTAAATTTAAACAACATAAAATAATTATTTGCTCTGCTAACGAAAATACGTGCACGATTTGCGCAAAAAAAAACACCAAAAGTAAAATCCGACTCCATGTGAGAGCATATTTCAAAATATGCCATGTCAGAGGATGTCCTAATTGGCAATGAATGAAAATATCATCGGAATGTGAAACATATTGCAAGAACGTACGCGGCTGCATATCTGCTAATAGTCGCCCAAAATGGCATTTACATGACTGCATTAGGATTCCGTTGTTACAAAATTGTACGTTACGTTAATTCAGATAAACTCAATGTGTATAAAAATTATATTATAAAGAAAGACATTCTCACAGACAGTTACGGTTTAAGATATTTATTTACTCAAAATAATTTACAATTCATTTGTTTGAGAAATACAAGAATATTTGTTAGTATCGTTGGTGCCGGAACGGCTCCGCGGCGTATGTTAGTTGATAATTAAGTGGTTTTTTTTTTCAGTTTATGAATATAAATAATCACCGCTTCTTTTAGCCGCAGCGTGATGTTATTGTTAAAGCCTTTCTCGGTAAAGGATTGTCCAACACAATAATATTTGTTAAATTCAAATTAGTAGTTCCTGTGATTAGCACGTTCATACAAATAAACTCCTCAGTCTTAAATATTAGAATAGATAATAAAATTATATCGTTTAGTTTAAAAATATGTTTTCGCATCGTAAAATAGGTATATTAATGATGAAATTGTAACTGGCACAAATTTTTATGTTTTACTAGCTGTCCCGGCGAACTTCGTAACGCCTATTTTCTTTTATTTCTGACCTTTTAAACCTTCTTTGGATCTCCATATTTATTTCAAAACCAACATTAGCCCAATCGGTCTAGCCGTTTTCGAGTTTTAGCGAGACTAACGAAATGCGATTCATTTTTATATATAAGATATCATAATTTTAAAATACTTTTTTAAATTATATCGATTTTTAAAAACAGCATCCATAGCGATCTACAACTACGAGTGTTGTTATTTGACAAATAAGGATCATCAACATTTCTGTCATCACAAACATTATAAATTTTTTTATACTGAACCTCCACAAGCCAAAGCATATTTTTTCCTCTATTTCCATTTTTTGTCCGCGCGAGGGCGCGCGCATATTTATAGACCGACGCGTGCGCAGCTCGCGTTCAATTAGTTTGATTTGTGGGAAATCGATTTCACGGAAGCTGGCACAGTTGTAGTTTTCGAATTAATTTTTCTCAAGAACAGTGTCTATTTATTTTTGACTTATTGTTTCCCGGGACTTAGTTTGCGTTATTTTGGGATAAAAGTAGGTATTCTTGTTCAGATACCACATCCATACTGATATTATAAATGCGAAAGTAACTCTGTCTGTCTGTCTGTCTGTCTGTTACTCTTTCACGCCTATACGGCTGAACGGATTTCGATGAAATTTGGTATAGGTATACGTTAAATCTCAAGAACGGACATAGGCTACTTTTTATTAGAAAATAAGGGGGGATGGGGGTAAGAAAACCTTTAAAAGTTTATATGAAAAAAATTTTATTTTTGAAGTCAGAGATATGAAATTTGGCACAAATATAGCTCGAAACTTGGATTAAAATATAGACTACTTTTTGTTTCAAATATTAGGGGGGAAAAGGGTAAAACCGACCATGAAAGGATGTAGTCCACGCGAACGAAGTCGCGGGCACAGCTAGTATAAAATAAATACTTTTAATAGGTATTAAATTATTTAGCTACGGAGTACATAACATACGTTTAAACATGCACGTTTTTAATATTACTCGTAGTAGGATACAATAGATTGAGATAATAATTATATTATGTGTAAGTATGTGTATATATAATTTTGCATGCTGAGATAACCTATTATCATAAATGCTATGCAAAAATTTGTAAAATGTAAGTTTAAATTTGATTTGTACTGCAGCTTGTGTTGGTAATCTAATAAATAAAAAGTTATTATCTAATTACTTGCAATATGCACCATAGTTATATAATTAACTAGTGGCGCGCGGTGGCTTTGCACGCGTACGATTCCTGTTTTTTTCCAAAATGTTCACTCCTTATGATCACAGTTTGATGTTATATAGCTATAGGCCTTTCCTCAATAAATATATTTTACAATTCGACCCAGTTGTTCTTGCGATTACCCCAATTGTACATTTCAGACCGCTAGGTCTAAACGCTTATGTTAAAGCATTTATTAAACTACTTAGGTACATACAATTAAAATAAGTTAACGGATCAAAGTCCTCTCGACACACTACACTGAGAGTATCTGGAATTGTTTTTGATTGAATTGACTTCAATAACATTTTGTTTTGCGAGAATGTGAGGGTCGAAAAAAATTTGCAAACTTTCCCGAACAGACGAAGACGAACGAGACCAGCCAGCTTGTAACAACGGTGGTGCAACCTAACCGAAACGTAGGCAGTAAGTAGTTCGTATTAACTACTAAATAAAAATGGTGTCGCGTTTTGTCCCGTTAACTTATTTGAAATGTTTAAAATGCAACGCGAAATCTTTAAGTTTACCTTCAAGCCAAATTCACACCAGAGTCCATAAACTGCATTTCACCTGAATTCGAAATAACTGGTGAGAGAAGAGACAAAAGCATGTCATACTACACATTTTGGACTTTGCACCACCCTTAATTCGTGCACATACGGTCTAATATCAAACTCTATTAACCTTAACTTGCTGTTGGTCGTACCACAAAACAAGCGCCACTTCCCGTCTAAGTCAAACAAGATCAATTTTAACGACTGGCGAATGAAAACTCGAAGACTGTAGCGTATACGTTACAGCATATTTGTTTCTACGCGGCTGCGTAAAAAAGTCGTAAAGCGTAAATACGTCAGCGCGGAAATTGAGCCGTCATGCCGTGATTTGTGTCATCCTAACAAATGAACTGCTCAGTATAGTATTAGTTAAATAAATAAATATAAAGAGAGAAAGAAAGAACAGTTTATTCAATGACATGAAACAGTATACAAAAACAGCAACTTAAAATAAAATAATGGCACTAAAAGGGCAAATACTCAGCATTTGTCGAGATATCGAAGTAACACCCCGACACTGGTCTTCCATATTGGACAACATCACCTACATTGCTCTGATTCTGTGGTAAGCAGATAAAGCACTTGTGTTACAGAAATCAGAACCAACGACGTTACCACAACACACAGGCCCGACTATAGAAAAGTTCGTTTCCCATATTGACCGAGGATCGAACCCGGGACCTCAAAGAAGGCGCGACGCCAAAGTCTGGTCCGCTCGCCTCTCGGCTACGGAGGTTGGCATATTAACCAATTTCATGTTTAACAGTAGGGCTAAGACCTCCATCATTGAAGTCTAGCTGCCATTACAACTATGAGTAATGGCTTAATGATCTTAATATCAATTAGTCGAACGATTTTATTATTTTTATAGTACTAAACGCCGTACTAGCGAACTTTAAATATTAGAAACAGAAAAAATGTATCTCCCCTTGCGATGCGGGAATCGAACCCACGACCTTCACGTATCGCGCGTGCTGCTCCTACCAACTGAGCTAACCGCAAGTTATCGTAGGCGATGAAATTTTTCTGCTGTATCAACCGTTAGCCTCCGGTAAGTGCCCTCTGCCGAATATGTTTAGAACTACATACTTATCGGACCGAATCGCAAGGAGAGTTAAAAATTTTCTGTTTCTAATAATCAATTAGTCGATAATATCGATAGTTGAAATCATAGCAATAAAATCGATACAATCTATATTGTTATACATCTCGAGAGTATTGTTTTACTGTATTAAAACTGTCAGTAAAATACCGGGTTTTATTTTATAATTAATTAAAGTTTTCTCGGTAGGAGTAGATTCTGAACTGGTTGTAGCCTCAATTTAGGTTCAATAATTTTGACGATACATAAGTGTTACTTGTAGCCTACATGAATAAACGACAGAATACAGCATATAGCATAATTTTGAACCCGAAAAAACGCAACCGTGGCCAACAGCTTGAAGAACAAATTGAAGAGCTATCCAAAAATACCATTGTAGAGTGACCATCTAATGAATAGCGCGTGTCTCCTCCGATATCCGGGAGGAAGTGACGTGACAAACGACTTCCACCTATTGGGTCGGGCGCGAGCTTGGGGGATACCGGAATTGGCGTGTTCTGTTGAAAGTTGTCTAAAATCGTCAATAGTAGTATTTCCTGGTCGAAAAGAAGACTGTAGAACAATATGGAAAGGTTAACATCAACGTTTGTATTAATTTATTCTTAAATTATGTATTTTAACAGAGGTAGGGTATAACGATTTATTGCTCGAACTGGAGCAGCCTGACTGGTGAAATACCTCCACCTTACAGGAGACCGCAACCAAATAATAATCACTTCTGTGTTGTTGTGTGCCTGCGTGTGAGTAAGGTTTCCAGAGCTCCTGGGGGGTGCTACATTTGTAGCAGGGGTCAACCCTTCAAGGTAAGGGCGACAAGTCCAGTAACAGATTTATTATGCTGTACTTGTCACCCTTAAGCTAGGACCTCATTACCACTTAACATCAGGTGGGATGAGGTCAATCTTGAAGTGCAATATAAAAAAATAAAATTTCGGTGTTTATCATGCTTTGGCATTTATTTTGTAGTTTATATTTTCACGGTCATACTCGTATCTCGATATCTACTAAGTTCTCTACCAGAAAGTTGTCAGAAAGAGATTGCTTTCCAGCGATTTCTTCTTTCTTCTATTTATTTATAGTTTTATACCATAAATTAAATATAATACTAGCATACATTTATCTGTGAAATAAATGAGTTCGATTTTACTTTAGCTCACTCAAAATTCGTATTCTAAATACGAAGCGGATCAATCCATAATATTTCAATGAAGTTTTGTAAGTGCCCAAGTTAATTTCTAGCGATAAGACCGCCTAAATTGTACTATAACCAATCTATAAAACCTATTTCTGTAAAGTTTTGTGCAATAAAGTATATGTATCTATCTATCTTAATTTCACACAATAGGATAAGCTTGATATTTATGGCTACAGTATAGATAGTATTGTTTAGAACAGCCACTCAAGATCAGGCTGTGTTCCCGTTTATCAATATTGTTTATTGGCACCTCGTAGCGTAAATCAGAATGGTTTATAGAAAGCATTTTGACAAACGTCTGAATCTATACTAATATTATGAAGCTAAGAAGTTAGTTTCATTGTTTGTTTTAAAGCGCTTTTCACAGGATCTATTGGTTTAAGTTGAAAATATCTTCATGTGTTGGATAGTCCATTTATCGAAGAAGGTTTTAGGCTAAATAACATCACACTGTGACCAGTAAGATATAATCAATGAAGAATGAAGAAAAAACGATGATAGTCCACTTGCGAAATTTACAAACAAGCAGTCTCGTCAGCTTTATAATTGGTATTAATTATCATATATTTATTACTCTATACGTAAATAATGATATGTCGAAATAACACTATGAATAATGAGAACAGAAAAATAACATAAAATGAATTAACGTTAATTTAATAAAAAATTAAATGAAAAAAGGAATAAAATTAGACCATTGGTGCTGAAACACCTGGTTTACTGCTACTTATTATATTAAGCCAATATCTACACTAATATTTTATTATGGAATCATTAGTTTGAAATATTAATTAAGTAACTATAGTTGAAAAATTCTTTATAATAACAAATTATAAAATAAATGCGCCAGACAACCATACCAATCACCTGGTCTCAAACTAAGGTTTCTCCTTGTACTATGAGTACCAGACGACGGATACTAACTGGGGGCGTCATTCCAGCACACCCACACCCAAGTCAATTTAGAAAAAGTTATTTTTCCAAATTGACCTGACCATCCGAATCGACCCTTCGCACTTTTGCCGCCTACCTTAGCCACTGCACTACCGATATCATCAAATTTTACCACGTAAAACCTTACAAGACTGGAGGATATATTTTTTTATATTAGACCACTGTTTATTGTAAAGGCAAACTTTTGTGCCCAAATATTGCGTGCTTGTCAAGCCAAATACAGTCTTATAATGAACTACAATACAATACTGCTTCCTATTGATGTAACAAAGCGGAGTTTATTGAGAATAACCCCTACAAATCCATGGATGAACATGAAACTCGATCTTGCATACTTATAGCAAGGACCATTGCACATCAATGCACCGTAATAATCAGACATAATAGCTCTCATACTGTTCAGTCGAATGTCATAATATACAATGCAATACACTTCTCCCATAGATATTTTATTTTGGCTTTTATTTCCAAAATTCTCCCTGTCGTTTGGCAAGGACTCAAGTGTACCGCAATTTATTTTTGGGAGAACTTTCATGGTATGTTATATAATCCATAAAAAAATATATATCCATAAATAGCTTAAGGGTTGATAATATAAAAAACCTTAAGGTTTTAACGTAATCATCTGTGTATTTGCTAAATACGGAACTACATAGAAATGTATTTTTTTTTTACCACGTAAGACTTTTTAAGGCTAAGGGATATATCATCGTATCTTGGATTCGAAATTTATCATTATATACCTACCTACTCAAACAATTTAAATTGATACCTAAATGAAGGGAGTTGGGGCCAAATATGTAATTGGATATTTTGTGGCGGTTATAATTTTGAACCGATTTCCAACACACATAGTTAAGAACTAATGCCGGGTTCCATTATTTTAAAAACGATCCGTTCTTATTACGGATAGTAATAAATTATACGAGTCGTAGGCTAAAAACGACCGACGCGACGGGCAACTGACGACAGCTGATGTGGAAAGTTAGAATTAACAACTCGTAGTCGGTTGGATAGTCATTTTTAACACTACTGATAATAAAATTGGAATATATTCACCTTTCAAGTAAAAAAAAAAATTAGTCCATTCGTTGGGGTACTACGATGCCATAGACAGACAGAAACAGACAGACAGACAGACACACACAGGTTTAATCATAGCACTCCGTTATTTTTGCATCGTAGGGATTAAGAACACATTGAAAAGGCGAAGTCTGCCTTCTGCAGGTCCAAAGGATTTTATTTACATAATATTTTTAACTCAGGAATACTTATCTGAAGAGACCGTGTAGTCTAGGCTATAAGATTTTATAATACTGTAGTTACTGTTTGTGTGGCAATTACTTATTTTATAGCGTATGGTTAAAACCTCGTAAAAATTATAGCTCAACTAGCTTTGAGCTCACGACTTTGCTCATGTGCCATTTGTTTATTCTCTTTATTGCGCATTGCCTGGAAATTATGAACCATTAAAAGATAAAACTGATAATTGGTATATTTTTTTAATTGGTTACGTACCTTCGAACAAATACTTCATAAGTGTACATTTATGACGAATCACGGTAGAGATAATTAAAATCAGGTTTTTTACTAAGTTCATCCCTTACCAAACCTTAAGAAACAGTAAAAAATTACTCATCAATTAATTGTAAGATACAGGGTTTTGCCAAGTAAGCTTACATAATATTAATAATATAATAAGAATCTCTCTCTCTTCAGTCGGTCCCTCACTGCTGAGGATCGTGACTCCTTTTGATTCCGTCAATCAGCTGTCTCCATTTGTCCCGTCCTGTAGCTTGGTGAAGTGCGTTGCTGACAGGTGTTTTTCACTCCTCTGCTATTTGGTCCGACCATCTCTTGGGATTTCGCCCTCGAGGTCAAGGGATAATAAGAATCCATACTAATATTATAATACTTATATAAAAATAATAAATTTTCAAATGTACATTTTATTTAATTACTAGATTTTTTATTTTATGATTTGTTAAAGAAGTTTATTTATTCTTTGTTAGTTTTGTAAGTTAATTCTACTTATTATTATATAACTAGCTGTGCCCGCGACTTCGTTTGCGTGGACCACATCCTTTCATGGTCGGTTTTACCCCTTTCGCCCCTAATATTCGAAACAAAAAGTAGTCTATATTTTAAACCAAGTTTCGAGCTATATTTGTGCCAAATTTCATACCTCTAACTTCAAAAATAAATATTTTTTCATATAAACTTTTAAAGATGGTATTACCCCCATCCCCCCCTTATTTTCTAATAAAAAGTAGCCTATGTCCGTTCTTGAGATTCAACGTATACCTATACCAATTTTCATCAAAATCCGCTCAGCCGTTTAGGCGTGAAAGAGTAACAGACGGACAGACAGACAGAGTTACTTTCGCATTTATAATATGAGTATGGATTAAAATTTCTGTGCCCTAACAGGGTTCATATTGAACACAAATATTTTTAACCATCTGTATTACTAGCTATATGATGCAATAAAAAAATGAAAAATAAATAAATACTCAAAAACGTGAAATATTATATCTTTGACGCTAATGATTAAGTCAGCTGCAACATAATGAGCAATCATTACTATCGCATCATAAACTAAATAAGGATTAATGTAGTCTAAAAAGGCTCAGCTGATTCAAGAATGCTGCATTCGTCAAAGATCAAATTTAGTTGCACTAGCAGGAAAACACGTGTTATTATTATAGCTTCAGTCATTCTTCCCGCGAAGTTCCAACGCGCGCCATATTTGCATCATGGCGGCAAAACAATCACTCGGTACCTAATCTTCCTTTCAAGCCAGTGTCAATAGGTCAATTAACTATTCATGAGGCATTATTTAGTACCTGTATGCATTTTCACCATGCATCAGCCCTTACTGAAATGGTCAATGAGAATTGATCCATGCAGAAATAATCTTAAGCCATCATTTCCGACATAGGTGCGTTGATAACATTGTTTTTCAGTCTCATGCACTAGGTGCAGTAACCGTATCTACCTACATCTGATATTCTCAGTAGAAACTACAATAAACTAAACATTATAAATAAGTACGTATTAAATATACATTAACCTAAATGATTAAATAAAATATATATTTTAAATATAAAAGTATATGTATTTACATTTACTGCATATTTTCGTTACTGGCTGTCCTGGCAAAGGCCAAGCCGCTTATTTTTTTTATTTTCTTAAATTTTAAATATTGGACACCATCACATACATTGCTCTGATTCTGTGGCAAGTAGCTAAAGCACTTGTGTTACAGTAATCAGAAACAACGAAGGTACCACAAGACCCAGACCCGAGTCAATATAGAAAAGTTCGTTTCCCATATTGACCCGACCGGGGATCGAACCCGGAACCTCAGAGACGGCGCGACGCCAAAGTCCGGCACGTTTGCCTCTCGGCTACGGAAGTCGTTTTTTACCTCTTTAAACTTCCTTAAATCACTATAATCATATCAAAATCAAAATCTTTAACCCAGTTGTACTCGAGTTTTAACGAGACAAGACGAGATTAAGAGAGGTTGGGCATATCGATTTATCGCTCGAACTGGAGCAGCCCGACTGGTGAAATACCAACACCTTACAGAAGACCACAGCCAAATAACAATCACTTCTGTGTTGTTGTGTTCCTGCGTGTGAGTAAGGTTTCCAGAGCTCCTGGGGGTGCTACATTAGTAGCAGGGGTAAAAGGGTGACAAGTCCAGTAACAGATTTATAATGCTGTACTTGTCACCCTTAAGCTAGGACCTCATTACCACTTAACATCAGGTGGGATGAGGTCAATCTTGAAGTGCAATATAAAAAAAAAAAAGACAACGAACAACGATTGATTTGATTACCTATATAGATAATGCAATAATTTACAAATTCATGACTACAATTTATGTATCAGCGACTTTAAATTTTCAAAATTCCGTTAGTCAGGGATCCTCGAGCAGCAGCGGACAGAGCGTTACAGAGCAGCTTACACAGTAAAAGACTTTAGCTTAGTAAGAAGTCAATATGACATAAATTTTAAGACTTTCGCGTTCCATTTTAAAACATTTAAAATAATTAAACGGGTCAAAACGCGACACCATTCAATATGAAGTCAATATGACGTCTAGGAATGTTCTAAGCTTAGGTTGTCCGAGGAGTAGACTTATATGTCCATCTTCCTTGAAATACGTATGTTTATATAATAGGTGTTTCAAGAGACAGTTAGCCACTAGTCCCCAGTTCAATGAGCTAAATTGAATGATTGCTCAAATACGCAGTTATCATGATAACTTGATGATCTAGTATGGTCCTCACCTCATTGTTTGATCCTAGATTTCTACTTCTAGTATTACTAGAGTTCTTTGGTGATATACTTTTAGTTTCTTCAGCCCCCTTTTTTATAAACTTTCGAAAGAAAAGTCTATGATTTGTATAAAAATTAAAATGTATGGTTTCCGAATTCAAATCAATACCGAGAAGCCAACTCATCAAAACGAAACAATTATATGTCAGATCGCGACGAATAGCAATTTTAAATTCGCATAATCGTAACCAACTGACTTCGAATGCAAAATAAGTAATTTAAATAAACAAAATTTTACTGTTTACTTTTTTACTGTTACCGCACCCATGGACGAACTATCTGGATGACCCAACGGTTGACTGGCAGAGAGCTCCTAGCATTAAGTCCACCTTTTGTGCTTTTTTGTGCAATAAAGATTTAAAAATTATTATTAGCGCAAATCACAAATCACGCATAAATTCGCAAGCTTTCGATTAATTGTTCCACAAATAAGTAATTAATGTGACGAAGGTATAGGGAAAGTGATATAATAATTTACAGAAAACAATCTTACTTCAAAAAGACATGGGTTGACCTTTTTTATTAAAGGCAAGAAGCATATGTGCTAGATAAGGCTACTCCTTAACGCTTTCCTACTTTTTTGTTTAAAGACTTACTAATAAGTCCCAATACATAAGATAAATTAAAAATAAGACATAGAAAACAATCAAGGAGACAATGCTTAAGAGCGATAAATTTGCAAACACTACTGAATTTTGGTAAATATTCTACGAAAAACAAAATCGCGGGCAAGAAGTAAGTAGTAAGATAAAATGGAAAAGTAAGTCAATAAGAAATCTCAATCCCAATAAGAAATCAATTTTAGACAGACAGGCGTTATAAAAAGAAGCTGTTTAAAAATAATATGAAATGGTTAGAAAAAACTAGTGTAAATCCATAACAGTTTGGTGTTATTTTGATCTAATGGAAATATAGGACATTTGTAAAGCTCGTATATTAACGGAATAGGTAGACATGTTAGATTACCTAACGACTTAACAGAAACCACCCATGACCTACGCGCAGTTAAGAAGACTCCCAAATATTTGTATTTACGTTTGTAGTGACTTTGTCTGTACCCAAAATAACTCCAGCACTACAAAGTAGCTCATCACCCCAAACTTGTCACGGTACATAACTGTATACAATAATCGTATGAGTGGTATAGCATACAATTTGACACGTACATAGGGTTGCCTAGTTTCAGCTATTAGGAACCATCAAGAAAGAACTTTGGAGATTCCGTTCCTACAGTTCGTTTATTAATCCTAATCCTAAATATATTCTTAGTGTATCCCGCTCCGGCATTAAGGAAATTCTGGCTATATTATCACTTTAAATAGGCAAACTAAGACATAGTCTGAGATAATTGCCAGCATTCTGGTCACCAGAAACCTCAGTAAGCCGAGCGGACAATTCTTGATACTAAATTCGAGGTTGTTAAACTGTTATTAGAGACACGGCTATATATTTTTATTCATCATCGTAGAATGACGTCCTTAAAATTGAGCGGAAATGCATCGACTATCATCTGAGGGAGGTGACGGTGTGGGACTCCCCGTCCTTATCAGGGCAGTAATACCCACTAAAACTTCCGATGGTTTCCGTGGGAACAGAAGACCTAACACAACATCACCGGCGGAATAACAACCCCGTCATCTCTCCCTGGAATGTCTTGGGGAACGAACGACGATAGCCGATCCACTTATAAATATGCCTTGCTCCAACTGATTCCCTATTTCTGCAAGTTACATTTAGCACCTACATCTACAGAAGACCGCAGCCAAATAACAATCACTTCGGTGTTGTTGCGTGTGAGTAAGGTTTCCAGAGTTCCCGGGGGCGCTACATTAGTAGCTGGGGTCAAGCCTTCAAGGTAAGGGCGACCAGCCCAATGACAGATTTATTATGCTGTACTTGTCGCCCTTAAGCTAGGACTAGGACTTCATTACCCCCCCGAACATCCAGGGGGGAGGAGACGGGGCCGCGTAAGCGGCCATTCGGCCTGGCGGTGCTGTGGTGGTAATGGTTTTACTGCTTCCCACAGCACCGCCGTTTAGGGCGATGAGGTCCACCGGGGAGTTTTAGTGGGTAGGCCTGCCCTTTTTAGGGCAGGAGAGTCCCACACACGCCGCCATCCCCCCTCGGGTGGCGGTACGGTGCATCACGTCATTACTCCCCGTAAAAAAAAAAAAGGACTTCATTACCACTTAACATCAGGTGGGATGCAGTCAATCTTGAAGTGAAATATATAAAAAAATCTAAATCTTCTAAGTCTAGTTCATACTATCCTACGCTTGAGGCAACCCTTCACATACACTTGTATGTTTCATTTGTATTCAGTAGTGTGCCGTGCTGCCTTAGAAGGCGCGGCCTCGATGCAAAGTGCATCGCGGATTAATGCGTTACTAATCAGTACCTCTCTGTTCTGAGCTGCTGATTGGAAAAATTGAGCTTCAAGGATTCTCGGGAATGGCAGATGCAAACATGATGTCATCTTAGTACTTGTAATCGCTTTATTTGCGGTGGATTAGTGTTATTGGTTTCAGAAGAATGAATCAAACCGAAGCATTTCGAAATAAGTTTAAGTAGCTTTTTGTTTATATTCTTGTTCTATTTTAATATATTATGATGATTAAATAGCGACATGACCGCGGCTTTTCACGTGTGTGATATCGGTATTTATATTATATTTTTTGACATATTTTGCCCTGAAAAACAAAAAAAAGCATTATCCAATTTGGTCCAATATTTTTGCATTTATGCTCAGCTCAACTCAACTCAAATATTTCTTGAATACAATGAAAAGTGATTCTACTTCCGGTTCGAAACCTATTTTTACCGAAAAGACACTGGTAAGAAACTCAGTAGATCAGTTACAGTAGCAATATCTAACTTATAGCTATGTGTAGCTCAGTCTGGACCAAGTCATATAGTTTTGTTTTGATGAGTGAAACCATTATGTACTCAAGTTTGTATTTACTTTTGAGAAGTAAGCTGGAGCAGACATGCACTGAACACGTTTACTTATAAACAGATTTTCAAAAAATCCCTTTATTTGTGAAAATGTTGAAAATGCAATCGTTTTCTTAATTTTATTTATTATTCAAAGCATGTCCTGCATGTAAGCAATAGCTTAAGTGCCTTTTAACTATGAAATTGCACGTCATACATTAAAGTCGACTATCCAAAAGTGGACTGTGGCATGAGTATTAGCTACTTTCGCTATCTATCGTTCCCAAACTGTCGTTGCCGATACTGCGAGAGATGCGATAAGAGAACTTGCAAACTATAAAAAAATAAACCGACTTTTCAAAAATCATTGTGTTATGGAGGGAAAGGAAAGAAAGGTAAAAGAAGAACATTGATAAGTCAAATTGAAAGATACGAAAAAGTACAAAAATACCATAAGACTCCTTAAAAAGTACGTGACTCATTGAAATTAACAAAATACGTAAAGTAATTTGCCCGCACACATCGCACCCTTCGTGGAAGAAGAATGTAAGTGAAAAATGACAACTTTTCAGGAGCGTAAAAAAACTGTCCTAAAAATTTATTAACATTATTAGAAATATGTAATATACAAGAAACGATAAGTAAAACTACCTGTAAGGGTCCTACGTCATTATATTTTAAAATAATGTAATGCGTATTATAAAAAAACCTGAAAATGAGCGATGCGTAATTATTCCTCGGTGCATATTAAACACTTGATGGAGTAATTATGAATACTGAATTGTTGACATGTTAAGAAAGTCTCACTGTTTGGTATTACTGCAGATAACTTTTTATTTGCGTTCTAATTTAGTCATGCATTCAATGTGTAAGTGTGGCTTACGTACGTTTTCGTCGAACTACCCGTTTGTGTAAAAAGGGTTACGTACATTTACCTTGTGAAACATTATCATACAATGGTGGTTATTTGGAATAATAACTTTACTGAAAATAAATAAATTTAAATTTGCATGTCAATTTTGTTTTTGGTTACCTTGGACATGAAGACGGGAGATTTCTCTTTGATTTGCAAGTTGAGAGCGAAGCAAAGCAAACACTGCCGTACCATCCTTTACTGGAACCATTTCGCCGCATTTTCAGGCCCCTATTTGAGAACCTCTGGATAAAACCAGAACGCTGAAATTTTCGTTATCCAATAAGCTATAGACACTTACTTGAAATCCAAAATTTCAAGTCTGTAGGTCATTTAGTTCCGAAGTTAAGGGACAGCAAAGTTTCGCATTTTCGACACACACTCACTCACTCATGATCATCAAAATAGAACTAGTACTTCCCATAAACTCAGAGAGCTGAAATTTGGTACAGAGTTAGGTTTTAATGGCCACATAAAGGGAAAACTATAAAAACTAGGATTATCGAGGTCTGGTGTCCCTGGTGACCCTGAGTAGAAAACACAAAAGCCCAACCAAACTATTAGCGATCGACATACTGCCTATAAAAAAAATATTTATCCAGGTAGGCCGCTTTATTTCATTGAGAAAGCAATAGTCAGAAAGGAAACAAAAAAGAAAAAAAGAGCTCTTGACTAGGCACTTTTACTTACTCAATAGCAAAAAGCCTACATCGGCATCTTTGCTATTTGCGTTTGAAGACAATTGCAACCCCTAGATAGGTACTTCTAGCCTCGATCCTGAAAGTCATCACTAACTCGAGGTGTATGTGAAAGATATTGTTTCACCCCATTCCGTTTTACATTTTTTCAGTTGTATGTAGTACATATCTACGCTTATACCGTGAATAAATATTGCCTGAATAGAGACTGGAAATTAGTCAAGCTACCTGTGTTATCTACGGACCCAACAACCCCTGATTACAGTACACTAAAATACTTTTTTTATTGGTAAATCCAGCACTCTTCCCAATTTCAAAATCTTAATTTTTCTCGCTAAAAATGTTCACAAGACGACAAGCCCGGTCTAATCTGCATTCGAGTTCCTCCACACCCAGCGCCTCAACAGTCACCCGATTCAAAGCGGCAGAAGCAGTACGTAAACAGTATCTTCGTCTAAATTGCAAAACGGGATGTCGTAGCCACAGAAAAGTGATGTCGCAGAAGCAACATCGAAAGCAACTGGTATGGCTCTCGAAGAGAGAACGGAGTGTTCCGTGTGAACAGAGTGAGGCTACTACTACTGCGCAACAGATCCTTATTGTGGAACCAGCGCGCGACTCCATACTGCGTTTTCCGAACGATGTCACTGACGAGGCGATGGTTTTCTAACCACACCCGCTGCATGAAGAGAAGAGAAATACTCAAATCCCAAGACATGGTAATATTACCACTTTATAGGTTAGTGACATCGAGAAACTTACTCATGCTATTAAGTCACTAGCAAATCCGAGTTTCAAGACTCATTATAACGTTGAACTACCTGAGTTTAGCGGAAATATATCTGATTGGCAATTATTTAAGCGCATCTTTGATGACACTAAAACTTATTTCCTAGCTGGTGAGAATTTAGCTAGGCTCCAAAACGGGAAAGGCTTAAGAAGCCGTCCTTTCCTTTTTATGTTCTCATGATCCTGAACTTGCCATGCATTTTCTGATTTCTCCTTGAGGTGGAGGCTGAAAAGCAAGCTAACTTCGGCTCGTGTGAAATTTTTAACATACCACTTCGGAGCGACAAGCCCAAGCCGTTACCGCAGTTGGCTACCTTTCCTGATCGCAGTAACATGCATTCATCACGTATCATTCATTCGCATCACATTGCTGAATCTCTGCGAATTTAAATGATGTTTTCCCTTCATCTTCTGTTACCTACACGCCTTTGCCATGTCTGTATGGTGCAGTTAAAAATCATAACATTAAAGCGTGCGCCTAATTCCTAGCACTTCAAGTTTCCAATCGCTTTCCAAAGTTCGCAAAAATAAAATATGTACGCGGTGTTAACGCAAAGGTAAACAAAATATATATATATATATATACTATATATATATAATTTGCATTTAATAAAGGCAAAGCCGTATGGCCTGGAAAACTGCAAGGCATTGCATCACAAAAATTTTCATCTTGGAGAAAATCCCTAATTTTCATCTTGTCTGATTGTAAATAATGTCATGCTGCTGGCATGCCATCGCTCATTTGCCATCGACATCTCATGTCATTATTGACAATAATAAAAAAGAAATCTCGTTTGTGAATAATGAAAAAGTTTTTACACCACCGTATGAGGTTTTATTATATAATCATACATATTTCGTCTCAAATGTATTATATTCTTGCGTGAGAGTTCCGTACTTTTAAAAGTCGCTCTAATCGTTCTTTATGGACCGTCGGCATCTTACTATCAAATTGCTTATCCAAAGTTTCCATGTTTGGATTTAACACGGCTACAGAGAAGAGATTTTTGGCTCTCTTCACTTGTCTCAATACAAGAGCAGTTCATTTGGATTTGGTTCGTAGTTTGACTGCAGATAGCGCAATCATATAGTCTCTGATCAGGTTTGTAGCTCATCGAGGGTACCCTGTAAAAATATTGCCCAACAACGGGATTGCATTTGTCGGTGCAAAAACGAAAGGTCCCGGGTTCGATTTCCAGTCAGATCAATTTGGAAAACCAACTTTTCTAAAATGACTTTGGTCTGGCTATGTAAAGATGACGCCCCCAGTTTGTATTCGGCATCTGGTACTCATAGCAAAAAGGGAAACCTTAGTTTGAGACCAGGTGATTGGTGTGGTTGCCTGGCGCATTCATTCATTCATATGCTAATGGTCTTTGAGTTTATTTGTGTTTGATTTCATTGTCAAATGAGATTATCTAATAAAATAAATCAATGTACCCCCGTATCTACAAAAAGAAGTGAAATCCCACCAAAAACATTCTGTAAAGAAATTGCCAAGTCTCGATGGAGCAGCTTGTTTATCTCTAAAAAGTAATGAAATCTAGACAAAGTCCTGCCAAGTCTAAGGTTTCTTACTGCGATTGCTTTATTATTATATTTAATGTTGTGTGACTTGGCCGTCGAAGGATAAACAAAATCAGGTGATCCATGACACCATTGTGCCAATCTGTCGCCAGAACCGTTACCCATTGACGATGGAAAATTGCTACTTGGAAAACATTGATTCAATAAATAATTCATAATTGACTTATTGTATTAATAATACCTTTGTATAGTGGAGCTTTAAACAAACAGTATATAAATATTTCCAGTACAGATGGACTTCTAATCATTGATAGAAGTCCGTCTGTACGTCTATTTTATATAAGATCGGTGGTGGATTTGAAGTTCTAAAAAACCGGTCAAGTGCGAGTAGGACTCGCGTGGAGAGGATTCCGTACGTTGGGCTCAT
Organism: Glyphodes pyloalis; assembly: GCA_037074685.1. Classification (NCBI taxonomy): domain Eukaryota; kingdom Metazoa; phylum Arthropoda; class Insecta; order Lepidoptera; family Crambidae; genus Glyphodes; species Glyphodes pyloalis. The sequence goes on along the minus strand of JAYKKO010000010.1, from coordinate 16,112,716 downwards.
AGGTCACAATAACTGCTTTCACTTGATTGTGAGAAACAAAGAAATATCTTGATTGTCTCTCTCTATCTTCCATCTTTCTCTTTTAAAAAAATACCAAATTCCTGGCCCTAATTCTTCGCCCCACAAACCCCCCTTCGTGGGGCAATCCGTAGTGGATGAAATAATGTGTAATCTGCTCATAAACTGATGTGTCAGACCTTTTGAAATTAAGCATCACATGGTACAGGCAGGTAACAATAAAAAAAACGTAAATTTAACAAAACAACCCTTTTTTTAATCCATGTACTTCTCATAGGTTTTCCTGTAATCTATAGGTAAAGAGCTATATTCCGCATTAATTTCAAAATTTTTAGCCTAGTAGTTTCGGAGATAAGGGGGGGGGGATGGTCAATTTTCGCCTATTTTCTTAAATAACTTAAAAACTATTTATTTCAAGATTATAAATGATACATATTTGCAATCCTTACAGCAAGATCTTTCATTTGATATGTCACACGATATGGTTAGCGAATTTTTTTTTAATGTTGTGATTTACCCTCCAAAAGTGACCCCCAAATTCATAATTTTTTATTTACGTTACACATGCACCTTTGGGTCTTTAACTTACATATGTGTTCCAAATTTCATCTCAATTGGTCCAGTGGTTTCAGAGTAATCGGCTGTGACAGACGGACGGACAGACAGACACGCGAATGATCCTAAAAGGGTTCCGTTTTTTCCTTTTGAGGTACGGAACCCTAAAAAAGAAGAGAGTAGAAGTTGTATTGTTAATGTTGAAGGCATGTGTTGCACAATCAATAACAACTTAAATTGAGACACTAGCGTTAAATTACCAATGAACTTGTACCTACTAACCTATCAAGAATGTTCAACGGCCAAGTCACACAACATTAACTATAATAATAAAGAAATCGCAGTAAGAAACCTTAGACTTGGCCGGACTTTGTCTAGATTTAATTACTTTTTAGAGATAAACAAGCTGCTCCATCGAGACTTGGCTATTTTTTTACAGAATGTTTTTGGTGGGATTGTTTTTACGCCATGAAGCTTATAAAAAATCCTCTAAGAACAAATAGCTTCTATTAATTATGACCTTTTTAAAACAAAATGCTAAACTATTTTTGTAATAACGAACAAATAATTTACAAACACTGTTGAGTAAAAATAAGTATCAACTGTTACATAACATAAAATCAACAAAAGTTTCGTGGAATAATTAGGCAACTACACTTGCACAAAGATACCTTCCTAAATCTGCATAGACAAATAACGTATCAATTGTTATAATAATATCATCTGAATTAAAAATTCGTGGAAAAATTAAGCATCTAGACTTGCACTACGATATCCACCAAACTGTATCCTAAAACAAGTCTGTATCTATCGTTATGTAAAAATATTTAATAAAGTCTTCGTTAAGATTTATGTGAGTATAAATAAGCTATTAGTCCTTGGGAACTTTAGTAAATAAAAAAGTGCAAATGTATTAATTTCCTTATTATGATGGAAATATCCATAATTGTATGTTGTAATATTATACATATTTGTGTTTAATTCCTTCGTTTTGAACATAAAAATTATGAAAAAAATTGACAAGACGTATTAGCTTCTTCTTCATTTTATAGTGCAATAAAAAAAAAATCACGCAAGTGGACTTGCGGCTTTGTTCCAGGGGGGGTGCGACATGCGCGCACTACCTACCTCGCGAGAATATGTTCAACCTACTCATATCAACTTGGCTAGCTTTCCTTTTTTGAAGTCGGTTAAAAATAAACTAGTATAGTTCACATCTGTAACGCAACTATGGGAAGAATCCACCGCCATACAATTTGCTATCAAAGTAACGAATGCGCGAAATCTCAAGTAGTACTTAAGGCGTTAATTTTACAACTTCGCCATTATCTGATCCCGCTGTTAGAGGCATTCCGATGTTTAGGTGGAACATATGGCACCATAGATGGAATGTTCAGATCCAGGGTTGGCACTACTCTCTTAAATACAGATGAATAGTAAATTGGGCTATCGTTATCTAATATATGATCTCGTTTTTGTACTTGGGGATCAGGTCACAGCGAACACACTACTTTCTCAATTATACTTCTTTAACTTTTATTTTCTAATTTTCGAAATCGCGCATTGAACTGAGGTTTTCAAATGTTTGGAAATGCGCAAAAACATACTACTTGTTCACAGATACTAATTTTTTTTTTGTGTGTTTTCGATTTTCAATTTAATCAATGTTACGACTTTCAACGTCACCAGCTTGCGTGAGGACCTAGACAGGGCCAGCTCTTACTATTTTTCCAAGCAGTTAGTTTCCACCGGAATACCAGCATTTGCCGCGCTAACTACCTTCTGTTTTATGTTGATTGCTTTGTATTGCGTAGCTATTATATATGTCTATATGTCTCTCTTACTCTTCCTTCTTTCTCTCAAAGTTTGAAATGTTGTCTGACTATTTTATCCTTCCTTAAAAGGTCATTAAATGTATTAAGATGGTGACCACCCCTAAACCACACTCGGCAAGCGTGCGCTAAAGTAACAAAGATGAGGTATTTCCGCCACTCCTGCGCACTTGGATCGCTCTGCGTTGACTCACTTGTAATTATTGATATTGCTGAACCCACTCCAGGATACGGTGGTAAATAAAAGAGTCGCGACTTAATGGAATTAACGGAGATGGATCCGAGAAAAAGAAAGTAGCACACATTTAATGCTGACTTTGATAAGTGCTCTTTAAACTTAGCTGGTTTGCATGTGATTCGCGGTAGATGGTGTTGGTGTTAAAAGTGAAGACAATCGTTGCCAATTTGAAATATATTTTATTACTTTGACTTTAGATAGGTACTTCTTCCACTGCCTCCAGGGTGTCTGCCTTGTTGGGTTTGAAAATTCAAGATCTGAACCCAGAAGTTGTGGGGATTACTTTCACTACAAAAGGTATCCCAGTTTGTACCAAAGGTAATACATCCCCTGATTGTGGGTAAGAATGATGAGTCTGTGTCTTAGAAGACACATCAAACTGATGATCTCGACTTCCTAAGTTGTGATGATTGAAAATGTTTTCCATTTATTTATTTGTTACCGTAATGTTACTACTAGTGTTTCGTTGGTTATTCTTCTTATTATGATTTTATTTACTTACGCACATTTTCACTATTATTGCACTTATGTCTAAACTCTTTGCATTACCCAAGAGTTGCCTGGTAGATAATTTTAGCATTACGTTCACCTGTAGTACTTTTATGTGCAGTATTTAGATTAATATTTTTTTCACATAATTTATTAGATCACTTGCACTTAGGTTTATTAGTTCAAATAATTCAGTTTGGCTTTCTTTGTAATAAAAGTATTCAGTTTCTTGCCCGTGTTTCGTCGGTATATGTAGGTCCCGAATCGAAGGTAGCTCCATTTGGTTTATTTTGACTATTTACAAATATTTATTGATATAACTTACATGAAAAATATATTTTGAACTAAGCTGAATTATATATCTACTTTTATCTAAAAATTCATTTTAGTACCCTATGGTGTTGCCGTAAGTGCTAAAGTGCATGCGTTGTATTGATGGTGACTAAACTTTATATTTTTATAAACTTAATTAAAAGCATTAACACTTTAATCTACACGCATCCTTTGATTGTGTACCATTATTTACACAATTTTTCAATTTAATTTCAGTTCTTTATCACCAATATACCTACATAAGTATTCAAAAACTATATTTGGTACATTTTATAAAGGTACGAGTAGTGTAACTTGTAAATCATATGTACACAACTATAGTTGTAAATAAGTGTAACATATAAAGTACAACTGGTAGGTAGTAAATACGTAGCGATAGATTTTACTATCTAGTGTCTGAGCTCCGTCTAGACATCTTATTACAGCTGTCACGGACAGACAGACGGACGATGTCCGCGGTCAACGCTAGGTCCTTGTTAGGAAATGACGTCATTGTACTTATTTGATAATAGTTAGAACTTTAGGTAGGTATAGAAATAATCGTCAGAAAGTATTTTAAAGAGTAGGTACAGCCTCTTGCCATAATTAATTTATTGTGCTATCCAACTAATCAATCAATCAATAGACGCTTGAAAACGTCTTTCAGTAAATATTAGAAACAGAAAATTTTTATCTCCCCTTGCGGTGCGTTTCTGCAACGAATGTACCACGGGCCGATAAGTATGTAGTTCTAAACATATTCGGCAGAGGGCACTTACCGGAAGGCTAACGGTTGATACAGCACAAAAATTTCATCGCCTACGATAACTTGCGGTTAGCTCAGTTGGTAAGAGCAGCACGCGCGATACGTGAAAGTCGTGAGTTCAATTCCCACACCGCAAGGGGAGATAAAAATTGTCTGTTTCTAATATTTAAAGTTCGCTAGTACCTACGGCGTATAGCACTATAAAAATAATAAAGTCTTTCAGTAAAGTTCATAGGTTCAGGTAGGTAAGACATTGGCGACGCGCCATCTCTGAGGTCCCGGGCTTAATCCCCAGTCGGGTCAATTTGGGAAACGAACTTTTCTATATTACCTCGGGTCTGGGTGTTGTGGTACCGTTGTTGTGTTTGATTTCTGTAACACAAGTGCTTTGGCTACTTACCACAGAATCAGAGCAATGTATGTGTGGTTGTCCAAATTTTATTTATTCATAAAATGACGAATCCGTGGTCTCCAAAGCTAGTTTCAAGGATTACCATCGGAATAAGATCTACTTTCCCACATCAGTGAGTCATCTGGCCTTCCAGCTTCCTGGCGAGACGTGCCCGAGACGCCGACGCGACGCTGCCTAACAAAACTACACTTAGTCATGTCGCACGTGGTGGGGTGTATCGGATCTGCTACACCTTTAAATAGAACATCGGATTAAATGTGTATCGAGGGTAGCTCGTGGTAAAGTTAAAATCGCATACTTTACTCTGATTCTATGGTAAGTAGCTAAATCAAGTGTGTATCACAACACGCAGACCCGACACAATAGAAATGTTAGTTTTTTAAATTAACCCGACCAGAAATCGAACCTGGGACCTCAGAGAAGATGTTAGATCATCAGACGGAGCCCGACCCGCTCGTCTCTCCGCCACGGAGAGGGTCAACCAACCAAAATATGAAATATGTTTCCTGTTCACATTCAATTAAGTATTGACAGGGCAAAATACTACTAAGTGTGAAACCGAGATGATAAGCAAATCAACACGTTTTGTACCAACTTAGAGAAATATTATTTACCTCACCACAGCTTGAGAGCTTGCACCGAGCCTAGAGACCGCATATTGCATAAAGAGCTAAGCCATTATTGACCGAAAATTACTCAAAAGACACACTAATATCGGTAAGCAAATTTACTTTCGTATAACTAATAGCTTTTGGTTTGCTGTCATATGCAGAACCATTAGCTAAACTCATAATACTCCATGCGAGAGACTTACTACGTGAAGACCGGTATGGCTATAATATAGACGTACATCATGTATAAATATTGGCTGACTTCTTAAGAAGTGTTCTTTTTTATATTACCTACACTTCAAGATTGACCTCATGCTACCTAATGTATGGTGGTAATGAGGTCCTAGCTTAAGGGCGACAAGTACAGCATAATAAACCTGTTACTGGACCTGTCGCCCTTACCTTGAACGCTTGACCCTTGCTTCTATACGTAGCACCCCTCAAGAGCTCTGGAAATCTTACGCAGGAACACAACAACACAGAAGTGACTGTTATTTGGCTGCGGTCTTCTGTAAGGTGGATTGATTTCACCAGTCGGGCTGCTCCAGTTCGAGCGATAACTCGCTATGCCCTACCTCTCTTTAAATGTTCTAAGATAGATAAATAAATATACTTTATTGCAGAATTATTATATATAATATCAGGCAACTATTTAGGCGGTCCTATTCCGAGAAAATAATCTCTTCCAGACACCGTAGAGCAAATATAGTAATATGTTTTTAGAAAAAAAAATAACATCACATACAATCGGTCCGATTGGGTGGGTAAATTCTGTAATCACGTAAATTTCTGTAATTCTTTGGTAAGTAGCTAAAGCACTTGTGTTACAGAAATAAGAACCAACGACGGCATTACAAGTAGAATAGTCACCCAGACAAAGCAATTTTTATTTCCTAACATTTAAATTTTTGTCTCAAGCAAACGACGCAATTTAAGCAAGATTTAATAATACTTACTTTTCCCATCTGACTAACACTTTTGGACTTTTTACCGCGCTTACGTCGAGGGCATAAGAACGAATACCCAACTGCAAGTATTTACAGTGATCTACGATTGACTGTTCGTATGCCCACTATCTCTCATACGGTCAACTCGGCTGCTTTAGTGCCGGGGAACAAACATTATCGACAGCAAAGCAAACATCGTAACAACAGGGTTATAGTGTTCGAGTGGTGTTCTCTTGCCTTCCGAGTGGACGGACAAATTATGTTCAATGACTTTCAAATACGGTTGACAGTTACTTGTGCTTTTAAATATTTTTACAACACTTTAATACGGTATTTTGTACCAAATAGTTGATGTTCTATTTCAGAGTTGGTGTTGCAAATAGCATAACATCATCGATGTAGTTTTACTACTACTAGTAGTAATAATAATATAATATAATCGTTTTAGGGCTTAGGCTTAAACCAAAATCCACTTATATGTTACAGCATTTCACTGTTCTAAACCGATACGATGACATTTATTACTAACTGTTGGTGTATTATATATACAAAATATATTCTAATATGGGCAATCAGCCCAATCGTCAGAAATAAAACAACAAGTCGATATATTACTGTTAGAAGTAATAACGTCATTAAGTAATTTTACAACAAAATTTTATAATAACATTTAAAATTAGTCGTATTGTGGGTTCTTACTGTCTTCTTCTTTTATTTTTTTTTAACTTTATTCTTTTTTTAACGGACATTTAAAAAGTGCTAGTCAACTAAAGCCCTTTAAAATACCTGTTAAAACAGTATTCCTTCAAAGATTTCCTATATAAATAACGATTTTTTATGTCACAATTTTAAGTACTTACAAACTGACTATGACTCGTTTTGGAGCATTTGAAAGCAAAATCTCAATATGGGCGTTGTAACATACAGTCTTCTTTAACGGTACTGATATCTTAACATTATTATGAATAGTGTCTATATCCCAATTCAGATATAACAAAACTGACATCAGCACACAGTCTATAATATCGACATTTGCTACAACAACAGCGCCAACAGCACGCTAATAGCCTTTCTCTTCTACAAGTCGGACTAAACGATTCACCGTGCCGATATAAATAAGTTCTCCATGTTTATTTCCATCTGTTTCCCTCATCGGTTCAAGGGCACCACTGTTTACGCGTCGACCCCTAACGTGTTCTGCTTGTTATTGGAAAGGTGAGGAGACCAATTTATCAGATCTGGCTAATGGTACTGCTGAGTATTCTCCGAACTTAGGCCTGTAGATTTACTTTTAAAACAACCGATTCAAATCGAACATACTAGGATCAATTCTTGATTAAATGGAACGTTTAAACATACGTATTCTTAGAGATTGCTTCTGAACCGTAGTAAAGTCTCTTTGCATTGTATTCAATGACGATTCAAAAAGTTTATAGGTAACCTACTTGAATAAAGAAACGTTGGATTAACGTGTTCAAGTTGAAATGGAAAGATCTGTTTCGAACTTCGGAACTAAGAATACCAAAATTCAAACATTGCTGCTGATTATATTACAAAGTCGAATCAAATTAATGCACCTAACGGCCGGAAATGACCTGGAAATTGCATCAATCATAACCATTCACTACTAGATGTACTAATGACTGTGACTATTACCTTCTGAGTTAATGATGTAGATTCAAAAATTCACATTGATTATACAAAATTTGATGACCTCCATATACGGAACTCGGCGTCACGCCATCTTTGAGGTCCTGTATCCGATTCCCGGTTGGGTAAACGATCTATTGTTTTTTGTATCGGGTCTGGGTGTTACGGTACCGTCGTGGTTTCTGATTTCTGTAACGCAGGTGCTTTAGGTACTTCCCACAGAATCAGACCAATGCATGCGACGTTATTCAATATTAATACCGTTTATTAAAAAAAATATTGTAAAATTAAACATTGTGTTGTGGTGTGACATCTTCTTATATATAAAAATGAATCGCTGTTCGTTAGTCTTGCTAAAACTCGAGAATTGCTAGACCGATTTGGATAATCTTGGTCTTGAAATAATTGTGGAGGTCCAGGGAAGGTTTAAAAGGTTAGAAATTAAAAAAGAATAGGCGTTACAAAGTTCGCCGGGACAGCTATCAGTAATATTTATGAATAGTTTATAAGGACGATATTGATTGCTAGTTAACCATCTTTAACTTTTAATAAATATAAGTATTACCTATCTAGGGTAATGAAACAAAATTTTAAGTTTTTATTCACGAAGTTTGTCAAACGTTGTCAAGCTTTTTTATAATAAAAATTACTCTTCCGTCTTGCATAAAGCAAAAATTCTACAGCCAATAGCCTGAGTCACTAATACCACAATTACCTCGAGTATTAAACAATCATAAACTTCAAGTTAAGTGCAAATTATGATCACTGTAAGTGTGTAATTGCAGTTTTAATTACCTCAAGAGCAATGTCTTGTAAAAACAATTTTCAGACTTAATCGTTTTACATCGCAGTAGAAATAGACTCGTTGATTATATTCATTAATTTATTCATCAAAAATTGGTCACCACATACGATTATTCTGACATATTATTTCCGACATACTGATCTCGAAGTTAGTCATTAAAACTTTTATGATATATTTTAAGCACAAAAACAAAAATTTCTGTACTGGTATCTTAAAAGATATACTATTATTCAATCAATCATTCATTAATGTTAGCTTATAATAATATTAAGAATATTAAAATTATAATTAATTACAATGGAAATAAAAAAACTATTAACAAAAACTAATTAAAAACACAAATTTTGCTAACCGAACCCGTTAGTCCCCGGCGCAAAGGTGCCCATCACACTGGCCGCATTACCACGCTGAATAGCAATGGCCAGCCTCTGCACCAGGTATGAACCAGAACGTGAGTCGCCTGAAGCATCACTCAATCTACGGCCTATTTCACGCACAAAGTCCCTCGCCTCCGACCCCCAACAGCCCATGGTCTCCACTGCCACGGGCACAAAGTAATAAAGAGGCTCTAAATAATAATAATACTATTATATTAAAAACGATTTTATCTAACCAATGTAGAGTAACTGATTTAATAATTTAGAAGTCTTTTGTCAAAACATCTTTTGATATTTTGTTGCACTATCAATTGTATCGTTTAAATATTCATCAAGTTTGTGGTATCCTTTTTTCATTATACATGATTTAATATGGACCTGAAATTTAGCCAGCATTCAAGGTAAATTGCGCTAAAGCACCTAAAATTTCATCTGATAAGTGTATGCAAGCCTTAACCAGCTTTAGTATCGCGATGTTACTTTTTTCCCCGTCTGTAGTTTTTGCCTGTCTGCATCTGCAGTAAGGTCATTCGTCTGCATTCGCCTGCAAAAAGTCTTCTACCATGACATAACCGAATTAAGTGCTAGACTCTTTTTTGTATCACAATCTCCGGATGTTGGCAGATTTTTATTTATCTTTTTGGCTTTATTAAGTTTATTGACTTTTGGTCGTTTTGCAAGTCATGAAGCTTTGCAGGATAGGATAGTTAGGTTGTGTAAATTATTTATAGATGATGTCTTTTTAAACTTTAATTGTCAAAAGAAAATTATATACTAAGCCAAAACTAGTTAACTGTTAAGAGACACAAAGTCTACAAGTTGTTTATGTTGGAGTTAAAATAAATGCAAATTTCACAATAATTTTGAACCGATTTTAAATACGGATTTTTATGTGTGTTCATTAATTATTTGAAAATTTCAGGACTGAACTGAAAAAAACTTACTTTGTTGGAAATTGGTTAACGTTAAAGGAAAGGGTTTGTGGTCAAACGTTTCAATTAGTTCAAAACAATTCTATCAAAATTGGTTGTGTGTTTTCATACATTAATTTAATATATATGTGCATTAAGTACTAAAAGATTTCTGCACTGATTCGGGAAGTCATTTGTTTGATGGTGGTTTCTTTTTAAATATTGATTCATGTCACTGATAAATATTTATGAAATAGGAGATAAAATTTACAAAATGTGTTTGATAATCAAATCTTCAAGATTTCAGAATCACAAGGAAACATCCATCCCAACGAATAACGAATCAAAAAAATTCAATTTTAATTCTTGAGAAATTTTCCCATTCTACCCGAATCTATTCCCCATAGGAAAAGATCTCGTCACACACATTACAAGAAAGCTGTTGTGAGACCAAACACGGATCGGGTAACGGCCGTCTTGCTTTACTATCACAACACCGTGTAACGAATTTACGTCGAGACCGTTTGTGGGCAGAATGGATACATTTTATTAGTCTCTAGCAGGAGCAGTGGACGCAAACTTTTGTCTTACGTTTAAAGTGTGTAACCTTGTAAAATTCCTAATGTCACGTGACTGCAAACGCCGAAGTGAACTGGTTAAATCACAGTGCAGTAAAACCTCAAACATATAAGTAGTCAAAACTGACAAAATGGCATGGTTTTGCAGCCTTATAAAAAAAGATTGCCATGTTTGTTTTAACATTAGCACTCTGACAGCAGTTTAACAACCAATTATTTTGATACACTGTTTTCGCATTTTTTTTTTATTATTTTATTGTTTAGACTCCGTTATAAATATAATTAAATGTGTAAATTTTTTTACGAAATTGTAAACTCATAATATATCTACTACATAATATTTATGAAGGAAAACAGTTTCTCATTACCAAACATCCCCCTTTCTCATAACTTAGAATGTTTGAGAGGATCTACAAAATAGGAAATGTATGTAATGTAATTAATGTATTCAAATTACTAAGCCGAGTCAATTTCAATAAATACAACATCATAATTTTAGCTGACCAACATTAGTTTTTATCAAAATAGCTCACCAAACAACCAAGCTGGCTATTTAATTTGTGTTTACCATATCTGCATTGATTGCTACACTTAGTATAAAACATGCAACTATAAAACCAGATGATGTCTCAATTAATGTCCAAAGCATTATATATTGATGACATTCATCATAAAAACTACCAAAAAACAGCACCATTTGAATCTGCACATAATTATCAGTTCCCACCGTTGGCTTGTTACGCCATTTTTTGTGCAACTTGACACGACGTATTTTGAGTTAAACAAATAAAACATAAGGGACTGCCATAAATCTGCAGGTCGAAATGTTGCGGACGACGGATGCTTGGAGTCGGCAGATGGTCCGAACTTTTTGCCTAATTAGTAAAAAATGTCATTGGATACAATTTATAAAAATAGGTAAAAAATTAAGAACCCCCTATGCAAAGATTTTATAGCTTAAGAAACAACCCTAAGAGTTTAAAAAAACTTTGTTTGTTTGACCGCGCTAAACTCAAAAACTACTGCTTTGAATTGAATAAATATGTTTGTGTCGAATAGTCCATTTATTGAGGGAAGCTTAAGGCTATAAAACTGTATGCTAAGATTAATAAAAGCAAGGAATTAATGGAAAATGTGGAAAAAACTGGTACAGTATGCGTGCGAAGCAACGGCGGGTTAGTCGATAAATATAGGCAAATCCTGTCTTTGATTGGAATTGTTGAAAAGGACCGATGATTGCATGACTGACCGATAATAACTATACAAATCTAACTACCATCGTAATAGGCTTTGAAATTACTAAAACCGAATCAAAATCAGCTCTTTCGGTTAAGAACTACGAGTACAATGCCGCAGTTATACCACACGCAGCCAGTCGACGACAAATTAGTAACATCTCTATTTTTACGTTCAGGGTTAAATAAAAATAATCTTAAATGAAACAGCAGAAACCATTAACTTGATCAATAAAATCACAGCAAAGACGAATGCAATTGCACTCACACTATAAAACAAAATGTTTTATCGTTATCATATAAGCCAAACGACACCCCCTCACATTTAACTATCGCCTACCTTTTATTGTAAACCACCACATAAAAATAAATTGTCGACTTATCGACAATTTATTTGATAGAATAAATACATGAATATTGGACAACATCACATACATTGCTCTGATTCTGCAGTAAGGAGATTAAGTACTTGTGTTACAGAAATACAGAAACAACGACGGTACTACATCCAGACTCTTAAAAATTTAAATTGTTAAAAGTCACATTTATATATTTTTTAATCTTTTACTTGGCATGTATTTTGAACTAAATTCCTTTTCGCACAAAATCCGGCCTACCTCATAGATCCTAAAGCGATGCACATGTGCCCATGAGAATCGGCTCAAATGCACAAGTCGAGTCTTTGTTCGCGCCGCCCGCTGCGCCCGCCTCCGTTGTTTACTATTAAAGAAACTCGTAAATACAGTTCTTTTGGCGATAAACGTAATTTGAAATCGCAATAACTGGCTGCAAAAAGAACTTGAATAATGTTATGATATTCTACATAATGGTCTTCCTTTTTGTACGGTACAAATTGAAGGAAATTATTTACTGCAACTAGATACTTATTTGCCGTCTTAGAGACACAATAATAAGAATTAAATTTTTTGTCTTTCTATAAACAGTAATTGCGATCTCTGTAAGTGCCTATATATTCGGATCGAATTCTTCAACTACTTTCTTAAACTAGGCAATCAATCAATGGAAGCAAAATTAAAGTATTTAACAATGTGAAAATACTCATTAATTTCGTAAGCTCTCATCACTATTTAAAAATCAATATCCAGTCCTAACTAATCTCTAGGTATTTATTGTTGACTTATTTTTCATCCATAACGATAGTTTTTTTTAAACCTTTTTAATCTTTCATGATTTATCGACTTCAGATCTAAATTTTTTCGTTCTCTTTTGATCGCACAAGTCGCATGTAATTTTAGTTTCGCTAATAGACGCGCCACATCATGGTCAAGATGAGTGATACGATCTCTCCCACTTGTTGGTATCAAGCCCTCCACCTCGTCATCAGCAGACAAATTTGACATCCCCTCATTAATTAGAACACTCCGTTCCCAAACCGTACGCAATAAATCTACGCCGTTTGACGCGATTTGCCGAGACACTTTCTCTTTTTTTATCGTAATAAATTTAATTATGAGGATAAAAAAATATCTTCTCAAGTCTCAAAGATGAGTTTTATATAGGACGGGGACTTGGATGAAATGGTTTGATTTGGAGATGGCTCCAAAAATAGTAAGAATAAAATGCCATTTTAGTTAATTTTATTAATATAAAGTTTTATCGACAGTGATTTGAGGTTGAGAACCAAAATCATACTTTTTCAACAAATTTATTCAATCTTGAAACCTGTTTCTATAAAGTTAACATCATCAGCATTTAAATGTTTATTTGATGTTTGTTACAATACTCGTAGTAAATTTAATACCTCTTTTACAAAAAATGCCGGTGCTTTTACATTTCAATCATCTATGAACCCTGAGACACCTTCGTTCGATCTTAAAATTGCATCACGACAATTTCCCTCGGCGCGCGTGCGTCTGTCATTGATGTATTTGCAGTGGCGTGCGCTTGCGCAGCTGCCTGTAAACATTCGCCATGATACGGTTCGTTGAGCCGAGCTATATTCGGGACCATAGTTCAGGAATTCTCTATTCACTGTTTAGCTAGAGGCGAATCCGCAATATGTCTTCCTTTTTGCCTGTCACGTTGATTTATGTCTTTATTAACTGCAGAGAAAACTGAAACTTAGTTGCGGTGCAATGTTATTGGTAGAGAAGCTAAAATGTTCAACGTAAATATTTCTCAAACTTATAGCTATTACTATTTAAGTTCATTCATGATTGTTTTATTTGCCAATTGATAGCACTTTCTAATTATTTTTCCTAATTGTCATAATACCCTACCAAATAATTATTTTTCAAAAATATCAAAGTTTGATTGTGGCCTTTTGGCTTTATATCCGGATTTTAAACATGTGCCTTATCATTTCCCATTATAATATCATAAACTTTACAGAGGACATCAAAGGCTCTAAAACGATTTTAAGACTTTTTCCGCTGAAACCTAATTTTGTCCCGCACCCCCAAAATGAACATTTGCAATGGGCAAGACGGAACGTCAACGCTGTCCAGCATATGACAAATGATGCAACTTCCATTACTGCCACTGCAAACGTCCAAGTCCTAATTTTAAATGTCACAAGTTCTATAATCGTTTGCATTCCAAATTTCCCTTCGCCGTGGCAACTTTGTGTTAACTTTTTGAAGGCACATGGTGTTTCCATATTCATTTTACAGTCTGCTGCTATTCTAGGAATATTTCATATCTTGTGTATTTCCAGTTCAGGTGACCAGATGTCGATGCGCTCAGCTCGTTTTGCTTGAACATCATATCCACACAATTTGTCCTCTTATTCTTGCACGCATGTGTCTGGATTTATTAGCGTCGCATCTTCTTTATTTTTCTTCCCTGCTATTTGTGTTTTGAACTTGGTTCCAATTACGGACTTGTGACTAATTGCTGTTTAACGCAGACGCGATTCTTTGTGTCAGTATGTTACGAGAAGTGGAAAGAGAGAATAGTCCTCTCTTTCATGTTTTCTAGTTTTTAATTAATACTCATCGTTGTAATTGCTAAAACGTCAATTGTATCCTTATTTTTATGGTATTTGAAATTAAGGTACTATCTATCTCAGGTAGTTAGGATAGAATAGAAAAATTTGGTATACATGTAAACTTTTACAAAAGCACATTAAGTTAAACTACCGTGTTCTAGTTAAGATTAGTTAGCGTGAATTCTATATCCACCAAAGCCTCTTTAATTATAATGAACATGTTATATTATTTAAGCGTCTACGTGATTTAATGTTTTATTGTATTATATTGAGGTACCACTCTTTTCGGGATTCTATTACCCAATTGATTAAGCTATTCATTTTGGGATAAGGTTGACAAGTACAGTGTTATCCAATTTTAATAATAAAAAAATTTATAACTCAAAGTAAATTTTTATTCCAATGTATAATAATGTGTTTATATAAATTAACACTTATCAATGGAAATAACACTCAAGAACTAAATGCACAAATAAAAGACAATAAGAAAGATTGATGTAGGTTACGTGAGAGTCTTACTTGAAGTATTGACAAGTATGTGAATTAATTGAGCATCTGCTCATAAAAATGCAGTAACTGTTATGACCTTTTCAAAATGCAATTCAATGGAATACATTCTCATAATTTATTTGCGTTTTTCAATTGACATTTAACCAAACGTCGATTGGCCGTTATGTTTGTAATACAGTACTGAAAACGAATTTAGTGCCAGGACTTTATTTTAAATTTTACTGTTTTGCATCATATCATAAATAGGCTTAGTTGCATGAACATAACGGTAAAAAACGATTTGACAGCTGTCAAACTGTCATATTCCATCATGTGTCATATTTAAGCCAATTGATCACTGTTGGCTCGGCAGTTATTGTTAAAAGTATAATTATCATTTCTCTCTAATTACTTATAAACTAGATGAAAACACGTGTGGAAAGGTGAGTCAAACACTACAAAAGTTAGTTGATAGAAGTGAGGCTTAGGATTCCATATACAAACATTTGATTTACATAATATTGTTCCCAACGGAAACAGGATAGACTGAGATCATTATCTTTTTAGCCCTTTAAAGATTCTTATTTAAGTAATTCTAATATTGGTTATGTTAAAATATTCGTAAATAGACTTACTTTTTAATAAACTTTTAAGAAATATAGATTGAAATATGTACATAGATAACTAAAAAATGAGTTTAAGGTTTTCCTCAAAAGACGACTGCATTGATGTATCTGGTATACATAATGAAGAAATAAATCACCATTACCTTGTATGCTATACGGAACCAATAAACTTCAGTAATACACACATTATAAACGCACTCAATTCTAATGTTCCATTTTATGTAAACCTTTAACTACTCCCTCTCAAACGATTTTGGCCTCAGCTCTCAGAGGATTAAAGTTTCGATTTGCGTGCAGTAAACAGTCGTTAGGAGGTAAAATAGTAGTTATTTATGAAGGAGCATTCACATCCGATATTTTACGTGCGACCTGACAAATTTCTCGCGCCGCATCGCCAGAGCCCAGGGTGCATTTACTTATTTGGCGGCAAAATGAATCATCCGGACAGTATGGTGGATTGTTGAATGCAATTGTATTCATCGATCTTAAACGCAGTTGGTATTGGGAGTGCTGTGTTTGTTTTGATTACTGTTAGAAATCAGGAAGACAAATTGCTACAGGTTCTGTGGCTCATATTCAATAGCCGGCCTGTTATTCCACAAATCTTTGGGTATCCTAATGTCTCGAATTTTGGTAGCCAATGTTTTTATCTAGTTTGTAGGCATTAAATATGTAACAACCAGACTCACCGCATTAACGGTTCATTTTTTTTTTATATATTTCACTTTAAGATTGACTTCATCCCACCTGATGTTAAGTGGTAATGAGGTCCTAGCTTAAGGGTGACAAGTACAGCATAATAAATCTGTTACTGGACTTGTCGCCCTTACCTTGAAGGCTTGACCCCTGCTACTAATGTAGCACCCCCCAAGAGCTCTGGAAACCTTACTCACACGCAGGAACACAACAACACAGAAGTGATTATTATTTGGCTGCGGTCTTCTGTAAGGTGGAGGTATATCACAATATAAATCATAACTGTATTTTCTTCTACTTTCTGCTTAGGTATAAAATTGCCGGTTAATCGTTATAGCAAGAGAAGGATGAGAGTTAAAAAGAAGTTCATACTTACTACGCGAAAAAAAGGTAAAAAAGACGTTATTTTGAAAACACTTGCCCAACCTCGTAATAGTAATCAAGCGTCAACAGAATTATATCTGATCTCATTTGACTCGTTGAAAATGTTATATACAAATGTTGCTTACTTAGAGAAGATACTGAAGTGACCACGAGTTCGATTGATGCTTAAAAAGTATGCGAAATCTCATGAAATTCCTGTCAACCATGATGCAACCGAACAACCACTCCGCCATGTTGCGCCACACTCGCCGGATTCCGATCTATTTTCTCGGTTATAAACATTTTATTGTATCTCTCCGCCTGCCACGGTGAAAAACTATTTATTTCTATAAGAACTGTAAAATTTTTACGACTTTTTAAGCATCATCTCCACTTTGGAACTTAATTTCGTGACTTCTAAGCATTGTGGGCGGGATTGTTTGGTTAACGTAGCTTTTATTGGTTGTACAATCTGTTATTACTTTATTATCTGAGTTGCTGGAAGAGCTGTCAATCGTAATAGGCCAATGCAACTAAGGGTAAGAGTAAGCTATGAAAATGAAAGTTCTTATATTTGGTTTATTTTTGTTATCATTTTTTAGAAATATTATTATGATGCGATGTTTTATCATCAATTTGAATTCCTGTCCCAAAAATGTTAATTTAAAATAATGATATAAATGATACCTTCAAGTAACATAACATCCAGACCCGTGCCATTAAGAACAATTTAGTTTTCTATTTCAATGCAGGACTACCGGGAATTGAACCTGGGACAACAGAGATGGCGCCATGCAATAGTTCGGCGCGCTCGCCTATCGGCTACGAAGATCGTAAGTATTTTTATGCAGAAAAAGTCAAATAAAATTATAGATAAGAAAGTAAGATACTCTTTTTATTATCTAAATTTGCACAACAAACTCCACTATCGAAGAGAACAACGTTGCTATCAAAAACTGTTTGTGCAGATGACATCCACAAAATCTTAATGTTTGTAGTCCTAAACCAACAGTGCAGTCTTGTTGCAGCGTCGATAGCATGATTTACAACGTATCTGAGTGAAAGAATCACTTGTGCCTTACAAAAAACATTAACTTGCATAACAGGGGGAGTTTTTTATTCCTTTGCTAGATTTTCTTAAGGAATACGATATTTTAACTATTTTTTTTTTTCCAATAGAATCTGCATCAAAACTACAAAAACACAGTTCTACTACATTTGGTACATTTAACAATTGGTCATTTGGTCCCCTTACTTATATTTTAAATACCCATCGATAGTATAAAACAGTCAATAGTATATTATCACGTGAAACCCTTAAGATAGTATATAAAAACGTGGTGGTTGTATATTAAAATCCACTATGCACACCAAAAATGCACCTGATTAAATATTCCCATCACTAACGAAGCGAACTTTTGCTTAGCGAAGCGAAATTTATTTTAGAATCTCGCACGATGTAAATTTCCAGAAATTGGGTTTGTTATTCTTTGTGGATCTAGGCAACTACATTTTCATCAGTATGATTGAACTGTCTCCTTGAGTGGTTTTTTACGTTTAATTTAGGCCTTTCTCGACAGGAATATGCCAGCCCCATTGCATCTTCATTAGTTGAAGTAAACAATCAAGCACGCAGGTATTTTTCTCAGGTCCACTTTTAAACTTTCTCATCTTTACATCATTTCCAAACAAATTTCCATCACAGACAAACGCGCATTTACCTCATCCTCAGAATCCGCGCATTTATCAGTAAATCTGAGGTGCGCACACGCATACCGAGTTAAAGGAAGTCGGCGTCTTTGCGCCGGCGGATGCGCGCTAGTCCTCTGCGCAGCTCGCTATGTAGACGAGGCAGGGCTGGGCAGATAGAGGAAGCACTCCTGCTGTCTGATGGGAATATGCAATCCGTTAAACAGTTCCATTGTCATGATGAGGGTTTGAACCCATGACCGATGTTTTTGAGCCTAACGCTTTAACCACTCAAGGAGACAGTTCAATCATACTGATGAAAATGTAGTTGCCTAGATCCACAAAGAATAACAAACCCAATTTCTGGAAATTTACATCGTGCGAGATTCTAAAATAAATTTCGCTTCGCTAAGCAAAAGTTCGCTTCGTTAGTGATGGGAATATTTAATCAGGTGCATTTTTGGTGTGCATAGTGGATTTTAATATACAACCACCACGTTTTAATAAACTATCTTAAGAGTTTCACGTGATAATATACTATTGACTGTTTTATACTATCGATGGGTATTTACAATGAATTATTACGAAAACTAAAATAAAAACCAAATAATTTATATTATTTATATCTGGCAACTCGGTAACAATATAAATATAAGTCTAATGATCTTTAATGGTTCTAATAGCCCATACTATATTAAGTACCTAGGTAACCTAGTATGTATTCTATTTATAGACATAATCAATCAATACATTTGATAGTATTGACACTATCGATATTTTTATTACGAGACACAAAACTATCGATAATAATAATGCATTCATGCAATAGTATTACCTGGCTCTGAGCCATCGATACCACAGAAAATGTCGATGGTTCTGTCGATAGGGCCGTCTTTTTATGTAAAAACATCGATAGTTTCACAACACTACTTTGTCGTACAAAAAACACCTAATCAACTGTAATTCCAGTCAACCCTGCTTACGCAGCCTTGCTAATCGTGATAACGCGTCGTGATCCTCGCTTGGGAACGTAGCCATTAAAATTCAGCTCGGAGCTTTTGCGCTCCACGCTCGCTCGCCAAGTTTCGCTTTTATTCGCTTGTCACGCTTGGACTTTCGCTTAAGCTTAGCATTTCCACTAACCGTCAAAATGGCCTTGTCTGCAATGTCGATATCGGATTGTGGACATGATATAACACTGACCTACACACTGCTAACTGTGATTTAACTTATATTTACAAAAAAATAAAATAAGAAAAATAAATTAAAAGGTGCGTATGTAAATCATAATCAATTAATAATTCATATTGGTTATAAGTATCACTTATGCACCGTCAAAATTAATATAAACCAAAATTAATAATACAACTGAACTTAGTAGTTATCCTTATTTATACAATATTTAGGACTAGAGTGAACTTAAATATATGGTGAGTGACAATCATGTCAATATGTTTATCGTATGAATATTCATAAATTTTGTAGTAACCTTATTATTTAAGCCTTTGATTGACATTTAAGAAGGACTTAGTTTGTTTTATCTAATTTCTGGAACGTATGGACAGATTTTAACGGAACTTTTACTAGTAAATAGTTAAAATAGTCCTTACTACACTTCATCTACTCCTTAGTAACTTAAGGTATTTTAGTTTCAAACTGTTTTTATTTTACATTTATCATTATTTAACGCAGACTACGTCGAGACCAGCGATGCTAGTCTCAAACATAATTGACTCGTAGATCAATTTGCACCTGTTAGATAATAACAGATTCGTTTACAATCGTTTTATCTATCACCAGCGTCTCGACGCGGCTTCGCGCGCGTATCATCCCCGTTTTTTTTCACGATTCCCAATGATTCTTCGCTTCTATTGGTAGCAGCGTGATGTTATATAGCCCAAGGCCTTCCTCGATAAATGGACTATCCAACACAACAATATTGTTTTAATTCGAACCAGCGGTTCCTGAGATTAGCGCGTTCAAATAAACAAACAATTTCTATTTTTTTTTTTGTTTAATTTGTCATAGACAACTTTCTTTTTCTGTTTGTCACATTGTTTCTGATTCTTTTTCTTGTCTGCCTTTTTTTTGCATAATATTTTTATGATTTATTCTCCTTAGATGTATTTTTTTGATTTTGTTGTCACTCGTTTGCGTGAAGATAACAAAAGCCCCGGCTTCAGTTATTTTTCCAAGGAACTGGGTTCCACCAGAATACCAGCGCTGTTGCGGTGTTAGAAATAATGCCGTTGTAGCATTTGCTGCGGTGGAACCCAATTGACCATAAATTATGTGTGCATTTTAATTAAGTAGGTTATATTTGTTTTAGTTCGGTCACTAAATTTATTTCTTTCTTTCTTTCTATAGCTTTAAAATACAGTATAGACTTTTGCATCATTCGTAATACAATAATCAATATTTCGATCACCCGTACCGAAAGCTTTAAAAATTTAAATTTCAAGAATACGTTAAAACAATAGGAAGATATTACAATACCGACAATACCTAAGTCACGAATTGGATGACTTTAGGATATTTTAGGAGCTAACTTAAATCTGCAAAAGCAAACAATGGACCCAACTACTCCCTCTGAATGTATACAGCCAGTTTATACTAAATTTAAAGAATTACGCATTCCGAAAACATCTACATTAACGAAAATCCGCGATGCCATAACTCAATTTGGAATTCTAATCGAGAAGCGGACACGAATATTAATCGATGTCAAAATCAAATGAGGTATCGATGTTTTCGGCAATCGGAAATGATTTCTTTAGCTCATTTGTCATTCAAGCCGAAATATTGGGCATGAGGAGAATTGCATTACGATGCAAAGAGAGTTGCATCGTCGAATATATTTAAAGTATGAAGATAAATTATGGTGGTCAGTTAATTACAATAATAAAAAAATAATTACTTCTTTTCACAGAAAAACAATCTCAAATTAAGCGATTAAATTATCCCTGTCGTACTTTTACCACCTCAAATAATCCTTAAACTTTTGGGTAACTAATCAACTGTTGTCAAACTATGGTTATCTATGACGTCAGAATGACGATTCGTAAAGTCTATGTTTTGTCTTAATCCAATCATTTGATTAGGAAAGAGATAAAACATGGTTTCCGAATTCTTATCCGATTCTAACGTTTCGTGAAAGGCATGCAGGTGATAGATCCCCCAATTAAACCTCCCTTATTACCCACCCAGTAGACCAAAACCAAATTAAAGTAGTTTGTATCTCAAATTGAGCTGACAGATAATTGAACTTTTGTAACCTTTCGCATTTTGGATCCCTTAGACCTCGATAGACTACTGCAGGTCGTCAAATAGTGTAAACATCTTGAAAGCTTCATTTTATACATTCATTTCATTCCATACATTTAGTAAAAACAGCTATTAGTCGAATGCTATTTTGATAAAATGCGGTGAAAACAAGATGTCTACCTTAATGTCAATATGACAACTGTCATTTGAATAAAGCGGGAAAAATTATCATCTTAGTAGTTCATCCATAAAGCCGGCGCATTATGACCGAATTAAAAATAAAAATCAAATCGGGCGGGAAGCCGTCGTGTTCACGGGGACAAATCGATTGTGTCAACCCTCTCATTTGGTCCTCATTACTGGCCGGATGCCTAGCAATTGTGGCTGAAGCCAGCGTAATGGGACCTCCATCTTTTTCTAATGTCATTTTAATGCTATGGTTTTCAATAATTGAAGACCAGAATACAATAATTTGCGGCGTTGCTAGGGTGCAATTTATGCGATAAAAGTACTGATTTTTAAAGTTTCTTAAGTCGTAAAACATTTAATTTTTATAGGAAATTTTCCAATCATGTAGGTTATGAAGATACGACTAAAATACCATCACTTCAGTTACCTTTGGGCTTTAGCTAATATCGAGGACATTATTTACCATATTTACACAACACTATAGTCTTTCTCCTCGATTTTTTAAGTACTCAATCATAGTTAGTGTGGCATTTAAAAAAAAATGGTATTTTTTTTAAATTAATTTCTCATATTTGTATTATAACAGATGTTTTAAAAATAATCCGTAAATCAAAATTTAAAATGATTTTTTTTATACTTAATTGAAGTCATTCTACATGAATGTCATTGTTACATAGATCTTGATACTATTATGTGTATTCTATCCGGCACGTATATATCTATGACCAATGTGTGTTACCAATGATGACTTACGGAACTGAGACGTGGTCTCTGAATGTTGGCCTCATAACGAAGCTCGAAGTTGCGCAGCGTGCTATGGAGAGGGCTATGCTCGGCGTTTCCCTACATGATCGGATCCGTAATACGGAGATCCGTAGAAGGACCGGTGTATCCGACATAGCCCGAAGAGTTAGCACGCTGAAGTGGCAGTGGGCAGGCCACATCGCTCGTAGGACCGACGACCGTTGGGTGAAGAGGGTCCTCGAGTGGCGACCACGTACCGGACGACGCACGGTGATCAATTTTCGAACTTTAGCGGTAGATAATTCAACTTTATCAATGTGAAGGTAATCCAAAAAACATATGATATTTATATTTCAGGGTATGTTGTTTACATTGTTAAGAAATATCATAAGTGTTCTGTTATCGGTTCTTAAGATTCATCAATTTAAAGTTAAAAATCTGGGTGTTGGAGTTTTTCGATTTCAAAAAAGACGGATTTGTGAGAGTTTTCTTTTGGCATTTGCTAAGTACCTATCCAATAGTTGGTTAAGTAATAAATGGTGTTAATTAATGAAGGTCAGTACATTCTATTTTCATATTAACAATTTAATATCTGGTAGGTTTTCATATCATAAATAAATAGGGAACTTGACTACCGTTTTTACATAAATTTAGCAGATAAAAATGCACATACGTTTTTAGGAACTAATTAGAAATAAAAACTCTTAATATGTGGTTATAGGCTGAAGTGTTACCTATTAAAAAATATAAGTTTTATTTGCGGAAATTTGCGGTTTCATTGGATTTTTTAATTTTTTAGGCAAGTGTACTGCTATCAAAAACATGGAATTATTTGAATTATTATCAAAAACTCTTCCGATGAAGCCGATGTCTTAGTATAATAGCAAAGATTTGTTGTTTAACTTCATTTTAGACTCTATTGGAGTATCAGAATTGAACATAACTAACCAAAAAAATGTTCAAAATGCGATAAATAATGTTTGTACATGTACTTCGAGATTGTGGCTAAAATCTGCTCGAAACAGTAAAAAAAATCGAAATAAACACACTGAATGGCTTAATAAAACAATCGTATCAACTGGTGGAACACCTTCTAGTTCTACGATTTGTACAGGACCGGGACGTCCGCGCAAAAACTTCCGTGATTTAACTGATAAAATCAAACGCAGAAAGTTGAATAGCGAGGAACAGTCAAAAAGCAAAGAAGAGTTGTTGTCTTGAAATTGTAGACGAATACATTTACCTAGGACAGTCAGTCCGATTAGGTAAGTCCACTTTTGAGAGAGATGTCAGAGACGGATCCAACTCGGCTGGGCAGCGTTCGGTAAACTACGAAATGTCTTCTCGTCCAACATCCCTCAGTGCCTTAAAACAAAGGCGTACAACCAGTGTGTGTTACCAGTGATTACTTACGGCTCTGAGACGTGGTGCTTCACAAAATAACTTTTTAGAAGGCTCAAAGTCGCTCAGCGAGCTATGGAGAGGTGTATGCTTGGCATTTCTCTACGTGACCGAATCAGGAATTAGGAGATCCGTAGACGAAATAAAGCTGCTGATATAGCCCGTAGGATTAGTAAGTTGAAGTGGCAATGGGCTGGCCACATAGCACGAAGATCGGACGGTCGATGGGGTAAAAAGGTTCTTGAGTGGAGACCACGTACCACCAAGCGCAGTGTGGGACGGCCACCTACCAGATGGACCGACAAACTACTGAAAGTTGCTGGGTCTCGTTGGATGCAGGTGGCAATGGACCGGTCGCGCTGGAAATCGATTGGAGAGGCCTATGTTCAGCAATGGACAGGAACAGGCTGAAACGATTGCACGGCAAAGACATCATAGTCAATTTCATACTACCAATGGGCATGCTCGGAGAAGACGCGCAAGAAAGTCGCCATAAAGGAGTACGCTGCTATAGGGAACACAACACCAGAAAAATGTACAGAAAACTAACCAATGAAGATCTTTGAGAAGATTAAAATATAGCTTCTTTCTTCAGATCCTATCATGTCTAATTTGAGATCTATAACCGCGAACAATAAGAATACCTTGCCAGCTGAAGTTCTAAATTTGTTACAGGAACCAGAAGTCGTAATCATTGAGGGATGACTTTCACATACCTATCTAAATTATGTATGAAATAAAAGTGTTTAACGTTTAAGCATGATATTCTATATTATTTAATTTTGTACCCCTAATTTCTTAAAATTGACCACTGTGCGACGCAGCGTGGGGCGGCCCCCAACACGATGGACTGACGACATCGTCAGATGTGCGGGGAGCCGCTGGATGCAAATAGCGCAGGACCGCGCGTTGTGGCGTTCTGTAGGGGAGGCCTATGTCCAGCAGTGGACAAAAAGAGGCTGATGGATGGATGGATCCGGCACGTAAAGATTAAGTTTGTAAATAGGCTCATCTACCATTTTACTTTACAATTGGGTCAGAATTCGAAGAGTATATTCGTGTATAAAGATCTATCAATTAGAAATATACTGAGCTATACTTAGTGTATTGATTTTTTTCTTCCACTTCGTAACGATGCTAAACTTCCCATAGTATTTTTTCTTAAACAATAAAGCTCAGCGTATCTCGGTTGTCCCAGTGGAGTCCCGGAGCTTTCCGGATAATTCGCTTAATACGCTTTATTCGATTAGGG
The DNA here is from genome assembly GCA_037074685.1 of Glyphodes pyloalis. Classification (NCBI taxonomy): domain Eukaryota; kingdom Metazoa; phylum Arthropoda; class Insecta; order Lepidoptera; family Crambidae; genus Glyphodes; species Glyphodes pyloalis. Next base: position 16,087,317 of record JAYKKO010000010.1, on the reverse strand, counting down.
ATGTACCCAATTAACAACGGTCGTAACGTAACCCGACCGCGACGAGCGATGATTTCTTTTTAACTACCAATTAAACGGCGTACAGTCAAACGCACTATACGCATTGGACTTTATAATGCCCTTATGGTAGGGGCAAAAGCACTAATATCGAACTGCTACCGACTGATAAAGTGTTCACGGTGATGTGCCGTTGACCATTCTACAGCTTTGTGCAAATATGCAGACCTCATACTTTTAAGATCGGAATGAACAGGATTGACTTTGAAACTATTCTTGATGTAATGTTGTCATCTGAACTTTAGCTGATGTCTTTTTAATTTACTATTATATTAAATGTAGGTCCCAGGTTACCTATTTAGTGCATTGAACAAATAACAAACGCGATCCAAGTAAAAGTCATCATGCATTGCAAGTTACTGTGATTTCTACACGGCTTAGATTTATTTACAATTTATAATTTCTGCAAACAATTATCGCACACCTGTAACAGTTACACATCACATCTTATAGATACAGATGCCTGGTAAAACACATGGGTCCGACAAATTTAGTATTTGGCACGCCCTAAAGTATTAGCATAGATATTTGCAACTCTTTGAAAAATTCTGTAAAAACACTCTTGCCATAATTTATTATACATAAATTTTTGTTCGACTTAATTTTTTCATCTAAAATATATCGACTTTAACATCAAATAGTAAGTTTTTAAAAAAGTCATCTCTGTTGGATTAAGTCTGGTCACTTACACCCACAATCTTTCAAAATAAAAGTGTAAAAAGATCACTTCAATTTATAACAGTTCAGAATTTGAATATAGAACTTACCAACTACGACGGATCTGGCAGCAGCGCTCACGCAGGTGACAGCCAGCAGAAGAAAAGTGACGGCTGTCGGCATTTTGCGCCAAAACGCAATGGCAGCGCGTGACATCTTTCGCGACCCCACTCAACTTCTCTTATTGGGATCCATGAGTTTCTGAAACAAATTAAAAAGGAATTTGAACAGATTTTTCATCGCAGAACATAGAAATGGTCGTCAAATCTTAATCTTTACCTTTTTTATACAGGCTAAGATTCCACCATGGTGAAAAAACCATAGATTGTTTTTTAATGTTGAAATTGATGAAAATTTGTTTCTATGGCTAATAAATTGGCTTAAACACAAGTATGGTATCTCTAAGCTAATGAACAGTATCGACATTCTGGTCACAAATAACAATATATAAAACAAATACACTAACAATTAACAGACTGATAGTTCGTAATAGTAATCAAACAAGTTTTCTCTCATAACATCGAAATTTAATAAGGATTCTTTAATGGAAATAATAGTAACATTCTACCTACAAGTCTTTATGCTAGATTATTATCAAGAGGTGTTCCTATAGTAAGGACTTTACCGTTCCCAGCTGTTTTCTTAACTAGCAAAAAGCATTATTTTAGTGCCAATAGTGAGCATCATTTTGAAATCACCATCATGCGCCCCTTATCATACTATACCAGTACCACCAGTACCAAGTAGAGCCGACTAGTCACAATATCATTGATCATATACTCAAACATTACAATAGGGCCACTAGTAACGTAAGCCTCCTGTACAGCACGCTACAGAGGTTTTAATAAAAAGAATTTAAAATATTTGCTAAAAATTCTTAAGGAACATCTGTGCAGTGCTAAAAATAGTGCTCTCAAAGGCACAGTCAGTAAAGCTTACGCTTATTGTTATACTGAAATACTGGTCGTATCCAAAGTCGTAAACGTCAAAATGCATTATAAAGGTTATGTCTTCTTACAAAGCGTCACGGTATCGCTAGACGGTCTTAAAAAGAAAGCTTTTTCATAGATTTTTTGTTTGTTTTTCTTGTTTTAAATTAAGCATTTACACTTTTAATAAAATCTTGCTTTTTTTCCCTTGTGTGATTATGGCAAAGTAGGTAATGCTACTGAGGTGTAAGATTAATAAGATCACTTTAGATACAAACCAAGGCTTGCTTGAATACAAGTATCAAGTTACGATCTTTATTTATTCTAAAAATTGACTTTCCATAATTTAACCATATGAATCTACTTAGATTCATAGATATGAAAGTTATACAAAATTATTAATTCTCACCAGGACGTGACAAAATCTACCAGTTAATACATAATGCAAAAAACTTTTAGAAAGTTTTTGCCTTTTTAGTTAGAAAGACATCATGATAACTAATATCAGATCATATTAATGAAGGGAATTGACGAACAGATAATGAAAACATAAGTAATATAAGACATCAAATAGAGAATTAAATAAGGCAATCATCTAAATATGTCAAGTAGGCCCAATATGTTGGAATATCATAGGTCTAGGAATAGTCATCACAATAGTGCTACTACCTTTTTAGATCCATAACCCAACAGGGGACATAGTCAGATTGACTTATACTTAGGTAAAGTTAGTTCCTCTAACTGTGAACGAAACATCGAAATGTGCTAAATTCTTACTGAACATCTGCACCGTTCCTAAAATAGTGGTCTTAAGGCACGGGCAATAAGCAGCCCGTTGTGATATCTGGTGGGGTGCTGGTCGTAAACGTCAGAATACGTTCCCTTTAGTGCCCCTGCCGAGATGGATTTACCGTTTAAAATTTCACAACTTTTACGCGATAGGGTTATTAACTTATTTCCGTAACTCAGAGATGAAGGTTTTGTCGAAACTTTCGTCGTCTTCAAGATATTTCTTTAAGCTAAAGTAAAAGTAAGAACCAATAAATAGGATATTAAATAAACGACATCAACGTTTTAACCTCTTGTTAGCAGATTTTGCCTTAAGATACTATGTTTCAACAAACAAAAAGTAGCTTATGTCCGTTCTAGAGGCTTAACGTATACCTGTACCAAATTTCATCAAAGTCACTTCTGTGGATTTGGCATGAAAGCCGGACAATCAAACAGATAGACAGAGCTACTTTCTCATTTATAATATGTGTACGGATGCACACCAAATATGTATGTGAGTACATGATGTATAGTCTTATTACATATATGGAGTTTCCGAACCCATTTTCTGCATTGCATCCATAAAAATAATTCAGTGCGCGGTCGTTGGCACCGCGTAAAATTAAACGTTAGGTAAACACGGGTATAAAATAACTCTGGTTTGATACGAGGGTGCCTTCATAAGTAATATACGTAACGTGCGCGGTGTTAATGCACGGTATTTGGGTGAGGTGAGCAAGACGACGAATGAAATTACTTAAGAATTAATGAGAGTTAAAATAAACGTTTTAAAAAAATATTTACCGATTCAATAAATTTACAAAAAGTCGGAAAAGGATTCGAATGTTGAAAGTGTGCTTTTGTCTTGCAATAACGTTTAGACAGAGACAAATTATATTTTGTCATTTTTGCAGTCAAATTTGAAGTTTGTAAATAGGAGAGTTGAACAGATAAAATTTACAAAACGTCGGGGACGGTATGAATTAGGAATTTAGTCTCATTTATAACATAAACGATTGGACAAAGATAAAAAAAATAAGGTGGTGGGGCCTTTTTTAAAACATTTAGTTAATGTTACCAAAGCCCATGCAAAGCCGGACGGACTGCTAGTCCATACATATAAATAAAATTGGAGTGTTTGTTTGGAACATTGAAATTGCATATCAAAACATACACCAATGTAATATTTTTTTACTAATTTTGTCTGTCTGTTTATTCCGGCTAATCTGAAATGGATGGACTGATTTTGACGGGACTTTAATTTGCATGTAGTTGATATAAGTGGTTAAAGTACGAAATTTATAATCCTGTAGTCGACACGCACGAAGTCAGGCACAGAGTGTAAGAAATAAAAATGGAACGAATCGTAAAAGTTATGTAATTGAAAAAATGCCTTGCCCCAAATAACCACCTTGACAGCTGACGATAATAGAATTGAAGCGTTTCCACCATCTTGAATGCCTTATTAACACGTTCGTTTTTTTAATTTTCATCCCGAAGACGTTGCCCTTCAACCCTATCACGCTATTAATAGAACACATTATAAAACACCCCATTCAATTATCGTATAAATCAGACGCGGCGAAAGGCGTATTTTTAACCGTTGGTTAACAATCGGCGGGTATCCATTTTTGAGGTGGCAGCCAGGTTACCCTTCAGCGCATGATATATGAGCGGGGGGCGCGTGGTAACATTTTAGGGCTGATACCCATGAAACTACTACATTCTATAATCATGGTTCAAATCCCGTCCAAAATATATATACATATATGTATGTATATATATTAGCTTCTTGATTGGCGACCTCGGTGGCGCAGTGGCTAAGGTAGGCGGCCAAAGCGCGAAAGATCCCGGGTACGATTCCGGGTCTGGTCAATTTGGAAAAACGAACTTTTCTAAGTTGACTTGGGTCTGGGTGTGCTGGGATGATGCCCCCAGTATCCGTCGTCTGGTGTTCATAGTACAAGGGAAAACCTTAGTTTGAGACCAGGTGATTGGTGTCTGGCGCATTTATTTATTTATTTTATTTATTTATTTATTTATTTTTTTATATTGCACTTCAAGATTGACCTCATCCCACCTGATGTTAAGTGGTAATGAGATAGATAGATAGATAGATAGATATACTTTATTGCACAATACTTTACAGAAATAGGTTTTACAGATTGATTATAGTACAATTCAGGCGGTCTTATCGCTAGAAAGCGATCTCTTCCAGACAACCTTAAGGTAGAGGAAATAGTAGATGGCGAGAAATGGGTACGGCCGTGCAACATTAATAAAGTTTTATTTCTTGAATTATATTCATAGTATAGCATGATAAACATACATAAACTCATAGATATATAACATAATATATATTTATATATAACATAACTATATGGTCCTAGCTTAAGGGCGAAAAGTACAGCATAATAAATATATTACTGGACTTGTCGCCCTTACCTTGAAGGCTTGACCCCTGCTACTAATGTAGTACCCCCCAGGAGCTCTGGAAACCGTACTCACACGCAGGAACACAACAACACAGAAGTGATTGTTATTTGGCTGCGGTCTTCTGTAAGGTGGAGGTATTTCACCAGTCAGACCGCTCCAGTTCGAGCGATAAATCGCTATGCCCTACCTCTCTTAATATCTACCTTTCTAATCCTTTGATTGGAAGGTCAAGTGCTTCTATATAGAAATACTTTTGTGTTCCTATTTGTTGAAACTTGTCAATCAATCCCTCATGTTTAATTTGAGCTGTTTCCTTCATTTTCAATCGGCGATCGCTAGCAAAGTTAGCAAGCGTCAACAAACATAAAAAGATCTAGGTCTTTTAAAATGAGTTAAATCTCTTTTCGATTTTTAGACATTCTGAGTAACATCCCTTTTTGGTCTTTTAGACATCCCTGAGTCCAACAGATTCAAACGAACACAGCACAGACCGTGCCTGTTGAAGGTTCTTTATTCGACGAACATTCATATTAATAGTGCATCGTAAACGTTTATAGCATGCGTTCGAAATTTGTTTCAACCCATCGCCCCGTTAAGGATTATGTTTTTATTTACTTCCTGATGAAGGTATGGACTTGATTTACCAATTACAATTTAAAAACTAACATATTACTATGAGTAATACAAACGCGAAAGTTTTTAACAATGTATGGTTTGTTACTTATTTAAGCAAAAACTACTGATCAGATGATACCAAGACAAATATTTTATCCTAGTTTGAAGGATATTTTTATCCCAAACTAATGCGAACAAATTCGCGGGTAACAGCTAGTAATTCATGATACAAAAAAGTTGTAACGCTTTTTCTTAATTTTGTTTATGAGAATGAAAAAATATTCGACATTCAATACATACCGTAACAAAATTAAATTATAGATAGCTTCCTAATTCTATTTAAGAATTTGTCAAATCAAGGGCACGTCAAAGTTTCATACGTTGGATTTTGTATCAACCTTTAGTCGACTTTTTAAAACTACTCGTATCATCTCATTTATCTTTCTGAGATACATCAAAATCCATTCATTTTTGCGTGAAAGAGTAACAAACGTCCAGACATTTAAACTTTCGCGTTATAATATCAGTAGCATTTGAATGTAGACGCAACATCGTATCGCAGACAGAAATACCGTTGATTCCAAACAATGTCAATTAAACGCAGATATTTGGACGCTCCGTAAATCAGCGGAGACGTTTAAACGACCGATGAAATGTCAAATCTGTTATTTGATTACGTTTACATTCTGCGGGATTGGCGTATGAGCGTGTACAAATTGGTGCCGATACGGATAACATATTGTTTTAGGTGATTTTATTTATGGAGCATTGTAACATTTGTTTTAGCAGCATTTTGTTACGGGTAAAGGACGTTTAAAACACAAAGACCAAATATAATGACAAAGAACGAACACCCGCCAATTTTTTCAATCGCCAATGTCATTGTTAAACTTGCTTAGGTCTCTTCACTCCTCAGTCAACCTCTACTTAAATATTCTTTGACATCATAGTGACTTCGTGTTCAAATAATTTACTGTTCAAGCCATCATCATTAGGTATGGAATCCAAAGGTGAATTCATTGAGGTGCTTCAAGCATTAAAGTCCACTGTTTCGCTTTTTTTTCATTTTCATGGAATAATTGGCCCAAACAGAATAAGATTAAGAGAGGTGGGGCATAGCGATTAACCGCTCGAACTGGAGCAGCCCGACTGGTGAAATACTTGTTGTGTTCTTGAGTGTGAGTAAGGTTTCCAGAGCTTCCTGCGGGGGGGGGGTGCTATATACATATTAGCAGGGGTCAAGCCTTCAAGGTAAGGGCGATAAGTCCAGTGACAGCTTTATTATGCTGTTCTAGTAGCCCTTAAGGTAAGACTTCATTACCACTACTCATCAGGTAGGCTGAGGTCAATCCCAAAGTGCATTGAAAAAATATATGTAAATACATATACACACATATATACAAACAAAACTGAAGTTATTTAAAAACTTTTAAAATAATTTAACGGGTCAAAACACGATACCATTTTTATTTAGTAGTTAATACAAATGGTATCGTGTTTTGACCCGTTAAATTATTTTAAATGTTTAAAATGGAACGCGAAAGTCTTAAAATTTATATTTAAAAACTTGTCAAAACTCCTACGTTGTTACAAAGAATATCAAGGTAAAGTAAAATTATTTAAAGTTGTTTAAACTAACGGATGCAGGCAGATTTCAACAACATCGTAGTTTCTGTTCAGCATTCGATGTTTTTACAATTCGCCTCTCGTAAGCCGATGTCTTTTGTAAGCCGTGTACTGTAAGTGTTTAAAATGTATTAAAAGTGATGTATCTTTGACATTTTGCGGCGAAGTTTATGGAGCTGACGTGATACTCATGTGTGATGTGATGTTCGTACCGAAGCGTCGAATAATGTCAAACTAAACTTTAATTCGCTTTGGTCAATTTTTTATCATTCATGAAGTGCTTTACGCCGCACTAGCGGCCTTTAAATATTTTAGAGAACAGATAAGTATGTAGTGCTAAACATATTCGGCAGAAGGTACTTACCGGAGGCTAGCGGTTTAATTGTCATATTTTGTTAAAACTATCGTTACCTACATCATAATGAAAACAGTTAAATTCGGTGACTTCTAGTTGACAAACATCAAACAGCTGATTAATTAACGTCAAAAACGATTCTGATTCGGAAAGTCGTAGTTTTGTCTCTGTCCAATCGATTATGTTAAGAAAGAGACAAAACATATTTTCTGAATTCTACGCAAAAATGGATGTGATCGAAAGGATTTAAAAGATAGATAGGTGAGACACTAGATCAACATTTAAGAATAAAACATCAAGGACTGACGACATTCAATAAATTATTGTTTGACCTTACCTACCTACTTAACATTTGAATGTACATTAGCCACTACCATCGCCAAGTACATTCCGGTCGAATGTACAAGTACGTGTACAACATTAGTTTGAGTGTATCTGCGGTAATTGACTTCGGAAATAGCTCAAAAGTGGCCATCAGCCGAGGACCACCGGCAAAGATTAATAGTCCGGAGTTAGAAGGATTTGAAGTTTTGAAATAACGCCTGCTTAGCAGAACTTTGAAGTTCAGAACTAATGAACGACTCTGAAAAGCGTTTACAATTCTAAGTAACTGGTAGACAATGGCACTTAACATTAAGTCCGCCATTTGTACTGTTTGCAAATGCAATGAAGTGTAAATAATTAGAATTCGAAAACAGTCTAACATGTTATGTCTTGTAATGCTTCTAAACTTCAAATACTACAAAACTACTACTACAAAAGCTTGTTACTACTTATAAATGTTGTTATATTTTTGCCTATTAACTTAATTTAAAATGGAAGCGAAAGTCTCACATTTTATTTTATATCTCTAATAAGTACAAAAGCAAACTCGCCTATTAAAAAGTAGGGATATGGGAGCTGAAGTAAAACAATGTTTATGGCAATGGTACATTAATAACAAAAAGTGTATACTAAAGTTCTGTCTTAGTTATAATTCATTTCGTAGCTTAGCTTTTTACAGAAAATCTTATTTACAGAAAAGACTAGCGGTCCCGGCAAACTTCGTTTCGCCTTAAAGGATTTTCCCGCTTTTCTGTTGAAATTTTTCGTGAATTTTCTTTGCTATAAACCTCACGGAGCCCGAGACCTTTCCAACGAATGCAAAACCGTGGAAATCGGTTCGTGCGTTCTGGAGTTATAGCGTCAGGAAGGAAAACCCGATTATTTTTATATAGTAGATTACAGCACAACTAAGGCAGTTTCATATTCTATTCTATACGGGTATCGAAAAACGTTTGGTTTTACGACAATTAACATTTTCATAAGTTAATTTCCATTCAAACTTCAACACATTCATTTCTAATAATCTTTTCAACCCCTCAAAAACTGTCCACAATGTAAATATTTCAATACTTGATACCATAATCCACCTCACGTTCAATCAAATCTCTCTACACCAAGCCTACATACAGTGTTCAAACTAATCGGAGCCGTTGAACCTGCGGCCCGGCAGGCGGCGCTACGGTCGCCGGAAGTGAGCGGGCACGTGCGCGCGCGCTTCCTCGCACAGGATGTTTTAAAACGCGCACAATGCGCGGTTGCCAATCGGACCAGGCATTTGTTACACCAACCTGGTTTGTGGATGGAAAATGGTGTGAATGAAGTTGGAGGATTAATTTGCTGAAGGGGTAGTTGACTAAAAATGTATATTTTCTGCAACATTTAAATAACCAACCTATAAAATATATGACATTATAATCCATTTGTAAGATCTGTAGATCCGTAACATCTTAGTACGATGCATGCTATAGTTTAGTTTAAATTAAGCGCAACCTCATTGGCACAGTTTTTACGAATTTGTAACATAAACACACCTTCACTGAATTTCGATGCGCTGTCGTACTCAAATATGTTAAAGCAAAAACACATTTTCATTGTACTTTTAAAGTGTAACTGACGAACTAAATAGAATCACTGTTTTTACACAGTCATCATAACCATTGACTGCGAAAGTAACGTCAATTTAGTCTTCACCATTACTTCAATTTATTTACGGCCGCATTGCTTCACCGGACCATTTTTAATTACATAAAGATGAACATTACAATTAGTATAATAGGAAACTCAAAAATGTTTTTCTACACCGTTTGTTAGATTTTCAAAAACATGCGACACGTGTTTTTGTTTTTTCTACTTATTTAAAAAAATGACGGCGACACATTGAATTAAGTTGTCGCATGACGTCATCAAAGGGGACATTTATTACCCACCAGTAACGTAACGAGCCCTCACACCGCAATCTGACATCGTTCTAGCTTAGTATTCTTTTATTATTTGGGAAAATGAAAAAATACGTGCCTGATATTTTTTTAATAGCTATTTAACAAACTAAAAAAAAATGTTATTTCAGAGCCAGTCCGCACTCCCATTTTCCGTCCAGTAATTCAAATATTGCGAATCTCATTCTGCTAATTCCTGTTCGGTGTGACGGCGTGCACAATCAATCGTTTATTGTCCCAAGTAATGCGGTTCGGCACAAACAAAGCTCTGTTTACTGAAACAGCCCCACAATACAAATTGTTAATTGCCCCGTTGTGCTTTGTGATTGCCACTAAAATATCCTGTATTACCTTACACAATACCACATAGATATTTATATGTAATTTGCTAGGCCTCTGAGAGATATTGTACAACATCACATCACATAAATTGTCCCGATTCTGTGGTAAGTAGCTTAAGCACTTGTGTTACAGAAATCAGGAACAACGACGGTACCATAACACCCAGACCCGATACTATATTCGTTTCCCATATTTACCCGACCGGGGATCGAGCGCGCGACCTCAGAGTTATCAATAGTCATGACATGATTTCAAAGAATTACTTGTTTCAATGATGTGAAGGCCAATATTGATGGAGTTACAAAATAGCATAGCTGAGTATACTTTGTATGTTCTAGTACAACAAACAATATTATTTATATCTTCTAACTCAGAACTGGATTTGCGTGGTGGAGTACAATCCGTTCAATCTCGTTAATGAGGCATGTACACTGTACATTAAGAAGTAGGTACGTCAAATTTTGGACTTTGAACTGACCTTATATCTTCGGATTAATTAACAGATTGCAAGCATTTACTGTCATGTAGCATTTAATTTTTTTTGTTACTTTATACTGCCTGGTTGCCATGTAAAAAATCTTAACATTATACATCCAACCTCATCGGATACAAATAAGTAAGTAAATATAAGACACATAAATTAATCTGATTCTGTAGTAAGTAGCCAAATCACTTGTGTTATAGAAATCAGGAATAATAACGTTACCACAACACCCTGACCCGAGACCGAGAATTATAGTTATCTATCTGTGTGCCGAATTTCAGCTTAATCCGGTCAAGTTTTGAGCTGTGTGTCGATCGTAACATTTTCATACATAATGTCTTCCACCAGTTTTACTCATTTATAAATTATCTATCATAGATCATCTTTCTTTCATGAATTAAAATGTATATCATTATACATTAGACTCTATAATTGAACGCTAAAGAGTTAAAGTCATGTCTGCATTCATTGGTAATGCAATGACATTTAACAGAACTATTAATTGCCGATATATTCTTTCTTTTACCGCTACTACGATGTAATTAACTTTACCAGGAATCATGTGATAGGTTTATCAATAATCTTATAGTTACGATGGATTAATAACAGTTTTACAATTGAGAAAATACTCAGTGTGACTTAATGCAAATTTTGTATTTTAGTAATATAAATAATAATTTGTTTTAAATACAATTGTAATTAAAACTGCAGTTTCTTGACAGTATTTCCTCTGTGGTTATAGGTTTCCAACCGGAAGTCATTTGTGTTACATAGACGATTCAGAAATATTACTGATGTAATTAAAATGAATAAAAAGATTTCTCATTCTCAACAAATAGGCAAGAATATAATATTTCCTTACAATAAATAACGGGCGATAGAATGTGAAAAATTATTTATTATTTAAAATATATTATGAACATATAAAATCTACTTCTGTTTAAACACTGTGATGTGATGTGATGTGAACGGATGTGATAAAACCAAAGAAATTTGGTAGGCACTTGATTAGTAACAAAAACAAAGATATTTAAAAATCTCCTACTTTTAGCGTAATAGTTATGACTACTTGCAATGTTTAAATAGTATTATTTACTAGTGTTATCTAAATGAATCATCCTATCGATACTCATAAAGGCATGTTTACAAGCACGTGAGCTCGTCGCGCGCGCCATCTGGCGGTCTTACATAACGGTGTTTGTTTTAGGCATGCTTGCCGCTCGTCTAAACACCGCACTAGTTATTTGGGCTTGACATTTTTTTTTCTCTTTAGACATCTTTGCAGGCTCCAAATGAATCTATGAATTTAGTATCTTCTCAGTTTTATTTTGAAATTGCATTTTGTCAATTTTACTTTAATTGACAAGCTCCGTAGCCGAGAGCGGGTCGGACTTTGGCGTCACGCCATCTCCGAGGTACGGTTCGATTAACAGTCAGATCAATATGGAATTTGAACCTTTTTACATTGTCTCGAGTCTGGGTGTTGTGGTACCGTCGTTGTTTTTGATTTCTGTAGCACAACCTTGTTAAATTGCCTGGAATTATTACAAACGTACACACAAAAATACAAATCTTTCCTCTTTATAATATTAGGACAGCTAATCGCTTTATCTTTAAATTTCCACAAACATCGGTAATCAGTAAATCTGCAGGATATGGCTCTCACAATTTGTGTATGAGTCTAATAATACATGAGGAAACCAGAGAGCTAATCGTGCGTACTGCGTAGGGCCTCAGATAGGGTTGTCGAAACAAGGGCTGTAAATAATATACGTACTTGACTTGCTTGTCTTTAAGACAGTAGCAGCTATTAAAGACAATGATCAAACAATCTAAATACCCTTACGGATAAAGCAAACCGATTTTTTTGATCTAATTTTAAATTGCATGTCTTCAAAATAGATAATTTTTCTATTGGAATGATAAGAGAGCTTATCTAACGGTTTGGTTTTTTTATAAGTGTTACATCAGTGACCAACTTATCTAAAGCAAGTTTGAAATTAGAATAAAAATCAAAAAGTATGTGATACCCAGCTACATAGAAGATACTCGTCGTATCTTGTATTTTTTTGGCTCAATTATGTATGAAAGATAACGATCTCCGAAGTTTCCCAAACATCTGTCTGCTAGGGCCTGCCAACCCTACATATGCCCTGGGTAATAGCCAACTGGCAGTCTGTCAGAGCTCAGCAGTGGACAATTTGTCAGCTACAGCCGTTAGTAGACTGGACTAAAAAACTTGTTGACTACTCGCCTATCAGCTGGTTGTTTGGGGAAGCTCCGATGGAAATTGTGGGTAGGTACAGATTCGTATGAACATATTTCTGTTTCACATACAGTTTACACAAACACAAAAGATCGATGATAAATACTTTGCGACAAGTTTCAAATCCGCATAATTATTTCCAGACTTCCGATTTTGTTAAGAACGAGATAAAACTTGTGTGGCGCATCGTTAGTTGAACTGAATTAGACATATTAGTAGAGCTAAAAAACATAAATGAAGGTTAAATATATCAATCAGTAAATATTATCAGTTCAGATGACCTCGGTGGCGCAGTGACTAAGGTAGTCGGCCAAAGCGCGTAAGGTCCCGGGTTCGATTCCCGGTCAGGTCAATTTGAAAAACTAACTTTTCTAAATTGATTTGGGTGTGCTGGGAGGACGCCCCCAGTTAGTATCCGTCGTCTGGTGCTCATATAATATAAATATAATATAAATATAAATATTGGACAACATCACATACATTGCTCTGATTCTGTGGTAAGTAGCTTAAGCACTTGTGTTACAGAAATCAGAAACAACGACGGTACCACAACACCCAGACCCGAGACAATATGAAAAAGTTCGTTTCCCATATTGATCCGACCGGGGATCGAACCCGGAACCTCAGAGATGGCGCTCGCTAAAGTCAGGCCCGCTCGCCTCTCGGCTACGGAGGTCGTCAAAGTACAAGGGAAGACCTTAGTTTGAGACCAGGCGATTGGTGTTATTGTCTAGCGCATTTATTAATTATTTATACTACGCAGCAATAACCATGTATACACCATTACAAAGTAACCTGGCTTTTAAAATGGTCCTAAAATAGAACCACGCTTGAAACAAAAAGCACTGTTTTATTTTCAAGTGCAACCCTTTCTTACGTCTATTTATAATCTCACTTCTCTATTAACTTACGGCTGATAAAACTACCACAACAGAGAGAGATGAAGATAAGCATAAATAATGTATTAGATATTACCATAACAGCTACTCTTAAACGAAACAAAATAAACTTAAGATAATATTAACTAGACTACTACTTGCTAATTAAATTCTTTGATTGAAATTTATAAATGTAAAATAAAATATTTAAATAAAATGCTGGCTGCATTACCTCGCTGAATGGCGATTGAGAGTCGCTGGGCGAGGCGAGGTAGCAGCCAGCTTTTGGGGCCAAAAGACTTGCCAACGGTACGTGTTAGATATTATGTGGTTCAATTTTATCTTTTTAGGGATAGTTTCAGGAGCAGTTTGATTAAAATATTTGACACTACTGCCTGCACTTTTAATGAGGTAACATTTCAAAGAGTATAACGGTCGGAGCGATAACTCGATTGGTTTTATAATAAGCTTTTAGTAATAATCCAACAACTAATACAGCATCTATCCAAGCATAGAATGGTGTAGTGTGTTTTTTTGCAGTTCCTCTAGTCTTCTGATAGAAAGCTTTCCTCACGTTAAAGTTAATATTTGTACCCGTCTCCTTAGAAGGAGGATTATGTTTTTCGATTGGGTATGTAGACTTGTGTTTTGCACTATTTATATAACGTTATACCTCATTCATGCTTGATGGAAGACGTAGAAGAGGCCGAATATGGTACACGTTTACATAGCAGGCATATCTTCAATGATATCTAGATAACAAAATTCTGACAATATTGATTTTGGTAGACTTCCACTCCTAATGAAAAACGCTAAACGCTTCTTGCGTAATGGAGGAATGTCCACAAATGTAAACTACTTTGCTACGCCTATTTCTTTGGTGGTGGAAAGAAGAAGGTTCCCTGAGACAAAAAAAAATGGCGCCATTAAAATTTCAGTCTAACTCAGGTATACTTAATAACGACTCTTCCCGGTAAACACATTTAGTTTCTTGATTTAATACTATAGTTTATGTTATTTTGTTCGCAACTGAGTTAATTTTATAGTGCAATTAAGTTTATAAATACTGTGGGTAAACAATTTGCAACGGTTTGTTGATACATGTGCTGAAATTGTGCGTCTGTGTTCAGATTAAGTTTGCAGTCCGTTTTCATTTTCATAGAATATATCTTTTAGTTCTGAGCACAGTGTTCTATGGTCTACTACTACACACATTAGGCCAATCACCGAGACACGATCAATAACAAATGCGACGCGCTAATTTACTGACACGCGTACATGTGTCCAGAATCCAATATTCATAGCGTGAGTCCGTTCACACTAGCGCCGGCGCCGGATTTCGTATTGGCATTCGATTAGATCAGTGGTCCCTAACCGGTGGTTCTCGTACCAATGGTGGTCCCTAAAAGCATCCCAAGTGATCCCTTAGACATTCGACATCAGACAAGTAAAAAAATATAATAAAAAAAGTCACAGGTTCCTATTAATATTAGGTCGTGGCATAAATGTTTATTATATATTATGATAAAAAAGTAATCAGTATATTAAAAAGAAGGACTGTTAAGAATGTGAAAAAGAAACAAAATATACAAAAACTTAACGTTTTTAATACTACTTTTTACCTGTGACTTTGTTTGCATTATTTCGGGATAAACGGCTAAAAATGGGTACATAGACATGTATAGAATAGTATGTGTATGCATCATTGTATATTTAATAGATACCGTAATGTTATTTTTAATGCTTAATTTATTGTAATTTATTAAATAATTTATTTATTTCTTTATTAATTTATTATTTAATTTATGAATTGTTGTTTACTATGATTTATTTTTTATCATAATTCTAGTTATTTATGTACTTTCTCCACTATTACCCCATCCATATACAAATTATCTGCAAGACCCAAGAGTTGTGAATGCCCCTAACATTAAGTTCACCTGTTGTACTTATTTGTGCAATAAAGTTTTTGAATAAATAGACATAATCGATACTGGAAAAATGTTATCAAAACTTGTTTCCCTAATAACGTAACGAAGTCCATACGTCTTGAAACTAGTGACGAGTAATTTAAAGTTATATTAACCACGGGTATAAATACAAGTAGGTACAATTTAAATATAGTCTAGTACACCTGCAGGCAACAGCGGACCTCATCGCCCGAGCCCGTAAACACAGCCGCGTCTGTTTCTCGTCCGTCTGTGCGTATACCTTTCGTTTACAGGTTATGAGTTGGCACAGTCCTCAGTTCAGTGCCCGGCTGAGTCACTTACCAAATTGTTGTACGAAAAGATTTATCGTAACAATAAATTTTATTAAAAAGTAACAGCCTATTAATGTCGTGAACTGAGCTGAGTTCCTTCATTATCCATTAGTTTAGTTTTTATTATTAATTTGTTTGCCAAACGATTGTACTAGTGACACATTCTGATAGAAATAGTATTTGAAGAATCTGAGTGAAGCGCCGAAAACACTTGTTTTTAATCAAATAATTCACCAAATATTTACGTTCGTATATACGCTATGCGATGGTATACCACCAACTATTGGTACCTTTGATACTTTCGTAACGCCTCGACTGTTTAATGGTAAGGGATATGATCTTGGGTTCCTGAGTTCGATACCCGGGGGAGCAAGATATGTTTTTTCGATTTTTCGAACAAAGCTGGAACTTGAGATCACCCGTATTTAGCTATCGCGGTGATTAAGCCAGTAACCATTATGGTAATGATGACTTGATTCAATAATGAAGGCCTTAGCTATGGCTTCCTGCAGAGTGAGACTTTACTTTAGGTATCCGAAATATCTTTACTCACGACTTACTGACTTTGCACGAACTTTTAATATTTTGCATGCGTAGTAGTCTTAAATATCCTATATAATTTACAAGTACCAAAATATACGTTTTTTTATAATACTAGATACACGTACCTTTCATTGAGTGTTTATAAATATACCCGTCGAAACACTTTAACATTTATAATCCTTCATACATTAATGATTTTCTTTCTATATTAGCATATGAAAGTAGTATATTTATAAAGTCGATATCCATAAACGTATTTATTTTTAACTGCAATTACTAACAGCATACCACCCTCTTCCCAAAAAGACAAAACCAACCGAACCACTACACAAATCATTCCCACACTACAAATACGCGCATTCAATATGTTTTTAATACTGTAATACTCCATTGTGGTAACAATAAATAATGTATTTCAATAAGCAACGTAATGGAGAGTTAATAACCATTACACGGAACCCCGCGAGGAAGGACCCTTACGCGGGCCTATTGTGCCGCGATTTGTAAATCGTCGATAAGTGCCTATAATAGTGATGTGACGGCACTCCATATCGATAGTTCCAGCCAATGTTTTTTACACTCTAGGTCGTTTGTCATCATTGTGTTTATGTCGTAGAGCGAGTGATACGGTAAACAAGTTTTAATGATTTTACGAAAACCAGTTTAATTTTGAATGAGAGAATATACTATACCGAAAATGGAATCAAATGGAATATGGCTGACCTGCCAGCAAATTCCTAAATTTTTTTATAGGATCGCAATGCCTAGTGCCTGAATCTTCTTTAATGCGCATGATAATTAATAAGCTTGATAACATCTGTATTCAGGCAAGCTGCATGCAATGCAAACCGCACACGTTTCACTATGACCACCGCAAGCATTACGCAAACCGCAAACATTGTTAAGCGACCACAATATCAACACGTACCACATGCGCAGGAATCACTCAATTGGTACGTAACGCACATCCTACTATTACAGTGTACCAAAAATATGACTAACCGCAGAAACGACCACAAATATCGATAAATTATCACTACAAGCTTAGCGCTTCTATGTCTGAACATATCTTAGGATAGAAACTTTTTATTTATATTTTTTATTTTTAGGACTAATAATCGTGCTAATAAGGCACACAACAATATAAAAATTTAACGATCTCCTTGCAGACCGAGCACAAAGCGTGATAAGTCCCAGGCTCGATTAATGGTCCGGTCAATTTAAGTAATATACTTTTGAATTTACTAGGTGATGCCTGCAGTTGAAATCTCACGTCTAGATTTCCTACGATTTGTAGTTGAGTACAAGAAGAATTGTCGATTTGAGACCAGTTGATAATTGGTAATAGACAAGACATAAAAACACACTCGCCCCACACATTGGATTGGCACAGATCACATAATAACTATGTAACTGATCATGCTCCAACCCTCGGCCCCATAGTTAATTGATAAAAGATTTTTAAAGATTTGACTATTGACTATCGAGTTGGCATTCGGACCACCTCGATAGTTAATAGTCAAATCTTTTTATTCATATATTATGAAGCATGTAGTTGTTGGTTTGTTATCCACGAACATCAATAAGGAACAAACTCGATAGTCAATAGTCAAATCTTTTTATTCATATATTATGAAGCATGTAGTTGTTGGTTTGTTATCCACGAACATCAATAAGGAACAAACTCGATAGTTAATAGTCAAATCTTTTTATTCATATATTATGAAGCATGTAGTTGTTGGTTTGTTATCCACGAACATCAATAAGGAACAAACTCGATAGTTAATAGTCAAATCTTTTTATTCATATATTATGAAGCATGTAGTTGTTGGTTTGTTATCCACGAACATCAATAAGGAACAAACTCGATAGTTAATAGTCAAATCTTTTTATTCATATATTATGAAGCATGTAGTTGTTGGTTTGTTATCCACGAACATCAATAAGGAACAAACTCGATAGTCAATAGTCAAATCTTTTTATTCATATATTATCTACTATTTCCTCTACCTTAAGGTTGTCTGGAAGAGATCTCTTTCTAGCGATAGGACCGCCTAAATTGTTCTATTATCAATCTGTAAAACCTATTTCTGTAAAGTTTTTGTGCAATTAAGTATATCTATCTATCTATATAATATATATTATGAAGCATGTAGTCGTTGGGTTGTGACCCACGAACATCGATAAGCTACCGCAATATCAGGGACGTCCCTACACCTGCGCAGGAGTGGCCCAATTGGCCATCGAGCCCATAACGGCTTCGGACGTGCCCCGCATCACATATAGACAGCGTGGAGGTAGTAAAGTTACTCCGAACTGATTGGTACTGGTCAGCATGACAAGTTGTGGCCTCAAACATTTAGGAATACTGATACAACATACTGAACGTGGTAAATAAGCTAATGACATGTATGGCAATGAACAGGCGACGTGTGACAAATTGAAGCATAAAGAAACTTTTTAACCGACTTCAAAAAAAATTGAGGATTCTCAAAACGACCGTACACATGCATATTATGTATTTTTTTATGTGTTCGCTGATAATTTCGTTTAATAAAATTTATGGGCCGATTTTAATATTTTTTTGTATCTTGCTACGAAGACCAGGATCTGATGATGGCAACCCAAAGCAAAAGAAATGAAGTCGGTTGTTCGGTTGATATTTTCACTACAGAGGTAAAGCCTCCATCGGGGATCAAACCTAGGACCCTGTGATAATGACTCGGTATTTAAGCGTATTTTAATGCAGTTCCGTCGCCGTACTCTGACTCAGGTTTCCGAAGAACACCACAGCAACAATACTAAGAAAAAAATCTTCGTTTATTTCAAGTTAGATGATTTCAGCGCCCGAAACCGATGATAAATGAAAAGAATGCGCTCGCGCATACCAATCGCGCAAATAGTGCTCATTTATTTCGCATTACGCGATATTTATAACGCAGCGGTCGATCAGAGTTGTACTGACGCGTGCACAGACGTGCCGAACAATTAGATATGATATGATTTACAATTTACACACCACTCTGTATTTCTTAGTGCAAAATCTATTCTAATATTATAAATGCGAAAGTAACTCACTCTGTCTCTGTTTCTGTCCGTCTGTTTGTCGTCCGGCTTTCACGCTTAAACCACTGAACCGATTTAGATTAAATTTGGTATATTATAGGTATACGTTGAACCTCTAGAACGGACATAGGCTATTTTTGTTTTGTAAATAAGGGTGGATGGGGGTAATATCGCCCTTGAAAGTGCAAAAATATACGATAAAAAGCACGCGAGATTATAAACTTTAGGATCGCCCTTATACCGTGTACATAAGGACTAATACTAAACTGCAAGTGCTTAACGTGCTAACCGTACACTCTTAATTACTCTGTAATAGATCTCTTAATTACATATCTACTGAGTAATAATAACGTAGAACCAATCATAGACCTCATCTATACTAAATATTATAATGAGGAAAGATTTGTTTGTTTGTAATGAATAGGCTCCGAAACTACTGGACCGAATTCAAAAATTCTTTTTGGGAACCGTTGGGAAGCTATATTATATATTAAGACTTATAAGCTATTGTGCCGACCTACGACATGACCTACAAGTCGACACAAATACAGCGTCAGCAGAATTGGCGTAGTAAACAACGCTCCATACGTAATGCGTGACATCGATATCGTACATCGCGATATCAGAGTTTTCGTCGCCACTAAGTATATATACAACAAACCAAGAATGGTAGTTGGGCCTTGGTCCCCGAGCAGATAACACCTAGCTCGGCGGAAGTACTTCCACTTTTAGTAAAGAACATACGTTCCTTACATTGGTGACCCCGACTGAGCTGAACACCAGCAGCCTTTGAAGAACGGAGCCTTCGCATCAGGCCATGTCTCCATACCCTCAACAGCCAGCTTAGCCACGACAAGAGCACCGGACCACCTCAGCTGACAAAGCCACCTGGTTCCGGGCCCGTGTAATGAAGCAGGCCATCGCAGCCCTACGACCGAGTCATTGGTCCACATCGGCGTAGCAGCAGCTGCCTCCCTGCAACTACACGCATCGGGCACGTGCTTGGACTCCAAAGGGGGGGAGTACTGTGCCGACCTACGACATGACCTACAAGTCGACACAAATACAGCGTCAGCAGAATTGGCGTAGTAAACAACGCTCCATACGTAATGCGTGACATCGATATCCTACATCGCGATATCAGAGTTTTCGTCGCCACTAAGTATATATACAACAAACCAAGAATGGTAGTTGGGCCTTGGTCCCCGAGCAGATAACACCTAGCTCGGCGGAAGTACTTCCACTTTTAGTAAAGAACATACGTTTCTTACACTATATTATATATTAAGATCCTTACTAAAACTCCAAAAATGATTTGAAAAATTCCTTACATCGCGTGCGCTGCGAAAACAATTGATGATGGAACAAAATCATGTACTACGACTTTGTAGAATTATCTACAAAAAGTGTCCTGACAGCATATGTCTAAATATTATAGTTTTATCACAGTAAGCTTTTTTATTTAAAAAAATTAATTAATATGCTGCCGCTTGAAAAGGCTCTTTATTTGTACCTTGGTATTAATCCTTATCAAAATAAATTAACATTCAAGACGGCTTCAATACCTTTTCATAACTTTTTTAATTATTCAATTCGGACATTTCATTCGGAAGATATCACGAGTTTAAAAATGTAAGTATTAGAAAAAAGTCGCGTGGTTGCCGTTCACCGCGCTCAGCTAGCCAGCATGCGATGTAGGCTCCATGTAAGCGTCACTGGGGTACGGGGGGAGTCAATGTAATAAAATAAAGTGGAAGGTCAATATGTACCTATAATACTTACATATTTTAGTAACTATTGCACCCGTGCGAAGCCGGGCGGGTAGCTAGTACCTACTCACAAACGTTTCCCAAACTCGAAGTGACATCGCAAATCCGTCCGCGCGCCATTAGTTAGCTGCAAGCTAAATTATGCCTTATGTCGACACAGTTACGGTTTGTTTATTTAGCAATCGGGTTGTCTTCAAGACGATAAATTTGGGTCATTTGTCGAGGTACCTACATCAGCTTCCTGCAGTCAGAAGTGCAGGTAAATCAGATGGAATCCACGGTTGGGAAACTCGCTAAATTTAGAAATGAGTTTACCTAAATGGATTTCTAAAATTGTATGGTAGCTTTTAAAAATAAATATATAAATATGAATAAAAAAATAAATGACGACCTCGATGGCGTAATGATTCAGGTAGACACCCGAAAGGAACCGGGAATGACCGGGATTGAATCTCGGTCAGATCGATTTGGGAAACGAACTTTTCTTGATTGGCTTGGATCTCTGTGCGCTGGCTTACACACTCAATTTTTGTATTTTAGTCTGGTGCGGTCAAAAGCACTCCACACTGTATACTTTTAACTTGACATCGTCCTTATGAAGTTGGAATAAGAACTATTATCGAACTGAAAATTTTTACCTTAATGTGCTGTGTTTGTTGAACAGCATAGCATACATTGCTGTGATTCTGTAGTAAGTGACAAGAGCACGTGTTACAGAAATTTAAAAACAACAACCTCCGTAGCCGAGAGGCGAGCGGGCCTGACTTTGGCGAGCGCCATCTGAGGTTCCGGGTTCGATCCCCGGTACCGGGGGTCGGGTCAATATGGGAAGCTATTTTTTCCATACTGGTACCGTCGTTGTTTCTGATTTCTGTAACACAAGTGCTTTAGCTACTTACCCCAGAATCAGAGCAATGTATGTGATGTTGTCCAATATTTATTTACTTATTTATTTATTTAACAACACTCAGACCAATATAGAAAAGTTTGTTTTCCAAATTGACACGATCGGGAATCGAACTATGACCTGAGAGACAGCGCGACGCCAAAGTCCGGCCCTCTCGCCACTCGGCTACGGAGGTCGTTTAAAAACTAGTTTGCAATTAAAAATACACTTTCTGCAAAAGTTTCTACAAGTAAGTACTCGTATATCACTTCATAGTATTAGATGGTCAAGACTACGCAATGAATTTTTAATCGATTGTTTTTAATACTTGTAGATAGAGTGATGTATGAGAAAGTTTTATATGTATAATCCGTACATATTAATGTACAGTACAGCCGAAAACTTCATTTGTAGGTACTTGCACCCGTGCGCAGCTGGGGCGGGTAGCTACAGTGTCTTATAAACACGGTGCGCGGTGTACGTTTTGCGTCTCTCAACAGGCAAATTGGCAATAGCTTCGCGAAATCAACAAGCCCGCTGAGATCTAAACCAAATTGTACTCTTTAGTACACGTAGGTACTACTAGGAGGTACTTACTACTCGGAATTTTGTATTTGCACGGCCGTAACCTTTTCTCGTCATCTACTATTTCTCCCTACCTCAAAAAACATAGGTTCTATGACTATTAGAAAAAGTCGATACGATTTAATTACTATGCCTGGTTCTAATTTTTGAAATACTAATCGTTCTACTTACGGATAGAAATAAATTATACGAGGCGTAAGCTAAAAACGACCGACGGACGACTGATGACAGCTGATATGCAAAGTCCTCCGTGGCCGAGAGGCGAGCGTGCCGGACTTTGGCGTCGCGCCATCTCAGTGGTTCCGGGTTCGATCCCCGGTCGGGTCAATATGGGAAACGAACTTTTCTGTATTGTCTCGGGTTGGGTGTTCTGGTACCGTCGTTGTTTCTGATTTCTGTAACACAAGTGCTTTAGCTACTTACCACAGAATCAGAGCAATGTATGTGATGTTGTCCAATATTTATTTATTTATTATTATTATTTATTATTAAAGTAAATTTTAAATTAGAATTAACGCATCGTAAAAAACCGAATTGTCATTTTTAACACATTCGTTTGTTTCCCATATTGACCCGACCGGGAATCAAAGCCGGTACTTCAGAGAAGGCGCGACGCCAAAGTCCGGCCCGCTCTCTCAGCTGCCGAGGTCGTATAGTGAGTAACACTAATCTAGTTCATCATTAATAGTCGCTAAATAGTTCAAGGAATCGAACAAATTTGGAATGTTTATAAACATCACCAACTCACTTGTTCCCACCTATATTTATAATTTGTATATTTATATCGTGGATAGCATGAGTACTGCTGACCTTGCCAGTATCGAACAGAGCATTTTAATGTATTAAAATACTGAATAAAACACGTGGAATTCAAGAATTGTGACATATTGCCTTTAAATAACGTTCTTTACAGACGTGGGTAGCATTGATGAAATATTCAAATCTGATTTTACGCTGTGAACATATTCAGCGGGCTAACTTTTGTGAAATCATTTTTACGTTTCGTTTATTGTGCTTCATGCTGTACAAGCGAACTTTAAAAGAAAGAGAAAAATGTTGTCAAATGTTGTATGAAGCAAAAAAATTGGTTTATTTTTAAGAAGGCAATTCAATTCATTATTTTTCTAAATTGATATTCCAATAATAATTGTTTGAAATAATACCTTCCCGGTCGGTTTGATATGGAAAACGAACTTTTCTCGGGTCTGGGTGTTCAGATATCGTCGTGGTTTCTGATTTCGGTCACACAAATGCTTTAGCTACTCACCACAAACTCAGCAATGCATCTGATGTTAGATAAACTTTAAGACATTCGCGTTCCATTTTAAACATTTAAAATAATTTAACGGGTCAAAAAGCGACACCATTTTTATTTAGAAGTTAAAACGCAGACAGCTCATGAGCACGGTTGGTGCAACCGAAACGTCGGACAGTAAGTAGTTCGTAGTAACTACTAAATAAAAATGATCTCACGTTTTGCATCCGATGTGGTTCAATAAAAAAGTACACAATCTATTATTTTTAAACAAACTTAAGAAATTTCTGTTTGTTCCCCGTCAAAAAGCTGAAGACGAAAATTTCCACAGTGACGGCGCAATTCTTCCCCCCTCACACTTACAACACACCGCCTCCTTTCCAAAACAAACATAATTCTTCAAATGCCCGCGAGATTGACGTCGGAATCTCTGATCTGGGTGTTCAGACATAGTTTGATATACTGGTTTAACATTGGCATAGCTGTCTGACAGTCTGTGATGCGACGGAGGGGTAACCTTCGTTCCAAGAAACAAATATACTTGTAATAATTCATTCAGACATTTACTCAAACGGCTACTATAGGGAATATCGCTAGCTTACTTTAGAAAACTAATAGGTTTTTAAATAGATACATACACTTTATTGCACAGAAACTTTTACAGACACATCCATGTACAATTTAGGCGGTATTATTGCTAGAAAGCAATCTCTTCCAGCCAACCTTTGAAAAAAGATCGAGAAACGGCAACGGCCGTGTAAAACATAATTGAGAAAATATTAAATTTGCAGAAGAAAGAAAGAAAGAAAATACATTTATTGACATCACAAAATTTACATACAAACACAACGCAAGACAATTTAACAGATATTATTATAAATACCTTGTGAGGCCAATTTGGGTTCCACCTCAGCAAATGCAGCTACGACTACGAGATTACATCAGTCTTTTTATAAATCAACTGATACTACTTCCGTTTCAGAAACTATGATTGTCGAGAAGATACCGGCAAGAAACTGAGTAGACGTTTTACAAAAAAAGCTTTTTTTTTTATATTGCACTTCAAGATTGACCTCATCCCACCTGATGTTAAGTGGTAATGAGGTCCTAGGAAATGAGGAGCTAGGAAGCTTAAGCTAAACTTATTACAAATTTTGCACCAAAACATGTAGTTGGTCATGGTTTCTTAAACCGCTTTTTTAATTTCTAACCACCACAGATCTTTTTCATCCCATCAATGTGACGCAAAAACGTAAACGATTTCTTTAATGTCTTTCGTCTTCGATTAACACCCAAACCACAGATCTTCGACGGAACCTCAAAGAGTTCCACAATCCACATGAATCCGGGTTGTGTAACGAAATCTCCCAAACGCTTGCGTCTGATGTAGCCATAAACCGGAACGATGTAAGTTATTTGCAGCTCGAGTTTCTGTTAAAGATATTTTTTTTTACTTTTTTACTTTTTCTGTTTAAATATTGTCTAGGTCCGACGGTTATTTCGTCTTGATGAAAGCTTAAGAGAGCTTTAAGAGAGGTAGGGCATAGCGATTTATCGCTCGAACTGGAGCAGCCCGACTGGTGAAATACCTCCACCTTACAGAAAACCGCAGCCAAATAACAAAAAAAAAGCTATAATA
Source organism: Glyphodes pyloalis (assembly GCA_037074685.1). Lineage (NCBI taxonomy): Eukaryota > Metazoa > Arthropoda > Insecta > Lepidoptera > Crambidae > Glyphodes > Glyphodes pyloalis. The sequence goes on along the minus strand of JAYKKO010000010.1, from coordinate 16,061,574 downwards.
ATCACCTAACTTAAGTACAGGAAAAACAATATCAGATTAATTCGAAAATGAGGTTATGACACCAAAAGTCATATTAACTCCTCCATTATCATCTTGCATTGATATTATAGGTAAGATCAGAACTTTTTAAAATTCATGCTCTGGAGATATCATCACGTTACCTAGTTACAGCCTACAGGGCGTAAGTAGTTACGTTTACCCTATTGTGTACAGGTATCCATTCAAGTTGGCAGAACACTATGTTTGAATCGGTTTTTAAGTTTTTCCTTAGCTCTTTCCGACTTTCTTGTCCACTTTATCTTTTTTGTTTATTACAGCTGTTATTTTAATCTATTACGAGTAATATCTTTATTCAATACCTTTTTTTTAATATAATTTCTTTTCTAATCAGGATCATTACCGTTCTAGGCAGTATCATTAATGATACAAACTACTAGTATCATTAAGTAATTTGTTAGTTCTAAGACTTTGCAGCGTGCTCTTTCTGTGTTTTTATTTCAGTCTTTCTTGAACGAATTGCCTAATTGTTTCTCTCTCTCTCTCTCTCTTTCATCTCTCTTTTTTGTCATTCTTCTTCTACTTTCTCTTTTGTCACCGCTCCACTCACTTAAGGTTCCGCCAGAATACAAGCGCTACTACGCCTTGAACTGCGCAATCGCTATGTTTTTTTTGTTATTTCAGTAATTTACTTTTACTGTACCTTTTATTTGTCTCACTTTGACGTTTGTGTACTATATGTATATTGATTGTATGTGCTAATTAAAACTTCTTATTCTTATTCTAATTCTTAATTAATGCTATACCGTTGAAGTATTCAAAACTTTGCTATAAAAACCACGCAACGTTCACCAGAGATGATGAAACGCAAACAAAGCTCTCGCTTATTAAGATTATATTTTTCATCGAAGCCGTTAAAGAGTAGCGAGATGAGCTCAAAGCTTCTGCGTCGAGATCAAAACGGATCAAACAGGTCAACCGACCAGTCTACACATCGATCAAATTAACAAACAACGTGTTAGGGTTGGCGCTTTCGACAAACAATAAAGTAATCAATCAACAATGTAAATGTATAAAGCTATAATAACTTTAATTCCAATGTATATGTTATTTTCGTTTTCTTTCTGTTCTATAATATTTATATCAAAGATCGTGTTAGCTTTGTTAAAAAATGAGCGTCCTCTCTCTAATTGCAGTGCCCTTACAGGGTATTTAGTGAACTAATTTTAAGCTCGCACCTTGTAAACACTAAAGATGCAATAAAAATATTGAGTATTGAGTTTTGAACCTCATAACAAACGTCATTGGCATCCATCTTTAAGAGAGGTAGGGCATAGCGATTTATCGCTCGAACTGGAGCAGCCCGACTGGTGAAATACCTCCACCTTACAGAAGACCACAGCCAAATAACAATCACTTCTGTGTTGTTGTGTTCCTGCGTATAAGTAAGGTTTCCAGAGCTCCTGGGGGGGGTGCTACATTAGTAGCAGGGGTTAAGCCTTCAAGGTAAGGGCGACAAGTCTAGTAACAGATTTATTATACTGTACTTGTCACCTTTAAGCTAGGACCTCATTACTACTTAACATCAGGTGGGATGAGGTCAATCTTGAAGTGCAATATAAAAATAACAAAAAAAAAACCGTCGAAAACACTCGGCAGGGTCCACTAAAAACCAGCGTCAGGGCCTGCGACGTGGGCCATGACTTATGCTGAGTGAGGCCCTTTTATTGTAGGCATCATGATTGCCATTGTCTGCATCGCCCGGTTGACGAGGAGAACGCTGATTTTTACATATAATATATCTATATTTTTTTTGTTATATTTTTCTGTCTTCTATGTTATGTGCACTTACATGGCTATTTTGTGGTGTCTTTAAGTAATATAATATGTTTATTTCTTGTATTCATATTTTTTTGATGCGAGACCATTGAACGCATGGACTGTTTGTTTGGTCATTACTTTAGAACGGGTGCTTATATTTTGTTAATTATTTATTCCGACTTTTTAACAATCAGGATATGATTTAAATAGAAAATAGCTTTGCAGATCCTCCAAAATGGCACGCACGCAATGTCTCCCGGGCGGTCGTGGAATCTAATCCCTCACTCTTGTGATGTGATGAAATTATTCTGTATCTTATTGACCAGACCAGGACTCAAACCCAGGACCTCAGAGGTACCCTAACCAAAGACCGGCTCGCTCGCCTCTTGTCTACGGAGGTCATCATTATTTTTCAGCACTACTTGGTTCAGCCCTAACTGCTGCAATCCACTGCCCACTGCTCTGCTAGTTAAACAATCTAGCTTGACCCACATAAGCCCATTGTTTTAGCCCTCTCCGTCGACCCATTTGCGCGTGCGACTCTAGAATCTACTTGAACATAACCCACCTTTGGTGCGAAAAGAGGTTAACAGATTATGATGTTAACGGAAGTGGGACGAATAAGTCAAATATTTTGGATAAAGCATGGATGTTTTATAAATATTCGTAAATCCTAGACACGAATTTTTATAGTAACATATCTCATAGACAAATGCCTACTTGGGTAGATGAATAATACGTTTCGGGAGGTCTACTCTCAAAAACGAAATATGTCGGATCCGGATAGCAATTTTTAATTCTCATAGTCGCAACCAATTTACTTCGAATGCGACTAAAGCGTTTAAAAAAAAACAAAATATTATGTAAATCATTAACCACGCTTTAACTCCCGAACTTTTGATAAATCTTCAAAAACGAATCCTTTCGTAAGTTCGTTTTGTTTTTGAGAGTAGACCCCCTGTTTCGTCCAACAGATTGTGGCAAAGTTTTTATTTAACTTTTAACCAATGTACGGTCGACAACGCGTCGAGGTACTCTTGCAGTTCAATATCATTTCTTACGTAAATGCCACAAGAGCGGTGTAAAGTAGACAGTGCTTTTATCTATACGTTAATCGGGGTGGAATCTTACAACTTAATTTTGAACCCGTTATATGTAACCGATTAGGCTGGTATTTTTCTTTTATTTTGTAGTCGCGTAAGTCTACAAAATACCCAAGTGCTCCAGCAAAAAATTATACTTAAGTCGAGCAGCATTTTACACGCCCGTTCACTAAGGAAACTAGTGACCAGTAAATCAAAACTAATGTTTATTTCAACCCCCGTCGACACACAAAGCTTCACAATACACAAAGATCGCCATCGCCCCATTATCATTCACCCCTCGTCCTTACTTTACGGACCGAAGCACATTTTTTCAACTAAAAGTCTCAATTTTGTCGCCTCGACTTGAATTAAGATGTCCACTTGTCTCTGTCACTCGCATGGCGGTGAAGGAGGACAGAAATTGGGATTCACTCTGTTGCATTGGTTGAATTCGTGTTTCTGACACATTGTCTTTACAAATCTTTATCGTGTAGGATATGACTAGGAGGCACCGCGTGAGTAAATTTGATGGCGATCTTAAAAAATTTAAATTTAATCAAATTGCCTCAACTCCTGATTGGCTGAAAATACGAGTGACGTGTCTTATCAGCAAATTAAATTTAGAGAAACTTATTGTCGTCTCATGCATGCTAAACGGCCAGACCGCATCATAATTACTATTGGTGATCGAAAAAAATTAGTTAATATTTATTTATTTAAAAACTTTATTGCACAAAAAAGTACAACAGGTGGACTTAATGCTAGGGGCATTCTCTACCAGCCCACCTTTGGGTCATCGTAGGAGAGTTAGTTATCAAACCTCCGAACTTCAAGCGAACCTTTTTCATAACAAAAAAGTCGATTGCAAAGAATTAATAGATATCGGGCTTCACCTAAAACGATCTGACGCCAAAACGCAGAATTATAAAATAGTAATATTTTTTCATTAAATTTATATTGTCTGGTGTACTATTATTTTAGCTTCATTTGCGTTTACTTCAACAATCTTATTTCGTTAGCTTTAAACAATAAGCGGCATTACCTAATAAGGGCGCAACAAAGAAAGTTTTCCTCGCAGCTCACGTTTCGGATGCGCACGCGCAGATAGCATCTGCGCAACGAGGCGAGGTGTCGCTCCTTACTCGGAATTTATGGACCGCCTCTGTACCAAATTGAGAGAATATACTGACGACAAATTGCTAGGGTTTGAGGAATTATTATGAAGATATTTTTAAACGATAGTTTTTTGTGTATTTGTAAAATATTGAATTTAAAATGCATTGTCGAAGTAAGATAATTAATTCGAGTAGTTATTCATTGCTTCTATTATTGTACTTAATCATGTCGTCTTGTTATTACGCCACAGTTCATCTTCCCACAAATAAGCCCGTAAGTCTTTACTAAATTCCTGTACACCAAAGCAGATTTTATTCATCTCAGTAGATATAAAATCCCTACTAATATTATAAATGCGAAAGTAACTCTGTCTGTCTGTCTGTTACGCTTTCCTGCTTAAACCTCTCAACCGATTTTGATGAAATTTGGTATAGATATACGTTGAACCTCAAGAACGGACATAGCTTACCTTTGAAAGTTCATATGGAAAAATGTTTATTTTTGAAGTTAGAGATAAGAAATTTGGCACAAATATAGCTCGAAACTTGGATTAAAATATATACTACTTTTTGTTTCGAATATTAGGGGAGAAAGGGGTAAAACCGACCATGAAAGGATGTAGTCCACGCGAACGAAGTCGCGGGCACAGCTAGTCTGTAATAATTCAAGATCCGTCGATGATTTCTTAGAAATGATCCGAAGAGCGAAAGAACGGGAAGCAGAAAAAAGTGATTACAAAACGATTCTCAAAAGAAATAAAATCGTTATAAGTAATGTTACGAAACAAACAAACTTTTGTTTTTATTAAGAAACAATTCTTACACGATTCTGAAAATAAATGAAACGTAATTTTCCCTATAAATATTTTGCAGAGGAAAAGTTTGCGTAAACATTTCCACACACATTGTAAACTTCAAGGAAACGAATACATTGAACTACTTCTGAGATTTTCATATCAATATTATGTAGGGTACGATATAAACGCGAATACGTAATCGTATGAACTTCCTCCGAATTTAAACGATGAGTACCTATTTATAACTGACTAGCTGTGCCTGCGACTTCGTTCGCATGAACTACAGCATTTTGAATTTTTTTTTTCTAAAATAAAATTAGCAAGTTAAAGCCACGCGGTATGGCGCCCGCCGTCGACCAGCGTCTTGCTTGCGGTTTACGTGATCGTGAATCCGAAAAGCCTTTTATTGCAAAGTCTTTTAAAAGTAGCCTAAGTTACTCTTCAGCTATCTGTCAACAAAAGGTCAGTCAAACTCGGTCCAGCCATTCCAGAGATCACAAGTGTAGTAACACAAGTGCTTTGGCTACTTACCACAGAATCAGTAGTCCTATTCCCAAAAACGAAACGTCCAAACGAAAGGTTTCATTTTTGAAGACTTAAGGGCGACAAGTACAGCATAATAAAGCTGTTACTGGACGTGTCGCCCTTACCTTGAAGTCTTGACCCCTGCTACATATGTATCAGGAGCTCTGTTGACTTACACAAATAATATCTTGTTTTTGTTAAAACGCGTTAGTCGCAATCGTGGGTTTAGTAGTCGCTTGACACGAAATTAATTCGCCCGAACGTGTGAATCGTCCCCTTTCATATAAAAAAAAATTTGGCAGGCGTGTCGCACAGATGTATTTTAAACGAGTGCGAATCCTTCTTCAAGAACTAAACGCATACTATAGTGCTTGAAGGTTGAACCCGCATTCGTAGTGAGTTGGTCACGATTATGAAAATTAAAAATTGCCATCAGTGGTCAGATCCGACATATTTCGTTTTTGGGAGTAGACTCCCAGAGCTGGGTGTTTAATGTCCGATATTACATCGGATTCCCAAGGACACGGAAGCCAGCTTACATAGGGAAGAATGTAGAAACAAAGGCCCTACCCACGTTACGTGTTAATTATTCCCGTGTACTAGCCTCTGTCAACAAACAAGAGTCGCATTAGCATGCTGCCTCGCTGCTGTTCTGTCTGCGATTAACACGAACTGATCGTGTCGCCGGACCCAAGAGGAATGTTAACGATGGTGTCTTACGCGAGAGTAGGCTTAGGTACAACTACAGCGAGTAGTATGCTATCTAGAAGCGACTTAGAAACTACAAGTGGTATAAGTCCTGAGGAATTGAATCCCATAATATTGGTTTCTGCAAACCTGCAATCGCGCGGAAAACGTAGTAATTATATCGAATGTAGTAATTATATCTTGGACTTGGATAGTTTGTTGATTGAACTGATTACCTAATTGTTTTTGTTGTAAATCACTTAGAAAGCGAGTAACATCACTATCGCTTGTTTTTTCTTTGTGACAGCTGCCACTTGATAATTGCCTCTGAGCAAATTACCAAACAAATCTCTTTCTTAATTGAAAAGATTGGATAGAGACCAAACATAGACTTATTGTATCCAAATGGTATCTGAAGATTGTAAATAAGGGCTATCTAATCGATAGTAGTAAAAAGTTTTCAATTAAAAATGCCGCTAAAGTTCATCTAAATGCAGATAAGAGTCAAATAGGACTATTTTATTGGTTCATACTCTAAATAAGTTAGTCTCAAATCCAGTCATGATGCTTGTATAGCAAAAATTAGCCAATGTTTTGTTTTAAGTAACAAAAATATCGCCTTGCTTGTAGTGTACCAAGTTAGTACGAATAGACCGAATTCGGCGATCAATTCGGGACATCTTGGCTGCTCGTTCGCGGTGTTTTATGAGCGGGACAAGTCACGTCCGCCCTTAAAACAATGGCTTTCGATCGCTTGCAGCTACAGTTAGTTGCTCGTTATATCTATTCTTGCTTAAGACCTGACAGTGGCATTTAAGAGCTTGCACAATTTCTTTCAGCGCGACAAATTTCTGTACAAAGTTACGTAGGACTACTTAAAGTTTGACTATGGAGTCAAGATTCTCGTGGCGTCGACCGAAAGTTAAGCTGCGTGCGCGGCTCGGTATTGGATGGGTGACCATTCCGAAAGTATTAATTGACCTTTATCACGAGAATTTCCGTGCTTTCGAAGGCTGTTAATTGAAATAAACAATGGGTGTTAATTGTAACATGTGTTGTTTTAAAAGTTTAATAAAGTTTACCTACATAAAAAATACATTTGACAAAGTGATAAGTTAGATTTAATTTCAACTAATATTATTTTAAATGCGACATTTCATATTTGCACCTATCGAGATGGATTGAGAGATGGGTGGTTGTCTGTCACTAGTTCACGTAAAAACAATTTGACCGAAATTTATGAATAAGATACTAGACCGTATACCTAAAAGATACGTCTTATCTCATAGAAGAATATCGCGATAGAAGTCACAGGACAACTCAGTAGCATCTACAATTTCGAGTGTGAGGTGCGAACATTTCGAAGCTGCCAATTAATATTGAAGTCGCGTCCCAAACCGTTACAATGCGCGTGCGCATTGTTATTTGTCTGCGCTAATTGTTGCGCCAAGCAGTGTACAATGAGTGTACAGTTTATGGTGAAGTTGGAACTAGACAGAAAACAAGTTTGGCTCTTGTTTTCTTAGTATTTTTGTAGAGCTAGTGCTGGGTTTTCTAAACTGTGGATTGCGGCCCACTAGTGGATTGAGAGCGTATATTAACGGATCTTGTCATTAGAAAGATACACCATCCTAAACGGACGAGCCGACCGGCGGGCGACTGACAATATCATCGTTCTCATTAATATATTTATATTTTTATTAAAAAGCTTTTAAAAGCCAAGTATCAGCTTATTAATGCTGGGGATCCGATCTTTAAAATCAAGTCAATCCACGTTTAACAAGCGCGATGATTAGGCCTACATCCATCGTTGTTAAGATGACGTGATTGCAATGATGGTGTTTGCACTTCGTTACACTTTATTTAGGCTAATATTTTTATTTTACAATTAAATCTTTTATCTAAACTAATTTTATAAAGAGAAAAGTGCGTTTTTTATATTGAATAGCCTCCAAAACTACTAGATTTAAAAAATGGTATCTTTAGTATAATAATACTTTATCCCTGATTAACAAAGACATCGCTTACCAAGAAGCCTTGATACCGTCTGCAACCAAAATAGTGTAATTGTTAAATGCTAAGCTACACGTGGTAATACCTCAGATTTGACAAATTGAAAAACGAATTGCTCATTTTTGTACCCGACTGTGGTACAAACAATGTTAACCTCAATGTTTCAGTACTAAAAATCAAAACATGACAACAAAACCGCATTTGACATACAACAAAAGACCCTTGATCCTTTCTTGTAAGCAAGTTAATAAGAGCACTCCTGTTTTCTGTTACGAGGCTAAAATAAGCACAGTACAATGTAAGTCGTGCTTGTGAATGTGTGGGAAATACAGTGTAGTTTTACCCCAAGTTTAGGGAGAAATAAGTGAGATGGCATTTGTTCAAGGCGCAGTTTTTAGAACTATATTTGATAAAAAGTAATACAAATCTGTTCTTAGCATATATAAATATAGACAAGTCTTTTCATCTTATTTTATATTGAGCGTAGCAAACCGGCTGTCAGCGGTCCACTTTTGGCTTGTGTTTATTGTATATCCCAACCTAGCCAAGCATACTTCTTTTAAGATCTTGCAGCTGAAAAAAAAGACGCGTCGTTTCTAAGTACATGGCGTTTAACCTGTCACCTTCAGATCCAGAATAAAACATCAATATTAATTTATGAATTACGTAACATAAATAACTTCTTGTTTTTTAATATATGGTGTTAAATACCTTCAGATCGGGAACAAAACATGAATGTTAATTTTTGAATCAGGAACTTCCACGAAAAATATAGCGCAAAGAAAATATCTTAATTTATAATTTTAAACAATAATTCATTTGAAACATAAGTTTCTGGCTACTTGTTAAATTTGTGAGGGTTTTTGTAGGTACTTGAGATTTAGGGGTAAATGTATTTAACTGTTGGTATCACTGATGCAATGTAAGGGTATGAGCGAACGCAGACGACGCACGCGCACAAAGACGGTCGCTCAGTTTGTAGATTAGGGGGGCCTTACTGTCTTGTTGATATAGGTAGGTGTGGAGACGGCCGAGGAGGTTAGTAAGTATTTGTGTATATTTTTTTAATTTAAGTGTTCGTGAACATCTTCGTCGTTGAACTGCATTTTATTCTTATTATTGGATAGATTAGTTCCTAGGACTGCCTTTGGCAGTTGGCAGCGGACCCGAACAGCAGATCCGCTGCCGGGACCAGAGACGCCAGCCGTGGGGTAAGCCTGGCGTCCGATACCTTGGTCCCGAAAGGGTAAGGCGTGTAAGAGTCAGGTGGCCTGGTACGTTCCAGCCGCGCGCGTTATGCGTGGCGAGGAGGGGCGCTGTGGGGGACTCTGTGTAGAGTCCGCAAGGAATCCCGACGCCCCCACAACTGCGCAGCATTGGCCACCGAGGGTTGTACTCGGTGCGAGCCCGACACACCACACTCTGTTCCCTGCAGTGAGTGGCGGTACGAAAGGCATTTCTCCTTCAAGGAAAAAAAGGACTCGTGCCATGATAAGAAGTTCTTGATCTGATGATGGCAGTTCTCGCAAGAGATATATGAATATAATAATTTTAAGTCTAAAAAACGACCTAGCATGCTTTTAATCTCACTCACTTGTGGTATTAAAAATAGTGACGTTGAATTGATGACGTCACTTACCTGAAACAAAAGAAATATCATTATTATCTATTATGTTGCACGGCCATACCCATTTCTCGCCATCTACTATTTCCTCTACCTTAAGGCTGTCTGGAAGAGATCGCTTTCTAGCGATAAACCCGCCTAAATTGTACTATAATCATTCTGTAAAACCTATTTCTGTAAAGATTTTGTGCAATAACATATATATCTATCTATCCATCTATGTTGCTACCATTTTATGAGATTCATTGTATGTCAATTATTAGAGAAGTATACAACAATATCAGAATTGTGAATTCGTACTTAATACATCGGATATCTGATTTTATTATGCAACAATTTTCTTTTCAAAATAATTAAAGAATCAGAATTCCAGAAACTAAACACTTAACTCTAGAACGGTAACAACATCCCTCAAAATTAAAATAAAACAAAACGATGATAAAAAATTCTCCACAGACGCCTCTGTTCCTTATGTCCCAGTGTACTACTGATGATAAAGTGGTCGCATTGTGTCCGGGACACTTGTTGTGGACAGACAGACGGACACGTTAAACTTTTAAGTGCCACTACAAGCACTCCGCGAAAAGACCAGAAAGCGTTTTGTACGAACTTTTTTTACTCTTACAAAATTAAACTACGCCGAGTCAAACTCAAATATTTCTTTATTCAAGTAGGTTACATATAACACTTTTATACTGCCGGTTCGGAACCTATATCTATCGAGAAGCCACCGGTAAGAAACTCAGTAGATTAGTAATTTTCAAATCAAGAGTAAAATCTTTATTTCTTTCTCTTAACTAAACGCGAACTTCTTTATCAAAGTGTTAAAATAAAGCTAAGCTTTTGTTGGTATTTAATCTGATTTCATTTGTTTATTCTATATGTTTGTTTAAACCGTAAATACTTTATGGATTTGTATATATTTATTGATATTTATTTATGTATGTATTTTTTATTTATTTGTGTTTTTTTTTTATGTATTTATCATATTATGTTATTTATATTTCCGGTTATTTATTTATTTTTGTTTTCCTCAATAAATATTTTGCACGGGCGCACCCGTTTCTCGATATCTACTTTTTCCTCTACCTAAAGGTTGTCTGGAAGAGATTGCTTTCTAGCAATAAGACCGCCTAAATTGTACTTAATTATGTCTGTAAAGCCAATTTCTGTAAATTTTTCTGTGCAATAAAGTGTATCTATCTATCTATCTATTAGGTACAGTAGCAGTATCTAACTTATTGCTATGTGTAGACCACTTAATCGATTGAATATTTGTACAGTCAGTAGTTTTAGTTCGTGAACAACTCTGTACCTTGTCACATTAAGTCACTGTCTATCTGACTTGCTTAGTTAGGTAGGCGGAGATTTGATATGACAAGGTACTGAGGTGTATACGAACTAATGATGCTGGCTGTATAAACAGTAGCATGTCAGACTTCGACTTTGTACGACCTTATTGCGTAGGCACAAAAACGAATATTAAACTGAAAGTATTGTGATTTGCTGCCGATTGCATTTTTTTCGTTTCTTCTACGACACGTCGAGCTTCTTGCCGGTTCTTCTCGACATGATCAACATTCCGAACACGGCGGTAGAATACTTGTACTTATTTTTACTGACAATTCATAAGTGCTGTTGTAAAGCTTACATGAATAAAGATGTTTTCTATTCTATTCTACATAAAAACCGACTTTCATAGGCGAATTGGACTCGCCCTCATGGCCGAGTTCCTTCATAGGAAGCGGCGAATTTCGAAATTTTTACCGCCAATTTTTTTTTTCAAATTTTCTTTATTTGCGAACACTCACTAGACCTCCACGATTATATGAAATCTGAAAAGTAGACAGAGCTTTATTGGTCACGCAAAGAATGAAATCTAATAGTTCTATTTGTCAAACACCAGTTTATAAACAAGAGCTTTGTAAATAAACATACCTACCCAGTACTAGATATTCCTATCTTTAATCAAAATAGATTAACGATGAATATTTTGACCGACATGGCGGCACGTGTCTCTTAATTATGTTATCAATGGGGTTAATGATTTATGTAATAATTATTTCAAGTGCCCATAATGAGGTCTCAGAATTACTTTACATATCAAGATATGGTCCAAACTTTACTAAACTTTTAAGTAAAGGCCAAGTAGGACGTACAAGCGCTAAGATATTTGCACATGACACTTATTATGAAATACCTAGTAACAAAATCGTTTTCGTTAATTTTTTTACCGATTTTAAAAAACTGAGTGTGAATAATGTCAATTCGATGTGGTATTTATATTTGTGTTCTTTATTTTTGTTCGCCGAAAACTTAGTCATTCATGATTTGGTCACCGATTTGAATTATTTTTTGTTGGGTATAGTGTTGCCGTCGATTCGATTGTATATCGATTATAATCGATTGTTCCAAAAGAGGCCTAAATAATCTAATAATCGATATGAGAATCGATACCTATTTTTATTAGATATAATCGACTTGACTACGATTATAGTCGATTAATCGATTATAATCGTAGGCAAATACAATATAATCGATATAATCAATTATATCGATATCAAGTTGAAAGCGATACTATCGAAATAAAAAGTAGTCTATATTTTAATCCAAGTTTCGAGCTATATTTGTGCCAAATTTCATATCTCTAACTTAAAAAATAAACATTTTCAAACGTGGTATTAAACCCCCCATCCCCCTTATTTTCTAACAGCCTTTGTCCGTTCTTGAGGTTCAACGTATACCTATACCAAATTTCATCATAATTTGAGAAAAGTTAAGAGGTTTAAGCGGAAAAGCGTAACAGACAGACAGAGTTACTTTCGCATTTATAATATTAGTAGGGATAGTAGGGATTAGTAGGGATTGGCCGCGACGTTCACGAGTTCGATATTAATTTGACCTGTTTTAATTGTTAAGTGGGCACCGGTGGACTAAAAACTGTGTGAGTTCAATAATAACCGGGTCAGGGTTCCTATAAACTCGTAAATACGATGACAACAAAACCTTGTGTGAGCCGAGTTCACTGGCTGTGGGCGTGGTATTGACTGGTGATGATTTGTTCCTGCGTCGGCAACTGAGCTATTTTCAGTTTATTTATCACACTGCTTTGGGAGACTGTGTATTTATAAACATAAGAGTAAACAATGAGACATTATTTCAAGGAGACAGTGTTTGCTATGGCTGATTAGCTTTTGAAATTGACCCCTACATGGATTGAAATGGTATTTTTTTTATATAACACTTCAAGATTGACCTCATCCCACCTGATATAAAGTGGTAATGAGGTCCTAGCTTAAGGTTGAGAAGTAGGTACAGGATAATAAATCTGTTACTGGACTTGTCGCCCTTACTTTGAAGGTTGACCCCTGCTACTAATGTAGCACCCCGCAGGAGCTCTGTAAACCTTACTCACACGCATGAACACAACAACACAGAAGTGATTGTTATTTGGCTGCGGTCTTCTGTAAGGTAGAACATCTTTATTCGTTAAGTAGGAAAACTGACTGATGCCCTGGTCCAATATTTGAAAAACGATCCGTTCTAATTACGGATAGTAACATATAGAGGCGTAAGCTTAAACCGTTTCAAACTCGTAGTCAGTAGGAGAAAAGCGAATTGTCATTTTTGACACACCGCACCTTCGGTAGAACAAAGGCATAATTGTCAACTGTCTTTAAAACAAAAACAGTAAAAAAAACTAAAGGCTCATAATTCTTGAGAAGCACATGTCTAAAAAGAAAATAGTATAATGGTTTATGTCTTGCAAAGGAGGACAACTTTAGAGTAATGATAACAGAGCTAGACCATACTAAAGCAAAAAATATCCTAAAATGGCTCTCCTGTAAAATTGCAAAAACTGCGATTGTGCCCTTGTTCTACCAAAGGTGCGACATTACAAATCGTAAAATATTGGAACCGGGCACAAAGAGATTTTATTTTGATTTTTTTATATTACACTTCAAGATTGACCTCATCCCACCTGATGTTAAGTGGAAATGAGGTCCTAGCTTAAGAGCGACAACTAGAGCATAATAAAGCTTATTTGTGGAATAAGCCAGATCCTATCGCTGACCAGTCTATAAAAAGAATATGAAAATTGGACCATCCTCAATTTGTACGAAAACCTGATACCATCCTATCGCCAGACATCTCCAAGTCTTACCAATACAATACAATCATACAAACATCCCATAAACAATAACCTGTAAGTGGGCAGTCGAAACCTGGGAGTCAACGACATCACCGGAAGCTTCGATAATATTACTAACCACTACGAATATAGATGATTGACTGCAATAAGACGTTCCCCGCCCCTCTCCCTCACACCCGGACCTTATAAGGACTAGAAAGGGACGGAACATATCCAATAAATGCACCACACGTATGAGGAAGCTACGACGATTTCTGAGGTTGAAGAAGAAATATTAATCGTCTGTGAATAGAATTTGTAAAGATACTATTTTTCTGTTATGTCATTCGGTTGTGTTGGAGGTAATTTTGGATATCCTACTAGTGACGAGTTATTTTATTTTGGGATATTAAATGGTTATAGTGTCCGGTAGGGTCGTTGCGAATGGTAGGTGCAGTTATGACACAGAACTTTTGTTTTGTTTACATAGATGATATTCTATTTAGGCCAGTAAACGTGTTAATTTGACGACCTCGGTGGCACAGTGGGTAAGGTAGGCGGCCAAAGCGCGAAAGGTCCCGGGTTCGATTCCCGGTCAGGTCAATTTGAAAAACGAACTTTTCTAAATAGACTTGGATCTGGGTGTGCTGGGATGACGCCCCCAGTTAGTATCCGTCGTCTGGTGTTCATAGTAAAAGGGAAAACCTTAGTTTGGGTCTTATTGTCTGGCGCATTTATTTATTTTATTTGTTTATTATTATTTTTTTTATTACTTACATTAAACCTTGTATTATCGTTTTTGATGCAATTACAAAGTTCTACTATACAAATACTTCTAATTAGAATCCTCCTTTTGAACTGTAATCTCTACAACAGTATTTAAACAGGGAGGAAAACTGAAGCTAGTATCGAATTAATAATTGATCATTAACACTCAGATACAAAACAGAAATTGTATTAATGGTTTCGTACAGTTGCGATCACTATACATATTTTTTATTCTATTTTATTCCTCGACTCTACACTCAATTCCTCATCAAACAAACTAAAAACTACAATAAAGATACATACATTTTATTCAAAGTTAAAGTAACAATAAGTTATGACAAACCTTTTTTCTGCGTATCGTACTCATAGAGATCACTGACCTGTATGCAATACTATTTAGGCATTACGTCAAATTAGCCTACGCATAGAATACCTAGTAGGTACTTAGAATCAGAAGACTTAGTCCTTAAAAACGTATAAATATAGAACAAGCTGACATATACCGTATCATAACGACTGAAAGCATACTTTTGCTCTGACATTTAAAGAATCAGTCTACTTGAAACACTAACGGCTGAAGTACAAGCGATTCTAAACGCGAAGCATTAAAGTGCAATTTAGATTACGTAAAACTCTTCGGAGACTTAGCAGCGGCAAAGTTGCGCTTGCGCATCTCGCCAATAAATAACTTTAGCGCACTTCTTCGGCTGTCAATCCGCCATTTGCATGCAGATTGGACAAAATGGACGCCCATAAGTCTCGGCAAATATAATAAATCGGCTTATGCACTTCCATTCTCACTGTAGGCTCCAGTAGTAAATGTGTATTGACATTGCAGGTGCGTTTGGATTTCCGTAGTCTGGGTTACTTGACTCTAACTATCTTTTCTTTCTTTCTAACAAACATAGAATTAAATAATGGACAACATCACATACATGTGGGATTGTAAGAATGTAAAACAGAATTGAAGCTCAGTGAAATGGAACGTAGGATGAAGGAAATGGAAGAATGAACGAATGAGTGAAAGAAGGAGTGAATAAGGGTGTGTGACGAATCGAAGATGGACGACGAGCTGCTCTGTAAAGTGAAAAGTGTAATAAAATGATTACCGAAGAAATCCCTAGTTTATCTGAACCCACATGGGTTGTACATTGCTCTAATTCTGTGGTAAATAGCTTAAACACTTGTGTTACAAAATGCAGAAACAACGACGGTACGACTACACCCAGAACCAATACATTTTAGAAAGCTTTGTTTCCCATATTGAACCGACCGGGGATCGAGCCCGGGCCTTAGAGATGTCCGGTCAGCTCGCCTCTCGGTTACGGAGGTAGTCAACAAATTGTATTAAAATAGTATCTACTAGCCGTTGCCCGTGACTACGCTCGCGATATTTCTATATATATATGTTAATCTAGTAATATTGTCTCTCTTCGTAACTTTCTCTTTAATCCGTTCAGTGGTCATTGCGTGAATGAGTAACAAACACAGACCAGACATTAAAACATTTTATAAACTTTCCCGTTTTTTTTTATATTGCACTTCAAGATTGACCTCATCCCACCTGATGTTAAGTGGTAATGAGGTCCTAGCTTAAGAGCGACAAGTACAGGATAACAAATCTATTACTGGACTTGTCGCCCTTACCATGAAGGCTTGACCCCTGCTACTAATGTAGCACCCCCCAACAGCTCTGGTAACCTTGCTCACACGCAGGAACACAACAACACATAAGTGATTGTTATTTGGCTGCGGTCTTCTGCAAGGTGGAGGTATTTTACCAGACGGGCTGCTCCAGTTCGAGCGATAAAACGTAATACCCTACCTCTCTTGCATTTTATGATATTAGTAAGAATCCTAATTATCACTAAAAGCCACAAACAATAGTCACATAACTTGCTCACCGAATCCGACGACCTCCGTAGCAGAGGCGAGCGGGCTAGACTTTGGTGTCGCGAGATCCAAGGTTCGATTCCCAGTCGAGTCAATACGGAAAACGAGCTTTTCCATTTTGTCTCGAACACAATTGGTTTTACCACTTATCCGGTTTTTGCATATTCATTATATCAAATAAATATACACATAAATTAATAATCATACCTACTTCGTACTTCTAATGCGCAATTACACTAAAGAGAGCTTGGACCAAATCAAGCACGGGATTTGATCCCGTCTCGTCCAGCAGACATAATGGCAGAAAAATCAATTCCTAGCCAAATCTCAACCGTAAAACAATGTCATAAAGCCTGTCGTCGTCTTTAATTGAAATTTATTGCGTCTCGAATGCGATTCGGAACTAAAATGACACTTGCTGCCCACGCGCACCCACGCGACTTTAAATCTTAGCCATCTATAAATAGAGCTCTATTTAGCATGGGGCGTTACGGCTAGTGCGTTCCGTTTCGTCCTATCGCGGTTCATGTTTATCGTTGGGACAATCGAAGATAATGCACTCATGTGATTTGAGACAATGGGGTACCCACCAACCCAGCGAGTTAGGTGTCGTTTAGGGAGCGATTTGGCTTAATACGGTTTAACCAGCGGCCGCGGGACTGCTTGACCCGTTTCGAAGCGGGAACAGTAAATCATTTGTTTTGGGACAGTCAAACGCAGAATAGTGGACTGAAGTTTACGTGTAGTCGAATCTGGGTAAGATTCTAACATTATAAAGCTGAAGAGTTTTTTTGAACGCGCAAATCTTGGGAACTACTGTTTCGAATTGTAACAAAATTTAATTTTGTGTTGGATGTTTTATTTATCGAGGAAGGCTTTAGGCTATAGCGTCGTTACATTTGGGCCTCCTATCCAAATGAAATGCCTAATGCTGAGTGGATAACCTTTTTGGCACATTGTAGACTTAAAACTATGTAGGAACTTATTTAAAATTTAAATTTAATTTTGTTTTAGAATTTTTAGCACAAACGTTTAACAGTAATAACTGTTTTTTTAAATTTTGTGGTCAAAATTTTTCTTTACATCACACTGAGACTAATAAAAACAAAGAACCAAAGGAAGATGTGGAAATAACGGGGATAGCCCGCGTTCAAATCCGTGGAGAGACTGTAGTATACGGAGGAGAGACGGTAGTATACGGAGGAGAGACGGTATTATACTGAGGAGAGACGGTAGTATACTGAGAGGAGTTAACCGCATACGTTTTTTTATAAACATAATGAGTGTATGTTACTTTACGTTGGATTAAGTCGTATAGTTTGTTTTTAATGAGTACCTAAATAAACAATTGTAGGTAGTTCTGAGGTAAGCTGTAGCAGACCAGCTCTTAAAGATGATTCCCGTTAATAAGCATGGCCCATAGGCTAAAACACATATGTATGTTATCAAGCCACCAATAGATTAACTGGACCTGACGGCTAATATAGAGCATGTGCCTTCCGAGTCACGAAGAAAACGAACACTGAGTGATAATACCGGCTGTGTCGCTTAACTTTCATCTTCAAATCTTCGCTCCCTCGAACAAATGCTAGTGGTTCCCAAGTCACGAAACAATATTTAGGAACGCTCGTCTAAGCGTAAAAGGTAAACAACATGTCCCATAAATGTCCATTAAAGACGCAGCGCGACTACGTCATAAGTGACGTCGTGACGCATTACGGTCATTTGTGGCACTCCGACGATACCACGAACACTGATTACGCGTTTAGAGTAGCCGACAGTGACCTCTTTAGTGCTTAGAAGGTTTTCGTTGGCCGCGCCATGAAGGGCCTAAAACGGCATCCATCTTTGAAAATGGTTGGTTTGCTCCAGTTACCTTTATGTGAGATCTGCCAAAAACGAAGTACCTATATCAGATTGCAATGCGTCATAGCAATTTTTTAATCTGATTGTAACTGTATTAACGTTTTATTAGCATTCGGAGTGCAAGTCAAAACCACGTTTTAACTTCCGAAATGTCGATAATTCTACAAAAACGGAAGCCTAGGTTTACATGTTTTGATAACATCTAGATAGAAAACCAAAATATACAGTTGCCTAATTTAAAAAAAATCAATAAACATTTTCGAAACAACCGTTGATGCAACTTGGCCAAAACTTCGATTTTCGTAAGTAAATAAAAAATAAATAAAATAAAAATTGTTTATTGTATTTCTCCTTAAACTACAACATTTCTACTTAAACTATCTTAAGCTACACAGGAAGACAAATGGAAGTGGTTCAGCTAATGCAAACATGGAGGCCAACTCCCTGTCTGCAGTGGTTTTCCACCCTTCCAGGAGCTCTAAGATGTAGTTTGAGAGCATGGGTAATTAATGAAATGGGTGAGCATATAATGCTTCTTGGCAATTCTCAAAGCGTTAAGACAGTTATTTTTCAAACATTTGAAACGAAGAAGGCAATATCTTCCGCAAAAAGCCGTTGTATTGAGGCCTAAAACAATGGGCATCTGTGACGTCACACATTCTTGGTCAATGTTATCGGTGCACTCACTGCGAGATTGACACACGAGGTTATCTCTAGAGTAAACGAGTAAATAGGTGGAACACTTATCTTCGGATTTGAGGTTTAACTGTTTCTAAAATATGACATTTGATTTCCATGTCAGTAAAACGGAACATAAATAAAGTTACTTCGTTTAGTAATGTGTCATACGTGGGACACTCGATAGCTTTTAAACAGGGATGACAACTCTATTAGTACGCACAAATATTTCTAAAATGCAAAAAATTTCACTGGAACGGTGGGCTTAGGTCACAAATTCGAAAAATTTACGAAAAAGTAGCGTTGGGCTAAATATCAACGCAATGTTTTTAGTAATTTCTTATTGACAAAAAAATATGCTTTTGATATTTTTTGGCATACGATGTGAATTGGACAACAACATCATCACATACATCAGCTATAACATCGATTTGGAATCTATTATTACCAAAACGATGCCAGTAAGGAATCCATCACAAAATTCCAAACATAACAATTTCAAACTCATTCACTCACGTTCAAGTAAAATATGATCTATCATAAAATATTCAGTCTTTTAAAGAATATCACGTTTGAATCAAATACAAAAAATAATATGAATACGGTTTAAATGTGTCCCTTGTTTACGGTTAAAAATCCCAATAAGTGCCAAATATGGAACATTGTATTAAAACAATGTGACACACAGGTAAAATGATTTTTTTTACGAAATTGTTGGTGGCGTCTCATATTTTGCCAAAGATAAAATCTCTCAAGAAAACAATAGCCTCAGACACTTGGTACGACCTGGACGTCCAAAGTACAATAACAGAATCTTAAGTCATTTACTCGGCAAAAGCTAAGTTAATATGTCAGTCGTACTATCGCAAGCACGTACTATCGCTTCCGCCTTATCATTTGCGCATGCGCTAGGAAGCGTGATATATTGGCGGATATGACATTTTACCGACCTGTCATAGTCTATCAATAATAACTGGACCTTTCATAGTACATATATGAAGTAACGGTCCCAGCACTCTACCTTGGGAAAGCCCGATAAGCAAACGTATTAAGATTCTTAATTATTAGGCTACTCGTATGGAATTTTTATCAAAGCTACATGGAAGTCGTTTTTTAATATGGCTTTATTAATATTTTCAATACCTCAATGGTCTTAGTAGATTTTACACCCTTACGCCAGAAGAGGTGTGTTATAAGTTTGACGGCGATGACATACAAGACAGGTCTGTAAGTGTGTATCTGTCTCTATCATTGCTCTTAAACGAATGGACCGATTTCAATACAGTTTTTTTCATTTGAAAGTTCGAGTTCTCTTGCGTGTGGTGGATCTTACCTATGTTTGATTCATGTCTAAGAGTATCAGCTCTCGTCGAAAAATATCATTTTTGTGTTTTTAAGAGCTATTTGCCCTGGCAATTTTTAAAATATGTAATTTTGTAATAATAGCATCAAGTTATATATGATTTTGGGGTCATAAGTGCGAATCCCAACTCGTGCAAAGTAATTATCAGATATTTTAAATTCATTATGATTTGAACGTGCCTTTTATGTAACTGCAACTCTTGAGTATTTTTTCTCATGTGACAACATGACTCTTTTAAATTATGTGAGCATTAATTATGTAACTAATACAATTGTAACTAATATACCATCTACTGGAAAATACATAAAACTCACGCACCTTCGTAACATACCATCTTTTTTCATAACATAAGACTATTTTTTATGTGAGCGTTAATTACAAAACCAAACTTATACAATTAAACAAGAAAGAATCTATTAAGAAATACATAAAACTGTTCACGAACCCCCGGCACTTAGCATGCAAGCCTGAAAACCGCTATGCATGACAGCCAAAGATAGCACACGCTATTAAATTATATTACCTAGGAAGACGTCCACACTTAAGTATGTCATAATATGAAATGGCCATAGTTCTGCATGCTACCTGCGCCTGCGCTGTATCGATAGAATAAAAACTAATGTTCGAAGGACCTCGCACATACAAATCACTGCATTTGGCGATTCAAGGGGAATCGTTGAACTTTAAATTTGCATTATTAAATCAGAATGTGATGCCGAAGAAGAGATGTCCTGGTTGAACGATTTGTCAAGGACGAAATAGGTGAGGGATGTTCCGCAGAAAGAGAGCGGACAGCTTACAGAAGACCGCAGCCAAATAACAATCACTTCTGTGTTGTTGTGTTCCTGCGTGTGAGTAAGGTTTATAGAGCTCCTGGGGGGTCAACGAGAGTGAACAGGGTATCCATAATATAAATATTTCTCACAAGAGTAGCTTCGAAATGTCTTGTAAATTGTTATTTCTACGTAATCCGTTAAAACAGTTTCAAAGGTGAAAGGGACATCGTTAATACGTCAAGGTACATACTTGCAGTTGGAAATTAGTTTTTAAGCGGTCGGCATAAGAGCGGTGCAAAGGTACCTTTGTGTGACTTACATCCATTAGGTCTGAGTCCATCGAACTCATTAGTACTCAAGCAATACTTCTGTTTTCTATATCTAGGTATATATTCCCACGATATACACTTCGTACAATGCTTAAATATGCTTTAGTTTGTACATCTATACTAATATTATAAAGCTGAAGAGTTTGTTTGTTTGTTTGTTTGAACGCGCTAATCTCAGGAACGACTCTGGTTCGAATTGAAAAATTATTTTTGTGTTAAATAGACCATTTATCACGGAAAGCTTTAGGCTATATAGCATCACGCTGCAACTATTAGGAGCGTTGAAATAATGGACAATGTGAAAAAACGGGGAAAATTATTCATCCTTGAGGGCTTCCGTTGCGTGCGGGGTTGAAAAGGTGGGTTAAAGTTTGTATGGAAACCGAAATCCACGCGGACGAAGTCGCGGGCGGCCGCTAGTACAAAATATTACAGAACGACCGTTTTGAAACGTTGCTACGCTACACGTAGTTATTTGTTATATTAATCACACACCAAAAAGAAGACAAGTTTTGTCATGTATTCATTGTACTCAAAGATAAATTCGCTATTTTGTGACATCAAATACACGATTCACGTCCATTCAGAACATATTTCATCTATAAACAAAAGTAGTTATTAATTTCTCGGAACGAAAATAACTCGAAACAAAAATAGTATTTCAATATCCGTCCTAGAACTGACGACTTACCGAAACTGAGTGACTCGGTCAAAAGAGACAGAACTCTAATTACCCTACTGAATAAAGTTTGAATTTGTTTAATGAACAAATCTGTGGTGGTAAACGATTGTTTTGTAGAATCAGTACTGAGGTTCCAGCGAAGGGCGATGGAACGCACTGGCCGCATAGAATGCCGACCAAAATAGATCGAACGCGACAATGGAATAAAGTAGAGTAAATAAAAAGTATTTTAATTTAGAATTCGAAGCATGCATTTGAAGTTTTACTGTTTTTTTTTCTCGGCGTAATAGTTGGCATAGTTTAATCCAAAGAGGTTCGGAATTTCAATTGAATTTGCGTTATAGCTCATTTGTTTTTCTGTAGACCTAAGAAACGAATGCCTTATATAAAACCGTTTATGAACAGAGTAAAGTTTTTTTTTACCCTGTAAGCTTGTTAGTTTGGAAATAAAGACCGATTAAGCATAGCACATAAAAAACATATCAAAGAGATTTAGTAAACATTGTTTAAGGCGATAAGGTCTAAATTACTGAGCGCGAAAGTTTTCTTCGCTCTCAAGATTGTTCAAGATCCTTTTGCTCAGAAGAAAAATTATTTCATTTCTTTTTAATTATATTGGTTGCTTTAAATAGAAAACATCTTATGTAAAGTTTATGAAGAATATTGAAATACACAGAACTACTGCATTGTTTTGACCATCATTTCGTCATTTTTCTTTTTATACGATATCATTCACGATATTTACTCAGTTCAAAAACCATTATTAGTTTCATGACTAATCTTAAACTATCCGAAAAGCAAAAACGACTAGAAATAAACACTTTCAGTGAGCATGACGTAATACAATTTTTCATTCTGAGAAGTAAGTCATAACCACTGCACGCTGCTTTCAAAATATTGCTTTTATGCTCAATAAAGTACTGAAATAGCCGCTTTTATTGGGCGGAGGAAAAGGTACGTTGTCTAGGAACATTGGCGGTTTGGCATCTGCCTGTAATTGTTTGATATTATATTTAGTATAATTCTCAATAAAACAAAAACAAGACTGTAGAGTAAAAAAAATTAATTAAAATCAAAAAATCTAAAAGCCGTAGTACGTCCCAAAGAAAAAAATAAAGTGTTTCATTTCGGCACGAAAAATTATTATTTTCCAACAATTTTAATATCAGGTATCTTGTCCCGTGTCCCATATCCCGTATCTTCTCTGCAGTTAAAGATCCGAACTGGAGGTAGCATTAGTCACTCCAAAGTGTCAGACTAGACACAGGAGTTTGTTAAAAAAGTTAAAAAACCCTTTATATATTTGATACCTTCAATGAGGGAGTTGTGACAAAAAAATTTAGGAAGTCCGTCATTCTCTGGCGGCGGCCATCTTGGATTTGAAATTTGTTATTATGAATATATTCTGCTAGTCAAGCTCTTTTATACGATATCCATTTTGTGGGACTTGTGTTAAAACATGCAATGCATAATTTTGTGACGGCGGCCATCTTAGATCGACTTTTATCAAACATAGTTAAGAACACTCCCGACTTATTCATCTTTAAAAAAAAATTAAAATCAGTTCATTTGTTCGGGAGCTGCGATGCCATAGACAGATACACACACCGACACGTCAAACTTATAACACTCGTTTTTGCGTCGGGGTTTAAAAACAAACTTCCATGTCATCGTTCGCGAAACAGTCAATAAACCCTAATTATTTAACCCAATCAAAGTCGTTCCAGTGAATCACGTCTGCTAAACCGCATTTCGTTTAGTTAACCAAGGACAGATTTGTTTTCGTGTGAAGTTTCACTTGTTTAAATCGACTTTGATTCATGCGGGTTTTATTACAGACACCGGCGAAGATGCAAATCTGTTCAAGTGTGAGTCGGACTTGTGCCGAAGGGTTCCGTACCATCCGTATTACAGAAATCAAAAACAACGATGGCACAACAACACCCAGACAAGTTCTGTTTTCATATTTTCCTTAGGTGACTAGATAGGTGTCCAAAGGCATGACAGCCAGCAGCCATCTTTTTTTTCATTCTCAAAAATGACGTCAATTTGATTATAACTGACATGAGGCCAAAGTTCGGCCCGCTTGCGTCGGAGGTCGTTAAAAAAATATTGTTGACATGTAACAATTGGTAACTCCTTATATTAATTTGACTGTACGAATGTAAGAATCAAAAAGCCTTGGTATAGGAAATCGGCAAAGAGGCAGACGCCCTTCAACTATTTAAAGGAAACTGTCGACGACAGGCCGTGTAAATATACACATCTCTTTACAATGCAGTCGGGCAGTAAGTAGTTCGTATTAACTACTAAATAAAAATGGTGTCGCGTTTTGACCCGTTAAATTATTTTAAATGTTTAAAATGGAACGCGAAAGTCTTAAAATTCATATTACAAAAGTATATTAACCAAAAGTATATCAACTAAAAGTATATCAAACTAAAAGATTACGCGACCAGATGGGAAAATACAAACCAAAAGAGTTGTGTCAAAATTGACATGTGCATAAAAAAAAAGAATCTTAAATGAAATGTTTAATATACAACGTGTAACGGAAAGGGTATAACAATATCAAAAATACCAAAGCAGTTAACGGTTACAAACTGTATGGGACCATTTGTAGCTGTGTACACGCATTTATTGATTCAATATTTTTTTTTGAAATATTAGTCAAATACAAGTCAAAATTTTGACTAAGTCACGCTTGCACAACACTATCACAGTAATGTTGGAATTGTCGAAAGACTTGGATGTACCTACCTATTATGCTATTAATTTAAATATCACAATGGTGGTTCATCTTTTAGTGTTTACTGAATCACATCTGAAATTTGTTGGTTTAGCGTTTCTCATTTTGACAATTCAGTTAAGTCATTGAGTTGTCGTCGCCGTGACAACATCTTGTGTTTTTGCCTTTCTGGATTACCTACTTACTACGGATAGCCTAGTGATATTTCGTGATGTCTTTGACCAATCAAGAATATTCGAGATGATTCTCTGTGTCGGAGCAACCGACGGCAGCGTGATGGCCGACCGAAAGCAAGAGAAAGAGATTTACGAAACCATCAAAACGCTCGTTTCCATCTGTGGATTGGGCGAGGAGGTCGTATCACATTGCCAGCTCGGTCACCAGACCTCACTCCGTTGGACTTCTTCTTGTGGGACTAATTTAAAAGGAAGGTGTACGCTGTAGCATGCTCGTCAAGGGAAGAGATGATAGAAAGCATCAAGGCCGCGTTCTGTACAGTGACACCACAAATGTTGCATAATGTTCGCGCATCTTCTAAGAAAGTACTAGGCGCGCATGTCGAGGAAGGAGGTGGAGAAATTCAGGATCGCAGTGATTGTCGTGAAGTGATAACGTGATTTGGGGTCGCTGACCTCAATAGTGTTGTGATGCGTTTGTTTACGTTTTAGTCAGTCATTATAGTTAATCATTTTTTATTTCATAAAAACAATAAAGTGTTTATTTTAACTCGGGATTTCGTATATAGAATCTATACAAGGTATAGTATCCACCTACTTTACATTGTTACCCCCTTTCCGTTACAGGTTGTATAAGGCTAACGGTTAATACAGCAGAAAAATTTCATCGCCTACAATAACTTGCGGTTAGCTCAGTTGGTAAGAGCAGCACGCGCGATACGTGAAGGTCGTGGGTTCAATTCCCGCACCGCAAGGGGAGATAAAATTTTTCTGTTTCTAATATTTAAAGTTCGTTAGTACGGCGTATAGTACTATAAAAACAATAAAATCGATTAAGCTGCCAGGTGTCTTCGATTCCGTGGTTTTCAAACATTTCTGCAACGAATGTACCACGGGCCGATGAGTATGTAGTTCTAAACATATTCGGCAGAGGGCACTTACCGAAAGGCTAACGGTTAATACAGCAGAAAAATTTCATCGCCTACAATAACTTGCGGTTAGCTCAGTTGGTAAGAGCAGCACGCGCGATACGTGAAGGTCGTGGGTTCAATTCCCGCACCGCAAGGGGAGATAAAAATTTTCTGTTTCTAATATTGAAATGTTTAATATACTTTTGGTTGAAATACTTTTTCCATTCCAAAACCAGTATTATTCCATACAGTCCACAGAAACATTTACTTGTTTATAGGTTACCATTTCAAAAACTTTCGTCTGAGCTGAGTCATAGGATTCAGACGAAAATATAGTTATATATAGTAGGTAGGTAGACCTATATCTGATCCCTAGCTTACACAAGCCACATCTGCTTTCCCGAACTAAATCATAAACATCAAACATAATATCGCGTGCCATAGTTTACAATATTCACGGAAGTTCTGTGTAAACTAAACTAACCTACCTTCTGATACACTCGCGGGCGAAATCTGATAAGGATTTTTAAAATTATAAATTTGTTTATTATATTACTAGCTGTACCCGCGACTTCGTTCGCGTGGACTACATCCTTTCATGGTCGATTTTACCCCTCTCTCCCCTAATATTTGAAACAAAAAGTAGTCTATATTTTAATCTAAGTTTTGAGCTATATTTGTGCCAAATTTCATATCTCTAACTTCAAAAATAAACATTTTTCCATATAAACTTTCAAAGGTAGTATTACCGCCACCCCTAATTTTCTAATAAAAAGTAGCCTATGTCCATTCTTGAGATTCAACGTATACCTATACCAAATTTCATCAAAATCCGTTCAGCCGTTTTGGCGTGAAAGAGTAACAGACAGACAGACAGAGTTACTTTCGCATTTATAATATTAGTATGGATACCACCAAGGACAAACAAGAAAAAATACACTTAAAAAACCTTACATTCGTACAACCTTTAAACAATATGTTAGTGCAGATTCATTGACAGGCTGCTACGGATCGCCAATTATAATCAGCTAGCTGTCGACTTTGTCCGCGTTATTTGGAAATCAAATTATCCTTTGCATTATTCTATTATAAAATTGATCTATATACCAAATTTCATCCACATCTATTAAGTCGTTAAACTCACATCAAAATGACACAAATTCATACATTCTCACTAACTTCCACCTTTATAATTTTAGTGGGATATTTAAGAGTAGCTCTCTTTGTTAGTCCGTCTGTCTGTCGCACCAGGCTGTATCCGCAATAGACCCGCGATAGTCTGTTGAATTTTTTACAAATCATACATATTTTCTTTAGAGAAGAGAGCGAAGTCTCGATAATGGGGTCCCGTTATTACCCTTTGAGGGGGGGCTCCAACAATTATCCAAAAAGAAGATGAAATAAATAGATTTGTTTATTAATATTTTGACCGCGACAGTCCCGGGGCAACGTACGACCTATTCTGTCCTACTCATGGCTTTTTTTTGACGTGTCTTTTGGCACGTCGTAAATCATTAACGGGTTAGCCGACTGTTTCTGTTACTGCTTATAAGGGCGCGTCCCCACTAGACAAAGAGTGAGCGGTTGACAGTATGCGGCTGATAGTTTGCTTCGAGTTTACCTCCTTATACATTTTTTTCTTTTTTTTTATATTGCACTTCAAGATTGACCTCATCCCACCTGATGCTAAGTGGTAATGAGGTCCTAGCTTAATGGTGACAAGTACAGCATCATAAATCTGTTACTGAACTTGTCGCCCTTACCTTGAAGGCTTGACTCCTGCTACTAATGTAGCACCCCCCAGGAGCTCTGGAAACCACAGAAGTGTTATTTGGCTGCGGTCTTCTGTAAGGTGGAGGTATTTCACCAGTCAGGCTGCTCCAGTTCGAGCGATAAATCGCTATGCCCTACCTCTCTAATTAAATATTTTAAATATAGTGACCAAACAGTGCCTAATGTAAGTAGTTTGCCACGATTGAGCCGACTCATTTCGTTTGGGTTTGATTAGGAGCGAATGGTGCGGCGGAGTACGCCGCAGTTTGCTCACTACGCCATACACTTGTCAGAACTCGAATGTTTACTAGTTTACCTACCCTCTCAATAATATCTCCCTGCTTTAAACGCTCTGCCCACCAAAACAAAGAAGTTTTTTTCTAGTAAGAGTTCATGTATTCTCATATTCTTGCCATTCTGCATAAAATATCCATTGCTGAATTAATTTAATTTATTTATTAACTTGTTTTCTTTTTTAAAGATATATGAGTATATTAAGTCTATAAATATCTATAGTGTTCAGTTTATTGCTATTTATTCTAATTTTACTTTTTTTAATTAAATAAATAAATATTGGACAACATCACATACATTGCTCTGATTCTGTGGTAAATAGCTAAAGCACTTGTGTTACAGAAATCAGAAACAACGACGGTACCACAACACCCAGACCCGAGACAATACAGAAAAGATCGTTTCCCATATTGATCCGACCGGGGATCGAACCCGGAACCTCTGAGATGGCGCGACGCCAAAGTCCGGCACGCTCGCCTCTCGGCCACGGAGGTCGTCAATTCATACATATATTCCTACTGCTACCGCACCTATGAGTGCAATTAGTTAATTAATGAACTAACTATCTGCATGACCCAAGAGTTGACTAGTAGATAATGCTCCGAGCTTTAAGTCCACCTTTTCTTTTTTTGCAATAAAGCTCTAGTTCGACGCTCAATTGGTATTGAGTTGGCAACCGATACGCCACTCAGAGTTACTCGGTGAACAGTCAGCCGCTCACTGTCCGCCTAGTGGGGACGCGGTCTAAAATAATAGTAGGACGTAATGTGGAAATGTTAATGACACTAATCTAGGCCTAGGAAGGACAATCATATTTGTTTGCCTTTTTACTTGTAGTCCAAGATCGCACTGTTGTCGTTACATTCCCTCCCATATGGTTAAGTGAAGCTATTGCTGGCACATACGTCATGCTTATGAACAGTCTTAAGAACACCGCCGGGGACTGGTCTGCTTGAGCTTACCTCTTAAAAGTAAATACTTACTGTTTTATTCAGTCATCATAACAAAACTATATGACTTGGTCCAAAGGGGTCTACACTTCTTCTTACTATCTAACTTATACTTCTATCTAACTCAGGTATACAGCTATGCCTAAGTTAGATACTGCTACTGTAACTAATCTGCTGAGTTTCTTACCGGTGTCTTCTCGGTAGATATAGGTTTCGAACCGGAAAGTAGAAACACTTCATTATTTTCAATGACGATTCCAAAGTGTTATTATTGTTAGTTTTAAATGAAACTTGAAGAAGTATTTAATGAATTGTATTCTTTACGCTTGTAAATACGATTTAAAAAAAAACATAAATAAACCTTACAATCTAACAATAACGTAATATCATACACGAAATGGGGTTGTTTCGAAAAAAATGAACTTATCCTTAGAACGCACAAAATATTCCTTACCTGATTAAAAAAAAAATAACTTAACAAAAAAATAACAGAATCAAGCATATCCTCCATAAAGAAAACCTTTACTCCTAAAGCACACATTTAAAAAAATCTATCTCAGTGTTCTCTATAAAAAAATCCCCAAACTTTCGAACGACAAAACTATGGACAAATGGACCAAGAAAAGTAAATAATGTCATTTTAAACACGAGCTAAACACTGTCTCAATTAGGGTCTGTCCGTCCGTCCGCGTTTTTGCCAGCGCCCCACGTGTCGCGCACACGGTAACTTCGAAAGGACAAAACGAAGCTGTGGAGTTGATTTTGTGACTAGAAATTTTTTGACGTGATTAATTTTACTGTAACTATCTAAAATGTTTTTATGTAGTTTATTCTATTATAACTGTCTAAAATGTTTGTAACGTTATTTATTTTAATCCATCTACAAAAATTTTAAGTGATTTATTTTACTCTATAATACAGTGTGTAAGTGGTGGGGTTGTAATGAAAAGGTCCACAGCTTAGTTCACAGGTTTATTCCTTGTCAACAGTCTCGTGTACAAAGCAAGATATTGGATTCGCCTACTATAACCTAGCTATAGCTACGGTGCTACCGCGAAACCGCTTTGGTTCAGGGTCCGGAGTATCCCAACGAGGATGACACCGTACGCCAGAACTTTGTCGAAGAGTCATTCAGATATCCTAAGATCGTCAATAGGTCCGATAGCTCCAGAGAGGATGCTAAACCGCGATGTAACTAGGCACAGCGACATCTGTTGGTGGCCGCGCGGAGACGCGCAATGACGTGCTGTCTTGTTGCTTGACGCGAGGCTCGTTGTTACAAGTGCTAATACTGATATTTTTTAACAAACCCGATTAACTCTACTTACTGACAAAAACATTTAATTAAGCAAAATAATAATGATTGCTGGTTCTAGTTTTCGTAATACAAAATACTAGACTAACCGAGTTTGTGATCAAATATTTAGTGTTTTTTTTTATATTTCATTTCAAGATTGACCTCATCCCACCTGATGTTAAGTGGAAATGAAGTCCTAGCTAAGGGTGACAAGTACAGCATAGTGTGATTTGGTCTGATTTTAAAATGGTTCATGTTGATTCTTATTATTATAGCTATTAATAAAGATGCAAAATACATGTAACTAAATTCAGTAATATATATAACAGTGAACAACACGTCAAGGTAAACACTTGCCATTCTATTTTAGTTCCTTTGCCTGCGACATAAGGCCGGCACAAAGTCCAAAGTGTTCTGTCGTGTTTTCGACCGTACGATATTCATATCTTAGTACATTGTCACAATATTTAGTTAGATACCACTCGTATTACCGATCACACGTATATTTTTCCATCATTCAAAAAGAGTAAACCAATTAAACTTTATCAGATCACTATACGTAATAACATGCTACGAAAACTAATAAAATATAGACAAATCACCCTCATTAGGACAGTTATATAAAAGCAAATACTGAGCTAATTTATTCAGTTAAAACATTCCAAAGGTTGATTTTAAACAGACAGAGAAATGTTTATTCAATATATTTAAATAAGATATGAAAATCATGGCTTTGTAAGTCTTATAATCGAAATACAATTCTTTCAACCCTTCTGTTGACCTTTATCTGACAAATTGACAATTGGTTTAATCGATTATTTTAATTACAAAAGCACTTAATTAAAGTTGTAACAACAACCGTTATCTGTTATTTCTTTTCCTAACCGGTATCAATTTTGCACTTACCATTAGGCTCCAAAACAATGAGTAATTAAGATAAAATAGGCAACAATGACAAAGTAATCAGACTTAAAATTAATAGAAGCACTTCATTTTGTAGACATAAAATTATGCACATTGCTATTGGCAGTCATTCTATTTTTAAACGTGTTTAACTTGCTTTCAAAGACTTCAAGTTACTGCATTATGCTAAGTTTAAGTAAAACACGCTTATCAACGCACATATCTTAATTACGACACGCATTAAGAACTTGCACTTTAAACTTTTTATGCATAGTTTTATTAGTCATCGCTGTTTAAAATTTACTAGTTTTGATATTCAAGTTTGTACTTTAAAGTGTAAGTAGATGGTAAGCAACTGTAATGTTTTTCTACCGCATAATTGAAGCATTGGGGATACATACAAGTAAATAAAATTTTACAATCCTGCTTCTCTCATAAATGTGAAATCGTATAAGTACAGATATGTTGAAATGCCATGTTACTGAAATAGGAATGACTTTAATAATTTAATTAAAATTTAACAATACAAACATGTTCTTAAACAACTGTACATAAAATAAAAATACTGTATATTGTACGTTCTAAATGGACAAGCTGTTAACTCTTTAAAATTATAATTCGTTTTAAAACCACAGAATTTTAATATACCGATTGTTATGATAACAAATTATTACATTATCTACAAATATGAATCAAGACAGATTTTTATTTTTACATAAATACACTCATAAAAAGATTGTGCTTTGTTATTATAATATTCATTTAGGTTCTAATTGACTCAGTACTTTGTAAGAGTTTAACTTCTAGTCGAGCCGAGGCTTCTATAAAGATAAACAAAAAAACAAAGTTAAATATAAATAATTGCAAAGTTTTCGATTCTTTTCTGTTTTCTACTTTAAAATATTTTATCGCAAAATCTATTCCATACACGTCTCTGTTCTCCGAGCAACAAAAACACATTGTTTGCCACGTGTTACGCGTCGCGCCATGAATGCCAAGGGACGCCGGTTCGAGCCCCGGCAGAACCTTGAACCCCTAGATAACTGCTAACTATTTCACTCACACATTTCACTAATCAATCACCAATTGGTTATTGTTCTAGAAACAACGGCGCACATTTTAGTGCAGAGCTTCGGTGTTTATTAGAGTAGAATATATATATGCATTTTCTATTGAAAAATTTGCGGTCCTGTAGAATAATGGTTAAAACTCCCAGTTGAACCAACTCAAACAATGACCACCCCGCACGAACATTCGTGAAATGAGTATTTTTGTTTGCCCTATCGTTGTTGTCTAACCAAGAATTTTTGTGCAATATGTGCAAAAAGTATTTTTTAATATTTCCAAATATTAAGAGGTTCCAGAACAAAAATGTACAAAAAACGTACAAAAGGTGGACTTAATGCTAGGAGCATTCTCTACCAGTCAACCGTTGGGTCATGCAGATAGTTCGTTTATGGGTAAAATCATACGAAGGTTTATTTTTAGAGATGAGAGTTATAGTTGTTACACTTTTATTTATTTGTTTTCTAAACATGTAAATTAAGTTTTCGTTGCCAGCTGTCAAAGGCGCAAGACGTAAATAAAAACGAGTGCAGTATTTTTAATCATAATAGTGTGTAAAACATTACAATTTGGACAGTGCTTTGTGTCGATGTGTGCTATTTTAAATCTGCTACTAAGTGGTGTAAACAGTAGTTGGAACATTACGATATTTAAAGAAATATAAACAATTTAAATTTAAAACAGAGAATTAACGAACTACGTTAAATGATACACTGTGTCTGCTGCAGGAAAGAGT
This sequence comes from Glyphodes pyloalis, assembly GCA_037074685.1. NCBI lineage: Eukaryota > Metazoa > Arthropoda > Insecta > Lepidoptera > Crambidae > Glyphodes > Glyphodes pyloalis. The sequence continues at coordinate 16,028,569 of JAYKKO010000010.1, read as the reverse complement.
CACGTTCTGTGTCGTACTGTGTCTCTCTGTGTCTCCGCTCGCTGCGTAGCTCCGCCCACTGCGCACGGTGTTACACAGTGCTGGGACTGCCTAGTTATTAGCTAGTTGTTGGAAAACAAGCGTATATTGTGTTTTACTGTGCTTAGAACTTTGCATGCAGTGCTTCAAATAATGGCCTCAAATGGTATGAAATGTGCAATTTGTAAAAAAAACATAAAAGAAAAACATTTTCTTCAATGTTCAATCTGTCAAAAAACTTTTGACTTAGCATGCACTAATAGAGAAAAGTTGTATTATCTAATGAGTAAAGAAAATAAAACTACATGGTCCTGCATCCAATGTAAGCATCTTAAGGCTTAATAGATATAACAATGCATTTTATAGATGCAAAATTTGTAAAAAAGTTAATTCTTTTGTCTATGCTTTGTGGCGATTGACCAAAATCAGCAGTAGAAAAGTTGCTACTCAGGCATATCATGGCTACGTGGGTTGTGTTCTCAGATACGGAATAGTTTTGTGGGGAAATTCTTGCCATATCAATAAAGCGTTTGTAGCACAAAAACAATGCATAAGAGCCATTTGTAATGTTGATCCGCTCACATCCTGTAGACCTCTTTTTAAGGAATTAGGAATCTTAACAGTGCCTTGCATATATATTTATGAGATGTGTGTTTTTGTCAGAAATCATCCAAATTTATTCAAAACGCGAATACAGACATATAACTGTAAAACTAGGTACCCTAACAGATTAATGCTTAAATCAGCAACAACTGATTTATATAGTAGAAATAGCTATCAAATGGCCGTAAAAATATATAACAGTTTAATTGATGATATTAAGTGTCTACCTATTGAGCTATTTAAAAGAAAACTAAAGGTCTGGTTAGTTCAAAACTCCTTCTACTCTGTTAGAGAATATTTAGAATTCTCCCAAAAATGTTTATATCATTGATAATTTCATTCCATTTATAAATGCATGTGTATTTAAATATTGTACTACAAATTAAGTTTGCATGCCAGATTCTGGTGAAATGTGTGAAACAATTTTACTTGTAAGATCCTTACTGTACCACGTTTTAAGCAAATAAATAAATTATTATTATTATTATTATTATTATAAGTAGATTTTATCACGTAACGGATTTGACACATAGCAGGTTTTCGTTTGACAACGCTATGTCTTTCTATACATTTTTAAGTATATATTGTAGTACGCAAGTACTTTTTTAAGTTAGGGAAGTGCATTTGCGAAAGATGAGCGAAGACTATACACTAAAACCCCCCCAGATGACATCTGGTTGCCTTATACGCGGTTCCAGTATTTTACGATTCTTAATATGTCAAACATGACATCCGTTTTCTCCAACCGACTACGAGTCGTTAAATAATACCGCCCCGTACAGCTGTCACCAGTCGTTTGCGGGTCGTTTTAAGCCTACGCCTCGTATAATTTATTACTATCCGTAAGTAGAACGGACCGTTTTTCAAATATTGGAATTGGGAATTATAGAGATGTCCCTAGTATTGATTATATCGTATGGGAATACGAAACTATAACAGCCACAAGCACGAGTGCGTAAGCTACTTCTTTGTGTTGTCTCAAATGTATGTGATATTTTATGATGCACTAGCTGACCCGGCGAACTTCGTACCGCCTCAGCGTAGCTTTGATGCACTACTTTATTTTGTATAGCTGACCTATCTTCGGAAATATATATATAAACTAGCTGTGCCCGCGACTTCGTTCGCGTGGACTACATCCTTTTATGGTCGGTTTTACCCCTTTCTCCCCTAATATTCGAAACAAAAAGTAGTCTATATTTTAATCCAAGTTTCGAGCTATATTTGTGCCAAATTTCATATCTCTAACTTCAAAAATAAACATTCTTCCATATAAACTTCCAAAGGTGGTATAACCCCCCTCCCCCCCTTATTTTCTAATAAAAAGTAGCCTATGTCCGTTCTTGAGATTCAACGTATACCTATACCAAATTTCATCAAAATCGGTTGAGAGGTTTAAGCAGGAAAGCGTAACAGACACACAGACAGACAGACAGACAGAGTTACTTTCGCATTTATAATATTAGTAGGGATAACTATTCAGTGGCGAGTTATTTTCAAAAATTAATAAATTAGTGCGATTGAATTTAATTAGGTAAGTAACCACGTTTCCGAACAAACGATGCTCTTTCAATCTAGTCTATGGCTGTGAATGACGTTGACATTCGTTACGCGCGTTTTTTTAAATATTCAAAATTAAATGTATATTTTTCAATCTTCCTGAAAGATTTTCTTAATATTTTTTAATGTAAGAACCTTGTACAGAGTATTAGAAAACTACAAAAAAAAATTCAGCCAAATCGGTCAAGCCGTTTTCATGTTATGGCGTGACAACGGGAAACGGGTTTCATTTTTTTTATATATAGATTTACTTAAGCACATATAGAATGTAAAATGTTTAAAACCAAGTGTATGAGTATAACTGTTATCGCATTCAAAATAAACACTTCCGCTTGACGCATATTTGCTTTAAAGTGATGTTCCTAGCAATGACATATACATTTTTGTCTATAGTATTATGCAAGAATATATTTATGTATGATGTAGTGGTCTTTACGCCTATCTTTTCCAAACGTTCTAACCTTTTAAACCTCTTCTTATTACTTTGAATCAATGAATTATTTTTTACAATTTGCTACATTATTTTATCTAATTACTACACTGTATGTCTTAGTGCAAAACTAGTTATAAGTTCAGCTATATTTGTAATATGAACGACAGAGTTTTTTGCCGGGATCTTCTCTGTAAGTTATAGGTTCCGAACCGGAGGTAGCGTCATTTGCATTATACATATAGACGTTTCATAAATATTACTGGTGTAATTTACATGAATAAAAGAATTTTGAATTTGAATTTGAATTCTCTCGACCTCCACAATCATTTTACAATATTAGCCAAATCGCGCCAGCCGTTTTCGAGTTTTAGCGAGATTCACGAACAGTGATTTACTTTTACATTTAAAAATATGTTCTTGCGTAAGGACTGTTTAAATATTAATATTCATTGTATTTGTCTTAATTGAATTACTACTCCCAAACGAATATATATGTTAAACATTTAAAATAATTTAAAGGGTCAAAACGCGACACCATTTTTATTAAGTAGTTAGTCGGTCAGCTCGTGAGCACGGTTGGTGCAACCTAACTGAAACGTTCTGGCAGTAAGTAGTTCGTATTAACTACTTAATAAAAATGGTGTCGCGCTTTGACCCGTTAAATTATTTTAAATGTTTAAAATGGAACGCGGAAGTCTTAGAATATATATGTTGTTGTAAAGAATATCTTGTTCTTGGATCTATTTGGTTAAAGACTTGACGACCTTGGTGGCGCAGTGGCTAAGGTAGGCGGCCAAAGCGCGAAAGATTCACGGGTTCGATTCCCGGTCGGGTCAATTTGACACGAACTTTTCTTAATTGACTTGGATCTGGGTGTGCTGTGATGACGCCCCCAGTTGGTATCCAACACTTAGTTTGAGACCAGGTGATTGGTGTAGTTGTCTGGTGCATTTATTTATTTTATAAAAAGCTATGGTAGTGAGTTTTGGTTTTATATTAACCAGGTGACAGGCTGTTTACACATTGATAACAGGGCATTTTTAACAATTATTAAGAATATCAGGCATTCTTCTAATATTATGTACGTGAAATTGTTTTAAGTAGTAAGTTTGTTGCTCTCTTTTAAATTTGGGTAGTATATAGTAAATGTTAAGATAGGTACTAAATTAACATATACGATACTATTAAACCTGAAATATTGCAAATAAAGTCGCGAAAAACAGCTAGCTCATAAAGAATGCTAATCAATAAATGTAAAAATCAATGGCAGTTTTCGTTGTAATTTTTCAACTCAAGAACGGGCTTTACAAATCAAACGTTTAGGGCGCTGCTCGGACTATTTAATAGACGAATTATGTGAATTTTGCATAAAGTCGGTCGAGCGGTTCTTCATTTATAACATTTTGCATGCGAAGCCGCGGGAGGCAGCTAGTCGTCTTTAAAGAAGAAGGATTTGAAACCTTTAGACCATTCGTAAGCTTTACCAATGAGATATACGACAAAAAATAGGTTATTTTGACTTTTTTACATCCTTTATTATTTGATTTATTTACGCTTAAACACAACTTGACTTTGACTTTAAAAAGAAATGGCTTCCGAAGTTTAAGTATTGTGACTCTGAACTATTTTTAACCGACTTCAAAAAAAGAAGGAGGTTCTCAATTCGACCGTATATATTTTTTCTTAGCTCTTTTTATTTTTTCTATCTCTGATGATATTTTGTGCACAGGGTTTTGATCAAAAAACCACTTTGTTCAAATATCATTTGCTTCATGACGACCTCCGTAGCCGAGAGGCGAGCGGGCCTGACTTTCGTGCCATCTCTGAGGTCCCGGGTTCGATTTCCGGTCGGGTCAATATGGGAAACGATATTTTCTATATTGTCTCGGGTCTGGGTGTTATGGTACCGTCGTTGTTTCTGATTTCTGTAACACAAGTACTTAAGCTACTTACCACAGAATCAGAACAATGTATGTGATGTGGTCCAATATTTATATTTATTTATATTTATAACTTTAATTTCATAAATTAACATAGAAATATGCGCAGTAGGTACTTTGTTTTTATAATCGAAATATATATATATTTCAAATCAAGTGGTTAATTTGTAGTATATCATCGAAATATTACATACATACATACCTACTTCACTACCCAGCCCGTATTTACATTTTAAGAAACAATATTTTAACTTCCAAAATATCGCATTAAATCGGTAAACAGTCAGCGCCTTAATGAACTAATTATATTAATTAAGAAAACATGACTTAATCAAACCGAAATTCTTATCATTCCCGCCGATTTCCTACGTACACACTTCTACAATTAATCTTTCCACCAAAAACAATACCAAGAAACGTGACTCATGCCCAATATGAAACTAATTACAGTTTTCAGATATCCCGCCGGTCTATATTTAATTACATCTCGAAATAAACACAAATCCGCTTACCAGATACGAGGAATGCGGTAAATTCTTGCTTTGGCATCCACAAAGGTGTTTTGCTCACTTGTAGAAGTCAATAAAAACTGTTTTGGTCACAGAAAATTCAATTCACAAGCACAGATCGGTGAACGAGCACGAAAACGCGAGACGAATGCGATATTTCAAGTCACGCGCAGAACGACCGTTCGCCGCGAGCGTCGAGTAACGACTGAAGCATCACGGAGCTTTCAGCGAAGCTGCGCATGCGCCGCGGGCGGAACTGCGCGAACGCAGCTGTCTCGCTCTTTCATACTGGAGTTAGTGAGATTGTTTTATGGACATCTCGCTTAAGCGTAATGTCTTGTGGAAATGTGAAAACGCAGTGACGTGAGCTTGCGTTGCGCAACTGAATGCACTATGATTTATTTAGTCGCTTGATTAATGGTTTTTCAGTTTTTCTTACGGGCTCTATTTATGTTTTTCTTTTCGTTTGACGTAGCGGCTGGTTGGATATGGCGGGGGGAATTTACAAGCTAATTTATGCCGTTAGTTCGGATAATTAAACGTGAGTAATTGGAAAACAAATGCATTTTTATTTCTGATGCATTTTATTTACTTTGTATTCTGAAGCAACGTTTAAGAATGAATATGTTCGTAATAACGACTAGGCGATTGTATCTATTTATTTAAAGTTGTAGCTTTTTTGTGTCGTAAAAATGAATAATTTCTGTATAAATACTAGCATTAGGCATGCATGTTATCAGTATAAGTTTTACACAGTTTTGATGGCTGTATAACCAGAAACGTGATAGGAAACTGACTCAATACCAGACTCCATTACTACAAACAAACTTCCTTACATTTCCTATTAATTTTAAAATGTAACGCGAAATGTTGCGTTTATTACGAGGCCTCAATATTGTACGGCCCATTAAGACGTCTACAATGGTAATAGGAAGCCGGATGTCGATGGGTTACTGGGAACGGGAATCTTCCTGGAAGCGAAGTAGCGGGAAATGCTATTTAGAAAAATTTAAAAGTTAGAAGCGTAGTGAGCGAGACAGGATAGGAAAATATCGGTCAAGTGTGAGTGAGACAGAAAGATATCTTCTACTTTAACAATACTTTAGCCTCAGATCAAACTGGCCCGGTGGAAAAATGCGTAGCGTATCTAGTAACCAAGTTGGTATGGGTAAGCAAGGGTTATGGGTTCGATCCCGACCTAGGACTAACTTTAATTAGATGAATATTTATATTTGTTCTGCATCTGGGTAAGTATAGAAGAAAAAACTAGTCATTGGTTCTTTTTTATATCACACTTCAAGATTGACCTCATCCCACCTGATGTTAAGTGGTAATGAGGTCCTAGCTTAAGGGCGACAGCATAACAAAGCTGTTACTGGACTTGTCGCCCTTTCTTTGAAGGCTAACCCTGCTACTGATGTAGCACCCCCCAGGAGCTATGGACTCCTTACTCACACGCAGGAACACAACAACACCGAGGTGATTGTTATTTGGCTGCGGTTTTCTGTAAGGTGGAGGTATTTCACTAGTCGGGCTGCTCCAGTTCGAGCTGTAACTCGCAATGCTCTTAAAACTAACCGATGAGATTGGCCATATGTGTAAGTGAGGTCAATAGGAAGACCTCAAACTACCGACCCCAGGATCCTACCAAGGGGAAGGAGAGAGCAACTGAAGACTAGAGATCTGTGGTTTGGACCAGACTTGTGGTTAATCCGACTGAGTAAGTCCCAAAACGAACGTGGCCTTTTAGGTAATGTTACATTTATGCTCAGTTAGACCAAACTCGTACAACGAGAGAAGCCGCTGAGCACTGTTATATCAGCTATTAGCTCAGTTTGGGCGTCAGAGTTCATAGGTGTTTGTTACCAACGATTATGTGAATAAATAAATTTTGTTATTATCATTATTATTTATGTCTGTTTTTTACAATATCTCGGGACTACAGAGTCACGGACTTTTGAGAGGCGTACATGGGGCCGAAGCCAACACGTAGAGGCCCTTTAAAAAACAAGTATGATCTAAATGTCATATGACGCCGACCAACGATTATCCCTATATACACTATAAAATGCAGCCAAGGACAACCCCCGGTCAGTGCAGGACTATGGAATGGAGTGGTAAGACAAGGAATCTGGGCTATTGGGTTGAGGTGCTAGTGGACTGGGTAACCGGGACTATGGCACCGGCCTGATTATTATTATTATTATTATATACTTTTTTGTAATATAACCTTCTAGTCTTAATACAAGGCAACAAAATTATATGTTTTGCATGCTGCTTTAAAGCGAGTCGACGGTTATTGTAGCTATTTGTCTGCTGTACATGAATCTAGTTTTATTTTTTTTCTAACACCTCGAAATGTATAGTAATCTTGCATAAAAAAAAACGATATTCAATAATTTTAGGTATTTTACCATGGTCTGTAGACAGTGTCGAGCAAGTAAATTTTATAATTGAATATAACAAAATAAACAAATACTTCTCGTATTTGAAATATAATTTAAATTATCAGTCTAGCATTATTATTTGTGAAGTAATTCATGATTCTAACTACAGCATTTTTTTCCATATAGAATGATGCTAATAAATTGTATGTAAAATAACACCGCTGAGGACAACTTAAATATTTTCTCAATTAAACTAAATTTATAAATAAGTCTAATATGAATTCCATGGCAAAGGTCTTTGCTTCCTTTGGCATATATTTAAAATAGCTAAAAATAATTAGTAAAATAGTTAAATCTGTTTGAAGTAGACCCAAAAAGGCAGTTTTTAAGATTTTGAAGTGAAATATCTCAGAAACTATAGGTGATAGACGTATTTTATAGCCAGATTCGGCTTTCCTACGCCGGTTTTAGTTTAAAACAGCAATTAGTTTGCGTGCAACAAAATCATTGAATCTTGTGTGTAAGCCTTAGCTTTATGCGCCATTCACGAGATGTGCTAACTATAGCCAGAGCTTTTAATAGCCCATTCACTATCGATCCATTGAGGACGGTCTATGAGCCCTACTCGGTTGCTAAATTATTTATAGATCATTTACATTTGTCCTGATCTAGATTGGCTGTAGCTGGATTAAGGTACGATAATACACGGTCTTTCATTCTTATAAATATTAACTCTCTTTGGTAAATTACAAATCGGCTCTCAGCAACACTAATGAAAAACCAATGAACCAATTCAAATAAAATATTGTATATAGGTAATCTTGAACTTGAAAAGGGACATAGATTACTTATAAATAAAAACTTTAATTCGATATATAAATTTTGACCCGATCAAGCCTTCTCTATGGTGATATTTTTCACGCGACATTGGCAGAAGTAGTGTTCGTTAAAGAAGTTTACAACTTTATTTGGCATTTATTACAAGAAAGAAATTAGCAGTGGATAAAGAATTTTAATTATTGCTAATAAATAGGGATGGGAACTCCGGAAAACAATGATTTTTTAGTCTTGATGAACTTGTTTCCGTCACTATTTCATAAAAACTGTACGAAGAAGTGACGTCGCTCTTAATTTAAAGGCAATGTTTCTTACTTAGTAAATAATTGTTTTCAAGATAAAATAAAAAATAATATTTTATAGTTTTTAAAAATCCAATTGTCATTATATCACATCAATTACTCCTATCACTAGAACTTATTATGTTACATAACAACTTTAGGTAATACCTTAAAAGCCAACCAAAGGTTTACGATTAAATCGAAATTTATGAACTAACAAAAACAGCTCATGTTACTATTGACTTTAGGTAACAAAATTGAGTTTATGAATCCCATACTGAACAACTCTGCGTCAATACGAGTATGAAACATGAAACCACCACGGGCCATCGCACACCAATCATCTTTGAAATTATCATAGAATGGTACGACTTATGTGGTGATTGAGTATAGTACTTGATACTGATACAAACAAGATACAACAATCACGACATAACAGTTGGACACAGTGCTCCCGTGTTAAAATGAATAAATCCTAATCACAACCAATTAAATCAAAATCCCTGATGCTTTTAAAAATTTGACCTATAATGAATTTAAAAATAATCTATTTAAATTTCTGATAGAAAAAAATTATCAACCATTAACGAATTCTTGAATGACAAATTTTGACATTATTCTATTTGTTTGTTATCATTATTACATTTGACTTTTATATATTATTGTAAATTGACATTGAAAAAGTAAAATCTTATAAATCTTATTATTGAATATTGACCTATCCCTTTTAAGTTGATTATATATATTTTTCTATTTAAAATTTAATTTTAAAACTATAATTTAGTAAATGCATATTTTTTTAATATTTGCACATCGACTAATCGATCGAATGTTGGACATATTTACATTTTAAGAACAATCTTGTAACCATGTTCTTGCACATAAATGATATTATTATTATTGTTAAATTTTCAATGTATATTACAAGTAACGCATCGTCAAAATAAATATAGGTGAAATTGCAAGTGCCACCTGTTCGGAACCTAATCCTATCCTATTATTATCCAAATCTTTACAATATTTAGTACTAGAGAGAAATTAAACAAATAGTGTGTAAACTAGTAAACTGTCTCATATATATTTCTCGTTAAATATTTCATCAAGGTTAAAGCAGCCTTTTCTCAATAAGCGTGTAATTTGAAAGAGTGCTCCTAGCAGATATGAGCACTCTCTACCAGTTAACCTTTGTAATCATGTTGAGAGAGAGATTTTTCTGTTCATCATTAAGTTTGTTTGCATTAAGTCCGTCTGTTGTATTTTTTAAAAAAAACTAAGTCTTTAAATAAATAACGCATGCGCGGGACAGGGTTCCAATGTAAGCAAACGATTTCAAGATCTACGAAGTGGGAGCATTACCGGCGCGTGCGCAGGAAGAAAGCGCTCTCTACAAATGACGGGCGCGGAGTGATTGATAGACTGTTGGGATTTTTAGGAGTTCCTGGAGGATTTAAAGGGAGGTGTTGTGATTAAAATTGGAATTACTTTATGAACAGAGTTTTATTGAATTAAAATTTTCAAAAAGAAGAATTTCGAAAAGGCGCGCAGGTCGTATTGCCAGAAAAAAGATTATTCTTGACATTTCCGATTATCTACGAACCGCTAAAGTTCGCAACTATAAGATAAGAATGAGGGAATTTTTTCCCCTCTTCGTCCTAGTATTATAATATTGTCATATTTGTGAGCCCCCCCCCCCCCCCTGACTTGCTTGACGTCACATATGTTTATATATTGAAAACATTTTTTGACTAACTACCTGTGTATAGATACAGTATCGTAGGACCACTAAAAAAAACTGAAATTCGATGATGTACTTTTGTGGCAGATATTTATTTATTTTTATTTAAAAACTTTATTGCACAAAAAAAGTACAACAGGTGGACTTAATGCTATGGGCATTCTCTACCAGTCAACCTTTGGGTCATGCGGAGAGTTAGTTTATGGGTGCGGTAATAGTGACAAAGTGCATAAGTAATCTAAAAAATAAAATAAAAACATAATACACGAGAATAGTAACTATCAAGCGTCACAAAATTTATTTCGGAAACAATTAAATATACATATAGACATACATGAATAAATATAATATATATATATATAATATGAAGTTATACTTATATTAACATAATGATCATATATATACTTATATATACATAAGTAAATAATACCACATACAAATATAAAATAAATAATAACTATATATAAATGGATTCAGCAATTGAAAAATTCATGTCTACTATTTATGTATTAGCGAGAGAGAAGAAGTGTTCACGAACTTTCATTTTAAAAATTCCCTTAGTCAGGGATTGTCGAGTATCAGCGGGCAGAGCATTCCAAAGACGGGCGGCTTGCACAGTAAAAGACTTTGAAAAGATATAACAAGAATTGCTTAAAAACAAAATAAAATTAGTAACTAAGGTGTCTCGAATAACAGAAAACCGATAACGAACATAACTTTTAACGTTTCTATTGATAATGGTTTTACTCTGAGTTTCTTGGTTCGGTTTCGGACTGGTCAATATGGAAAAATAACTTTTCTATATTCGGCGACTGTATCTGGGGGTTATGGCACAGCATAACAAACAAAAAAAAAGGGAAATTGGTCCACCCTTTCACGCATGATGGCGTGACCAGGGGAAACACTGACTAATTTTATCCATATATTAGGTTATGTGTACTTATTTATTTTTATTTAAAACTTTTTTGCACCAAAGAAAAACAAATACAAAGGTAGACTTAATGCTAGAAGCATTATCTACCAGTCAATCTTTGGCTCATGCAGATAGTTCGTTTATGGGTGCGGTAATAGTACGAGTAAAGTACTTATATGGCAATGTTGTGATGTCTTTATGTAATAAATGTTCCTTTTTTTCATCTATTTATTTATTGGCAAATTATATCATTTTCTTACTCTAAGATAGGAAAGGTTCACGTCAAATTAATCAAGTGAAATAAATGCACACTCCTTATCAACAAACCAGTTTATGTGTTGAGAACTGCACCAAAGTATCGATGCGCGTGCGCTCTGCGTATCGTAACCTCTGCGCCTACGCATCTCGCGCTACACAGATGTACGTGAATGGTGAAGAGTCTTCTCACCAGAGAAGAAATTTAAAAAAAATCAGCCAAGTGCGAGTCAGCCTCGTGCATGAAGGGTTCCATACTATTATTTATTCAACATTAGACACAATTATTTATGTTGGAAGTAAATAATTACGTTCGTTGTATAAGAGCCCCCCTTAACTTTTTTTTTTATTTTAATTTAATTATTTATTTTTGAATAAACTCAATATTCTATGAATATTTCAAGCGTCTATCCGTTGCCGCTATTAACATCTAGCAAAAAACGGCTAAATATCACGATATTTGTATGGGAGCTCCCCTTGAATATTTATTTTATTTTAATTATTTATTTTCAAAGTGAAACTACTGAATATTTTGTGAATATTTCAAGCGTCTACCAACAGTTTTTATTAATATTGATCAAAAATCTTGTTTGTTGTATGGGAGCTCGCCTGAAATCATTATTTATTTATTTATTTATTTATTTATTTATTTATTTATTTATTTATTTATTTATTTATTTATTTATTTATTTATTTATTTATTATGGCATACACAACAGGTTACAATCATAACAAATTTAATTAAAAAACTTAAAAATTATCGATCTAGATTACAACCCAAAACCGTGTACACACAGCATGATTAATCAATAGCGCGTAAACTTATACTAATGAAAAATTGAAATTCTGCAAGAAAATTAAGGATAGCTCAGTTGAGGATATTTTTTACTTGATGCCTAAACTTAACATATTTTTCTACAAAAATATCCAATTCATCGTGTTCCTGTAACATCTCGTTATACACGCGACACATCCGTACTATGGGGTTATAGTATGAAGTATTGTTTTTAAAAGTTTTTAGTGTAAATAGCTTCTGTCTATTTCGCAAAAAGAATCGGGTGTTAAAATTAACTAATCTTAGGAGGTTAGGGGTATCAAATTCTGAGTGGACGATTTTGTACAGATGAAAGAGATCCTGTTGCTTGCGGCGTGTCTCTAGAGAAGCTACTTTAAAATAACGTCGCCTCTCTGCATAACAATCAAGCCTACGACCCATACCTGAGCGATATGCTGCTATTTTAAGACATTTGTTTTGAATTTTTTCTATTTTATCGGAGTGTATCATATAGTAAGGAGACCATACAACGCAACCATACTCAAGGCAACTTCGGACCAGACTATTGAATAGATAAATTAAGCTTTCCGGGTTTTTGAAGTGTATGGTTGATCTAACTATAAAGCCTAATGCTTTAAGTCCTTTCATTGTTATATTCTGGTAGTGCTCCTTGAATGTTAATTGTTCATCAAAAGTAACCCCCAAATCCCTAATAATTGAGGTTCGTTGAAGAACCTCACCACTCAGTTCGTAGTTGAAGTTAATCTTATGTATTTTTTTTTTTGTGAAAGATATGATTTGACATTTTTTGGGGTTTAATTGCATATAATTACCTAGACACCAGGAAGTTAAAACAGATAAATCGTGTTGAAGGATTTGACAGTCATTTTCGTTTCTTATTTCATGAAATATTTTTAAATCATCCGCGTATAAAAGGCACGGACATTTAAGATGGCCAATAAGATCATCGATAAAAATAACAAACAGCAACGGCCCCAGATGCGAACCCTGAGGCACACCAGACGTGACAGTGACCGGATCAGATTTGTATCCCTTGAGTGCAACAAGTTGACTTCGCCTGGTAAGATATGAAGTAGTCCATCTTAAAAGGCTGCCGTGAAACCCGTACCACAAACTAAGCTTCCGAAAGAGCAAATGATGATTAACTTTGTCAAATGCTTTAGTAAAATCAGTATATATGGAATCCACCTGACCGCCCCGTGCAAAAACCTTGCAAATATAGTCTTTGTACTCCATCAGATTAGTGACCGTTGACCTGCGCCTCAAGAAGCCGTGCTGATTTTGGGAAAGCAACGGGCCTACGTGGTTATATATATAGTCGTACACGACTTTCTCGAAGAGCTTTGCCATTCCTGAGAGAATACTAATAGGTCGATAGTTGCAGCAATCCGATCTATCTCCCGCTTTATAAATTGGAGTGACATGTGCAGTTTTCCAGATGGTTGGAAATGTGCCCTGTTGGAGAGATGAATTGAATATTATAGTCAATGGCAGGCTTAGCTCACGGGCACATTCTTTTAAGAATTTAGGCGGGATGCCGTCTGGCTCTGCGCCTTTGTTTGTATCTAAGGCTTTCAATTTGATTAGTACCTCCTCACTTGTCAAAATAATACTAGAAAGACAAGAGTCAGAAGCCGGTAATCTATTAACATCTAACGGAGGTTGTGTTTTAGATTCAAATACGGAACTGAAAAAAGAAGAAAACAGTTCACACACATTTTCGCCATCAGAGGCTGTTCTGTCTTCGTATGTCATAAATTGAGGAATATCTTTGTTACCTTTTCTGCCGTTTATATATTTCCAAAATGATTTAATGTTATCCTTAAGACATTCCTCCACTGACAAAACGTATGCACTGTAACATTTTTTAATTAAATCTTTGCAAGTTGTGCGAAGAGATGCAAACTCATCGTAATCTCTAGGGTTACCGTATTTCTTGAACTTTTTGTGAAACTTTGATTTATCCCTTAGATGCTTTATTAGTTGGGTCGAATACCATTCCGGATAGCAGTTATCGACGTGATTCTTAAAAGGAGTGTAAGTTTTGATTAGCGAATTTAACTCTTTATATAGCAAGTCAACTGCCACATTAACATCACTGTTGGGAAGTAACTCAGGCCAGTCAATTGCACTCAACGCCTTCCTAATTTCTTCGTAGTTACATTTATTAAAATTAAACAGTTTGGATTTATTTTTTCTTAAACATACGGATGATTTGGATTTCACGAGTTTTACACACAGCGGTGGGTGGTGGTCGTCTACGCGGGCCAAAGGCTGTGCCTCAGACACTGTCAAGTCCGGTACGCTGCAGAGTATTAGGTCTAGGAGTCTGCCATTTTTGTTTTCAATGTGGTTAAATTGGGAGAGTTCACACATAGCCAAAGTACCAAGTAAGAGTGATGCTTTAACATCATTGGAATTACTAGGAGTCATGGTAGATCCAGACCTTACCCACGAGATACTGGGAATATTAAAGTCACCGATTAACATATTTATTGAGTTACTTGGTGCATTGGATAATATATTTTGACAATTTGTGTAGAAAGTATTTTGATCATTAGCAGGTAAGTCTGGCGGTAAGTAGCATACACATATGTTAATACAAAGAGCGAAATAGTTATTGGGCCTAATTTTGATCCATATATCCTCAACTGTACTCTCCCAGGATATCATTCGAACAGCATTGTATTTTTTCTTAATAGCTATTAAAACTCCCCCACCTTCTTTTTTATTTATACAAGATGTTTCACGATCTCTGCGAAATACATTGTATCTCTGATCAAACAGTTCGTTATCGAAAAACCCCGAGTTAAGATTCGTTTCAGTAAAACATATTATGTCATAATCAAAATTCAGCGAAGAAAGATATACATCCGTAGTTTTGGTTTTAATTCTATTTACATTTTGGTAATAGATCTGCATAATCAAAAATTATATATACACTAAACAAATAAGGTAAGCACAAGAAGTTATACAAATTATTTTAAATTAATTTATCCAGACATGCATGATCCTTAATAATGACAGCCGGGGATGTCTCATTCTTGCGGACGTAGACGCGGCCAAACTTAACCCACACGTAATTGTACCCTCGCTCCTTGGAAACCCTCCTGGCTGCTGCATGTAAGCTCTTGCATTCGGGGGCTAAGTGCTCTGTTAGGTAGATCCTTTGTTTATCTCCAGCGATATCGAGGTGGCTCGTGTTCAAATGGTCTGATTTGTGAGACTTATTGAACCTCTTATAGGAAGATAATAAGTGGTCGCGGTGACGTTCCGAAGGCAGTGTAATGAGTACATTTCGTGGTCTCAGAGAGGAGGAATCCAATTTTGCCACTCTGCGCACTGTGCATAAGACTTCGTCTGTGGTGGGTGCCTTTATGATATTACATATTTTCTTTACAATGGCCGGAAGATTTTCATGTTGTTTTTCATTATTATATTTTGTTTTTAGTTTGTTGTTTAGCGTCTGTGAAAAACTCTTTGGCTATCACGGTTCGTGAGATACAGCCTAGTTACACACAGACGGACAGACAGCAAAGTCTTGGTAATAAGATCCTGTTTTTACCCTTTGGGTACTGAAACCTAAAAACTAGCTGTGCCCGCGACGTTGTTTGAGTGGGCTGCATACTTTCATGGTTTTACTCATTTGGGTAAAACCGATCCTGAAATAAAAAAAATCATCGCCTATGATAAGTTACGGTCAGCTCAATTGGAAATTGCTTTGCTTCTTTTTTAAAATGATTTGATCAGTTTTATGGAAAAAGGGCCAGGGTTAAATATTTTATTATTGTCTCTTAGACTCATATCTTAAGATTATCGCCCCTCTTTTAACTCATCTAGTAAGCTAAACCTCTCTGACATGCATATTGTTGTATTGTTCATCCATTACTTTGTAATTTACCATCGTGCATACGATTTACGACTTTACTACATTCTCGACTGTTTAATGCATGTATACAAAAACTTGCATACATTTCCTAAAAAATCAGACAATCATAGCATTAACACCAGAAATAAAAATAAGCTTGCTGTTCCTAAGCGTAGACTACATAAAATAGGTAATTCATTTGTTGCTTTAAGCATAAAAATGTTTAATAAACTCCCTCAAGTTATTGTTGAGTTACCTTTGTACAAATTTAAGACATTTGTCAAACGTTGTCTTTTGAAAAAAGGCTACTACAAAGTGGAAGAGTATTTGAATGACAGGAACGTGTGGATCAGTGACTAGTGTGCTCGCCTGTACCTACGTGTTTTATATTATTTTACAAATATATATGTAACGCATTTTCTCAATCAATGTCAGAATTGGGCCTCGATGACGCATGTGAGTCATACAGTTAATTTAATTTACAAATACCTTTGCTTTATTATTATTATTATTATTATTTTAATAATTTATTTAAAAATTTTATTTTACAATTGACAAACTAACTGTGTGTCTTAGTGCAAAATTAGTAATAAGTGTAGCTTTCATTTGTAAAAAAAACTACTGAGTTTCTTGCCGGTATCTTCTCTTTAAGTTATAGGTTCCGAACCGGAGGTAGCTTCATTTGCTTTATATAGAGACTATTCATAAGTATTACTAATGTAATCTATGTGAATAAAAAATATTGACTTTGACTTTGACTTTGACTACCTTCTAATGGAGCCTGCAGTTATTGCTTCAGTAAACGCAAATAGCATACATAGCCTATGAGAAATTGTAGTGGATATCCATAAATAAGAACAATAGAACAGTTTGACGGCTACACGCCAAATGTATTAACTATTGCGACAGTATCTTACGAAGTGACATGCTGTTTTTCGTACCTTATCTTACAATGTGCCATAGTTCGCTAGCTGTTTTAAGAAATTTTTATTTTAGACTAGCTTTTGATCGCGGTTTTGCTCGCGTAAAATTTGGGGTAACGCGTTTCCCTTTTTGATTTGGAATTTCCAATAAATGAGTTATTTTTCATTGGTAACTCTGTGTTACTTACTTACTTACAGACAAGAGTCTGTGTACTGATTTTTAGCTTCCTACTTGGAAAACTGCAAAAACTCCCACATAAAATCCTATGTAGAAGGCACAGATTAGAAGAATTCTCGAACTCACATTTTGAAAAATCCCATAAAGGCGGTTGGCTTGCACAGTAAAAGACTTGAAGAAGAAGTCACTATGATGTCGAGGAATGCTTAAGCTGAGGTTGTCTGAAGAGCGAAAAGACCGGTCGTGAAAATGACAGAGGTATTGAAGTTGTTTCTTGAGACAGGACTTGAAATAATTACCCACATAGCAAACACAAGACTTCATAAGAATTTAACCGCTTTTACAGAGACAAAAGAATGTTTCTAGCTTACAAAGTTCAAAGTTAAAAAAAAATCATGTAAATTACATCAGTGATATTTATAAAACGTCTATATAATGCAAATGACGCTACTTCCGGTTCGGAACCTATTACTTACAGAGAAGATCCCGGCAATAAACTCTGTCGTTCATATTACAAATAAAGCTGAACTTATAACTAGGTAATTTTGCACTAAGACGTACAGTGTGGCATATAAATTGTAAAAATTAATTCAATGGAATGATCAGAATTCAAATATTTACGTTCTTACTTTATCACTCAAAATCTGACCGTCAATATGACTGGACTATATGTAGTAATATGTATTGGTGGAGGGATCCCACACCCGGATTTACGGGACTTCTCGACGTAATAGCTCGGAACAGTCGATGTACCAAATCGATGCTCGGATCATAAACCGCGCAGAATCGACAAATCGACTAGGTACGACGTTTATGCGAAACAATATCGTGTTACTACAGAACGGGAGTAGTTTCACATACGACAAAACTTTATGAACTTTAAATACCTCTAAACGTGTGGAACTTGGCGGTGAAGCTGCCCTTACCACAGAAAAAATAAAAGTCAAGGAAGTATGAGTTATTATATTATTTTTTATTTCCTGTTGTAAAACCGATTACTCATGATAATATCGTAATCAAATATTCAAATTACCTACCCATTCAGTCAAATAGAGTCATACAAAAATTTCCAGAAATCAGAAATTCTTTCTCTTCATGTATCTTTTTATTCATATTAATTATAATAAATTTACAATACAAAAAAAGCACGTCACATTGTACTTTGTAAGTATCGCTCAATCAAATATTTCTTTTTTTAATAAAGTTTTACATGTAATACTTTTTAATCATCGTTGAATACAATGCAAAGTAAAGCTGCTGCCGGTTCGGAACCTATATACCGAGAAAATACTGGCAAGAAACTCAGCAGATTAGTTACAATAGCAGTATCTAAATTATAGCTATGTATAGGCCACTTTGGACCAAGTCATTTAGTTTTGTTTTGATGAGGGAATCAAACTATAAGTATATACTTTCATGAGGTAAGCTGGTACAGACCAATCCCCTGGCACCTGTTCACAATCATGACGTATGTGCCAGCTATCGGTTCACTCAACCATATAGAAGGAAATGTAACCCACCACATGGCATAACTATAGCTAATCGAGTCCATCTAAATAAAACTTAAAGTATAGTGTGATAAGGTCGTAAAGTAATAACACTAATAGGACATAACAGAGTGCACCCATCCTGCACAGGACATTACCGCTCGAAATAGGTTTGTCCCATTTCCATAGCAAATTCTAAAACCAAAATAAACGCCAACGGACGCAAGCGCTAGAAAGTCTTTGTCTACTGCAATTTGAGCTGGACTGCGATTGAACAGCTTTAAAACGGGCCCGAGCCATGTTTGCAGCCATTAAGCCCTAGGGTTATGGTCACAACATGCATAAAGGACTCATGTTCTAAGCGATTTATCGATAATGTGCTAAATGTTTGTCCCGCAATAGTATGTGTCTTGTCTTGGTTTCTAGTACAAGTATAATCTAGATGTAGTCGTATTAAGCTTATCTTATATCTTTAAAGAGCAATTATTGTATCTTTTGTTTTTGAAAGAGGTAGAGCACAGCGATTTATCGCTCAAACTGGAGCAGCCCGACTGGTGAATTACCTCCACCTCACCGAAGACCGCAACCAAATAACAATCACTTCGGTGTTGTTGTGTTCCTGCGAGTGAGTTTTTCAGTGTTCCTGGGGGTGCTACATTAGTAGCAGAGGTCAAATTGAAAATGATGTAAAAACATATTTTTACCGCATTGTCAATTGAATAGGAAACCCAACTCACAACAAAAATTAAATGCCAAATTTATAGTAAAAATTATGTAATTTTCAAAGAAGTTCCTAACCGGAGATAGCTGCATTTGATCTATAAAGAGACTATTCATAAGTATTCTGAAGTAATCTTTCTATTTTGACTATAGACTATTGAGATTGACAAGGCTACAAACACTATTTTCCCCTACCCCACTGTTCTTCCTAGTCCATTCTAGCTATAATCATTTCTCCATCGCTCTTGTCTTCATAAATCAACAATAGCCACTCCTGCGCAAACAGTCTGATATATCCCAATGAGATACTTACGTCATAAACCCTTTGGGCAGTTCGTGAATTGTATACAACTTAATACTTTTAATTAGTAGTGTAAATTTTTTAATAAACTTCTAGCTATTCTAATATATTACTAGCAAGTTTTCCTTGATAAAATGTTTACCAATTAACCTTGGAAAGCCTTTAGAAATACAACCTACAATAATTACAATAAATAATAAATAAAAAAACAAACGGGGTAAGCTAAATAAAACCGTTTAAAAAAAATAGAAATAATTTAATTTTGGCGCTTCATAATGTTTTTTAATACAGTAGTTGAAATACTGTCAATGAAACAAAGTCCATTTATTTTTACATATATGTTATTCATTCAGATCTAAAAAAATCAAGGTATTATATTATTCGTGGGACACTGGTGCCCATATAGGTTCAAGGATCCATATTACGAGTCACCAGGCCCCCCGATGATTACATGGCAAAGCATATAAAAATACGTGCAGGCTAGATATGAATTTGATTAGGAGAAGACAAGACCTATTTTATGGTGAGTGTGATAGGAAAGGTATTTGTTTAGTGTAGATGTGATGTCCTGTGTAATGAATGTATATGTGTGTGTGTGTGTGTGAGTCTGTATGATGATGCTGAACATCAGTGAAGACTCTTTTTAATACAGCAGCAGCTAACAGAACTGTTCGTTAATCATTTCGTTTTAATGTTTTTTTTTTGTTTTACAACTTAGAGCATAATTTTAACACGATTTTAAGTATTGGATGGCACGGGTTCTTTTTATTATGGTATCAAATTAATCGTTACCAGCCAGTTGTCTACGCACCTCACTGCCTCGCTCCGCACTGTGCTTTTACGACTGCGATCATGTCAATAGGGTTTACTCTATTATTATATTTGAGCGATGTCGGTACAGATAAGCGAAATTGCCAGGATAGGGATCCAAAGAAGCCGTTATGGGCTCCGTTACACAAGGCGGTTGAAGTTGTATGCTGTTTTGCTACAGTATTGTTTCTGGTTTTGCGAACGCCACTGGCATAAAGCCCAGTGGTTATCGCGTAGACCCGGAGAGTGTCTTTTTTATATTTAATTTCAAGATTTACTTCCTCTCACCTGGTGTTAAGCGGTAATGAGATGCTAGTTTGGGGTTTGGTAAAAGGGTGCTGTTACTGAACTTGTCGCCCTTAGCTTGAAGGCTTGACCCCTTCTACTAATGCAGCACCCCCCAGAAGCTCTGAAAACCTTACTCACACACAAGAACACAACAACGCCGAAGTGATTGTTATTTGGTGCGGTCTTCTGTAAAGTGGAGGTATTTCACCATTTATCCATTAATCACTCAAACTGGAGCAGCCCGACTGGTGAAATACCTCCACCTTACAGAAGACCGCAGCCGAATAACAATCATTTCGGTGTTGTTGTGTTCCTGCATGTGAGTAAGGTTTCCAGAGCTCCTGGGGGGTGCCACATTAGTAGCAGGGGTCAAGCCTTCAAGGTAAGGGCGACAAGTCCAGTAACAGATTTATGATGCTCTACTTGTCACTCCTAAGCTAGGACCTCATTATCACTTAACATCAGGTGGGATGAGGTCAATCAATATAAATATAAAAAAAAAAATATCGAACATCAAGTATCTATTTCAACATTGACGTGTTGTTGTCCGTACCTCCGTAGGTGGTATACTGTTTCGACACGTGGGTAGTTGGAAGGTTCTACTCGCTGTCAGCTTTCACTAATATACACTATAATTAGTAAACCGAAGAGTAAACTTTATCCGTGGTTCGTAGGTGAAGTCAGTAAATCGTACGCTACAAATCTTGCCGGGATTAGTAAATTGCACGTCGGCTGTACCGAAACATAAGCCTACTCCACGACTCTACAGTCAGACAGATATTTCTTCTGGAGATTCTAATGTTTATTTATATTTTCATTTGGCGACTACTGCGGCGCAGTAAGTAAAGGGTGTGAAAGGTTTTGGTTAGATTCTTGCTTCGATCCATTTAGGAAAAAACTTTATAAAATTGGCTTGAGGCTATATATGCCCCCAGTTAGTGAACTCGTCTAGTTGGTATTTATATTACAAGTAGGACCAATTAATTGGTCTGTTGTAATATTTAAAACCAATTAAATTAAAAATGCATAGTAATATTATAAATCGGGAAATATATTTGTGTAACTGTTCGTTGGTCCGTCATCCGTTCACGGATCCTATCCTTTACCTGCCCGACGTATTAACTTCTAACTAAAAATATGAACTACTAAATAAAAACGGGCCAAAACCCCTACTTATTTTAAATGTTTAAGTGCAGATGGTTGAAGGGATGGAGAGTAACTACTCCTTTTTGTCTCTTTCAAACAAAATGTTTTCCTTTTAAATGTCATCCGCCTGCAGGTGAACCTTAACTGGTCCACCTCTCCAGCTCGACTAGACACAATAATGTGTTAAGCCTTATTTTCGATGGGGAACTATCTACCTACGGCACCGTCACTTCTGCAGAGAACAGAGAGTGGTGTTTTAGGCTTTCACCGACTAAAACTCCTTCGGTGGCCACCGCTACGTAGTTGTGGGACGGGATCCCTTGCAGATTCTACGCAGGCCCCCACAGCGCCACCTCTAAGCGGCCTACCTCGTGGTATACAAAACTAGCGCACCCGGAGTATGCTACTACAACCTGACATGCGCGGCCCCCTCAGGGCCAAGTACTTTAAATATTTTTACTGGTGACCGAATGCAATTTGTTAAATAGTGAACGCAACATTTTCTTGTATCAAGTTGGTAGCAGTAAAATAATAGGTTAGGTTGGCACCACTGTATTTTTTCGCTGTCTGTGCTCTGTTCATTTTTACTGCATAAATACAGTCACATAATTATCACTCCCAAAAATATGTTATTTGAATTAAACTAAGTACCTAAACACAAAATCTTTTACAACCTAACCGAAACGTCGGGCATTACTACCCTGTTCCCCGAATGACTCGTTATTTTATTTCAAATGTTTAATATACAAATCAATTATAATGCTAATAAACAGTTGACAGTATGACTCAAGCGTAATTTTATAAAAAAAGTCCAGTTCAAAAGTGTGCGCAAACAGTTACGTCATTATTTCCAAGCCGAGTGTACGCAAGCGGTGCGGTTGCACGGGTCGCATCGAGCGCGCGTAATTTATGCGCTAGCCCAAACGTGCGCGTGCGCATATATTAGCGCGCTTCTTTGTCCACGCTAACTTTGCTCACAGCAGAATACCGCTAATGCTTACAATTCTACAAACTATAAACAATATTAGCATAAAATGTGCACTCGACTTTAGATGATAGTTTGCCAGGTATGACCACAAGTAATATAAACATTATTTTTCAACTCATTTCCGGATAATACCATAGATGACATTTTGCCGGAAATGACCACAAGTAATTTGTGATTTTGTTAATCTTGCCCACTGGACACACTGGGCACGTGCCCAGGGCTGATGTATTAAGGTCCCTTTTGTCCCAACTCTATTATTGGGCCATAATCGATGACTACGCTCACTTGATAATTTTTAGAACAAAAATTAGAAAAATAAATGTCTTCATTTATGTAAACTTTTACAAAAGCAGTTATGAATCGTCACACTTAGTTGAAACACCTCCATATTGTTCGGAATGCGGATTCTATCGTAGATTTATTTTAATACGTTTATATAAATATATCTACAACATTTCAATTGAACAGCTTATAAAAAATATCATTGGTAGAATTTTTGTTTTGTTTTCAACAGTTACGGTAGTAAATCACATTCAAATGAAGCGTAAAAAAGTGTGAAAAACAAAATAACGTTTGAACTTTATTAAGGACAATCAGAAGGGCTCTATGCTTATATAATTTTAAGAGACAGCGATTTATCGCTCGAGCTGGAGCAGCCCGACTGGTGAAATAACGTCTGCGGTCTTCTGACAAATAAAAATCACTTCGTTGTTGCTGTCTACATTAGTAGCAGGGGTCAAGCCTTCAAGGTAAGGGCGACAAGTCCAGTAAGAGCTTTATTATGCTGTACTTGTCGCCCTTAAGTCAGGACCTTATTACCACTCAACATCAGGTGGGATAAAGTCAATCTTGAAGTGCAATATAAAAATATATAAAAATAATATTCTAATGTGCCCAGGGCCTATAATGAGTGAAAGACAGCCCTGGTCCCATTGATCGTCCTACACAACAATGTCCCGTTACTCAGCGCCATATGGTTCAAAACTGACGATTCATCCACATCAATCATCTAATCGATTAATTATCGAGACATTCCTTTCACCGGTCCCGATTCAAATAATGGAAACACCTACATTAACCTTGAAGAAAGCACAGGTCAGAGAAAAGGTACTGCGAGACAAACGAGTCATATTATTTTACATTTTTATATTGTTTTACCTCTCACTACCAAACTTTAAATATTTTAAGAACTACATACAGCTCAAAACTAATAGGTACGGCAGAGGGCACATACTAAGAGATTATTATAGGGGTCATCCATAAAGTACCTTACACATAAAGAGGGGGGGAAGGGGGTTACAAAGAGTGGCATGGTGTGACAAGGGGTAGGAGGGGTCCTTAGTTTTATGGCATCACATTTCAGAATTAATATTAAAGAGGTAGAGGTATTAAATAGCGTAATTTGAAATATTAACTTAAAAATTAATAATGAAAAATGAAACTAAAAAATGAATAGAATAGAAAAGCTAACATTTCTAAGTATTTACATTGCATCCGTGCGAAGCCGGGCCGGGTCGTTAGTATTATATAATTTATATATTATATAATATAATTATAGGTATCATAAACAATACTTAATTGAAATCGAAATAGAAGTAATTTCGGAACTGTTTTAATTTAACAATTTTTCGATGTAAAATTGCAAAACATGTGACGTCAAATTAGGGGGGGTGGAGTTCTCGGAAATGTGACAACCTGTGACAAGGCCGGGGGGGTGCCAAAAAATCATGAAATTCGTTTGACGTACATTATGAATGGGCCCATACCACAAAAACGCATACGGTAAATCACGGTTAGCTCAGTTTTGTTTTGATGAGTGAAAATACATTCAGTATTTATTTTCAAGAGGTAAGCTGGAGTAGACCAGCCCCCGAAGGTGGCTCTTTCTGAAGGTCGTTGTTTTCCGTTCATACATAAGTAGTACGCCTGATGTGGACAGTCCAAAGTTGCAATACAGGTACAGACTACAGTTTGACGCTACATCCACATAGGGCTTGCTGCAGCCACGGCTGGATCAGCTGTTTATAAATACGGTATTGTCCGCGCGACTGTAACTAATGACTTCCACGCGTCTGTCTGTCACTCGCTATGGAGGTGAAGAGGGTACACAAGTGTGGAGGTAACATCTATCTACATCTACACTTTTATTAAAAAGAGGAAAGATTTGTATTTTTATTAATTAAGATATAATTTCAGCACCTTCGTAGCCGAGAGGCGGGCCCGACTTAGCCTTTCCCATAACTAACTTTTCTATATTGTCTCGGGTCTGGGTATTGTGGTACTGCCGTTGTTTCTGATCTCTGTAACTCAAGTGCTTAAGCTATAGAATCAGAACAATGTATGTGATGATGTTTAATTTTATTTTTATTTTATTTTATATTCCTTGAACAAACAAAATATACCGATCGAATTAAACACCCTAGTCTTGAAGTTGGTTAATGCTGGATGATAAAACTAAAAATTTACGTTGAACCACGCAACTAATAAGAACCTACTATAATTTTCACAATAGTGTATCGGAAATGGAATATTTAGTTACTCCGGTTCATGATTCATGAGTTTGTATCATTGTCATGGTTAACAAAATATTGACATGTTTAATAATAATAATTAAACATGTAGGTAAGTATTTTGTTCAATAAATCGTTATTTAACAAATTTGTTAGCATGAAGATGCTTACAAATAAAAATTGCGTCATATACTCGTACTAGCTGTGCCCGCGACTTCGTTCGCGTGGACTACAGGGTTGTTCCAGTTTTTTCCCGCTAACTCCAGTTTTTGTGGGTATTTTGAATATCCTGTTGCCCTTAAGCTTTAAGTTTACTAAGGTACCTGCATGTCAAATTTCAAGCGTCTAACTTTAGCGCTTTAGATTTTTAATACAAAAGGATTTTTCCGCTAATTCCCGTTCCAGTGGGAATTTCGGGAATTCCTTTAGGTACCTAAGCTACGTCCCTTCCAGAATATCAAGTGCCTACGTTCAGCCGCTTAGGCGTTGATATGTCAGTCAGTCAGTCAGTCAGTTTCTCCTTTTATATATTTAGATTAGAGAAATCAAAAAACGAATTCCAAAAAGTCAATTTGTAAGTTGAGTCAAGAAAACATTTATTGACTCAACTTACAAATAAAACAAAAACATAATCTGTTCCAAACATAAATGGATTGTTTATGAGACAAAAGGAAAAAAGCTCAGCTAATGCTGTCTCGAGAATGGATCCCGGGCAGCGCTGGTCTCCAGCTTATCCCTACCCTCGTGAGATGTTATTCGAGAGAATATTTTGGCTGCTGAAGGCTGACAGTTCCGTTTTATTAGGATCGTTTATTGTAAGTTTGTGTTCATTTAATAAATCCTATTCCATCCTTTTTAGCTCAGCAGGACATCATTAAGCATCGGACTTAGCTATTTCGACCGGATACCTAGTTGGCCGGAAAAAACTACTTCTAAATGCGGTCGCTGAAAAAACTAGCCGTGCGCCCGCGCATCCGCTGGGGAGACCACACTGGAGATTACGTTGTAGGATATTGTGGTGATTAATTACGTTGTAGGAATCTTTTAAATTTATTTTTCTTTTGTTTCTTATCTAACTATCCATGATGGCCGTGAAGTTTAAGCGTCTTCACCGAACTTTGGGGGAAAAAAGGCTATCACACCTTTAACAGAAGTCTGTCTTTCTCGTGTAGAAGGCTCTCATCCGTATGATACCTAATATTGACGTATTGTTTTTTTTGTTTCAAGTCGGTTAAAAATTTTAGTAAATCACTGTGCATTTGTTTATTTTATTATTTATCTGGATTAGGACCAAAACTTTATAGAAGTCAAAATAGGTAAGTGTAATAGACCAAATTACATAATATTAGACTTTGATGCCTTATTAA
This sequence comes from Glyphodes pyloalis, assembly GCA_037074685.1. NCBI lineage: Eukaryota > Metazoa > Arthropoda > Insecta > Lepidoptera > Crambidae > Glyphodes > Glyphodes pyloalis. The sequence continues at coordinate 16,001,716 of JAYKKO010000010.1, read as the reverse complement.
AATTTATATTTTAGAAATAGGGTTGATAACTTGGGAAAAATACAATGATTCTATTTATTTCCAAAACGCAGTAAAACCATAGTTTTTACTTCACAAAATAAATAGTTTTGTATATTATCCCTCCACATATTCTCTAGGTTCGCGAGACTTATCCCAAACCGTACGAAACGCTTGCGTACCGCTGCGCACGCGCCGCTATCCGTTAACAATTAATCGCTTCCGCGTCCGCCTGTACCCCATACACTGACTAAGGCAAAGGAAATCGCTTATAAACATCCACAGCAATCACGTCAGCGGTGACATCTCAGGGTAGGAGAGTGTCATACGGATGTTTTAAAAGCATCCGTTAATTAGCTATGTGAGATTAAAATGGGGAAAGATGGTCAGTAAATGTCATCTAAGACTATAAAAACGGATGTGGTCTGAATTAACAATATTACGTGACACAGAAAGTTTAAAGAAAATGTATATGTATAGTACTGGCACATTCTAATAGCGCAAATCACATAATATATTAAACAATTTAGTATTATTAGCTTTTTTTACTTTCCGAAAGGATCCCAAATTCTGGGTCCGGCCGTATACCCCCATTCCGGGTTGCCCAAGAGCCCCAGACTGGTTTAAGACCGTATTGGTCACAGGTAACATACAGTTCCATGTCTTTTTTTTTAACGGACTCTATACTGCGTTTAGAAGCGACGCAATGATTCCGCCAATGTCCAGTGTTTATAGAGACACGTCGGTCCATCTCAAATATCACCCAATTAAATTAAACAAACGTCGCCAGAGCATCCCTACTAATATTATAAATGTGAAAGTAACTCTGTCTGTCTGTCTGTGTGTCTGTTACGCTTTCCTGCTTATACCTCTCAACCGATTTTGATAAAATTTGGTATAGGTATACGTTGAATCTCAAGAACGGACATAGGCTACTTTTTATTAGAAAATAAGGGGGGGAGGGGGGTAATACCACTTTTAGAAGTTTATATGGAAAAATGTTTATTTTTGAAGTTAGAGATATGAAATTTGGCTAAAATATAGCTCGAAACTTGGATTAAAATATAGACTACTTTTTGTTTCGAATATTAGAGGAGAAAGGGGTAAAACCGACCATAAAAGGATGTAGTCCACGCGAACGAAGTCGCGGGCACAGCTAGTAATATATATAGTGCGTGTTTAGTATGCGCACGCGCCGGCCATCAATCACTATCAGTATGGAGCGGCCTTGCCTCACCTGCATTGTATAACATGTTGCAGAAGCACATGTTGATATATTCATCATAATATATAAACTGAAAAACTGGTCCGGTCTAGATGCATGGATACTTATCGTTCATCCGCTCGTTCGAATAGTAAAATTAATAGCAAATAAGACAAACACTGCAGTTTTCGATTTTATTATTTTTATAGTACTATACGCCGTACTAGCGAACTTTAAATATTAGAAACAGAAAAATTTATAATAATCGATAAGTATGTAGTTCTAAACATATTCGGCAGAGGGCACTTACCGGAAGGCTAACGGTTGATACAGCAGAAAAATTTCACCGCCTACGATAACTTGCGGTTAGCTCAGTTGGTAAGAGCAGCACGCGCGATACGTGAAGGTCGTGGGTTCAATTCCCGCACCGCAAGGGGAGATAAAATTTTTCTGTTTCTAATATCTGCAGTTTTCGTCCCACACAGGCTCATTGAGTATTGAAGGTGTGTGTTTAAGGAAAGTGACCAATCTTAATGCATTCTTAACCCACCATACGGTCTCTTACTAGATACCTTCTATACTTTATTTAAAAAACCTGCCGAGTGCGAGAACTCGCCAATGAAGGGTTCCGTAGCAGCAATTAACGTAATAAAAAAGTTTATATCAATTTTGAAGACCTATCCATAGTTACCCCGCACGTAATGGTTTAAAAAAAAGTTTTTGTTAGGAACCCCTAAAATTTTGTGTTTTTATTTTCTATTTTTGTGAAAAATCTTAATGCGGTTCACAGAATACATCTACATACCAAGTTCCAAGTATAGGTCTCATAGTTTAGGAAAAACGTGCCTGTGACATACGGACGGACAGACAGAAATATAACGAATCCATAAGGGTTCCGATTTCCAAGATTTGGCTACGGATCCTTAATGATCTCCGAAATACGAGTATAACTTAAGAACGGCTGCATGATGCTGGATTTCTTTTTTTGTTACTTTCGTAATTGTCAAAACACAAACCTATTGAAATTTACTGAGATATATCAGCCGGGACGAACATAGCGAGTCATATTTTTCTATGACAGAATGACAGTGATTTGACGATGCATTGAAAATCTCCTTTTTTGAAGTCGGTTATGAATGGATTCCAAACTATCGACAAATTATGCCAAATTGTCCTTAAGTTTGCGATATAAAACTTTTCGTCCGTTTGCAACAGTCATAAAAGTTTGTAAAGCTTCAAAATCAAATTACACAATGACAAAAATTAGCACTTATGCTACAGCAATAACCGTATGATAACAGTTTTACGAATGTTCGGTACATCAGCGATGCGCACGATTGTCTCTTATCAATTGGCTTGTAATCATCTTAATAGAATGCAATTGTCTTAACCTTGTCTTGGGAACGGGCAATGCACATTATATAATGTGTGCACTGCATTGTATAGCATCGCATCCTGTTAAAATTGTCGAACTGTTCAATAGCATGTTTCATTCAATGTAGTAGTGTAGTTTTTACGTTCACAGCTACGTTGTATTTGGACCTTTTTTGTTGGATTGCCCCTTCCTCGATAGGAAGGCTTTAGGCAATACATAATAGAAGAATTACCTAGTGGAAAATGTGTAACGGGTATAGTACGCGTGCGAAGCGGCGGGCCATTAGTATGCAATAAAAATAGTTACGAGAGATAGGGCATAGCAATTTATCGCTCGAACTGAAGCAGCCCAACTAATGAAATACCTAACAGAAGACTGCAGCTAAATATTCACTTCGGTGATATGTTCCTGCGTGTAAGTAAGGTTCTCCTCCAGAGCTCCTGGCGGGTGCTACATTAGTAGCAGGGGTTAAGCCTTCAAGGTAAGGGCGACTAGTCCAGTAACAGCTTTATTATGCTGCACTTGTTGCCCTTAAGCTGGGACCTCATTACCTCTTAACGTCAGAAGGGATGAGGTCAATCTTGAAGTGCAATAAAAAAATCCGTTTGCATTAAAGTGACAGAGGAAGTCATCCTGCTTCAAATCGAATTTATCGTTAAAATAACTTTTCCCCCTATCAAAATCTCTCAGACAACAATACACCATAAACCAGATTTCATTCAAAAGCCGGTTGTAAAACAGTTCCGGTGTCCAAAAATGCAAAAAACTGACCATTGTCGACCGAATTTAGTATTCCATCGATACATCGCGAGATGTGCATCGAGATACAGCGTTAATAGCATCCGATTGGCGAATTTGAATCGCCGAATCGAATACATTATCGATTCGTAAACGATGACGGCGGATGTTCGACGGATGTTTTGGAAGTGTCGGTAACAGAACGTGGGAGTTTACCTGAAATTGCCGGGACTCAGATTTTAATTTAAATATTTGACACGGGAAGGACGGCGATGTCCCTGGGAACGACACGACTTTTGACGATCGAGCCTCTCTCGTTCAGTTTAATAGTAACCCCACACTAGCGTTCTTTGAGCGTCGACGTCGACGCAACGCCGACGCGACGTCGACGCAACGTCGACGCGGCGCCGACGCAACGCTTGCGCAGCGGCGTGGTCGAAATGACGAACGCCAGGACTGCGCTCCACAGGCGCCGCGCCGGCCCGACGCCTGCCGCAGCGTTTATTTTGACAACAGTACAATGATCAACTCAATTGTTTCGGCCCGCCCGTGTTTTAGAATCAGTAGGTAGAAGACTTTTTAGCTGATAGCAAATATGGATGTAGCTTAAAATACTAGCTCATATTGCCGAAGAAACCCATTTTCAATTAAGTACTTGTAGTTTTCAGAAAATAAATGCTAAAGTTGCCTTTTCGTGCCATGTGTCAAATAGGTAAAATATATTTTTTCCTTTACAAGTTGAAAGCATTAATTTATCACTGCAATATAAAATATTATATTGTGCGTTATTCATATCTTACATTTCCATTTTCGAATTAACTGTACATGACGTCAGCGCGGCGCGACGCTCGAACGCGATGTGCAGAGGACGCCCAGCGCAAGCGCCGCTCAAACGCCGCGCCGACGTTGTGCGGGCGCCGCGTCGACGCTGAGCGGACGCCGCGTCGACGCAACGCCCAAACAACGTCGGCCGCGGCAAGACGCTGACGCTCGAAAGACGCTAGTGTGGGGTCCCTCTAAAGTTTCTTATTTCTCATTAAAAATAAAAAGTCACTTAGCGTAACCCCACACTAGCGTTTTTTGAGCGTCGACGTCGACGCAACGCCGACGCGACGTCGACGCAACGCCGACGCGACGTCGACGCAACGCCGACGCGACGTCGACGCAACGTCGATGCGGCGCCGACGCAACGCTTGCGCAGCGGCGCGGTCGAAATGACGAACGCCAGGACTGCGCTCTACAGGCGCCGCGCCGGCCCGACGCCTGCCGCAGCGTTTATTTTGACAACAGTACAATGATCAACTCAATTGTTTCGGCCCGCCCGTGTTTTAGAATCAGTAGGTAGAAGACTTTTTAGCTGATAGCAAATATGGACGTAGCTTAAAATACTAGCTCATATTGCCGAAGAAACCCATTTTCAATTAAGTACTTTTAGTTTTCGAGAAAATAAATGCTAAAGTTGCCTTTTCGTGCCATGTGTCAAATAGGTAAAATATATTTTTTCCTTTACAAGTTGAAAGCATTAATTTATCACTGCAATATAAAACATTATATTGTGCGTTATTCCAATCTTACATTTCCATTTTCGAAATAACTGTACATGACGTCAGCGCGGCGCGACGCTCGAACGCGATGTGCAGAGGACGCCCAGCGCAAGCGCCGCTCAAACGCCGCGCCGACGCTGGGCGGGCGCCGCGTCGACGCTGAGCGGGCGCCGCGTCGACGCAACGCCCAAACAACGTCGGCGCGGCAAGACGCTGACGCTCGAAAGACGCTAGTGTGGGGTCCCTCTTACATGAGAACATAATAAATAAAATTATTAATATTTACAACGTTTCGTCGTTTGCACCAATTCTATGAAACGCACTGACTCAGTCATGAACATCACTCCGATAGAGAGGTAGGACATAGCGATTTGCTGCTCGAACTGGAGCAGCCCGACTGGTGAAATACCTCCACCTTACAGAAGACCGCTGCAAAATAACAATCACTTCGGTGTTGTTGTATTCCTGCGTGTGAGTAAGGTTTCCAGAGCTCATGGGGTAGCTTCATTAGTAGCAAGGATCAAGCCTTCAAGGTAAGGGCGACAAGTTAAGTAACAGCTTTATTATGCTGTTCTTGTCGCCCTTAAGCTAGGACTCAATAACATTTAACATTAGGTGGGATGAAGTCAATCGTGAAGTGCAATATTAAAAAAAAACAAGTTTCAAGGTCGAGTACAAACACTACTATTAACTAGTAACTGGGTATCATCACTACTTATCTTAATGCTAATTAGACTCGCACTTGATTTGATTTTTAAAATCTTATTCTATAACTTCTTGAATATGGTCAGCAAGATTTTTGTTTTAATATGTTTAGGGAATCATAATGTTTTACATAACCACATGGTAATACGATTTTGAAGATGTAAACAAAATTAAAAAAAAACATACGGGTCGAATTGAGAACCTCCTCCTTTTTTTGAAGTCGGTTGAAAATAATATAATATAATATGTTTTATTAACGAAATTCAGTTAACAATTTCCATATGACTATAGATAATGCACTAGGCTCACAGGCCTGTATCGCATTATCTAACTAGTGACTATACATGTTTACAAATCTGAACTTTTATAACACATTATAAATACAATTGGATGATAATATTGAGTTTGAGTTTGTGTGTGTGTGTGAGTGTGTGTGGGTAGGTGTAGGGTAGGTTGAGCATGTGTGTATTTGATTAAAGTTAAGCATGTCATACAGGAAGGATTCGTTCGGTCTCTTCATACGACAGATCCAACAACCATTCTTTTATGGTTTGTTTGGCTTTGTAAAAATTAAGTTTTTTGATGTCACATTTTTTGTTGATTTGATTATAAACATATGGGTGTGCATATAAAGGAAGGCGTTTAGCAAATCTTGTGTGGACAGCAGGTATAGGAATTCTAAACAAACGCTTTTTCATCATGACTTGGTAGTTGGGTGAGCAGAAAATTTTATTATGTACAGCACAGCTTACACGCCAAACGTATAATTGCCTAACACGAAGAATTTTTGATTTTTTATATAGGGTGTCTGTGGGAAAACGAAAAGGTTTATTAAACATCACTTTGAGAACGGCACGCTGTGCTCTCTCCAGTTCCATGAAAAAGGTCTTGTATGAGCAACCCCATACTCCAATACAATAAATTAGCACAGATTGACAAATTGCCGTGTAAACCGTATTTAGTATATCAGTAGGAGCAGAACGTCTGAGTGATTTCATTATATACATAATTTTTCGAAGTCTACCCGATAAGGCACTTATTTGTTTTTTAAATGAGAGGTTTTCATCTATGAGTATTCCCAGGTATTTTACATTGTCAGACCTAGCTATGGGTTCACAGGCACAAGACCTTTGGGTTAAAATGTTATTAGCGCCACGATCAATTGGACAACACCTGTGGATTACTAAATGAGGTAAGTTTTTCGGTGCTGAAGCACTAGTTTTGTAGAAGGCTAAGTATTTGGTTTTTGTTGCGTTAAAGGTCAACAGATTTCGGTCTAGCCATTCAGCTATATAGTACATCCCGTTTTCAGCAAGCCTTAATGTTCCTTCCCATGAGAAGTCTCTGAAGAGTACTGCTGTATCATCCGCATAGCAAACAACTTCGGTACCGGGCAGGAGTAAGTCAAAGAGGTCATTAACGTAGATTATAAATAGAGTGGGGCCGAGAATGCTGCCCTGGGGTACGCCGTAGTTTATTGCGCGTGCATCGCTAGTGTCATCACAGACTCTAACAGATTGGCGACGCTTAGTCAGGTAACTACAGAACCAATCAAGTGGCTTTCCTCTAACACCAAGACACTCCAGTTTTTTTAACAGAATTAAGGAAGATACCGTGTCAAAGGCCTTCGCTAGATCTACAAACACACTGAGACAACAGTATTTTTGGTCAAGAGAAGAGGAAACATGATTAATCAAGTGAGAAACAGCATCTTCCGTAGAAACTCCCTTTCTGAAACCAAACTGTCGATTTGATATTAAATTATTTATTTCGAAGTATTTGACAAGACGCTTGTTGATAATTTTTTCTAAGAGCTTCGAAAATACACTCAACAGCGATATTGGTCTGTAGTTGGATGGTACATCTTTCTTTCCTTCCTTATAGATCGGAGTGACTGAGGCGTGCTTCCACAAATCCGGAAATTGACCTGTAGTAATACTTAGGTTAAAAATATAAACTAGTGGCTCTAAGATAGCAATTTTGATGTGTTTTATTAAAATCGGAGTGATATTGTCTATTCCAGGTGCACTATCATCTTTCAGATTTCTAATAAGCGAGTCAACCTCGTACACATCTGTCGGAGCTAGGAAGAATGAGTTTGAATGTGATACCGAAAGAGTTACTTTTGAAGCTAGATTAAATTCTGTTGTGCTTAGTTTATCGAGGGTTTTGTCAGCCAGATTTTTTCCGATCGAAGTAAAGTAATCATTTGTGCGATTAAGTGATTCGCTCGGATTTGGTCCAGTTTTAGTTAGTGTGAGGGCGTCATTTTTTTTACAAGAAATATTACAAATTTCATTAATTGTTGACCACAGCTTTTTAGGATTATTTTTGTTATCAGTTATCTGTTGATTATAGAATTTAGTTTTTACTCTACGTAATAGTTCTGTGAGAAAATTCCGATACCGTTTGTATGTCGTTTGTATTATAGGGTCCAAAGGGTTATTTTTCGCCTTTATATGTAATTTATCGCGAACTTTTTGACATTTAATCAAGCCTGGAGTAATCCACGGTTTAATATTAAAATGGGAACGACGGGGCCTTACAACCTTTGAGTGTTTGGCTAGTGCATTATTTAAAATTTCGGAAAAAGTATTGACAGCTATGTCAACGTTGTTACTGTTTAAAACTGGGGACCAATTAACCGATTCCAATTCATAGCCCAGTCCCTGTAAATCAGTAATGCGCCGGGTCCTGTTTCTCGGTGATTTAGGTAATGGCAGAGTGGACAGACCAGCAATGCAAATATCATGGTCAGTTATATTACTTTTACAAACCATACCTAAAGCCAGATTTTCGGGAGTTTTTATATATATGTGGTCAAGACATGCCGTTTTGCGGGTTGGCTTAGTTATTGCAGGTAGCAGTTGGTGTTCAGCCATAGTGCAGGTGAAATTAGTGATTTTCTCGCTCAATGTATCATTAAGTATATCTATGTTTGTATCACCCGCCAGAACGACTGTGGCCATATTCTTATACTGGTCCAGTATATTATTTAAAGATGATAAAAAATTATCAACATTTGTAAAAGATGGGGAACGATACATACCCAATACGAGAATACCGCCTATACATATAGATAAGAAGTTACACTCATCACAAGGTGGTTCGCTTACGGTAGGTTGCCATATGTTTTTGACATAGGCAGTAACTCCGCTACTTTTGTTAATCGACAACTTTGTGTGGTAAGCGCTGTAACCTGGAATTTGTGGAATTATAGTATGTTCACTGAGCCAGCATTCTGATAAGATTAGGACGTCAAAATCAACTTTAAACCTATAAAGAGTGACAAGAAACTCATCAAAATTGTGCTGGATGCTGCGTATGTTAAGAGTTAAGACCTTGAAATTCAGATTTGAGTTTAAGAAGGATAAACAGGTTTCAGGACTTTCAAGTGCGAGACAGTTAATGGTTAATATTGAATCTAGATCTACTTGAGCGCCTTTAATTTTTATATTTAAACTTTAGTAATGGAAAGTCTGCACTTGAGGTCCTGGTGCCGTTGATGAATTTCTGAATTATATTGTGATGTTGCGTGTTGCGGTTATGTTGACAGACATGCTGTGTGGAGGTTAATCGTTGCATATATTTGTGTGATGTTATGTATGTGGATTTAGTGTTATGGTCAGTGATGTGTAGTGTGAAAATAATGAAATGTAGGAAAACAAAAATATAGGAAATAAATAATAATTCGACAAAGAAATAGTTATGACCAAATGGTTTTTGCATAATTATGAAGTTACTGCGTACTACTATTGTAAGCGGGACCAATTTTCTCGTCAAGATCTTCGAGGGTGAGGATGCGTAAAGCTGGCTTTTTTTCAGCCTGCCTTGTGTACACGATTCCATTTCGAGTCCAGCAGTACAGAAAGTTATGCATCTTCGAGCGAGCTCGGGCTTCACGAAATAATTGCTTGTTTTTTTTAGTTAGGCGCTCATTGATGAATAGGGGATTCTGCGACCCTGCGGCGACGCCAACCGGGGCAAGCTTGCGATGTGTTTTCCCGGCCTTTATCATTTCATCTCGCTTTAAACGTCTCACCAATTTGACCACTACTGCACGAGGCTTAGTTGTTCTGTTTGTGCTAGAAGTTGTGGTCCGCAAGGGCCCTGCGCGGGTAACAAAACTGATATCTGATTTTTCCAGATCTACTCCCAGTCTTTTGGATGTGTCTATAACTATATTCATTAAATTCTCACTGTTTTCCTCCGGTAGGCCCACAATTTCGAGTTCGTTATTAATTGTGTTTTGTTCTTGAAGCTCTAGGTCTCTCTGAGATTGAAATACCGCGCATTTGAGTGAAGTTATCTCGCGGTTGGCATCCTCCAGTTTTCTTTTGTAATCAAACAATGTCTCGTTAATTGTGGTGGAGATGCAGGAAACTTGAGTTTGAAGATCAGCGACTTCTTTCCGCAGAGCAGAAATGATACCCACCTCTTCTCTCAGCTTTCTGATTTCGTAGAGAATCTCAACCAAATCCACTCCACTGTCTGAACTACTATGATGTGGTTTTGTTCTGGAACCTCGGGATATGGTGACGTTTTGCCCATATTCGTTATTAGTATCATCGCCGAGACCGGAAAAAGTTGGTCTTACAGGGGTGCCAGAATTGTCACCTTTGGGGCGTGAACAGGCGCATGAAGGGCAAATCCATTTTCCTTTATGTGAAAGTTTCTTAAATGCTTCCTTAGATATGTTGAGACAAAGCAGATCGTAAAAGTTTTTACATTTTGCACATTCCATGTACTCGGAGTTTTGTATAATATTTCCACACGCAGTGCACGCCTTAGCCATAGTTGAAATTTCCGTCCGCGTAGACCCGCAACGAAAAGACGACTCGTCACCAGAGGGCGCGCTAGGCGACACGCAGCAGTACGCTCACTGAACGCGAGATTAGCTCAGCGCAGAAAGCGCTGCGTTGTCCTTGGAACGATGTGGGCCAAACAGAAACGTTAAAATAGTAGCCTGCGTTAAGTGATTCAGCAGAGTTGACCAAAACAAAATTATTTTAAATGTTTTCACCTGTATCTTCTAGGGTTGGTGATGCTTTTAAAGACGTTTCCACTGTTAGGTAACGTTTTAAGTTAACTATATAACAGCATTTGTAGCACTATGGTTGGATGACTTTTTACCACTGTATAAATAAAATAACTGTAAACGGCAGATTCGCGCCTACCGCGGACCGAAGCTCGGACGTCAACCAAAAATGAAAATGATCAGACTTTTTTAATCGACTTAAAAAAAAGGACGTAAAATCGACCCAATTTAATTCGTTACATATATCATATGCTCTGTGTTTTCGCCTATGACTTTTTCGTTCGTTTTGTTTGTTTTAGGCCTACAAGACCGCCGGACTCCCCCACAACTGCGCAGCGTCGGCCACCGAGGGGGTTTTAGTCGGTGCGAGCCCGACACACCACTCTCTGTTCCCCGCTGAGACTGAGACGGTGAGGTAGGCATTACCCAATCGACAAAAAAAAGATCAAATGCCATAGACCATTGACGACCTCCGTAGCCGAGAGGCAAGCGTGCCGGACTTTGGCATCGCGCCATCTCTGAGGTTCCGGGTTCGATCCCCGGTCGGGTCAATATGGGAAACGAACTTTTCTATATTGTCTCGGGTCTGGGTGTTGTGGTACCGTCGTTGTTCCTGATTTCTGTAACACAAGTGCTTTAGCTACTTACCACAGAATCAGAGCAATGTATGTGATGTTGTCCAATATATTTATTTATATTTATTATTTATATTTATAGACAACACGTGGACGTCTGCAGAGGGTGCAGTATGAACCCTCATGATACGTCAGCCTACGGCACATAGGCATGAGATGACAGAATACGTTTCGCATACACTACACTGTATAAATACATCAAACACATACAACATTTTTACCAATCCTGCTAATCATTAAAAAGCACTTAATACATTTTGAATATAGTGTACATTAAATATATAACCTAATAGATAACTATACCGTTTTGATGGGGAAATATAAATTTCCCCATCAAAACGGTAAGACCGGACGTCTTCAAATAACATAGCACGTCATTATTCCTTGTTTTAAATAGAAAACGCATATAAATACACCATTTTATCTGACACTAACGGTGTAGAAAAAAATATTATTTGTCAGATGTTCGGTGGGCGCATAAAAACTAATGGGGCTGTATAGCATTGGGGACACCATCAAGCAATAAAACTGAGGTTACGAAATGATGGGACACCATGCCAAGACGCCGACACTTACGTTTATAGGCGAATGGCGACGGGGATACTACCAAAACAACAAACAATAATTCCCAAAACAACAAACAATCGTTCCTAAAACAACAAACAAGATCTTTGTGAGCTAGTGAGTGAGACGCCTGTGGTAGGTTCAGGGTTCGATTCTTCGCGGTCAGGTCTATTTGCAAATGTTGAGTATTTGCTTTTTTAGAGACATAATTTTATTTATAATTTGGTGTTATATCAATGTACGCCATGTCACGAAATAAACAATTGTTTCTTTCCTTATTTAGAAAACGAACTTTAAGATAAATAGATACAGTTTATTGCACAGAAAAATTAAATAAATTGGTTTGACAGACATTCAAGTATAATTTAGCCGGTCTTATCGCTAGAAAGTAATATCTTCCAGGTAGAGGAAATAGTAGAAATCGAGAAATGGCTGTAGGGATAGTAATAAATTAAACGAGGTGTAAGCTAAAAACGACTGACCGACGACTGATGACAGCTGATATGGAAAGTAAATATGAAATTAGAATTAACGGCTCGTAGAAAAACGGATAGACATTTTTGACACTTTACGAATCGTAAAATATTGGAACAGAGCATTAATGGAATCGATTCGCTTTTTAAAATTTCGTCCCACCTACAGCTTTCAACTAGTAATACCATTGAACAATGGCCAGGCCTATTGTAATCGGGGTCACAGTGATTGAAAAACAACAAATCAAGGTGACGTCGCCGCCATCTCCGAGCCCCACATCACAACGGGCCGGCCAATTGAATAACGATGCTAATACGCACACGGTGGACTGGGGACGCGGCGTCGACTTGATAGGGAAGAGATTACAGATCAGGGAGTTGTCGATGATACCAACTTATCTACTTAGATGACATTCTAAGAGAGGTAGGGCATAGCGATTTATCGCCTGAACTGGAACAGCCCGACTGGTGAAATACCTCCACCGTACAGAAGACCGGTGCAAAATAATAATCACTTCTGTGTTGTTGAGTTCCTGCGTGTAAGTAAGGTTTCCACCAGAGTTCTTGGGCGGTGCTACATTAGTAGCACTGGCCAAGCCTTCAAGGTGAGGGCGACAAGTCCAGTAACAGATTCGCTATGCTCTAGTTGTCGCCCTTAAGCTAGGACCTCATTACCACTTAACATCAGGTGGAATTAGGTTAATCTTTAAGTGTAATAAAAAAAAAGACGTTAGAATGTATGGATGTATTTAAATCACGTGGATTTGGATGAAATTTTTTAGAAAGATATAAGCTGATCCTGAAATTATGCGAACGAAGTCATAGGTGAAAGCTAGTCCTATTAATATTATAATCGCAAATCTAAACATTTGTAGAAATGTTTAGACGCCTGGATGCATGTTTGTTACTCTCTTCACATAAAAACTATTGAAAGGTTTGGATAAAATTTAGTGGAACGAAGGTTATCAAACATACATATAATTACAAACTTTCAAATTTATAATGTTAGTAGGAAAAACAAAATTATTGAGGCACATATATTAAAATCGATATAATAAAACGATGTTTTCGATGACATATTTTATCGATATCATGCCAGTGCAGTCCTATAACTTAAGAACACTTGCGGGTCCCGAATTGTTCGAGTGGATACGGGACTAGTAACTGATGACACGTTTGCGTAACAATCACCACTAATCACAAACAACTGTTGTTGGGTGGAAGAATAGCGATGATGACTGAATATGTAAGTTTAGTAGTGTTGCCAGATAATCGATATCGATGAAGCGATTGTGCCACCCTAAATAAACTAAAATCTATTGTATTATCGATAAAAATCACTAGTATCGCAAATCGATTATTATATTGCAATCGCTTAGTCTGCAATTATTTGTACATTTATCGTATTCCATATTAAGTCTTCTTAGTACTTTCTTTTCACTATAAATAGTCTATTCGATATGGCAAAAAATTAAATAAAAAAAAATAATTGTTTATTGTTTACACATATCCACACATACGCATTCATTTATCTTTGAAACACCTGAACTAATTTTCACTGGACTTGCACTAGCAGATAGCTGTAGTAATAAGTGTAAATTAGGCTTCTTTAATTTCATAGCAAAAGTATTTACCAAATTTAATTATTGAGACTTAAGTCTTTAAAAATATTGTTTAATAAAAAAGGGATACCTGCTTCAATTTTTGAAAATCTAGGTTTGTATTTTTTTTTATTTTATTTATGTACAGAGTATTTGAAAACAGTGTTATACTTGAAAAAAAAATAGTTTCGTGTTTCTTGCTGGTTTTTCTCGTCAGCATCAACATTCCGAACACGGCGAATACTGAATTTGTGCCGACTATTCATAAGTGCTTTTGTAAAGCTTACAAGAATAACGATATATTATATTCTATTCGAACCTGAAAAAATCAAATGAAACGCTAAGAAAATTGTGCTTAAATACTTTCACGGTATATTAAAACAATGTAAACTATGGAAGGAACTGGACTCCAGTGGCCACGATTTAATTAAAGTGTGGAAATTATTTTAGCGGCTGCAAGCTTGGAAATAACGCATGCAAGTAAACTCATAAATTAGCCTGATTTAGACGAGAAGTGTCTCTATTTGCGGAGGGACTGGCCTGATCTATTACCGGGTTCGTAAATACGAGGACTTAAGCTACATTTCGCCGCTAAATTCATTACAGTTGCCACCTGACATGTTAATTGACTTATCTGGCAATGGGATGTGACCTTTTTTCTCATTTTGAACGGGAAATATACTTCTTGAGCGAGGTCTCTTTCTGTTAATTTCGCATGAAAATCGCCATAATGTCAAAGTTAGAATACGAGTGAGTTTTTTATAGCTTTCCGGGGATACCATGCAGGTCTTGTTAATATAATACTTTTATTAAATCAATATATGTATGTATATGAAAATCAAAGCCACTTTTAGTTGTAATTTTATGACTCAAGAACGAGGCATCCATCCAAACCAAATGTTTAGGCTTTGTTCTGACAATTTAGTAGTTGTTACAATTTTGTAACAAATGAATTTAAAATTCTTTAATATCTATTTAACTCTTGTGAAATATTTAATATCACTGTACCTTCACCAAAGCTTCATCTCTAAGATAACTTTATATAAATTGTTTTTTATTTTATATAAATATAGAAAAGTACGTTATCTGTATTTAACCGACCGGAACTCGAACCTGGGACCACAGGCCTCGGCTACGGAGATCGATAAAGACCATGTGAGAACGATTATTTTACATTATTTTTATGTAAGCTCCAAAAAATCCATCACTATTCGTGTTGTGCGATACTCTCAAGATTGTTTATAAAAACTAAAATATTTTTTACTTACAAGCGCGAAGGAAGCACTTCTAATTTTAATCCGTCTTTTTTAAATTAAAGTAAGAAATATATTTATTCATGTAAACTTTTACCAAAGCGTTTTGAATCAGCAGATTAAGTTAAACTACCGCTGTGTTCACAATGTTGATCCTATTGAGAATAACCGGCAAGATGACTTGACGACCTCCGTAGCCGAGAGGCGAGCGGGCCTGACTTTGGCGTCGCGCCATGTCTAAGGTCCCGGGTTCGATCCCCGGTCGGGTCAACATATGGGAAACGATCTTTTCCATATTGTCACGGGTCTGTGTGTTGTGGTACCGTCGTTGTTTCTGATTTCTAACACAAGTGCTTAAGCTACTTACCACAGAATCAGAGCAATGTATGTGAAGTTGTCAAATATTGATATAGTTTATTTATTATTATTTAAAAAAAAGTATCTTTATTACTCTGTAAATAGATGAACGTGCATTTGTGATGAATCGACTCTATCCCCCGTTTGGAAACCTTGCAATGATTGCGCCAATGTCAAGTGTTAAGAGAAACACTTCCAAGAAGGAGATACACAATGGTGCACAATGGACATAGCGCACTATGGTGCGAACTATATCTTACTAAATTGAACATATCTCTCTTTCCTTCACATAAAACGATTATTTAACAACTCTAAAGACGCGAACTTGGCTTCTTTTCCTATTAATAGAAAACCAGGTGCGTTAATGGTTCGCTTTCATTGGCAAGGTCGGAGCCGCATCGGACAGCCCGAATTTGTTTAGTTCGACGGGAATTTATTGTGGAGTTACGGCAGAACGCTATTTCGGATGAAGTTGATTGCTACTTTACGAGTCTACTTTTTAAAATGTACATTTTAAACGCGCGAGATTTTGATGTGTAATCCCGTTGTCCTAGATGAACAACAAACGCAATAACGCGATTCGGCGCGACGCTAAAACATCAAACAGACGTCGTTTTATAATTGTGACCTATAAAGTCGCGTTATCCAGTTTGCGACGATACGCTACTTGCTTTTAGCGAGATGCGACGATTAAAAGAGGTGCATTAGCAAGAAGGTTTTTAAAGGCAAATAATCGTGGGTTCTTCAGAAAAAATATAGATCTTGAGATACTTATTAATACGATTCATAAATAAAAGCAATGGTGGGATAAAAAACATAAAGATCCAATCCAAATTTATTTTACTTTGAGTAGGTATATCTATGTATTTATGATGTTTGTTCTCTTATTTGTACGTTTCCGAAGCTTCTGTAAGGCTTAGTATTTAAAAAGAATAAACACAATACTGAACTAAGAGCTTCACTTTTTTGTTTGCCATTTAAAGTTGTGGTATCTTTAAATCGCGACGTGTGTCCTGACACACTTCGCGTGAGCTAGTGAGTCGCATTACGTCACATCGCGCCGCATCGCATCTTGTCGTTTACCTAGGACAACGAGTTACCCTGTTCTTTTGTTCAGGTCCTACCAAATTTCTTGACAGTTAAACCAAGGGTCGCGGGTTCCTCAGTCAAGACAAAAATGAGTGCGATGTCCGGTTTTCTGGGTCTTGCGAGCATAATATGACTGAGCAATACGACGCATTATTATCAGCTTTAAAAACTGTCACTATTTCTATGATAATAAACGTGCAGTTTGGAACGAAACATCAATAGGTAAGTATTTCAGTAATAGCAGAGTAGCAAAGTGAAATTCAAATTACTACCTCAGCCTGACATAAATCAAAAGGAAACACAAACCCAGGAAGTGACGTAATTCATGCATTTTGTTTTGCAAGCAAACCCTGCAACAGCGTCGTGCAGTCTAGATGTATGGCAGCTAATTTTACTGCGCGATCAGGCAGGAATAGACGCGCAAAACATCCTGTGCAGGAAGCTGGGCCAGCGTTTATAGATGCGTACGACTAGTAAACGAAACTAACAAAAATTGCTTATTTTTTCCTTTAAGCTCATTGTTAAGAATCTTCGAGAGGCAAAAACGTCGGGTTTTCTAAAAATTTGACGTGTCTCTTTATGTTATTCTTTATGTGTTTGTCTGTTGGACCGATGATTTGGTTTTGTTTTTTTTTTCAAAGGTAAACTAGTAGAAAGTGTTCTTTGTTATGATTGATAGAGATTTAGTATCCTGTACTTGCCCTTAAGCTAGGACCTCATTACCACTTAACATCATCAATGAGGCGGGATGAGGTCATTCTTGAAGTGTAATATAAAAACAGATGAAAATTGGTCAAAGATGGCCGCCGCTTCACAATTTTTGATTACATAATTATTTTGATACAACTCTTTCAACAAAGTTATCAAATAAGGCTTAAGAAGTCGAATACACTTTGACAAATACCAAATTGCCGTCCTTCATAACTGCCTATTTTAAATCTGCTATTTTCATTATTTTCAGTACTTCTCTTTAAGATTTAAAATTCCACCACCTACCACGAGAATCAAAAATTATAGAAAATGCTTTTATTTCATTTCTATTAGAAATACTAAAAATATTTTTTCAAACGCAAATTCATTCGAGAAAAAAATATATCAAGTTGTTTTGATTTGAGTATACGTATTTTATTACATTTGAATTACGGAGACTGATGATAACATTTTACGTGTCTTAAAAGCAATTAATATGCTCACTAGGTACAGGGTAGCAAATAGAAATATGAGAACTCCACTGTAATATGGAATCGATAGTAATGCCCAGAAATACTTTAGATTAATCATTCCATAGGACTCAACCCTAATAAATGGAAATTTTTGCACTTGTCTGACATTTTGAATTGAAACAAATAATAAATAAATGCGCCAATCACACCAATCACCTGGTCTCAAACTAAGGTTTTCCCTTGTACTATGAGCACCAGACGACGGATACTAACTGAACCTAAACTGTTTTATTAGTATTAAGTAAGACGAGTTCCGTAGCCGAGAGGCGAGCGGGCCGTTCTTTGGCGACGCGTTATCTCTGAGGTCCCGGATTCGATCCCCAGTTGGGTAAATATAGGAAACGAATTTTTCTGTATCGTCTCGGTTCTGGGTGTTGTGGTACCGTCGTTGTTTCTGATTTCTGTAACACAAGTGCTTAAGCTTCTTACCACAGAATCTGAGCAATGTATGTGATATTGTCCAATTTATTATTTATTTTATTTTAAGTAA
This sequence comes from Glyphodes pyloalis, assembly GCA_037074685.1. Classification (NCBI taxonomy): domain Eukaryota; kingdom Metazoa; phylum Arthropoda; class Insecta; order Lepidoptera; family Crambidae; genus Glyphodes; species Glyphodes pyloalis. The sequence goes on along the minus strand of JAYKKO010000010.1, from coordinate 15,983,430 downwards.
GAACTTTGTAAGGAACAGAGTAGCCACACGGATGAAGGGCCCAAGTTCACCGAAAGCTCCCAGTACAAAGCCCTTGGTACGTTCAGTTTCCACTTGTAGTCTGATTAACATCGATTAGTACCAACCCATGGACCAATTGCGACATCCGCTAATCCCCGTACTTGCGTTGTGTTTATTTTAAACGTTTGAGTTCAATGAATCGACGGCAGATGAACTTTTACTTAGAAATCTGATTGCGTGTGTTCAAACTGACTGGACTATTAGAGAGACCAGTCCAGTCTATATGCTCAGCAGTGGACTGCGAAAATCTAAAGACATTTTTGGACATTATTTAAATAAATTAATGACCCGGACAACCACACCAATCACTAAGGTTTTCCCTTGTACTATGAGCACCAGTCGACGAACACTAATTGGGAGCGTCATTCCAGTACACCCAGACCCAAGTCAATTAAGAAAATTAAAAGTAGAGTCAAAAAGCAGGCGTGGCATGGCGGGGTGACGACGCGACTTTGAGCAGCAGTAATGTACTAGTTATCATGAAAAACGCCATACAGGCCGACGTTTACCATCACGCCGCGGACGGGACGCCTCTGTAAACACAGCTGTTTGTGTCTCTCTTCTGGCTCTGTCTTGTTAATTTCTCTATGCCTCCAGTCATCGCTCTTTACGTAGCCTATATTATCAGTATTCCCCTGTCAACCGTCATCTACAACATCCGTTGAAGTGGCTCATTATTTCTCATGCTCAAGTATTGAATATTCAGTTCCGTAGTCGCCCGCTTCCGACAAGTTTGTCGCGCCGTACATGCTGATCGTCTGACCTTTGCAGCCTGCGCATGCGACGGACGCCATGCGACAAGTTTACACGCCGACGAAATAGTAGATTCAACTAAACAATAGTAGCTTATACGACAGATTTTTCAATAAGAAACTAGTTATGTGTAAAGTTGGCTTACCGACGGTAGTTTGACATGACAACGCTGATTGCTCGAGCTGATCATGCATCTCTCTCGTTCGTGCCACGCTCTCGCTTGCGGAACGGGACCATAAGCGTTACGGGACAATGACGTCATATTTTTCGTACATGCAGCCTGTAGATCGGGTTATTAGACGTTGTCACGTTAAAAACATGAAGTAAGCTGTTTGAATAAATGGACTTAATCTTGCACAATGTGATGATTTCGCTAATGTCAAGTGTTTAGAGAGACACCGTTATTTTACGTTAAATCCGCGATGGTGAGAGTTATTATGTATTTTTGTATTCGACTGGTATTTCTCATCTGATAATTAACAATCGGTGTTTATTTTACAAATTAATTACCAGCTTTTGTCGAAACTCCGCCTGCCTACAATCTGGTAATAAAAAATAGTAACACTCAAGAACATTTTTGTTTGTAATTCCACTACCTACGTACCTTTTCTTTACGGTCTTTCGCAAGACAAGAAATTAGATTTAAAAAAAAATTATAGTGCCCAACGCCGTACTAGCGAACTTAAAATTGAAACATAAAAATTTTATCTCCCTTTGCGGATGTTGATCCAAAGTGGACACATAAATACTGCTACTGTAACAAATCTGCTAAATTTCTTACCCGTGTCTTCTCGGTTGATATAGGTACCAAACTCTTAGCATTCAAAAGTACCTACAAGTAGCCTAAATATTTTAAAGAAACATAATTTTTTTATCTCCCCTTGCGGTGCGGCAATCGAACCCACGACCTTCACGTATCGCGTTTGCTGCTCTTCCAACTGAGCCAACCGCAAGTTATCGTAGGCGATGATTTTTTTCTGCTGTACCAACCCAAATATTTAAAATTTGCTAGTACGGCGTAAAGTACTATAAAAATAAAAAATCATACAAGTAGCCTACTTGAATAAAGAAATATTTGATTGATTGATTAAGGATATCGAAAATAATTCTGAACACCTTCCATTAGCCGTATTAATTCAAATTGATTGAAACCCAACAAAGGCTATCTCTGTGTCGCACAAACATCGTTCGACACTAATTAATATTGCAGCAACAGAATCAGCATTAGCACAAGTTATCCGCAATTAATCCGACGACAGCATGCCTATTAGCTGGCGAAGAGAAACGAGCTAAGGGTGAGTACATTGTACTCTGGCGGAAGCGATAACGACTTGAAGTACTGTTCATGAGCTGCATGACAAATAGATGGCCCTAGGGTCCGCAGTGGTAATAGTTTCATAGATTTTCCGTCCTAGTAGACCTTTAATTTTCTTGATCATTAACGCATTAGTAAGTATTCCAATATTTGGGATCGGCCATAAGATAACTGGAGTTTAGGACCTCCTTTTTTTAATGAGGAAAAAATGGGAGGAGTTATTCAAGAAAAATAAAATTTTACTGTTTATTTTGACAATCGAATTAGGTATACATACAGAGTACTGTCAAGGGGGAAATGCCTACTGCACCGTCACTCTCAGCGGGGAACAGAGAGTGGTGTGTCGGGCTCGCACCGACTAAAACCCCCTCGGTGGCCAACGCTGCGCAGTTGTGGGGGTGTCGGGATCCCTTGCGGATTCTACACAGGCTCCCCCACAGCGCCTACCACCAAGCGGCCCACCTCGCCGCGCAAATACGCAGCTGGAGCGTGTCAGGCCACCTGACACGGCCCACCCCTCGGGAATCACCCAGCAGCGGATCCTCTGCGGACACCCGAGCTCTCAATCCAGCTCTCCCTCCGAGAGCCAGATGAAGTAATGAGACCCACCGGCCGCGGATGATAGGGAGACTGGCAATCGTAATACCGTAATCCTCCTCTTCCTCCGCGACCCCACCACGACGCGATTCGCGCCCCGCGCGGCAGCGCGCCAGAGTACTCTAACTCAGAACTAAGTCTTACGCTTGACTCATCTTTGTACCGGCGCGTAATGTGAATTAATTTTCATTAAGTATGTTCGACTTTAAATTTCAACTGCCTTTTAAGTGTAGACATAATATACCTAAGATCGCGTTGAGTTTTAGAACATACAAAATGGATATCACGGTCTATTAGTTGTAGAAATGTTAGAAAACCGCAGAATCGAAAACACCTATTCATTTAACAAACTTCAAACATTTTAAACATAACAGAAGAATTTCATCTCCTCATGCAATGTAGCCATTTAGCGCATTTTTACCTACATCCTACTCTATCCTACATCATTATCCTAAAACAGCAGTCCTGGCTTACAATTATAAATTCCTAAGTGAAATACCACTAGTCGAGTGGTTTTCAATTTCGCTATAAATTAATTGACACATCTGTCACGCAATCAGCTTTTTGCTTCCAAGAGTAGGAATGTTGCGAGGACAGCCGACGGCAAAAATGCAAGGCAATTATAAAGTTTCTCGCCGAGAAAAGAGGTCGAGGCTTTGAGAGTGCTGTCACGAGAGCTTGCATGGATGAAGTTACTATTAACGGCGGGAATAAGTCAATTCGAAGAAGCGAGAAATATGTCATAGGATTGAAACGTGTCGATTAATATTTTGTTTAACTCCCAACTGTTCGAGTTATGCCCGGTTCCAATATACTACTCAAGCCCTTTCATTTAATACCTATAATAAGGTGGTAGTGTTAAAATATGTAATCGGACATTTTGTGACGGCCATCTTGTATCAATTTCCATCAAACATAGCTAAGAACACTCCCGACAATCACATTTCAAACAAAAAAAACATAATCAGTGAGATATACACAGACAGCTCGGTAGTTACTGAGTTTATTTGTTTTAAATATACACACTAAAATACAAAACTTTCCTCTTAATATTGTTAGTGTAGATACGGAAAATAACAATGATACCGCCTTGTAAAATACACACCACGCCATATATTGTTCGAAATTAGTTGCACCTTCTTAACTTTGACGGTGTCAGTTTTTTTTTTTGTTAATTTTTTCCTTTCGAAACCGGCTAAGAGAAGAAACTATGCTGCCAAGTCATGAGTAGTTGACGGCGACAGAGGATTTGACGCTTGTCAAAAAAAAATTGGGACGTGATAATTTTGATATCTGTCAAATCATCCGTTACCGTTAGCTTTAACAATTAGTTTGCATTATTGTAAAATAAAAGTATAAATAAATATCGGACAACTACACATACATTGCCCTTATTCTGTGGTAAGTAGCATAAGCACTTGTGTCATAGAAATTAGAAACAAGGACGGTACCACAACACCCAGACCCTAGACAATATATAGATAAGTACGTTTCCCCCGACCGGGGATCGAACCCGGGACCTCAAAAATGGCGCGACGGCCCGAACAACAAAATTTTAGCATCACTTAGTGTTTTCATTTCTAAACGAAGCCGCCTTTAATGTCTAACACATTCCACAAAAGTGCGAAATTGCCATCGAATTGGAGGCCGAATGTTTCAGATATCTTTTTTAAATCTACAATGTTTAGAAAAACGAAAAGAAATACGCTACCAAGGAAGATTTACACATTGTCTGCGGGACGAGATGTTTATTTGGACAAAACCAACGCAGACATTGTTAACACCAACAGTCGTTGCGGGATTGAAAAGTTTTTGTGCATTTATCTACTGGACAGTTAACTACAACAGTCGCACCGAATCAAAGGGAGTATACTCGTGTATTTATTACGGATCTGATACAAACTACAGGTCCACGGCTCAATTCGTGGTTTAATAAAAAGAGAGACTATAGCGACAATAATAATATTACAATTAATGTATACCTACATATATATTATATTAATATTTTTAAGTGTAATAATAAGTTAAACACCTCCCCTTTCCTACGTTGCCGTGCACGACAGATTCCATAAATTGTACTTTAGTTTATTTACACTATTCATGTAACCCTACTTTGCATGGAGTGCAAAAAAGAATATGAATTTGAATATGAAAATGAAAAAAAATCTCAAACAGATCAATTCAGAAAACTAGTTTAAAACTATGTAGTTTTAGTCTGGATGTCCTAGGTCGACTAGTACTCGTTGTACAAGGGAATCTCTTAGTAATAAAAATCAGGTGATTTCTGATCATCTGACGCATTTTTATTTGCATTTGTACATCAACTTACTTTTGTATAAAGAAACAAAGGTGGCACATTGAGCGCCAAGCGGAACGCAAGCTTTCACGCCGATACATAGTAATCAGCGCGCGCGCAATAAATCGATCCTAGAGGCGCCCGCGCACAGCGTCAGCAAACACATACCTACATTTAGCATTCTAACGATTTAATTTAAATTGAACTTAAATTTTAAGACTTTCGCGTTCCATTTTAAACATTTAAAATAATTTAACGGGTCAAAATACGAACTGACGAGATGTCAGTTGACCACGGTTGGTGCAACCTAACCGAAACGTCGCGTCGGGCAGTAAGTAGTTATTACTAACTAAAAATGATGTCGCGTTTTGACGCCTTAAATTATTTTAAATGTTTAAATTGAATTTATTTGAAATTATGTAGGTAGATATTATATATAATTTATATCGTGAAAAATATTCGTTTTCCTAATATTATGTATGTTACTTGTAATTTTTAAATCTAAACCTCACAAAAAAGCTTATTGTATAGTTTAAAGAAGAGCTTTAGCACTTATTTGCGTGGACTAAAACCAAACCGCTTTCCACATTATATTAACATAGAACATCGTGTATCCTGATACGGAATTTAAGGAAATAATAACAGAAAAGAAATAACAAAGTAATGGAAACGAACCCGTGTACTGGAACTATAAATATAAAACATAAGTTACCACTCTGAATCTAAAAGGGTACTAAAAATCTTTCCACAAATGATAGAATCGCAGAAGAAATGTTTATGCTGTCGGTACATCGGTAGACGCCCACGCAACGCATCCATATTGAATTGTCACTGCGCTGTTTGTTTTGCTATAAATATTTGAATAAGTATTAACTAGGACTTTCAGAGACCATCTGTCTTCAAATGATTCATTTGCCATAAAAATATGTCATGAAGTATACCCACTGTCGAGAAAATAATGGTACAACTGAGTCGCTTTTTGCTAGACTTACCGGATTCACGTGCCTTCAGATGAGGCGGGTAATATTTGGGGTCTTAATTCTGATAAAGATTTATATTAATTAAAATAAATCATACAAAAATTAAGCTCATTATCCTTTTGGTTTAATGATAGATGTTAGATTTTTTGTCAACCTCTTAAAGGATTTGAACGAGGAAAACTACGGAAATAACTTGTCAGCCACTCAGCCAAAGTTATTCAAAAAATTACCACGAGAAACGAGGGCATAACTTAGAAGGTATGAGCATATAAATATTTGGGAGGTATTGAATTTCCTCGATTAAATCGTCCATTCGTAGATCATATCTCTAAATGCCCTGATGACATATACTGACGAAGCCTGGTGGCAATAATCTCTTAGTTTAAATTTATAAACAACTAGCATAACGTAAAAAAATAAAATACATACTGCCTAAGTTCATAGGTTCTTTAATAAAAAAAAAATCTTATGTTCGTATGAAAGGAACCTCACTTTTCCAAAACGACTGAAATTTGGATGAAATTTTGCGTACCTATATTTGAGTAGGCCCTTAGAACGTTAAAAGTACAATTAAACCCCATTGATGACGTCATGATCGTGTACTCAAAGTTGAGACAGCACAATGTCTGTTGTTACCGCTTATTCTGTTGGTATTCATATACTTTTTACAATATTACAGAACACGGACATCCTACTCCTTGATACTGATATCCACATCCTATCATAGACGATCATAGACTTTCCCATTTCATTATATCAAAACCCGAAATACCCTACCTTTATCTTTTCTTTTGTACTGACATTCCTTTGATGGCCCGCGTAGGATGTCGGCAGAGTTCAGAAGTCTGTATAGCTGCTATCATAAGGTTGATATTAGGGTGGCCAGGTGGCGTTTGATGGTAATCATGCCGTGATAGATGTTCTCCCAGTAAACACAGTTGTTTGTGGTTTCCTGGATAAACGCGAATAAAATTGCTCTTTTGTTCTTGCGGTGCATCCGCGGCTTCTAACAGTAGTCAAACCAAACACGCCGGAGAAAAACAGGTTCCTTTATTTAAGTAGATTGCCTACTTATAACATCTTAAAAACAGAAAAAAGTAAAAATCAGCTAGTGCGTGAAGCTTTAAAACAATTGTAAAAATCTATTAAGATGCCAAGGTGTATGGTTTTCAAACATTTCTGCAATGAATGTACAACGGGCCAATAAGTGTGTAGTTCTAAACATATTCCGCAGAAGGCACTTATCGGGGCCTAATAGATTAGTACCTACAACAGAAAAATTCGTCGCTTACGATAGCTTGCGGTAAGATCAGTTGGAAGAGCAGCACGCGCGATACGTGAAGGTCGTGGGTTCGAGTACCGCACCGCAAAGGGAGATGAAATTTTGCTGTTTCTTTAAAATATTTAAAGTTTGCAAGTGTGGCGTGAAGCACTGTATATGTTTTTTTTAAATCTACATAATACACTTTTGAATCATTGAATACAGTGCAATGTGACTCTACTGCCGGTTTGAAAACTATATCTACTTTGGCTTGGGTAGCTTGTGGCTCAGTCAGTATTTCCGTCGCCCAAATTAATAAAAAGATGCCTTTGCAATTATTTATCTTATTCATTTACCTATTATTATTTATTTAAAATGCACTTCGAAACTGACCTCTGACTGGTAATGAGGTCCTAGCTTAAAGGTGACAAGTACAGCACAACAAAGCTGTTACTGGACTTGTCGCCCTTACCTCGAAAGCTACTAATATAGCACCCCCAGGAGCTCTGGCAACCTAAGTCACACGCAGGAACACAACAACGCGGACGTGATTGTTATTTGGCTGCGGTTTCCTGTAAGGAGGAGGTATTTCACCAGTCGGGCTGCTCCAATTCGAGCGATAAATTGGTATGCCCTACCTCTCTTAAACCCTCCCTCTTCAGACTATCGATACTTGATAAGGATGGTAAAACTACTAGGCTTGCTCAGACATTCGTAACATTCGTTCGGGTAACCAATTAACAGACCAACACGTGGAATACTAACCTCGTCAAAAATCTTAATATCGTTCATATTAATGCTCAAAGTATTCCAGCTCATTTTCCAGACCTTCTGATGGCTTTTGATAACAAGTACATTCATGCAGTACTCGTTTCCGAATCTTGGCTCAAACCTAGTCTCCCTTCAACATCTTTCTCACTACCTGGTTTCCAACTCCTTAGGAATGATCGTATTGAACGCACCGGTGGAGGAGTTGCAATATATATCCGATCTCACATTTCTTGCTCGATATTGAATGTATCATCACCTTCTTCGTCTTCAGATTTGGCACAACACCTCTTTATTGAGCTTGATATCTCCCATTCTAAAGTGCTTCTCGGGGTCGTCTACAGTCCTTCCTTAAGAGTGGACTACTTTTCTTCGCTCGAAAAGCTGTTAGAAGACCTGACACCTCTTTATAACCACACTATTATAATGGGAGATTTCAATACGTGCCTTCTGAAACATGATCTCCGTTCCCGTCGCCTTAGATCTGTGGTTGACTCTTGTAATTTGAATATACTTCCTCTCAATGCTACTCACTTCTTTCCTAATTGTGCCCCATCTCTTCTTGACTTGATCTTTGTTTCCTCGTTAGATCATGTGGCAAAGCATGGCCAATGTCCAGCTGATGCCTTTTCTTATCACGATCTTGTTTATGTTTCATACAAGGTCCGTCCTCCTAAATCTAAGGCGAGAGTAGTTCTTCAGCGCAATTTTGGTGGTATGAACTTAGATGCACTACGTCAGGATGCCTTGGAAACTGATTGGTCTATTATTCACAGTGTAGACAGTGTCGATGACAAAATATGCACATTTAATTCATTGTTAATTCAACTTTATGACAAGCATGCCCCAGTTCGCCCTGTAAGGATGAAACATGCTCCTGCACCTTGGCTTACCGAGGAATTGAAAGTTTTGAGGGATAGGAAACGAGCGGCAGCATCCAAATTTAAATTGAATCCGTCTGAACGTAACCGCGAAAACTACAAGTTGGTCAGAAATCGCTGCAATAGATTGTGTAGAGACGCCCAAAGACGCCACATTCACAAATCCGTAGAAAATGGTAGTCCGGCTAAAGTCTGGAAATTTTTAAATTCGCTGGGAATTGGAAGAAAAAACATTGACTCGCTTCCCAAAGATGCCAACATCGATCTTTTAAATACGCACTTCTCTTCGTCTGGTACTATGGATAGTACTTTGAAAACAAATACTTTAAGTCAACTTTCAACTCTTCCAATACCAGACTACTCATCTTTTGTCTTTAGTCAGTTAGCAGATTGTGATGTTAAGAAGAACATTTTGTCCATTGCATCCAAAGCGGTTGGTGTCGATGACATTAGCCGTAATATGATCATTCCACTCCTTGATATCCTTACCCCTTTGATAACTGCCATATTTAACCACTCCTTTTCCACGAGTACTTTTCCATCTGCATGGAAAGATGCTCAAGTTATTCCACTACCTAAAAAACCTAATCCCACATCATTTTCTGAGTATCGTCCCATATCCATCTTACCCTTCTTATCAAAGGTCCTTGAACGTAGTGTTCATCAGCAGCTTACCCATTTCCTTTCCAAAAATAATCTCCTTAATTCCTTCCAATCTGGTTTCCGTCCTGGTCATAGTACGGTAACGGCCCTGGTCAAGATTGTTGATGACATTCGACATGGCATGGACAGTAGACGTCTTACGGTGTTGGCACTGCTAGATTTTAGCAACGCTTTTAACACTGTGGACTTTGACATCCTTCTCGGTGTACTACGTTCTCTTAACATATCTCCAATGGTAATTGACTGGTTTCATAGTTATCTATATGGTCGTCGGCAGCGCATTCGTGCTGAGGACTCTTTCTCCGCCTGGTGTGATATTGCTGCCGGTGTACCTCAAGGTGGTGTCTTATCTCCTCTTCTTTTCGCTACTTTTATAAATTCAATCACATGCAATCTTACTTCGTCCTACCATCTGTACGCAGACGATCTCCAATTGTATTCGCAGGGTGGCCTTGATGATTTACCGAACGCTGTTAATGTAATTAATGCTGATCTAACTCGTATATCCAACTGGAGAAGGTCGTTTGGTCTCAAAGTTAACCCTGCTAAAACGCAGGTTATTATTGTTGGCGGATCACGGCTAATTAGTCTAATTGATTGGGATTCTCTGCCTCCAATCTTATTTGACGGTGTCCCGATTTCTTACAGTCAAGTTGTGAAAAATTTGGGTATTCATATTGACAATTGCTTAAGTTGGGATAGTCAAATTAAAGAGGTTAGCAGGAAAATGTTTGCATCTGCTGGGTCTATTAATAGATTACGCAACTTCTTACCCATACCCACCAAGATTGCACTTGTGCAGGCTTTACTATTGCCTATTCTTGATTATGCAGACTGTTGTTATTCAAACCTTAAAGAGATATTTCTTGACAAGCTTGAGCGTCTTCAAAACTTTTGTATCCGCATCATCTTCGGCCTACGCAAGTATGACCATGTCTCTGAATTTCGAGCTCAGCTTAAATGGCTTCCTATACGTCGACGCCGTGACCTTCACGTTTTATCTCTCCTATTTAATGTTCTATTTAATCCTCTTGCTCCTCCCTATCTTAAAGAACGATTCCGTTTCTTGCAGCTCAACCAGGAACGTGACATGCGGTCCTCCCGTAAACTTCTCCTTACTTTTCCTACTCATTCTTCTGAATATTATTCCCAATCCTTCACTATCCAATCAATTCGCTTATGGAATTCTTTACCTTTATCTATCAGATTATCTGAGACCCTTCCCATTTTTAAACTCAGGGTTAAATCGTACTTCCTCTCACTTAATGAATGTTAATTTATGTCCTCTATCTATAATTCCAGCTGGGCATGTTGGTTGTCAGTAATTTTCATACACTTATCCTACTTATTAACATTATTATTGTTATTATTATTTTTTTTTTTGAGTCAAAACTCTTTACTTGATTTTATATATGTTAAATATGTTTATTTGTATATATTTATAATGTTATATATTTATGAGTTTATGTATGTTTATCATGTTAAACTACGAAATAATTCTAAAATAAAACTGTATTTATGTTGCACGGCCGTACCCATTTCTCGCCATCTACTATTTCCTCTACCTTAAGGTTGTCTGGAAGAGATCGCTTTCTAGCGATAAGACCGCCTAAATTGTACTATAATTTTTCTGTAAAACCTATTTCTGTAAAGATTTTGTGCAATAAAGTATATCTATCTATCTATCTATCTCGTCGTAATTTGGACAATTAATGAGGAACTTGGAGAATGCCCGTATTGTAACAACTTGTTAGAGCCTTTCGATTACCCGTTAGGTACGTACAGTTATTGCTTTGTTTGACGTATTTCTTACTGCAATAATAGTCAAAAGCCAAATCTCTTTATTCATATAGATTACATGAGTCACAATTATGAATCGTGAATGATATGGATGGTAAAGGTGATTGAGGAAAGTTAGGCACATATTTTTATGTAGCTTGATATGACAACGCGGAATAAACACCGGTATACAAAAGTTTCGGGCGATGTTTAGAAGTCAGTTTCATTTCAAGAAATAAACGATAATGAAGACCTGAAAATTCACCGTTCTAAATAAAATAAAAACTAGCATGAACACGCAACGCAAGACAGAATGATGATGGACAGAAACTAGATATAAGTAGATTACTTCGCATCCGAAAATCCTATGGCTGACACATATGTTATGCTCGTAAACAGGTGCTACCTTTGGAGACTTGTCTGCTCCAGCTTACCCCTCGAAAATAAAAACTAATGTTTCTTCACTCATCAAAACAAAACTATATGAATTGGTCCAAATTGTTCTACACATACATACATACCAATAAGTTAGATACAGCTAATGTTATGTAGATAAGATTATTTGCTCACCATAAGTCTTTATAGTTATATATTCGTGAACTATACTAATAAAAACAGTAAATTTTGATTGTCTTTTTGTTTCTTTGCATTGAATAAGCTCCGAAATTGCAGATCCGATTTAAAAATTGTTTTACTGTTGACACAGAGTAACCTAAGGTAAAAAAAAATCTAACCTATCTAACTATGCACAGTAGGCCTTCTAAAATAGAGGAATAGGTACACTATTCCCTGTTAATATGTACACTTTGGAAGTAAGTACTCTGTTTATGATGGAGACCGTTAACCGTAGTTGATCGCGACGACTCCTAATAACGTATTGATAAGCTAAAAACTCATACCCACATTGTATGTTTATACAAACTGCTCTCAGAATGGAATTCAACTACGTAATGCCCGTGTTATTCTTATAACACCAACATAACAGTACTTTCATAATAGCTATGCATCTCTAACACACTTACCGATATTAAAACGATCACTTTTGTGTATTTTCGTTCGTTCTGATCAGAAGTGTGCATTCTTGCGGCACAGTGTAGAAAAACATTTAGCAAAGAAATAAACCTTCGGTTTGTGGCCCCTATAGTATGAACTCAAACGGCTGTTTGCTTTAATGACTGCGTCTATTATTGGAAAGGCAAAGGATTCTAGATAACAAATAAGAATGTACCTTATGTATTAAGGTTAAAATTTGTTTCGCTACGGTTTGTGCAAGTCGCGTATTAAATCTATTACTAGTTGCAAATTTAATCCTTAATGCAAAAACATAAGGTACATTACTATTTCTCACCAAAATTCCCTTGCAGTGCTTTCCCAACAGTGGGCGTTTTCTGTTTGTTTGCCTCTCCATAGTACGAAGTTATCGGTCGATAAAGCTAACAGATAGCGACAAATTTGCAGTGCTGTTTACATGACATTATTTTTCTACCGATGCGCAAATCACTGATTGCTTAATGGGGGCACAATTCAAAGGTATGACCTACTTTTTAAAACTATACAATTAACACGATAAACGGAGAGAAAATCCGAGACCGACTAATAACGTAAACAATTAATAAAATTAGTTGTTTTGAATCATTTATCATAAAACAAAATATTTATAGAAAAAATTAAACCATGTGCAAAAATATCAGTTCTTAAATTAGAGTAAAATTGTATACAAATGTTTTGTTTGGTGGACAATTCTTTATTTATTATTGTTTTAGTAAAAAGTACAATGGAACTGTTTCACTGCCGTTTACTACGCTGCACCAAACTCCTTTAGACGCAGACTCAAACAAACAATACGTAATGTTCAAGTTCGATTCCCGGACAAACAAACAGACCAGTAAGTGCTTTAAACTGATTTGTTTGCGGTTAGGCACGTACTGTAATAGGATAACTGATCATTAAGAGCGAAAGAAATGAACAAAGTGTATGAAGTTTCATTTGCCGCCTTGCAGCTAGCTATATTAGGGTATTAACTATGCACAAACGCGTTGCATTTTAAACATTCAAACTAATATAACGGGTCAAAACGCGACATCAATTTTATTTAGTACTTAATACTGACAGCTGACAGTTAGCTCATGACCAACGAAAAATCATGGAACGTCGGGCAGTAAGTAGTTCGTATTAACTACTGATTGATTGATTGATTGATTGACGCACCACACCCAGCCAGGACGCAATGCCTGATCCGGCAGAACCGGCACACCAGGGGGCACAGATTTTTGTAAGGAGGGACACGCTCTAGGATGGGATAGGACGATCGGCTAGCCGCAACCGGCCGACCACAACCAGCCCAGTATTCACCGTTACAACCAGTATAGGATATTGTAAGTAGTTCGTATTAACTACTAAATAAAAATTAAAATGGTGTCGCATTTTGACCCGGTAAATTATTTTAAATGATTACTATGTAGTTATCGAACATCTATATTATACTAATTCAGCTAGTAGTTTTTTTTGAACCGACGGATCTTTCATTATCAGGTAGCTGACGTAATAAGCTATTTTAATTTTATAATAATTCTTTTAGCAGTCAATAACTCAGTTATCTGTCTATTCATAAGTATTACTAATGTAATCTATGTGAATAAAAAAAAATATTGACTTTGACTTTGACTTTGTCGTTTGTTAGTCAACTTTATAAATCCTATCCTTAAGGGAGACTCCGAGAAGTAGCTTCTTCTATAAGCTTATTCTTTTATTATTCTATATAAGGCTCTGATTCTATACCTTATGAGCATCAACTGGTAGACTAGTCCAGCGGTACTCAACCTTTTTTTTATACGGGCCACAAACACGGTTTAGTCATGATGTCGCGGGCCGCAAGCAAAAATAATTAAGGAGTAAAAAGAATTAGTTTTTCAAAATTACTTTATTGGTCGAAAAAGACAAGGTAGTTACAATAAAATTAAAAATATTAGCCAAGATAACGATAAGACAGAAACTAAAATTTTGAAAAATAGTTATCACAGATGTAAATCATTCAATGTGATGTTTGAAACTGTGAACGCTTTTTCATTACTTTGTCGAGATCTGGCTTGTCGCTGCATGCTAACCTTATTACATCATCCAGGTGAGAATCTGTAAGTTTGTTTCTATACAAGTTCTTTATGTATTTCATTTTTGAGAATGACGATTCACACAGGTATGTAGACCCAAAAAATGTTAATAAGGTTTGGGCACTTTTCTGCACCATTTTATATTTTTGGGGAACGATGCTCCAAAATTCTACATATTCTTTGTTTTCCCTTTTTTCTTTAAACAGAACTTCTAGGTTGGTGTCATTTTTAAAATCGATGAATTCATCAAACAACTGTGAATAATTACAGTTTAAATAATTTTTCTTAGATCCTGAAATCTTTTTTGGAACTCGTTTAACAGTGCAGTTATATAATCCAAAAATATAACACAGTTTTTCTCAGAAATATTGGTAAGGTCTTCTGTGGTCTTTAACATAGTAGAAAAATTTTGCAGATTTTTGTTCTGTAATTCTTTATAAAAAATACTTAGCTTTTCTTCAAAAGCAAATACTGTATTGGCCATATTGGAGACTATCTTTTCCTTACCTTGCAAACTCTGATTCACATTATTTAATTTTTCTGTGATATCACAAAGAAAGGCTAAAAGACACCACCATTCATCCTGTTGTAATTCAGGGTAAACTTTATTATTTTGGTCTAAAAACAGCATTATTTCATGGCGTAAAGAAAAAAACCTTTCCAAAACTTTTCCTCTACTAAGCCATCGCACCGAGGTATGTAAAAGGACGTCGCTATACTCGCTTTTTAATTCTTCCAAAAGACTTGTAAATTTTCTGTGGTTCAATTCTTTTGCTCGTATATAATTGACAATATTGATAACTGTCTTCATTACTGCTTCTAAATCTGGATTCACAGCACGCGCACTCAAGTTTTCTTGATGGATAAAGCAGTGAAATGTCACTAAATTAGTTAAATTATATTTTTTCTTAAATATCGCAATAAATCCATTTTCAGACCCAGTCATTGAAGGACAGCCATCTGTACAAACACACACAATTTTTTTGATGTCAATATCATTCTGCTCTAAATAATTGCAAATAGTATCAAGGTAATCTATGCCTCGGGTTTGACCTTTCATTGATAAAAATTTTAAAAATTGTTCGACAATTAGATTATTCTCTGTACAATATCTAACAAACAACGAGCATTGCGATGTAGCTGAAATATCGGTACTGGAATCGAAAGCCAAACTAAAAAACTTGCACTTTCTCAGGTTATCCAAAACATCTTCATGAATATATTTAGAAATGTCTTCAATACGCCTCGTACAGGTTGAGTCGGAAAGCTGTATTTTTTTTATATCAGCTAGTATTTGTTTCTTGTTACTGAATTTATCAAAAAGTATATCAGCAGCACTAACAAAGCATTCTTTTACGATTTCTGCATCTGTAAAAGGTTTCATATGCTTACCAAGAATGTAACAAATTTCGTATGATGCCTTAGTTACCGCGGAGTCTTGTGATAATGCAACAGACATAACATTCTGTTGTTGATTCAATGATCTCTTAAAAAACTGCAATTTTTCATTTCTTAAAGACGATCCAGGAGGAAACGTGTCGTTGAACGATTTATGTTTTGTAGTAAAATGACGAGAAATATTGTATTTCTTCAATGTAATACTTTCACGACATATCAAACAAGTAGCTGCACTGTTTTTGTTAGGCACAACAAAATATTCAGTTTCCCACTCATCTTGAAACAATCTATTTTCATCAGATATCTTTCGTTTATACTTAGAAGATACTCCTGACATTGTTTTTAAATTAAAATAATAACGAAACACTGAACAACTGCAATAAGTCAAACTCAAAACAAGTTACAACCGGCAAACAGAACGACACGCGCTTACGTAGAAGAGGGATTCCCGGCCGCGGACCTCTCTTTCTGCCAAACACTCACTGGATGGAACGCACCGCCGACCGCGGCTGGCTATCTAGTTACCTATTGTTTTACTCTGCTGCTCGTGCACTATTTCGCCGATGCGTCGCGAATGGGCGCGAAATTCAAAATAGTATACAATTATCTCTAACTGTACGCGGGCCACTGATAAAGGCCCGGCGGGCCAAATGCGGCCCGCGGGCCGCAGGTTGAGTATAGCTGGACTAGTCCATCGGCCAAGTCATATCTGTCCAGACAAAACGCAGTAAATCAGATCCACACATTTACCTTATTAAAGCGTGCCCTTGAACACCCATCCATAACGGCTGTCCCTTTGCTCTTACAGTCGCCAGACTGACGAACACTCGCCTCATTATCTTGTGCGTACTTTATTTGACGGTCACCAAGCAATCAACCTTATACAGGACAGTCCTAAACAGCATACCTCAAATAAATAATAATAATAAATTTTGGACAACATCACATACATTGCTCTGATTCTGTGGTAAGTAGCTTAAGCACTTGTGTTACAGAAATCAGAAACAACGACGGTACCACAACACCCAGACCCGATACAATACAGAAAAGTTCGTTTCCCATATTGACCCGACCGGGGATCGAACCCGAAACCTCAGAGATGGCGCGACGCCAAAGTCCGGCACGCTCGCCTCTCGGCTACGGAGGTCGTCAAAAAATATATATCCTAAAAAAATTCTCATGTACCACCAAAAGTATTTAAATCTGAACTTAGTTTTGTGCCGACCTACGACATGACCTACAAGTCGACACAAATACAGCGTCAGCAGAATTGGCGTAGTAAACAACGCTCCATACGTAATGCGTGACATCGATATCCTACATCGCGATATCAGAGTTTTCGTCGCCACTAAGTATATATACAACAAACCAAGAATGGTAGTTGGGCCTTGGTCCCCGAGCAGATAACACCTAGCTCGGCGGAAGTACTTCCACTTTTAGTAAAGAACATACGTTCCTTACATTGGTGACCCCGACTGAGCTGAACATCAGCAGCCTTTGAAGAACGGAGCCTTCGCATCAGGCCATGTCTCCATACCCTCAACAGCCAGCTTAGCCACGACAAGAGCACCGGACCACCTCAGCTGACAAAGCCACCTGGTTCCGGGCCCGTGTAATGAAGCAGGCCATCGCAGCCCTACGACCGAGTCATTGGTCCACACCGGCGTAGCAGCAGCTGCCTCCCTGCAACTACACGCATCGGGCACGTGCTTGGACTCCAAAGGGGGGGAGTACTGTGCCGACCTACGACATGACCTACAAGTCGACACAAATACAGCGTCAGCAGAATTGGCGTAGTAAACAACGCTCCATACGTAATGCGTGACATCGATATCCTACATCGCGATATCAGAGTTTTCGTCGCCACTAAGTATATATACAACAAACCAAGAATGGTAGTTGGGCCTTGGTCCCCGAGCAGATAACACCTAGCTCGGCGGAAGTACTTCCACTTTTAGTAAAGAACATACGTTCCTTACAGTTTGATTCAACAAGAGACACAACTACAACTACCGACAACTAAGCCTAGCATGCACAATACGTCAAATATTTCGCAATAGACGACAAAAGTTTCTATACCGTTGATTGGGTGATAGTACACCGGACTCGTTTTTTCAACCAATCAGCAGTTAACGCATTGGTTTTCACATTTCTTAAGAGCGCGATAAAAGTTACTCGAGTGCGCCCTGCTAGGCATGAACGTTGCAGAGCTGGGCGTGTGCCGCTAAATGATCTGAAAGAATCCATAGTTCCGCAATTGATTTTACGTTCCGACGTACTCGGCTGATTACATTTACGCTACTTTGTATACCTCTACGCTGCTCCCCATCCCCAGCACCATAGTCGGCATTTGAACAGAACGTTGCGTAATATAAACAGAATAAGTCAATAAGAATTTTAGAGAAGTTGCGCAAACTGGAGCAGCCCGACTGGTAAAATATTTCTACCTTACAGAATACCGCAGCCAAATAACAATCACTTTGGTGTTGTTGTGTTCCTACGTATCAGTAAGGTTTCCAGAGCTCCTAGGGAGGGTGCTACATTAGTAGCAGGGGTCTGGACCCCTTCAAGGTAAGGGCGACAAGTCCAGTAACAGCTGTTATTATTATGCTGTACTTGTTGCCCTTAAGCCCGCACCTCATTACCACTCAGCTCATATCAGTTTGTTTAAATGATAAAATAAATAATACATGTCTATATGTTTTGGTTATCTAACTGTTGCATAAAACAGACATTTTTTGTCTTCTACCCAAATATTGAAGGTGTAATTATACCTAACATGTGCAATATATAGGAAGTTGTCCAATATTTATTCATAATATATTTATTTATGTATGAAACTAAGCAAAACGAATAGCTAGGACATTTTGACCATAATTGCTAGAGACCTGTGTAAATCTTCCTATAATCATGGTTACAGTAACAATTTAGTAACCTCCCTATTTTAATACTGTCACCAGTAGCGTTGCACTGGGTTGCAATAAATATTACAGTCCGCACTGAACACGCATATTCGAGGGTTAATTATAAAACTGTCATTGACTCATACATTTCTCATCATTCTGTGTCTTTATGCCACTGAAGTGGAGTTATAGAATTTAAGACTTCGCTTTCATTTTGAAGAACTATATTAATAAAAATCAATCGTGATTCATTAAAAATCGAGAACGGCTAGACCGATTTAGCTGATTTTGTTTGTTAATATGTAGATTTAAAAGGTAAGAAAATTAATAAAAAATGGGCGGCACGATGATCGACAGCTAGTATCTATCAAATAACTTAACGGTTGAAAACGCGTTGACCAGGCATTAATTTCGCTTTTTTACGCTATAAATACGTGCAATAAAGTTTAAATAAATATTATATTGCTAGAACTAAGTTAATTGATTACTTACTGCCCGTCGCGATGTTTTGGATGAGCTGCACCAACTGTGGCCACGATCTGACTGGCCTTGCTCGTCTTCGTCTGTTTAGGGGAGCTTGCAAATGTTCATCTACCCTCATACTCGTATTAAACTTCGACACACTACACTGGCAGTAGCCAAGGGGGTCTAGCTTCCTTATTTTAAGGGGTCTACTCCCAAAAACTAAATATGTAGGATCTAATGACCGATAGCCATTTTTTATTCTCATACACGTAACCAACTCACTAGGAAGGCGAATAAAGCGTTTAAAACATTTTTTTTGAGCTAATCAAAAAGTTTTAACTCACGAATTATCGGTTTATAATTGAAAACAAAACCTTTCGTTTGTTAGTTTATTTTTTGTAAAAAGGAAGGAAGTAGGCCTACACTGTAGGCCTACTTCCTGTAGGCCCTACAGGAGAAAAAAATCCTGTAGGCCCTACAGGATTGTTTCGATCGTTCGTTCCTACATTAGGAACAGGCGTGAGCCAAAAAGGGACGACAAGTCCAGTAACAGTCTCCCTTAAGCTTGGACCTCATTACCACATAACATCGGGTAGGATGAGGTCAATCTTGAAGTGCAATATAAAAAGAAAACATACAAAGGTAACTACTAAATAAAAACGTTGTTTTTTAGCCAGTGCACATTCCTAATGTCAATTAGCTCTTATGTACTTACGCCACTAGCGATTACAAGAAAATTCCAAGCTTAAGAATGATTCTTGAAAATGCGAACAATTCAGCTTCGCCTATAAACAAACCCAAGCGCATTCTAAGTAAAACCGCATAAGTTAGAAGCGCAGGTGGCGATTGGTTTATGCGTCCTGCGCGTACGCACGGAAAAATGCGCGCCGGTCACGACGCGAATGTCGCGGCCTCCGGAATATTCGATTAACTGGGTAATTTAGTTCTTTATCCCCAATGCAAAATGGTATGTTTTAAGTCTGTCTGTCTTTGTGTGAGCTTGTCTATAACATAACATCGTACCTAGCTCACGAATGTATGACCCCCTTTTTATTTTTTTAATGCACGGTTCCAATATTTGAAAAACGAATCGTTCTAGTAACGGATAGTAATAAGTTATAAAAGGCGTAAGCTAAAAACGACTGATGACAGCTGATATGGAAATTAGAATTAACGACTCGTAGCAGAACGGATAGTAATTTTTGACACATTACGAATTTATAACTCAAGAACGGCTGAACTGATTTCGCTGAAAATTGATCGGGACGTAGCTTAGAACGAGGAAAAGAACATAGGATACTTTTTATCACGTTCCCGTGAGACGTGAAATAAACCGTAGTATAACAAAACGATAAAATTCAAAGTCTGCTCATTTATTCCATCTAAGGCGAAATAAAGTTCGCCGGGACCGCTAGTGTTTAATAAATTTTTACTCATAATCGAATACCAAATTCTAATTCAAAACATGAAACCGATAATTGGGTACCTACCTATTTATGAAAGTTTATTCAAATTCGATAATCACCGCCAAGCCATGTTTATTACAGCTAGCGCCATCTCTTTTTATGTTGTAACATTACTATCTTGAACATATAAGAAGTCTGACGATAATGTAGTATTTTCTATGTAGGTAACTAACTTTTACAATCGAATTAAAAGGAAGTTAGTAAAATTGATTACAATCAACTGGAACAATTGAATAATAATAAATTCATGATTCATAAAAATAAATACAAAACAATCGCCCGACTTTTATTGACAGCGATGACATGACAGCTGATTTAATTGACAGCAAACGTCATCGAATCGACCATCATCGCCGTCCCAAAGGCGAAAAGAAAATACTTTAATCGTGAAAACCGGAATAAAACTTGCCCTAATTAACATTTAAAAGGTAAATTATAAGACATTCCAGTTCTATAACTCTTATCACATACTAGTTTATACGTAATTAGGTTGCTTAGTGGTAACAAATCGAAAGTGTATCAGAGTTTTTGTAGTCTTATTTTGTGCGTTGTATTCGTCTTTTGTGATGATAAGTGGTTTCATGATTAATCCCCACAGTGAATCATAACATTGCATACAAACAGTACATACACCGGGAAGTAATTACCAATCGGACTACTGATAAATCGGGTAATGAACAGTTTTTTTCTTTTATATCTTGTTTTATCTAATTTATTCGCTTACTACGCACTGTGTTTTCAGTTCTAAAAGAAAATAATCGACATGAACATGTTCCTTTTGTTCTCTTACTTCCTTGACACCACATTTCATCATCTAAGTTAAATTAAATATGCAATAAATTCCTTGCTTAAATTGTATAAAAACTATTGTATCAGGTTTCCTATTAGATTTTATTCAAATTCGTATTCCTGTTTTCTCTAAAAATTCCGGAATACAAATACCTAACTAATGCTTAGTAGGTATGCTTAGAAAAACTAAAGCATTACCTTACTTTGACAGCTTCTAGTTTGACTGATACAAATAATATGTATATATTTTTGTAAATACTTATCATATACGTTACTTATCAGGTTGCATTTTTATTAATCTACTATTTTTATATGGTAATTTTGGTAACATACCTATATACCTACCTATATCTTGCCTTAACATACTTAGAATTCATGAATTCCTAATTCAAGTATGTAGGTATGTCAAGACATTTCAATGCAGCCATAATCAAGGAGTAACTTCTTGATTATGGCTGGTCAATTCCATGGTAAAATTTAATTGAAAGCATAATTAAAATTTTATTTATCATGTTCTATATTACAAGGGCTCTCCTAAACTTTTTTCTTCACTCTTTTAAAATTAGCTTTGAGCTATTTAATAATACAAGCTATTTATTATTTCATTAAGTATCCTACCCTGATATTGGTCTAATTGACTGAGTAAAGAATGCAACTAGCCATTAATTCTACATTTTGTACTTCTTTTTTATTAACTACCAACTGTTGCCTAACTGTTGAGATAAAAAATATCCTCTCTCTAATTTTCCATAATCTAGTATTTCATCTATCTTTATTAACCAAATTTCATTAGAATACATTCAGTAGTTCAATAACTACTGAATTTATTCATGCAATCATGAATAACAAATCTAGATCCAGGCATCCACAGATTGTAAACTTTTGCATTGATAATATTAGTAGGATTAAATAACAAAAAAGACGAACAATAACAAAACAAACAATAAAAAAATATATAATTATCATATTTCATACTTAAATGTATTTATAACCATGATAGGAAAATTTTACCATTATTATCAATTTATTTATGTTTGTTTTGCAAATTTCCAACTGACATATTCTGCTTTTTCCTTAGTTTGATAAATTTGTATTTCTATTTCTACTTTAAGGTGCACTTGCACCACAATTGGTGAAACATAATTTGCAGTAAAATATTCAAATTGTTGTTCGCTCTGTGTTCTGAATGAAAATGTGCCACTTGAATCCAACACTTATTGCCGGCTAATCTTAACTTATTCACTATACAGGCAGACACGACAGTTAAACAATCGGAACCTGTTAAAGAGACTTGTCATATTAATGTTAGTGTACGTAATTGTATAATTATGAAAACAATATGATTGGCTGGATAAACTTTTATACAACTAATGTTGGTGATACTCACATATACATATCGAGGGTTCCCTGGTCAAACCCGATAAGTGCAAAAAACATACTTCTGAGATAATCGATGTTAAAGGTTTGTAAATAGTAAAAGTGCATTTGAATAAGTAAATGTCCACAATTTTGAGTTTTATTAGAAATGATATTTCATAAAGATTTAGTTTTCATATTTATTTTTCTTCTAATGCTTACAGTTTTGCTGTAAAAAATTTTTTTTTGGTAATGGGTGCCGACTTATTGGGTTTCACCTGAATGAAAAAAACGATTTAATCACTTAAGTTTCTATAAATTCCGAGCAAAAACAATTGAAATTATATTTGCATTAGGTTATTACTTACTTTTATACCCTTTTTATATACTTATTCATTATTTAAATTTTGAGGATAATTTTCATTTAATTTAGTTATCCAGTTATGATTTTCTTAGGGAATGATTTGTTTCGTGTACATAGTTTTCAACCGATTAGACCTATCAAACTACCGCCTTATTACCATGACCTCAGTGCTGTTCAAAGTCATGGAACGGATTATCTATAACCGGTTGGTCTGCTACCTAGAGGATCACTCCTTAATTAAAGATCTCCAACACGGCTTTAGGCCAAACGATCGACGGTTGATCTTCTAGCGTATGTGACGCATCTTAGGGGAGAGACATTTGCCGAGGCATTTGATCGAGTCTGGCATAACGCTCTTTTTTCCAAGCTTACGGCATATGGACTACCCACACGGCTTTGTGACTGGATTTCCGGCTTTCTGCATGATGTAGAATTCACATCGTGTCTGACGGATGCGTATCGCAGTTTATGCGTATTTATCGCCCACCCTCTTCCTTCTTCATATAAATAATATGTTACTGCTTGGAAACGTACATTGCTATGCTGATCACAGTACGGTCAATGGAAGAAACCTTGTTTGGCCTTCGGCTGGCAACGCAGTAATAGAGGAGGTACGGGAGAATTTTGTTGCTAAACTGGATCGGGTGTTGAGCCTCATGAGCCAATGGGTTTCAAATAACCAGGTCCAGTTCAATGCCGAGAAAACCCAAGAGTGGGCATTTTCGACAAAAACATCCCAATTCCTTCCGCTCCTCATTCATCAGGGTACTTCCCTCTGCCTGCGTAAAAGTAAGTAAGCATGCTTGGCATGGATATCCGCTGCAACCTTAATCAAGATCAGTACATCGAGAGTTTCATCTGATTAGCATCCAAAAAACAGGGGATCCTGAAAAGAGTGCGTTGTTTTCTCACGCCGCGGACCAGCTTTGTATTTTATACAAGACTCAAGTCCAGTCCCGTCTGGACTACTGCTTGTATCTCTGGGACGGTTCTGCCAAATACCTTATGGATGGTCTTGATTGAGTACAGCAAAGGGCTGTGCGCATTATCAAAGTTGAAGAGGTTACTGAGAACCTTGATCCTCTTCAACTTGGTAGAGACATTGGTATATTGACTGTCTTTTATCGTTTTTATCTCGGTGAGTATTCCGAGGAACTGTTTTCTATTATCCCGTCTTCCCTTTGCCTTTACAAAACTACAAGAGCTGGCCAACGATATTATCGCTTCATCGTGGAAAATATTCCATCGCGAACCAAAAAGTTTGATAACTCTAATCTTTGACGTACCATTAAAAAATAGGCCTCGTTGCCGGCTCATGTGTTTCCTACGTCCAATTAATTGCGTGAAGAAGTATAATGCAGGCCAGTATGGCGATGCTAACGTGATGTGAATTCCTCTCTTGCTTACCAGTAGGTTAGAAGGAGAACGCGTTTTTATATAAAAAAAATATTGACATCTGAATCTTGGAAACAAAGGTAAGAATACCAATAAACATCATATTATATGTATATAACATGATTTAAAAAAATTACATGTGTCTGTCACCAAAAAAAATATGCTTGACGATACTATTCATCTGCGTGGCAATATCTTTGTGACTTATCAAGTTCTGACGAGTAATTTGTATTTGCTCCAAAGATTATCTTGCGAGGAGAAAGCAGAACAATATTCCACGAACCTAGGTACAGTAAAATTGACCAAATTCCGATTAAAAACGTATTTAGAGCTTTGTAATAGATCACGCCCTAAAAAAACACAGGGTCATGGCACGTGAGAAAAATAACCCTCTGATCTTGCTGAATAAATAAAAAAATTCCATAATGGTGTCAATAAATACTTTCAAAAAATATTAGATTTAAATTTAAACCATCCAACCAATAGTACCGTTGATATGAATGTGCACATAAATGCTGCTATTTTTATTTTCCAAGGGAACATTAAGCTGAGGACAGGAAAACCGGAATTAGGATCTTCTTATTCATACGTAAAAAGTGTAAAATTATTTCAAAACCTTGTAATTATAAGTACGTAAAACAAAAACAAAAAGTAAGACGTGAAACCCAATAACTATCCTTCCATTAAAAATATTTCTAAGTACGTAAATATTGTAACCTAAATTGGTTAGAGGTAAAACCCAATAAGTTCCCTATTCCGGAGTCTAGATGATGCTATTTCGTTTCAATAAACGGAAAGTATAATTATTTTGTCAAAATTACGTGCAATGCAATGAAATGAAGGTCGAAGCTCGCGATCCTGTCGCCACCTGTCTAATGTTATGTCTACTGTCATATCTACTTATTGGGTTCTACCCCAAATAAAATGACAGTCCAATGTTGATATCTGCTCGTGCGAGTATCGGATAAGTATGCTTTTCATATGTCATTCCTAATATTTGCTTGAAGTAAAACACTATAAGTAGTACTTATTGGGTTTTAGCTTAATGATTAAATTTGTTTGCATACTTAATATTATAATTGTAAAACCCAACAAAATGTGTTGATGGATTTTAGTTTTAAGTAAAACCTTGTTAATTCAGAATTTCCCTGGTATAAAAACCCAATAAGTGCAAATAACTTGTCTTACCTTAACTCACTTAGTTTAATTTCCTAAAATATATTTGTCTTAAAACCCAATAAATATACATTATTGGGTTCTTCATCTTATTAAATTTAAAAAAGTTTCCTTTAAATATACTTATATTGTTTATGTATTGGTCAAAAAGAAAAAAGTAGCACTTATTGGGTTCTTAGTGAAGCGTATCTTTGTGATAAATTGAAACTCGGCTTATTGGAATATACCATTAAAAAGAGCAAAAAAGTGCATCTTAACTGCATTTATAACTAAAATTCTCAATTTTTGTCACTTATCGGGTTTGACCAGGGAACCCTCGATATATTCTACTGTAGGTTTATGGAGGAATGTCTAAGGCCAGTGAAAAACTTTATTGTCAAATGTTCTCTAGCATCAAAATAGTTTCTAACTAACATCTAGATATGAGTTTGACCAAAAGCTAACCACCTTTTGGAAACACAAATATGCACTTACAATTGCTACTCATTTGGACAACATCTCCTATTTAATGCCGACCCGCGACATAATTGTTTAACTTATAATATCGTTGCCGATCCTTTGTTGCTACTGTAATGTTTACCGTTCTTCAGGGCCACAATGACGGAACGGGAACCCATCAGCGGTTCAAGTCGAGACTATGGGGCAACCGCGGCGCCGCCTGCCGTCGGCTTTGCGGACTTCAGTCCTACAGAGCTGTACAACCTGAGCGAGGGGATAGCTGACAATGTCACCTCTATTAACAGCGGGTTACGGTCGTTGGAAAAGATGATGAGGCAGATTGGGGGGCCAAATGATAGTGTGCAGCTGAGGGATAAGATGTGAGTATGATCTACATAATAGCAAGAAACACACCAAGCCAATGATGATGATTAAAAAAACAAGCAGTTATGAATAACTTTAAAGCAAAATTTTTAATACCATCAAAAATACATACTGATCAGTTTATTCTTGATGAGAATAATGATTCTGTGCTCGTTATGGAACGCACGTTTAGCTGTTAGTCCCGGCTGTGATTCAAATAGGACTGTAAAGATTGCGAGATCAGACGGGAATTGCTTTGTTATACCTAGGCTCGCCAATCATAGTCGTAGTGACCTCTCTGTAACGAATGCACGACTGGAATAAACGCTGGAAGAAATAAAAAATAATATTAACAATTAAAATGATTACGCGTCTGTTTTCAGCCACGAATGCCAGCAATCCGTGAACGCGAGCGTATCAGCGACGGCACGTGACCTGCAGCGGCTGGGCGTGGTAGTGCGTCGCGGAGACAAGCCGCAGAAGTTGCAAGTCGAACGGCTCACACAGGCCTTCCAGGATGCGCTCGCCAAATACGCCTCAGTCCAAAAGGTACATACTAGAAACAGTTTGGCCCTAGCGTGCCACCTTGTGGGACCCCATATTCATTGGAAAACTATCGACTTCTATTTTAGTCAACTTGATCCATTTCGGTATACATTTAAAAAACCAGGACCAGCACAAAACTGTGTTGATCTCTTAATTGCAAAACTGTTTCGTTTTTGTAGCAGGATAGGTACTGAAACTCTTTATAAAGCGTTACCCGGGTTTAAAAAAAAGTATGATTACATTTATTGTGATACATAGCAACACTACAGAGTATAGGTGATGGTACTACTATATTGAAATCACGTCATCATTACAATGGGTACTGGTGTAATCACAACGCTAGCTAAATGCGGATTGGTGATCGCTAACTCAAGATTCGAAAAATCCGAAACATATTTTAGTTGACCCGGGTATCGAACCTAGTACCGCGAGATTATGGACCTAGTAATCACTACATACTGGGCCATCGAAGCCTTGAAGAAATAAAACCACTTTCTCCTTAACTGAAACCCCAGAAACTTCTCCTTCACAAAACTCAAATATCCATCACAATATTTTATTTATTACATTTCTAGGAAGTGTCGAGTAAGATGGCCGCACATATGCCGAGGCCAGCGCGCGTCCGCAATGACCCTGCGTTGCTGGAACAACAAGCCATTGCTGATGATGAGGAGTCTGCGCTTCTGGCCAACCAACAAGCACAGGTAACGAAGCAAGACATTACGACAAAAGAAGTCATTTAAGAACAAAAACCTCATTCCAGCTAAGCTAGTGAAATTCAGGTCAGTTTAGGATACTCGAAAATTATTATTATTTTTAAATCACAAAACAATTGCCACAACATTACATTCGTTTGACGAGTAAAACATTAGTACTCTAGATTTTGCCCGAGGCCTTTTTTTTTAATTTTCCAAATAAAATGTATACCTCATATCAAACGAGTATTTTATCAATCTTCGTTCCAAAATTCATCCAAATCCATTCAGTAGTTTTTGCATTAAAGCCTTATGCACCCCCGGGCGAATAAAGTCGTAAGCGAGGTAACGTGTCGCTTACGACTTTATGCCGGGGGGGTGCGGTATGTATGTTCCCTTTTACTTCGCGTTACTTTTCATCAATGCTTTGTATCATTCGTCGAATGATTACCGCCGCAAATAACGATAATAAACATTTTTGAAATTCTGTTATCTGGTTACCTAACCTTAGCTTTTTTAAATCGCAGGCTCGCCTTGTTCAGTTTGAGACGAGCATGATGCTGGAGCGTGAGGCGTATCTGAACAAGATAGAAGCTGACGTGTTAGACGTCAGTCAGATTATGCGCGAACTGGCCACGATGGTCAAGGCGCAAGCGGAGAATGTCGGTGAGTTTACGGTTTAGGTTTTGATAGAATGGCTCCTAGAGGAGTCTTTTGCTACGAGGCTTACTGAATGAGGTGATGACGGGGTAAAAAATAATTATTATATTTTTAGGCTGTCAAGTTTAATTTTCAAAATATGTACAATGAAAACGTTTCTTTTGCTGTAACAAATAAATAGTAACATTTTTGCCAACATCATGTTGGGCAGCAGGTGAAAATGCGTTTAATGCCGTTTTGGTGTTTATCTGGCTCGAAGGACCAATCTGTATTTTTGACTCCGTGAACCAAGCTCTCTGTATGATTGGGTCATACAAATAAGGATAAAAACTATATTATAGCTACATCCGGGCGCGGATGGTAGGTTTACAATCATGCAGCTTGTCGATATTGGTTTAGGCGTCTATTTTTTTTAATAATCCTAACCTCAGTTGGAAAATCAGCACGCGCGATAAAAGATCGTGGGTTCAAGTCCCACACCGCAAGGGGAGATGAAATAGTTCTGTTTCTTTAAAATGTGTGTTTGTATGTTTTTACAGAGTCTGTGCAGAGCCACATAGAGAACGCGGGTGCAGCTGTCGAGTCGGGCGTCGACGAACTGGCCAAGGCCGCAGACCACCAGCGCAGGTCAGATTACAATACTAGCATAACTTTTATAGCATAAAAACTCGGCCCCGTGTCTCCAGTACGAGCACGAACATAATGTTTCTTATGGGCTAATGAGGGTACTCCCGCATGTTAAATTCACTAGATAGCGATACGTAGACGTGGGGTCCAACTGTTAATTGATTGGTGATGTCATGGTGACATATAAACCATAACCAATCACGTTGCAGCTGGACCCCACGCCTACGTATCAGGGATTTTTGTACGCGAACACCCTCATTCATATGGTGTCAGCCAATGACATGAAGTCAATAACTCATTTTTACGACGTATCTACATAATATGTATTAAACCATATTATGGTTTTCTATATTGATCTATCTGTCTTATAAATGACTTGAGTCTGACATGTGATTCTCTCAGTCGATTTGCAGAATTTTTCAGTAATTCATAAGTACTGAAATTATTAAACATAAAACAAAGCAAAATAATATATAATTCCCGCACTGCAAGGGGAGATAAAAATTTTCTGTTTCTAATAAACAGTATATAATTGATTAGGAATCAATAAAAAACATTTTTGATCACTTTTATTAACGACATGCATGCCTAGCATGCGCAATACGTCAAAGTCCTCACATGAGACAACAAAAGTTTCTATACCGTTGATTGGGTGATAGTCCACCGTACTCGTAATTTCAGCCAATCAGCAGTTGACGCATTAATTTTGACATTTCTTAAGAGCGCGATAAAATTTACTCTCGCGGCGCATGCTAGGCCTGTTCATGATGTTACAATGTAATTTTCTTTTCTAACAATTAAACTACTAGAAAAAAAATATCGACACAAAAACTAAACTTTTACTCTTTTTTATTGCAATAATCTAAAATATAATTCATTAAAATTCTAGGTACAGGCGCAAGATGTTCATCCTTATTCTCATCGCGCTGATCCTCGGAATTATCTTCGTGGTTTGGATTGTCAAGGCCTTCAGATAAACTTGGCCACCCTTGGTATGTCACACCACCTGCCAAGTCTTGGCGATATCAGATCTGGCGAACAGCACTACCAAACGAGTAGCACGATTATGCTTCAGATAAACTCGGCCACACGTGTCAAACCCGCCAAGTCTTGGCGCTTTCACTTGGCGTATAGGACTACCAAACAAGATTATTTGATAATACCTATTTATGGTTCAGATAAACTTGGCCACACATGTCAAACTCGCCAAGTCTTGGCGTTTTCACTTGGCATATAGCACTGCCAAGAAAAAAGCATGAATAAATACTTTATGGGGATACTGTCGGGTAAGTTTACTCTCATTATCCACAGTTGGGGCTCATAGGTTTCCAAATGGCGCATAATAAAACTTCTATCTTTGAGGATCTGTTAGCGGGGATGCATAATTTATCTGTACAGCATTAAAGTTAAATTTTGCTCGTATGCCGATACAGTGGAATGCTAATGTCTTAAGAAACAATACCATGTCACAATAAGGCAGGGGTTGCCAAATTTTCAGTTCACGGCGCGATTTGAAAAACAAGTTCCATGCGCAACAACGATTCGATTTTTAATATTTATCGACCGTTTCGCATGGCAACATTAAAAAAATATAAATAACCGATTTAAAAAAATGGAGTGATGTCCTAAAACCAAATAACTAAAAGACAATCACAAGATGCGAAAGAAATTTTACTATAATAAGTTTGTAATTAAGAATAAATATCTATTCTTTAATTGGTCATAATATTAGTTTTAGTAAATTAAAAAAATGTAGATATCTGTATAACACAAAAGTGTTGCCAATTTTTGTATATCTTCGTTCTTAGTAGAAATTTTCACAAGCTTTATACAACTACTTAATTTATAGTTAATTATTTGAATTGAATTGCTTAGTACTAACTAACTAATAGTTAGTTTTACGCAGGCCTCTGATTATACCTCTAATTATGTTAACATCAAGAGCTAATTAAATTTCAAATTAGATTCTCATTACCAATCTTGATGATTATATTAGTACCTACTTATGCCACGACAAGTGAGATCATCATACATACCTCCTAATCTTCGATGCAAATGTATCTACCTATTTGACTAACTCTACTTAATTTTCGTCTACGGACACGTTCGGAAGTATTTGTCTTTGTAAAAATGAGAAACGATGTTATTGTATTGGAAACTTTTGAATTATAATCGTTGCAATATGTTTTAAAGTAGGTAATCAGGAAGTGGTCATACTACCAAAAACAAAAAAAAACATACAAAAGGTTTCGTTTTAGAAGATTAATCTGGAGTTCGAGAATTTCAATGCGGATTTTGATTTGCATAAATAACATTTTGTTTTTATAAAACGCTTTATGCCCGGTTTCAATATTTAACGATGTGTCAAAAATGACTATCAGTTTTGCTTCAACCGACTACGAGTCGTTAATACTTTTCCTTAGAATTATGGTAATTTTTTAATTATATACTTTCCATACCAGCTGCCATCAGTCGTCTGTCGTTACGGATAATTGATTACTATCCGTAACTAGAACTGATCGTATTTTAAATATTGGAACCGGGCATTAGTCGCATTCGAAGTTACTTGGTTCAATCTTCATCAGATCCGCCATATTCGTTTTTGGGAGTAGACCCCTAATATTTAAAATCTGTACAATGGGGGCTACCGCGCGTGAAAAATTCGCTAGATGACACTACGGGGGCGTGAGGTCCAACTGCTTCGTGATTGGTGATTAACATGTCATGGTGACACATCTGTCAATGTCATGTCAAAAGTAACAAATCGTGTAGCAGTTGGACCTCACACACACGTAGTGACATCTAGCGGATTTTTCACGCGCGGTAGTCCCCATTGGCTACTTGACAGTTTTTGAAAGAGTATTGTAAAATGTGCGCCCGTTTATTTTATATCCCACGCAATTCGATTTATCTGGGAAAAATGTAAATAACCAGAGTAAAATAAGATTTTGTGTAACACATTTATAAAGCCGAAAACGCCAAGTCAAGTCACTGTTGCAATTATGACGTCAACGTTTTAGACATCGAACCGATATGCATAGGAACGACTTAATTTAGATAAACGGAAAATGTTTAAACCAATTCTTAATACGGTTAGAGACACAATAATTCAATTTAATCCGTAAAATAATCATTGTTTCGCCACATTAAAATAAATAATTTTCGCCGACAGCTGTCATTTCCGAATTGCAATGGTGGTTTCCGTTTCGGTTATTTTGTTCCAAAGATAAAAAAAAAATTAAATTTATTTTGCAAAAATAAAATACTAACTATGCTTTTAATTAAAAAATAAAAATATAAAATTATTACTGAACTAATAAGCTAACATATCTAACACTTTTCATATTTTATTGTTAACACTGTCAAGTAGCCAATTGTAATGTACCTATTTGAGTTACTAATATATTTTTATCATGTTCATTAGTGTTTTAAAAGTCTGTGATCGCTAACTATCATCTGCTTTACGTCACTAGATATTTAATAGTAATTATACATACATACTATAGTCAAACCGTTGAGTAATTGACACATGTCAAATCTGTAATTGTAATGTCAAAGTAACTAGGTTACATTATGCTGCCGAGTTATTACATATGAAGGGTCCACTACAATAATGATAAACGTCCTTTGGATTTTTGTTTCGAGATATTTGGGTGTTAAGTTTATAAACGTTGTCCAAAATTCAGCCTTATTGCCGTAAATGCCTGGGACACTGAGCGTTCTAGACGTGCAGTCAAATATCAGAAGCGATATTGCCTAGTTAGTAAACGAAATTACTAGCTGCATGTATGAAGTGACCGAATGACGTTGATCACATAGATTTTTGACATTTATCATTATTGCCGTGGACCCTTCATATGTCAAATCGGTAATTACTCAATGGTTTGATTATAAACTTGTTCAATAAGTGTATGCTCGTTTTCTTGTGACGATAACATGATTTTGTCTATACACCAACATTTTGTACGCACTTCATCTGTGATGCAACATGAATTGTTAAATATTTATTTATTATTTTATTTCAGTTTGAAATACTTTCCGTCTCACGAGACTTTAATGAAGTATTAATATACCTCTATGTTGTGTAATATTTGTTAATCGTAGCTGTGTATAAGGCCTTATTTAGACTATAACGTGTTATTTATATTTATACTAGTTAGGATTTTATAATATGAAACAATAAAAGTTGCAACTGACTTTGAAATCAGTTGCAATATTAATACGGATGATTTTTCTCTTATCATGTATAGTAATCAATTGGATATAAAAACCAGTACACATTCCAATGAGACAATACCGTAATACACTTCTATAATGAAACTTAAAAACTCCATTTTAAAAGTCTCGAATTGCTTGTAATGTCATTGAAAAATGCATAATGATGAATTAAAAACTATTGAGCTGCTATTGTATGACAAAAGGCTCTATCGAATAATGTGAAAATTCGGTTGTAAGAAATTTAATGCAAATATTATTTAAGAACAATAAACAAACTATAATGATTAAATATTGTTTTATTTTTATATGAACTTACTAACAAATCAAACAGGGAAAAGTAAAGGAAAAAAAACAGTGTGTTCATTAAAAAAAATCTTTTTTTTATTATTGCGCACATAATATTATTAGGTACATAAAATAAAACAAATAACCCACTCGTCCACTGTTGTATGTAGAGAGAGAGAACCATAATATGTCGTGTAACAAAAAAATGTATCAATTAAAAAACAAATGATTCCTTAAATCAGTGGATATCGCCGTATTAAACATATACATATCTATTGTATGTTTCAAACAAGTTATATATTTTTGTAATAATATGGAACCATAACCGATTCCCTCAGATAAATCAGATGATGATATTTATTAAATTGTATTTTAAAAATATTTCTCAAGCAATAAACAAATAGATATAGGACATCACATACATTGCTCTGATTCTGTGGTAAGTAGCTTAAGCCCTTTAGGTATAGAAATCAGAAGCAACGATGGTACCACCTATGATGTTGGTACAACATGGATGGTGGTAATGATGGTACATCTAGACCCGAGACGATATACAAAAAATAGTTGACCATATCGGCCCGACCGGGAATCGAACCCGGGACCTCAGAAATGGCGCGACGCCAAAGTCCTGGCTACGGAGATAGTCAATCTTAACATATATCGCAAATATAGCACATTTCATCACATATACACCAAGTTTACAATCCTTACAGTTTATTTTATTTTGTTACACGACATTTTAATAGAAACTTGAACACAAATAAGACAGAGGAACATTGATTGGACTGTACAGTACAAAAATACATATCAGAGAGATCTTCCAAGGCTCAAATGTGCCGAAACATTCTCCTATAAACTCATGCTAGGCAAGTCGGAACAATTGATGCATGCCATGCTTGAATACACTAATACATTATCTGAGGGTCCTGCCTCAGTATCCATTTTAATTACTGGCGAGTTTAATAAGGTTATGTATCTGCAGTATCATTAAAGAGTACTACGGTACTAGATCTTAATAATTGAAGGGTCCACAGCAAAAATGATGAATGTCCAAAATATTAAAATCTTTGTGATCAACGTCATTCGGTCACTTCATACATGCAGCTAGTAATTTCGTTTACTAACTAGGCAATATAGCTCGCAGTATTGAAATAAAACCGTTTCTGATATTTGACTACACGTCTAGAACGCTCAGTGTCCCAGGTATTAACGGCAATATGGCTGAATTTTGAACAACGTTAATAAACTTAAGACTCAAATATCTCGGAACAAAAAACAAAGGACGTTTATTATATTTGCAGTGGCCCCTTCAATTAGTAACAATTTATGAGTGACTTAATCCATACAAGAAATTGGGAAGCCTACAAACCCTTTGGGGCTCATATCATTTTACAGAATCTTTTTCGACCGACGCTACGGTTCACCGAACATATAAAATAATTTACCGGGTCAAAACGCGACACCATTTTTATTTAGTAGTTAATAAGAACTACTTGCTGCCCGACGTTTCGGTTAGGTTGCACCAACCGTGGTCACGAGCTGACTAACTGGACATAGTTTCGTCGAACCATACAAAGTTATAAGTTGGCGAAACGATTTTCGTTGAAGCGTTGCGTCGTAGAAAAGGATTCGGTAAAATATGAGCCGATCCTTTGATAGAACTATGATTTTAATGTTGCCAGGTAAGGTAACGTGGTAAATAACAGCTTAGCTCCAGGCTTATGTCATCCGCATAAGGACTAATATCGAACGGCAAGTGGTTACCTAGACGTGCCGTGCTGACCTGGTGTTTTTCCTTTGGAGTCCCGAATTTGATTCCCGGGCCAGCAAAGTATGTTTTAGATTTTTCTAACACAGATCGGGTTTGTTGACCACCAAACAGTTTTAGACAAAAATAATTACAAAAGTACTGAACGCATTTGTATGAAATTTGGTAGATATACAGATAAGACACTAGTTGAACATTAATGTGTCTTTAGTATCACATTATTTATACACATTACCTATTAAATTACAAATATACACGTACAATAATATATTTATAATAGATAATGAATTACGCTTGAAAAATGTAACGTTTGTTTAGCTCTTATATAAAACATCTGACAATTTCAAAAATATATTGTTATATATGGATATAACAGACCAAATATAAGTGATCCAACCAAAGACAAAGACGGAACTATTTGTATAACAAGATCATGAATGCACAAAATTAAATGTACCTGGCAACTGTTCATCGTAAGTTAAAGTACAGACACGTGCAATAATATGTATACAACCTCATTCTAAAGTGAACTCTGTGGTATCGTAATAAGAGCTCAAGCGTTTACATTTCATTGCCCGTGACTGTATAATGTACATACTTAGTTTCACTTAATTTAAGATGTCGTGAAAATCACAAATGAATTTAAAATAAATCCGTTAGTCACAATCGTTCTACACTTCAAAAGAGCTATATGTACAGTTGCAAGAAATCGCATAATAATATAAAGACAATAATTATTGTTATCAACAATGACTAACCTAATATTTCTTGTAATTGAACACATAGCCTACATCGAGATTTACACTAGGAAACTTCAAAAATATGATGCATTTTTTATTTCCACGTCAATTTCAGAAACTTTATAGTAGAAATTAAAAAAATACTTCAAACCAAATTCAGATGACAATGCTTTGTAAAATAAACTCTTGAATTTATATAATCACGTTGTTGGCGACAGATCTGGCAGCCCAGTTTCTAGGCACACGTTACCTGTTGCTAAGCGTCCTGTTACTAGAATTGCTTAGCAACAGGTTTGGCGTGCCTCGATTTTTCCTTGTATTTTTAGTTTATTATACATTTTGTCCTTTTAAATTGGGTTTTACATTCATTGCTAACACACGTAAAACTTGTTGCCTAGTGTAAACCTAGCGTTACAATTATAATTTGATACAAATTCTAACAGTAAAATCATTCATTCCACTTATTGCTTCAACAATACCACATACAGTTGTCCAAACGGAACTTAAAATTATTTATTACAAATTATTAACTAAACCGAACATTTGTGGTAACGTGGCGTAATTTTGGACACCTTACAAACTAACGGAAATTTATTGTCAACTTTTAATTTTGATACATTCAAGTAATTTAAAAAATAACAAACTAATAAAACCTAATGAGTTTACTTTTATTTCTAAAATTAAATTTGGTGGCTCCAAGCATATTTTAATGCATAGATTTAGTAGTTAAAACGACATCAAAAAAATAACAAACGTACATGTTTGTATATTTTAGCGGTTGTCCTTTATTTTTAAAGTAACACAATAAATTACAATTCGAGATAAATTAGTGCATTTCGTTTAATTAAGCGGATGATATGCACATTGAAAAATGATTTAGATAATAGTTAAACCGATATATATATGAATCGTAAGAAAAATAAGCAATTATAGAATATCTCGTATGCATTCTCACATCGTAGCGTTGGAACGAGATACAAGCAGACGTCATCTTAAATGTGGACTGTTTCTTTACAAAAATAATAATAATGGGAATTTTGAAATAACTTCTACGCAACAGATTCAACAAAAACACATTATCACATTATTCCAAAACACAGAAAATACTGACATAACGATTACACGTCTCTTCCCTTCGATCCTATCTGAAATAAGAATCTAAATGAAAGATATTAAATTATGTGGGAACAAAATTATGACTGTATAGTAAGGAACTGATACGTTACTATTGGTTTATTAACCTAAATCCAAAAAGCTCATAATGGATTATATTATCATTCGCAAGCCCCCTAAAATATTTGTCACAGTACTGCAAACTCTTTTAAGACACTTTACGTCAACACAATGTTGTTTAATTATTAATTGGCCATCTATTTGCATGAAATTATATATTCATACATTTCTCTTTACTTAAAAAAAAGTTATCATCGATTT
Organism: Glyphodes pyloalis; assembly: GCA_037074685.1. NCBI lineage: Eukaryota > Metazoa > Arthropoda > Insecta > Lepidoptera > Crambidae > Glyphodes > Glyphodes pyloalis. Next base: position 15,945,884 of record JAYKKO010000010.1, on the reverse strand, counting down.
CACATTAAAGAAAGTGATTGAAGTAGTAAGATATATTTTATTCAAACTTTTGGTACTTCTGAAGCTAATCAAATTAATGACAAATAAAGTTTACGGTATACTTTTTCTTGAAATAAAAAGACTTAACTGATGTGAACCAAAATGTCTCATAAATTTTGGCAATACACCAAAATTATTTGATAAACTATAATTATGTGTATTTTCTGGCAACATTATTTTCTAATAGATAAAACAAAAACACTGATATGAAGTCATACAATAAATTATTTAAACAACACATTTAGTTAGATTTGGTTTATCAAAATGCATTATTTTCATACCTAAGCCGTAAATTGTTTACGTAACTAATTAAAAACTAAGTGATATTCAGTATTCACAGATGCAAGTATTTATACAATGAAATTTTATATGTTTATGTACATATTTATATTACAATTGTATAATCCAAAATGTTCATTTAGGATATTCCCTGTACCACTATAATAGTATTAAGAGTACGGACAATGTATAATAATAGACAGCTTAGGTCACAGGAAAGACCTGCCCGACAAATCGCAGTGTGAACCTTATTTGGTAATTTTCTATTTTGAACATAAGTTTTATGCAACAATGACTGTTTTTACACTTTATACGACAGAATATTCACAATTCTTCATAGACTTTGGATTAATTCAAAGAAGCTCAAATAATGGTGGTGATACAGTAGACAGAACTTTACGAAGGACTATTAGAAATATACACAAAATGGCATAAACTATATTAACTCACGACATCACGGAATTCTAGACACAATAAAAATCCTATTGATTCTTGAATCAATCAGACATTAGGTCACGAAAGGTCCTGATGAATCATGATTAGTTTATTTTTACATGACCTAATAATAAGTCATGTCAATATCATTACTAAGTCTTGCCCTGTCTTGCCATGTTAATGGATTTGAATAACTCCTGCTGCGACGTGATTAGTTTATTTTTACATGACTTATTAATAAGCCATGTCAAAAACATTACTAAGTCTTGCCCTGTCTTGCCATGTTAATGGATTTGAATAACTCCTGCTGCGACGTGATTGGTTTATTTTTACCATATAATATATTTAAATAAGTGATTGCTTCATTTTTACATGACATATTGATAAGAAACGTTAATAACCTAAGTCTTGTCCGGTCTTGCCATGAAATTAATTTAAAAAGTCCTGCTGCAACATGATGGTTCATTTGTACGTGACATGACAGTGTGATAAAATAATATTTACTAGTCGTATGAGAAGAGTTTTTGGCAACTAATAATTTTAAATAAGTGGCTCATTAAAAGCTGTTTTTTTAGAAATTGGTTGTAACAAACACACACAATGGATATATATTTGTAACTTGTTTGAAATACATTGCTCATGATATGTTATGTCTTTAAGATATTATAAGTGTGTGCAGAAATCGGATAGTGACGTGACTTGGTTTCATATTCGCGTATTTTTTATGCCATGTACAGAAAAAAGCTTGTCAGACTGTACATTTTGAAATTTGTACCCTTGTGTCGTACGCATAAGGACCAATGTAGACTGCATGAGTTTACCCTGATGTGCGATCGAGCGTATGTACATTTCAGCATAAGAACGGCATATATGCCGACTTATGACAATCCGGGGCTTTTAAAACCACACTCGCGTTTGCAATGTCGAGTAAGTTTGCACATGGGATTTCTTTAGCCCACTCGTCAACCCTCCTTTTAATTGTATTAGTGTGGCAAAAGACGAGCTTAAACGTTCCAGAAACATTCGTTTTAACTCTTGTTATTTACAAAGTGATTCAAATACGATATTGGAGTTATTTATGTTTGAATGAGCATTTTTGTTATAATTTATTTTATTCGTATAACTATTATTTCTGTACAATAATATCAAGAGTAACAGGCACATTCTTTCTATTCCCTAATTTTAATATTTAATCAATAATTATTATTAATTTGAGAATTATTGACTTTATTAATTATAAAATAAGACTTACTTTTGATGTGAATGTATTTTATTTCCAAAACTGCATGGATAAATGAGTTACATTATGTTTTGATTTTATATTAGTAGTATTTTAGATATTTTTGTTTTTATAGGTTTAGTTCACTTTTTAATTAAAATAAAATTTAAATAATAAAACATGAGACCTGTTTGTATAGTACATTCACATACTGCTTGATGTTTGATGTAAACAACAAGATACGAACCTTTTAAGATATCTAGTTGTTGTAAATATATTCTGCTTGAATTTTAAATCTAATACCAACAATGTTTACATACATTTTTAGCCTGTAAACTTTAATGTTTTAAACTTGAATTAAATGACTCTTCCTCATTAGATTAGCAGCTCATGGCTTCTTATTCTTTCTTATCGCCCTATAGTAACGCCACTATTTGCTATAGAAGGTAAAACCTTTTCTACTGAATGAAAAGTGTTTTCTATCAAATTTAATTTATTGGTGGGTTGGCTGAAAAATTCCTAGCTAAACTGTTATTTATTAAAAACTAGCTGTTGCCCACGACTTCGCCCGCGTTATTTCGGGATAAAAAGTATCCTATATGTTAATCTAGTATGTCATCTGTCTTCCTACCAAATTGTATACAAATCCGTTCTGTAGTTTTTTCGTGAAAGAGTAACAAACATCCATACATCCATACTTACAAACTTTCGCTTTTATAATAGTAGTAGGATAGATAAATTACTTTTTATTAAACAGTGAACTCATGAGTTCAACGATTAAAGATAATACAGTTACATACATTTGAGGAGCAACTGGTTTAAACATCTGTTTTTTTTTTGGTTTTATAGTCCACTAGCTTACCGCCCGCGGCTTCGCCCGCGGGAAATTCGGTTATATTGCGGTATAAAGCACAACTATAAGAAAACTTCTCATTTCCACATAATAATCTAAGAAGCGCGACGTAACGCTGGATTATTATCGTATCATTTAGCTTCTAAATTTACATGTTTATATTCGTTTGCAATATTTTACCTTGTTTTAAACGACACACAGCGCCTTCCCCAATCTATCCATCAAGCAAACTATATTTTTGTTTTCCCTCGGGAATATAATTTTTTTCCGGGATAAAAACCCTATTATTTAATCCGGACTTCTAACTTTACGTCTGCAAAATTTCAAAGCAATCGGTTCAGTAGTTACGGCGTGAAAGCGGAACAAACAAACAAACAAACTCACTTTCTGATTTTTATTTTTAGTAAGGATAAGTAAGGATTTATCTAGGAAGGCTTTAGGCTATATAACATCCCGCTGCGACGAATACAAGCTAATAACCAGTGGCAGATGCGGCAAAACAGGCCGCCATTTTGATAAAAAACACATTTCATCCAATAAACAGACGAGTGAGGGGCGTTAGTAATCGTATTCTCTACAACAGGGCTGTCCAAACCATGGACCTTGATTTATTGCGGCCCGCAGAATCATTTTTTCCTCTTTCTTACATTATACATTAATGAGCAAATTATTTGACGCGCGACGAAATTCAATTATTTTGGGTATGTATTTGATCACGCCGCACACATCACTGTTCACTCGAAAACTCGGCATTCAGAAATCAGATGGCTAAGTGCTGAACAGTGTTTGCAACGCTTTTACGCTTTAAGTAAAGAAATACCTTTATTGCTAAAAATTAAAATACCATCTGACACTTCCTAACTACAAAAGAAAATGCAAGTTCTCAGTTTCTGGCTGATCTTACGTTTTTAAATGACAAATAAATGAAAAAGCCTTCAAAGTAAGGGCGACAAGTGCAACAACAGATTTATACCAAATTGAAATTAGTTTCAACATGCCCCCACAACATGTCAATAAAAATTTATAATAATTTACCCAATAATATCAAATCATTTGAAAAGATTTCCCACTTTACAAATAAATTAAAGATTTTCTTAGTTAGTAAAAGCTATTATAGTCTGGAGGAATTCTTCACAGACAAATTTAATTAAAAATATTATATAATATTGTTACTTTCATTTAATATGTATCTTCTCTAGTTTATATTAAATTATAAATATTAATAAATGTTATGTTATCTTAATATAATAAATAATTTAAGTTTTGTAATGTAGTTAGCCCCCAATGTTGCCATGCCCTTGCAGGGCGTCACATGTATACCTTTTAAATGTACCTACCATCTTCAAATGTTGTAATGTGATAAAGTGCAATAAAGATAATTTGAATTTGAATATTATACTGTACTTGTCGCCCTTAAGCTATAACCTCATTACCACTTAACATCAGGTGGAATGAGGTCAATCTTGAAGTGTAATATATAAAAAAAGTAGATAATAAAATAATGATGCCTATTATACCTTTATTTAACTTTTAAAAATATTTTGCGGCCCACCAATTTATTAAGCCAGTTTTGTTGGCCCTGGCTCCCATCTAGGTTGGACAGCCCTGCTCTACAATACATCCAACAAAACGGTATCGGTCACTATTTCAAGTTTTCCTGCAACTCGCTAAATAGCGTCTTTATTTATGTCTTTCCACAACATACAAATGTAGTAAATTCAAACTGTTCCTACTTAACACGGTACACTGTTAGTCTATAATGTTGGTCACTCACTACTACCGCAGCTTCGCTTGCCGCTGCTGCCATACTGCGTACTTCGCACAAGCAGTCTCTATCATTTGGTTCAAGTGTTTTGTAAGAGATGTCGCTAGTGGCGTTAGGTCGCGGAGCATTTTCTCCTGTGAACAAAAAAACGGAAATCAGTAGATAGATACACTTAATTGCACAAAATCTTTATAGACATTGGTTTTACAGATATATTTACTACACCTGTTATACTTTTTTGTGCAATAAAGTTTATAAATAAAAAATAGGTAAAAAAACTTTTTAAGTTAAACGGTTTTATGTTAAACATACATTGCAATGTTTAAGATAAATGTGCTAAAACCAAAAAATAATAAAATAGATACAGTCGTGGGAATTATAAACATATGCATAGACTAGACTAAAATAAAACAGTGGGGCACGTCAATTGTCTACAAATTATCGACTTAATGTGCGAAAAATATATTTATAAACGTTATTATTTGTTACGTGTGTATGTTAATTTGATGAATAACTAAAAATAGGTTTGATTGAAAGTTCGAGACTTGGCAGGTTAGATATATAATATACGGTTGTGTAATGCAAAAGGTGAAGTTAAGACGGATCCCGAGGTAGGCCGCAGGGGGAGCCTGCGTAGACTTTGAAGGGATCTCAACTCTCGTGCACTTTGGCTACCTAGGGGTTTTTAGTCGGTACGAGCCTGACCAACCGGTAATCTATCTTCTCGTGGCAGAGACTGACGCACCGGTAGGGTAGGTATTTCCCCCTTGTAATAAAAGTGCGTTAGCTCGCACAGCGGGACCAATCCGCAGAAGACCACATATACGGTTCGAGTGCGACATAGTTCTTTCCGTGGCGGTAGTGATAAGATGGGAGCGTAAAGGCGGGAGGTGTAGACCCCTAAATAAGAAATAAATAGTTTAAAACACTAAAAAATACGCACTAAAAATTAAAAAAATATTATTTCTATTCTATGTAATGTTTACTCGTTAGACAAAACGCTCCACGCTTTCTTTCATAATAAATCAAAGTAAGAATTATTTTGTATTTTTTAGTGCGTGCTAAAATTGTGTTTTTTAGATTTTTAAACTTTAATTTTATGGTATACTTTTAATTTAAGTGTTTTTTTATTCAAACTTAATTTACTATGTAATTTAAAATATTAATAGGTACTTAAAGATATTTATTATTTTTCGTATTTCTGACAGTAAGCCCTTTCATTTGATACCCATATCATGGGGGTGCAATTCAAATAGCCAATCCGCGATCTTGGATTTAAGTCATGTGACTATTTTTTCATATTCTTGACAGCAAACCCTTTCATTTGATACCCATATCATGGGATGGATTTCAAACAGCTAGTCCGCCATCTTGGGGAGGCCGCCATATTGGATTTGCAATGACGTTTTTTAGCTGGTCATGTATTGTCATCAGATATAAAGCGTGTGCAAAATTTCATTTCAATCGAAGACCGGGAAGTGGGTCAAATCATATAATATACATAAGCCCAAGAATAGAATAGAAATAGAATAGAAAATGTCTTTACTCATGTAAACTTTTACAAAAGCATTTATGAATCATCAGATTATACTACCACCGTGTTCGGAATGTTGCTTCTATCGAAAAGAACCGGCAAGAAACTCGATAGTTACTCTTTTCAAAAACTTACAAAAATGGTAACATGCAAAAAAAAAAAACATATAAACAACATAGCGTATGACTAGTTTACATAATTAATGCTATCAATTCCAAACATTTTTGTCGTTAATATAATCTTCTATTTTATAATATCCTTTCTTCATTAGACAATTTGTGATCAGAGACTTAAATCTATGTATAGGTAATGCAGTGATCTTTTCTGGCAGCTTATTAAAGATCTTCAGACGTAACCCCACAAAAGAATTGCTAATTTTATGAAGTCTTAGATGTGGAACAGCACGTTTGTGTTTATTTCTCGTGTTAAAGTTATGACATTCTGACTTCTTAATGAAGGAATGTAAGTTTTTGCGTACATATACAATACAATCAAAAATGTATTGTGAAGCTACTGTTAAAATGTTAATTTTTTAAATAATTATTTGAGAGAGTCCCTTGTTTTAAGACCGTATATAGTGCATATGGCTCTCTTTTGCAAAACGAATATAGTCTGCACATGGGCTGCAGACCCCCATAGTAAAATACCATACGACATGACGCTATGAAAGTAACTAAAATAAACCAATCTTGCCGTTTCAACATCAGTCAAACTACGTATTTTCCTGACCGCATATGCAGCCGAACTAAGTCTCCCTGCCCGGGTAGCAATATGAGAACCCCACTGTAATTTTGAATCAATAGTAATGCCCAAAAATACTGTAGAATTTGTAATTTCTAGGGGCACACCGCTAATAAGTAGATTTGTTTTCTCTTGTTTGACATTTGGCATTGTAAATTTTACACATTTACTTTTCTTAGTATTGAGTAAGAGATTATTTATTGTGAACCATTCTAGTATTTGATAGGCTATGATTTACACCGTCAAATGTTTTTTTTTGTCTGTCAACTTTGAAAATAAGTGAGATGTCATCAGCAAATAATACTATCTCACAGAGGTCTTCCGAAAAGTACGGAAGATCATTTATATAAATAAGAAAAAGTAATGGTCCCAATATTGAACCCTGTGGTACTCCCATAGATAAAGGGTCACCAGAAAAGTTAGTTCCATTAACGCTTACTTTTTGAATTCTGTCATGCTAGTATGACTGTAGTAAACTAAGTGAATTGTTCGTAACACCATAATGTCGCAAATTCATCAGCAATGTTTCATGATTAACGCAATTAAATGCTTTAGATAAGTCACAAAAAACTCCTATTGCATCCTGTTTGTTTTTCCACGCGTCAAAAATATGCTTGACTAGTGCGACTCCCGCATCGGTAGTGGACTTGCCTTTCGTAAAACCGTACTGCTTACTGTGGAGGAGACTATTGGTAGTAAAATATGATAACAACTGTGAGAAAATATTTTTTTCGAAAATTTTGCTAAGTGCTGGTAGTATGGAAATCGGCCTAAAATTCGAGGGATCATTATCAAGGTTATAAAAGCGTGTTAAAAGGCGGGCACATACCTCAAAAGGCCTCAGCTTAACGTTCCGAAAGCGTAGCAGCGCCTCGTAGAAGCGCTCGGCACGCGCGCCCCCCTCGGCCGCGCCCCCCGCCCCACCTGACCCCCCTGCGCCCCCCGCGCCCCCCGCCCCCGGCTGCGGCAGCGCACGCCACAGCTCGCGCAGCAGCTCGCCGCCCGACACGTACAGACGGTGCAGCTCGCTCTTCACGTCCACTGGGATCAGCTCTGCAGCAATACACACACACTCATACCTATATTAATGTAGATTAAAATGAGCAATACAAACTGCAGAATATCTTCTCTGTGGCTAAAGATTCCTCTGAGGTAAGTCCATATGTTTTACTAGCTTTTGCCCGCGACTTCGTCCGCGTGGCGTGTTATAAACGAGAGATCTTTGATTTGCATGTCAAATTTCAAGCATCTAACTTATGCAGTTTAGAGTTTTTCATACAATTTTTTTTTCTGCTAACTCTCGTTCCCGTGAGATTGTTTCAAAATACAGCTATAAATAAACTTTATTTATAATAAGGTATGCATGCATGCTAGATTGAAAACATCTATCTTACGCCGTTTAGATTTTTTCATACAAAAGTTTTTTCCCGCTAACTCCCGTTCCTGCGGGAATTTTGCAATATCCTGTTGCAACTAAGCTTTAAGTTTACTAAGGTACCTGCATGCCAAATTTCAAACGTCTAACTTAATTATTTATTTATTTATTTACAGACAACTTAGGTCTATTTGGGTTAGTAACAATGCCTTATCCTATGTTAGTAATTTATGATTATTTGCGAAGAACACGATTTGCACATGTGCCACATAATGGGGCAGACATGCTGCCTACTTGCAATGACTTTCAGGATGGTGTTGGTACCCCCCCGCACTCTGTGCAACAAGGAGGCCACTTTTTTGCGCAGTACAGCTGAAAAACTGTCCGTGCGTGCCTCCGCAAACATGGCTGACGCACTGCAGAAACGAGGCAGCCCCAACAGCACCCTGAAAGCATTGTTATATTGGACCCGTAGAGCGCTATACGTTTTCTGGGAATACTTGACCCACAGACTGGCGGAGTACAACGACGTGCAGTATGCTTTAAAAAGCATTACCTTTACCGCCTTCGAACCCCTTGCAAATCTGCGAGCCAACATATTTGCCCTGACCGACAGCGCTCTGCGTTCCCTCTCTATATCTACATGATCCTTCAGCTCGTCAGTTACCCAGTGCCCCAGATATTTAAATTGGTGGACTCTAGTCAGAGCAACACCATTCAGCAAAATGGGTGGGACAAAGGAGGGACACTTGGTACCCGCCCGAAAGACCATGTATTCACTCTTGCGAATATTGTACATTAAACCGTGTGATGTAGCATACGATTCGCAGACTTAAGCTGTTTAGAGTTTTCATACAAAAGGATTTTCCCGCTAATCCCCGTTCCCATGGGAATTTCGCGAATTTCTTTCTTAGTGCACCTCTACGGTACCTAAGCTACGTCCCTTCCAAATTTGAAGTGCCTACATCATACTTACGTGCCATGGAGGCGGCGTGGTGATGCCGCATGAGCGCGCCGCCGGGGCTGAGCTCGCCGAGCGCCGCTACGGCCGCCGCCGCGCTCGTCCGCGCCGGCCGCGCGCACTGCTGCCCGCTGCTCCACGCCTGCACATACAGAATATACATACCTACAAATAAGATACAGAACTTCTCCTAGATATCCCGACTATGCTTCAGAATCCACCACTACATCTAGCATTATGATTTGACAAGCACCCTATAAAACATATATTCGATGCTTCGGAGAAAAAACAGGATGGTATTGTAGTTTTTGGCGACCTATCGAAGGCTTTTGATTGCGTTGACCACCAGACATTGCTGATGAAGTTAAGGTATTATGGTGTCGTAAACGCTTCACTACGTCTACTACAATCTTACCTTTCAGACAGAATTCAAAAGGTCAATGTAAATGGAACTAACTCTTTTGGCGCACCTTTACCGGTGGGAGTGCCCCAGGGCTCAATTTTAGGACCTTTGCTATTCTTTATATATATATATATACAACGTGTAACGGAAAGGGTATAACAATATCAAAAATACCAAAGCAGTTAACGGTTACAAACTGAATGGGACCATTTGTAGCTGTGTACACGCATTTATTGATTCAATATTTTTTTTTGAAATATCAGTCAAATACAAGTCAAAATTTTGACTAAGTCACGCTTGCACAACACTATCACAGTATTGTTGGAATCGTCGAAAGACTTGGATGTACCTACCTATTATGCTATTAATTTAAATATCACAATGGTGGTTCATCTTTTAGTGTTTACTGAATCACATCTGAAATTTGTTGGTTTAGCGTTTCTCATTTTGACAATTCAGTTAAGTCATTGAGTTGTCGTCGCCATGACAACATCTTGTGTTTTTGCCTTTCTGGATTACCTACTTACTACGGATAGCCTAGTGATATTTCGTGATGTCTTTGAGCAATCAAGAATATTCGAGATGATTCTCTGTGTCGGAGCAACCGACGGCAGCGTGATGGCCGACCGAGAGCTAGAGAGAGAGATTTACGAAACCATCAAAACGCTCGTTTCCATCTGTGGATTGGGCGAGGAGGTCGTATCACATGGCCAGCTCGGTCACCAGACCTCACTCCGTTGGACTTCTTCTTGTGGGACTACGTTAAAAGGAAGGTGTACGCTGTAGCATGCTCGTCAAGGGAAGAGATGATAGAAAGCATCAAGGCCGCGTTCTGTACAGTGACACCACAAATGTTGCATAATGTTCGCGCATTTTCTAAGAAAGTACTAGGCGCGCATGTCGAGGAAGGAGGTGGAGAAATTCAGGATCGCAGTGATTGTAATGAAGTGATAACGTGATTTGGGGTCGCTGACCTCAATAGTGTTGTGATGCGTTTGTTTACGTTTTAGTCAGTCATTATAGTTAATCATTTTTTATTTCATAAATACAATAAAGTGTTTATTTTAACTCGGGATTTCGTATATAGAATCTATACAAGGTATAGTATCCACCTACTTTCGATTGTTACCCCCTTTCCGTTACAGGTTGTATATATGATCTTCCATACTTTGCGAAGTATAGTATTATTTGCTGATGACACTTCTCTGATCTTCAAAGTTGATAGATATAAGGAATAATTTGAAGACGTAAATAATTCTCACTCAGAAGTGCTACGTTGGTTCACAACTAATAATCTTTTGCTAAATACTAGGAAAACAAACTGTGTCGTATTCACAATCCCGAACGTTAGAAAAGTGAATTACCCTATTGAAATAATCAATTCCAGAGTATTTCACACTGGAACTGCTACTAAGATACAAAATATTATTGTACTACAGAAGAGTGCCATCCGCGCTATATATGGTCTTAATAAATCACAGGATTCATTCAGAGACCTGTTTAAAGAAATTAATAAACTTATCGTAGCATCTCCATTTATCTTTGATTGTATTATTCATGTACAGAAAAACTATAATATCCTTTTTTAAAAATCTGACTGTGGCAATTTATATACTTGAAATAAACACAAGCTTGTCGTTGTAATAACATCTGACCAATGTGGACACTGTGGCCGAAAAAGTCTAGCTGTCATTTAACAATAAAATTAAATAAAGACCAGCTGTTTCCCGCGACTTCGTTTGCTTTATTTCGCGATAAAAAAAGGTTTTAAGGGGCGTCCATAAATAACGTGAGGTGTTTTTAAATTTTTTGTCGCTCCTTCCCTCCCTGGTAAGATGTCGCGAGATTTTATTCAACAACGTGATTAAACAATCATTATACAAACTGCAACAACTGCAAATATCTCCCCCTTGTTCCTCCACACTCAAATAAGTCAATTTCTTTTTTTATGATTGACTCTACGAGTTACCTAAGCTAGTGGACACATAAGTTAGTACATGCTCGGGCGCAGTCAGCGCACTGCTTTAGTCCCGAACTGATGAACAGATATGTATAGCGTCGCTAACCATTACCATCCAATCACGTCAATTTCGAACGGGAACTCGTCGTACAGTCAGCGTCATATAGTTCGTGATACACAGGGTACTCTAATAAATAGACGCAACTAAAAAGTCAATAATATCGGTACACACAAAGTTTTCTTATTGTTGTCAACAGTTTTGTCGCTCAAAAGGTCGACACACCTAAAATGTCATATAAATCGGCTCAGTCTAACTGCCATAAATATGGTTACAGTCTTCCCGCCAATGGTATCCAAACGTTCTAAGTGTTCAAAAATATGAAACACATTAGAAAAATACGCCAGCATGAATTCAAATTTCAAATTTTTTCAAATTCAATATTCTTTTATTCATGTAAATTACACCAGTAATATTTATGAAACGTCTATATAATGCAAATGACGCTACCTCCGGTTCGGAACCTATAACTTACAGAGAAGATCCCGGCAAGAAACTCTGTCGTTCATATTACAAATATAGCAGAACTTATAACTAGTTTTGCACTAAGACATACAGTGTAGTAATTAGATAAAATAATGTAGTAAATTGTAAAAAATAATTCATTGATTCAAAGTAATAAGAAAAATTAAAAAATGTATATATTTAAATTAAACAAACTGTAGGTCCTAATGCACATTCGTGCTTAATAAGAATTTTGCCAACTTGCGAGTTGACAAATACGTAAAGAAATAGGTACCTCTTGCTGAGTTTGTATAAATAGAAATACAATTAGTAAATATAATTAGTGAAATTTTTCATGTGAGGGCGAACAGACTAGTTTCGAGTTTAGATTCTTATTCTTATTAATATAGTCTTCTACTCTGTAGTACCCTTTTTTCAAAAGACAACCTTTAACAATTAGCTTAAATTTATTCAAAGGTAAATCAACAATAACTTGAGGTAATTTATTAAAAAAAGTTATACTTAAACCAACAAATGAGTTACCAATCTTATGAAGTCTTCGTTTAGGGACAGCAAGCTTGTGTTTATTTCTAGTGTTGATGCTATGAGTGTCAGATTTTTTAGGAAAAGTATGCAAGTTTTTGTATACATACATTAGACAGTCAAAAATGTATTGAGATGCGACTGTTAGGATGTTGATTTCCTTGAATAATTCTCGCAGCGAGTCACGTGGTGTTAGCTTGTAAATGGCTCGGATGGCCCTCTTTTGTAACACGAAAATAGTCTGTAAGTCGGCCGCAGATCCCCATAAGAGCAGACCATACGACATGACGCTGTGAAAATAGCTAAAATAAACCAATCTTGCCGTCTCCACATCAGTCAGTTGCCTTATCTTCCTAACAGCATATGCCGCCGAACTCAGTCTTCCAGCCAGAGAAGTTATGTGAGGAGACCATTGTAATTTAGAATCTAAGTTTATGCCAAGAAATATAGTAGAGTTAATGAGTTCAATTTGTTCCTCATTAATTTTTATTATAGTGTTGACCTGCTTTACATTCGGCATTGAAAACTTTACGCATTTTGTTTTATTGGCATTAAGTAAAAGGTTGTTAGTTTTAAACCAATTGAGTACCTGGCTGAGAGCTAAATTAATGTCATCAACATTTTCATTTTGTCTATTAATTTTGAACATTAGAGAAGTATCATCGGCAAATAATACTATCTCACATAAATCATTGGTAAAGAATGGCATGTCATTAATATATATTAAAAATAGCAAAGGTCCCAATATTGAGCCCTGGGGCACTCCCATTAATAATGGAGTACCGGACGAATTAACTCCATTCACACTGACTTTTTGAGTTCGGTCAGACAGATATGACTTAATTAGATCAAGTGAATTGTTAGATACACCATAATGCCGCAATTTCAAAATCAAGGTTTGATGAAACCTCATTACGCAATCGCGTATTGAGGTTTCATGCTGGCTGATTATTTTCACACTAGATTTAGTGTTTGAATGTAATTCTATTATCTGTCAGTTTATGTCAACTAACCATCAACTACCCATCAGTCGTATCAATGTGAAGTGTTATATTAGAGACAGTGCAGTGAAATAGCCAAAATAGGTTTATTAAGCGATTTGGATTTTTTATGTCTTTTGTTACGTTCGAAAGTAGCTTTATCAGAACTGCTCAGTTTATCGTTAATACGGAATGTGTTCATTTCAGTTAGGTACACAAGTAAAATTAAATACGAAATATACCTAATAACTCATATTCATTATCATTGAGGTTAACGTCTATTTAGCTGTAGCTGTTTATTGCTTATATTTTTTTAACATACCTTGAGACATATCGTCCGTACTGAAAATTCAAGTTTCTAGTTTTGTCTACAAGGAAGCTATAGGGGATCGAAAATGGCCTGAAAAGGATGGTACGGCCGTGCCGGTTTTTTTGCTTGACTTGGTCCTCCCCACTGCCGTGCCCCCAGATATCGTAAATGGCTATGCAAGAAATTCTGAAGTTCTATACAAAACAAAAGAGAAGTCTATGACGTCGGGCTTAAAATGAAAAGGACAGCAGTAGTTTCTATCGCTTTCACTTTGTGTTTACATTTTTTGAAACTAATTGATGAGGAAAATAATATTTAACTAATATAATATAGCAGTAAGGTTTATTTTTCTAAAGTGTTTCATATTTTTGAACACTTAGAACGTTTGGATACCAATTGGCGGGAAGACTGTAACCATATTTATGGCAGTTAGACTGAGCCGATTTATATGACATTTTAGGTGTGTCGACCTTTTGAGCGACAAAACTGTTGACAACAATAAGAAAACTTTGTGTGTACCGATATTATTGACTTTTTAGTTGCGTCTATTTATTAGAGTACCCTGAGTATCACGAACTATATGACGCTGACTGTACTATCACATGAGTAAATAAACGGAACAGAGACAAAGCTTCCAAAGAGCTAGCAAAATTTATACCTATTTTGGTAGGGTTGGCACAATTGAACTTGTTTTGCCAAAGGTACGTACAAATTATGCCAAAAAAAATCACTTATGAGGGAGCACAACTTTATAATAATCTTCCTACATAAAAGATTTAAAAGTGTATAACAGCTTTAAGTCCAAACTTTCTCATTATATTATCAAAAATTACGAGCTTTATACCAAATATATTTTATATTATTATATAGATATACTTAAGATATACCTATATACTAACTGAAATTACTTTGTTAGAAATTTCATTTTCATTTAAGTGACTTATGTAAGTCTTTATGAAAAAATAAATTCTTTAAACATTCAAAATTTGAATTTTGAGGCACGACATTCGATCGCCTCGTCACGCCTGCACGCACGAGATTGACCACTGGCTGATTGATCTAGTTTGAAGCGGTTTCGGCTCATAAAATTCAATATTCTTTTATTCATGTAAATTACACGAGTAAAATATATGAAACTTCTATATAATGCAAATGACGCTACCTCCGGTTCGGAACCTTTAACTTACAGAGAAGATCCCGGCAAGAAACTCTGTCGTTCATATTACAAATATAGCTGAACTTATAACTAGTTTTGCACTAAGACATACGTGACAAGCGGCCAGTGGTCACGCACACACACGCGTTGCACTTGTAGTGATGGACCAATCACAGCGCATTCGTATGAAGCTTTGTCTCTGTTCCGTTTGTTTACTCATGTGGTACTATGCTTCAGAATTGATCCCGAATAATTAAACGGGCTCTCGAGAGATCGGGATTGCATTCCCTAATTGATAACTATTTATTGCCAGTATTATTTAACGACTCGTAGTCGGTTGGAGAAAAACGGATAGTCATTTTTGACACTACGAATCGTAAAATACTTGAACCGGGCATTAGTAGTTTTTGTGTGAAATAATAAAAAACACCGATATATACAAAATTTCAGGTTTATATTAGTAGAACGAACCTGACATATCGACGCAAGCGCAGACAACGGCGGTGGGTTTGAGTTAGGTCCGGACTGCGTCACCTGCGACGACGGACCCTGGAGATACCTCTCCACCTGCAAATAAACGCAAACAGTGTTCACTGCAAACAACATACAAGCATTTCTAACGTTCGAAAATATGACCACGAAATGTAAAGCACGAAATTGTCTTAGGGGATGTTTAGTCACTCTAATTGGTCTGATTGATTGAATATAACTTTTAAATAAATACTTCAATAACACATTCAAAAATCAGACATGTAAAAAAAGGTAAAGTTCATTATTTTTTGAGTAGCTTAAAAGCGTCTGACAAAAGCTCTGTTCCATCAAAAGTGTCTGACACTTATGATATTACTTTAAAATAATATTCTACATGATATATATATAAATCAGCCATGTGAATTTAAGTTAGATAACTCTTATTTTTAGTTACCTTTCTCACCTGGTACCTGCCCAGGTGTCACTCGGCAAGTTTTCACAAGCGAGTAGGTATTCAAGGCACACGAGACGCTTCTAAAAACTAAAAGGTTACACTCATGTGAAAATAAGTTATGTCTGATCGCTCTGGGATCTTGGACTATAAGTTCTTGTGCGCACGACATGAGGACGAAACTAAGTTCAAAGTGTAGTCTGACGTGCTTTTGTCTGTTCAAAATATTATGCTATTGGTGTGCCTACTTAAATAAATAAATTTGAGCGGTTTCTAATCTCACCTTAGATAGCTTTAACTCCTGAATTTCCCCATCCGCACGGGGCGCTTCCAGGTCTTCATAATGTATCTTCTCCAATATTCTTCGCTTTTTCTCCGGCGGGTCGGTCGGTTTCTCTTCCGCCGGCCGCTTTTCAACGCCGTTGCCGACCACACCGTTCTCAGTTTTGTTATTGTTGATCGTCTTACTACTAGTGTTTGTATTATTACTATTATTTGTTTTATGACTAGCTTTGAGCACCTGAAACAAAGGCATTGTTTTTTGACCGGCTGGAATGTAACATTGCACAGAACGTTATTAAAAAATACTATTAGAAACACAGTATGACTTTTTTTATCTATAAAAAACAGTTTTTGGCAATTTTATGGCCCTTGCACTTTCATTAGTTGAAATAAAGGCAAAATTAATTATGTAATATTAGTAAGATAATTAATAAAACCCTTTAAAAACAACAAAAGAGGTCCCAGTATAGAGCCCTGGGGCACTCCTATGACCTGTGGTGCTCCAGAAAAAAATGGCTCCGATGACATAAACTGTTTGTGCTCAATTTGTTAACAGAGCATTATTAACATACTGCGGCATTTGGGGCAACGTGTTAGAATTTAAAAAAGGTAAGGTTTCATGATTTACACTATCAAAAGCCACAGAAAATGTTAATAGCACCCTGTTTTTCCTCTCACGCATCCAACTCATGTTTGAAATGTGTCACTCTTACAGTACTGGTTCGCTGCGAGAAGAGTTTGGAAGCTTTTAAGCTTTCACACTATCAACGAAAACGGAAAACTCGCACTCACCATAATAGAATGTTGGTTAAACCGCTTGATCATGTTGCGATGTATGGAAGTGGATTCCCCCTTTTCAGGCTTGGGTTCATCTTCTTCCACAAGTGGTATTGGCTCCACGAACGCTGGAATGTCCACCTGTCACCAAAGTAAATAGTACAAATTATTCATGATATCAGGTTATCAATATAAATAAATTATGATAAATTATGATATCAAAAATGTTCTCAGGCACACATAATAATACATAGGAAACACTCAGACAAATACAAAACGAAATTTTTTTGGACGGCTATGGAACCAAGCCATCACAACTGTTTTTTATTTATTATTTTACGTTTTAATTTTAATCGTCGTTAAGTCTTTGTTTTAAATTTGGTTACACACATAAACATAGTAAAAATGCAGAATTCATGCCCAGTAGCATTATATGCCTGATTAGATGGACAAATTATTATGGATATGGATGGACGTATTATTTCACCATAGAACATTACAAGGCTTTTGATAAATATAACACAATTCAGGGTCCGAAACGACTATGATCATGATTGGACGTTGGGGTAATTCCTGTCCGACTTCTTCTCGTAAAAGAAATCAGACGCGTTTGTACCTTTGTAATTTGCCTTGCGTCCGAGGGACAGGATTTTGTATCTTTTGAGACTAATTGTGTCATCACTGGTGATTCAAATCTACAAACCAAATCGCTGCAAAAATGTGCTCCAAAGGATTCGAAACCCCGTCCCTAGGATGTTGGAGCCCAACGTCCTCACCACTACACTAGAGGCAGTATTCAATACTTAGTTCTAAAAGTACATGAACCAATTTTACCGTTAGATCTGGAGTAGTGTGTTTCATAGCGGACGCTATGGCCTGGTCGTCCAATTTGGCACATTCACCAAACAGATCCTTACTCGACGACGAAGCTATGCGATCTCTGAAAAAGAAAAGATTCTTGAATCAGTTTGCAATCAGATACTTTTGATAGATAGAATAGATACACTTTATTACAGGGAAAATTTACTGATATTGGTTTTACACAACCATTAAAGTACAATTTAGACAGTTGAAATTTTCAAACCACCCTACATTTCATTCAGCAGATATTACCAACTTAATTCGGCAGATTGTACAACGGGACACAAAAGTTTCTTCATGTATCCAACCTCACATTGAAATCTATGATTGGACATTAGACTAATATTCTGTAGCAGAAATTTAAAAGAGAAAGGTAAACTTACTATATTAGACTGTAACACTAGGACACTATTTTGACAGGTAATGTACATTATCTGTTTCCTCACAAAATCAACTAATATCTATATTATTAACAATGATTTATTGAGTACGTAACAACCATGATCCAAAATCAGTAAGGAATCGGACTGGATCAAAAATAAAGATTGTTTTTAGTTATAAAAAAAAGATTAGACACATATTTTAACGTAAACGATGCCAAGTTGGTCGATGGAAGCTCTTTTACTGGTGGGTTCAAAACGTACCCACTGATAACGGCATGCGACAATTCAGCTGAATGTATCGCCGTTATTTTTGTATTAGGTAGAAAATGCAAAAAGACGTATCTCATGGTTTTGGATGACCTAACAGTCGGGCTAAAAAGCAATTTTTAGTCTGTTTCCCTCTTATAAATACTTTAGACTACTTTTTCCACGTTACAGAAGACAACTACCAAATAACAATCACTTCAGTGTTGTTGTGTTCCTGCGTGTGATAAAGGTTTCCAGAGCTCCTGGAGGGTGCTACATTACTAGCAGAGGTCAATCCTTTAAGGTAAGGACGACCAGTCCAGCAACTTTATTATTCTGTACTTGCCACCCTTAAGCTAGTTCTCATTACAACTTAACATCAGGTGGGATGACGTCAATCTTGAAGTGCAATTTGAAAAAAAATAATTTTAGGAAAACACAAACCTATGAAAATAATGTGACTGAAAGAACTTTGTCCAGAACTCCGCCTCTGTCATTTTATTCGGTACGTAATCGCTGTGTTTCTTGCGGACGGCCGGATATGTCTTGAATATCGCGTCTATTATGTCCTGCGTCAGATTGTACTTCAGCCCATTGCAGCCGTCCGTTTGAGGCTGGATGTCTGCTAGGAACGCTCCGGATACACCTGAGGAAAGTCAATAACGATATTGATGTGAAACACATTTACTGGGTCAAACTAGTATTAGTTAGGTATGATGATAGTATTTTAAAGACGACTTTGATAATGCAATGGCCTTATTAGACGCCCCGTGTTCATTTCTTAATTGGGTCAATTTAGGAAAAAATATTTTTTTACTTAGCAAAGTCTGGGTGTGCTGGTTTACCCTGCAGTTAGCTTAGTACCTACAAGGGAAAACCTTAATCATTTTTTGTCACCAGTTGATTTAACGTATATTTTTATCTAGAAATAAATGAACGGACAAACGAGTAACATCCTCGTTTTATTGACATTTCCCACTGGTTTTTCACTCCGCTCACTTTTATTAATTGCAGCTTGATGTAAAATAACCTTCCTCAATATATTGACTAAACATTGTAAAACAAACATTTTTCTTCAATTCGAACCAGTATGTCTTGAGATTCGCGATTTATAATATTAGTTAAGAACAGAACAGAATACATACCAGCCTCTTGCTTTACGTTATTAGATTCAGTATAATTTTTCAAGGTAGGTGTATTCCAGTATTCTTCACTATTTATCACCTTTGATATCACTAGGTCCTCATATAAATGCTTTAGAGTTGGGTGGAGTGATAATAACCTGAAATCACAATAAAAGTAGAATATTAATAAACATTAAAAAGATATAATTTAATAAAAATTTAGAAACTTTAAATTATTTCTTATCATCAAAATTAACTATGTTTAAATGGTTGAATGGCTTATGTAACGATTTTGGGAACCTAGATTTGATTCTTAAGATTTGTGACCAGCAATATGCATCTCGCAAGTATGGTGATTAAGCAAGTATTATTACAGTAAAAATTTTGATGATGAAGGCATATGCCCTGCAATTAGATTTTAATTGACTAATACTTTTGTACAACTAAAATAAAGATATATGAGAAACTTGTAATTTGAGATTACCTCCATCAATTTACAAACTTACAATATATTTATGTATAAATCTTTCAAATATTTATACAATCTTTCAACAATGCTCATAAACTTTAAATGTAAATTTGATTCATATTTAATCAAAAGGTTATTAAAAAAGTTTTATCATTCTAACAAAATTCCATACATCCTAATTTTTTATTTTACCCCCTTTAGTCATATTTCTTGGTAACTAATTAAGAAAACAAGGCGTTTGACTCTCTAAAACACGGGAAAATATGGGAAGCTCTAACACAACAAGGAGTGAACAACAAATACATTAGGATTATAAGTAATATTTACAGAAATATGAAAGCAAAGGTAAGAACAGAAAGAGTAGGAGAATATTTTGACATCAAACGAGGAGTCAGACAGGGAGACCCGCTGTCGCCTAAACTATTCTCAGCAACCCTTGAACACATATTCAGGAACATAAACTGGAACAACTATGGAATAAATATTAATGGAGTACCATTAAATCATCTGAGATTTGCGGACGATCTTGTACTGATTTGTAAGGACCTACAATCTTTAAAAGGGATGCTAGAACAACTTCTATACGAAAGTGAAAAAGTCGGACTCTCAATGAATGCTACAAAGACAAAACAAATGACAAATCATGATAAAACAACAATAAAAATCAATAACACCATCATCGAATATGTAGACGACTACTCATACCTTGGACAAATAATATCTCCAGTAGACCACACATCAAAAGAAGTAAACAACAGGATAAACATAGCATGGAAAAGATACTGGTCCTCGAAGGAAATCATGAAAAACCCCCAGATACCACTTAAATCAAAAAAATTTCAACTTATGTGTCCTACCAAGCTTAACATATGGCTGTCAAACATGGAGCCTAACAAAACGCAATACACAAAAATTAGAAACATGTCAACATAACATAGAAAGAAGCATGCTCAACATAAAAAGGAAAGACAAAATAAAACTTAAAACAATAAGAAAACAAACAAAAGTAATAGACGTTACAAATTGTATTAAGAAACTAAAATGGAAGTGGACAGGCCATATGATAAGAAACAAAGGAAACAAATGGACCAAAGATGTTACAGAATGGTGTCCCATACAAAATAAATGTAACAGAGGAAGGCAACGTCTTAGATGGGAAGACGACATAAAGTCAATAGCGGGTGCTACCTGGATGAGAAAAGCACATGACAGAGTATTGTGGAGAGCTCTTGGGGAGGCCTATGCTGAAATGCAAGACAATAATGATAATTGTTGTTAATAAAGGCTAATAATAAATAAATAAATAATAAATAAATTAATTAAGAAAATACAGACTACAGAGTAAAAAGATGTTCATTAAATACTCACTTAGACTTCATCTCCAACTCTCCATCTATCTGCCGCTTAAACTTGGGCAGTAAATTCTGCAGCAACCCCTTTACTTGGTCCCGGTCTTTAGCCTGGGCTTCCGGCCCAGCCGGGTTGACGAAATGGAACGTCGAGCACGTCCCATCATGAAGGACCACTTGTAACTGCACTTTTGGTTTACCCGCTGGAGATATCTTTTGGGCTGCAAAAGGAAACTGTTGTTAGCTCAGATCTACGGGAAATATGACAAATTGGAAAATTTGGTTTTGTACAGATTAAATTACACTTAAATTGGAAGATTTAATTTTATAAACCTATCTCCATTTTAATTGGTCTAGATCAGTGGTTCTTAAACCTTTATACGGCAGAGCATGTTTAGAATTTTCATTGGTTTTGGACCTCCATTAAAGGACATAAGGTTTAAATTATGGTGGTCATATAGTACCCAGAGTAAACTTATAGTCATTAGTAGTTAGTAATTAATTTAAAGAACTGTAAACAACCCATCAAGGTAATCACTTGATTTTAGTTCAAACGAAGTGATTCCAACCATACCTTAATGTAAATACATGGAAAGTTGTTCCAACTTATGCAAAAAAATATTTTAACAGTAAATTGTTACAAATTTTGATGTGACTTTTGTCATGTCATCAACAAATTGACTGATCAAAATGGCTTCCTGGACCTTAGGATGCTTCCACAGACCACCAGTTAAGAACCACTGGTCTAGATTAAACAATTTGGTGCCTTGTAATGTTTGACGTGATATTGAGTTTCTTGCAGGCTCTTCTTCATAACATCAATATTCCAGACACACCGGTAGTTTAATTTCAGAACAAATGTTTTTGTAAATTTATCATAGATTACGCCTAGTACTCTCCGCAGCTATGTAGTAAAGTTAACAGTCCACTGTATAACGGTGGCCGAACGCTCCAGAGGTTAAGCTCTTTATTAAGAAGAGAGCTGTTACATTAAGGCTAAAATTTGTTTTTGTAATGAGAAGTATCAATGCATATCTCGAATCATTCTGATCATGGTGGTAGTATAATCTGACGATTCTTAAATGCTTTTGTAAAAGTTTACAAGAATAAATAAATTTTCTAATTCCATTTCATAATGCCCCTATAATTATTAAACAATTATTGGATTTGTTCTTAAATTCAAAGAACCAATCAATATCTTTACAAATATGTTTTAGAGACAAGTTTTAACTTGTTTCCAAGTTTCAATGATGTGAAATAGTAGGTATTTAACATCAGCGCACCACATTTATAGGATTTTCAATCAATTAATTTTAAATTCAAATATGAATCTGACAGTTCTATTGACTTATAAAGTTGAACATTTATCAGACGGACACATCATTATATGCCGTTTCTTCTGTGCCAATCAGTTATAAATTAGCGGTCACAAAATAAAGGTAAAAAAAATAATAAATGAAGACTTACTTTTAATATCAGCATACTTGTGGGACACTGCCACTGTGTCTCGATTCTCCAGCATCCAGGCGAGTCTTTGGTTCATAACATACAGTGTTCCATCGCCCTTCTTGAACCGCACGTGTCCCACGCTCAACAGAACGTCCTCCGAAGACGTCGTCATCCCACCAGCTCCCCGACAAAAACGACCACAACACTATATCACTAAAGTTATAAAAAATTCGCAAACCCAAACTTAAGCCTCGGAGGTTGAAAATTTAGCTCATGCGAATGACCTCTTGCCTCTTCGAATTAATATTTTTCGCTAGTCACGGTTGTAATATCAAGTTAATCGCAAAGTCATAGGCGTTTTCGTATGTAAAAATGGTTAATAACGAATTTTTTTCTACAAAAAAGCACATCACAAGTCCATCAACCATTTGCAGTTTTGACAAACTGTCAAATTTAGTGATGCGCCACATAGCACTCGAGTACTTTATTTTTAAAAATGAGCTACTTTTAGACATTCAATTGATTTCCAATTGAACAGAAATCGTAATCCTTTCGATTTCTATGAATGAATGGTAAAGATGATTATTAAAAAAACTTTTTTTGCCTGTATGTACTCAAATTAAGATAAAAATAGATTGACACTAAAAATTACTTAATATTTGTATCATACACTAAAATGATTAAAACTATCTTTAAAGCCTTAACTTTTTTTATTAATTTAATTCATAGTTTGTTTGACCCAATGTTTGACCCAAGAAAAAATACCAGTTGTCAATACCGGCATCTATATTTTTCAATAAAACAGTTCCTGCCGTTATGAGTAGAAAGAAAGAAAAAAAATATTTAAGCTGTTGCTAAGGAACCAGATTATTTTAATTAAACTGTTTGAATCATTATTGATAAAAAGTTGGATCTAGGATATTTATTAAATACTAGCTGTGCCCGCGACTTCATTCGCGTGGACTACATCCTTTCAGGATCAGTTTTACCGCTATCGCCCCTAATATTCGAAACAAAAAGTAATTTTATATTTTAATAGAGCTTTAATTGTGCCAACTTTCATATCTCTAACTTAAAAAATAAACATTTTCCATATAAACTTACAAAGGTGGCATTACCCCCCCCCCCCCCCCCTTACTTTCTAACAAAAAGTAGCCTATGTCCGTTCTTGAGGTTCAACGTATACCTATGCCAAATTTCATCAAAATCGGTTGAGAGGTTTAAGCGGGAAAGCGTAACAGACACGACAGACAGAGTTACTTTCGCATTTAGTAGATATTAGTAGATTATATTCACGAAAAATATCCCAGATCAACTAAGGATTTAAACATAAGCAACTTTATTTCAAAATTATAAAATAACGAAAATAAAGTGTCGGACAACAGGCAGTAGTTTCTGTAATATTTTTATTTTAATCAATTTAAATAGTCAGCATCACATCAGCTTACCTATATCAGTCAAAATAACTCAATTTAACATAGTAAATAACTTTGGGCAATTTTTATTGGGTTAAAAATTTGGATGTAATTCTACATTACCCACGAATTTAGTACGAATATTAGCGCGGTCGCCACGGTATTGTATATTTAATAGAAACACATTAGATTTCTGTGATTTAATATGAGTTTACTTAGAATTTCTTATTGGAATATGGAGGTAGGTTATTCTTTCAAATATACTTTATGTTTTATTATTTATTAGTAATTAATAAAATGCAACTGTAGAATAAATGCATAAGTCATTAAAACTTAGGCAATATTTTTTTTTTCTTTTGTTTCATTTTAACAAAATATATTACCAAAACACTGAGATCAGTATAACTTTGAGAGTTAATTTAAGCTGGTTTTCGTAAAGAATTTTACTGAAATTATTAACAAAGAGTAACAAAATAAATTATTATTTTCGATGAAAAACTACGGTAACTTAAATAAAAAGTAATTTTCATAGTCATTTCTTATAAAAATTACTAGATAATAATGTTGCTAAGCTCATAATTGATTTAGGCCACATGGTGAACGCAATCATTATCAACCGCCATTAATTTATTAAAATCTTGCAACACTAAGCATTGACAACCCAAAATGCAATCATGGCGCACGGGGCACTGTGTTTTTAGAATGCTGAGAAGTTTTTACGTAAACACTTCATTATTTTGCATTGAAACCGAATTTTCTGTTTGTATAAATTACCTGTGACTATCAAAGACTGTAGTGAAGCATACATGTGTGTTCCAAACCTGAAGTTTCCACCTGATCGCAGTCACGTCTCTGTACTACTAGAGACTTGCAAGTATGAAAATCATGAGATTCACTGTTTTAGCTATGCTATGGTTTCTAATGCGATGTTGGTTCGCGCTAAACGCGGTCAACGTACTCAGGCAAATGTTTTTAGCCAATTTCGTATTGTTGTTTGGTGGTAATTGTTTGAATTTCGTTTGTTCCAGATAACTTTGTTGGTGTCATAATGTCAGAGACGTTCGCCCGCGATATACTACGGAGGAATGTTGCGCAAATATGCCAGACTATAGGATGGAATGGTATAAACTCGACGCCGCTCGACATTTTGGTGCATGTATTGGAAAAATATATAAGGTCACTTGGCACTCAAGCTAGCAGATACGCCGAACAATTTAATAGGACTGAACCAAATTTACATGACTTAGGATTAGTTTTTCGTGATCTTCACGTGCACTTGCCTGAGTTGGCCGAGTACACGCGGAGTGTGCCCCCCGTCCCGCCCCCGGTCTCAGTTGACAAGTTCCCCAAGCCTAAAGAATCAAATTTGAACTTCCTCAAACCTGGCAGCCATGAAGTTGTTACAAGGCCCATGCATGTTCACGAGCACCTGCCTCCCATGTATCCTGAGAAGGAACGGGATACGCCAGCAGTTGCTGGCACAGTGGAGATCCGTCAGAATGGCATCGACAATGCTGACAGCAATGCTGCATGCACAAGCCCAGAGATATCTGTCACGGATAGCCCTGAGAAACCTAAAGATATATTCAAGAGACCAATCGATCCTATATCACTGCCAAACAGTAAAAGGCCAAGGTTTCGCTTGGAAGAGGAGGAGAGGACCAGAGAAATCAGTAGTGTAATGATGACTATGTCGGGCTTTCTGTCCCCGGCAAGAGAGGGTAAGCTGCCAGAAGCTAGACCCCCAACAGTTATATCAGAAAAACATTATTATGACAAGCATAAAGTAAATTCTCATCATTCTAATCCTATGAAAGTACCAATGTTAGATAAAAGTGATAAGAAATCTAAAAAGAATAAATTATTGAATGGTAAAATTATGAAAAGTAAAAGAAAAGATAAGAGTCATAAAGGTGAGAGTAGTAAATCAAAAGATAGTAGTAGTAAATCAAGTAAGTATCCTCCTGGGCACCCTTTGAAGAATAAGGATGGACATCCACAACATAATCATGTGAGTATGCCGGTACCGAAGGCGGTGGCAACTCCCCCGAAGACTGTTATGCCTCCACCGCCACCAATACCACTAGTGCCGGAACCAATAAGACCTGTCATTAAGCAGGAACGTATAGATATACCACCTTTGCTACAGCCACCTGTCATTCAGAGAAATATTCCCACTGGAGAAGATGCAATTCCAGTACCAAGGAAAATTCCAATCTCCAAATCACCACTTGTTGCAAATTCCATACCTGTACATAAGCAATCTTCCACTAATTCCCTCATACCCAATATTGACATTAAGAAAGAAGTTGTTGATGATGAAGAGAAGCTAGCGTCTCAACCAGACAGATCAAAAATCAATATATTTAAAAGGATATCGAACAAATCTAAAGAAGATAAAAGCACTCCAGAGGTTGTTCCAGAGAAATTACAGTCTGATAGTTTGATCTCAAGGTTGCAGAACTCAAGTCATGAAAATTCAATCAACAAACCGGACCATGTAAGAGTTAAAACTAACGATCATGTTGTAAACAATAATGATAATAGTGCATTAGATTATTCTAAAGTAATGGATTTAAGAACGAATGAAGTTATAAGTATTGACGATGATTCCATGGACATGCATATTACGCAACAGTCAAGGCCTTCCTATGTGGAACCTCGACCGAGTATATCAATTAATAAGTCTTTGCAATTACCTGTTCCCAAAGATCTAGCTAGTGTCAGTCCAAAAATAAAGAAAGAGAAAAAACACAAGGATAAGAAAGATAAACAGGCCAAATTGGAGGCGAAGATGTTGAAGAAACAGCAGCAGCAATTGGCATTTGAAATGGCACAGGTTGAGAAGCAAAGTATGAAGATGAACACAAAGTCTCCTAAAGGTCGGCCGAAGAACGACACGAAGCTGCCACACATGCCGCCTGGGTTCCCGTTTTTTCCAGGTTTGACTCCTGGGCGAGGGCTCATGCCAGGCCCAGGCCTAATACCCAACTCAGGCCTCATACCTGGTGGCGACTTTCTAGCCGGTTTGGCTAACAACCCAGCGCTCAGAGGATTGCCGAATTCAAACCTTCTAACCAATCCATTCGCGCTGGGTGCAGCGGGACCAGGGTTAATACCGTCCCCTAACTTCCTCCAAAGTCTTGGTGCTGGGCTCCCCAACCCTTTAATGTCTATGGGCAATTTCCCTCAAACGTCGAGATCAATGAAAATACCCCCCATGCTCCGACGGCCCAGTCTAGAAGTAATTCCTGTGGACAACGACGACGACCGAGGGCATCACAAGTCGCCTATAACGTCCCGGGATAAAGACCGGCACGATAAACACAAGTCTCCGACCATTCCGAACATTTTGCAGAAACACAAATCCAAATCAAGTAAAGATCACAAGGCGAGTTTGTACAAAATGCCGCCAGTTCAGCCGGACATAACAATAGAGCTGAACCCACCTAAAGAGAGAGAGACGGTGAAACAAGAGCCGCCAAGGAAGCCCCCGCCGCCCCCGCTACGGTCCCCCACCCCCGAACCGGCCCCTCCACCACAGCCAGAAATAAAATCTGAGCCAGTTGACTTACCGATCGAAGTCTCTCGAGAAAAAGACACCGATTCGGATAAGAAAAAGGACAAGTCCCACAAAAAGGACAAGAAAGATCGCGACGGGATCAAAATTAAAAAGAAGAAAGATAAAAAGGACAAAAGCAAGGATAAGTCTGAGAAGAAGGTGAAGCAGGAATTAAAAGAGTTAAAAGATAAGATTAAGAAGGAGAAGAAAGAAAAGAAGAAGGATCGGGCCGCGGACGGTCTCGTTCCAAAGTTGACGCTGAAGCTCAGCTCCTCGAATTCTAATTCGCCGATGCCTCCGAGTTCGCCGGACGTGTACAAGTTGAACATAAAGCCCGTGGTCAAGAAGGAGGAGGGCAGCCCGCCGTCTCCGGAGCCGGAGGTGAGGTCGCGGACGCAGAGCCGGTCGCCGGAGCTGGCGCAGATATCGGCGCTGGTGACGAGACCGCAGAGGCCGAAGCCGACGAAGCCGAACGCGGAGGAGCCGGCGTCGCCGCCGCCGGTGGGGTCCCCGCCGCGACGCAACCGGCCGCCGTCGAGCCACTCCAAGTACAAGCGGATACTGTTCAAGCCGCTGAAGAAGAACGCGGAGCACTTCGACGAGGAGGCGGCGGCGGAGACGGAGGTACCGCCGCCGCAGCCGGTCGCGGCGGACGGGTCGCTGCCGACGCCGTACTACGTGGACGAGGAGGGGTCCAAGATCTGGGTGTGTCCGGCGTGCGGACGGCCCGACAACGGGTCGCCGATGATCGGGTGCGACGGCTGCGACGGCTGGTACCACTGGGTGTGCGTGGGCATCACGGAGGAGCCGGGCGCGACGGAGGACTGGTTCTGCCGCGCGTGCCTGTCCAAGCGCGTGTCGCTGTCGGGCGGCCGTCGCCGCGGCCGCAAGCCGCGCACGGACAAGCTCCATTGATGGCGGTGCGCCCCGCCCGGGCTCTGTTTTGTTGAAAGGTTACTTGTTGAATGAATGATGAGACGTTTTCGCCGTTTACGTTATATCTTAGGCTAGTTTTAAGCATAGATAATGATATTGAATATTGACATAAAATGTTGAACATGATTAGCGTAGTCGCCTGTATAATTACCGTAATTTACCATAATTTTAGATATTTTGTTACGATTTCTCTTATTTGTCGTTCGCTCGGTTAGATCAAGATCGCTGCGACGTGTTATACACATGTCTCGTGTGAACGTAGTTGATAATATTGTAAGATTCTTTTTATATTGTACAAAAACTGAATTTACTTAAGAAATTGGTGATGTATAAAGTTAAATGTAGTGCATATTTAAATAAACAGAAGGGCCGGATGTATTTTCGGTCGATATTTGAATATTTTCATATTATAATTTTAATATAACCCTGTTTTTTTTTGTTGAAGTTGTTCCTTCAATTTTATGTATACAGGGCTTCGCGGTTGCGCGACCCCTCGCGGCGCACCTGTCTGTCCGTGTGTCCGGTCGATAGATAGCGAGGTGCGTCCGAGTCACTCGCGCGGCGGCTGAAGCCCTCTCATTCGACTAACGTGGAGGGAAGCAAAATGTAAATTTTTGATTTCAGCCAGTGGCCAATTAAATATATTGGTACTCGAAATGTGGTACATCATTTAACTCCTTTATTGATAAGATATACTGTAACTACATTTAACAGTTTATAATTAGTATAGGTACTTAATTGGAATATGATTCTTATAAGATTCAATGCCCTTATCAAAATCACAGATCAACAGAAATTTGTACTATTTGAAATAGTAGAATTAATTTTGATAATTGACTTTATTTCAGTAGTATCTTTAAATGGAATACTCACTCACATGACGATGATTCTTTCCTACATCCATCCATCCATCCATCAGCCTCTTTTTGTCCACTGCTGGACATAGGCCTCCCCTACAGAACGCCACAACGCGCGGTCCTGCGCTATCTGCATCCAGCGGCTCCCCGCACATCTGACGATGTCGTCAGTCCATCGTGTTGGGGGCCGCCCCACGCTGCGTCGTCCGGTACGTGGTCGCCACTCGAGGACCCTCTTTACCCAACGGTCGTCGGTCCTACGAGCGATGTGGCCTGCCCATTGCCACTTCAGCGTGCTAACTCTTCGGGCTATGTCGGATACACCGGTCCTTCTACGGATCTCCGTATTACGGATCCGATCATGTAGGGAAACGCCGAGCATAGCCCTCTCCATAGCACGCTGCGCAACTTCGAGCTTCGTTATGAGGCCAACATTCAGAGACCACGTCTCAGTTCCGTAAGTCATCACTGGTAACACATGGTCATAGACCTTTCTCTTCAGGCACTGGGGAATTTTGGACGTGAGGATATGCCTAAGCTTCCCGAACGCAGCCCAGCCGAGTTGGATTCGTCGGTTGACCTCTTTCTCGAAGTTGGATTTGCCTAACTGGATAGTTTGTCCCAGATAGACGTAATGATCGACAACTTCTTTCCTACAAGGGCATTGAATATAATATGTCTTTTGACAAACATGAATTCTTGAAACAATGTGAAGATAATAATATATAGATTGATACAATTTATTGCATAGAACATTAAAGGAAATTGGTTTTGCAGACACATTATAGCACAATTTAGGTGGTCTTATTGCTAGAAAGCAATCTTCCAGACAACCTTCAGGTTGTAGATATGCTGAAAAGTCATAATGTTATAAGTACTACCTTATTTATGCATAAAAGTAGGTTATATGTTCAAACTCCTCAGAACAGTTCTATAAGCAGCAGCACCTAGACCAGCCACAATACTAACCCGAGAAAATGTAGAAAAGTTTGTTTTCCATATTAACCTAACCGGGAATCGAACCCAGGACCTCAAAGATTGCGCATTAACACAGACTTCGATAAACCCGCTCGCCTTTTCGTTTTAATGCCTAAAGGTCGTCAAACGAATACCTAGATCGCTGCTAAGTAGGAAGTACTTAGACCGACACTCGTCAGCTGTTGAGGCTGCTGCTTTAGTGATATATCGTCAACGCGCGTGCAATACCGTGGAAAAGCAGTGTCATACCGCGTAACAGCAGAAGGCGCAAAACGGAAATTTAGCGCCTTCTAGTATAAGAGCCGATACGCGGTGTTTACGAACTGCACATAAGCTGTTTTGCACGTGCAGCAATTGCAGCGACAATATACATACAGTTAAGCAGGCCTAGCATGCGCAGTACCTACCTACGTCAAATATCTCGCATGAGACGCACACCGCACTCGTATTTTCAGCCAATCAGCAGATGACGCACTGACTTCTATCAATTTTGACGTTTGTTAAGAGCGCAATAAAATTTAGTCGCGTGGCGCATGCTAGACCTGAAGGTCCGTACCTATAATTAGTTACCGCATACCTACCTGTGTACCTTGTCGTATTCAATTAAGTAGATAGAGTTACGCAGAGGTTTAGTGGGACAAGTTGTTATTCTTCCTGATTATTGAAGATGGCAGTGAAGCCTTATCATCTTCACCGGACTTTCGGCGGAGAAGGCTCTCACACCTAAGTATTCCAGATAATGAGGTGCATCAACCATTTGCGATTAAATAGTCAAAATCACGTCGAACTAAACTTTTCGGACTTTATACCACCCGTAGGTAAGTAGGTACATGACGCATGGAAGTACTGGACAAAGAGTCTTTCATTGAATTGGTTCAAGAAGAACGCCAAAAATGGCTAAACGAATCCAGAGATAGAACATCTGACTCTATCTGGGAATCAACGAAAACTCGTATTAAAAAATCAGCAACCAAGACCTGCTAGAACCAAGAGAGCACTGGATTTCTGATGATACTTAAACTTTAATAGAGTCGTAATTCGAAAGCAAAAGGTGCCACTGTTCAAGAACTAAATACTCTGGTTTCAAGCTTGCCGTAGCGATCGAAATGCATACAATTTGCTCACGGATTTGGACCACAGGAGAATGGCCGAAGGACTGGTCACTATCAGTGTTTATACCATTGCAGAAAAAAGGGTCTACGAAAAAATGCAGTAGCTATCGTTTGCTCTCTCATGTCATGTCATGCAAGTAAGATTCTTCTCCATATTATATACACCAGATTGCAGGCATTTTTGAAATCGCTCAAGAGCAAGCTGGGTTTGTCAAAGGGAGAGGAACACGCGAGCAAATACTCATCCTTAGACAACTCATCGAGAAAAGCCGCGAATTTAACAACCCCCTTTTTTTATGCTTAGTCGACTTCAGAAAGGCCTTTGACACGACACGCTGTTCGACAGGGGTGTATCCTATCACCTCTACTGTTTAACATATAATACAGAGTATAGGTATTATGCGAATAGTCCTGGATAAATGGGACAAGGGTGTCTCGGTGGGCGGTAGAGTGATATCAAACCTTAGATACGCTGATGACACTACCCCTCTTGCCTCGTCAGAAGAAGATATATCTTAACTTCTGCAACTCCTGGAAGAAACAAGTGCCAATTTTGGACTGACAGTCAAGTCCAAGATGATGATAGTAGATAGGAAAACTGGAAATAGACCTGACATCACCAGTATACTTAGCTAATTAAGAGGTTGTCCAAAACTACATTTACTTGGGCTTTACTATTAACTACACTGGGAGCTGCGAAGAAGAAATAAAGAGAAGGTGCGCCGTAACGAGGTCAGCTGTTGAGAAACTTACAAAAATTTGGCAAGACCGCCGGATAACCAAAAACACCAAGGTTTGACTGATGTGATGTACTGCCTGGTCTTTCCAATCTTTCTGTACGGAGCGGAAACGTGGACCATCCGGCAACAGGACCATAGGAAAATTGACGCACTGGAGATATGGTGCTGGAGGCGATTACTGAGAATCAGTTGGACTGCACACCGCACAAATCTATCCATCCTAAACGAGCTTCACATAAAACAAAGGTTATCGTCGACTGTGCAACTAAGAATACTCACAATGTTTGGGCATATCACTCGCAATGAAGACTCTATAGAGAGACTGGTCATACAGGGGCATGTCGAAGGCCGGCGCTCGCGCGGAAGATCACCAACTCGATGGACGGACCTCATCAAATGTACCACAAACATTTCTCGGAATGAGTGTTGCAGAAGTGCGAAAAATAGGAGTACCTACCTATATGGAGGCAACTGGCAAAAGCTACACTAAAAAGCGATACATTATGACCACGACCACTCTGTCAAAAGTTCACGACTAAGAAGGTAGGTACTTAGTGGGCTTAAGAACTGCTTTTAATAATGCATTTAATAATAAAAATTTAAATTTTTTTACCTATCAGATTTACTTATTTGCCGCCTTTTGTTGATTCTGTTCGCTTTGTGTGTCTAGTCCAAATTCGGTGTCCCAGCAGTGATGAATTACTTACAGCCGGTAATTGCCGTTGTACCTACGTCCAATAGTGTAAATAAAACCTATTTTTAATAATTACAACACTGGCTAGATAGTTATTAATTATATATTTAAGTTTGAACTTTTATAATATCTATTGTCTTTACAACACTCTTATTATTCTCTTTCTATAACTCTGTATACGTGCTACTTCTATTATATTACTTACCTCAAGTTTCCACATGGCTTTCATTATAATTTCCTAGAAATAGGGAACATGATTGCAAATCAATTAAAACTTTACTTAAACAATAGTGGAGCATTTTTGCTTGTGGCGTTGCTCGCTTAGAGGTAGGAGAATAATTTTTAAGTCGTGTAGTAATTTTATTCTTAACGTTTGTATTTAAAAGTAGGTAGGTAGATAGATAGTAACGTTAGATGGTAGCACACGCCCGGGGCGGAGGGCCGTAGCCCGTTCCAAGGTAGGTATGTAGGTACCTACAATGACCTACATACCTTGTTACCTACTCTTAATTTTTTACGAAAACTAGATAGTAAGAATTTGAAATTAGGATCGGAATTAATAATAAAATGGGGTAGCGGACTAAAAACTTGTTAAAATCATTAGATTATTCAAAATTAACGTCGATGCATTGTATCGAATTGTCACATGACGTCATCAATGGGTACGTATATTTATTAACCATCAGTGACGTAACTACAATTTGGCAACGTTTAATCAAAGTATTTTTTTTATTAACTTAGCAAATGAACAAAAATGCGTCCAATATTTTATGATACCTAGTAAGTACCAACAAAAAGGGCAGAATATTTTTAGTTTAAATAAGTCTTTATATCTAGTCCGCTTCCCTCCTAGTTATAGTTTCTTAATTATGAGTAATAACTCAATTCAACATTGAAAATACGAAAGCCAGCTCGTGAAGTTAAATCAGTCACAGTCACGTCATTATAATGCATTAAACATATCAGTTTTCGTCGACTCAGCGGTGGCGTGTTTCGTGTTACTCGTTAGTAGAAAGCGTTGATAACAAATGCACTATAATTATCTCAGGTAACCCCTAGTGCTAGAACTTTAACTTTAGGTACATACTTATGAAATTGTATATATCCCTACTAATATTATAAATGCGAAAGTAACTCTGTCTGTCTGTTTTCTTTCTCACTCTTTCCTGCTAAAACCTCTCAACCGATTTTGATAAAATTTGGTATAGGTAGGTAGGTATACGTTGAACCTCAAGAACGGACGTTGGCTACTTTTTGTTAGAAAATAAGGGGGGATGGGGTAATACCACCTTTGAAAGTTTATATGGGAAAATGTTTATTTTTTAAATGTTAGAGAAATGAAATTTGGCTCAAATATAGCTCGAAACTTGGATTAAAATATAGACTACGTTTTGTTTCGAATATAAGGGGAGATAGGGGCAAAACTGATCATGAAAGGAACCACGGTCAACGCGAACGAAGTCGCGGGCACGCCTAGTTGTAACTATTCATTGGGATGGTAATTATACAAATGTATAATGCCGGAATGTTGTTGTTAAATAAAATTGTGACGTCACACGTCTGCTATCTTAAATAGAATGAAGGAATCGCGTTTTGACAGTAAATAAAACTTTTAACTGATATGTAGGTACTTTTGATTTAAAAGTATCCGTTGACCAGCCAGTCAACATTCCTATTATGTTATTCTTAGTGTGTGATATCTATTTAAAATGTTCCTCTTATTTTTTGCCAAATTGCTATAAGATTGAACATAGTTTAGTTCTACAAAACAAGAGAACAGGCTATGGACAAGTGAATGACGAAAAAATGATAAGTTAGGGAAACATTTAGCTATTTGTAAACCACCACTAGCTTAGCATAGGTGGCTCCCGTCAGCAATACCTACCAATATTCTAGTAAGTAATATTTATGCACATGAATATGTAATTTCTTCTTACTTGAAATGTAGATAAAGATATTATGTAGACCTTGTTTTTAGGGTTCCGTAGTCAACTAGGAACCCTTATAGTTTCGCCATGCCTGTCTGTCTGTCTGTCCGTCCGAGGATAATCTCAGAAACCGTTTGCACTAGAAAGCTGAAATTTGGTACAAATATATATATTAATCACGTCAACAAAGTGCAAAAAAAATGTTTTTTAAGGTACCCCCCCCCTACACGTAAATTGGGGAGTGATTTCTTTTAAATTTCAATTCCAACATGTGATATATCGTTGGATAGGTATATTTTAATATTTTGGAAATAATCGCTCCAAAGAAAATAAAATTGTGTTCCCCCCCTCCAACTTTTGAACCGTAAGTTCAAAAAGTATGAAAAAAATCTAGAATATAGAACTGCATAAAGGCTTTCTAGGAAAATTATTTTGAACATGATGGGTTTAATAGTTGTTGAAATTTTTGAAAAAATATTTTCTTAGTGTACCTACCTATGTCAAGTCAATGTTACACACAGATAGCCCATTTTTGTAACTTTAAGTGGGGATACTTAAGTATTGTGATCCACTGAAAACTACGGAACCCTACACTGAGCGTGGCCCGACACGCTTTTGGCAGGTTTTTTTATTTTTAGTTACACTTACTTCGCAGTCAGGTTTTTTTGTTTTCTTAATAATTAAGTTGAGTATGTTGTGGTACCATTGTTGGTCCAATTTTTTTTTTTTTGACGGGGGGAAATGCGTTGATGCACCGTACCGTCACCCCGAGGGAGGGTGACGGGAAAAGGGTAGGGAGTCCCACACACCCCGTCACCCACTAAAACCCCCCGGTTGGACCCTCATCGCCTTAATAGCGGCTCTATGGGAGTTCGGCTCAGCCTTTACTTCCACAGCGCCGCCGGACCATTGTTGATCCTAGTTTTCATAAAACATACCTATGCTTACTTACTTATTTGGGATTAGAATCGTGAAAAGTCTTGGTGGTATGTTAGGAACCACATAAAACAAAATAGAAACAATTAACAGTTACTGGAATTTATTTATTTTACAAAACAAACGCAGTACAGTCAAAAAGCCGACAGTTGCACCCTTATGACAACGCCTGGAAATGCAAACAGCCTTTTGTTAACGAGTTTAGTTCAAAATTAGATTACTGTCCATTGTTGATTACGCTGTGGGGCCAATACGCCTCTACTGTAAATACTGAAAAAATCCCAGTTTCGAAATCTTTAAACAAATCTATTCGCGTCGCACACATCACTAACGGACGATAAACAGAAGCCCTTTAAGTCTTAAAGGTAATTAAAATATTTATTTCACATAAACTGACTAAAAACTCAACAATCTACACGTAAGGACTTAGTTTTTACTCGCACTTGCCCCGGTGGGTATACTGTTTGGAGGAGGCGTAACGGGCTGCTTCTCTTTGTTCCAATCTTTGAGACCTTCCGGCAGTGAAGTGTCTTCTTCCAATGAACCTGTGCCTTCAACAAACTCCTCATAAGTACTCTTCTCAGGGAACGGTCTCGGGCCTAACAACTCAATCATATCGTCTCTGCTTAGAATCTCTTGCTTCAACAATCTCTCTGCAACCTTAGCAATGTTTTCTTTGTGCTTTATTAGCAACTCTGTGGTGTGCCTATGCGCTGTGCCAATCAGATCTCTCACTTCTGAATCTATCAATTCCGCTGTTTTCTCAGAGTAAGGTTTGTCAACAACCATTTCACCAGGTTGGGGCATTTCAAACGACACGTTACCAACTTTAGTGTTCATGCCATAGTGTACTATTTGTGCGTAAGCGCTCTGTGTTATCTTCTTCAAGTCATCCTGCGCACCGGTTGTGATTCTACCGAAGAATATTTCTTCGCTCACTCGTCCGCCAAGAGTCATGCACATCCTATCGAATAGTTGTTCTTTGCTGTATAAGTATTGTTCTTTGGGTAAATACTGCGCGTAGCCTAAACCTTTGCCTCTTGGGATGATTGAGACTTTGAGGAGGGGGTCGGCGTGTTGTAGGAACCAGCCTGCGACTGCGTGCCCGGCTTCATGGTAGGCGACGATCTTCCTCTCATCTGGTTGGAGAACGTTGGACTTCTTCTCCATGCCGGCGACAACTCTTTCGATGGCTTGCTCGAAGTTCTTCATGTTGATGTCGAGGGCGAGTTCTCTGGCAGCGATTAGGGCGGCCTCGTTGCACACGTTAGCGATATCCGCTCCGGTGAAACCTGAAAATAATTGTTGAGGATTTAAAATGTTGTACAAGTAACTGATTCCTGTATTTTTTAGAAGTTTAATTACTATACAGTGGTGGCATTGCTGACATTGCCTAATGCTACTGGTTGCACTAATTTAAACAGCGGCGGCCTTAGGGGGTGGCGAATAGGGCTATCGCCCGGGGCCTCTCTCTGGAAGTGGCCTCGCGCAACAAACCAAATAAATTAAAAAATAGTTTTTGAGAAAGATTTTACGCTTAGGAAAAGTGGCAAATAACAATTTCAAAATTGTACATCTCTATTTTATTAAAATATTAAATCTTTCAACGTAAAATATGTTTATACGATTTTCTTTACCTTTACATTTCCTGTCCAAATGGAAATTGCGTAAATCAATAATATGACACAAACCAAACAATCAGACCTACTTTCGTCGAAAGACAAAGGGCCTCGCAAGACCTCGCTTGGAGCCTCGCAAGAACTGTTCGCTCAGGGCCTCGCAACAGGTAAGGCCACTGCTGAACTTATATATGTCGCAGTCATCTGGTTGAATCAGCTATTTGATTGGATCACTAGCGTGTTTATTAAATGACGACGTTTAATTAAATGACTAGGCCGAACGTTGAATGAACAAGACTCACTGAACGTCCAACAAGTTAGCGGATTGTAACAGCCCTTTGAACATAGCGAACGTAAAATCAGTCAGGTGATTGTAATTTAGTTCATTTTTTTTCCACTGCCGCGTTAGTGCTCATCAAAACAAAGATGGCGTCAAACAGCTGGTACAGATCTAATCGAATAGTACTGTGTTGATATTTTTTAGAGTGAAATTGAGATTTAAAGTGACTTATTCGTAAAAAAATATTTTTTAAGCCCAAGTGTCTTAGGACTTAAAATTGTTAAAACATATTAAAAATTCTTATTAAGGTGTGTTATGTCATGTCGTCATTTTTTATCTAAATTTAGTTATCTTTTAAGTGGTGAACTTATGGTCACCCTAATCAAACATTACAAAGTCAGCTATATATCATTCAACGACTATGCTAAATGACGTTCAGTCAAGAAGTTGAACGTTATATTAAACAATTTGACGAGTTGTCCTTTAGTCATTCAATTAAATGTCGTCATTCAATGAACGCGCTAGTGATCCAATCAAATAGCTGATTAAACCAGATGACTGCGACATATACATAACTACTAACTGTTGCCCGCAGGGTTGCCACCTTTAAGGGGAAAAATCGGGACAATGGGACCCATAAAATTTTGGGTTTTTATTTACTATTTTTTAATTATTTTTTTCCATACGTATTTCTTGTTGTTACGAGCTGTTTTAATAATTGTGGCGTGTAACTGGGTCGGGTACCCGTGCTATGAATAAATTCAGTGATCCTATCACATATTATGAAAAATCGGGACAAAATCGATAGGTTGTAGGGACGCGGGACGATGTCTACGAAATCGGGACTGTCCCGGCAAAATCGGGACGGGTGGCAACTCTGGTTCCGGTCCTGTGACTTCACCCGCGTTATTTTGGGATAAAAATTATCCTATCTATTAACTCATTTCTATTTTTACCAAATGTTTATAAAACCTGTCAGTAGTTCTTGCGTGAAAGAATATAATAATTAATAAATATAACACAATGATTACCTGGAGTTAATGCAGCCATTTTACGTGCCAGATTATCTTTGTTCAATGAAGTCTTCAGTGGTGCCAAATGTACTTTGAAAATGGAAGCCCTTCCCTTGATATCAGGAGCAGGAACGAAGATCTGTCTGTCGAATCTACCAGGTCTTAGTAAAGCCTTATCCAAAATATCTACTCTGTTTGTTGCAGCCAGCACAACAACATTTGTTGTAGTATTGAAGCCGTCCATTTCCACTAAAAGCTGATTTAGCGTGTTTTCTTGTTCTGAATGACCTCCGAAACTTCTTCCACCTCTCTTCCTACCAACTGCATCTATTTCATCAATAAACAAAATGCATGGTGCATGCTTTCGGGCCATAGAGAACATATCACGGACTCTGGAAGGACCAACCCCAACAAACATTTCCAAAAACTCTGATCCGGATACCGTTAAGAATGGTACGTTGGCTTCTCCAGCTGTTGCTTTAGCCAACAATGTTTTACCTGTACCTGGAGGCCCTGTTAGCAACGCCCCTTTAGGTATTTTAGCTCCTAAATCAATGTACTGTTGTGGGTTCTTTAAGAAGTTTACGAATTCCATAATCTCAATTTTAGCCTCTTCACAGCCTGCTACATCTTGAAATTTCACACCAATATCAGTAGGATTTATCAACTTCGCTGTAGATTCCATGACTCCACCAAAAAGGCCACCACCCTTCCTGCCACCTCGGCCCATCATGTCTGCCGATCTTCTCATCATGTATATTAAAAATCCAATAATTAGTAATGTTGGCAACATGCCTGTTAAACTAGATGCTTCTACTTCAGTTTTATAAATAACAGGAACAAAGTTAGGAGGGTCAATACTCATCTCTATTTGTGCATTCTCCAAGTTTCTTTCAAAAGAGTCCACACTGCCTATAGCAAACCAGATTACTTTGCTCTCAAGTGCTGAACCAGGCTGTAGCTTAACACGAACCCATTTTTTGTTGATC
Organism: Glyphodes pyloalis; assembly: GCA_037074685.1. Taxonomy (NCBI): domain Eukaryota; kingdom Metazoa; phylum Arthropoda; class Insecta; order Lepidoptera; family Crambidae; genus Glyphodes; species Glyphodes pyloalis. The sequence goes on along the minus strand of JAYKKO010000010.1, from coordinate 15,905,908 downwards.
ACCTCCAGCTTTTCAACTGCTCCCTTATTTAAGTATAAATTAACGAAGTCTCTCCAGCTTATTTCTCTATACCTTAATTCAAAGTAGGCTATTGAAGCAAGTAGACCAACCACTCCCATTGCTCCGAACATCATCCACTTTTCCCTGTCCTGACCTTCATAGCCACCGCGACCGCCTCCTCGGCCACCACCTCCAGTGTTCGAAAACATGTTCATGTTCCATTTGTCCTGTGAAGATGGTTTTGACGGGGATGAACTTTTAGACGGCGCTGGAGACCCCTCTTTCTCTGGTATTTTCGGCTGCTTCTGACTCGTTCCCGGCTGGAAGTACTTCTCGAAACCCTTGGGCGGCTTCTTACAGAATTCGTACCACTGATTCAATACAGAATCGAGAGCAGGAACACCCGCCGCTTGCAATTTGTGTCCTTTGAAATGTAATTTGGACAACTGAGTTTGTGTCAATCTAAGGCCCTTCCACATACTGACGGTGTTTGTCTTATTTACAAAAAAAAATACTAGTCAATATTACACAATTCCACTCAGAATTGTATCACAAAAAACCATCAAGGATTATGACAAAACATGGTTAGAAAATTCTTGTCAATTTTTTTGACAAATTCGTGACAGGTATGACGATTAAGGTCGTGTACATACTTGATGCATGAAATCATTCAATTGGTTTAATAAAATACTAATCGATGTTACAAACATTGCTTAAATTTATCTTCCTTTTTTTAACCGACTAATGTTTTATTTTGTAATAAAATTTAATATTATGGTCTATGTAGATTAATAAAATTTCATAACTAATAAGACATACAGAACCTTGGTTTTAATAATAAGTATAATACATTGTAGTCAGTTATTTTAAGTAATAAATTGTAAAACTTTAATTCCTCGGTGATAGTTACTCAGACCAAAAAGTAGGTAATGTTAAATAAAACTTTACTGATAATAACGTTTCGTTCAAAAACATTACTGAAATTTACATTTTCGCATTCAATTAAATTGTTTGTTTGCAATCTCAAATAAAGCAACATTTAAATTTCATTATATTATGAAAATCTGAACTTTATTGCCCCACAATAAAAATTTGCAATAATGGTGCAACAATACCACATGAAACGAGAACATCTCATTATTTTTAAACGAAAATCAGACATTTTCGTTCACTGGTAAATAAATGACAAAAATTTCACTTTTTACACAAATGTTTTGTTATTCGATGTTTTAATTCCTTGAAAACCTCGTTCATAGTATCTATTACCTCGTAACGTATCGTAAAGTGTAGTGAGTGGCATAAAATTGTATTCTAGTCTAAACGTTATGGACCAAGAAAAACCTGAAAGCAGTTCAAACCATGGAAAAAGGTCGAGACCTTTGCTCCTACAGCCGAGTCCTAAGTTTGCGAGGGTGTCTGCGTACGCGGGGACGTCCTCCAGTGGTGTTCTCAAGAGTTCTAAGAAGATTACGCCGAAGAAATCGAAGCTGACATACAACAAAACTGATATCCCTCCATCAGGCACTCCTGTGCCAGATAAACACGTTCGTAAGGCAGGCCCCTACTTGTTGGGCCCGAAATTGGGGCCTAGCCCTGTTAAAAGCATAGTCCAGTGTCTGGCCAGGAAGGAGAGGACAGATGACTTTTACCAGGTAAATACAATATGTTTAATACATCTTTTAGTTCATCAGTTTAAAGTTTAATCCTTGATATACTCGTAAATCTTGAGACTCGTTATAACTGTTTCAGTTTTTAGTCAGCCTAATTAATTTAATACTTGTTTAAATAGTAGAATTTCAATTTAAAAGTACTTACATTTAGAGAACTTAGACATAGATTTCAGATCTTTAATTTTGTATTTATTTGTGGCATTGCTGATTGCCACAAATGCATGAATGATCAGTATTCTAATATTTCATAATTTCCTGTAAGTTTGCTTCATAGCACTTATAAGATCCTATTTTATGTTTATGTGAAGTGTATCATGCTACTGATTAAATACTTAGTTACTTTATTCAGTGAATGTATTTGGTTCTTTGTAAATTTCAGGTGAAAATCTTAACACTGCGAAATGAGGGCCAAGCTGAATCACAGGATGATCGGCAGGGTAAAATGTTGCTGCACACAGAATACTCTTTATTGTCTTTGCTCAAAGACCAAGATGGAGTCATACACCATCATGGCCTTTTTAAAGTAAGCTTTTAATTAAGATTATTATTTCCTAGGAAATTTATCAGATATTTTTTTAATATGCAGCTGTTAATAGTTTTGTACCAGCATCTCATCTCATCCAACTAAAATTCGCTTTTTAGCCTCTATGGGAGGAATGGTAATGTTCCTCTCTAATCAATGGTTCTCAATCTTTTCTTGTCATCTATCTTTATCAAAATGCACAGGATCCCTTGTGGAACATTAATAAAAAAAAATTTGAGGAACCCTTTGGCTTCGGGTTCAGTCATAGGTACATCTCTTATCGGGGAGAGAAATGATTACTTCCTGGAAACCCTTAGAACCCTGTTACCGACGTCCAGGGTTTTGCAGACTACAGGATAAGAAAGGCTGCTCTAAATTAACCTGATCTTCAGACGAGTTTCTTAGGGGCTTATATCCAAGCAACTATCAATCACTTTGCTTATGCTGATATCCCTTTAGAGGTGACAATGAATTGCAATTTATTCACTGTTTTGGTAACTATTAGTCCATTAGAATAATGCTAAGTAGGACTTTATTGTTGTTTCTTATGGATTCCCATTACTTAAATAAAAAAATACAAAACTATATTTTCCAGGATCATGCTTTGGAAGAAGTACCAAACCCGAATGGGCCAGGGTTCATATACACCGGCAGAGTCCGTCAGAGGTTATTCCTTGTCCTAGATTGTGTCACATCACACCAGTTCAGTGAAAAGGGCTCGGAGCTGATCAACCTACAGCAGTATGTTACCAAAGTGAAGAAAGTGCCGGAGAAAGAGGCGATACTTATATTTTATGATATTGTTAGGGTTGTTGCTAATTTACATAAGGTTTGTATTTTTAATGTATTGTTTTATTTAATAAATAAATAAATAAATGTGCCAGACAATCACACCAATCACCTGGTCTCAAACTAAGGTTTGTCCCTTGTGCTGGGTACCAGACGATGGATACTAACTGGACGCGTCATCCCAGTACACCAAGGCAATTTAGAAAAGTTTGGTTTCCAAATTGACGCGACCAGGTATCGAACCCGGGACTTTTCACGCTTTGGCCGCCTACCTTAGCCACTGCGCCACCGAGGTTGCCAATGAATTTGGGGTATGCATATCCAGTGATACGTCGTCACTTATTTTTATATTAGCCACTTTACTATATTGTAGCCAGTAGGGATCGCTTAAGCCGAAAAATATAGCCGCTAGTGTTTAGAAGCGATGCAGCTAGTTGGTTTTTATGTTCTTCAAGTCTTTGTATGAAGTCTTTTGAAAACCGCTTTATTTCATCTTCAACTGTGTGAATTTGCAGATTACAACTGTTTGAATGTATTGTTTTAATAATTATTAATTTTGGGTGATGTAGATTTTAGTCCTGATTTAGTGTTAAATAGTCTGTGTCTTAATTCTTTAGACAGTGATGGTTATTGCTACCGTAATTTGAATTTTATTCACTAAAGATATGGGTTAAAGGATTAAGTTTCACAAACCACTTCAAATCTAAAGTAATACTGTTTTGAGTGGTTTTGTTCCTGCCTAATATTGTGATTATAAATCCAATTCTACTATGATAGTAAGTAAATTTTTTTCATTTAAATTATTGCATTTTTTCAGAGAAATATAGTTCACAGAGATCTAAAGCTGGGCAACATAGTGTTAAACCAAAGGACAGGGCGTATTACTATAACAAACTTTTGCCTTGGCACACATTTAGGCAGTGATAGAGATTTGCTCAAGGATCAAAGAGGTACGTATTATATTATAGTTTACTAAATCTATTTTTCGTAAAATCTAAGATCACTATGAATGCCACAGTTGAGTGAAATTTGCAATGACTATATTTGCATGATCATTTTACAATATTCAAAAGTTTCTTGGATATTATGATATATTGTGTAACCTACATAATAAATAAATAAATATTGGACAACATCACATACATTGCTCTGATTCTGTGGTAAGTAGCTGGATCACTTGTGTTACGAAAATCAGAAATAATGACGGTACCACAACTTCACGACAAGTTATAAAAGTTTGTTTTCCCATATTGATCCGACCGGGGATCGAACCCGGGACCTCAGGCAAGGCCCGACGCCAAAGTCCGGGACTCTTGCCTCGGCTACGAAGGTCGTCAGTATTTTTTCTAAAAATATATTTTTTTTAAACAGGTTCCCCAGCCTACATCTCTCCAGATGTGTTAATGTGCAAGCCGTATCTAGGCAAGCCGTCAGACATGTGGGCATTAGGTGTAGTTTTGTACACAATGCTGTATGGTCAGTTTCCGTTCTGCGACACCAGTCTAACGCAGCTCTTCAGCAGGATACAAGCCGCCAACTATAATATACCACCGTGAGTTGTATTCTGATATAAACTCCTTGTGTTTGCTCAATGTGTTAGACAACATTTTCAGAAAAAAGAGTTATTTTAACAATTGTAACACCATACTGTATATCTGTATTTAAGATAGGTAGGGCATAGCGATTTATCGCTCGAACTGGAGCAGCCCAACTGGTGAAATACCTCCACCTTACAGAAGACCGCAGCCAAATAACAATCACTTCTGTGTTCTTGTGTTCCTGCGTGTGAGTAAGGTTTCCAGAGCTCCTGGGGGATGCTACTAATGTAGATTTATTATCTTGTACTTGTCGCCCTTGAGCTAGGATCTCATCACTACTTAACATCAGGTGGGATGAGGTCAATCTTGAAGTGTATTAAAAAAGAAAATCTTAATCAATATAAGGTACAACATAGTTACATACAAGATAAGCTTTATTATATAAAAATATTATTTGTGTTTCAGAGATGGAAATTCAGTTCAAGTATCGGACAACACAGTGTTTTTAATACAAAGACTTCTGGTAAAAGATCCAAAACACAGATTATTAGCAGATGAGGTGAGAGTTTATTTAAATTACTAAAAACATAACACTCTACATGACAGATACATATAGACTTCGATTAAAAGTTCAACCATTTGAACTAAAATTAAATAATAAATTATAACATTAATAAATTATCTTGGTTTTGTACTAGCTTTTTGTTGTCTATTAAAAGAAACAGAAAAAAATCATCTCCCCTTGTGGACTCGAACCCACGACTAACACGTATCGCGCGTGCTACTCTTCCAATGGAGCCAACCGCAAGTTATCGTAGGCGATGAATTTTTCTGTTGTATCAACCCATTAGCCTTCGGTAAGTGCCCTCTGCCGAATATGTTTAGAACTACATAGGTACTTATCGGCACACTACTAAATACATCCTTTCTAAGAATCCCGCACCGCAAGTGGAGATGAAATATTTCTGTTTCTTCAAAATATTTTAAATTCGCTAGTGAGGCGTAAAGCTCTATTAAATTATAAAAATGAAATTAAAAAAAAAACCTGTTGTAAAAAGAAGTAATTACACATAGAGCGAGCATATTAGATTGGAAATTTGACGTAGTGTCCAGCATTCCGCTACTCAAGTCCGTTTATTTTATATTGAGGGAGTTGTCACAAAAAAAATTAGGAAATCCGTCATTTTCTGGCGGCGGCAATCTTGGATTTGAAATTTGTCATTATGAACATATTCTGCGTGTTAAGCCCTTTTATATGATGTGGGATACCCATATTGTGGGAGTTGTATTAAAATATGCAATCCATAATTTTGAGACGGCGGCCATCTTGGATCGATTTTTATTAAACATAAGAAATAAAACTTTATTTATATTGCACGGCCGTACCCATTTCTTGCCATCTACTATTTCCTCTACCTTAAGGTTGTCTGGAAGTAATCGCTTTCTAGCGATAAGACCGCCTAAATTGTACTATAATCAATCTGTAAAACCTATTTCTGTAAAGTTTTCTGCAATAAAGTATATCTATATATCTATCTATCTATCATAAGCTAAGAACACTCTAGATTTATTCATCTTTCAAAAAAAAAGAATCAAAATCAAAATCGCTTCATTTTTTCGAGAGCTGCGATGCCATAGACAGATACACACACACAGACACGTCAAACTTATAACACCCCGTAGTTTTTGCGTCGGTGTTTTATAAATACATCTATTGATAGAAATTTGATCCCCAAACCAACCTTCCAGGTGCTAGACCAGCTGTCGAGCATCATAGCCTCTTACGTGACGGTCCCGAACCCACCCGAAGACCTCCAGGTGGTGCCAGACGTGCCTCTGGACGAGGAGCCAGGGGACAAGCCCGCTGGGGGCCAGTCGGCCGAGCTGGACCGGAGGCCGTTCATGGCGATACCGGAGGCCAGCGAGAGATCGCCTAATGCCAATGTGAGTGTGATATGAGCCTGGATATTCGATTTTTTTTATAGTAGCGCAGTATATTTTTGACGACTTCCGTAGCCGAGAGGCGAGCGAGCCGGACTTTGACTTCGCGCCATCACTGAGGTTCTGGGTTCGATCCCCGGTCGGGTCAATATGGGAAACGAACTTTTCTATATTGTCTCGGGTCTGGGTGTTGTGGTACCGTCGTTGTTTCTGATTTCTGTAACACAAGTGCTTCAGCTACTTACCGCAGAATCAGAGCAATGTATGTGATGTGGTCCAATATTTATTTATTTATTATTTATTTATTTATATTGGCTCCTCCCAGCCTGATGGTAAGCAAGAGAGGAAGCTACATCGCGTTGACAATGGATTTGATACCGAAATATCCTATCCGTTAGCATCGCCATACTGGCCCGCAAGATGTTTCTTCACGCTCCTTTTGAAGGAATCCATGTCAAAGGAAGGAGGAAACACATGAAGAATTTATTTAAGGCGGTGTTTAACGCGTCTCAAGACTTTTAGGTGGTGCCACACGTGTACGTTACCTGATCTACAGCTCCACCTTACCTCTCGAAAGTAAATACTTACTTGACTACCTAACGTTTTCATCACACATCAAAACAAAACTGTATATACCAATAAGTGAAATAACTGCTACTGTAACTAAGGGGCCGTCCATATATTACGTCATTCTAAATTAGAGGGGGGGGGGTGTTCCGAAATTAACGTCATTCTTATTTATTTATTTATAGTTTATTGTTCACGTACAAAAAGATTATTTCTAAAAATAAATTTCTTCCAGCACACCTAGTAAGTGAGACTGCAAATGTGAGAGGCGGCTAAGGCGCGTACAATACTAAAATAACTCATAAAACATACATAGATGTACACAAATACAGTGATAACTACAGATAAAATACTCTAACAATAATATTACATATAATACTAGCTGCCCGCCCCGGCTTCGCCCGTGGTACTTACATGTATTATACATATAAACCTTCCTTAAGAATCACTCCATCTATTGAAAAAAAACCGCATCAAAATCCGTGGCGTAGTTTTAAAGATCTAAGCATACATAGGGACAGATAGCGAAAGCGACTTTGTTTTATACTATGTATTGATAATAAATTTTGTTAAACTGGTAATGACGTCAATTTTGGGAGAAGGGGGGGTCATTAAGACATGACGATAGGATGATTGTAGGGGTGGGGGGGGGGGGCCTAATCTGCTGAATTTCTTACCCATGTCTTCTCGGTAGATATAGGTTGCGAACCGGAAATAGAATCACTTTGCTTGCATTGTATTCAATGACAATTCAAAAGTGCCACAAGTAACCTGCTTGAATAAGGAAATATTTAATTGATTTATATAGATACCGTAATATAATCTTGGTTTGGAGTTAAATATTATAGTATAATTGTGTAAACTGTGATTTTAATTTTACATGTACAGTCAGCATCATTAGTTTGTATACACCTCAGTACCTTGTCACATTAAAGCTCGTAAGCAAATAGTACGTCATCGCGTCAGTTAACGTAATGTGACAAGGTACTGAGTTGTATACGAACTAATGATGCTGACTCTACGTCATATAGTTGTGATTGTAATTATTTTTTTCATTAAAAATATCAATGTTGTTATACTTAATTTATAATTGTTGCAACACTTAGAATTAAACTATTTCTTCCATAATTTTTCCTATAAATAGATGTTGGGAAGGTATTATGTGGTATTTTTGGGAAGGTCTCGATTGTTGTGTAGCAATGATACAGTCAGTAGCTTTAGTTCGTGCACAACTCTGTACCTTGTCACATTAAGTCACTGTCTATCTGACTTGCTTAGTTATGCGTAGATTTGGTATGAAAAGGTACTGAGGTGTTTACGAACTAATGATGCTGGATGTACAAGTGTCTGTGTGTGTTGTCCTCAGGAGGAGGTGGGCGTGTTCTGTGTGCCGCTGCCGGACTTCCTCGCGCTCAACATCGCACGCGCCGCACCCGCGCACGCTGCACACGCGACACACGCTACACACGCGACACACGCTACACACGCGACACACGCTACACACGCGACACACGCTACACACGCTACACACGCTACACACGCTACACACGCGACACACGCGACGGCCACGCCACCCGCGGCCGAGCCGCAGCGGCACATCACGGTGCAGCGCGTGGGCCGGGACGCGAGGCCGCTGCTGCCCGCTGAAATTGCGAGGTACACGCATTGTCCGTACATATATTATAAGCTAGCTGTGCCCACGACTTCGTTCGCGTGGACTAAATCCTTTCATGGTCAGTTTTATCCCCATCTCCCTTAATATTCGAAACAAAAAGTAGTCTATATTTTAATCCAAGTTTCGAGCAATATTTGTGCCAAATTTCATATCTGTAACTTAAAAAATTTACATTTTTTCCATATCCCCCCCCGCCCCCTCTTATTTTCTAACAAAAACTAGCCTATGTCCGTTTTTGAGGTTTAACGTATACCTATACCAAATTTCATCAAAATCGGTTTAGAGGTTTAAGTGGGAAAGCGTAACAGACAGACAGAGTTACTTTCGCATTTATAATATTAGTAGGGATTAATATGGAAAAAATGTAAATTACCACGGTAAATAAGATTTTGTGGAACATATTTAAAAAGCGCGCGAAAACACCAAATCACGTGACTGTTGAAGTTGTGACCTTAAAGTTTTATAGATCAAAGCGATGCTACCATATATGTAAAATCATCATCGTTTCGCCACAAATAAAATTAAATTAAAATAAATAAAATTCGTCGAGTATCATTATCATATATTATTGCAGTGTTGCGAATTGGTGATTTCCGTTTCGGTTCTCTAGTTTCACAGATAAAAAAGTAAAATTTATTTTGCAAAAATAAAATACAAATAATGATTTTAATTAAAATAATTAAATGTAAAATGATTACTGAACTAATGAGCTAACATATCCAAGACATTTCATATTTTATTGTAAGCGCTGTCAAGAGCCTATTACACATACGTGTTAACAATAAATTTGTGGCCTGGTACTAAAAGGGCCAAAGTGCGTTAATATTGATTATTGATATTAGCACCAGGCCACAGAAATATAAAGTCGACGCGCCTGCAATACTGCGTATCTACTGTTTGCCATAAAGATTAATTTTGTCTGCTATTTCATATTATTTCAATCCAAATTAGAACTTACGGAAAAATGTTCTTACGCGGTATTGCACGCGTGTCGACGATAAGTTTGAAACTCTTTCCACAGATACCAACACATGTTTACGAACAACCAAGCGCAAAGGGCGGAGCCGGCCCCCCGCAGGCCGGAGAACTTCGTGCCTGAACCGCGACCCGAACCCGGGACTTCTCGCCTGCGAGCGCTGGCCCAGCGCATGCCTCAGCTCAATGTTACCAATCAGCCGCCGGAGTTTAGGGTCATACCGTGGTCAGAGAGGTGAGGAATTGCTTATACTCGAGTATGTTTAGAGCTGGTGTTATTTTTTGTCCAATAGCGTAAGTATTTTTTATAACAGTACAGTATATTGGCTCCTCCCCAGCGAATGAAAAAAACATGGATGAGTTCCCGTCTCAATTATTTAGGACATCACGACTTGACATTGTTTGCATCGTTTGGTTAACGAAGAGAACGCTCACTTTTGCATTTTAATAAAAATATGTTTTCTGTTGTTTTCTTTTTCTATGTCCATTCCTATATTGTTATGTGTACTTATATTGCTGTGTTGTGATTTCTTTCAGTCAAAGTCAATATTTTTTATTCATGTAGATTACTTTTGTTAAACCTATGAATCGTTTCTATACAATGCAAATGAAGCTACCTCCGGTTCGGAACCTATAACTACCGAGAAGATACCGGCAAGAAACTCAGTAGTTTTTTTTACAATTAAAAAGCTAAACTTATTACTAATTTTGCACCAAGACATACAGTTAGTTTGTCAGTTGGAAAAAAATACAAAAAAAGTATATAGTTATTGAAATAAATAAAATAAAAACATTTAAATTAAAATAACTGTAGGGCTTCATGTGTGATATTCAAATACATAATTTTTATACATTTTGACCTACATGCTTCTGTGTGGTCTTAATCTGACATTGATTGAGAAAACTTATTAAAATAATATACAACGCGTAAGTACAGGCGAGCAGACTAGTTAGTGATCCACGCGTTCTTATCATTAATATACTCTTCTACTTTGTAATAGCCTTTTTTCAAGAGACAACTTTTAACATATTATGTCTAATTTATACAAAGGTAACTCAATAATTACTTCAGGAAGTTTATTGAACATTTTTATGCTTAAAGCAACAAATGAATTACCTATTTTATGAAGTCTACGTTTAGGAACAGCAAGCTTGTTTTTATTTCTGGTGTTAATGCTATGAGTGTAATAAATGTTTCTTTCTAACTTACTAATTTCATTCGAATATCAGCACCAAAACACACACAAATGTAAACTACATAAGCAATATATACGTAATATAGTCAGAAAAATAATAGTTAAAGAAACTAAAAAACACGCTTTTAACACGCACTATAAATTACAAATTAATCCTTAATTTGATTTATTATGAAAGAAAACGTGGAGCGTTTTGTCCAAAGAGTAAAGATTACATAGACTAGAAATAATCATTTTGTAGATAGATAGATATATTTTATTGCACAAAAAAAATGCAGTTATTGGTTTTACAGATTAATTATAGTACAATTTAGGCGGTTTTATCGCTAGGAAGCGATCTCTTCCAGACAACCTTAAGGTAAAGTTTTCTAGTTTTTAAGCTACCTTACAGAAGACCGCAGTCAAATAACAATAACTTCGGTGTTGTTGTGTTCCTGCGTATGAGTAAGGTTTCCAGAACTCCTGGGGTTAAGCCTTCAAGGTAAGGGTAGAAGTCCAGTAACAGCTTTATTATGCTGTACTTGTCGCCCTTAAGCTAGGACCTCATTTTTACTTAACATCAGGTGGGATGAGGTCAATCTAAAAAAAATATATATATATTTTATATTACGTATATTTTTACAAGCAGTAACGTTTCCGTCAGGTCCCGCCTCGACCGCGCGTGGGACGGCGAGTACGTGGTGCGTCTGCGCGACGCCGACGCGCGGCCCTCGTACAACTAGCGGCTAGTTGCACACATTCGCTTTAAATGGGGATATGTTCTAACTGAACTAACCTCGCAGTTGGAAAATACATTTTTCTGTTTATAAAACCTCCAAGCCTTCGGTTGGTGCCCTCTGCCAGGTCAGTTTTGAACTACATACTAATTGGCCCGTGGTACATTCGTTGTAGAAACTAGAATAAAAGACATCTTGGCATCTGAATAGATTTTAATGTTTTGTAATTACATAACCCCACATTTAAACGTTTTGATTTTTTAATAATGTAATATAATAAAAGTATTGAAAGTGAGTCAGTAAATTATTGAAATCTACATTTTATTCTTATTCTTTAGATAGACAAAGTAATTTCATGCATATTTACCGTGCAAGTTTACTAAAAAGACTAGGCAGAATGTCAAAATTCCAGGATATGTCCTTTATGTGCAGCGTGCGTAGCATGTACGGTTCTAGGATAGCGGCTTCTTTGGAAACAAGTATCCTAAATTCCACATTACTCCATGGAGTATCGAACATTTTCATCGGTGTTCGCCCGTAACTTAAGGTCATAAGGTCCAATTTGTGATGGTAACTATTTCCCATTGCCCTATAAAGGTTACAGCCGTACGCAGAAAGCGTCTCATGCTTGCAGTTATACATTTCATTAAGGTGCGGCTATCATGCACCTAACCAGATTCTAAGACCCTGGTCTGTTTCTGTTTCTTTGATCATTTAAAGTTCGCCAGTGCAGCGTGAAGCATATTTTCTTCGTGTTTGGTCATTTTTGAAGAGACATTGACAGACGTCAAGAGTGACCAATCACGTGGCAGTTGGACCTTAAGCCTACCTAATACCATCTAGCGGATTTTACAAGCATTATACCCATATTAAAAATGAATTGTCATTATCATATTGAAAAGATCAAAGTGTGAACGTTAGTTAGGAATTCACTGCCTCACGAAATGTCGGGATTTTTTGTAGAAATAAGCCCCTGTTATAAATATGTTTGTTTTTTAAACCCTGCCTACTTAGTATAAGCTAGTTCCGCATTAGGTATTATTTGCTGTGCGTTCGACCAACTCTGTCGCCGAGAGGCGAGCGGGGCGGACTTTGACGTCGCGCCATCTCGAGTCTCGAGTTCGATTTCCGGCCGAGTCGATCTCAATCGATTAGCCAGTCAACGTCACATTTACTGAAAATGATGACAGGTATTTTTTGTAGAATTAAAGACTTTCGCGTTCCATTTCGGGTCAAAACGCGACAACAATTTTTAATAGTTAATACGAACTACTTACTGCCCGACGTTTCGGTTAGGTTGCACCAACCGTGCTCACGAGCTGACTCAGCTTGAAACAACTACTAAAAAATGTTATCACATTTTATCACAGTTAATTTTTTGCGTTAAATCGTGATTAAATGTTAGAATGTTGTAACTTACACTATATTTTTAAAGCACAGCAAATAATGTCTGATACGAACCTTATAGTGTAAAAAATAAGGTTTCTTTTGCACCACGAAACCCCAACGAATTACCTTTTTAACTAAGTAAGCTGTACCAAGTCTGATGTAACATAATGCTGATGTAAGTAGGTGATAATATTGGCATTACTAACGTTAAGCCTATTTTGTTTTTAGTTATTTAGTTACGGTTATATTTTTGTATTCTTGTAATTATTTGGGTATTCTTTCCGTATTTGTAGTCGAGGTGTAAGTGACAAAATGATTTTATCGTAATGTGAAGTTATTTTTAAACATCAAAATGAAATTTGTGCCCTTTTTTTTTTCCATATACCTACCTATGTGTGTTTTAAAATATTTTCGAAACCATTAAGTTTAAAAGTAGGTATATTATCCGTATATGATAATTTAAATTGTTCAATATTCATTGTTATAATTATTCATTTTGTCATTTACACCTCGACTAAGCATACGGGACTAGGTTTTATTTTAAAAGGGTAATTTTACACATGGATTAAGTACTGATATTTTACATTAAGATATGAAAAGGTAACGAAAAGGTTCGCTAACTTTGTGTACAAGCTAAAAAATAATATTTTATCTAATCTTAGAAATAAATATATCAAACAGTAGGGATGATGCTTCGGTAAAAAACAAAAAAAACTTATTATTTGCTCCAAAAAATAAATAAAAATGTATAAAGTACAGTGCACCAAAAGTGCATAAGGTGGAGTGTACGTCACTAATTCGTAAAAATTGTGCGATTAAGTGACGTCCTACTAAGTTTTAGCGTTTATATCGGAAGAAAATATCGCGGCCAAAGCGCGAAAGGTCCCGGGTTCGAATTCCGGTCAGATCAATTTGGAAAACGAACATTTCTAAATAGACTTGGGTCTGGGTGTGCTGGGGTGACGGCTCTAGTTTGTATCCGTCGTCTGGTGCTCATAGTACAAGGGATAACCGTAATTTGAGACCAGGTGATTGATGTGATTGTCTGGCGCATTTTTTTCTTTACATGCTAAAAGAAAAAAGTATATCTTATATTTTTTTGGGTAGTCTAACTGTTGGACAATAGGACATGTATTTTTAATCATCTTCCTATATAATTGCGTCGATTTTAAGATATTGAAAAGTAAAATGGACGGGTAAAAGACATGTTGCCACATGACGTTTGGCAAGTCTTTAAATAAAAGAACCACGTGACTTCAAATTACAAACAAATTAAAAGTCTAAATATATAACAATATTTATCAGTTCCTCTCGCAATAGTAGGTCTATTCACAAATGTCCTAAAAACAGAATTCGATTTGAATTCGATTATTATGTTAAACAACGGTAATCGAGTAGTATAGTGACAGTTTAAAATAATTTAACGGGTCAAAACGCGACACCATTTTTATTTAGTAGTTAATACGAACTACTTACTGCCCGACGTTTCGGTTAGGTTGCACCAACCGTGGTCACGAGCTGACCGAGCTGGTTAGTGCAACCTAACCGAAACGTCGGGCAGTAAGTAGTTCGTATTAACTACTAAATAAAAATGGTGTCGCGTTTTGACCCGTTAAATTATTTTAAATGTTTAAAATGGAACGCGAAAGTCTTTTATATAGTGACAGTTTTTTGACAATTAGGCCTAGCATGCGTAATATGTCAAATTTTTCGTATGAGACGACAATAGTTTCTATACTATTGATTGGCTAATAGCACACCGCATTCGTCTTTTCTCCCAATCAGCAACTGGCGCACAGACTTCTATCGATTTTGACGTTTTAGCGCGATAAAAATTAGTCGCGTGGCGTATGCTAGACCTGTATATCGTTGATTGGGTGCTACTACACCGTACTCATACTTTCAGCCAATCAGCAGTTGACGCATTGATTTTGACATTTCTTAAGAGCGCGATAAAATTTAATCGCGTGGCGCATGCTAGGCCCGAATGTCAGGAGTTTCCATACTATTTTGTCACTACGTAATACGAGTCGATTATCGTTTTTGAACGCGCGAAGTTCACAGCCTTAGATGACTGACCTCTATCTACATAATATCTAGAATATGACCAAGTTTAGAATAGCTTAGAACTTAGGCGTAACATTAAAACATTGCGTAGCCTTTTCCAATTCAATCATGTAAAAAAATTCATCAATCTTTTGATTCGTTTTTTTTTCACATGTAATATTTTTGTTTTGTTTTTTAATTGATAGCTATACATAACTAGATATTTTTTTAAAAGGATCTTTAAAGCATTACCTTACATGTGGAGAGTGGCCCTTAATTTAAATTATTTTTATATTTGACTATGGTTAATCAATGCAATTTATTTTGTGTATGTACTATTTTTAGGCATTGTAAACTTAACGTGTCGTCCATTTATTGTAAATGTGTTTTGTATTTTGTTATTATGGATCAACGAATGTTCCCTTTTTCGTGATTGCAAATTTTTGTAAAATTAAGACATTTGTCAAATCTGACGAATTAAATACATGGAATTTCGTATGTTTTAAATAAAGATCTTTAATTTGGATGTATTTATTCAGCCTATATCACCCTTTAGTAGTTGGAAAAAAATTGTGACCAAAATAAATGATAATTATATAATAAACATACGTCTACTGTATCTGATTTTGATACTGGTGGTATAATATTTATGATAGTATGCAAACGTAACAAAATATACAGAAATGTTTTTATATTTGAAGTCATAAAATATACAAAAATATGTTTGGTATTCGTAAAGTTCTTCTTTTGATTTTACAAATATGTAATTATGTCTTTATTTACTAAAATTTGCAATTATGTAAATTTGAAGTGAGTAAGTTTCCGTATTCGGGAATAACTTTCAGTTCGGAATTGTAAATGTAGTGTAATAGGACAATTTGTTATTTATTAGCTCCATGCTGCGGTATGGTATGTACTAATAAAAATATAATTTTAAAATT
This sequence comes from Glyphodes pyloalis, assembly GCA_037074685.1. Classification (NCBI taxonomy): domain Eukaryota; kingdom Metazoa; phylum Arthropoda; class Insecta; order Lepidoptera; family Crambidae; genus Glyphodes; species Glyphodes pyloalis. Next base: position 15,889,942 of record JAYKKO010000010.1, on the reverse strand, counting down.
TAAACTGAGTTTTGTTGTAAACCAACCCCTTAAGTCTTAGACCAACCCCTTAAGTCTTAGACCAACCCCTTAAGTCTTAGACCAACCCCTTAAGTCATAGACCAACCACATATGTCGTACACCTACTCCATACGTCGTAGACGAACCCTATACGTCATACACCAACTATATGAATAAATTTGAAGAAACATTCGGAGAAAACATTAGAAGATCAGTAGAGAATTCTAGTAGTTCTACGTTGCCGTATTCAATACTTTTTAACATAATATAGGTACCTTTTTTTTACAGTAGCACAGTATATTGGTTTCTCCCAGCCTGATGGTAAGCAATTAATTTATATAGTATGTGTATTATTATCGTATATTTAAAAGATACCGTAATGTTATTTTTAATGCTTAATTTATTGTTGTTTAAAATTATTTATTTTTTTCCTCCCCTGTTACCGCACCCAAATATACATACTATCTGCATGACCCAAGGGTTGACTGGTAGAGTACCCCTAGCATTAAGTCCACCTGTTGTACCTATTTGTGCAATAAAGTTTTTAAATAAATAAATAAGAGAGGAACCCACATCGCGATGACAACGGATTTGATACCGAAATATCCTATCCGTTAGCACCTCGCGTTACCTCGTACAAAGTCGCGTGCAAGAGCTAGTATTTTAACAAACTAGACATATAACCGGCTTCAGCATTTCATTTCTTAATGCCACTGACAGAAGACAGACTGGCGATTTAAATTACCGCCAACACTTTCCGCAGCAAAGCATTAATATTAAAATTAGTTTTCATTTAAACGCTAACCCGGCTGACACTGAAAAATTGAGCTAGACGGTTGAGAATTTCAATTTGTGATAATATTAGGGGCAGACGGTGTGTGAATACAAACAGCGGGATGATCAAGAAATACTGTATCCTGGTAAGATATTTGGAAAGTCGTGTTTCAGTAATAAATAGTTTTAACTGTCATTGATATGAATTTTTGACATCACATAGGTTGCTTTAATCCTGTGCTTGGTACAGTGAGTTTTTTCCGTTCACTAGGTAGGTAGCCAAAGTGCTTTTGTTTCAGGAAACACAAACAATGAGAGTACCATCACATTCAGATTTGTAATAATATTCCGTTCATTTTCCATATTGACCTGACCGGGAATCGGACCCGTGACTTTATTATCTTTTTATCTTTGGATGGTATTAATATTGGATATCACAAACATTACTCAGATTATGTAGTAGGTACATAGCTAAAGCACTTGTTAGTACCGCAGAAATTAGAAACGACACTACCTTAGCACTCAGATCCAAGTTATTGTACAAAACTTCATTTTCCATGTTGACCCGACATGGAATCGAACCCGGGACCTCAGAGATCCAGTCCGGTCTGCTCTTTCGTTTACGGAAGATTGAATAATTATTAGACAACATCACGTAAATATTTTAAGTCACATAGTTGTTTTTCATCTATTATCTAAAATTCGATTATGCGTTACTACTTACTTATAATAAATCTATTCATATACCAAGGTATACCTTCGATTGAGGTTATAATAACAGAAAAAAAGGTCCCCAACAACTTACAGTAAAAAAAAGAAGTCGAAAAAAAAGTTGAAATCACACGGTAAGGGAAGATGAAATTTATCAGTTTTTTTATAATACTTATTTAAAGTTCGCTCGGTCACCGTGATACACTATAAAAAATGTAATACTTAATCTAGGTATTGAAATATAAATCTTTTGACAGATTCAGTCGTAAAGTCCACAAAAATCTTCTATACACGGACAATTACCCCGCCGAATATTTAAAAGCATGCAGGTACCGTACTAAAACAATCATAAAGAGGATTTCAACCGCTCGTAATGTTTCAAATCCAACGACCTATTTCATTGCACGTTTATGGCTCGAAGGCACCGCATCGATTGTTTATTTTATGCGTCCGAAGGTTAATGACCCAGCTGTTTTCTTTTTTCTTTGTTCTTCTTCTTCTTTTTAATTTATTGGCAAATATGCTTATTTAACGAGCTCTAGTCTACTTCTACGATAGGATACGAGTGTTCGGTGCTCTATAACTTCCCAAGGATTTGGTGCCAATGCAAAATCTCATATTTTTTTCTTAAATTACGTAAATTTAAAAAAAAAATAGTACATAATTTAAATTACCAAAACAAATAACATAAAAGTTAAATGAAATTGCGGTAAATTATTTTGCAAACTAACTCTAATTCATTGAATAGTTTTTCAAATTTCATTCAAAATTAAGTTCGTTAAAGGAGCTTTTTTTTTATATTGCACTTCATGATTGACCTCATCCCACCTGATGTTAAGTGGTAATGAGGTCCTAGCTTAAAAGTGACAAGTACAGCATAATAGATCTGTTACTAGACTTGTCGCCCTTGAAGGCGTGACCCCGGCTACTAATGTAGCACCCCCCAGGAGCTCTGCTTTAAAGTTTACGTTATATTATTATACCTCTAAATCGCCAGATAAAAAAGAACATGCCTATAAAGTTTAAGGTATTTGAATAAAGAATGTCATTAAATAATTTTATTGTGGAATGATAAGATACCACTTAAAATAAGTCGTATTATTTGGGATTAATTGCAGACTTGAATTTAATTTTGGCGATAAAATTATTCGAAATCTTTTAATGTAATGGTTAGTACATTTCTTGTATGAATTGATATGTATGTTCGTCCTCGTATTAACATATTATGCGCCCCGGGCCCGCTTCAGTAGCGGCATCCTTTGTCGCACGGCATCAATATACAGGATGCTTTTATTATAATTGACTCGACCCAGCCCTGTGCGTCAAGGGTCGTGTGTTCAGTTCCCACTCAGGTTTTTTTGCGTTTTGTTTTTATGTTTGGGTGTCTTTATTCGTATTTATGTATTTATTCTTATGGTCTCTGGTTACAATAAAACATGGTGGAGTACTTACTTACGTATGGGATCAAATTATTATTAATAAAACACATACGGATATACGGATGAAGTATAAAACCACCTATTTTTCGAAGACGGTTAAAACAATTAAAGTTACGTTGTGCCTGGGTTAAAGAATACGTAAGTGGGAAGATGGAAATTTTAAGTTTCGAATCGGATTGCTGTAATAGGTATAATGCAATTTTGTAAGCTTGTAAAAAAAATTTTTGATTTCGAAAAAAAATACCGGTGATATTTCCTTAATTCTCTATCACCTTTCGGCCTCATTGATTAACGAAGATGTCTACGAACCGTAGAATCTTGTCGTAGCATATTATGCACTGCTGTAGTGTACTGCTACGAAATTTATGTCAACAAATCGTAGTCATATCGTATTTGTAGCTCTTCCTTAGACCTGTAGACTTTCGCCCACGAGAAACAATGGCTGAGCGATAATTTTGAAGTAGAATATAGATCATACTATATGTATAATAATTTAACACTTAAGCGCCCACCGGCACAAAAGTCCCTTTAAAATAGTTGGTGAAAAAGTAGTTGCGATTATGTGAGCTACAAAAATTTATGAATAGCCTGATGGTTCATTAAAGGAGTGGTGGTTTTAGCATAACCCGGGGCCTGGACCAACGTCATCTAGTGTCCTCTTTGGTGTCTGATAAAAGATTTTGGTTGAAGGAGTTACAGAAAGTATCAGGCGATTACCTCAGTCAGCATTGCACCCACGGTCTCCACACTGAAGTGGGGGTGGTCCCGTCCCCAGTATCTTCCAAATAATAAGGAAGAAACGGGGCCATGATGGTTAGTCAGGTAGAACCGATTTTCTAAAACACCACCATTTTAGGCGAAGATCTCCAATCGGGGGGTTTTAGTGGGTAGTCCTGCCCTTTTACAGTATAGGGAGTCCCACAAACGTAGTCACCTTCCTCGGGTAACGGTACGATAAGTCAACGTATTTTCCCACGTCAACAAAAAAAAGGTTTCAGGGGTCACTTCATGTCTGGGGCCTGCGCCCTGTAGCCCTGCCAGCCCTTTTTTCGGGGGGAGATGCATTGATGCACCTCCCTTAAACGGCCTTAATTCCGACACTGGTTAAAGTAAACTTATAACTCGAAAAAGTTTACCTATGTACCTGGGGGCACAACAGTGCTTCCGCCAAGACGAGCCAAGCAAAGCGCATAGTAAAATAAAGATCAAAATTACAAGTGTTAACGGTGTTGCTCTTGAAAAAATAATAACAAAAATCCACCCTATATAAAATATTTCACGTCTAAAAGATTGCAGTGCCCGAGGCAACCGGCGTGACTGTAATATATCACAGGAGTCATCGGCTCATAAATTATTTATGCGTCTCACATTCGGTACCTGGGGTGGGCTATTAGGTTAAGAATAAAATTGAGCAATAATGCTCAGAGATGTGGGTTTGGATTGTTTGTTTCGAGAATATTTTCATTACGAATACTATATAAATAAATAAACATTGGACAACATCACATACATTGCTCTGATTCTATGCTAAGTAGCTTAAGCACTTGTGATACAAAAATCAGAAACAATGACAACAGAACATTGACCATTAACGGATATTCAATCGTCAAATGTTTTATTCACATAGTTTTTTTTTGTTTTTTATTGTAGCGCAGTATATTGGCTCCTCCCAGCCTGATGGTAAGCAAGAGAGGAACCCACATCGCGACGACAACGGATTTGATATCAAAATATCCTATCCGCTAGCATCGCCATACTGGCCCGCAAGATGTTTCTTCACGCTCCTTTTGAAGGAATCCATGTCAAAAAAAAAGATTACATCAGTAACTACTTACCATAGAATCAGAGCAGTGTATGTAATGTTGTCCAATTTATTACTTCGCCACATTAGAAACATTATGTTAAAAATAACAACTTGCATTAGTTCCGCTGTTCACCGCTGCAAGCGCTCTTATGATTTCAATCTATTCGATTACCGCTAAGACACCGATCGTACATTACAGATATCAATAAAGGAATCACAAAAGGTATGATAACACTATTAGTTGGCCATATCAGGCAATAAAAAAGTACATTACGCTGACTTATTGGTTGGGCTACAGTCGTTCGTCAATTTTATTGTTTTCTTATGTTGCGTTTTACCTTAAAAACTGAAGCTTGGGACCTATTACGGTAGTTCTCCCATGGGATTTTTTTCTCACGTACATCCCTTGAGAAGTTTTTGTTTTTCGGTGTACTTAAAAGCACTTGGTCACTAGTTACATTAAATATTCAAAGTGTTTAAATTTTGTAGTTCGGTACTGCCCCCTACACTTTAAATAGTAGTCCTATTTATTTAAAAGTGATTACGATGTAAGTGATAAGTGCAATTATAAACTGTTCCAAATAAATAAATAAAACTTTATTCTTTTTTTGCAAAATCACGTTTATCACAAGTCAAGAGACAATATTTATTATGATTATATATTTGTTTACGGCTTATAGGGATTGTGGGCGATTTTTTATTTATTTATTTACCAGGAATGGATCTCGCTGAAGAAGTTTAATCGAACCGTGTCGTTAAATAGAAAAAAAACAGAAAATACAAATGACGCCGTGTGACTTTGCGCGACGGTAAATCACTAATTACTAATGCCATTTTTAAACCCCGGCGAAAATACGCTTAGAAATCGTTATAACTTTTTTTTATTTCTGCCTGTCTGTGTGTGTCTATCTGTAGCATTGTATCTCCCGAATGAATGTGCAGATTTTTATATTAATTGTTTTAAAGGGAGTTTATTCAGCTGTGTTTCGATGCAAACCGGTCTAAGATGGCCGCCGCCGTAAAATATGTACACATTTTGACACAACTCCCTTAATAGCAGTATCAAATACAAGTTTATATATTGAGTGAATAGTACTTTAACACAAAGACTATAATTTTAAATTCTAGACACGCCAATATCGAACTGTCAGTTTTTTATTTTCATAGCGAATTATCGCTCGAACTGGAGCAGCCGGACTAATGAAATACCTCCACCTTACAGAAGACTGCAGCCAAATAACAATCACTTCTGTGTTGTTGTGACCACTGTCACGAATGCAGGAAGCATTCGTGACAGTGGTCAAGCTTCCAAGGTAAAGGCGACAAGTCCAGTAACAGCTTTGTTATGCTGTACTTGTTGCCCTTAATTTAGTACCACTTAAGATCGGGTGGGATGAGGTCATCTTTGAAGTGCAATATAAAAAAAAATGTTTTATATACTAAGCCGTGTTAGGCAATACGCACTTAAGTTAAATAATATAGTTGAATAATAAAGTATTTTTAGAACCACGCCTCAAATAATATTAAAGCAAACATCCATACCTTAAGCTTGAACCATTTTATTTGCCAGTTGATAAATAAGTGTACGGAGATGATAACTATGATATCGTGTGCATTGTGTCGGTGGTAGTAAATAATTTGGTGCTACACGACTGAAATATGAAGGGGTATTTGTTCCGTATAAACAGGTCGATGGATTACGCTACATTCAACTTTGGATGCGGCAGTTTTTTAACGTTACATGTATTTTCTTCTGTGTCTACTTAAAGTGTTAATTATAAAACTAGTTAAGTAACTAGTTGCGGTCATGACTTCGCCTACGCGGCATATTTCTAAAAAATAAAATTAAATGAAATTTCAGAAATAAAAGTAGTCTTTGTTTCTCCTTATTGAATCAGACTGCCAGTGAAAGTTCTGTTTCTTTATGTTTTGGCGCTGTCCTATCGTTTATACTTATTAAGTGACAGACAAAACATACTTTCCGAATTCGAATCCGATTCTTACGTTTTCTGTAGAGGTATACTGGTCTCAAACCAGGGTTTCATCTTTTACTATAAAAAAATAAACAACCGATGGAACAATTGTCAGCGTTCTTTGCTGTTAAAACAAGATTTGTGCATACACACCTCAAATACGATCTTTTTTTATTCACATAGATTACAATAGTTTTATTTATGAATAGTCTCTACATAAAGCAAATGAAGCTACCTATTATTTATGTAGTTTTGTTTCTAACAAACTTGACAAAGACAAACATAGATTTTCCAAAACCGTTGACATACATTTCCGGCCTGCAACCAAAAACGAGACAAACAAACGAAAGGTTTGTTTTTAAAACGTGGTTTTTGTTTTGCATGAATAATATAAATATTTTATTAGCTTTATTCGTATTTGTATTAGAATTATGTTGCTACAACTATGTGAATGAAACATTGCGGACATTTGGTCTCAAAGTTACACTAACTGGGAGCCTCAACCTAGACCCAAGTAAATTTAGAAAAGTTCGTTATATATTTACCAGCAGTCCTAGGAGTTCCGAAGAAAATGTTAAAAAAGTAATAAGAAGTTATTTATTAGCACACACAATCAATATATACAGCACACGGATATTAAAGCGACACGAACAAAAGATAAAGTAAAATAACAAATATATATATATATATATATATATATATATATATATATATATATAATAATGAACAGAAAATATTAAGATTGCGCGGCTAATTAGGTCCCAGCCTCAGCATGAGCTGCCACGAAATTGGATCCAATGCCGCAGCTGCGCTGGTATTCTGGCGGAACCTTACGAGAGTAATGTCTCATCCAAATAGTTTCTCACGTTCAAGTCTCTTATCCACCGTCTCGGATGATAGAATTGAGCTGCAAATGTGATGATGCACATTAGGCCTTCCTGAGGGGAGGGGCCGAGGGGGGATTGATCACCGCCATTTGTCCCGTAGCTTTGTCTGAACCGTTGGCACATCGCGACTCCAAATCGAGTTGTTTTCAAAACAATAAGATACGGGAATGAAATTCTGCTGATTGATATGGTAATTTTGTATGTTATTCTGTTATTGCGTTACGTTAAAGCGTGGATATATTATCTGTTTTCTTTCACCCTTTTTGTCTGTTTTTTTCACGTGTGTAGAAGTGCTCGTAAAAGTACTTTATTGAATTTTGAATTTATGATTTTCGCATTCCATATTAAATTACAATTCAATATTATTTTGTTCATGTAAAACATCAGTAGTATTTATGAAACGTCCTTATAATACAAAACAGGCTACCTCCGGTTCGAAACCAGCAACTTACAGAGAAGATTCCGGCAAGAAACTCTGTATAGTTCACATTAGAAATAAAGCTGAAGTTATACCTAATTAGTTATGCACTAACGAATAAGTAAACGGATCAAAACACACCTTATATTATAATATCTGTGAAACACACTATATTGTGACGATCTCCGTACCCGAGAGGCGAGGGGGCCGGCCTTTGGAGTCGCGCCATCTCTGATGTGCCGGGTTCGATCTCCGGTCGGGTCAATACGGGAAACGAACTTTTCTATATTGTCTCGGGGCTGGGTAATGTGGTACCATTGTTTCTGATTTTTGTAACACAAGTGCTTAAGCTATTAACATATTATTAATTATATAATGAACTCGCTGATCCGGCAAACGTTGTTTTGCCAACTTTTAAGTAATTATCACTAAGGGGTATGAAAAATAGATGTTGGCCTATTCTCAGACCTACTCAATATGCACACAAAACTTCATGAGAATCGGTCAAGCCGTTTCGGAGGAGTACGGGAACGAACATTGTGACACGAGAATTTTATATACATATAAGATATATCATATAAGTACATAAGTTTGTGTATGTATATATTATTTTAATACTTGCATACCTCTTAAATCCAAGTACATACGAAGTCAAGATGAAAGGGCGATTACTTCCCATCTTTAATGAATTAATAGTTTAATTAATATTCTTAATGCCGAGTCTCCACACGCCCTGAGATGGCAGGCCCCCGCCTGAGGCCACAATTTGCTTAATGTCAAACTATCCACCGGTGTTAGTTCACTCCACTAAATACTGCATATCAAATTAATTGGAACATTTGCTTAATTGCACACAAGACTTGTGCGTTTAATGGTAAACTGAATGATGTTAATAGGGTTAATAAATTGTACCTTCTTTGTTACTGATCGGTTATTTTGAAACATAAATCTTAAAACCGTGACTTTAAAAAAGTTTGATAAAGCAGCATCATGTAGAATTATTTCCACGCTTTCAAAGAAATACTTTTTATTGATCTCAACCAACCTGGTGTGTAGTGTTATTTTATTAGGTTAGTAGTGCTAATGAGTTCCTAGCTTAAGGACGACAAATACAGCATAGTAAAAATGTTACTAGACTTGTCGCCCTTATCTTAAAGGCTTGCCCCTGCTATTAATATATATATTCTTCTCACCCGCTAACAAGTAGGTAATGAGTCATGAATTTGTCAATTGCTGAACCAATTTATTTATCTTCTGAATTTATAGTTATGTAGATATTTATTTTTATATATAAATTATTAATATTATGTAAATCTAAGTATACCTTCATATTTTATATATTATATTCTAATTCATTTATATAGTATGTGTGTATATATATATATATAAATTTAAAAGATACCGTAATGTTATTTTTAATGCTTAATTTATTGTTGTTTAAAATTATTCCTTTTTTTTTCTCCCATGTTACCGCACCCATATACAAACTATCTGCATGACCCAAGGGTTGACTGGTAGAGAATGCCCCTAGCATTAAGTCCACCTGTTGTACCTATTTGTGCAATAAAGTTTTTTAATAAATAAATAAATAATGTAGCACCCCCCAGGAGCTCTGGAAACCTTACTCACGCAGGAACACAACAACACCGAAGTGATTGTTATTTGGCTGCGGTCTTCTGTAAGGTGAAGGTATTTCACCAGTCGGGCTGCTCCAGTTCGAGCGATAAATCGCTATGCCCTACCTATCTTAAAAGCCAAGTCAAAATTTCCAGCCAAGTCAAGAAAGTGTAGCTTTCCAGTGTTGTAATGTCACGGTTTTTAATGGGACGATAAGTCAGAGCGCAGCTTGGTGCACCGCGGGCGCTGCGCCGATACCAGAGCATTTGAGCAGCCGTCAGAGTCGCTATCTTTGTTTCACGACTAACTACTTGCTTGATAGAGGTACTTTGGAAACTCGATGCAAACCGGCAATATTTTGTTGTTGTGTTACACTAGAGGCTAAAATACCACTCGAGTTATACCTTTTTTTCTTAAAGCTTTTAAATTCCTTCAGCTTTAAGCTTTATCGAACTACTCAAATAAGTATTTATTTTTGAGAGGTAAGCCGAAGCAGACCTGTCTCTAAAAGTGCCACCTGTTCACAAGCATCACGTTTATGGTGCAAGCCATCTCTTCTCTCAACCATATTAAAGGGAATATAACAAACCCCCACAAGAAGGCACTAGCCCAGTGACATTTTAGTAAGTTTGACTTCTCCATTCCCCCCTTAACTTGAATCTAAAATTAAGTCATCAAACTTACTATAGGATGTCAGATCATTCAGATTCAGGTCAGATCAATGTCAGAATAAGGCCACAATGACGCATGTAAGTCCTACAGTTAATTTAATTTAATAATAACAGAATACTTCTGTTTTTTTTAATTATTAATTTTTAATTTTATTTCACAATTGACAAACTGACTATGTGTCCTAGTGCAAAATTAGTAATAAGTTTAGCTTTCATTTGTAAAAAAATACTGAGTTTTTGCCGGTATCTTCTCTGTAGGTTCTGAACCGGAGGTAGCTTCATTTGCTTTAAACAGAAGTCTCTGTTCATAATTCATAAGTATTACTAATGTAATCTATTTGAATAAAAAATATTGACTTTGACTTTGATGTGGAGCTGTAACATACAACTTGTTAAAAAAATTGAGAAAACAAAATGCATAATTACACATAGTGCTTCTGTCCTTCAATAGACTAAACAACATTGATGTACCTAGTTTTGTAAAATGATGGATAGGTTTCAAGAAAATACTGTGAAATGTTTTCACTTCCGAGCAAGATTCTTAGAGCGAGAACAACTAGTTACCCTTGCAAGTCAGCTGCAGGCAAAACATGCATTATGTATAGGTTTTCGCGAGTCGCCTCAGAATGCAATTTGAAACAAAGTATCAAGTTTAATGTGATCCCAGATTAAAGACTGAGTGCACTCCGCGAAAATCATACTGGGAATAAACTACTTTGGAAAATACTTACCTCACTCACACTTTGAACTTGTTTCCATCTTAAATTCGTTGGATAAATAAAACAGCTGAGTAATATGATTGAAAAGAAAATTGGGAATATTAGAAACATAATTTTTTTATCTCCCCTTGTGGTGCGGGAACCCACGACCTTCACGTATCGCGCGTGCTGCTCTTTCCAACTGAGCTAACAGCAAGTTATCGTAGGCGATGAAATTTTTCTGCTGTATCAACCGTTAGCCTCCGGTAAGTGCCCTCTGCCGAATATGTTTAGAACTACATACTTATCGGCCCGTGGTACATTCGTTGCAGAAATGTTTGAAAACCACGGAATCGAAGACACCTTGTCATCTTAATCGATTTTATTATTTTTATAGTACTTTACGCCGTACTAGCGAACTTTAAATATTAGAAACATAATTTTTTTATCTCCCCTTGCGGTGGGTTGCGGGGGTTCCCGCACCGCATAATAAAATCGAGAAAAGTGGGAAAACTGAAGTAACCCAACATTACGGGATTGTACATATTAACGGCTGTCCGTCAACTAAAGTAAGTGTTCCATTGCAGAGTAAAGACCTTCAACAATGCCTACCTCCATAACTTAGATACGAGCGGAATATTTTGTTCTAATGTCCCTGGTTGGATTTCCGGTCGAGTCAATATGATTTTGTCTATATTGTCTCGAGCCTGGGTGTTGTGATATCATCATTGTTGCTCATTTCTTTAACACTGTTAGTTAGATAGATAGATAGATAGTTACACTTTAATGCTCAGAAAAAAATACAGCCATATATTATGCTGTATACGGAAATCGAGCCAAGGGCATCAAAATCATAATCACTAGAGCATTGATGCCTATGAAAATAATTATTTTAAAATACCCAGTCCTTGCTTGAAATTAAAAAAAACCGGACACTTCACATTTCTAATTATTATTCAACACGAATGCAATTACTGGTAAGGTCGACCTGTCTAACTTTTAAGGTACAGTCTTTATTATAAGAGTGGTAATGAACGGAGGGGAAATAAAAACATCCTAATTAAAACTTAATCCAAAATGAGCGTTCTTTCTAATTACATCCATCATAATTGTAATAAAACAAACGTACCGTTCCTAACTTTATTGCACTTTAAAAAGATCCCGGTAATCCATCAGACGGGCACGTCAAGAGAAACAAGATGGCGGAAATACAAAATGGAGGGAATTCAAAATGGCGGGCAGGTGCAAAGGTTTAGATGCGGATTTTTTAATGAATTCGTTGCATTATTCTCTTTTACTTGTTACGTTCCTTCTTTTTCACAGACTAGGGAAAATATTTGTGTGATAAAATTAAGACGGGTTGAAAAAAGGGTGATTTGAATGTCCCATGTTAAGCTCCTTTTGTAAATGTGTTGAGACTTGCTAGTTTTAAATAAATTTGATGAACATATTTGAAGAGTTAAGACTTATTAAGTAGCATTATCTATGTACGAGAGTAGGTACCTACTTAGGTACGAGAAAATTCAAGACAGTTAGGGAGAGGCTGCGATTGTTTTCTGTTGCTTTTTCTAATTTTATAGGGCTAACTATGTACTGATGCCTCCTTGTTAAAATGATTAGTGCGATAGGCTCCAGAAAGATGGTGTCATGGATTCGAATCCACCGGGGAACATTTTCACTTAGTGATACATGCTTAGTTCGATTAGGACATTGCAGGTTTGAATCATCGATTAATAACGTTTATCTTGACTAAGATCCATGTCTATCCAGTGTCAAGTCAAGATTATAAATGATAGTGTGGGCTTGAACTGTACCTAGTTCCCTTTCACAAAATTTACGTATTTTTCCTACGATAACGTTCTGACTTTTCGTAGTGTTCCAAGTTCGTTAAATATATAGAATACCTACCATGTACTGTACAAGATTTCTATGAAGTAATGTATATTATTATTATAATTATAGTAGAAGCGGATTTTGGACTTTGTAATGGATGCACAATCGCACAACAGGGATATATAACATATAGCGGTCCCGGCGAATTTTGTTTTGCCTTAGATAATTTTTCCCGCTTTTCTTTTGAAATTTTACCAAGGATCCCTAATTTTGTAGCCTATGTCAAATTGGAAGTATGTAGCATTCTATTGGTGAAAGAATTTTTTAAATCGGCCCAGTACTTTTTGAGCCTATTCATTACAACCATACAAAAATAGGTAGAAATCTTTCCTCTTTATAATATTAGTATAGTCAAGTCAAGTCAAGTCAATATTTTTTATTCATGTAGATTACATTTGTAATACTTATGATTCATCTCTATACAATGCAAATGAAGCTACCTAATGGATAACTAAGAGAAAGAAGAGCTATTCAGAAGATTCCCGTATACAAATTTTATATTGCTTTACGCCGCACAAGCGAACATTAAATATATTAAAGAAACAGAGAAAAAATCATCTCCCCTTGCGGCGCGAGGCTAAACCCACGACCTTCACGTATCGCGCGTGCTGCTCTTCCAACTGAGCTAACCACAAGTTATCTTAAGCGATGCAATTTTTCTGTTCTATCAACCAGTTAGCGTCCGTGTGTGTTACACTTGTATTGAAAGAAAGAAAGAAAATTCATTTATTGACGATCACACAATTACCGAACACACAAAATATTAGAAAGTCTACACAAAACAAAGGTATCGTGTGAGGCCAACTTGGGTTCCACCTCAGCAAATGCTGTTACGGCATGTATAACACCGCAGCAGCGCTGGTATTCTGGTGGAAACCAACTGCCTGGGAAAAAAGCAAGAGCCCTGGCTCCTGCTAATTCCCCACGCATAAGAGTGGCGTCAGAATGTAAACAATTATTATACAATACATACAATGAAGAAAGCATTAACGATATTGATGACAAACCAGCATATACTATACAAAAATTAATTAATGTTGTTTTCTAAAAAAAAAAAAGTATTGATAAAACGGGAATAATTTTGTCACCTGCATTGTACTTATATAGTTTATTTGCCTTAGCGTAGCAATGGTTTCGCTTTATCGGCCAACGTAGAGAAGAAAGGGAATTATCGTAGGCAGTTTTTCACAGAAATTACAGAGTCGTATCTATACGTGATTCTGAATGAAGACCCAAGCAGATACGCCATATTGTGCCGTATAGGACATGGCGTATCTTTTCGATGTTATAGCACAATAGATCGGCATCACCCTAAGTCCGAAACAAAAGCTAGATCCGCGGGTAACGAGGTGAAGCAGTAAACGGCATTGAGTGTCGGTCGTAAGCGAATTTTCAGCTCGATTGCAGCCGAATCCATTCAACCAGAAGTGCACTTTACGACCGAACCTTATGGCTTATTGTTCAGGGAAAATCGGGGTTTAATCTATCTGCTGTAATCCTAACTTTTGTAAAGAATAAAAGATTACTAGCTTCTATTGGGGAATGTAGAAGTAAATTAAGTTGAAAGAGGATGTATGTACGGTATTGATGCAACTCAAAAGGCAAGCGGGCCGGACCTTGGAGTCGCTCCATCATCCATCTCTGAGGTCCCGAGTTCGATTCCCAATATGAAAAACAAGCTTTCCTATTTCGTCTTAGGTCTGGGTGTTGTGGCACGGTTTCTAATTTCTGTAACACAAGTGCTTTGGCTAGATAATTATTACAAAATCACACCAACGTGTGTGCAATGTTTATATCTAAAATCTTAAACTATTTTGCTAACAAAAAAAAATGAACACAAATATTATCCAAACCTCTTACGGTTCTTTAATGGGTATATTTTACTCATAACATACGGAGCCGAGACGTGGACACATAAAATACTAGCCTTTAAAGGGATATATTAACTCATGGTGCCAAGTGGCAGTTTTTGTACTTTAATATCATTCTAAAACAAGTTTTAAATGTATGGAATTGAATTGTTAAATCACCGGTCTGGTATTTTCATGTTAATTATCAAGCATAAAGGATTAGGGATATGTATTAACTATATATGGAGGTATCTAACGAACCTGAGACCCATGCAAATGAATGTTTAAAGCTAAAACAATCCATTAGGCAAAAGAGCCGCGGGCGGTGGGTTAGCGGTGAGATGCTTTCACTAATTGACTGGAAGCGGGTTCGACTGTTTATTCAAACATGGTTACAGGTTGTGGTGTCTCAAATAACGTTAGGGGAAATGTATCTAATCACAAATATCGTGTTTGTATTAATATTAAGGTATAATCAGGTATATATTTTACCCGTGACGTCGTTTGCGTTATTTCGGGGTAAGAAATATCCTGTAAGTAATCTATTTAACTATGCCCCTTTACAAGGGGAAATGATGGAAAATGATTTTTTCTGTTTCATTAAAATATTTAAATAAATCTATTTCGGCGCTGATAGATATAAATATAACTATACTTAATATGAAACATATATCAACCTCTAGATGAAAACTCCAGTAACTCAAAAATTATGCATTTAGAGTAAGTGGCATTTATGAAATCCTGTCTCGAACGTCTAAACTTAAATTAATTCCCAAAAGTCTAGTCTAACAAGTTAAATAACACATCATCCTCGGGAATGCCTCTTTGAACATTTAAAACCAGTGTTATTATATATTTTTGAAACAATTTTCCATCATATCCAAAAAAAAATATATTGAGTTCCTTGAGTTTTCATCTAAGGGTGCGATGTATGTACTATAATCAATAAATGCGCCAGACAATCACACCAATCACCTGGTCTCAAACTAAGGTTTTCCCTTGTAATATGAGTACCAGACGACGGATACTAACTGGGGGCGTCATCCCAGCACACCCAGACCCAAGTCAATTGAGAAAAGTTCGTTTTCCAAATTGACCTGACCGGGAATCGGGATCGAACCCGGGACCTTACGCGCTTTGGGCGCCTGCCTTAGCCACTGCGCCACCGAGGTCGATATATGTTAACTCGCGTTTTTGTTTGTGTGTGGAGTGTGTATGCGTATGTGTTTATATAAATAAAATAATAATAAATATAATAAATATTGGACAACATCACATACATTGCTCTGATTCTGTGGTAAGTAGCTTAAGCACTTGTGTTACAGAAATCAGAAACAACGACGGTACCACAACACCCAGACCCGAGACAATATGGAAAAGTTCGTACCCTATATTGACCCGACCGGGGATCGAACCCGGAACCTCAGAGATGGCGTTCGCCAAAGTCAGGCCCGCTCGCCTCTCGGCTACGGAGGTCGTCATATATATATCAATATCAAACAGATATTATAATATCTAATTGCGTGTGATTAATATTTCGAAATAACGTAAGCGAAGACGCATTATGTTAATATTATTTAAGAAAATATTACTTATATAAAATCACAATATTTAACTCTCTCAGTTCGTCTACGCATTAATTATTCTCCTAACAGAATAATTAACTAAGACCTGAACGGTCCTAATCAAATAATTAGCGGAGTTGTAGATACTGCATTACTAATGCACACGTGCTCTGTTTGCGATGGTCAGACAATGTTTGGAGAAAAAAAGAATGTATCTTGTTTAAGAGAGTTTTGGGTGAAATCTTTGGTGAGGAAGGGTGGGATGGGCAGATTCTTTGTCTACCAACTAAATTTCTTATCTTATTGTGAAGCTGTTGGCTTTCAATAACATCTGGAGGCCCAATACTATAAAACCTATGGAGGTTGCCTGCGCTCGTCTCTCAGCTACGGAGATCCTCATTGCTTATGATTTTAAACCAGACTTTGGCAACATCTCTGAGGTTCCAGGTTCGATTCCCGATCGGTTAAATACGGGAAACAAACGTTACCTTTTGGGTATGATAATTACAACTAAAATTCACCCTATACTCGGCACACAATTTAAGTAAGTCAGGTTACTTTTAAAGTGTTTTAACTTTATTGTCACAGCAAATGTATAATTACTCTGAAGGATGTTAAAAGTAGCTACCAAGTACTATAGACACCAACACATACTTACATATCATTATAAATGACGATATACAATGTAGGCACGCAGGCAATAGTGCGTGATTAACTTTGCAGTACAATTAATTAAGCGACAAACTATGTGACAGACGGACGGACAGTCCGATCCGCCGCGGGGCATTATTACAAACCGCTCCTAACAGCTTTGTGATCTAATATATGTTTACTTGTTATATTATGTTTATATTATGTATCTGGCATACACGTTGCTTGAAAATTACAAGGGGTTCCGTTAATGTTAGATGTTATTAGATATTATTGAAGGGAAGCATAGTTTATACTATCGACTGATAGCGACTTTACTCAAGAAAGAAATAAAGAAACATTTATTTGGCACAAAACATTGAACAGTAATTATATAGATACATATGTTTAAGTCTACAGTGTGCCAAAAAGGTTGTCCACTCAGCATTATGCCATTCGTTTGGATAGGAGGCCCAAATGTAACGACGCTGGTTTTCTGTGGTCACCCTATATCTAAAAACTAAAGGGCGAGTAGGGTGTGGCTCTATCAACAAAATATGAGCGGAAAAATACACATGTTCTGCAATAACTTAACTAAAAAATCTAAATAAAACAGAAAAGAACAATAACATAGAAATAATTTTATAGTAGACTAGTCGTGCAGATTATTATCAATTTCAGGTCTTGACTACAACTAGCATACACAAATTATTTATAAATTTAGACAGGCATTTCTTAAATTTAGTCTTGAACGCATATTTTGACACAGAGTTTCTTATTGGCTGTGGTATATTATTCCAGCATGTTGTGTCTCAACACATATACCTACTACTCGTAGAAAATAGTCTAGCTTAGTAAAGTATTATGATAAAACGAAACTCCACGTTGAACCATATAAAACTTTGACCAAGTCTGTTCAAGAAAAAGGAAGTGATGTATAAACTTGTGTACAGTAAAACTATGTGAATACCGACAGCATATCGCGGTATACACTTACACCTCTATTTTAGTTCTTATGCGTATGTAATAAGGGCCATTCAAAGTCCAAAATGTGTAGTCTAACATGTTTTTGATAATACTATGTCGCTTGCAGGTAATCGAAGGGTTAAGATGAGTTATGGCGTAGGTGGGGGCCACTCAGGGCACATTTGCTGAGTAAACAATAAATTGTACGTGCGCTCGTAAATATTCTTACCCTTTTGAGCAATTATTGAGGGCAATAAAAGGTACGTATTGGTTATCTGTCATTGATATGATCACAAGCAAAATTTGTGTGCCAAATATGAAACAATTGGTTAGGTTAAGAGCAGTTTAGATTTTCAAAACAAAAGGTGAAATGTTCATAATATGAGGGAATTTATCCATAATGCTAAATCCACATAAAAAACATGGAAAATATTTACGACTGTAATTAGATTACACTACACAGTCCTAATGACTATATCAATGCGTCATTAAGCCATTAATAGTTAGATTAATTAGACGTCAAAAGTATTCTGGTACAGCTATGGCAGTAGCGAGACAGTCGCAGGATGTCCAATTTATATTTCTTACAAATCTGTTTTGCCATTAAAACTTATTTTTGAAATCACAAGCACCAGTTACTAACATGTCGAGGTGCAAGGCGTAATCATTAGACGCAGTCACAATTGCAGTTGCTAGTATCCGTTGTAAATTGCAGTTGAAAGTAGTTGTTGTAAGTTGCAATCGAAAGTAGCTGTTGTTGCAGTCGCAAGCCACAGCTGCAAGTCGTAGTCGAGAGTAACTGTCACAAGTCGGAGTCTTAAGTCACAGTCAAAGTCAAAGTCAAAGTCAATTCATTTGTTCATGTAGGTTATAAGTAACACTTATGCATCGTCAGAATGAATACAAACCAAAATTGAAGCTATATCCGTTTCGGAACCTAATCCTACCGAGAAGAATCCGGCAAGAAACTCAGTAGTTATCCTAATCTTTACAATGTTTAGAGCTAGAGAATTTAAAACTATGGTGTGCGAGCATACAAACAATTATGTTTATCATTTAAATATTCATCAAGTTTATAGTATCCTTTTTGCATTAAACATGATTTAATATGGATCTTAAATCTATGCATAGGTAAGTCAATAATACATTGCGGTAACTTGTTAAATATTTTTATACTTAATCCCACGAATGTTCTTCTGGTTTCACGAAGCCTATGGTTTGAAATAGCGAGCTTATGTTTATTTCTTGTGTTAAAATTATGTATGTCGCAGTACAGTCACAACTAATCGCAGTTGCAGTGGAAGTTTGATTTAAAAGTCACAAGTAGCAGTGGCAAGTCCTGCCCTACTACCATGAAAGGACAAAACTTTTGAATTGGCTGATATCACCCTGCAGTCGTATTTGCAGCAGCCATTTTATCGATTTTCGCATTTGTTAAGAGCGCGATAAAATTAACTCGCCTGACGCATCCTAAGTGTCAAAGTCAAAGTCGCAGTCTTCACCGAATATCGTTTCAAAAAATTTTCGCCGAATTATAAATCTTTGTACGGTTCGGCGAAACAATGTTCGGTTAAGCATAGCGTCGGTCGGAAAAGATTCGATAAAATGATATTATGAGCCCGTAGCAAGTAGCAGTCGCAAATCCCGGTTACAAGTCACGATTCAGAATGAAGTCATTAGCCAGACAAACCAAGCTTCAAAAACAACCTAATACACGATTTCACGGTCAAGTTCCCTCTCACTGAGTGCCGCATTTTTCGTCATTAGCGGATGTCCTCCGGCCGCGGTGTGTGTGGCAGGCCGATCATGCGACAAATTATTTGGTGTTTGTTTAGCTGTGTATAATTACGGTGAAATGAGGGTTGTGGATGGAAAAAAGTGTTTAATGTTCCGCAAAGTTGAACGGTATTTTGATTTGTTCAGAAGTAAAAAAGACTCAAAGCCACGTATACATATTCTTTGTTCGATTAGGCTACATGTAACACTTGTAACACTTTTGAATCATCATCACTACATAGTATAAAACAAAGTCACTTTTTCTGTCATTACATAGGGATGTACGCTTAATTTTTTAAAACTACGCAATGGATTTACCTAATGCGGTTTGTTTTTCATAGATAGAGTGATTGAAGAGAAAGGTTTACAATAATATGTATAATAACATCCATTAAATAGAGGAAAAATACTGTTATTTTTGAGATTTTTAATGTGATGTCGTAAATGATTTAATTTTTTTCGTTTTAACATTGCAAACGCAGACTGAACCCTACAAGATTTATACATATACAATATTCACAGTTTTTCTGTAGTGTATTTAGTATCAGCATTGCACACGAGCGAAGCCGGGGCGGATCGCTAGTTGGATACAATACAAAGTCATGCAACTGCTGGATCTGAACCTATTCCCGGTCGGGTCAATATGGGAAACGATATTTTCTATATTGTCTCGAGTCTGGGTGTTGTGGTACCGTCGTTGTTTCTGATTTCTGTAACACAAGTGCTTAAGCTACTTACCACAGAATCAGAGCAATGTATGTGATGTTGTCCAATATTTATTTATTATTTATTTATTTATTTATTCGAATCAAATCATCATACATCGAATTAAATTCGATATATCATATGCGAATGACACAAGAGTGATCCTAAGTCCCAATTAAACAGTTTGACACGCTTTGCGTTGTCCGATAATAAATAATATAATTTATTCACTTGAGTAAAAAAATAACTCTTGTGCATGATTATGTCGATGTATAAAACAAATCAGGCACAGAACTAAATTAGAACCGAAAACGGACTTTTGAAGCACGAGAATAGAGGTTAGTATAAAATTTCTCATTGCCTAGTTTTATGCCAAACGTTGAAGGAATGAAATTTCCTTATTTGAGATCTCAAGCATTTTCTTCAAATAAACAATTGTTCTAAAGCATCCAAAACAGACAGACATCAATAGCCTTCATTGTATCGAAAATCCGAGCAATAAATCAGTATCCGACCCCACGCCGCTATCATTACTAACACATCCCATTCACGTGAGATTATCAACCCTTCAGCGACGCCTTAATTACCTGCGCACTTTAACTCAATACGGTCTAAAGTGCCGGCTGTAGTGCCCGGGACTAACTTTATTTCGGTCTGCTCGACCCTTCAAATCCCTGTTTAATGACCAGCCTTTGGGGGTTAGGCGCGTTGCTGTCAGCGTGTTAGATACAGAATTATTTTACCACAATACCAACTCTTGCAAAGATGGCCAATTGGGGGGTTAGAGTGTACTTGGACGTCACGTCAGGCAACACATTTTGAAGTTGGACTTTGTATAGCATTTATGTCGTGGACATAAGGACTAGAATCGAACAGCAAGTGTTTGATGTCCTCTCTCCACAACAATCAATAACAAGAAGGCATTCCAACCTAGACCACCCCGTTCAATCTATTGCCTGTCTTAACCTCTTAAAACACAATGTATAAAATAAGTAGGCTATAATTAAACTATTTAATGTTCAAATCCCTTAAGAAGTATATTTCAGGTGTTTACGACGACAGGAGTGAGGGGGCAGATTGCCTACTGATCACAACGCACATGAGATTGGACAGTAATGATCAATATCGAGATAATGTGAACAATAGCTATTCAATTACTGATAAGAATAAATAAAAAACAATTGATATTTTTGCTCATTCATCGAAACAACGCCCGAATAGTTCCAAAGCCCCGTTCAGCAAGTCTCGTAGTAAAACAATATAACATAAAAGCATTTCTAACGCTTGAAAATGGCACCAGTAAAAGTAAGGCATGGTGGGCGTGGCTTAAAAAAGTGAGCTAGCGCCGGTACCGTTTCCACAGATGCCACGAGTCATAGGCGTGGACCAATCACAGCGCGAGTTCCATCTTCTTTTTGTCGACCTAAACGCGTTAGCCTTAAAGTTTTATTTCAAGTGTCGCTACTTTATTACTAGAGGTATTGCGTATCTGTTGCTATCGCTTATATGCTTTACATTTGCGTGTGTTTTGGTGCCAATATTTGATTGAACTTAGTATGATAGATAGATAGATAGATATACTTTATTGCACAAAAACTTTACAGAAATAGGTTTTACAGATTGATTATAGTACAATTTAGGCGGTCTTATCGCTAGAAAGCGATCTCTTCCAGACAACGGTAGAGGAAATAGTAGATGGCGAGAAATGAGTACGGTCGTGCAACATAAATACAGTTTTATTTTAGAATTATATTAATTGTATAGCATGATAAACATATATAAACATTATTTATGCATGTTTATATTTTATAAAATTAAAATCAAGTAAAGTATTTTGAATAAAAATTATAATAATAATGATATGTTAATAAGTAGGATAAATGTTTGAAATTTACTAACAACCATCATGCCCAGCTGAAATTATGGATAGAGGACATGAACTAACATTATTCAAGTGAGAGGAAGTACGATTTAACCCTGGCTTTGAAAATGGGAAGGGTCTCAGATAATCTGATAGATAAAGGTAAAGAATTCCATAAGCTTTAAAAAAATATATTAATTATAAAATTGATCTTAGTATGATGGGAATTCTTCCATGTTTTTTGCATTCACTGTAGTAAAATAAACTCGTAAAACAATTTGACTTTAAGAGGTTCATATTGCGTCGTTAACATAGCACTTTAGAACCCGCATTTTCCATTTCGAGTATCTAATCCGGCCGCCGTTACCGGAGCTCCTACGTGACTATCGCATAATTTTCACATCGGTCTGTCCGTAATATCGCTCCGCAGGCCTTTGTTGGCCGTAATTGCGCTCGCGATGTGTGTGTCAACGGTATTTAGTTACATTGTGAATGCATTCGCAGATTGAATAGTTTGTCAACGGAATGGGCGTGCTTTTCGAGTAACGTACCTAAGCTAGCCATTCATTGCCTTGGTAATATGTTTGGGTACAGGAATACTTAGTTAATACCGAACAGAACAGAAGACCGCAGCCAAATAACAATCACTTCGGTGTTGTTGTGTTCCTGCGTGTGAGTAAGTTTTCCAGAGCTCCTGGGAGGGTGCTACATTAGTAGTAGGGGTTAAGCCTTCAAGGTAAGGGCGACAAGTCCAGTAACAGCTTTATTATGCTGCGATAGAGCATAATGAGGTCCTCCTCATTTCCACTTAACATCAGGTGGGATGAGGTCAATCTTGAAGTGTAATATAAAAAAAAAATACCGAATTTAATAGTATTGAATTAATAAGAACATTTAACACTGTATACATTCACTTTTAGTTCCACATTATTCAGGTGGAGGCAGTGGCGTAACTACAGGGTGGCAAGTCGGCAAAACGCCACGGGCCCCCAGCCAGAAGGGGCCCCAGGTAAGAGGAGAATCCCAATTACCAAGAATAATTTTTACATCAAACTTTCCTAAAGTATGCACTACATTTCTGGTATTTCCAAACAAGTATTAGACATTATTCTTTCTTTGAGAAGGAGGGGAGGGGGGGGGGGGGGGGTTGGTCAATGGATTGATGAATTTGCCACGGGCCCCGAATGGTATAGTTACGCCACTGGGTGGAGGGAAAGTATCAAAATGTTGTTATGTGTTCCTATCGAATAAACCAAAAGTTACGTAGGGCTAGGAAAGGACAAGGAATTCAGAATAGGGCAATTAAAATATATAAGAAGAAGAAGAAAAATAAAGTCAAATTGACAAATACAAAAGCATAAAAACATACGTAAGACTCATAAAGAAGCCCGTAAACACAAACGTTTGTAAAACAATAAATTTTTAGTTATTATTGCAATTTATATGACGTGGTGGCTGGATTTGTTGCCTCAGTAAAGAACCAGAATCTATACTAATATTATAAATGCGAAAGTAACTCTGTCTGTCTGTCTGTCTGTGTGTCTGTTACGCTTTCCTGCTTAAACCTCTCAACCGATTTTGATGAAATTTGGTATAGGTATACGGTGAATCTCAAGAACGGACATAGGCTACTTTTTATTATAAAATAAGAGGGCGAGGGGGGTAATACCACCTTTGGAAGTTTATATGGAAAAATGTTTATTTTTGAAGTTAGAGATATGAACAACATAGGCACAAATATAGCTCGAAACTTGGATTAAAATATAGACTACTTTTTGTTTCGAATATTAGGGGAGAAAAGGGTAAAACCGACCATAAAAGGATGTAGTCCACGCGAACGAAGTTGCGGGCACAGCTAGTAGTACAATAAAAAAGTGCACACAAGCACAATATATTATTATATTCAAATAGAAAAACAAATATTCAAGTCAACTTCCGTAGCCGAAAGGCGAGCGGGCCGGACTTTGATGTCGTGCCACCTCTGAGGTCTCGGGTTCGATCCCCGGTCGGGTCAATATGGGAAATTAACTTTTCTATATTGCCTCAGAGCCCAGGTTCGAGTACCGTCGTTGTTTTAGATTTCTGTAACACAAGTGCTTAAGCTACTTACCACAGAATCAGGGCAATGTATGTGATGTGGTCCAATATTTATTTATTTATACGACCTGTTTCCAAAGTTAGTAGCTTACCTGTCTTATGAAAGCTAGACAGGTAAATTTCGTACCAATCTTCTGTTGTTGTCTGTTAAGTAATACTTGAAGGGTAGCGGTCAATCACCTCTAGGACGCTATGACAATGGCGTTTTCTATTGTTTACAAATAGGACATTTGAAAGTGACGACGTTTTTATAGCGAAGTAAAAAAGGTAGGTTTTTTAACATGCTTAAAAGATGAGTATTGTAAAAAGAAACAAATGACTAAATACCTAATTGAATCAGTGACTTGTTTCAGATACTTCTTCTTTAATTTGATCAAAAACGCAAGTTACTGCTACTCAAGCAAAGCAACTTTAGTTATTATGAAAATTACACGTCGTCACAGCGAGAGTCGTAGCGTCTATTTTTTTTTACAAAATTTTCTTTCCTTCTCAACCTTCCTTTGACCTTAACGATAGAGGAGCTGACTGTGCCAAAAATATCAGATTGTTTTTATTTCGTTAAGAAGTTATTAAAATAATATAAGACACGTAATTAAAAACCATTAATTGTCTTGAAAAAAAATTTAATTAACCCATTTGAATTGTCATACAAAACAAAATATACCTTTACGTATTGAACACCATTAAATACATTGCAATTAAGTTCTTATGTTACAGAAGTCAGAAACAACGACGGTACCACAACACCGTCTTCCGTGACAATATAGAAAAGTTCGTTCCCACATTGATCCGACCGGGGATCGAACCCGGGGCCTCAGAGATGGCGCGACCCCAAATTCCAGCCCGCTCGCCTCTCGGCTACGGAGAAAACAGTATTACTAATATTAACTTGACAAAAATTAAGGCAGAGTTTTTTTTATATTGCACTTCAAGATTGACTTCATTCCACCTGATGTTAAGTGGTAATTAGGTTCTCGTTTAAGGGCGACAAGTACAGCACAATAAATATGTTACTAGATTTGTCGCCCTTACCTTGAAGGCTTGACCCCTGCTACTAATGTAGCACCCCCCAGGAGCTCTGGAAACCTAACTCACACGCAACACAACAACACAGAAGTGATTGTTATTTGGCTGCGGTCTTCTGTAAGGTGGAGGTATTTCACCAGTCGGGCTGCTCCAGTTCGAGCAATAAATCGCTATGCCCTATCTCTCTTCCACAGTTCCACTTACCACAGAATCAGAGTAATGCATGTGATGGTGTACATTATTTTATTGCAATTACTCGTTCGAAAATAAGTTTGCTAGTGCGGCGTGAATAAAAAAAAAACATTACAGAGTTAGTATCTTAATAACGACATTATTTCAAATACATTAACTTGCACCTTTCAAGTCTTCCACTTTATCTATTTTGTTTTGGCGAATGATTAATGAGCTGGTATCTGGGAGCACAATCTCCTTTCAGGCTAAGTAGAGAACCCTTTCAGTATTGTTGCAAAGATTTTAAATTAATGGACGGTGTGCTTTGTTGCCGAGACAATGGTGAAATAAATTAATTTAGCTTTTTGCGCTTGTAGTGGTAGCTTTAGTTTCTTTTATCTGGCTAGATTTTTTTTAAGTACTTCGCATCGCACTAGCGAACTTAAATGTTTAAAAAAAACATAATTACTTCATCTTACCTGGCTGTGTGGGATGCGAACCCACGACCTTTACGTATCAAGCGTGCTGCTCTAACTGAGCTAAACCGCAATTTATCGTAGGCGATGATTTTTTTTTGTTTTGCCGTAGTTGAGCAATAGTCTAATTGACAAATATTTAAGCAGAGCTATCCAAAATAGTAGTTTGTGATAATTTACATTATTTTAGTTAGATAATAATTTAGCATAACATTGAATCGTTTATTGCTTCTGTAATGTACAGTTAGTATAAAGTGATCTAAAAATTAGATCATTGTAGACCCCATTACGGCACTGCAATGTGAGAGAGAACGCTCGCGTTTTATCGTAGTGTCCGACCGAAACTAGTTATACGACAGAAAACGAATTTTGGCAACAGTCTCTGTTTCGGCTGAAGCCGAAATGGATACTTCCTTATAAGAATCAGATTTTGAGGGAAAAATAAAGAAAATGTTATTTTTAACAGTCAATCTTTATTGTTTTCTCTTTAAATCACAAAGATAACCAGTCTTCCACAAAATTTTATTATTTCACTATTTATCAGTTGGTTTGTCTAAATAAATGTCTATTATTTGAATCATTATGTACGCTAGTTTTAGTGTACCGTCTAGTTAAGAAACATTGTTTTATTCCATGACTGGAGCTGGAGCTGAACTGGAGCGAAAAGGATACTATAAACTTGATGAATATTTAAACGATAATCATATATGGACATGATAGTCTGTTCGCTCGCACACCATAGTTTTAAGTTCTCTAGCTCTAAATATTGTAAAGATTAGGATAACTACTGAGTTTCTTGCCGGATTCTTCCTAGTAGAAATAGGTTCCAAACTGGTTGTAGCTTCAATTTTGGTTTGTGTTCATTTTGACGATGCATAAGCGTTACTTGTAACCAACATGAATAAATGAATTGACTGTGTTATTGACAGTAATTATGTTTGCGTATTATAATATAAAAATAATATCCACGCCGTCCAAACAGGCTGCAATTACGCGGACTGCATAAATAACTTAAATTTAAATCCCACCAATGATCGAAAAGCCTAAAACCCGCTAATTTTCGAACGGTAAGCTTGGTAAACATGATTAATGTCCGCCGCGGTAATATCGGACCGCGAATTAAGTGACGCGACGATAATTTGCAGAGATTTATTACACGGCTAGTGGTAATTGATGTTCTGGCGGTCTGTTTGGTTAGTGGACTGTGAGGGTTTTAAAATGAACGCATAACTAGCGTTGACAACACAGAGGGATTATTTTGTTGAAGGTGAAACACTTACCGCATCGTCCCTCTTTGCGGGGAGCCGAGAGTGGTGTGTCGGGATCACACCGACTAAAACCTCGGGGGCCAACGCTGCGCAGTTCTGGGGGAGTCGGGATCCCTTGCGGATTCCACGTAGGCTGACTCTCTGGTTCTCTGCGGCCTACCTCGGGGTCCTTCTTCACCTAGACTTTTTTTATTTACCCTTAATACCTGATACCGGCAAATTGGTTGCCAGTACAAGCTATCAGGCATCCCTTCATAGTGTACAATAATACTATTCTATACAATATATTTTGTTACTCAGAATATAAGTAATGTCTAGCATAGCAACCCTGGGGTCTTGCTCCTTAGGAAAATCATCCTTCCATTAATTACTAAGCATAAATCTTGACTTGATTTAAATCCTTACTTCCTTTGACGACCTCCGTAGTGGAGAGGCGAGCGTGCCGGAATTTGGCGTCGCGCCATCTCTGAGGTCCCGGGTTCCATCCCCGGTCGGGTCAATATGGGAAACAAACTTTTCTGTATTGTCTCGGGTCTGGGTGTTGTGGGACCGTCGTTGTTGTCTGATTTCTGTAATACAAGTGCTTTAGCTACTTACCACAGAATCAGAGCAATGTATGTGATGTTGTCCAATATTTATTATTATGCACTTTCTCTACTATTACCGCACCCCTATACAAACTATCTGCATGACCCAAGGGTTGACTAGTAGAGAATGCCCCTAGCATTAAGTTCACCTGTTGTATTTATTTGTGCAATAAAGTTTTTAAGGAAATAAATAAATAATATAAGAGTAATAGTAGAGAGTAGAGAGTAATCATAAAAACAAGACAAGTAATGGGGAAAACAGAACGTTTTTAGTTTCGATGTCTACCACTGACGGACAGAGGAACTCATTTCTTCTCAGTGTCCACCAGTAGGGACCTACGGGAAGATTTTAGTAGCGTTGTCCCCTACTGGGGGAAATATAAACTTTTTCCCGATACCCCCCAGTGGGGGCCAAATAGTGGGGAACATCGGGAATAAACGCTACCAAGTCCCGCGTAAATTGTTGAGATTGGCCGCTTTGGCCAAACTCATAAATCTTCATTATTTATCTTAAGGTTGGCTATGATTTATAATAATTAGGCTTGATATCATAAACAGAAGACAAGCAAGTCACAATAATTCTTAAAAAGCTATAGAATTGCTAATGGGCGGGCGTGGTCGCTGTCACTTCGCAAATGATATATCGCGAGTTTGCGGCTGAAACGGAAGGAGAATCATAGGAAACGATATTAAGTGGCGATCCATTTTCAAAGCAATGGGAACTTGAAACACACTGTTTGTTTTTCAATGGAAAGTGATACACTTATTAGTATTGCTGTTCTTGATCTATGGTCAGCATCTTTAGAATGTATACAGCTGTGCCCGCACTCCGGCTACGGAGCTCTTCAAATATCTCCCCTAAACATAAAGAAGTCCATATTTTGATCCAAGTTTCAAACTATATTTGTGTCAAATCTCATATATTTAACTTATCAAGGTAACATTTACCATATAAACTTTCAGGACGACCCATCCACCTCTTTTTCGAAACAAAAAGTAGCAAATGTAAGTTCTAGAGGTTCAAGGTATAGCTTTACCAAATTTCATCAAAATCGGTTTAGCAGTTTAGGCGTGAAAGACGGACAGACAAAGACAAAGTCAAAGTCAAAGTTATTTATTTGTAAACACAGGTTACATAAAGATGTTAATTGTAATATAAATATTCCCGCTATGTTTGCCTAATATTAAGGGCGTACAAATATTTGGTTTAACAATGTTAAATACTTACATACTTATACAAAACATACTTATTGTCGATTAAATAGGTATCCTGCTACTACATGTCTAACAAATGTCATTTTGTTTAAATAGAATAAGCACATTATATTATGTCCGTTAGATATTCATTAATACTGTAATACACTTTGTTGTTTAAAAAATCAAACAGTTTCTTTTTAAATATAACCAGGTCTTCAGCGTTTCTGATGCAAATTTTATTTAAATATCTCTTCGATTTCAGCTTTTGAAACAAGTGCATATTGGCTTTTACAAAATTCGCAACTTCAAAGATATAAAGACATTACAGTGTCAATATCTTTTATTGTTGAAAATAAGACTTGCAGCTATTGGGTACTCGAATATTGCACATGGCTCTTATGCATTTCTTTTGAGCTTTGAATGCCAGTTCTTTGTCAGACAAACAGATTTACTTTCGCATTTATAATATTAGTATGGATTAAGTGTAGACAAAAGCACTCAAAAGTCCAAAGTATAGCATCAGACTATACTTTGGACTTTTCACCACCCTTTTGTCGTTTGCATAAGATCCAATATCGAACGGCAAATGTTTACCTTGCCGTGATATTGACTGTACCTTGTCACATTAAGTGAATTGTCAATCTGACTTACTTAGTGAGCGGATGTTTAGTGTGTCAAAGTACTGAGATGTAAACAAACGAATGACGAATGATAATAAGAGAGGTAGGGCATAGCGATTTAACGCTCGAACTGGAGCAGCCCGACTGGTGAAATACCTCCGCCTTACAGAAAACCGCAGCCAAATAGTAATCACTTCTGTGTTGTTGTGTTCCTGCGTGTGAGTAAGGTTTCCAGAGCTCCTGGGGGTTGCTACATTAGTAGGAGGGGTCAAGCCTTCAAGGTAAGGGCGACAAGTCCAGTAATAGATTTATTATACTGTACTTGTCGCCCTTAAGTTAGGACCTCATTACCACTTAACATCAGGTGGGATGAGGTCAATCTTGAAGTGTAATATAAAAAAAAAAACGCTAACTGTACAACGTATGTACCTACGTATTAGTTTTTCCTTAATTTCAAGGATTCCGTATCTAAAGGGTAAAATAGGACACTATTAGTGATTTTTAGTACTTTGAAATAAAATAAGAACTAATTTTCTTATTAACTCTTTATTAATTATGTAGATGAATTCAATATTACAATTAACACACGAGCTTTGAAGCTCATAACAATTCATCAGAAAATATTGATGTACATAAGTAATTTGTGAACAGGTGCCACCTTTGGGGACTGGTCTGCTCCAGTTTACCTCTTAAAATATCATAATACTTAATGCTTTTTTTTACTCATCAAAATAAAACTATATGACTTGGTCCAAAGTGTTCTACACATAGCAATAAGTTAGATACTGCCACTGTAACTAATCTGCTGAGTTTCTTACCGGTGTCTTCTCGGTAGATATAGGTTCTGAACCGGAAGTAGAATCACTTTGCATTATATACAATGACGATTCGAAAGTGTTATTATATGTAACCTACTTGAATAAACAAATATTGAATTTGAATTTGAATTTGAATGATTATTCAATTTCAGTCACTGCCTCTAAATTTTAATAGCAATCATATAAGCATCACTCCAGCTTTCAGTTACAGTGAAAGAGTGAAAAAACATATCACGGCGGTCAAAAATCGTCATACTAATAAATCCGCGATAGCAGAACATTGAGTTAATCATTGGATGGAGTTGCACGACCCTAAAATGCTCTCGACCGATCGCCACTACCATACTAGGATAGTATGTGAAGCTATTGAAATCAAAAAGTACAAAAATTTCAATAGAGAAGACGGATTTAAGTTATCATCAGCGATGAATCTAGTGATTAGCAAATGTTTACAGCGGTTAGAACGATCAAAAATAATTCCGGATACTGTCAGTGTAGTGTGTCGAAGTGACTACAATTAAATAAAAAATATGGTAGAATGTGAGGGTGGATGAAGATTTGCAAGCTCCCCCGAACAGACGTAGGCGAGCAAGACCAGTCAGCTCGTGACCACGGTTGGTGCAACCTAACCGAAACGTCGGGCAGTAAGTAGTTCGTATTAACTAATAAATAAAAATGGTGTCGCGTTTTGACCCGTTAAATTATTTTAAAAGTAAGTAAGTTACAGTCCTCTTCCACCGCATTGATAATTTAGTATTATTTGTGAATGGTGTACATATCCCGATTACTGGTTTCATATTTCGCCTCATCAACATCATGAACGTCGACGACTGCGCGGTTGTTGCACCCAATAATAACCCTTATATAGGTTCTTAACCTTTAATATAGTAACAAGAATGGGTTGGAACCTGCTTCTCCTCATCAGCAGTCTGGGCAAGCCTCTTTATGGTGTCATCATTGAACATGCAGCTATAGTACATGTACGTATTGTCACTACATCGCCGTCACCATAATATCCTGGTCTCAGTTTGGTTAAGTCCGATATCAAATGTATCTCAAAGGTGACTGACTGACTGACACAGTGATCTATCAACGCACAGCCCAAACCACTGGACGGATCGGGCTGATTTTTGGCATGTAGGTAGATGTTATGACCTAGGCATCCGCTAAGAAAGGATTTTAATCAATTCTACTCCCAAAGGGATAACTAACGCGCTTACGAAGTCACGCGCCCGCTAGTATTTAATAAAAATATGCTATCATCTTCTCATCATTCAAAAAATGGAGTCAGACCGTCTTCTCATGTTATCAGGTGGCAACGTATACTTTCCCCTCTCAATCCAGGGGCTGATGTTGATCTTCGTCTTCCGAATAGCGTCCAGAACAGTTCTAACTGATACGTATACCAGCATTATCATGAACACGATTATAAAGTAGTCCAAAACATCAACTGAGCTTTCGACGATCTTCGCTATGTTGTATAGGAGGAACAACTCCTTTTCCTTTAAAATTTCGCAGGGGGATTCGAGCATAGCGAAAGGGATAGATAGACTGACCAGTGTGCCGATGATGGAGAGCAAGACAGAGATGTATAGATTGAGTGTTCTGTCGGTCTTGAGTTTGGTTCTGTAGGCTTCCTTGGGCTTTTTGTGCAGGAGGATTTGGCGCTGTTCCTCTTCTTTGGACAGCTTGTCCAATTGGAGGTACTCGATGAGCCTGGAAATGGGAAATTATGACATATAAATAAAGGTCTTCTAAACTATTGGAGACTAGCAGTCGACCGCAACTTCGTACGCGAAGTTAGTCGTGCACATATTTTTGACAATAATATAACATCCCCTTTTTTGTGACGAGGGGAAATGTTTTGACGTACCGTGCCATCACCCGAGGGAGGTAAGGCATGTGTGGGACTCCCTGCCTTGAAAAGGGGTAAGATTACCCATTAAAACCCCCCGGTCAAATCATATTGTCTTAGTGGTGGTGCCCATGAAAGGATATCATTTTAAATTTCAAGTCTCTTACTTCAAAACATGAAACTCTACCTCCGTAGGGGTGGAGTTTTGTAAAAACTAGACATTTTAAGACGATGTTTTTCTCTAATAAGGAAACTACCAGCCAAATTTAATGTTTTTTGGTGTCATAGTATCTGATGTTTCGTATTTAATTAGTCATTCAGCAAGTGAATGGTATTTTGCTTTTCTTAATATAGATAAAAAGATCATTGAGCGGCATTTACTATATGTATTATATTCTGTAGAACGCTAAAATTAAACAAAACAATGCTAGTTTGCATTGCTTGTCAAAAAGACAAGGTTTTTTTACGAGTTATCATGAAAATAGTCAACAATGTAGTTTTTTATAATATTTTTTTGTAAAAAGATGTGTCATCCACTTATTTCAACAAAGACATGATACAAGTTTGGAGGAAAATTAAAAACCTTTAACGCTTTGTAAAAATAAGTAGAGCACTCATAGAATGATGTAAACATTTTTTTTCCTTTTCCTTTTCCTTTATCTTATTTACATATAGTTGCACTTTGACACTTACCTTTGTAAAGCCAGCCGATAAAAAATCATGATGACGCACTTTTTAAATCTTTGTTTCAAAACTCACACAACCTCACCTCGAATGCACTTGACGCGACTAAATGAATTTGTGTGAATAAAAGGTTTTAAATAAGTAATTTTTGAACTCATTCAATAATGACATGTCATTAAGATGCAATCTTTTAATAATTGATCGATTTATTAAATGATAAAGATGACTGGGCATAGTTAAATTGTCATAGACGATTCATAATTTAGGTACTGGTATTTAAATAATGAGTTAAATGAAATCCATGGGAAGGGTCCTAATTATTGTATAATGTTAATGCAATCAGTAAATTATGCAAGTAGAAAAAATATTGATTCAAATTAAATCAAACCTGTTTCTTGCAGCTCACATTACATAATGGTTCAAAAGATTGTCAGCTAAGTATGTAAGCCGGTAAATATGTAGTTCTAAACATTTTCGGCAGAGGGCACTTAACGGAGGCTAACGGTTGATACAGCAGAAAAATTTTATCGCCTACGATAACTTGCGGATAGCTCAGTTGGAAGAGCAGCACGCGCGATACGTGAAGGTCGTGGGTTCGATTCCCGCACCGCAAGGATACATAAAAAAATTCTGTTTCTAATATTTAAATTTCGCTAGTACGGCGTAAAGTACTATAAAAATAAAAAATCGATTGTCAGCTAGTACAGTATTTCCTAGGTTTATTATATTATGACGCCTTTTAACATTTAGATGCAACTGTAGTTTATAAATATGAATGCTAAATAAAAATGCCGTGGACCATTTTTCAATAATGTAACTATTGAAAAGATTAAAATGCTAGGAAATATGGAAAATTTTTTTTAGTAGCGCAGTATATTGGCTCGTCCCAGCCTGATGGTAAGCAAGAGAAGAACCCACATCGCGATGACAACGGATTTGATATCAACATATCCTATCCGTTAGCATCGCCATACTGGCCCGCAAGATGTTTCTTCACGCTCCTTTTGAAGGAATCCATGTCAAAGGAAGGAGGAAACACATGAGCCGGCAACGAGTTCCACTTCTTTATGGTCCGGCAAAGATAAGAGTTACCGAACTTTTTGGTTAGTGATGGAATATTTTCCACGGTGAAGCGATGACATCGTTGGCCGGCTCTTGTGGTTCTGTGTAGGAAAGTAGAGGGTGGGAGGGTGGATTTGATACTATATACTACTAGCTGACCGAAAGACTGTCTAAACAACGACTATTTAATTATGTATAATTATGTATAATTAATAATAATAATCTTACCATGAGAACCTTCTCCTGACAATAATACAACAACAATAATAGACATTGGTTCAGCTGTTCACGTGTGTTGGCATGACCGAGGGAAATAGGAATTCAATTTAATATATTAAGTTTACCTAATATTTTAAATGTGTATCATCTTTGATCTCATCTGCGCATTCCGTCAAGCAAAATTGAGGTATCACGTGGACTATTTTAAATAAAAACATGTATGGAGATATGTATACATGATTGATACTATTTTACGCAAGAACTTCTTAATAAATAAATATTGGATTACATCACATACATTGCTCTGATTCTGTGGTAAGTAGCTAAAGCACTTGTGTTACAGAAATCAGACACAACGACGGTACCACAACACTCAGACCCGAGACAATACAGAAAAGTTCGTTTCCCATATTGACCCGACCGGTGATCAAACCCGGGACCTCAGAGATGGCGCGACGCCAAAGTCCAGCACGCTCGCCTCTCGGCTACGGAGGTTAATGTATTTGGATACAATTTGGTAGCTAGACAGAAATAACAAAGTCTCGGGAAAAAACTAGTGTGTATATACTCCCATTCCAAAGTCAATCTTATGGGAACGACATAAGAGTTCAAGTGTTTACAATTAAATGCTCGTGCCTGAAGATTTGTTCTCTATCTTAGTTCCAAGAGTATTTATTAATTTTAAATTAAAAAAAAAAAAATAAAAAATAAAAATAACTTTATTTCCAAAAAATCCATTACATTATTATTGCCGGGGCCTCCCGGTAAGTAGTCATAAAGACACTTGTGATGGGAGTGCCTCGCTCTATCCACAGGTTTATATATTGGATTAGGTAAAATGTGTAAGGTCAGGTAGGATACAAAATTACATGTACAAACAAGCAAAACCAAAATAAAATTAAAATTATAATTAGGATAAAATTAAAAATTAAAATTAGGATTCATGAGTACAAGTAAAAAGTCCAGATGTGCTGAGTGTGTGTGTGTGTGTATGTGTGTGTGGGCGTGTGTGGGTGTGTGTGGGTGTGGGTGTGAGTGTGTGTATGCGTGTGTGTGTGTGCGTCTGTGCGTGTGCCTAAATCTAAATCTATACAGGTCTCAGTAAAAGCTTCTCAATCTCTTGATATGTTAACGGCCGCATCCACGTGGTCAAGGACTGCTTGCAGGTGTGCGTGATCATATGGTAGATTTTTAAATGCCTGTTAACTCTATTATACAAGAAAGGAGCTTGGGAGGTGTATTGCCTTTGAGCAAACACGGTCCGTACTCTCGGTACATTTGCCACAATATCATTCCGTCTCCTATTCAGTCGTTCATGTTTAAAAGGTAAGGTTTTGTGAATTTTGAGTAATGTATTACGTATGTACAGTTTTCTAACGGATAATATAGAACTCTCGTTGTACAGGGATTCCGTTGAGTATCTGTAAGGCTTAAAAAACATCACCTTAAGGAGGGATCTTTGTGCTCTTTCTATGTGTAGAAAGTTAGTTTTGTCGGTACCTCCCCATAGGGGGATGCAGTAGGTAATGACAGATTCCGCTAAAGCGATATAGATTTTTGTTAATAGGTTTTTACTCATTATATGCCTAAGTGATTTAAAAATCCATATCAGCTTTCTAACCCTACACGAGATCAGTTCCAAATGCGGGTGCCAGCTCAGTCTTTGATCCACAATAACCCCTAAGTACTTTGTGGAACTGACCTTACTCAGATTTGGACAGTTGCATGGGAGGTCAGGGGAGGGACAGCTATGCAGTCTTACGCCGAAGTGAGGGTCTGGTTGGGAGTTTTGGTAGGGAGCAAAGCAAATGAAATTGGTTTTCTGTACATTTAAAGTCAACAGATTCATATTCAACCAATAAGAAACCATGGCAAGTCCTCTCTCAGCTGCCAGCCTTACGCAATCCCATGTTTTGCCGGTAAAGATAATGGCGGTGTCGTCCGCGTAAGACAGTATACTCCCTCCAACACCTTTTAGGCTACATAGCTCATTGATATAGATTAAGAATAGCGTTGGACCGAGTACACTGCCCTGCGGGACTCCAAACTCAATCTTTTCTTCTTCACTGAGGTATTGGCCAATCTTTACGGCTTGATTTCTGTTAGAGAGGTAGCTTTCAAAAAGGGACAGAGCAGAGCCCCTGATACCAATATTTTCAAGCCTACGGATAAGGATGGGGACAGACACTGTGTCGAAGGCCTTTTTTAGGTCGAGAAAGGCTACTAGGCACTTGTGACCTTTATCAACCGCACTTGATACTTTGGACGTAAGGTCTGTGATAGCGTCTTCTGTTGACATACCTTTTCTGAAACCATATTGGTTGTTAGAGCGGATCTTGTATCTGTTTAGGTATGTTACTAGTCTGGTGTTTAGAAGTCTCTCAACAATTTTTGAAATGGCTGGAAGCACGGAAATGGGACGATAATTATTAACGTCCTCGCCATCTCCTCCTTTGAAAACCGGGGTTACCACGGAACGCTTAAGCGCCTGAGGGAAAATTCCTTTATCAAAACATAGATTGGCCATGTTGCAGATTAATGGAACAAGGAAGTCTTTTGAAAGTTTTAAGTTTTAAAAATGTATTGTGATACCACCTTTAGTTTTGGTTTCTATAACTCAATTGTTTAACCGACTTATTTTGGGGTAAGATAAATGTGTGTGATATAGTCTTATAGTTTTTCAATGGTAAGCAATTTTGTTTAAGGGTTCCTAGTAAAAGAAACTGAGAATTGAGTGAAGCGATGGCTGGCAAATACGTCATGCTTGATAACAGTCACCACTTTTGGGGACTGGTCTACTCCAGCTTACCTCTCGAAAGTAGGTAAATGCTTACTTAAGTAGTTACATAATTGTTTCATGACTCATAAAAAGTATATGATTTGGTCCATAGTGATCTACACAAACCAATAAGTTAGATACTGCTACTGTAACTGATCTGCTGAGTTTCTTACCGGTGTCTTAGTAGATATAGGTTCCGAACCGGAAGTAGAATCACTTTGCATTGTATTCAATGACTATTTTAAAGTGTTATATGTAACCTACTTGAATTAAGAAATATTTGAGTTTGAGTTTGAAATAGTATAAAATCCGTCTTGTTTTCCGCGTTTCCTTGGCTATCCATAACACTCCGACCATACTAAAACTGTTCGCAGTTACAAAATGGCTCTCAACGCATTCCTCCAGTTTCCATTTGCCAGCAGTTTCCATAAGATCAACAGTTCCACTAATACCCTTCGTGTCCGCTTCTGCACAAAATACGGACCAATTGTGGTCCTGCGTGTAGCAAGTAGAAGTTACTGCGCGTTTAAACGCAAGTCGTGGTGCGTGCACATTAGACATGTTTAATGCTGCGCTGCGTCGCGTGATTGCGCTAACACACGTGCCAGTTGTGTTAACTCATTTTTACAAATTGTGTTGGCGCATTTCCAAAGGTGTTGAAGTGCTCGTAGATTCCATAGGCGTATTTATTGAACGACCTCCACTTTGTCCACGAGGATTTAAAAAATAAAAATAAAAAAAATTCTAAAATAAAAGTAGCTAAGTTATTTCATATTACATTAGATATGTGCCTGTGAAAGTCCAAAAACAGCGGAAACAAACAGTCAGGCGAAGTAGCACATCGATTTTATTATTTTTATAGTACTATACGTCGTACTAGCGAACTTTAAACTTTAAGGGGGAGATAAAAAATTTCTGTTTCTAATATTTGAAGTAGCACATATTTATTTGCATTGAGTAAAAAGCTGTTATTTTAAATGTATAGCGGACTTTTATAATTTGAACTTCTGTTGCATCCCTTTTTATTTCGTGAATTTACACTTAAACTATTTTCTTGGTATAAACTTCCAACGTTATAACTATTGGAGTGTCAAGTTCAGTGGTTTGAGCTGTAATGATTAATAGATGCGTCAGTAACAGTTGTCAAAACGAAGTCAAAATCTTCTTATTCATATAAATTACATTAGCTTATAAAATCATTTCTAATCAAAAAACAATATTACACGATACAATGTTAATTAACAGGATAAATTGTAACAAACATGAAATTATTACAATGTATGTATGTAATTGAAATAAATATTTATAAATATGTTAAACTCCTCCCCTCTCCTACGTTGCCGTGCCCGACAGGGTCCATAAAATGTACTTTTAGTTCGAAGCAACTATAATATGTAGTACCTACCTTACTTATGGAGTTCAATAAAGAATATGAATATGAATACTTTCACTTATGAGTGGCCCCTTTACTTTATACCTACTACAATGTTTAATTCTATGTTTTCGTTTCAATAGCGCGAGTTCTATTCCTATTCCCTCGATGCGCTATGATGCTTGCGAGTTAGCGCATTTAGCAGGTGCAACAAACTGCGCCGGAGCTACTGAGTTGAGAGCTGAGTTGGCCATTTCCAGTGGTGGGCGGTCACAAGTTCTTAAATCACCCTGCACCGAATAAGCTCTGAATGAACAACTGCGCCCTGATCTACTGTTAGCGCTGTTGGTCAGACCTGGTGCGGGGTACAAGTCATATGCCTGGCGTCCGTTACCTCGGTACCGAGGGGGTGGGGCGTGTCAGGTGCCCAGGCACGTTCTAGCCTTGCGCGTTATGCGCACCGAGGGGGGCTGCTTTGCGCTAGGCGCTGTGCGGAAGCCTGTGTAGAGTCCGCAAAGGATCCCGCCTCCCCCACAACTGCGCAGCGTTGGCCACCAAGGGGGTTTTAGTCGGTGCGAGCCCGACACACCACTTTCTGTTCCCCGCAGAGAGTGATTTTCGCCAGTTCACTGGGAAACTGGCTTTATTTCAAGATAAAAAGTATCCTACATCCTACGTTCTGGTATGATTTTCAGTACTACTACGAGCTGATTTTTTAATCTAAAATCTGTTCTGGTTTCCAAACAAGTGCTAGTTGGTAGTAAGTAAATTAAGTTGGTAGCTTTCTACCAACTTTGGGATGAGGTTAGTGTGTCTGATGTTGTGTCATATGTATTTACTTTTACTTAAACGCTATCTCTTATAACTTTGACCGTTAGCAACAAGAGTAGCAGCGAATAGCCCATCGTACAGACACAGTTATTGGGCGGAGGATAAATTTTCATTTTTAAAGTTATTATAACGGCAGCCATTCAGCTGTACCTGGCTTTATGTGGAGAGATCCAATTCCGTGGAATTTTCGCCAGCTGTCATCCGGACTCACCAAATTAATTTAAATATCCTTTTGGTACGGGCTTTCAACGCAGAGTTGTCAATAAGGCTTTATTTTTGTTGTTTTCTGAATAAAAATATGCAAGATATGGAATAGTATTGTATGAAAATTGTAGGCCATACAGTCTTAGATGGAAGAGAAGGATTGCCTTGTAGAAGAGAAGATTCCTATGATATAAGAGATAGAATAACTAGATATGAGTTAGCAGATTAAGTTATTTTCCAGCATTGCCTTGAAAGGCGGTGAGGTCCGCCGGGGAGTTTTAGTGGGTAGCAGAGGGAAGATTTTGGGGTAAGGAGAGTCCCACATACGCCGTTACCTCTCTACGGTACGCCAAGCATTACTCTCCGTAAAAAAAGGTACAAGTTAGCAAAGGTAACTAAATATAAGGCTAACTTACCTGAATTTGTTATGGTGGTTTTTTTATGAATATTTCTCATAATATAATTACAAATTACTATTGAAGACTACCTTTGTACTTTTGAAAAGATACCTTTGGTTAAACACTTAAAATGTGCCAAAAGGTTCTTTTATCGAATTCAAAAAATAATAACATATAACAAGATCAAATGTTTGTAATGGTGTCTCTTAAGTTATTTATATAATCAATTTGTTCTAGTTTCATAAGGCCATACCATAAATAAAAACACAATGACAAAGTAGATTACCAATATACCCATTATGTTTTAATATCCTTTAGAATAAACCGAGGTCGTATATAACATAGTTATTCGCCGTCTTAAGTAAAGTTGAAAGAGAAATGCAAAAGATTTATAAAAGATAAAGGAAACATACGAAGAGGGCTTCGTAGCGATACCATCACTTGTGCAATAATAAATATTAAATTTATTATATTGACTACTAGCTGTGCCCGCGACTTCGTTCGCGTGGACTACATCCTTTTATGGTCGGTTTTACCCCTTTCTCCCCTAATATTCGAAACAAAAAGTAGTCTATATTTTAATCCAAGTCTCGAGCTATATTTGTGCCATATTTCATATCTCTAACTTCAAAAATAAAAAGGTGGTATTACCCCCCTCCCCCCCTTATTTTCTAATAAAAAGTAGCCTATGTCCGTTCTTGAGATTCAACGAATACCTATACCAAATTTCATCAAAATCGGTTGAGAGGTTTAAGCAGGAAAGCGTAACAGACACACAGACAGACAGACAGAGTTACTTTCGCATTTATAATATTAGTAGGGATTTATATTTGACGGCCTCCGTAGCCGAGAGGGGCGGGCCGGACTTTGACGTCGCGTCATCTCTGTGGTCCCAGTTTCAGTCCCCGGTCGGGTCATTATGGGAAACGAACTTTTCGATATAATCTCGGATCTGGGTGTTGTGGTACCGTCGTAGTTTCAGATTTCTGTAACATAAGTAGCTACTGGCCACTTAATAAGAGCAATGTATGAGATGTTTTCCAAAATTTTATGAAAAATACGTAGGCAAACGTAACTAAATTTTAGAATCGCACCGAAAGCATTGCATAATAGAAAAAAATGAACTTATTTATGTCCTTTTAAAAAACTTTTTATTTATAATGTTAATTTACAATTTATTAATTCTTTTACTTTATTCATTTTTGATATTTGTTGTACTAATGACAAACTAACTGTGTGTCTTGGTGCAAAAGTTTAGTTTCATTTTGTAAAAAAAAACTACCGCTGGTGTCTTCTTAGCTTCTTTATACAGTACTTATCACAGTGTAGGTTATGCAGACAAACAATTAAAACCAATTAAGTTTGTTTAATTATGTTATACAAACTGCAACATGTTATTCATAAGCTTTTAAATTACACAAATCGATATAAAAAAAACTTAACAAATTACTTAATTAAGTTAAATTAAGACACAATTTATCCGCAACAGCCTTTTTGTACGCCCTTAAGGAAGAATCAAAAATGTCTAGGTCATGATAATCGCTATTGTACTTATGACATAAGCGTAGCAAAAAGGTGTTACCGGCGTATTTAGTTAAAGTCAACGGTACCTACACTAAACAGAAGATGTCGCCGAAAACTTATATAGAGACTATTAAATTACATAAATCCATACTAATATTATAAATGCAAATATAACTCTGTTTGTCTGTCTGTCTGTCTGTCTGTCCGTCCGTCTGTTACTCTTTCACGCCTAAACGGCTGAACGTATTTTGATGAAATTTGGTATAGGTATACGTTGAATCTCAAGAACGGACATAGGCTACTTTTTATTAGAAAATAAGGGGGGGATGGGGGTAATACCACCTTTGAAAGTTTATATGGAAAAATGTTTATTTTTGAAGTTAGAGATATGAAATTTGGCACAAATATAGCTCGGAACTTGGATTAAAATATAGACTACTTTTTGTTTCGAATATTAGGGGAGAAAGGGGTAAAACCGACCATGAAAGGATGTAGTCCACGCGAACGAAGTTGTGGGCACAGCTAGTACTATATATAACAGTTCGTAATTACCGCGAATTGGTTTTTGCACGATTCTGATAACCAGGTGAAAAAACCTGGACATCTTAGTAATTTGACTATATTATATGGGCCATACTGTGTACTACCTTTTTAAAGACTTACTTTATAGAAATGTAATGTAAATTGATTCATAACTCGTTTAGAGGGCGCGATATGTCAAGCCGCGCCTTTTCCAGTTATGCGGTATGAACATACTGTTCGCGGTTTTGCACGCGCGTCGACGATATGTTTAGCTTAACAAATAACTATTAGTCTCGACGGCTAAAAGTCAATTGCAATCCCCTGTATCCCCGAGTGGAAGCAGCGGGAGGAATCTGTGTAACAGTTCCTTTGTGAGCGAACTTAGATTTGGTCCTTGACATTCTACACACAAGTTCTAGGTCAGGATAAGGAGAGGTGCACATTGACGACTGTATTGGTATATTTTAAATCTCTTATTAAGTCTGGAGGCTTTCCGCAAGCTGTCAAAACAAGAGTACCTTCATTGATTTTCTGGTCCTAAAATTATCTCCGGTATCCAATGAGGACCGTATAAATTTTTCACCATATTTAGATAGATGATTTAAGAATGCATAGAGGGCAAACATACAAGTATAAAGTTTTATTTAATGGCATCAATAAAGGTACTACTTTTTTAATCATAACGACTCAATGATCTTGTGC
Organism: Glyphodes pyloalis; assembly: GCA_037074685.1. Lineage (NCBI taxonomy): Eukaryota > Metazoa > Arthropoda > Insecta > Lepidoptera > Crambidae > Glyphodes > Glyphodes pyloalis. Next base: position 15,847,292 of record JAYKKO010000010.1, on the reverse strand, counting down.
AGGGCTGTCTAGATTTGGTAATGATTCCGGGCCAATACAAGTTACTGAGTTAATGGTTGGAGAGCCAAACAAATTTTAAAATATATGTTGTTTTAAAAACACAGAGATATTGTTACACTTATTATTATAGTAAAACTCAACGCGGACCGCACAAAGATGTAACGCGGGCTGCCGTACGTTTTTCGATTTTAATTAATAGGTGATGTGTTGTCATACCGTTTTTTTTTTCTGATTTCATACACAAGTGCTTTAAATACTTACCAAAATCCGAGCCCTGTATGCAATGTTGTCTGAATAATGACAGGTTTAAAAAAATTTACACATTTAAGTACATTATTTAAAATGACGATAAGAAATTGCAATTTTAAAGTGACCTAATTTAATAACAAAACCAATTTCAAATTTAATAATAAAGCTATTATAAAATAGAGACTTGATAGCATTAAATATGTACACTAGATTTAAGCTATATTTTTAATAAAAAAAATCGCATGATTTATACCACATGTGTCAGTTTTAAAAAGAGTAACTATCAAGTTTCTTGCCGGTTCTTCTTGATAGAATCAACATTCCAAACACGGCAGTAGTTGACTTAATTTGAAGATTTATAAATGCTTTTGTAAATGTTTACATGAATAAAGACATTTTCTATTCTATTCTATTCTTTTGAGTGGATTTTTTGTATGAATATTTGAACGGTTTAAGAAAAAAAAAAGAGTGAAAGAGTAAAAATGAGAACAATAGACAGTGCGTTTTGCTAGACGACTGACATGTGTGTGTTTTAATTATTTTATTTAGTACTTTGGTAAATTATAAAATGACTCTCATTGCATCCCTATCTACTACATAGTATTTAAGTTTAGGAAAGTATTTTTTTTAGCTCGACGACGGGAGAACATCAGTGTGAACTTAGCCTTACTACCCAGTCCCTACGTCCTTCTACTTGATACTACACGTGGGAGGTTTTACGACGCATAATAACAGTATATCTTTGTGATATCTTTAGTCTTGAATCGATTTAAAGATTCGCCATTGGCCTTTCGTAAAATAAGAGTATGTTTCTGAAAAGATACGGTTTTACCTATTGAGTTCGAGATACTAAATAATTTATTACCAAACGGTTTTACGATACATATATAGGTGAAGGTGGTGTCTGTATATATAATTTATTTTTCCGTAATGGAAATGGATTGGTAACTTTTGGTTTAACAAATGAGTGTAACCAATTTGAACACGATAATTTTATCTTTTAATGAAATCAATTCTTATATAATTTAATACCTTTAAACGAGAAGAGTTGTATATATGTATATATCTTCATTTTCTATCCCTGATGCAAAACAATGGAGTGTTATGTGACTGTGATGACTTAGGCACGTTTGTCTGCCTGTATATTTGCGGTATCGTAGCTTCCAAGTCGATTTTGATTTATTTGAAAGGCGAATTAGACGGGATTGTTTTTGATTGTTTAATGTTATATTCTACATTTTAACACAACAAATAATATTCCATAAGTATTAATAATCAAATCATCATCAATCAAACACATGAAGACAAATTCAAAATTACCTACTGAACTATTACTGAACTGTCGGCGGGTTTTCAAATCAAAATATTTGTTTTAATATCCTTTAATGAACAATTATTGTATATGTCACCGTAATATTATAAAAATCGTAAGATTACAATATATCTCGCGAGATTGTAAACTGTTGAAAGATTGTGAACTGTAATATTATGATTTAAGGCATTATTTTTCTAATCGCAATCTATCGAAGAGAAACTGTTAAATTACAATCTGTCCCGCGTCAAACTGTCAACTGTCCGAAAACTCTATCTCTATCCGTAAGATTATACGGTGACATAATAATATACATGCTAAATAATCAGTATAACGGAAACTGCTACATCGATTTTCAGGAAATTTAGTAAGAAATGGTGTCAAAACATAATAAAAAAGTACAATTACCGTCTCGTTTAAAACACAATGTTTGGTCACTTTAGTTATTAATGACAGTGCCTGATAACGCAATCTAGAATCAATACAAGCAAATTAAATTAGTAAAAATAATCACTTACTGAAAAAACATTACCAATGTAGACTTTACATATCAAAAGACTTTGTAACGAAAGAAATTACTTTTGAATACGTTTATAAGGACCGCATTTAGCTTTCGAGAACTAGTGTCAAAGAGAGCTCAGTTTCTAACTCTTTAAATAAACCATGTTAAAACCACGTCCAATGAAATTAAATTTTCTTGATAAATCAAATTTAAAAAAGAACAATACATCAAAAGTTCTGCAAATTTTATTTGGATCAATATTAGTGTTGTTTTCTCTCGATTTTGGCTTTATCCGTTTCAAATCGTTCAAAATCAATGTATTCGTAAAATTCTTATGTGCTTCTCAAGTTGTTGTCATAACTTTTGCTTTCATGTTCTTCTTCCATTCTGAAGAAGCCTTTGATCGTGTTTGGTATTTCATGTTTTTTCTCGAATACGGTATAATCGTTTTAGTATTACTTGCGACAAAAAATTCTTTCTCTGACTTTTACAACGATTTGTCATCCATCGATGACGAATTGGAAATCGAGGAGTCATCTAAACTGGAATATATAGTCACTATTGGAATAGGGTCATGTATAATTTATAGAAGTTTTGTATCTGTTGTATATTGTGAACTTTTGGAAAATTACTGTGTGAACGAGGCTTATCTGGTATTTCTTTCGTTCATACCATTATTGTGTGCGGATGCTTTTCTAATAGTTTATTTTGCGTTCTATTACTTATTGTACGACCGTCTCAAAGTATTCAGTCGTCTTGTCGGTACTAAAAGTTTCGATATTGTGGCTGGTCAATATCTATACAAATCGTTAGTCGATATTGCAGATGGCATTAAATGTATTTATAATCCTTTGGTTAGTAAAAACTTACTATTTTGGGTGACTGATGTTTATGACAAAATTCTGATTAAATTCTACCTTTTCAGTACGTGTTGCCCCTGTCGTTTCATCTCATTGATATTATGTTAACAGTTTTTTACCCGTTCACACAAAAACAGGTAATAATTTTCATACACATGTGTTGCTTAGTGCACAAGTATATTTTTCCGATTATTAGTCTCTATAATTTTTGGGTCTGGAAACCTTACACGCAGGAACACAACAACACAGAAGTGATTGTTATTTGGCTGCGGTCTTCTGTAAGATGGAGGTATTTTACCAGTCGGGCTGCTCCAGTTCGAGCGATAAATCACTATGCCCTGCCTCTCTTCAAATTAGCTGCTGATTTATATGAGCTTATTGTTTTCTTTCAGAATAACTTACTGGACGTTATACTGGAAAATGCTTCGGTTCCTCAAGTGCTGACTATACTGTTTCTACCAGCCTATGCTGCTGGGCTGGTATCTTCTCAAGTGGATCAACTGGTCGTGGTGCTGCACGAGAGATTGCTTCGAGAGAGGGGTAAGATGGAGATACTAATATTTAAGTAAACTATTTACTATCCAGTGATAGACTTCGGTTTCTCGCAATCGCAAAGAAAGTGATGTCTATTTGTTTAAACAAATTAAATCACCAAATTAAGAAATACTGGACGAAAAAACATTGTATGCAGGTGTTCAACAATGATCGAAGCTAGCATACGAAATGATTGTGACTAGGTGCTACCTTTGGGGACTGGTCAGCTCCAGCTTACCTCTCAAATAAATACTTAATGTTTCTTCACTCATCAAAATAAAACTATATGACTTGGTCCAAAATGGTCTACATAGCAATAAGGTAGATACTGCTACCGTAACTAATCTGCTGAGTTTCTTACCGGCGTCTACTCGGTAGATAGATAGATATACTTTATTGCACGAAAACTTTACAGAAATAGGTTTTACAGATTAATTTTAGTACAATTTAGGCGGTTGGTACCTTAAGGTAGAGGAAATAGTAAAAGGCGAGAAATGGGTCCGGCCGTGCAACATAAATAGAGATTTCTTATTTTAAAATTCTATTCATAGTATAACATGATAAACATACATAAACTCATAATTATCGGTAGATATAGGTTTCGAACTGAGAATAGAATCATTTTGCATTACATTCAATGACGATTTAACCATTTAGATTAAAGAAATATTTGACTTAGATGTATTTGTTGCTTGTTCCAGATCAAAAGCAGACCAGGGATATTGAGCGGTTCATCTTCTACATTGAGGTCCGTTCCCTCAAGACGACAATCTGGAAAGTGATCGCTCTGGATTGGAAGCTTCCTGTAATCTTTGTCAACATCAGCATCACCTACCTCATTGTAATGCTACAGTTTGCGAAGCATTAACTTCTGGGGGAGCAGGTCATACTCCGCCATTATTTTAACAATGATTATAAAATATTCATCCAGATAGATATTTTTTGTATCGAGGGGAAAATGGGTACCGCACCATCACTCCCTGCAGGGAACAGAGAGTGGTGTGTCGGGCTCGCACCGACTAAAACCCCCTCGGTGGCCAACACTGCGCAGTTATGAGGAAGTTGGGATCGCTTGCGGATTCCACGACGGCTCCCCCACCGGGCCTTTCGCTAAGCTGCCCACCACCACGTCGCGCAAAAAACGCGCAGCCAGGCTTATCCTACCCCCAGCGTCTCCGGTCCCAGCAGCGGATCTGCTATGCGGCCCCGCTGTAGTAAGCAAAATGGTGATATCTTTAAGAAAACCGTTAACTTTCCGCCACTAGATACGGGATCGAATATATTACATTTGAGCTCTTCTTTATCGCCCTAACGGGAAAACGACAAATACTTAGTAACAATTTAAAAATACTAATTTAACGACTATTAAAATTAGAGGAATAAAAACCACAGAAGTCTTTTATTTATTACCCGCTTCTTACATATCTTTACAGGCATATTATTATCTGCATTTTTTTATATTATACTTCAAGATTGACCTCATCCCACCTGATGTTAATTGGAAATGAGGTTTTAGCTTAAGGTCGACCAGAATAGCTTATTAAAGCTGTTACTGGACTTGTCGCCCTTACCTTGAAGGCTTGACCCTTGCTACTAATGCAGCACCCTCCAGGTCTGGAAACCTTACTCACACGCAGGAATATAACAACACCGAAGAAATTATAGAACGGTATTAACGGCTGGTAGTCGGTTTGAGAAATACGGATAGTAATTTTTGACACATTACGAATCGTATAATATTGGAACAGGGCATTAGTAAACTGCAAAAAACAGTTCGTGTGCCAGTGGCTTATTAAGCAAATTAATATTCGACTTGGAGGATAGTAGTTAGCGTTTTTGTGTTTTTAATCTTATGTTTGTAAAACGAACGACTTTATTCAAAACTTATACCTATTATATCATGTGTATACTATGGACATGATTGTCTGTTCGCTCGCACGCCATAGTTTTAAGTTCTCTAGCTCTAAATATTGTAAAGATTAGGATAACTACTGAGTTTCTTTTTGTAAGCTGTAGCTTCAATTTTGGTTTGTTTTCATTTTGACGATGCGTAAGTGTTACTTGTAACCTACATTTTTTTTTATTTATTGATAATAATGTCTACAGAACAATTATACATATTTACGTCTGCCAAACTGCTTAGCAGTTTTTCGAATAAATGAATGGATGAATTGACTTTGACTTTGACATTATAATATCAATTACTGTTGATGTAATTAATTATTGGTCACATAATCAAATAAGTAATTAATTAAAAAAGCCGGACAGACAAACAGACGGACAGATAGAATTACTTTCGCATTTATAATGTTAGTATGGATGGCAGCGACTCAGACAGTGAATTAGTTTAAGTTACTGAACAAATTATTTGTTGTATTAATGAATTAGGTAGGTCTAAATTAATTACTAAATTCACATACATTAATTAGTTTTCAATACCAATACTATTAAGATCATTAATCATCACCATGAAACATTACAATTGCGTATATTGATTGCACTGACAAAATTAAATGGGCTAAACCTTTCGATTGTATTTTACGTGTTTAGAGAGAATTCAAATTTAGGGAATCTAGGCTAGGCAAAAGTAAAAGCTAAAATACTGGAGAATAAAGAAATATAAACTAAAATGATACGGAAGTTAAAGATACGGACGTTACCGGCGCCTCTGAAATTGAATCTGTTAAAAGCCAAATCAGAGCTAATACGGAAATCAAAAACAACAAAAATTGTTTTTACACTGTTGCTAGCATTATTTTCATTAGACTTCGGTTTCATCAATTTCAAATCTTCTAGAATTCGTGTTTTAATCAAATCTTTATGTGCTTTTCAAACACTAGCCACAGGTTTTGTTTTTACATATTTCTATAGTTTCACATTAGAAGATCCTGTCTTTAGAATGTGGTACATTTCGTACATTTTGGAATATTTTATACTAGTGTTTGCATTACTTGTTTCAAAAAATATAACGTTCTTCGATTTCTGTAACGATTTAGCTTCCATTGATGATCTACTAGAAATAAAAGCGTTTCCAGAACTAGCATTCCCTATCGTCACCGGAGTCACGTCTTGTTTGATCTATAGAAGCTTAGTTTCGTTGATCTATTGTACAGTTTTAAGAACTTACTGTATTCAAAAGACTTTTTTTCTGGTACTATTCTTTGTTCCACTTGTATGTGCGGATACATTCCTCATAGTTTGTTTCTCAGTCCACTATTTCTTATACAACCGTCTGAAAGTATTGACTTGCCATGTTATCAATGGTTATTTTAATATTGTCTCTAGTCAATACATTTATAAATACTTAGTCGAAATTGGTGATAGCATAAATTCCATTTATAACCCTCTAGTAAGTATTGTTAGTTAAAGCTTTGCTTGTATTATTTTGTATGTTAAGTTTCTCTATTCAATCTTTTTATTTTTCAGTATGTGGTGCCTTTAATATTTCATACTATTGATATGATGATGACAGTATTTAATCCATTGATAGAATTTGCTTTGAATCGGGTAATTATTCTGACAATTAAATTTTCTTATTAATCATTCGATTCTTGTTGGTTATAAAAAAAAACGAATATTCTACAATTTTAATCAGAGGTCGTGATGTTTATATCAAGACATTTTTTGAGGGCCTAAAATAATGCGTAATATTTTTCGTCTAATGGTACTTTATAAGTAAGGAAAACCAATGTCTTTACTAATATATGCGTAGTATAACGTATTTAGTTTACGATCTTTTAACCTACCACCGTTAACTTTTGTTGCGAACGAAAGTTTAAGTTCATTTAATTTATCTTCTCTAGTCTTGTCAATACATTCAGCATAAGGTAAGCAAGAGGTGAAAGATTCATAGCTAGTACCTTAATATTAATTCATTTTATCTTCAGGATGGATTGATTGAGGTCGTGATATCAAACCTGACGTTGCCGCTGGTGTTCTTCGTGTTATTCTTACCAGCTTACGCAGCCGGCCTGGCGTCTTCGCAGGCGGACCAGCTGAAGCTCGTACTCCACGATAGACTGCTGCAAGAGAGGGGTAAGTGTAAATGAATAAGTATTTGTCGGTAGGACTTTAGTGTTAAGTTACTTTTGATATGTTTTATTTTGTACAGTGAATATGCATAAACAGGGTAGGTATACATAAGTCGATTTTATTATTTTTATAGTACTATACGCCGTACTAGCGAACTTTAAATATTAGAAACAGAAAATTTTTAAGATAAGTATGTAGTTCTAAACATATTCGGCAGAGGGCACTTACCGGAAGGCTAACGGTTGATACAGCAGAAAAATTTCATCGCCTACGATAACTTGCGGTTAGCTCAGTTGGTAAGAGCAGCACGCGCGATACGTGAAGGTCGTGGGTTCAATTCCCGCACCGCAAGGGGAGATAAAAAATTTCTGTTTCTAATAGGTAAACATAAGAGTCGTGATTACGGGGAGGTGTAAATAAAAACTATTTTCAATATTCACAACACTGGCAAATTATGCGTTCTAGATTTAAATGTTTTATGCCTTATTCTTGTTGTTTACACTATGTCATTGTCTTTCTAAGAACTATGTGTGCTACCTCTAAAATTATTATATTATATACCTCAAGTTTCCACTATGGGTTTTCAATTTAATTCAATTTCCTAGAGTAAAAAATTATACCAGTCACTTTCCTTTGAGTTTCTTATATAATATCTTTTACCATGGTCATTTAATTTGGTCCTAATTTTAGAGAAACTGGCTTGACTTAAGGGAACCTATCATATTAATTCAGTTCTTTATTGCTTTAATCGTTTAGATTTCAGCAGTTATACATATCGTCTATAGGTACTAATCGAAAGTGACTTGCCCACTGGTTTAGAAACTAAAACTCCCAAGAAGATCCCGTCAAGATATTTACTAGTAGTAGTTTTTTTACAAAAGAAGCTAAATGTATGAATAAAAATGCACCATGCATATTTGATTGCTCTTTATTTAGGTATGTACAAGATGCTCACTATTTGGTTCTGATTTGATATAAGTTGCATCCGTTATTCCAGTACGTTATTTAGATCCTATTTGAAATTCTTCTCATTTTCGTTTCTGAGATCTTTCGATATGATGATGTAATTTGGTTCTAATTTATAGAGAAAATAGACTTGACTGATGAGTTATTTTGATTATATCTATTTGCCATTTGATTCGTCGCATTCAAAAGATATCAGTTATTCCATCTGTTCCCATTTTGGTATCTCTAAAGATGATATTTATTTTAAAATCGAACAAAATGTATTATTATTTTTTTAGAATCAAAGCACACCCACGATATTCAAAAGTTCATCCGCTACATCGAGGCTCGCCCGTTCAAGACCATTATCTGGAAGATCATCCCACTGGACTGGCAGCTGCCCGTCATCATCATCAACTTGAGCGTCACCTACCTCATCGTGATGTTACAGTTCACTCACAAGTATTAGATGCCTTTGCGCATTAGTTACTTCGCCCAATGATTCAAACTTGATAGCAGTACTTGTAAGACCTCCACTCTCTCGAAAGTCCATTGAAGATGAACATGCCGTCTCCAGCCATCATTAGATAAACTCAAACTCAAATTCAAATATTTCTTTATTCAAGTAGGTTACATATAACACTTTTGAATCGTCATTGAATACAATGCAAAGTGATTCTACTTCCGGTTCGGAACCTATATCTACCGAGAAGACACCGGTAAGAAACTCAGCAGATCATTTACAGTATCAGTATCTTACTTATTGCTATGTGTAGCTCACTTTGGACCAGATAGTCAATAAGGAGAAAAAAAAAGCTCACAAAGGCTGAAAAGGCATCTGTAAGAGAAGTATTTTTTTGTTTTGCATCATTTAGTGTGGCTTTCGTCCGCGCTATTGTGCAGCCGTACAATCGATTATCCGGCAGTGTGAATGGGGCGCAAATAATCTAAAAATCGATTTTACTATCAATAATATCGATACAATCAGTAATGATCATTCCTACCATTGTCTAAGATAGTCAAATGTTAATCGATTTACATTAACGATGATCAATGGTATCGGTCATGTTTTGAAACAATACTACGAGTATCTTTATGTTGAATTTGTAATTTATGCATTGCGTCTTTCTAGCCTAAAAGATGAGACAGTAACAATAATAAGATTTTTAACACCGTAAATAAGACGTTTGTGAACAAGGCATGTTAGAATACCGTGGTGAGAAATGTTAAAATCTCACAATCGACGAAATTGCTTATTAGAGTATTGAATTTAATAATAATTCCATTATATTTTCCACTAAATGAATTTCACTTATTACACGCATTAGGTATAATTTTAGTAATGTTGCTTATTTCCATTGTTTCATAGAAATAATTAGGAGTATATTGTTGGAATCGACAAAACCATGTGTTAAATATTTAATAAAAAAAAATGAGATTATTTAGTTCATATGTGAGGAAGATCATTTTTTCTTTTTTAAAACAACATTTTTACCAATGCTTATTAATTATATGAAACATTTTAAAGCGCACAAGCTTCAAATGAAGATTTTTTTGGTTTAATTAAAATGTATAAATAAACCATGTTTCATGATGACAAACCATTTATTAAAGTTAAAATCCTTTTGCATTTTTTTTATTGGACAACATCACATACATTGCTCTGATTCTGTGGTGAGTAGTTAAAGCACTTGTGTTACAGAAATCAGAAACAACGACGGTACCACAACACCCAGACCCGAGACAATATAGAAAAGTTCGTTTCCCATATTGACCCGACCGGGGATCGAACCCGGAACCTCAGAGATGGCGCGACGCCTAAGTCCGGCACGCTTGCCTCTCGGCTACGGAGGTCGTCAAGTTTTTATTAATTTGGAATATTTGTTAATTTTTAGTAAACTTTTAACGAATCTGTCAAGTTTTGTTTATTTAATATCTGTACATATAGATTGAGACCAGGTGATTGGTGTGATTGTCTGGCGCATTTATTATTTATTTATTATTAATTTTATTGGCAGGTAACTGATGTAATGAGTAGCAACTTAAACCACGTGTAAAATAAGGCTAAGCTGGCTGTTGAGGGTATGGAGACATGGCCTGATACGAAGGCTCCGTTCTTCAAAGGCTGGTGGTGATCAGCTCAGTCGGGGTCACCAATATAAGGAACGTATGTTCCTTTACTAACAGTGGAAGTACTTCCGCCGAGCTAGGTGTTATCTGTTCGGGGACCAAGGCCCAACTGCCAATCTTGGTTTGTTGTATATATACTTAGTGGCGACGAAAACTCTGACATCGCGATGTAGGATCGATGTCATGCATTACGTATGGAGCGTTGTTTACTACGCCAATTCTGCTGACGCTGTATTTGTGTCGACTTGTAGGTAATGTCGTAGGTCGGCACAGCTTGAAAACAATGCGGGCTCACTAATAGCATAAACCTGTTAAAACTTTATCCGCAGAACCCTTTGCATAATGGACATCTACGAATCGTCCATTTTTGTAATTCGTTTGTTCCATTATTTTTTCCAAGTCTAGAAAGATAACGCCACTTAGATAATAGCGGAAATTGTTTACTGATGGATTGATCAATAAAAACGAAAGTATAACCAAAGACTGTTTATTTCTATTACGAACGAACTAATAAAAATACATTTTCAAAATGATCCGTGTGAAAACTTTTCAATCTAAAGATAAATTTGTAGTGAAACATTCAACAAGAAGGTTTTTTATTTGTTTGCAAATAGTATTTTCTTTAGATTTCGGCTACGTACACTTTACGTCGCGAAAGAAAGAACTTTTCGTAAAATTTCTCACGTTTTTACAGTGCGCTATAATATTCGGAGCTAGCTCACTTTACTTCTTGGAAAATACGCGTGATTTGTTTACTTTGTGTTGGATGATTAGTATTTCGATACAGTATTTTTGCAATTCAATAGTTTTGTTATTGTATGGCCGCAAGAATTCACTTTGCAAGCTACAGGAAGCTTTATCTGCGGTAGATGTAAAATTATCTGTGGAAACCGAATCATTTGAATTGGATAAGAAAATCATTGTAGCCAGTTGTATGAGTGTGATATTAAAGATTTTCATGATTTCCTTATTCTGTTTTGAGGACAATTCTGAATGCGTGATGACTATATACGGCGCATCGTTTAACATGTTACAATTGTTATCATTTGATATGATTTTAGTTACTTCATTCTTTATGTTTTATTCCGTTTATTGTCGTTTGAAAGTGTTCAACGTATTTGTGAAGAATTCTAACCGAGTCTTACAGAGCTTAGACATGTATAAAATGATGGCAGATGCAATAGAGAAGCCGAAGAAATATTTTGATTACTTGGTAAGCCTTATTATTAATAGTTAAGTTGCAATTCGAGAATTATGGTGAAATACCTCCACCTTACAGACTGCAGCCAAATAACAATCATTTCTGCGGGTGAGTAAGGTTTCCAGCTCCTGGGGGGGGGGGGGGGGGTGCTACATTAGTAGCAGGGGCGACAAGTCCATCATTAACAGCTTTATTATTGCTGTACTTGTCGCCCTTAAGCTAGGACCTCATTACCACTTAACATCAGGTGGGATGAGGTCAATCTTAAGTATAATATAAAAAAAGTATATATTTGATTCTTGTTTTTCGAATGGTGTTCATTGATATATGACTGAACAATTTAATCCATAGTTTATCTTTAAAAAATATTGTTTTTATTTTCAGTACACTTTAGCTCTTTTGGTGAAATTACCAGATCTGATCTTGACAGTCTACCTTGGCCTTCTGAAAGCGAAAGAGGATAATGGAGTAGTAAATACGGTCAGTATCATTTACGACGGCTTTCGTTCGCACTTACTGCGGTCAAGAAGCTCACGAGACCGATTGACCGATTAGTTTGTCAATTTAAAAAAAAATGAATTAAGTACCTAAAAAAACAAATAAACTGTAGGTTCATTATATACATAATTTTATATATTTTGGCCGACATGCTCACAGAGTGGCCTTTTTCTGACATTTATTGAGAAAAAGCAACATTTAAAACAAAAAAACTTTATATAACGCGTACAGGCGACTAGTTAGTGATCTACGCGTTCATGACATTTATATACTCTTCTTCTTTGTAGTAGCCTTTTTTCGGAAGATAACGTTTAACAATTGCACAAAAAACTTCAGTCAACAGTCCACTTTCAAAAGGAAAAGCTTGCGTCCCATATTGTCCCGATTGGGAATCGAACTCGGGACCTCTAAGATGACGTGACATTTAAGTCCGGTCCTCCACTACGGAGATCGTCGACCTATCTAGTAATTGTTTTTTTATAGGAGCACAGTGTATTAGTTCTTTCCAGCCTGATGGTGAGCAAGAGAGGAACCCACATCACGATGACAACGGATTTGATGCCGTAATATCCTATCCGATAGCATCGCCATACTGGCCCACAAGACGTTTCTTCACGCTCTTTTTGAAGGATTCCATATCAAAGGAAGGAGGAAAAATATGAGCCGGCAACGAGTTTCACTGATTTATGGTATGGCAAAGATATGAGTTGCCAAATTGTTTGGTTCGCTATGGAATATTTTCCATTACGAGACGGAAGCGAAGCGATGCCATCGTTGGCCGGCTCTTGTGGTTCTGTAAAGGAAAGGGGAGGGCGGGATAAGGGATAACAGTTCCTCGGAACTCGCCATAATAAAGACGATAAAAGACACTCAATGAACCAATGTCTCTACACTTCCGTTTACAGGAAATGACGCACCACCAAGTGATCAGATACGTGTATACGTTCAACAATTTCAGTCTCCTGTGCTGCCCCGCCATGTGCGCTGGAGTGGTCAGCGCGAAGGTCGACCAGCTGAAGCTAATACTGCAGGACAAGCTTTTGCAGGAGAGAGGTAAGTCTATAGTCTCATCTCCTAACTGAAAGTTGCAGACTGAAACGCGCCTGCTGTCGAATTGTAGAGGTGGCGGCGTGATGATATTGGCATTTTTGTTAGATACATGGATTTGACGACTTCCATAGCCGTAGCCATAGAGGCAAGCGGTTGATCTGTGAGGTTCCGGGTTCGATTCCCGGTCGAGTCAATATGGGACACGAACTTTTTTATATCATATACATAAATACATAGAGACAGAAAATTTACAGAAATTGGTTTTACAGACATATTCAAGTACAATTTAGGCGGTCTTATTGCTACAGAGCAATCTCTTCCAGAAACCTTTATGTAGAGGAAATAGTAGATATCGAGAAACGGGTGCGGGCGTGCAAAATTTTCATTCAGAAAAATACTAACAGAAAACATAAATACCAACATATACTATATTATGTCTCATGTCTGGGTGTTGTGGTGCCGTCGTTGTTTCTGATTTCTGTAACACAAGTGCTTAAGCTACTTATCATAGAATCAGAGCGATGTATGTGATGTTGTCCAATATTTGTTTATGTTTATTTATTTTTGTATCAGGTGAGAGCCACGAAATTCTAATTCAGACTTTTGTGGACTACGTGAACGCTCGCCCCATGAAGTTCACCATGTTTAAGATCATCCCCCTCGACTGGAGAATGCCCATCATGATCCTGAACATTTGTATCACCTATCAAATCGCCATTGTACAATTTACTAAACTTTATTAAACTGTTCAAGATAACTATAGCTACTGTTTTTATCCGTGACCTGGGCACTAAATATATATATATGTATATGTATATACTAGCTGTGCCCGCGACTTCGTTCGCGTGGACTACATCCTTTCATGGTCGGTTTTACCCCTATCTCCCCTAATATTCGAAATAAAAAGTAGTCTATATTTTAATAGAGCTTTATTTGTGCCAAATTTCATATCTCTAACTTAAAAAATAAATATTTTCCCATATAAACTTTCAAAGGTGGCATTACCTCCCCCCCCTTACTTTCTAACAAAAAGTAGCCTATGCCCGTTCTTCAGGTTCAACGTATACCTATGCCAAATTTCATCAAAACCGGTTGAGGGGTTTAAGCGGGAAAGCGTAACAGACAGCCAGACAGACAGACAGACAGAGTTACTCTCGCATTTATAATATTAAGTAGGGATACTAGAGGTCTATCCCGGCTTTGCACGGGAAGATAGTTTTTTAACATTTTGAGTTATATTAGTGGTGTTATAGTCGGATACGCTTACCAAAAAATATAAATATTTTAACCTTATGTCAACGCCAGACGCCATTTTTATAAGAAAGCCAGATGCCATTTTATATGAATGCCAGGTGTCATTTTACATGAACGCCAGCAAACCAAAATCTATAAAACCAATAATACCCATGTTCTAAACTCTCGGAAAACTTTTCAGGAAAAACTACAAAATAATTGCACTATTAGACCTGTCTATGTTTACGTATGAATAGTGTATAACGTTTAAGCGTATTTCGCAGCACAGAGTTCATTGACCTCAAGGGAGATGATATAGTATTCGTGTTTATTAGCACCATGAGTATATGAGAACTATCCCTACTAATATTATAAATGCGAAAGTAACTCTGTCTGTCTGTTACGCTTTCCCGCTCAAACCTCTCAACCGATTTTGATGAGATTTGGCACAGACAATCTTTAGACCCTGACAAAGGATATAAGCTACCTTTTATTGCGAAAAAAACATATAGTCCACGCGAACGAAGTCGCGGGCACAGCTAGTTAGAATATATTACATACATTTTATATGTACACACAACGTTTCGTGCATAGCATAAACAAAAGCTACTGTATGGGGTAGCTTTATGCGTAGGCAGCTTTATTTTCTACTCGAGAAGTATAATTCCAATAGTAAAACTTCAGAAATACAATTATACCATTCTAATTTCCACTGTTTACGCTTTTACTTTTTCATCTACTTAATAAATTGTTCATTAGTAAAAAGAATAAACGTGTGCATACGATGAGCGTGAAAATATTTTTTTAATTATGTTAATGACAGCGGGTTACTTTTAAGGATCTCTGAGAAAAAGTTTTTTCTTTCCACTTCTAATCGCTTTCAAAATTGATAAGACTATCATTTTTATGCATGATAAATTGTTATGAATTCATCGCAACAGTTTTTTATGATTCTAAAATATAATCGGCAATATTTTTACATTTTACTTTGTGACTAAAAACGTGTTTCAAATTTTATATACATGACCCAAAGGTTGACTGGTAGAGAATGCCCACAGCATTAAGTCCACCTGTTGTACTTTTTTTTGTGCAATAAAGTTTTTAAATAAATAAATAAATATACCATGTTATTATGAACAAACTTTATTGTATATGAGATTATTAAATAGAACATATAAATTAAGGTTAGAGCTTTTCTCTCTATTTTGAGTTTACCTTAACATTTTTAAATAAAAAATGCTATATGTAAAAAAGAAATTACTGCCTTCAGCAACTGAGATACATTTAATAGCATTTCGAAACACGATTTAATATGAAGATAGCAATCTATGACGTCACTATTTCTTATTAATTTTATTAAGCAGAATTGGCTAATTGACAGTTTCTGAAAAAGTATTGTAAAATGTGCGCCCGTTCATTTTATATCCCAAGAAATTCGATTTATCTGGAAAAAATGTAAATAACCAGAGAAAAATAAGATTTTGTGTAACACATTTAAAAAGCGCGCGACGTCACTGTTGCTATTATGACGTCAACGTTCTAGACATCGAACCGATACTCATAGGAAAGACATAATTTAGATAAACGGAAAATGTTTCTATAAATTCTTAATACGGTTAGAGACGCAATAATTCAATTTAATCGGTAAAATAATCATTGTTTCGCCACATTAAAACAAATAATTTTCGGCGACAGCTGTCATTTCCGAATTGCAATGGTGGTTTCCGTTTCGGTTCTTTTGTTCCACAGATAAAAAAAGTAAAATTTATTCTGCACAAATAAAACACTAACAATGCTTTTAATTAAAAAATAAAAATTTAAAATTATTACTTAACTAATAAGCTAATAGTTTTCATATTTTATTGTTAACACTGTCAAGTAGCCAATTCCTCTGATACGGAACTCTAAGCGTGCACTCGTACTATACGAACTTCACCCATTGAATATGAAGTCATCAATTCCAAAGAACTGACAACTAAAGTCATTACCGTAAATTACGTCGCTACCGTAACACGAATTTTACACTGCGTTTTTACTATCAAAATCGTTATGCATCAATCTATATTGACGAAGAGTCTGTTTCTCTTCTTTCACATAGTTCTATCATTGGATTTCGGCAGTGTGAACCGAGGATCGCAATTTAAAAAAAAAGTTATTAAATTGCTTACCGTACTGCAAAGTTTCTCCGTCTTCATAATAAGCATCAATACATATACCCAGGACGTCTCAACCACATCTGTTGTTTTAGGATTCATAATCCTCGCATCACAATATTTTCTAAACTCATTAATGACGTCGTTGTTTAACCGGGACTATTCGTTTGTCGACTTCCAAGAGACGTTGACGGCAATCGACAGGAAACTGTCCGTAGATAGTAACTTGTACAAGATTGATGAAAAGATATTTGTATTCTGTGTTCTTAGTTCTTCGTTTAAGACGTATGTTCTATATTCGTTTTGTCGGAATAATCCGGAGGAATGCGACACTACTTTGTTTGGTTACATATTTTGTTTAGCGCAAGAGATGTCTTACGACGTGGGTTTGATTATGTATATCTTCGTGTTTTATTCTACGTATTGTCGAGTTAAGGTTTTGAATGGAGTCATCAAAAACAGTGGCAGTGAAATAAACGAACTAATTGACGTGTATATGAACGTGGCCAATGCAACGGAAAGGGTTAAGAAGTATTTTGATTACATCGTAAGTGGGCCTTGGAGTCTTTGGTCAACTCATCCAGCTTAATTTTTTTACGTCTTGCACGGACGTGAAGAAAAGTTGTTAAGGTGTATTAGGGCTAATTCTCATTATGCCAACCTACTCACTAATGGACTACTTACTTCTGATTAGGGCTACTTTTCAACATTTGGGAATAATTATTGAAATAAGTACTGCCTCAAAAACATTCCTTCTAAAGAATGGTTTATAACTAAAAATGCTAAAAGAATGTAACTTTACATTTATTATAAGTGCATTAATAATGATCAATTATATATTTGTATAATTTGTATATCAAAAACAAAAGATTAAATTATATGATTTCAAGTAGTCAAAAGTCAAAGTATTTGGGAAGAAACATTAACTATATGGTGCATATAGTTAATGTTTCTTCCCAAATACTTTTTTGCACGAATGTACAAGTATTTCAAACAATACATTACATTTTACTTTCAAAGCGAGATGAGTTGACTAAAGAAAATAAAAAAATATTAATGTGGGAAACTTATCCCGCGGGAAAACTTTTTAAACAGGATGAGTTGACCAAATCTCAGGCCTTGATTGGAATAATCGAGTTTTAGTTAGCATACGTACGTACGTAATAGGTAAAACACGCAATCAGGACCGAGCTCTACTTTTATAAAAAAGTTGTGACCCGTATATTATATTATATTGGCCGTATATTAATATTGGCCATTTACAATAGTCTGCCTGGCTGTGAAATATTTTATTAATAATTAGCGGTCCCGGCGAACTTCGTTTCGCCTTAGAGAATTTTTCCCGCTTTTCTGTTGAAATTTTTCAAATTATACCAAGGATCTCTAATTTTGTAGTCTATGTCAAATTGGAAGAATGTAGCATTCTATTGGTGAAAGAATTTTTTAAATCGGCCCAGTACTTTTTGAGCCTATTCATTACAAACATACAAAAATAGGTACAAATCTTTCCTCTTTATAATATTAGTATGATAAAAAGAAATACGATCAAATTTTTTAACACTGAAAATACTCGATTTTCAAATATTAACTTTAAATTAATCGAATGTGTCTAAACTTGACAAGCAATCATTGTACGCGTGAACATCTGTTTTGTTTCAGTACCTCTCCTCCCTGATGTTTAGAACGCCTGACCTGATTTTTACAATGTACGCAGGTTTAATGAAAATGAAGAGTGTGCTAAAAGTAGTAAGTTTTTAAAGTTTGTACTATTTTTTTTTAATGTTGGACAACCTCACATACATTGCTCTGTTTCTGTGTAAGTAGCTAAGCACTTGTGTTACAGAGAACAGAAACAACGACGGTACCACTACACCCAGACCAGAGAAAATTCAGAATATTTCGTTTCCCATATTGATACGACCGGGGATCGAACCCGGAACCTCAGAGATGACGCAACGCCAAAGTCCGGCATGCTCGCCTCTCGGCTACGGAGGTTGTCATATTTTAAAAGTTGTCTCTCTGTTTTAGGGTCGGTCGTTCAACTACACCAACAGAATTATGATAGAGGTGCAGAACTTCGTCCTCCTCTGCAGCCCCGCAGTGTCAGCCGGGCTGGTCACGTCTGCGGTGGAAGACTTGAACCAGACTGTCCACTACCGGCTGCTTCAAGAAAGAGGTTACATTGTACTATTAAAACATGATTTTTATGGTTCCGTAGCCAAATAGAAAGAACGAAAAAACGAGACACTTATAGATTCGTCATGTCTGTCTGTCTGTCCACTTTTCCAGAAACTATAAGACCTGTACTGTTGAGACTTGTTATGTAGATGTATTCTGTGAACTGCATTAAGATTTCTCACAAAAATAGAAAAAAAATCATAGGCTCCCATTACTTAAAAACTAAAACTCAATGTTTTTTCTTTTAACCAATATGTCCAGATATATATTTATATATATGTATTTATTTATTTATTTTTGTAATATTTTTTTTTGGTATAATCACGTTATGGTATTTATGTTATTTTGCACGGCCGTACCTGTTTCTCGATATCTACTATTTCCTCTACCTAAAAGTTGTCTGTAAGATATTGCTTTCTAGCAATAAGACCGCCTTAATTGTACTTGGATGTGTCTGTAAAAACAATTCCTGTAAAATTTCCTGTGCAATAAAGTGTATCTATCTATCTATCTATGTGTGGTATGCCTAGGGATAGGTATTTAAAAATGATAATATTAATTAGGTTTCTTACATATATTTTTTTCTAAATTGAATGGTTTGTGCGAGAGACACTTACAAAGTGATAAATGTGAGTCTCCCCCCTGTAACTTAAAAAAAAAAGAAATTTAAAACTAAAAAATACACGATGTAGATACATTACCGTGCAAACTTTCACCGAAAATTGGTTCGATCGAGATCTAGTAAGAGTTTTTTAATACGTCATAAATCGTAAACCGCAATTTACCTTTAATTCAATCAACTCAAACTAATTTTTTTTTATATTACACTTCAATATTGACCTCATCCCACCTGATGTTAAGTGGTAATGAGGTCCTAGCTTAAGGGCGACAAGTACAGCATAATAAATATGTTACTGGACTTGTCGCCTTTACCTTAAAGGCTTGACCCCTGCTACTAATGTAGCACCCCCCAAGAGCTCTGGAAACCTTACTTTTAACCTTACCGAAGTGATTGTTATTTGGCTGCGGTCTTCTGTAAGGTGGAGGTATTTCACCAGTCGGGCTGTTCCAGTTCGAGCGATAAATCGCTATGCCCTACCTCTCTTAGACTCTCTCTTAACTTTTATAATTTATGTGATTTGCTGCTATGGAACACTTCATGGGCAATTTATGTAAATGTTCTTTACAATAAAGTATCTATCCTTCTAGACGCAGCTTACATCAATCAGCTGATGATCTTCGCGGAGTACCTCCGCGCTCGTCCGCTGAAGCTGACGGTGTTCAAGGTCATCCCCCTGGACTGGACCCTACCCGTAATCATACTCAACCTGTGTATCTCCTACCAGATCATCATTGTGCAGATCACCAACCTGTACTGATTCTGTTATGCAATAAAGAGTCAAAATGTCGTGGGCTTTTATCTGTTGTACGAGAGCACATCAAGGTATATCATGCTCGGTTCTAGTGTTGCCGGATAATCGATTATATCGATTATATTGTATTTGACTACGACTATAATCGATTATATCTAATAAAGATAGGTATCGATATAATCGATTATATCGATGTTATCAATACTATCGATGTTATCGATACTATGGATGTTATCGGTACTATCGATGTTATCGATACTATCGATTATTAGATTATTTGGGCCTCTTTTGCATAATCGATATACAATCGAATCGACGGCAACACTACTCGGTTCCAATATTAGAAAAACGATCCATCCAATCTTTATTGTTCAAAAACATAGGCAACAGATTACATATTTTGATCACTTAGGTACCTAAACTGGGTCTAGCCCGTTCTTATAGGTACTTATGCTCTTCAGCCTGCAGTTCATTATGTAAGTCTAAGTTTATAAAGGGTTAGTACTTATTGTTAAGTATAAGTTACAATTTACTTAATTTTAGACAAAAGTGAATTCCACACTGCTTATTAATTCTGTACTCATCTTTAATTTAGAAATACATATTAGATAACCACATTCATCAATTCTTCTGTTTCATTATAATTCTGTGTAAAATATAAATTAGTAACCATTATCTTAATATACTTTTACATTCATGTGTTGTTTTATTTTGTAAGTTTAATTTTTTTGTTTAGTTTTTACACGAGGCGTAAGCTAAAAACGGCTCATGGACGACTGAAGACCGATGTATGGAACGGTATAATTTAACGACTCGTAGTCGGTTGGAGAAAAACAGATAGTACTTTTTGACACATTACGAATCGTAAAATATTGACACCGGGCATGAGAAAGATACGAGCACAACACTACTTATGACGACCTCCATAGCAGAGAGGGTATCGGGCCGAACTTTAGTGTCGCGCCATCGATTTCCGATCGCGTCATTAAGGAAAACGAACTTTTCTAATTTCTCGGGTCTGGGAGTTCTGGTTACAGTTAAAAGCAAGTCAAACTATTCGCTTGGGATTCTGCACCCTCCAATTATCGTAAACTAATATGTAACTGCAAGTGTTTGCGTTGATGCGTTGTCGACCGTACCTACTTTGTTTCTGCTTGCTGTAACACAAGTGCTTTAGCTGCTTACCTCATAGTCAGAGCAATTTATGTAATGTTGTCCGATATTTATTTATTTTACTACATACTACTAAATTTATTAATTCAGATATGTGATAGGAGACGCGCACCTTCAAAATGAATATCAACCAAATTTGAAGCTACCCTCGGAAATAGTGTCTTTGGGTAGCATTTTAAATTTATTTAAGCTAGTTATTGTACAAATACGATACATAGAATTTAGCAGGCTCTTCTGAACAGACGAAGACGATCAAGACCGGTCAGCTCGTGACCACGGTTGGTGCAACATAAACGAAACGTTGGGCAGTAAGCAGTTCATATTTACTGCTAAAAAATATTATTGCGTTTCGACCCGTTAACTTCAAACTCAAATTCAAATATTTCTTTATTCAAGTAGGTTACATATAACACTTTTGAATCTTCATTGAATACAATGCAAAGTGATTCTACTTCTGGTTCGGAAGCTATATCTACCGAGAAGACACCGGTAAGAAACTCAGCAGAACTTATTGCTATGTGTAGCTCACTTTGGACCAAGTCATATAATTTTTTGTTTTGATGAGTGATAAAACGATTAAGTACTCAAGTAAGTTTTTACTTTCGAGAGGTAAGCTGGAGCAGACCAGCCCCCTGCGGTGGCACCTTTTCACAAGCATGACGTATGTGCCAGCTTCACTCAACCATATTGAAGGGAATGTAACGACCCGCCACATAGTGCCACCACCCCAGTGATATTTTAGTGAGCATGACTACTTGTTATACATGTTTAAATACGATATATAATGTAACACTATAATCCCTTTTACTTATTTATTCCTGTGAGGGTCATTTTTATTTAAATCTTGCGTCTAATCCAGTAACAGCTTTATTATGCTGTACTTGTCACCCTTAAGCTAGGAAATCATTACCAGTTAACATCAGGTGGGATGAAGTCAATCTTGAAGAGTAATATAAAAAAAGAAAATTAAGTTACTACCCAAGAAATAATGTAGTTTCAAGAAGTGAGATGAAGAATATGAGTGAGTGGTGGCACTTATTTACAAGTATGATGTATGTGTCAGCCATCGCTTCACTCAAGTTCTTCAGCCAATCACCAGAAAATTTGAGGTGTTAAAAAAAATGCCGTAGCAGCATTTGCGGGGATGAAACTCTATTGACCATACAATATTATGTTCTGTGGGTGTCTTATTTTGTTTCTACATCATGTTGTGTCAATAAATAAATTTCTATTTAATTTTAACTTAGTAGATGAAGGTCACTTGATAGGCCAAAAATAAATTAAAGATAATTGAAGTTTTTATTGCGAAGCAGATTAATAGAGCTTGGTGATCTGTACGACGATGATCTGGTAGGAGATACACAGGTTGAGTATGATGACTGGCAGGGTCCAGTCCAGCGGGATGACCTTGAACATCGTCAGCTTCAGCGGACGAGCACGGAGGTAATCCGCGAAGATCTGCAGCTGGTCGACGTGAGGTGCATCTAGAAATGGAACAAGGATACGTTGTCAGTGAGGGTCTTCTACAATAAATAAATAAATGCGCCAGACAATCACACCAATCATCTGGTCTCAAACTAAGGTTTTCCCTTGTACTATGAGCACCAGACGACGCATACTAGCTGGGGGCGTTATCCCCGCAAACCCAGACCCATGTCAATTTAGAAAAGATCGTTTTCCAAATTCACCTGATCGGGAATCGAACCCGGGACCTTTCGCACTTCGACCGCCTAAATAATAAATATAAATAAAAATAATAGAATAAAATGTGTATAAGGTGGCAGCATTTATGTTAATGCGAAATTTGCTTTTGGATGTCTGAATGTCTCGATGTTTGATACTCTTTCACGTAAAGCTACTTAACGGATTTGGATGGAATCGATGTTAGAAAGAGAAAGGAAATACACGATTTTTTTTAAATTGCACTTCAAGATTGTTGCCCTTACCTTAAAGGCTTGACCCCTGCTACTAATGTAGCATCCCTAAGAGCTCTGGCAACCTTACTCACATGCAGGAACACAACACAGAAGTGATTGTTATTTGGCTGCGGTCTTCTGTAAGGTATTTCACCAGTCGGGGTGCTCCAGTTCGAACGATAAATCTTTGCCTTACCTCTGTTAGTGTGGATTCAAAATAATATTAAAATATCGATTTTTTATTTATTTTTATTTTTTATAGTACTTTACGCCATACTAGCGAACTTTTAATATTAGAAACAGAAAATTAACCGGAGCCTAACGGTTGATACAGCAGAAAAATTTCATCGCCTACGATAACTTGCGGTTAACTCATTTGGAAGAGCAGCACGCGCGATACGTGAAGATCGTGGGTTCGATTCCCGCACCGCAAGGGGAGATAAAAATTTTCTGTTTCTAATATTTAATATTAAAATATCCATTTATTAATGTCACCTCTTTCTTGGAGCAGTCTGTGGTGGACAGTGAGGTTCAGGTCTTCCACCACTGCGGTGACCAGCCCTGCGGACACGGCTGGGCTGCAGAGGATGATGAAGTTGTGAATCTGGAATGTCATCCTGTGCCAGTAGTCGAACGACTGCTAGAACAAAACATTTAAACCGAATTAACGTAAAATAACGGGAGTAAACGGATTTAGTATCAGATTTAAAAAAAATACCAAACTTCTGATAATGTGCGCTTGAACAGTTTTTCGTGACACCGAAGTAAGTGATTTGTTACGTGGTCAACTAACTCCATAGTAAAGATTTGAAATAAGTTAACGGGTCAAAACGCGACGCCATTTTTATTTAGTAGTTAATACGAACAGCTATCTACCAGTGAACTTCCCGTCAAAATTGGTCCAGTCGTTTCAAGGATTAGCCGGAACAAACAAGTCAACAGAAATAATAAAATAAAATATACTTTGGTGTATGTACCGTGTACATATCCAAATGAATTTAGCGATTATTTTAATATTACGAACGTTTACTTTAATAGATAACTAAAGATTGATAGATGTCAATTTTTAACCCCCGTCGTAAAATCATGGACTTAGTATAATATTAAGTCCATGCGTAAAATCGACGGGGTGTTATAAGTTTGACGTGTGTATCTGTCTATGGCATCGCAGCTCCCGAACAAATGAACCGATTTTGATTTTGATGATGAACTTTTAAGTTTTTCAAGTAATTAATAAAACTTACCCCAGTTTTAAGCATCTCCTTCATTTTAATGAAACCTATGTAGATTGTCAAAATCAGATCAGGCATTCTAAAAATTAATGAAGAGAAATACTGAAACAATAAATTAGGCTTTATTTATGTGAACAGATGCACCCACAATTATGGCGATACGAGGCATTTGTAATTAGTATTATAATATGCGTACCGGGGACCCCACAATAAAAGAACCGCCTTGTATACTTACCTCAAAGGTACGCTTTATACATGGATTCTATTTTCGAATGGCATTTTCTCAAAAATAGTAAATTTAAGAAAAAAAAATATATGGGGATGTAAACTGGCTAGTCAATTGATAAATGCAAGGACGCAACTTTTATACAGGCACGGTAAAGTATATCTATCCATCTATCTATCTAACCCGATTTATTTTTATATAGTATATGAAAACAAGTAACAAAGAAAAAGCAATATAGAAAACCATATAAGGAAAGATTCTGATTATGTCAGAAGTTACAGACTTAAAAATAAACAAAATAAACAATACACTATGTACGAAAGCAGTTATTAGATATATATAATTTATTGCACAAAAACTTTAAAGAAATAGGTTTTACAGATTAATTATAGTACAATTTAGGCGGTCTTATCGTTAGAAAGCGAGCTCATCCAGACAACCTTAAGGTAGACGAAATAGTAGATGGCGAGAAACGGGTACGGCCGTGCAACATAAATAAATATTGTCAGTATTTGACTTTTAGCAAAAAAAGAAAAGACTAGCAGAGCTCTTGTACATATAACAGTATGCCATTTGCCTTGTGAGAATTTTTACTCAGTTCTTAATTTCGTTATTTAACACAATTTATTTTATACCCACCATGAAGTCAAAGTATTTTTTAATCCTTTCTATTGCCGAGGCTATGTCCACGTAAAGTTCAATAGACTCTTTAATTTGACTCCCGCTGTTTTTCACGACTTCATTAAAAACTCTAAGCCGGCAGTACGCAGAGTAAAATACAAAGAAATACAAAATCAAGCCTGCGTCGAACGATAGAATTTGTCCTATTTGAAATACGTAGCCAAGGAATGAAACGTCGCACTCGTCAACATTTCCTTCACAAAATGCATACAATATATATGTTGTACAGGCGAAACTCATAACATAAAATACCAAAAGCTTTTCATCTATCTTAAATGAGCCACTCTTCACACACAACTTCGAATCAATTGATCTTAATGTTTCTTGGTAATCAATGAAGGAATAGTTGCGGCTTAAGAATGAAAAAATGATCGAATTAATAAAATATTGTGTCACAATACAGCTTAATGCTAAAACGATTATCAGTTCTAGGACGTTTTGTGAGAAAGTGTAGACACTTATTATGCAGATAAAGGAGCTTTGCAAAACTGTTAAAATATTAATTATTTTTTTTACTAAGCGCGAAGGAGGATTAATGACGCCGAAATCCAACGATAGCACTATGTGGAAAATGAGAAATATAAATTTTATTATTCTAGATTGGTTTTTGGAAACGGAGACGTTCATTTTTGTAAATGTGTAAATGAAAAACACTCGGGTTAAGACTCCAACGTAATGTAATCTAATGACCCATATCTTAAAAAGTTGTGAGTGAATTATAAACTGGTCAAGTCCGTAAAGATGATGTTAAGGGGTTCCGTCTGTAAATATCCAGCAATCTTTTATTTGAATTTACAGTTTTGGATTTTGCTTCATATTAAATCGCGTGTAATGAGAAAAGGATACTAAAAACTTGATGAATATTTAAATGAGAAACATATATGGACATGATTGTCGTGTCATGGTTAGGGTAACTACTGAGTTTCTGGTCAGATTATTTTCAGTAGGATTTAGTTCCGAACCGGCTGTCATTGTCATATTGGTTTGTGTTCACTTTGACGAGGCATACATGTTACTTCTAACCTACATTAATAAATTATTTAACTATGATAAATCATTGTATGTGTCTGTATTTTTATTTGAAGTATTTTCTAAAAGTTATATTTTAATTTCTTCTATTCAAACAGTCTCTAATTCGTACAATATAAAATGGTTGTATCAAACCCACGACCATCACGTATCGCTCTTGCTGCATTTCCAACTCAGCTTACCACAAGTTACTGTAGGCGAATATTTTTTTCTGTTATAATTAACATCTTAACCTTTGGTTAGTTCTCTGCCGTATGAGTTTGAACTAAATACTAACCAGTTGGAAGAGCAGCACGCGCGATGCGTGAAGGTTGGGGGTCGAATCTCATACCGGTAGGGGAGATACATTTTTCTGAAACGCGAATTTTATTCGTTTTAATGTTTGATGACGACCTCCGCAGCCGAGAGGCTCCGTGCCGGTCATTGGCTTCGCGCCATCTCTGAGGTTCCGGGTTCGATCCCCGGTCGGGTCATTATGGGAAAACGAACTTTTCTGTATTGTCTCGGGTCTGGGTGTTGTGGTACCGTCGTTGTTTCTGATTTGTGAAACACAGGTGCTTTAGCTACTTACAACAGAATCAGAGCAATGTATGTGATGTTGTCCAATATTTATTTATTTATTTATTTTTATTTATTTACTAGCGGACCCGACAGACTTCGTCCTGTCAAGAAGACTTGCAGTGTGGCTTGAATTTAAAATTTAGGTAGAAAAAGTTTGTACTGGAAAAAGAAAAGGGCTATCTTTAGAGTTTTCCCGGCAAATATTCGAATTTTTCTCGCCGTTAAAACCATCCTTGGACTTCAACGAACATATTAAAAAAATAATTGTCAAAATTGGTCCTAGCGTTGTCGAGTTATGCGCTTACCAACACATTTTGCGATTCATTTTTATATAATAGATTATATGACGGCATCGGTGGCGCAGTGGTTAAGGTAGGCAGCTAAAGCGCGAAAGGTCCCGGGTTCGATTCCCGGTCTGGTCAATTTGGAAAACAAAATTGACTTGGGTCTGGGTGTGCTGGGATTAGTATCCGTCGTCTGGTGCTCATAGTACAAGGGAAAACCTTAGTTTGAGACCAGGTCACTGGTGTGGTTGTCTGGCGCATTTATTTATTTTATTTATTTATTTTTCCATTAAACATTAAAATGAATAAAATTCGCGTTTCAGAATAAGTAGCGAACGGGTTTTTAATACAGACCCCCAAATTTATATCATCATAATTAAAAATCTTCTTGACTTTCTTCCAATAGTGTAAATATTTTTATTTTTCGTTAATTTATAAAAGTGGTCAGAACGACAAATGTGTAAACATAAGAAATTTAATTGAAAACATACGCTGTTAAGGGAAGGTTAATATTTAATTTACTAAGTGTCATCGTGGTGTTTTTGCTCTATATCAATGCTTACCAATTATTGTTTTACCATGACCCGGTAACTTTAAACCACCTAATAATCTTCAAGCTTCCATTCAATTAAAAATACACATTGATTATTAGTAGAAAATATGTTTTACTAGCAGTGCCCGCGACTTCGTTCGCGTGGACTACATCCTTTCATGGTCGGTTTGACCCCTTTCTCCCCACATATTCGAAACAAAAAGTAGTACATATTTTAATCCAAGTTTCGAGATATATTTGTGCCAAATTTCATATCTCTAACTTCAAAAATAAACATTTTTCCATATAAACTTTCAAAGGTGGTATTACCCCCATCCCCCCTTATTTTCTAATAGCCTATGTCCGTTCTTGAGATTCAACGTATACCTATACCAAATTTCATCAAAATCGGTTGAAAGGTTTAAACAGGAAAGCGTAACAGACAGACGGACAGACAGACAGACAGACAGACAGACAGACAGAGTTACTTTCGCATTTATAATATTAGTAGGGATAGGTTTGAATTATTGTGATAATATTTAGTATCCCATTTAACTTGCGGTTAGCTCAGTTGGAAGAGCAGCACGCGCGATACGTGAAGGTCGTGGGTTCGATTCCCGCACCGCAAGCGAGGATTTTTCTGTTTCTTTAAAATATATATAAAGATTACGTAAACAGGTAACTGTTGATGGAAGAAATGCCCAGTTGAGAATTAATGTATCAATTACGCACCTACTATGGCAGATTGTAAGAAAATGAAGACTGTCACAATTATATTTGAGAAAATTCCATATTTTTTCAAACTGCAGGCTAAGATTTGAGTTTTTTTGACATTGCGGGCAGACGAGCACGCGGTTCACCTGATGGTAAGTAACTACTACCGCCCAAATACATTTGCAACACCAGACGAGCTACAAATGCGCTGCCGGCCTTTCAGATAAAGATACGCTCTTGAAGACTTGAAGGTCCAGAAATGGCAGTGGCGACCATCATAGTATGGTTGGTATTTCAATTTAAAAAAATATTTCCAAACAAAAGACGTATCACACTAGTTTATTGAAGTACTTTAACTGTATAAAAGTGATGGCCTGGGTGACAGAAAGGACGATGATGCTGATCGGTAGTCTGGCGTCAAGGGTAAACACGTGACAGAGGCGATAGACGTAGGGCCGGTGTTGGATGTACAGTGACGCTATTCGGATGTGGAACCCGAGTGTTTGGTCTGGAAAAGAAGAACATTATCGACATTATCGTGTACCGCATACTCAACTAAGCATTCTCAAAAGTGACTTGCTCCTGGAGTGATTGCTACTGGTTTAAAATCATAGAGCTTGTTACTATTGGTTTAGACGAGTGGTAATGAGGTCCTAGCTTAAGGGCGACAAGTACAGCATAGTGAATCTGTTACTGGACTGGTCGCCCTTACCTTAAAGGCTTGGCTCCTACTACTAATGTAGAACCCCATCTGGAAACATTACTCACACGCATGAACACAACAACACAGAAGTGATTGTTATTTGGCTGCGGTCTTCTGTAAGGTGGAGGTATTTCACCAGTCGGGCTGCTCCTGTTCGAGCGATAAACCGCTATGCCCTGCCTCTCTTAAAACCCTAAGTGCTTTTTGTCAAGTTCAAATGAGGAAGTAACACTATGCGCTAATAAAACGGGGATAACCTCACACAGCATAAGTCAACCACGGCCAGAGGTCCTACACCTTTTGCTTTCGTTGTCGCGATAGCAGCAATTATTATTTAGTAGAGTATGGAATCAATAGAATTTAATTTTCAATAATGTCACCAAAAAGTAGCTTTAAAACATCTTCGCTGAAAATGTAGTTGCAACTTTTTTGAGTTTAACGACCTCTGTAGCCGAGAGGCGACCACGCCTGACTTTGGTGAGTGCCATCTCTGAGGTCCCGGGTTCGATCCCCGGTCGGGTCAATATGGGAAACGAACTTTTCTATATTGTCTCGGGTCTGGGTGTTGTGGTACCGTCGTTGTTTCTGATTTCTGTAACACAAGTGCTTTAGCTACTTACCATAGAATCAGAGCAATGTATGTGATGTTGTCCAATATTTATTTATTATTTATAACTTTGTGAGCTCCAAAATGTAGCACGTAGGTAGGCAACTAAATTCTCAAATAGAGTCTTATACCGGATTGTAACAATTACTCAAACTGTGTTAAAATTTACCTGAGCATCTTTGAATTTGCAACGAAAGGGCCTTTTGTATTTTCTCTACCTCAGAGGTTATTAGTTCCGACAATATAGCTGGTGCTGATAATTTTCCAATATCGTGAATGAATTCAATTCCGCTTGCTAATATTAAAATAGGACTATTCTGTGAACGAACAAGAATGTTGTAGTTTAAAAGTATAGGTATAGGGTTCAGAATGAAATAAACATAAAAAGTGCAATAACCTGGATATAAAAAGAGGATTCGGCAGTGTTTTACGAGAAAAATAATTTAGTACAAGTATGTACACTTGTTGATGTTGATTTGTTCAATAAAGTTCCATTAAATGAAAACAATAAAATTAAAAAATAGATTGCATTAAAACACACACCATCGCTTCAAATCTTTGGTAAGTTAGATACAAAAGTAAAACTGCTTTCGGTACTCCAAACACAAGCCGTGTACAAATCTGTAAAACAATAACAGTTAACTTACACTCACATTATCATTAAGCCAGTGCCTTTAGGTTAGATCTCTAATTATAATAAACTTACATAAATTTCATATTCTTTAACTGTTAGAACAAAATGGTTAAATAAAATATTTATTGCAATAGTTAAGCGACAATTTCAATAAACAAATTAGTGTAATTGAAAAAAACCACAAGGATATGTGAAGAAACACCTTTTATGAATAAAATAATAGAATTTACCAAGAACTGAAGTTCTGTGTTGGTTTCCTCCAAGGCATCAAGCAAATCTTTGTAATAATTGATACACATTCTTATAATGGTTACACTTCTTGCAGTCTCGTTTCTTTCGATAATGTTTACAGGCACGAAATTCTTCTGTATTTTCTTTCTTACCAGAGACATTCTATTGTATATAACGTCGAAAATGTGGATAATCGAAAAGTGGCTAATATCGTTTGAAGTTAAAATAAAAATTGTCAAAGCAGTGAAAGCTACTAGCTCAGCTGGGATTGTATAGTGCGAAAAATAAAGGCTAGAAATAAGAATTCTTCCACAAAGTAGAAATAAAACAACAAACACATATCTTGTTGTAACTAAATACCGGTTTTCGAAGCCAATTATTTTATCGATAGATTTAATATCAGCACAGAATTTGAATACAAACAAATCCGCTGTTATTTGGTTGAAGAGCGTGTAAACTAAGAAATCATAAGGCGAAA
The DNA here is from genome assembly GCA_037074685.1 of Glyphodes pyloalis. NCBI lineage: Eukaryota > Metazoa > Arthropoda > Insecta > Lepidoptera > Crambidae > Glyphodes > Glyphodes pyloalis. The sequence goes on along the minus strand of JAYKKO010000010.1, from coordinate 15,816,041 downwards.
ACATTTGAGAATTCTGAAATCCCGGATCCGAAAATCTGTGTGCTATAAAAATTGTTGTTTTCAACATGATACAATACAATCTGAGTAGCATGTTGATATTTTTTGAACATGTCACGTGATAGTAATGGCCCAGAGCTAAATGACAAATCATGACTAGTTTAATGATTGGAATCTTTTCTAAGTAAGTTTTTAAATGTTTTAAAATCATTATGAGCATTCGACTATCGTTCGATCGAACTGAAACAATACTGAGTTTTGTTCATTAATTAACTTAATTACAAGTATAGATGTGATGACTTTATTATTCATTATTATGAAACTTCTATTTTTAATGCAAAACGAGTAATAGCTTTGAATGTAATGTTTAAAGGCCATAAAATGCTACCTTACCAAATAAGACACGCGATTGTGATCAAAAACTGTCCGTTGGGCACCTTATGAAATGAAATGAAATGATTTATTTCTGCCAGTGGATTTACAATAAGTTCTTTTGCACGTCAATTTTTTTTTCCTACCAGCGCCTCGTCGTTGGTTCTGTTGAGAAGAAGCGCCGCAACAAACTCAACAGATCTCCTCTTAGCTTAGTGATAAGACTGAAAAGATTATCACGTGCCAATAAGAGTGTTGGCTATTAAAGTGGATCACTGTTTTGGCAATGGCAAAATCAGTTCATGGCAAATTCACTTGCTTATAAGGAATATACACCACCAAAGCCACAGATGCATACTACGCTAAAAAATTAAAATGGAAATGGGCGGGTCACGTTGCAAGGCTAAAAGACGACAGGTGGACTGGCAGAGTCACAAAATGGAAGGGTCCAGACGGCAAAAGGCTGAAAGGTAGACCCTACATGAGATGGGCAGACGAAATTGCAAAAATAGCTGGCCCCTGCTGGCCAGAAACTGCCCATGATAGAGAAATATGGACTTCTATAGAGGAGACCTTCACCTCTACCTGAGGAGGGTTCTTGCAAATTAAGCACATAGATTTAAAATATACATAGTACCTACTAAGATTTACTAACAAACTTTATTTTTATTATCTTTATTCTTATTTTTATGTTTATTTTCAAATGTATCTAACACTAAACATTAGTATATTTTATTTCTTTTTCAAACTCTGTAACCTATCTGAAACTTCGCAGGAAATAAGAGGATTTTTATTTTTATTTTATTTTATTTTATTTATAAGGATATAATATGTACGGAATTATTAATATTCCGGCAATGGACTTAGTAGTTTCCTTTATATCGGGAGCTAACCATATGACGCATTGTACTCATTAAGTATATCGACTGGAATAAACTAATTATCTATAGAAAATAATGGTATGTAATGGTAAATAATGTCATACAGTTTCATTTAATATATTAATGATATGTAAAGCTATTATTATCACTGCATAGTATAGAAGTAAAATACAGCAGCTCACCAATTGAAAATTGACGACCTCGGTGGTGCAGTGGCTAAGGTAGGCGGCCAAAGTGCGAAAGGTCCCGGGCTCGATGCCCGGTCAGGTCAATTTGGAAAACGTACTTTTCTAAATTGACTTGGGTCTGGGTGTGCTGGTATGATGCCCCCAGTTAGTTATCGTCGCCTGGTACTCATAGTACAAGGGAAAACCTTAGTTTGAGACCAAGTGGTTGGTGTGGTTGTCTGGCGCATTTATTATTATTTATTCATTATTAATTAAAAATAAAAAACTTCCGTTAGAAAAAAGTGTGAAAAAATCCCCAGTTATTTGATATCTAATATTGCGGGAGTTCTGACAAAAAAATTCACTGCATAGCAATAAATAAAGTCGCTTTTTCTGTTTGTCTCTATATATAAAACAAAATACATTTATTTCCACATAAGTACACGTTAAAAAAATATTACTGATCCCCACACTAGGCTAAGCCTGTCCCGTGGAAGCATAGTGAGGTATTTAACAGTATGGATTATTCTAGCACAAGAATGCTTAGATCTTTAAAACTACGCAACGGATTTTTTTGCGATTTTTTTTATAGAAAAGTCTTTTATAGAAATATTTGAAGCCGGGGCGGGTAGCTAGTTTAAAATAAATGGATTTTTGCGATGACCAATTCCGTCGTCGACGAAACCGCTGCCAAAATATAGTAACCCAATGGTTGAACGGTGGAGAATGCTCCTTGCATTGCACATTCCACAGGTGATTTTAACCTGTTGTACTTTATTGCACAAACAGTTTCAATAATTAAAATAAATAAAAAAAGGAGGATCGGAAAAGGAAAACGTAAAAATATGTTTCGCAAAAGATTAATGCATCTATTTTTGTATTTCACTATTTTTACATTTCATAACTTTCAGCAGTAATACATAAAACGAGTTTTTATAGTCAGGCAATTATTATCGTCTTTGCATACAGTTATAGTTATCAAACGATTTACATATTTTCTTTTTTGTCTTGATCACATGTTGATGTTCAGTAATAAAAGTGTATGAATACTATGAACGGTTGTTCTTTATTACATATTTTACAAAGAAAAATATTATTTTGGGACACATACCAATCAATAATGGAAATGAAATAGAAATTATATTGATGATTAATAATAAATGAGAGTTAGTACCTATAAGGTACTTAAAATTAGTGAGGTAGGGCATAGCGATTTATCGCTCGAACTGAAGCAGCCCGACTGGTTAAATACCTTCACCTTACAGAAGACCGCAGCCAAATAACAAATAACTTCTGTGTTGTTGTGTTCCTGTGTGTGAGTAATAGGTTTTTAGAGCCCTTAGAAGGTGCTACATTAGTAGCAGGGATCAAATAGTTTATTATACTGCACTTGTCACCCTTAAGCTAGGACCTCATAACCACTTAACATCAGGTGGCATAAGGTCAATCTAGAAGTGCTATATATCAAAAACTTCATTTTGTGGTGCACCTTCAAATTAGTTCATTTTTCTTCGTGTACCCTAAACGTAAGCGGACCACTGACCTAGGGTCTTCGCACCTTTTTATAAAAGCGGTTCCGAAACCTGAACCCGGTTGGAGTCCAGACGATTACTTTGGCGCTTTAGCCGTTGTTTCTCTACATTCCCATAGCACTACCATATGATGAGAGGAAGATAGAATTTAATGGGTACTCTTTACGATTTGCATACACGATGCTATTCTAGTCAGGCGGTGCATGAAAGCATACCCTCGCATAGCTAGGCACCGTTGATCAAACGGTTAACTTCGCTAATCGTTAATCTGCTACTAAAAAAGTTAGCTTCGTTAAACGTTAAAGCGTTACATTCGTATTAATTATTATATATAATTAGCTAACCCGACAGACGTTGTCCTGTCTTAACGTCTACTATATAGTAATAGATATAATTATATGTTTTCCCTTTCATAAGAACCTTTTCCTGACAATAACAAACACTACAAAAAAAAGTAAATTGATCCAACCGTTCACGCTATTGTTTTTTTATATATTTAGATAAATCAAGATATCCATTACGGAAGTTAATGAGTCGTTAACGGACTGAAATTTAACTTAAAAACAAAATGTTAACTTAGTTAAATAAATATAAATAAATCAATAAATATTGGACAACGTCCCATATATTGTTCTGATTCTGTGGTAAGTAGCTTAAGCACTTGTGTTACAGAAAATAAGTTAATTAACGATTAATGGATTAACAAGTTAATGCCCAGCTATGTACACTAAATGAAACGGTTTCTCTGCCTCCGGATCGCACTTATTGTACTGTGACAAAGTGCTTGAACTGGATGATGGCAATGCCCTGAGTGACGCAAAACACTAAGAGGCTGACTGGCAGGTTCGCGTTCAAAGGAATGACGCGCCAGACGCGGAAGTCGTAGCTGCGCCGGCGCACGTAGAGCGACGCTACGCGGATGTGGAAACTGAGCGCTCGGTCTGAAAAATAAAATAAGATACCGGCCAAGTGAGAGTTGGACTCACCCATGAAGGGTTGCTACAGCATAAAGTTTATGTTTGTTCAATTAAATGTTTTTTTTTATGATTTTATACTGGAGTAAATTGAATGAAAGGTTTACGAATTATGACGTATTAAAAAAATAACTGCTTACTTGATCTCGTTCAAACCAATTTATGGAATAATGTCATATATTTATATACACTAAATTGTATGTATGTATGTATGTACGTTTGTTTTTATGTTACTAAAATTTGTACTTATAATTAATTTAGTATTTATTTAGTTATAATTTGGCGTATGATGTGGCTCCCTTGAAGAGATTTTTAAATTTTGGACGTCTCACTATTGTATAAGTATATTTAAAGTTTTTTGCAATGTGATGATCTCTGGCTAACTCCAAAATAAATAAATACATTCGTGTAAAGTCAATATTTGCTGCACTAGTTGTTTTTTTCACATCCCTCTCTCTTCTCTCCTATTGGTCGTTGCGTTAGGCTATATAGCCTAAAGCTTTCTTCGATAAATGGAAAACACAAAACCAAAATGTTTCAATTCGAAATAGCAGCTACTGAGATTAACGCATTTAAACAAACAAAATCTCCAGTTTTAAAATATTCAAAGTCAAAGTCAATCTTTTTTATTCACATATATTACATTAGTAATACTTATGAATATTTTCTATATAAAGCAAATGAAGCTACCTCCGAATATCTTCTCTTTAGGTTCCGAACCGGAGGTAGGAAATTAGGAGAGGCAAGAAATTCAGTAGTTTTTTTTTTACAAATGGAAGCTAAACTTATTACTAATTTTGCACTAGACACACAGTTAGTTTGTCAATTGTAAAATAAAAATTTAAAATCAATTATTGAAAAAAATAAAAATAAAAGAAAAGTATTTGTATAAGTATAAAGATTATAGAAAGTATAAAGATTGTCTTACCTGCACACACGTTGCCCTGACATACCAGGACCTTTTGTATTTTCTCAACTTCCAATGTCACAAGCTCCGAAAAAATGGCCGGAAATGACAAGTTCAAAATGTCGTGCACGAATTCGAAGCAACTGGCAATCAATAATGTATTCGGCAACGGCTGTGGACGGAGAAAAATAATCTTATACTTTTCCTGTTTTAAATCATAATTAATTAAATAAATAAATAATAAAATGAGTAAATAAATGCGCCAAACAATCACACCGATCGGCTGGTCTCAAACTAAGGTGTTCCCTTGTACTATGAGCACTAGATGACGGATACTAACTGGGGGCGTCATCCCAACACGCCCAGGCCCCTGCTGGCCAGAAACTGCCCATGATAGAGAAATATGGACTTCTATAGAGGAGACCTTTACCTCTACCTGAGGAGGGTTCTTGCAAATTAAACACATAGATTTAAAATATACATAGTACCTACTAAGATTTACTAACAAACTTTATTTTTATTATCTTTATTCTTATTTTTATGTTTATTTTCAAATGTATCTAACACTAAACATTAGTATATTTTATTTCTTTTTCAAACTCTGTAACCTATCTGAAACTTCGCAGGAAATAAGAGGTTTTTTATTTTTATTTTATTTTGTTTATTTATAAGGAATATGTACGGAATTATTAATATTCCGGCAATGGACTTAGTAGTTTCCTTTATATCGGGAGCTAACCTCATGACGCATTGTATTAATCAAGTATATCGACTGGAATAAACTAATTATCTATAGAAAATAATGGTATGTAATGGTAAATAATATCATACAGCTTCATTTAATCTATTAATGATATGTAAAGCTATTATTATCACTGCATAGTATAGAAGTAAAATACAGCAGCTCACCAATTGAAAATTGACGACCTCGGTGGTGCAGTGGCTAAGGTAGGCGGCCAAAGTGCGAAAGGTCCCGGGCTCGATGCCCGGTCAGGTAAATTTGGAAAACGTACTTTTCTAAATTGACTTGGGTCTGGGTGTGCTGGTATGATGCCCCCAGTTAGTTATCGTCGCCTGGTACTCATAGTACAAGGGAAAACCTTAGTTTGAGACCAAGTGGTTGGTGTGGTTGTCTGGCGCATTTATTATTATTCCGTTAGAAAAAAGTGTGAAAAAAACCCCAGTTATTTGATACCTAATATTGCGGGAGTTCTGACAAAAAAATTCACTGCATAGCATTAAATAAAGTCGCTTTTTCTGTTTGTCTCTATATATAAAACAAAATACATTTATTTCCACATAAGTACACGTTAAAAAAATATTACTGATCCGCACACTAGGCTAAGCCTGTCCCGTGGAAGCATAGTGAGGTATTTAACAGTATGGATTATTCTAGCACAAGAATGCTTAGATCTTTAAAACTACGCTACGGATTTTTATGCGATTTTTTTTATAGAAAAGTTTTTTATAGAAATATTTGAAGCCGGGGCGGGTAGCTACTTTAAAATAAATGGATTTTTGCGATGACCAATTCCGTCGTCGACTAAACCGCTGCCAAAATATAGTAACCCAATGGTTGAATGGTGGAGAATGCTCCTTGCATTACACATTGCACAGGTGATTTTAACCTGTTGAACTTTATTGCACAAACAGTTTCAATAATTAAAATAAATAAAAAAAGGAGAATCGGAAAAGGAAAACGAAAAAATATGTTTTGCAAAAGATTAATGCATCTATTTTGTATTTCACTATTTTTACATTTCATTACTTTCAGCAGTAATACATAAAACGAGTTTTTATCGTCAGGCAATTATTATCCTCTTCGCATACAATTATAGTTATCAAACGATTTACATATTTTCTTTTTTGTCTATGAACGGTTGTTCGTCATTTTATATTTCACAAATAAAAATATTATTTTGGGACACATACCATTCAATAATGGAAATGTAATAGAAATTATATCGATGATTAATAATAAATGAGAGTTAGTACCTATAAGGTACTTAAAATTAGTGAGGTAGGGCATAGCGATTTATCGCTCGAACTGAAGCAGCCCGACTGGTTAAATACCTTAACCTTACAGAAGACCGCAGCCAAATAACAAATAACTTCTGTGTTGTTGTGTTCCTGTGTGTGAGTAATAGGTTTTTAGAGCCCTTAGAAGGTGCTACATTAGTAGCAGGGATCAAATAGTTTATTATACTGCACTTGTCACCCTTAAGCTAGGACTTCATAACCACTTAACATCAGGTGGCATAAGGTCAATCTAGAAGTGCTATATATCAAAAACTTCATTTTGTGGTGCACTTTCAAAATAGTTCATTTTTCTTCGTGTACCCTAAAAGTAAGCGGACCACTGACCTAGGGTCTTCGCACCTTCTTATAAAAGCGATTCCGAAACCTTAACCCGGTTGGAGTCCAGACGATTACTTTGGCGCTTTAGCCGTTGTTTCTCTACATTCCCATAGCACTACCATATGATGAGAGGAAGGTAGAATTTAATGGGTACTCTTTACGATTTGCATACACGATGCTATTCTAGCCAGGCGGTGCATGAAAGCATACCCTCGCATAGCTAGGCACCGTTGATCAAACGGTTAACTTCGCTAATCGTTAATCCGCTACTAAAAAAGTTAGCTTCGTTAAACGTTAAAGCGTTACATTCGTATTAATTATTATATGTAATTAGCTAACCCGACAGACGTTGTCCTGTCTTAACGTCTACTATATAGTAATAGATATAATTATATTTTTTTCCCTTTCATAAGAACCTTTTCCTGACAATAACAAACACAACAAAAAAAAGTAAATTGATCCAGCCCTTCACGCGTGATGGCGTAACCAAGGGAAATAGCTATTGTTTTTTTATATATTTAGATAAATCAAGATATTCAGTAACGGAAGTTAATGAGTCGTTAACGGACTGAAATTTAACTAAAAAGTCAAAATGTTAACTTAGTTAAATAAATATAAATAAATCAATAAATATTGGACAACATCCCATACATCGTTCTGATTCTGTGGTAAGCAGCTTAACCACTTGTGTTACAGAAAAGAAGTTAATTAACGATTAACGGATTAACAAGTTAATGCCCAGCTATGTACACTAAATGAAACGGTTTCTCTGCCTCCGGATCGCACTTATTGTACTGTGACAAAGTGCTTGAACTGGATGATGGCAATGCCCTGAGTGACGCAGAACACTAAGAGGCTGACTGGCAGGTTCGCGTTCAAAGGAATGACGCGCCAGACGCGGAAGTCGTAGCTGCGCCGGCGCACGTAGAGCGACGCTACGCGGATGTGGAAACTGAGCGCTCGGTCTGAAAAATAAAATAAGATACCGGCCAAGTGTGAGTTGGACGCACCCATGAAGGGTTGCCTATTGCTACAGCATAAAACCGGCCAAGTGTGAGTTGGACGCACCCATTAAGGGTTGCCTATTTCTACAGCATAAAGTTTATGTTTGTTCAATTATATGTTTTTTTTATGATTTTATACTGGAGTAGATTAAATGAAAGGTTTACGAATTATGACGTATTAAAAAAATAACTGCTTACTAGATCTCGTTCAAACCAATTTACGGAATAATGTTATATATTTATATATACTAAATTGTATGTATGTATGTATGTACGTTTGTTTTTATGAGTATATGTAATATAATTTAGCAAGTTACTAAGATTTGTACTTATAATTAATTTAGTATTTATTTAGTTATAATTTTTGGCGTATGATGTGGCTCCCATGAAGAGATTTTTAAATTTTGGACGTCTCACTATTGTATAAGTATATTTAAAGTTTTTTGCAATGTGATGATCTCTGTCTAACTCCAAAATAAATAAATAAATTCGTATAAAGTCAATATTTGCTGCACTAGTTGTTTTTTTCACATCCCTCTCTCTTCCCGCCTATTGGTCGCTGCGTTAGGCTATATAGCCTAAAGATTTCCTCGATAAATGGAAAATCCAAAACCAAAATGTTTCAATTCGAAATAGCAGCTCCTGAGATTAACGCATTCAAACAAACAAAATTTCCAGCTTTAGTTTTAAAATATTACTATATAGATTATATACAGTATATAGCATAGTATAAATATTATGGATAGTATATAGTATATATATATGTATATTCGTATATAGGTTAAAGATAGTATATAGATTGTCTTACCTGCGCACCCGTGGCCCTGACATACCAGGACCTTTTGTATTTTCTCAACTTCCAATGTCACAAGCTCCGAAAAAATGGCCGGAAATGACAAGTTCAAAATGTCGTGCACGAATTCGAAGCCACTGGCAATTAATAATGTATTCGGCGACGGCTGTGGACGGAGAAAATCATAATTAATTAAATAAATAAATAATAAAATGAGTGAATAAATACGCACAATCACAACGATCGGCTGGTCTCAAACTAAGGTGTTCCCTTGTACTATGAGCACTAGACAACGGATACTAACTGGGGGCGTCATCCCAGCACGCCCAGACCCAAGTCAATTTAGAAAAGTTCGTTTTCCATATTGACCTGACGGGGACTCGAATCCGGGACCTTTCGAACTTTGGCCGCCAACCTTAGCTGCTGCCACTGAGGTCATCAGTTAATCCATATTCATATACATAAGAAGTATGTCCTATCGCAAGTAAATATAATTTGACATGTCCGCTGCGTCACGCAAGTGAATTTTATCGACAAATTTCAAAATCAATGCGGCGGTTGCTGATTGGCTGAAATAGGAGTGCGGTTTGCTATCAGCCAATCAACAGTAGCGAAACTTTTGTCATTTCATGTGAGAAATTTGACTTATTTCGTATGCTAGTCCCCTGTTAGTAGACGTATATTATTGTAACAAACCTTACCCTTTGGCTTGTAATTAAAATTAAAATGTATTTTCTTAGGAAGGTAAGAAAAATTCACTTATGTGATCATCTTAGAGCGTTCCTCTTTTTACAATGTTACAAAACAACTTCATTTTATAAGGAAACAAAGCTGTTTTTTCATTTTTCTACATTGGGATGTAGAGTCAGTTCTATTCAAATGAATTTATGTAAGAGCGTACTTACATTTTCACCAAATCTTTGAAATGTCAAAAATACAAGTAATATTGCTTTCGGTACGCCGAAAACGAGTGTCATTACCATCTGTAAAATAGAATAAGCAAATTGACAAAATATGTAGTTAAACAGTACAAAAATACCTGTTGCAAATTTTATGCATGAAATATTAAATATTAATGAATGATTTGTGTTTTAGGGTTCCGTAGTCAACTAGGAACCCTTATAGTTTCGCCATGTCTGTCTGTCTGTCTGTCCGTCCGAGGATAATCTCAGAAACCGTTTGCACTAGAAAGCTCAAATTTGGTAGTAATATGTATATTAATCACGTCAACAAAGTGCGAAAAAAAGAAATAAAAAAAAATGTTTTTTAGGGTACCCCCCTACACGTAAATTGGGGAGTGATTTTTTTTTAATTTCAATCCCAACATGTGATATATCGTTGGATATGTATTTAAAAATGAACAGGGGCTTGCTGAGATCATTTTTTGATAATTTTAATATTTTGGGAAATAATCGCTCCAAAAGAAAATAAAATTGTGTCCCCCCCTCTAACTTTTGAAACATAAGTTCAAAAAGTATGAAAAAAATCTAGAATATAGAACTGTATAAAAGCATTCTAGGAAAATTATTTTGAACCTGATGGGTTTAATAGTTTTGGAAATGTTTGAAAAAATATTTTTTTAGTTTATACCTACTTATGTCAAGTCAATGTTACACACAGATAGCCCGTTTTTGTAACTTTAAGTGGGGATACTTAAGTATTGTGATGGACTGAAAACTACGGAACCCTACACTGAGCGTGGCCCGACACGCTTTTGGCCGGTTTTATTTATTATACGTTAGCATGTTGCTGTCTGATATAAGATCTGATACGCACTATATAAGGGCGGTGCAAATCTAGAGTGTGTATTCTGGCGTGCTTTTTAGGGTTCCACAACTAAAGGGTAAAAACGGGACTCTATCTTAGTCTTAGTAAGACTTCACTGTCTGTCCGTCCGTTCATCTGTCAGTCACCAGGCTGTATTTCAAAAACCGTGATAGCTAGAGAGTTGAAATTTTCACAGATTATGTATTTCTGTGGCCGCTATAACACCAAATAGTAAAAACGAAATAAAATAATTATTCAAGACGCTGCCATACAACTAACTGATTCCAGGACAGGGGAAATTTAAAAAAGGTTACAATATTGTGTCTTATATTGTATTGATAATGGTACGGAACTCTTTATGTGCGAGTCCGACTCGCACTTGGCCGTTTTTATTTCAATATATATAACCAAATACTTATTACAATAATTTCAATACAACTTACCAACATCTGCATCTCAACAGTCACTAGTTCCAAGTTGTCTAATAAGTCCTTGTAGTAATTGATACACTTCCTAACAGTTTTAATACTTCTATCTGTCACAATTCTTTGGACAATGTTTACGGATACCACATTTTTCTCCAACGACTTTCTAACCAGATACATTCGGTTATACATGATGGCAAATATCAGTATTACAGACGCAAGGCTAAGACAATTCGTTAACAGAATGAAGTCGGTTAAAATAAAGAAAAACCTTAATTTGATTCTCATAGAATAGTTAACTTGATAAAAAATAGAAATGAATATTCTCCCGCTAACTACAAATGTCATTACCGCCACGTATGCACCGCTTATAAGTGATTTATCTTTGAAACCCATCTTTTTATCCATTGATCTTGTAGCTGACCAAAATTTAACCAAACAGCTGTCTAATGTGTAAACGTTGAGAATCATATTAGTGAAAAAGTCGTAACCACAAAATAGTTGAGGTGTCATAAAATCAGGATGTAAGTGCAAATACAAAACAAAAATGGTTGATTTCAACAAAATTGCATAAAGCCTGAGAAAGTTGTCAAGATGTTTTGAAGAGGTTAGATAGCAGTGCCCCAATATTAAACGAATTATAATGACAAGTTTTAACATAGAAATTGTTTTAAGCGATATTTTTAGCCGATGCAAAATCATTTTTGTTGATTGAACTTGCGTTAAAGCGAGTTGAAATTATACTGCACTTTGAAATAATATTTTAAAGTGAGTATTACGTCACCACTTTTAATTATGGTACTGGTAAATGACATGTCATTGAAATGATGGAAACAGACAAGAATATTGATTTTAAAAACATAATTTGAATGATACGTGTCTCTAATTGTACTTATTGTTTTGAAGCATCTACTTAAAAGAACAACATCATATTCATTGAGCTGATCTCAAATTTTATTGGACAACATCACATACATTGCTTTTATTCTGCGGTAAGTAGCTTAAGCACTTGTGTTACAGAAATCAGAAACAACGACGGTACCACAACACCCAGATCCGAGATAATATACAAAAGTTCGTGTCCTACATTGACCCGACCGGGGATCGAATCCGGGACCTCAGAGATGGCGCGACGCCAAAATCTAGCACACTCGCCTCTCAGCTACGGAAGTCGTCAAATTTAATGACAAAGAGACAGTACAATTTTCAAACAGTGTTTTTAATTGCTTATACAACCTGTAACGGAAAGGGGGTAACAATGTAAAGTAGGTGGATACTATACCTTGTATAGATTCTATATACGAAATCCCGAGTTAAAATAAACACTTTATTGTTTTTATGAAATAAAAAATTATTAACTATAATGACTGACTAAAACGTAAACAAACGCATCACAACACTATTGAGGTCAGCGACCCCAAATCACGTTATCACTTCACGACAATCACTGCGATCCTGAATTTCTCCACCTCCTTCCTCGACATGCGCGCCTAGTACTTTCTTAGAAGATGCGCGAACATTATGCAACATTTGTGGTGTCACTGTACAGAACGCGGCCTTGATGCTTTCTATCATCTCTTCCCTTGACGAGCATGCTACAGCGTCCACCTTCCTTTTAAATTAGTCCCACAAGAAGAAGTCCAACGGAGTGAGGTCTGGTCACTCCGTGATACGACCTCCTCGCCCAATCCACAGATGGAAACGAGCGTTTTGATGGTTTCGTAAATCTCTTTCTCTAGCTCTCGGTCGGCCATCACGCTGCCGTCGGTTGCTCCGACACAGAGAATCATCTCGAATATTCTTGATTGCTCAAAGATATCACGAAATATCACTAGGCTATCCGTAGTAAGTAGGTAATCTAGAAAGGCAAAAACACAAGATGTTGTCACGGCGACGACAACTCAATGACTTAACTGAATTGTCAAAATGAGAAACGCTAAACCAACAAATTTCAAATGTGATTCAGTAAACACTAAAAGATGAACCACCATTGTGATATTTAAATTAATAGCATAATAGGTAGGTACATCCAAGTCTTTCGACGATTCCAACAATACTGTGACAGTGTTGTGCAAGCGTGACTTAGTCAAAATTTTGACTTGTATTTGACTGATATTTCAAAAAAAATATTGAATCAATAAATGCGTGTACACAGCTACAAATGGTCCCATACAGTTTGTAACCGTTAACTGCTTTGGTATTTTTGATATTGTTATACCCTTTCCGTTACATAAGTTAATAGAATGGGTAAATAGGTAGATAGGTACTAGCGTTGCCGAAGAAGTGTGGTTGATAGTAATTGATATAAGATAATTTTCATCTAAACAAGTAGATTCTTGCAAACAAAAAAAATATTTGAAACTTATAAACCCTTTTTAAAGTAAGTTAAAAACATGACTAGATTGATGGGAACTAATATTCGACACTATAGAATATCAATGGCTTAGAACTAGGCAATGCTAAAGCATGAAAGCAACATTCAAGATATCTATCCTAATATTATAAAGAGGAAAGATTTGTTTGTTTGTTTGTAATGAAAAGGCTCCGAAACTACTGAACAGATTTCAAAAATTCTTTCACCATTGGGAAGCTACACTTTCTTCAAGTAACATAGGCTATATTATATTTTCAAAAAAATTAAGGATCCTTACTAAAACTCCAATAATGTAACCCAAGGTGACCTTAAAAATTCTTTACATCGAGTGCGCTGCGAAAACTATTGATGATAGAACAAAACCATGTACTACGACTTTGCAGATCTCATCATAATCTACAAAAAGTGTCGCGAAGCATAATATGTCTAAATATTATAGTTATGTAACAGTAAGCGGTTTTTTAATCTAAAAAAAATATTTATATGCCGCCTCTTGAAAAGGCTCTTTATTTGTAGCTTGGTATTCATTATTATCAAAATAAATAACTTTATATTCAAAACGGCTTCAATACCTTTATATGACTTTTTGAATTATGCAATTCGGACAAATCATTCGGAAGATATCATGAGTTTAAAAATGTAAGTATTAGAAACAAGTCGCGTGGTTGCCGCACCGCGCTCAGCGAGCCAGCATGCGATGTAGGCTCCATGTAAGCGTCACTGGGGTACGGGAAGAGTAAATATGTAATAAAATAAAGTGCAAGGTTTATATGTATAATACGTACATTATTGTACGTGTATTGTACTAGTAATTTATAATTTCGTCTAATTAATGATTTCTTCCTACCAAACATCAATACATTCTTACAAACGTTCACTTTTATAATATTAGTTGAATGTACAGTCAACAGCAGGTCAAGCTAAACACTTGCAATTCGATATTAGTTCTTATGCACTCGGCATAAGGATGGTGGAAAGCTCAAAGTGATAGTCTGACGTACTTTTGCCAGCATGGTCAACAGCCGTCATGGTAAACACTTGAAGTTGGATATTACGCGTTGGACATACGGTCGGTGCTTTTGATCTTACACGAGCCAATATTAAAAAAAGTTCAAAGCATTTTATCAAATCGGTTCAGCTGTATCAGGGCAATAGACTGGGTGACGCAGAGGACGAAGAAACTGACTGGCAGATTGGCGTCCAGTGTGATAGCGCGGTAGATACGGTACAGGTATGGCCGGTGGTGCACATACAAAGCCGCCATACGAATCTCGGCGCTAAGTTCTTGGTCTGAAAGAAAAAAATGCAATAACACCTCAGCACACGAATTCGAGTTCAGAAACTACATTTTGTCTTATTCTAATATTTTGTCTTTTAAGAGAGGTATGGCATTTATCGCTCAAACTGGAGCAGTACTTTCCAAAGGGAGTTAGGAGTTAGTCATGCTCACTGAAATGTCACTGGGGTGGTGGCGCTATGTGGCGGGTCGTTACATTCCCTTCAATATGGTTGAAGCGATGGCTGGCACATACGTCATGCTTGTGAACAGGTGCCACCTTTGGGGACTGGTCTGCTCCAGCTTACCTCTTAAAATAAAATAATACTTCATGCTTTTTTCACTCATCAAAATAAAACTATGACTTGGTCCAAAGTGTTCTACACATAGCTATAAGCATAGCTGGGCACCGTTAATCAAACAGTTAACTTCGTTAATCGTTAATCCGTTACTAAAAAAGTTAGCTTCGTTAAACGTTAAAGCGTTACATTTCTAAAGAATTAACGCAAGTTAACGTTAATCGTTAATCCGTTAAAATATGATGGAATCCGAAATCCAGCAAAGAAAAAAAAATCTTAAAAAATTGCGTTCCGTAATACTTGAACGCTCCCTTCTTTAAAACACAGCAGTCGTCATTCTAACTAAACACCGACTCTAAGTAATTAATGACATGTTGAAATCAAATGAACATTAAAATTTTTGAAATAAACCCACGACGGTAAAAATCGGAGAAAATTAAATTAAAACCCCCAACTTTATCCAATTATTATGTAACGAAATATTATAATGGACGAATAGATATACTTATGTACCTAAACAAAGAATATTGATGTTTACAGTTTTTACCTAACGTGTCTGTTTTTCGAAGATATACTTACGAGTAAATGTAGCGATAATAATTTTACCATAATACATCACCGAGGAATATCCGTCAGGGGCTGCCTTTCCTATATGAAAATTCAACAAAAATTCAATCATACTCATAAGTGTATTTTATGTCATCGTTAAACATCTACAATTCTTCAATAATTGTATTCACGGCAATAGAAAAGCTGGGTTAATGGCAGCCCCCAATACTCTTGAGACTATAATATTTTTTGAAATCAGACAATTCGTTTTAATATTATTGCCATATTATTTTGCACTAATATTGTAGCGCCCTCTAGTGAGTTACATATGTAATTTTTATTATTTGGGAACATGCATTAAAGCTACTACGTTAGTGTTGCCAGATAATCGATAATCGATTAATCGATTATTAATCGATAATACAGAATTGTAATCGGACATTTCGTTTTGCTTATATTGTAACATTGTTTTACACTAATATTGTGGAGCCCCCTAGTGCGTTACAGTCATAGCACCTGTCTAAGAACATGAAATCATCAAACACAAACCCGTTATTGAAAACTGCATTAAATCGGATTATTAGTTTAGAAAATTACTTTGCACAAACGCACACACAAACATCACCCTAAACGCATATACCTGCTCTGTTCCGTTGTGGGTAAATCTATTCGCAGCTTTATCACACGCACTCGTATTTCACTTGCGGTGCCATGCGATGGATAGTAGGCATTGGATTAACGATTAACGGACTTCAATATTATTAACGGAAGTTAATGAGTCTGTTAACAGTTTTTCAAGTAAACTTAAAAGTTAATCCGTTACTCAAAATGTTAACTTCGTTAATTAACGATTAACGGATTAACGACGATAACTGGGAAAAAACCGGTTTTCCGAACACCCATGTCTTCCAATTAGTTTGGATAAACGATACTCTACGGTATTGTGATACCACTTCGTAGGTTCTGGTTTTAATAACACAAGCGCTTAATCTACGGATGATCTAATTCAAATTCTGTCAACTTTTTTTTTATATTGCACTTCAAGATTGACCTCATCCCACCTGATGTTAAGTGGTAATGAGGTCCTAGCTTAAGGGCGACTAGTGCAAGATAATAAATCTGTTACTGGATTTGTCGCCCTTACCTTGAAGGCTTGACCCCTGCTACTAATGTAGCACCCCCAGCAGCTCTGGAAACCTTACTCACACGCAGGAACACAACAACACAGAAGTGATTGTTATTTGGTTGCGGTCTTCTGTAAGGTGGAGGGATTTCACCAGTCGGGCTGCTCCAGTTCGAGGGATAAATCGCTATGCCCTACCTCTCTTAAAATGCATTTATTTATGTCATAAGATAAAAATCACTTCATACCTGAACACCTTTGACTTTGGTTTGCTAGGACCTTTTGTATTTTCTCCACCTCTACAGTCACTAGTTCAGATAAAATAGCCGGAGATGAAATAGTTCCAACAAAGTGTACGACCTCCCATGCAGTCGCAAGTAATATATACGTCTCTTCCTGTGATAAAACACAAAAATGACAAAGGTATCAATGACTTGATACATCTAAAAATAATTTAACGGGTCAATACGCGACACCATTTTTATTTAGTAGTTACTGACGCACCGTGGTCAATGAAAAAGTTATGCAAAATTTGACTAACCGTAAAGTGAACCAGAAAACTTTTCTTTCGATACAATGTAGCGCGTACTGTTGGGTTTTCTTTGGCTAAAATAGCGACCATTTTTATTTTTGTATCTAGATCAACATCGTCGTCAAATAGAGGCCAGATAGATATTTCATCTATCAAGTACCATAAATGCTGGCAAAACTATTGGAAAGCTGCTTTTGGGATGGCCTTGTCGATAGTTTCGGAAGCTTTTATTGTCTTCAAAAAGCAAAGATCCTAATAAAATGCTTTAACCGCTAAACGGTGGTTCATTAGATGATGTAGAAAGTGTAACAGAGGAATCAAATTTAGCACACCTCTTCCGTTTTTCGATTTTACTAAAGCGCACCTTTTTGTCTTTTTCGGTTAGTTTTTTGTCTAATCCAGCTAAGTGACAGGGTCGTCTAGGCTCTTTTTTACGTTGCAAGAAGATTCTGTTTTAATCAATCTTTAAGAAGCATATCACCGTATGCTATGTCAAATAAATTTTAATGGCGCTAATCTCAAGAACGACTGGTTCGAATTGAAAAATTCTTTATGTTGAATAGACCATTTATCGAGGAAGGCTTTTAGGCTATATAACATCACGCTGCAACTATTAGGAGCGAAGAAATAATGGAAAATGTGAAAAGGGGGGTGAAAGTTTGTATGGAAACCGAAATCCACGCGGACGAAGTCGCGGGCTGCCGCTAGTTAAAAATATTATCTCTTTAGATCTGCGTTACTCAGCAGACTTGGTGACTAAACAAAACAAAGTGCGTAACAATAAAAAAATCAAGCAATGACATGCAACGTGATATGTCACTCTTCGCCCGCCTTAGTATACAAGTACCGAAATGTTTCGTTGCAAGTCGGCACGCCTTGCCGGGGTCCTAAGCACGTGAAATTTTCTTTACAACTGTTTTAACACTATTCTAACAAAATAAGAGGGTATGCGTTGGCTTTTTGCGACACCCTGATGAAGAGTAAACTTACCATGTTCTCGTATCTATGGTACAGCAAAATGATGTTTAGAACAGTTTTTGGTAATCCAAAAAAGAATATTGTAAACATCTGCAAAGTACACTTCTATTATACATTTTGTTTAAAGCTTAAAAGGATATTGAAGCTCTTTTAGGATGCATTGTTTTTGTTATAAAAAAAGGGTTCCGAATGTCAAAAATGGCATCTAATAATAAATTTGAAATATAAATATGTATCGCTAATTTTCTTTGAAATAAACACAATTTGTAAATATTCAATAAAATACGTATTTTATTGTGTAAACATAAGAACTCATTAATTTATCATAATCACATAGGTATATAAATGATAATATTCAATAAAAATGCTAATTAATCATTGTGCAAATGAAAAATTTAGATTTTGTAAGTTTTTTGTGCTTCACGCCGCCATCCATACTAATATTATAAATGCGAAAGTAATTCTGTCAGTCTCTGTCTGTCTGTCTCTTAGTTTATCTGTCCGGCTTTTACGCCTAAACACTGAACGGATTTTAATGAAATATGGTAAATAGGTTAACGTTGACCTTCTAGAACGAACATAGGGTACTTTTTGTTAAGAAAAAATGGGGTGAGGACCGCCGAAAGTTTATATGGGAAAATGTTTATTTTTAGTTAGAGATATGAAATTTGTCACAAATGTAGCTCAAAACTTTGATAAAAACATATACTACCTTTTGTTTCGAATATTAAGGGACATCGCTTTCAAGCGATAAGACCGCCTAAATTGTACTATAATCAATCTGTAAAACTTATTTCTGTAAAGTTTTTGTGCAATAAAGTATATCTATCTATCTGTCTATAGGGGCCAAACCTACCAAAAAAGTATATGTTTATGGAAAAAACCTGTAGCCCACGCGAACGAAGTCACGGACAAAGATAGTATTGACGACCTCCGTGGCCGAGAGGTGAGCGGGCCTGGCTTTGGCGAGCGCCATCTCTGAGGTTCCGGGTTCGATCCCCGGTCGGGTCAATATGGGAAACGAACTTTTCCATATTGTCTCGGGTCTGGGTGTTGTGGTACCATCGTTGTTTCTGATTTCTGTAACACAAGTGCTTAAGCTACTTACCACAGGATCAGAGCAATGTATGTGATGTTGTCCAATATTTATTTATTTATTTATTTATTTTAGTATTAATATTTATTAAAATGTAAAGCTAACCAACTTACTCATGTTTCTTGCTGAAATGTACTAGTGCATAAGTTGTTAGCGAATCAAGAAAACAAAAAAAAAATAAAGCTTACCAAAAACTGCACCTCTCCACTCGCTTGCTCCAAGTTATCAAGTAATTCTTTGTAATAGTTGATACATTTTCTGACCGTTGCAATGTTACGAGAGGTCTCATTTCTTCCTACAATATTCACAGCCACGAAATTCTTCTGCAAGGTTTCTCTTATTAAAGACATTCGGCTGTGCATTATATCGAAAATGAGAACAACAGAAGTGTGAATAAGGTCATTGGATGACAAAATAAACGTTGTCAAATGAAAAAGTGTGGCACTGTTGCTTGAAATGTCATAATAAACATAATTAGCCGCATTGAGAATAAACCTTCCAGCTATTATGAATATCAGTACAGCTGCAAATCTGCCAGTGGCCAAAGAAGTTCTTTTGAAGCCCATCTTTTTGTCTATGAATCTAGTGGTTTCGCAAAACTTGATCAAAAAGGACTCCATTGATATTTGATTGAATATCACATTTGTCATGTACGCCAAATCAATGAAAACGAAATATTGTGAAAACTCTTGACCCAATTCCACTTGCAAGTAGATAATTGTTAAACTCAGCGTAACGCAGTATAATCTTAGTATCATATTAAGAAATTTAGACTCAGTCATTTGGTAGCATTGCCCGAAAACCAAACGAACAAACATGATCATTTTAATAATTGAAATCTTTTTAAAAAACACTCTTAGACTTTTTGAAACCATTTTTATCGTTTTTGCCATACGTCCTCTTCTAGGTGCCTATTTTAATAATAGTAAACTTAAATTTTTGTAGCCGCTTCAAAATGACAACGACTAATTAAAGGGTTACAAATAAAAATAATTTAACTGATGAGTTATTTGGAATGATCAAAAATTCTTTATAAATAGAAATCCGAATGTGAACATAAATGTACACGTGAAAATGTAATATTTTAAATGGTCCCGAAATACCGTGCTTTTTCAAGCCATATTATTATTATGATCCTACAGTAGTAATTTCTACACATCCTAAGTAATAACATATTAGTTGCTTGACACTTTACTTGAAGGTTATTTTTACTTTGAATAACATCGTCACTCTAGCTTATACATGTCTGGTAGAGCGAAAATGATCTGGAAACACTTAAAAATTTATTTAAATATGATTACCATCGTAAACATTGTCATTTCCTTGCGTTTGTTATTCGGTACTTACTGTCAAATGACGTCTTCTAAAATTATTAATATAACACTGCGTTTGTATTGCATTTGGCTGTGTTCAACCGTTTTCTTTTTTCATTTTAAATATAGTCCTAACATACCAACTACTCAGATGTTAGTTGGTTTCGATTATTTCACTAATATGCTTTTTAACCAAATCACAGGAGAATCATTTTTATTCAAATTCCTTGCAGCAGTAAGATCAATTGATAAGAAGTTAGGTTTTAGAAACAGATCGTTTTCAAATAGTAGGTATTTGGCAGTTATTTTGTTCATTATAGGTGGGAGACTACTTGTTTCCGTTGTATACCTTAACTTTTATCCAATTACAGCGCAACATTTGACTTACTTTTTCTTGACAGCTTTTATTTTGTCATCCACTGACCTCATCCATGCTTCCGTCATACTTATTTTTGATACAATGTATAGCCGTATGTCATTAGTCAGGTGTACTTTACAGAACAATTATATATCTGTAAATATTGTGCAGAGAAGTGAAATATCAAAAAATATTCAAACTTTGCAAACTTGTATAAATTATTACAAGAAGTTGCTGGATAGCTTGGAGCTAGTAAATAAAGAAGTTCAGTACTTGGTATGTATTTTCAAATGGCCTTTCTCGCCCGTAGTACTAATTTCCAATAATTTTTTTTCAGCTCCCTAAAGTTTTAAAAGAAGTATAAATTTGTTCCGATAAGAATATTTAGGTTATACAAATTAACAATAACTAATTAACAAAAAAAAAATTAAATTCAACAAAAAAACACAAATTATAAATGTTGTTACTCGAACCCGTTAGTCCCCGGCGCAATGGTGCCCATCACACTGGCCGCATTACCACGCTGAATAGCAATGGCCAGCCTCTGCACCAGGTATGAACCAGAACGTGAGTCGCCTGTTGCATCGCTCAATCTACGGCCTATTTCACGCACAAAGTCCTCCACCTCCGACCCCCAACAGCCCATGGTCTCCACTGCCACAGGCACAAAGTGATAAAAGAGGCAAACTTAAGCCTCTTCTTCTTTATTTAGGTTTACACAAAACCTTTCCGGGAAACAAAATGAATCGAGTTTTATCAATAGGAAAAATACAAATTTTAGAAATGCAATGTATTCTTGTTTTAATTGCAATTAATTTTTACAGATGTTTACCAGATTTTTATTCTGCGTACCAAAAGCAATATTGCTTTTATTTGCCACGATTAACACGTATGAATATGTGGTAAGATACGATACTTTTTTATCACTTAGTAGTAGTAGTAAAAAAGTTATTAAGTTCAAAATAAATTTTAAGTAATACATGAATAAATTACTCGTATGTAATTCGAATATAAGGATTATATTTGTTCATTAATTTACAGGAAAGCCCGGCTATAGTATTTGTTTGTGGTTGGGAGTTCATATATTCCATCGTAAACATATCGTTTCCGGGCATTTTGTCCGAACTGGTTATTTGGGAAGTGGAAAAAATTCAGAAAATCCTTGTGAGGCAGCGTCAGATGTGCTCAGGTATATATTATGTGCCGGTGCTTCGGCGGTGTGTGTGGACAGTTTTAAATTCACACACAAAACATACTAATTAACATTTACATGGTTTGACAATGAAATCTAGTGTGTTCTTCGGTGACAGTTACTTATTGCCACGGCAAGCACTGAACACTAAAATAGATGGAACTTTAGATGTAGAATTATATTTTATTAGGACTTGAGAAGAATTGGGGATATGCAATTCAAAATAATAAGACGAGGATTCTTAAAATTTTTGGTGAATGTCAATCAACCGTTTTCTACTTTTTTTTATATTACACTTCAAGATTGACCTCATCCCATCTGTTGTTAAGTGGTAATGAGGTTCTAGCTTAAGGGCGACAAGTACAGGATAATGAATCTGTTACTGGACTTGTCGCCCTTACCTTGAAGGCTTGCCCCCTGCTACTAATGTAGCACCCTCCAAGAGCTCTGGAAACCTTACTCACACGCAGGAACACAACAACACAGAAGTGATTGTTATTTTGCTGCGGTCTTCTGTAAGGTGGAGGTATTTCACCAGTCGGGCTGCTCAAGTTCGAGCGATAAATCGCTATGCCCTACCTCTCTTAAATAATTTGTAAATCAAAATTTACCAAACTATACGTTTTATACAAATACGGGGTGTGTACATCAGATGTGCCTGAAGCGGCAAGAAATAATGTATTGTGTTGGAATAACTTCGTACGAACGCGGTCGCAATACAACCTTGTTGATATTTGTGTTGACTTCTGTATACTTCCTGTAGCTGCCTAAAAAGCCACGAAAATAAACGAAAGGGCCTTTATGATTAACGCATCTATGGCGGGCCAAATTTCAGTTTACTTAATAATATCGTAACAAGTATTAATCTTTTATCTTCTTCAGACCAGGTTCTTGGGTTCCACATGCGTGTGGCGTCCCTTTACGTGCACCAGCGTCGCTTCGGGTTCCTCGTCTGCCGCGTGGTACCCCTGGATGTCAGTCTGCCGGTCAACATTGTTGTTCTCTGTGTAATTACTGCAGTTGGTCTTGTGCAGCTAAAGTACTACGGGAACCCTTAATTAAACCGGGCGTTAATGGATTTTAGTGGAATTTTGTATTTAGGTAGATATGATACTAAAATAACATTAATAATATTTTTAATCCGGAAATAGTGCAGCTAAAATCACGTGTAACAGCTAGTAAAGCAAAACAGTTTTGTAAGATGTTTGAAGTGATGTTTATAATCATTCATACTGACCTAATGCAACAATTAAATTGACCATAATGTATTGAATTTAGTTATTACTTTATTTCTGCTGTTTCTTAAAAGTCCTTTTACTCTCTTTATACTATTAATGAAAAATAAATTATGGTCCGAACTTTAAGTCCGACTGTTGTACCTACTTTATAAATATTATATATAAAAATAAAATTATTTAAAGTACATTATTATTATTATCATTGTGAAGAGAAAATAAACGATATTTATTATTTATTATTATTACTATGATTTGAAATAAGTGTTAACTTTGGTATGGCTGTGGTTTATTGACATTAATGCCGTTAAAATTATATGTGCAAGAAATTTATTTTAGTTTAGATAGATAGATACACTCTTCCAGACAACCTTTAGGTAGAGGAAATAGTAGATATCAAGAAACGGGTACAGCCGTGCAAAATGTTTATTGAGAAAAATACTAACAGAAAACATAAATACCATATCGAGATTAATATAAAAAACAAATACATAAAAAGAAATAAAACTATAATAAATAAATAAATTCTTACATCCCTACTAATATTATAAATGCGAAAGTAACTCTGTCTGTCTGTCTGTCTGTGTGTCTGTTACGATTTCCTGCTTAAACCTCTCAACCGATTTTGATGAAATTTGGTATAGGTATACGTTGAATCTCAAGAACGGACATAGGCTACTTTTTATTAGAAAATAATGGGGGAGGGGTGTAATACCACTTTTGGAAGATTATATGGAAAAATGTTTATTTTTGAAGTTAGAGATATTAAATTTAGCACACATATAGCTCGAAACTTGGATTAAAATATAGACTACTTTTTGTTTCGAATATTAGGGGAGAAAGGGGTAAAACCGACCATAAAAGGATGTAGTCCACGCGAACGAAGTCGCGAACACAGCTAGTAATAAATAAATATATAAATTTCCATAAAGTATTTACGGTTTAAAAAACATAAAGAATAAATATATGAAATCAAATTAAATACCAACAAATACTAAGCTTTATTTAAATACTCAGACGAAGGATAGAAGTTCGCATTTAGTTAAGAGAAAGAAAAAAAGTTTTTTGCTAATATCACCTATTGAAAGAAAGAAAGAAACTATTGCTCAATATTCATGAAACATTTTGTTCATATCTAAGTCTAAGTAGTAAATAATACTACTGTTGCTATGATAGCGAATGTTTGATCTTTGAAGTAATTATATGACTTGAAATATGTCAAGAATCCCAATAAACTTCATCAACAACATACAACAGTAACATTCCTTATTTTAATTCCAATAGCGTAATGTATTAGATATTGAAGTAGACGCTCAATTTGTACGACAAATGAAAACACAGACGATTAATAATTCATAATGGATTACTTCAATGTATTAAATTGATTCCACTCTTTCACGAGCACTGTTTCAAACTGTATTCATGTTTAGTTACGAATATCGATTGCTTTATTATATAATATATATTTGGAATACCTTGTGTTTAAAATGATTTTCGCGGAAAAAACGGCTGTGACACCGAAATTAAACTTCTTGGTAAACGAGAAGATTAAAAAGAAAAACAAATGCATGAAACGAATGAACTTCTTGTTCATATTGCTACACGTTTTCCTTTCGCTAGATTTCGGCTTCGCAAAATGCAAATCGTTCAATCAGAAAGTCGCAATCAAAATATTAACCATGACGCAGTGCTTGTGCATCACTTTGACGTGCATCACCTGTTTCTTCATATTCATGAGCAGTTCTCATGCGATTTGGTATTCCGTATTCTGTTTAGAATACGTTTCCTATGTCGTCGTATTAGTCTTTTCTAACTCGGAGAAGTCTTTTTACGTTTTGCAGAACGATTTGAATTCGCTCGACGCCGTCATCGGTGTTAATAGTTCTTCGTACAATCTCGATATTTATATGATCGTTGCTTGTTTAATCATCGTTGTTTTCAGAACTGCATTAGCTTCCGTGTATTGCGCCATCTACCCGGAGTTTTGCGTCATGATCCCTTTCGTTAGAGTCATGTACTTTATTCCCTTGTTCTGTGTAGATATCGTTCTTGTCATCTACTTCTTCACTTTTTATTCTATTTATTGCCGTTTGAAGAAGTTCACTGATTTCGTCCAAAATACGTCCAATGTGGTTTGCTGTCACTTCATTTATAAGACGATTGTTGAATTCACTGAGAAAGTTAAGGACACTTTTGACGCTGTGGTGAGAAATTATTTGAAAAAACATTAAAAATACTTTTTTTTTATTGAATTCGAATAAGAGTTTTTCTAACGTTTCTTTAACAGTTTTTAGTGTCATTATTGTTCAACACTCCTGAGCTAATGGCGTCTGTATTTTTCACGTTACTCCAAGTTACATCAGATACGAAGAAGGTAAGATTACATTTTTGAAAAACCAATGGAAGACCAAGAAAGCTTTTTTCTTTAACTTTATAAATTTTAACGACCTTAAAAAGCCTAAACTGTTTTTGTTAATTACGACTTCAAGTTTGACGTAAAACTAGATTGGTCCTAAACTATGTTAGTTTAAAATGTCATTTTGTTTATCTCAATTTCCAAGAAAAGTGGAAATATTTAAATTTAAACTGAAATTTAGGCGAATTCTGCAAACGGAGAAATAGTAAAATGGAGAAAGCCTATGCGACGAAATAATGTTGATGATTCTAAACTTAAATTGTATTTTATTTTTAATTGTTTATTAAATTAATCATTTCACATCGATGTTCTAGTCGACATCTACCAGCTTTGGCGGGTACTTCACAACCACGCAGTCGCTGATAGTCATCTTCTCACCAGCTTTCTCTGCGGGTCTACTGGCTTCGCAGGTCCAGAAGATTAAACTGGTCCTCCACGACAAACTTTTGATGGAAAGAGGTATTTGATGATTTTTAGAATGAATATGTATCAATGGAAATGACACTTAGTTAAATAAAGCTTAGGTAGGTAGGTAGCTTGTTTGAAACCTATTAAACCTTAAAGGTATAAATATAAGTGATTTCTCGTTACAGACCGAAAGCAGTCCAAGGACATCAAACGGTTCATAGGCTATATCGAGGCCCGGCCTCTGAAGTTCACCGTCTGCAAGGTGATCCCGCTGGACTGGAACCTGCCCATCATCGTTTTGAACTTGTGCATCACCTACCTCATTGTCATCATACAGTTCACGCACCTATATTAACTAAATTAGCTAACTTGCTTGAAATCAGTGTGAGTTCAGGATTTGGATAGTAACACCCTATTTTTTGACAAGTAATAACTTGTCGATGAGGTTATTATTTTCTATTCAGGGGTCACTTGGCAACAATAATTGTAAAATATCTGTTTTATTAAAAAAACAAACTAAAACACAACTATTAATTTTAAGACTTTCGCGTTCCATTTTAAACATTTAAAATAATTTAACGGGTCATAACGCGACACCATTTTTATTTAGTAGTTAATACGAACAACTTACTGCCCGACGTTTTGGTTAGGTTGCACCAACCGTGGTCAGCTCGTGAAAATTTTATATCGTATAAATTATTTTAAATGGTTATAACACAATTAAATTGAAAAAACATCTATTGATGACTTAATAATAGGCACGTACGATAAATCTTAAACTAATTAATACATAGATTAAGAACTATTTACGCCTGCCCAATAATTAGCAGAGGCATCTAAACTAGGCTAAGCCTGTATCTTGGGATACCAGATTAAATTTAAATAAACTTTTTTTTTATGGCACTTAGTACAAACAATTGTCTTAATTATATATGTCGAAGTAATACCTTAACCTATCCTAATTCTTTTCTTTATGTTTATTTATTTTAGGAACAGAACCACTGTTTTTTGTTGTTAGAATATCATTTAAGTAAACTGTAATTCCAAACGAAATTATTATTGTAAAACTATTTTCAAGGAAGTTATTAATCAAAACTGCAATATTTATCAACCAAATATGAAATATTAAAAGAATAATTCCGTTAGAGGTTTAGATAATTCTTAAATAATAGAATAGAATAGAAAATATCTTTATTCATGTTAGCTTCACAAAAGCACAAGAATCGTCAGTACAAATAAAGTATTATTATAATCTTAATGATACCTTGTTGCAACGTTTTTTTGTTATAAACCTAGTTAAAGATAGCATAAACTTAAAATTGACCAGTTTTCAACACACATCTTGAAACACATTTTAAAAACAAAGCCATTTTAGCGCAACAAGGAAATAATAATAATGAACCTTGAATATATAACTTAAATATAGTATTGCAATGATCGTAGCAGCCATAACACTCTCCAGGCACTCCATAAAGCTAAACGTACACGAGCGAGCTTCGGCCGTAAATTATGTATTCAGATATAAAGCGAGTGAGTCAGTTCCCGCGATTCCGCTTGTTTTAATGGCGCCTAGCAGTGGAGGTAGCTTAGTTCCCTGATATACTGCTGTAGCGTTCGTCGAGTATTGGGGTTTTAGAGGAAGCTAGCGGAAGGAAGAGCGCGGTTGATCCGATTTATCGGTTTTTCCGATTGGACTATATACGTTTGTGGTCGCTGTTACCCCTATCTCCCCTAATATTCAAAACAAAAAGTAGTAAAAGTCCATATTTCAATCCAAGTTTCGAGTTATATTTGTGCCAAATTTCATATCTAACATAAAAAATCGGTCAAGTGCGAGTAGGACTCGCGTGGAGAGGGTTCCGTACGTTGGGCTCATAGGTCACAATAAACTAAACAATGATTTATCAAATGTAGGTAAATAAGTTACAGTTGCTGACGTCGATTTTTAAAGATATTCTTCTTATTCTTTAGCTAATTTACTTTGCTTTGAAACGTGTTCATGGTAAAAGGTTATTAGATAAGTCAAAGTCAAAGTCAAAGTCAATATTTTTTTATTCACATAGATTACATTAGTAATACTTATGAATAGTCTCTATATAAAGCAAATGAAGCTACCTCCGGTTCGGAACCTATAACTAAAGAGAAGATACCGGCAAGAAACTCAGTAGTTTTTTTTACAAATGAAAGCTACACTTATTACTAATTTTGCACTAAGACACACAGTTAGTTTGTCAATTGTAAAATAAAATTTTTAAATCAATTATTAAAATAATAATAATAATAATAATAAAGCAAAGGTATTTGTAAATTAAATTAACTGTATGACTCACATGCGTCATCGAGGCCCAATTCTGACATTGATTGAGAAAATGCGTTACATATATATTTGTAAAATAATATAAAACACGTAGGTACAGGCGAGCACACTAGTCACTGATCCACACGTTCCTGTCATTCAAATACTCTTCCACTTTGTAGTAGCCTTTTTTCAAAAGACAACGTTTGACAAATGTCTTAAATTTGTACAAAGGTAACTCAACAATAACTTGAGGGAGTTTATTAAACATTTTTATGCTTAAAGCAACAAATGAATTACCTATTTTATGTAGTCTACGCTTAGGAACAGCAAGCTTATTTTTATTTCTGGTGTTAATGCTATGATTGTCTGATTTTTTAGGAAATGTATGCAAGTTTTTGTATACATGCATTAAACAGTCGAGAATGTATTGAGATGCGACTGTTAAGATGTTAATTTCCTTAAACAATTCTCTCAGCGACTCACGTGGTCCTAGCTTGTACATGGCTCGGATGGCCCTCTTTTGTAAAACAAATATAGTTTGAATATCGGCCGCAGATCCCCATAATAGCAGACCGTAAGACATGACGCTGTGAAAATAGCTAAAATAAACCAATCTTGCTGTTTCCATATCTGTTAGGTACCTTATCTTTCTGACCGCATAAGCAGCCGAACTCAGTCTTCCAGCCAGGTTAGATATGTGGGGAGACCACTGTAATTTTGAGTCTAAAGTTATGCCAAGAAATACTGTCGAGTTAATAACTTCGATATGTTCATCATTCATTTTTATTATAGTATTGACCTGCTTTACGTTAGGCATTGAAAACTTAACACATTTTGTTTTCTTGGCATTTAGTAAAAGATTATTGGATGTAAACCAATGAAGTATTTGATTCAGGGCATCATTAATCTTATCAGCATTGTCACTCTGTCTATTAGTTTTAAAAATAAGAGATGTATCATCAGCAAATAATACTATCTCACATAAGTATTTTGTATAAAAGGGCAGGTCATTGATATAAATTAAAAATAGTAATGGTCCCAATATCGAGCCCTGGGGCACTCCCATGAACAGAGGAGCGCCAGAAGAGTTTGATCCATTTACGCTAACTTTTTGAGTACGGTCAGACAGATAGGATTGAATAAGACTAAGTGATTTGTTCAAAACACCATAATGCCGCAGCTTCAATTTCAATGTTTGATGATCTACACAATCAAACGCTTTTGATAAATCACAAAATACACCTACGACATCCTGCTTTTTATCCCATGCATCAAACACATGCTTGATGAGAGCCACTCCCGCATCAGTTGTAGAGTTTCCCTTAGTAAATCCATATTGATTATCATGAAATAACCTGTTAACTGAGAAATGACAAAGCATCTGATTAAATATAATTTTTTCAAAAATTTTACTAAATGCGGGTAAAATTGATATGGGTCTAAAATTCGATGGGTCACTTTTATCGTCGCTTTTAAATAAAGATAATTAAATACTTCTGGAACCTGGTAAGTACTCGCATGAAAAAACTATATATGGCTGAAAATAATCACATGGCACAGGCAGGTAACAATAAAAAAAACGTTAATTTAAAAAACAACCCTTTTTTTAAAATCCATGTACTTCTCATAGGTTTTCCTGTAATCTATAGGTAAAGAGCTATATACCGCATTAATTTCAAAATTTTTAGCCTAGTAGTTTCGGAGATAAGAGGGGGGGGGGAATGATCAATTTTTGCCTACTTTCTTAAATAACTTAAAAACTATTTATTTCAAGATTATAAATGATACATATTTGCAATCATTACAGCAAGATCTTTCATTTGATATGTCACACGATATGGTTAGCGAATCTTTTTTTTTTAATGTTGTGATTTACCCTCCCAAAGTGACCCCTAAATTCATAATTTATTTATTTACGTTACACCTTTGGGTCTTTAACTTACATAAGTGTACCAAATTTCATCTCAATTGGTCCAGTGCTTTCAGAGTAATCGGCTGTGACAGACGGACGGACAGACAGACACGCGAGTGATCCTATAAGGGTTCCGTTTTTTCCTTTTGAGGTACGGAACCCTAAA
The DNA here is from genome assembly GCA_037074685.1 of Glyphodes pyloalis. NCBI lineage: Eukaryota > Metazoa > Arthropoda > Insecta > Lepidoptera > Crambidae > Glyphodes > Glyphodes pyloalis. The sequence goes on along the minus strand of JAYKKO010000010.1, from coordinate 15,785,338 downwards.
AATAAATATTTTCCCCTATACACTTTCTAGGGTTTTATAGGTTAAACGTATATCTATGCCAAATTAATCAGTTCAGAGGTTTAGGCGTGAAAGCCGGACAGACAAACAGACAGACAGACAATGTTACTTTCGCATTTATAATATTAGTATGGCCTAGCGGCGTTTTTTGCATTCTTTCCACTGGCTCCTATATGTCGCAGAGTTATGCTATATAGCGTCAAGCCTTCTTCGATAAATAGACATTAATTTATCTTTCAAACCGACCAGTAATTCTTAAGATTAACGCGTTCAAATAAATAAACTATTCAGCTATTCTAATATTGGTATAGAGTGAATTTATAGTGTCAAGGAGAACTGGACATGATCCTTAATACAAATAAGCCAGCTAAGGATGCGCCATAGCTAATATTATCGAACTGTTAATAAATGTCAAAATCGATAAAATAAACTTTGTCGATTACAGTCAAATGTTTGAAAATACGAGTGTGGTATGATATCAGTCAATCGACGGTTTTATTTTGTCGTCTCACGCGAGAAAATTGAAGTAATGCGCATGAAGAACGTGACATAATGTTATTAGGAAGATATTTCTTGCGAGCTTCTCTTCTTGAAGCGCCGTATTGTAAGGTGCGTAGCGCATGTAGAAACTTTACCTTATTATTTAAAACTATAGTGCTTAAGCTACTTACAATAGAACCAGAGCAATGTATGTGATGTTGTCCAATATTTAAATTCATTATAACTTTTTAAGTAAAAAATGTTTTTTTCATTCTTTTTTTCTTAATTAACAACGTTTTACGATAGAAAATGTAAAATAATTCATTTTATAACTTAACATTTTTTATGCAAATTCATTTGATACTGTATAAACTTTGAGCCTGTAGGTATCACATACAGCTTCAGAAACAGAGAAAATCTAGTCCTTGGAAACTAAATCCACATGCAGTATAAAAGTTTTAGGAAACTAGTGCGGCGGTATACTCGTCCGCACGTAAACCGTTTCTCGTTATTAAAAATATCATATTATATTGCAGTTTGCAACAGGTTAGATAAGGAAATATCTTTATTTATGTAGGCTTTACAAATGCGGTCATGAGTCGTCAGTACAAGTTTAGTACTCTACCACCATGTTTGGAATGTGAATTCTCAAACCCAAACTCAAATATTTCTTTATTCAAGTAGGTATATGTAAATATAACATTTTTGAATCGTCATTGAATACAACGCAAAGTGATTCTACTTCCGGTTCGTACCTATATCTACCGAGAAGACACCGGTAAGAAATTCAGCAGATCAGTTACAGTATCTAACTTTTTACTATGAGTAGCTCACTTTGGACCAAGTCATATAGTTTTGTTTTGATGAGTGATGAAACAATTAAGTAATCAAGTAAGTATTTACTTTCGAGAGGTAAGCTGGAGCAGACCAGCCCCCGGTGGTAGCACCTGTTCACAAGCATATTGAAGGTAATGTAACGACCCGCCACATAGCGCCACAACCCCAGTGACATTTTAGTGAGCATGACTACTCCACCTCCCCATAATTTGTATTTACTATCTAAATTAAATTCATCAAACAACTGTAGGACCTGGAGCACGAAGTAGTAACCTACTTTTTGATTTAGATCGAAAAAAAGAAAGAAATCTATTATAATTCATAATTATACATAGTTCAGAAATATAAATTTTATGTCCATCATAGGACGGTATTTAACAATATAAATGTCATTTTGTAAAATAAAATATTGCATTATTATGATGTCAACGAAATTAAATTTTAAGAAAAGAAAATGTGCAGGCAAGTTAAATAGTGTTAGGCCATAAATCTTTATCGTTAAGGAAATCATCTACTTTATAATAGCCCTTCTTTATAAGTAAATTTTTTATCTGTAACTTAAACTTGTGTATAGGTAAGTCAACAATAATTTGCGGCAATTTATTAAACAATTTTATCATGTGCAGGCAAGTTAAATAGTGTTAGGCCATCAATCTTTATCGTTAAGGAAATCATCTACTTTATAATAGCCCTTCTTTATAAGTAAATTTTTTATCTGTAACTTAAACTTGTGTATAGGTAAGTCAACAATAATTTGCGGCAATTTATTAAACAATTTTATGCTTAAACTAATAAATGAATTACCAGTTTTGTGGAGTCTACGATTTGGAACAGCTAGCTTATGTTTATTCCTGGTATTAAAGCTATGTACATCAGATTTTTAAGAATGTAACATTAAAATTTAAAATTAAATTTTTAAATTGAAAAGTTTTTAGGAATTAGACAGCTTATTTGATTCCTTGGATAATATCTTGTCGTTAAGTCTGACATTTTGAACGTTTAATTCATCAATTTATCAAACATTTTTTTTGAGAAAAGTCGTGTTAAAGTCTGAACACACTATAAGTTCCGAATGTAGACCTGCCAAGAATCTTGTAAGATAGATCACTCAGTTATACTTGCTAATTATAAATGCGACATTTACTCTGTATGTCGCTATGTTACGTATTCTACCGAACTGGTTTAAATGAAATTTATTTTATTTATTTATTTGCAGAAAACCAACAGTGTTTATAAATAGCATAATTTGATAATATATAAACAAATAGCAAGGCCAATAACAGGTTTTCCTAACGTATTCCAGATTATGTAGTAGGAAACAGTATGTTTTTATGGATAATAAAAAAGGGTAAAAAGAAAAATAGGCAAGTAAAGAGACTGAAATAATCGTTGGCTAAATAACGTTTATCTTTACTTTATATATACGCACCCTTATACGTTTTTTATAATACTACACAGATAATCTAAAACCTGAAAAAAAAACATAGAAAACGTTTTGTTTTAATAAGAAGTTAGGGGCGGGTTGTTAAAGTGTGAATAGAAGTATCTTTATTTTTGTAGCTAGAGGCAGATATCTTAGTAAGTATTTGATACTTATATTGTGCCGTATTTTATCAAAAGTACAGTCGCCGTCAGATATATCGGAGCAGACAAAGTGACCAAATACTTCTGAACAGTTAAAATGTCAAAAGTTCCATACAATACAAGTTACCATTAATAGATATTATTGGTTACTCAGATGAACATTTATTACTTCAATAATATGTGAACAGATGCCAATAACATCTGAACACTCATAACGTCAAAATGTGTCACGCAGGTCATGTGTCTCATTTAGCTACCTGTATAGATGAGTGTTCAGATATTATTGGTTAGTTGTGTGTATAGAAATTATTGACTAGCATCTGCTCAGAAATTATTGAAGTAATGAATGTTCAGATATTAATGGTAACGGTAACTTGTGGTATATGGAACTTTTTGACATTTTAGTTCAGAAGTATTTGGTCACATTATCTGCTCCAATATATCTGACGGCGACTGTACCTATTATCCAAAGTCACCTTTCCACGCGGACGAAGTCGGGCAGAGTTAGCAGGCTGAACACCACATCAATGTAAACACTTACTTCGATATTAGTTCTTGTGCCGACGACGCAAGGGCGAAAGTTCGAAGTGTACAGTCTGACGTGTTTTCGATCGTATATACTCTAGTCAATAATATCCATTACCAAATATGAGGCAGGAGTATAATCAGGCAGCTCGTATTAACATCCGCATCAGCATTAGCGAGCCAGTGAGGCGTGCCCGATCAAATCATCGGCGGCTCGGAGATGTCAACAGATTACCATATTGTTTGTTCGCGCTGCACTGTGGCCCGAGCGACGGGAGGTAGCGGGTGAGCAAAACAAGGCTTTCATTCATTTACCTACTTCTGGTCGTATATCTTTAATTTTGCTGAAAACTTATAGGATACCTCCAGATAGATACAGTGGTGCTATAGTAAGGAAAGTGATTTGAAGCTTACAAACAAAAAGCTGAAGTTAAAACTCAGTGCTATAAGAGCAAAAAAACTAAATGTTAGTGTAAATGGAGTTAATTCATCCGGTGCTCCTTTATGGGTGTAGCCTCAATACTCACTATTAGGAACTTTACTATTTTTAATTTATATAAATGACCTTCCCTTTTTCACAAAAAACTTGTGCGATACAGTTTTATTTGCGGACGATACTTCTTTGATTTTCAAAATAAATAAGCACCAAAACAACTTTGATGACATTAATTATGCTCTTTCTGAAGTAACGCAATGGCTAACAACAAATAATTTGTTACTTAATCCCAAAAAAAAATGTGTAAAGTTTAAAATGCCTATTATTAAACGGGTGAAATTTTGTAATGTATGAATGTCTGAATATATTGATGTATGTTTGGTGCTTTCATTTGTAAAAAAAAAACCGAACTGGAGGTAGCTTCGTTTGCTTTATATAGTGACTATTCATAAGTATTACTAATGTAATCTATGTGAATAAAAAAGATTGACTTCGACTTTTGACGCAACTCCCGAATAGACTTGGATTAAATTTGAAAGAGAGATAGATTCAATACAAGATTAACATACAGACTACTTTTTATCCCAAAATAACGCAAATCGCCAGCTAGTAAACTATAAATGCGCTAGACAAGCAGACAAATTAACTGGTTGCAAATTAAGCTTATTCATTGAGTTTGAGCTTTAAGCAACAAACAATTAATGATGGGAACCTTGATCAAGCACACCCAGGCTTCACCTATTTTAAAAGTTCATTTTCCAAATTTTGCGTAATTTTTGGCCTGACCAAGAAGAGAATTCGAAGCTGTCGAGGTAGTCAAACAATGGACTAGCTTGGAGCAAAACACTAAATCGTTTAAGGAATTCCCGTACCCTTTATTTATCTGCTAGATTCACTATCTATCTTTCGTTTCCCAATTTCATACATCTTAATATGTTTTTATGTATGACCAAATAAACGCGTTCTACCTCCCATATACCTGTTTCTATTGTTTGTCCTCGTTTCCAGAGAGCTGATTCACTAACGTCTAAAGCCGTTCTGACTCGTAAAGTATATGTTTTATCTCTACCTTATCGTTTGTAAGTTTGTATGTTAAGAAAGAGATAAAACATATTGTCCGAATTTGAATCTGATTATATTTTGCGAATAGGAAGGCTGAACTTAGTAAACGACGGTTTAAGTTCAAATTTCAGCATTTCCTTTTTACACTCTTCTAACTATCTATTATTTTCTAATATCCTATTCTTGTTACTTGGACTGCTGCGTTCAGAATGTGTGCCTTCGCAGTAATTAATCTTAGCTAATGAAGATCCATCTGATTAGTAGTTGGACATGTTAGTGGAATCTTCGCAAGATCACTTTAAAATGATAAAAAGTAATCTATAAGCTTATGCCATACGATCCAGATTGTAATGTATCAAAAGTAATCGCATTGGAATATTTGTTTTATGATGGTTAGCTTGCAATTAATACTAATGTTTCCCTTGTTGATATTTTGATATACGAGTAAGTCATGAGGCTTAGTCTGACGCAATTTAGCGGCTTTTTTTATTATTGCACTTCAAAATTAGCCTCATCCCACCCGATCTTGGAATGAAGGAAGTGGTAATGAGGTCCTAGCTTAAGGGCGACAAGTACAGCATACTAAAGCTGTTACTGGACTTGTCGGAACCCTGCTACTAATGTAACACCTCCAAGGAGCTCTGGAAACCTTACTCACACGCAGGAACACAACAACACTGAAGTGGTTATTATTTGGCTGCAGTCTTCTGGAAGGTGGAGGTATTTCACCAGTCGGGCTACTCCAGTTTGAAAGATAAATCGCTATGCCCTTGCTTCTCACAAAATTTTAAATAATTTGACAGCAGCTCCGCCAATTCGCACTGGGATCTCTAGGGCGCATGCCTTCTCATAATTGAGATGAGGACTGCATAAACTAATGCTTTTTACTTGCTGTTTCTCGCGATGTTCATATTATTTTGGGGTAAGTTTTGTGACAAAAAGCACCCTATGTTAATCTAGTATTTCGTCTCTTTTCTACAAAATTTCATCGAAATGTACTGAGTTATTTTTGTGTGAAAGAGTAACAAACATATATCATCTATACAACCAGAAACCCATACATTTTTATATAAAATTAATAGGATCGTAAAAAGTAATGCCATTATCTAACGATAACATCGTAAAGAAATTGCTTCATCATTTATTTATTACTAGCTGTGCCCGCGACTTCGTTCGCGTGGACTACATCCTTTTATGGTCGGTTTTACCCCTTTCTCTCCTAATATTCGAAACAAAAAGTAGTCTATATTTTAATCCAAGTTTCGAGCTATATTTGTGCCAAATTTCATATCTCTAACTTCAAAAATAAACATTTTTCCATATAAACTTCCAAAGGTGGTTTTACTCCCCTTATTTTCTAATAAAAAGTAGCCTATGTCCGTTCTTGAGGTTCAACGTATACCTATACCGAATTTCAGCAAAATCGGTTGAGAGGTTTAAGCAGGAAAGCGTAACAGACACACAAACAGACAGACAGACAGACAGAGTTACTTTCGCATTTATAATATTAGTAGGGATTTATTAATATCAAAACCTTTACACTAATATTGCAGGAATTTTAACCTAACACAATAGTGTGATTTCTGTAACACGAGTGCTTTAGCTACTTACCGCAGAATCGGAGCTATGTATGTGATGCTGTGCAATATATATTTATATATATATATATATATATATATATATATATATATATATATATATATATATATATATATATATATATATATTGCGTTTACCCTTATAATTCTAACATACAACTTTAAGACTGTAAAAATAAATTAATTAGCGACATAAATTTCCAAAAACAACAACTGCACCCTCAAGAAATAATAAAAAAAAGCAAGGGAAGAGAGATAATCCTTTCTACCCTCTTCATTCAACTTTATACCGCCTTTACGTCTGAGCAGCCATTTTAACAACGCAGTAAAAACAGATTATATTCATAACAGATAAAATATTTTAATGGCTAAGGAGGTTTTATTTGTTTATGTAATCCGAATTATTTCCGTTAGACAATTTTACTGCTTATTATTATTTTTGAGAGTTTAAATCGGAAGGCGTAAAATGGCTACGTTTTTGCATTAAAATTTTAATCAATTCTGGAAGTAGATTCGTAAAAAGGATTTTGAAATGGGTGATGAAATTAAGTACCAATTTTCGGACTTAACTTGTCTCCTACGTTTGTATAAATAACACAACAAAGAATAAATATATATTTTTAATAACTATATTATATACATTTACACATTATGTAAATAAAGTATACTTTCATATTTTATTCTTATATGTTTATTTATGACTATTTTATTTTATTTTTATTTCTTTTTTACTTTCTTACGCATTTTTCACTATTATCGCACCCATAAACAAACTCTCTGTATGAACCAAGACCAATCAAGTAGAGAATGCTCTTAGCATTAAGTCCACGTATTATATTGTTTGTGCAATAAAGTTTAATTAAATAAATAATAAATAAATGGATCGAGAATTGAACTTGTGACACCAAAAATGGATCAACGCCAAAGTCCAGCCCACTCGCCTCTCCGCTATAAAGGAAGACGATAGATGCAGATGGCTTAAAGACAAGAGCTGTAAAAGTCTTAGTTTAGCAGTGGCGGTCCTCTAGCTTAATTATAATTCTTGCACTGAATATAATATAAAGAATATTCTGTAACACGTACACGTACACAAAGGGAGTAGCCTGACGTGCTAAGCACGTCAGGCTACTCCCTTTGGACCTTGCACCGTCCTTATTTCGTGCATATAAGTTCTAATATGGAGCTGCAAGTGTTTACCGTTCTACGATCATACCAGGAATGTAAGCAAAAGGACTATTTCAACTAAAAGTTACCTACACGCGTCTCATCTGTCGAGACTCGCGCACATTAATACGAAATTAGTCAGGCCCAAATCCACAGGCGCTGCAGCCCATAAATTCATATCGAACGTTCCACTAATTCCCTTGGACAAGACCGCACTAGCGACACGTAGAGCTAACAACAAATAGAATCTGACAAAAATAACACCAACTATTATTGTTGGAAAAGCTTCGGTTATCATTTTCAAGAGGCTGAAATGAAGAAAATGATAGAAGAGCCCTACAGTTCAAGTTGATTTTGAGGATTGCTTGATTAGAAAACTGGAACGAGAAAAATATGACCAGTGATATGCTGAGAATAACATAGTGGTGGCGTATTTTTCTCAGTTATATCAGATAGTACGTCATGGATTAAACTAAGTAGAAAAATTTATATTATGTCTTAATATATTGGTTGTGTGCGAATTATTTGAACACTGACATTATAAATTAAGCAGACCAAAAAGTTAAAAAGTGAGTCACACCTTGAAAATTGGGATCCGATAAGTGTACTTGTGCCCGAGGTCATTATGGGGGATGGGCAAATATAGACTACTATCAGAATTGAGCAAGAAGACTATAAACTGATATTAAAGTAGCTATGACCATTGTCCTAACAAATGTTGCCAAAGGTGGTGGAGTACATGAGAACTGCACATAATTTATTTTTAAGTTTTAGTGTGTCTGGGACTGAAACTCATGTCCTTTTCTTGACTTTTTTAAATCTCTCTCTCTCTATCTCTTTCTTTCTATAATATAGGAATATGACTGACGCAGCACTCCTATACGGGTGCTATTAATTAGCCCATTTGAAAGTCTTGAGTGAAAGTAACCGAAACAATCATTCTAAAAGGTTAGGCTGATTTTTCTCAAATGATTATGACAGAACGGTAATCTGGCCTAAAACAATAATTTTATTAAAAAAATTAAAAAAAAATATTCTTAATCTTACGACCATGAATGAAATCATCATTGATGTTGACATGACATTCCGTTAATATTTACATTTAACAAAGGGCACTTCTGTTCGTTTTGTAACACAACCCGTCGTTATTAATAAAGAGTTAAAATGGACGGTGAAATATTGACAAACAATTTATACAAATGTCGTATGCAATTTGTGTCTCTGCACTAATTGTAAGCAAAACAACTGAATGCAATACCTCTTAAGCTATTAAAAGCCTGACAGATAAATTTAATAGTAAGAAACGTTTAATTGAAATAATAACCTCATAATGATTCACAACCCACCTCATTAGGATACTATCGCTGTTGACTTCGCGCCTCATCTATCATCGCTTCAAACTCAGCCTGAGGTTGACTACATACTTAATTTGAAAAGGACAAGTCCACCATTATAATTGACCTATTACCATTCAAAGAAAAACTTACGACAGCTTGATTGAACGTATCATGTAATTAATATTTAATCTGACATTTTGTGGCGGCCATCTTGGTCTGTTATCTGATTTCTGTCAAACGCGTGTCAAAAACCCTTCCGACTAATTCTCCTTTTACCCAAAAAACACTAAAAACGGTTCATCCTTCAGGAGCTACAATGACGTAGAAATTGTGGTTTATTTAATATCAAATATATATTTTTTGAAAACGTGTTAAGTAAGATTGGTACTTAACCAACAAAGTTATGTGACCTAGATTATAATGTGTGGGTTGTATTTGTTCAAATTTCAGACGACATATTCTACTCCAGTGTTTATTTAAGCACCAAGTCCTGACCTATGTGACAGATTTTTTCATTAATCGTAATTGAGCTACAATCACCATTGTAACAGGGTCTGGAATTAAATAACAGAGGCCTTTGCACTGTAGTTAAAACACTAACTGACAAGCTAATTATGTTTTTGAAAAGCGTGCATGCAAATTTTCCTTGTCTTAAGATCCATACCAGCAAAAGTACACATAAGTGTTTGTAGAATTGGCATTTAACCAATTTAGTGGTTTTTGAAAACTTAACATTTTACAAACGTATTTGTTTGCAGTGTTTCTTTAAGGTTTTTCATTGGATATAACCAAGACAACATAACACGTTGTCTACACAGCCAGCCTGACGCCACAGTCGATACTCCGGGCGCATGATTTATGCGCGGCATGATTCACAACCCACCTCATTAGGATACTATCGCTGTTGACTTCGCGCCTCATCTATCATCGCTTCAAACTCAGCCTGAGGTTGACTACATACTTAATTTGAAAAGGACAAGTCCACCATTATAATTGACCTATTACCATTCAAAGAAAAACTTACGACAGCTTGATTGAACGTATCATGTAATTAATATTTAATCTGACATTTTGTGGCGGCCATCTTGGTCTGTTATCTGATTTCTGTCAAACGCGTGTCAAAAACCCTTCCGACTAATTCTCCTTTTACCCAAAAAACACTAAAAACGGTTCATCCTTCAGGAGCTACAATGACGTAGAAATTGTGGCATCACAGACAGACACATAAACAGTCAGAGTGACAGATACGTCAAACGTGTAACTAATTTTAACCCCGTCGTTTTTGCTTCGGGGGTTAAAAAAATACTAAAAATTATAACTGTTGTTGACAGTGATAACATATGAAGATCGACTATCGAGATCGACGTCATTTGGTCACTTTATCCATGCAGCTAGTAATTTCGTTTACTCACTAGGCAATATCGCTCCCAGTACTGAGATAAAACCGTTTCTGATATTTGACTACACGTCTTAAATGCTTAGAGCCCCATGTATTCACGGCAATAAGACCGACTTTAGTACAACGTTTAAAAACTTAAATCCCAAATATCTCAAAACAAAAAGAAAGAACATTCATCATTATTGCAGTGGACCCTTCATATGCAAGAGAAACATAGTGTATTACCGTGGGCTTCATCTGAAAGCTCAAAGAAATTAGGCGTTTTAATTTTTTCAAATTTAAGTTTTTGCACGTTAATTTTGTATTATTGTCTGGGTAAGAACAGTTTTTAGCGAAAAGACCGCTTAAATTGTTTGCCAACCCATTTCTGAAAATATTTTGGGCTATAAATCATATCTTTCTATCATCGAACCTGCAAAAAACCTCATAGCACAGTTAATGCGCTTGAGGATCAGTATGTTATCCTTTTTCATTGACATGTTCAAAAGATATGTTCAAAATTATGCATTAACGTACAATAAACGCGAAAACGAATTAAGATATCAGTGGAAATTGTGAATAATGTGACACGTCATCAACCCGTGCAATGCCGCAGAGTATTATTTGAATTATTCATCCAGAATTATAATAGACCACCGTTACGAGACACCTAGGCTCATTGAACATCATCCCCCTCTTAGCTCAAGGTAATCTGGTTTACAAGTATAACAAGACCAATTTAAAATGAACTCTGTTTGACTTTTGTCAGCTTTATATTGGTGGATTTGCTTACAGTGGTATTGCAATTTCTATGGTGTGATACTATGGGGAGACATCAATCACGGTAAGATTACATGCGTGATGTTTTCAAATCAATGCGGGGTTAGGGGATTGGAAAAAAATTAAATGAGTTTTTTTCTAATAAACATTCGCTTTTATATGCGATGTCAATGTGACATAATACGCGGTTTATTTTAAATGGATTTAGGATACAAAATGCAACCAACCCTGCTCGGCTTTAGAGCTGTTTTTAAAGACAACCCGCCAATTGTAAAAGACTTTTGATGAAGACATGAAATATGTAAATATTATTGTATTTATTTTTAATATATATATATATATATATATATATATATATATATATATATATATATATATATATATATATATATATATATATATATATATATATATATATATATATATATATATATATATATATATATATATATATATAAATAAATATATATTGCACAGCATCACATACATAGCTCCGATTCTGCGGTAAGTAGCTAAAGCACTCGTGTTACAGAAATCACACTATTGTGTTAGGTTAAAATTCCTGCAATATTAGTGTTATGGGTGCGATAATAGTGAAAAATGCGTAAGAAAGTAAAAAAGAAATAAAAATAAAATAAAATAGTCATAAATAAACATATAAGAATAAAATATGAAAGTATACTTTATTTACATAATGTGTAAATGTATATAATATAGTTATTAAAAATATATATTTATTCTTTGTTGTGTTATTTATACAAACGTAGGAGACAAGTTAAGTCCGAAAATTGGTACTTAATTTCATCACCCATTTCAAAATCCTTTTTACGAATCTACTTCCAGAATTGATTAAAATTTTAATGCAAAAACGTAGCCATTTTACGCCTTCCGATTTAAACTCTCAAAAATAATAATAAGCAGTAAAATTGTCTAACGGAAATAATTCGGATTACATAAACAAATAAAACCTCCTTAGCCATTAAAATATTTTATCTGTTATGAATATAATCTGTTTTTACTGCGTTGTTAAAATGGCTGCTCAGACGTAAAGGCGGTATAAAGTTGAATGAAGAGGGTAGAAAGGATTATCTCTCTTCCCTTGCTTTTTTTTATTATTTCTTGAGGGTGCAGTTGTTGTTTTTGGAAATTTATGTCGCTAATTAATTTATTTTTACAGTCTTAAAGTTGTATGTTAGAATTATAAGGGTAAACGCAAATACTTAAAACAATAAGAATAAGATTTTATTTATTAGCACACACAATACACAGACAAAAAAGTGACACGAACATATAATAGGTAAAGTAAAAGTAAATTATCAAACAAAAAAAAAACGAAAAAACATAGTGATTGCGCAGCTAATAAGGTCCCACAGGTTTAGAATACGCAACGCGACTAAATTTTATCGCGCTCTTAACAAACGTCAAAATTTATTGAAGTCAGTGCGTCAGGTGTCTGACTGACTGACATATCAACGCACAGCCTAAACGTAGACACTTGAAATTTGGAACGGACGTAGCTTAGGTACCGTAGAGGTGCACTAAGAAAGGAATTCCCGAAATTTCCCACGGGAACGGGAATTAGCGGGAAAATCCTTTTGTAAGAAAAATCTAAACCGCTTAAGTTAGACGCTTGAAATTTGGCATGCAAGTACCTTTGTAAACTTAAAGCTTAGTTGCAACAGGATATTGCAAAATTCCCACGGGAACAGGAGTAAGCGGGAAAAAACTGTAAAAACCCTGTAGTTAACGCGAAGCAAAATTTAATTATTTAATTATTTTTTACAGTTTTGTACAGTGCTTTACGCCGCACTAGCATACTTTAAATTCTTCATCCTTGCGATGTGGTATTCAAACCCATGACCTTCACGGATCTCGCGTGCTGTTCTTTCAACTGAAAAAAAATTCTGCTGTTTCTTTTAAAATATTTAGAATTATTTTATTCTGTAAACTGATTCAAAAGTTAGACATTACCATAGAGCTAAACTTCAGCTATAACAGTTGGATGCGGCAACTCGTAAGTCGCTAACGATATCGCCTAAGTTCAGGACTTGGCGCAAATTGGTTCGACAAGAGCACCTAATAGAGAGCATTTGCGTTTGGAGTCTTGCTGCCAGTCGTTTACATAATCTACTTTTGAGCCTCGTACTGAGTGACGCTGATCTCGGAGTCCTGGATTCGATCGCGGGTTTGTTATCAATCCGCGTGTTGTAAGTTTAGAGATTAAGTTAGTACTTATTACGGATTCTTTGATCCGACCTCCATAGCCCTTTTGCTTAAGATTTTATATTACAATGTACTTTTGTGTATTTCCTTATATTGTTATGTCATTGTGTTTCTGCCTTAGGAGTTGCTAACCAATATCCAGTGGAAGAGCATACAAAGAGACACTCTTCATTACTTTATGACAAAATTTACATACATGCATACTTACATAATTTTGCATTACCCATTGTGTTTTCAATTCATTTTTCAGCGTCCAGCATTATAATAGTTACTTACAATATGGTTGTTAGTCTAGTTTCCAAGTTGAGATAATTTAGTTTAAAAATATATACTTACGTTGACTAAGTACTATTCCACAAAGATTACTAGTAAAATTAACATAGAGTTAAACACAGACCCCAACTATTGGATGCGGCAACTCGCAAGCTACTAACAAGATCGCGCTAGTTTAGGACTTGGGGCAAATTGGATCCACATGATGTCAAATTGCAAAGAATTTTGTTCTGAAGTGTCGATGCATATATATGACTAAAAGAGAAAGAGAGAAATAGAGTGCAAAACTAGTTGTAAGTTCAGCTTTATTGTAATGTGAACGACAGAGTTTCTTACCGGGATCTTCTCTGTAAGTTGTTCCGAACCGGAAGTAGCGTCATTTGCATTATATAGACGTTTCATAAATATTACCGGTGTAATTTACATAAATAAAAGAATATTTAATCTGTTACTGGACTTGTCGCCCTTACCTTGAAGGCTTGACCCCTCCTACTTATGTAGCACTGATATTGTATTTTTTTTATATGACACTTCAAGATTGACCTCATCCCACCTGATGTTAAGTGGTAATAAGGTCCTTTTTTTTTTTTTTTTTTTTTTTCGGGGGGAAATGCGTTGATGCACCGTACCGTCACCCCGAGGGTGGGTGACGGCGTGTGTGGGACTCCCTGCCCTGAAAAGGGCAGGACTACCCACTAAAACCCCCCGGTTGGACCTCCATCGCCTTAGTGGCGGTGCTGTGGGGGATCGGCTAAGCCTTTACTTCCACAACACCGCCGGCGGAACAGCCGCTTACGCGGCTCCGTCTACTCCCCCCACAGTGTTCGGGGGGAGAATGGGGATGGCCGATCCAACGGAACCATCCCCAACTCGCAGTGGGGACCGGTGCAATGCCGACTGAGGTGTCCTCACACCATCAGCCGGCCAGTTCCCACGCGGTAGCTGGGCGCGGTCATATTGGCGCCGCGCCCTCAGCCGCCTTCTTCGGCGGTGGTAATAAGGTCCTTTTTTTTTTTTTTTTTTTTTTTTTTTTAAGGGGGAGAAAATGCATTTCCGCACCATATCGCTGTCGTGGGGACGGCAGCAACGTGTGTGGGACTCCCCCGCCCAGAAGGGGCGGGGACTACCCTAACTAACAACTCCCCCCACCTTCTCATCGCCTATTGACGGCGCTATGGGATACCGGGCGACCCATAACTGCCACAGCGCCGTCGGCGGAATTGCTGTCCCTACGGGGCGGCGTCACCAGGTCCCCCCTGGGTGGTTGGGGGACTGGCGGGAACGACCGAAGGTGCTAAGCCGTTCCCGCGCATCTGCGGAAGACCGTGCAAGGCCGGCCGGGGTGTCCCCACACCCGCGGTCGGCTGGTCCCCGCTAGCAAGCGCAAGGGCGTCGAAGTGACGCCTCGCGCGCAGTCTCCGGCGTCTTCGGTGTGGTGGGGCGAGGGGGTCGTCCTCTCGCTCCCTCTCCGATGTCTCCTTGTGCAAGACTATTCGCTCGCTGTAGGCGGCAACTGCCGCCCAGGCCTCCTCGCTCCCAAGCATGGCCGCAACAATGCTTGGGAGCGAGAAATCCCCCCCAACAACGGCGGCCAAGTCGGCCCGCTCATTGGCCCAGGCTGGACATGCACCCAGTGTGTGGTCCGCTGTGTCTGCCACCGCGCCGCAGGCGTGGCACGACGGCGACTCTTCTCGCCCGATTTGGTGCAGGTACTGACCGAAGCATCCATGTCCGGTCAGGACCTGCACCAATCTAAAAGTCAGGAACCCGTGGCCCCGGTTCAGCCACTCCTGCAATACCGGGCCAACGGCGTCTATTACTCGCCCCCTGGGTCGTAGTGTTTCAAGACCCGTCTTCCACCGCCGGACCATCTTTTCTTGCTCCTCGCGCCGGATCGCTGCCACCTCAGTTGGGGAGGGACGCTCTCCCCGCGCCCTTTTCTCCGCTGGCTTCCAGTACACCTGGGCCTGCACCCCTGCGTCAAGGGCCCAAGGTGGTGTGCCGGCTAAAACGCAGGCCGCGTCGAAGCCCACCGTGCGGTAGGATTGGGCCACGCGTTGGGCAATAGCCCTTTGTGGTCTCCGCAGGTGGGCTGTATTCACTCGCCGGAAAAGGGCATCCGCCCAGATGGGTGCGCCGTAGAGGGCCATGCTCCTAAGAATGCCGGCGTAGAGTCGCCGGCATTTGGCCCTTGGTCCTCCCAAGTTGGGGAGAAGGCGTCCGAACGCCCCCGCTGCTCCGATGAGGCGCTGGGACAACCCCTTGAGGTGGGGCTCGAAAGACCAGCGCGAGTCTAATACTAGGCCCAGATATTTCATCTGGGCCCCTACCCTGACGGTCACTCCTCCGACGACGATGTTAGCGTTCGGAGGAGGACGGCGCTGCCGAGGCCCGAAGAGGTAAATGGCCTCGGTCTTTTCGAGCGCCACACGCAGCCCCAGACGACTGATGCGCTCCGCCACCCGTGTGCCACCGGTGGTTGCACGGCGCGCGGCCTCATCATAGGTCCTCCCCCGGGCGGTGACTAGGGTGTCATCTGCATAGCAGATGACGCTCATGCCCGAAAGGAGGACACCCCGCAGGACCCAATCAAAGCCGATGTTCCACAGGAGGGGCCCCAAGACAGACCCCTGCGGAACACCGGACTCAACATCCGCACGCCGAAGCAAGCCGCCCTTCCTCACGTAGACGAGCTTTCTGCCGGACAAGTAGTTGCTGAGGAGTCGCCGGAGATATTGGGGCACCCGATGGTAGTTTAGGGCCGCCAGAATTGTGGAGTGGGGGATCGAGTTGAACGCGTTGGCTATGTCCAACGACACAGCCAATACTCCCTCCCCCGCGTCCCAGGCTTCGTCAACTGTTCCCTGGAGGCGCGCCAGCGCGTCGATTGTGGAGCGCCCTACCCGGAAGCCGAACTGATTGTCCGACAAGTTCGGCCCCTGCTCCCTAAGGTGGTGGTTTAACCTCGCCGCTATGACCCTCTCGAATAGTTTACCGACCTCGTCCAGAAGGACGATGGGTCGGTAGGCAAGAGGGCTGTCTTCCGGGCGCCCCTCTTTCTTTAAAAGGACCAGTTGCCCCACTTTCCATGTGTCCGGGAACCTTCCAGCCTCAAGGCACGATTGAAAGAGGTCCCGGAACCTGATCTCCATCTCGGCTAAAGCCAGGGCAACAACTTTGGCGGGAACTCCGTCGGGGCCCGGCGCCGTCTTTTTTGTACGGAGGTGGAGCGCAGCCGTGCCAAATTCCTGCTCCGTTAGCCGTGGGACTTCTTCTTCCACGTCAGGGTTCGCCGCGGGGGGCGGATTCATAGCTGGAGGGGTGAAGTGGGGCTCAGCCGGGAAGAGAGCCCGGACCACCCCATCCAGCAAGGCGGGCTCCATTGACTCAGCCAGGGGGGGACCGATGGGGCGCAGCTGGTTTCGCGCAGCCCGATACGGCCTCCCCCATGGATCGGCGTTGAGTCCGTCGAGCATTTCTGCCAGCGCTCTATCTTTGGCAGCGCCTATCTCCGCCTTTAAAGCCTTCTTGGCGTCACCATATGCGGCGTACAGGCGGGCTTCCGCCTCCGCGTCCCTCCTTCTGCGTCGACGGCTCCGTTGGTACGCTCTTCGGGCTGCGGTGCAGGTCGCCCGTAGCTCAGCTATTTCCGCCGTCCACCAATAAACGGCGCGGCGGGGAGGCGGGCGGCGAGACCGAGGCATGGACGCATTACACACCTCGGTCAGTGCGTTCCTAATCTGGGAAGCTCTTTCGTCGACGCTCAGATGACTAGAAGGAGGTGCGAACCACTCCTGGACGAAAGCGGCCTCCCTGGCTACCTCCCTATCCAGACGGGTTAAGGCCCACCTGGGAAATGGCGATTCACCCGACCTGGGCGCTCCAGCGGAGCTTTGAGGGGGGGAGAGCTCCCACCGGATGTAGCGGTGGTCCGAAAGAGTCTCCCCCAACTCGACGCGCCAGTTTCGTACACGTGCGGCTAGAGCAGGGGTGGCGAAAGTTAGATCCACCACTGACCCTCCCTGTTGTCGCACGCACGTGTGAGTAGAGCCCACGTTAAGAAGGGCCAACCCGGAGGCGGCTGCCCAGTTCTCGACAAGCGGCCCGCGGACATTCCCTCTGTTGGCCGGGTTTCCCCAGGCCGACGACTTGGCATTAAGATCGCCGGCCAGCAGGACCTGCCGGACGCGTGATAACCGGCCTATTACGGCCCCTAGGACGCCAAGGAAGGAGTCGAATTCCCATAGGGGACGATTGGGGGAGAAGTATACACCCACCAGGGTAATCTCCCCCCACGCGGCGGCCACGTATCCTGGACCCCTCTCCAGAAGCGATAGTGGGGGGGACTCTGAGGCCGGGCGTCGTCCAATGGCTACCAAGCCGTCTCGGTCTCCTACCCAATTATTGGGCACCGAGTACGGCTCGGCGACGATCGCCACATCCATCAACCATTGTGCCATGGCCTGGTGCAGCATGTCCTGGGCCGAGCGACAATGGTTGATGTTCGCCTGGATAACGTTGCGATGTCCGGTGTCTGGCATTGTTATTCGGACATCGCTCCGTCTGTCGCTGCGGCCGGGGCTGCAGCTGCGGCTTTAGCAGGCGGGGTCCGCGCCTGTATTTTGCCCTTCTTGGGGGGGGGACGACAATTTCTCCCCCTCATTACATGGTCCGCCGGATGTCCACTTTCTGCGCAGACTGCACAGCGCGGTTTTGCGCTGCACGTGGCCGCCTTGTGGCCCTCCTTACCGCACCGGAAACAAAGCTCTGTCCTCACGATTTTTGAGGGACAGAGCGCGCTTGTGTGGCCGAGCCCGAGGCACCGATAGCAGCGCAGGGGCTGCTCTTCCAAAGCCCGTATCGCCGCGGAGCTGAATCCCAGCCTAATGCGGCCCTTCTCCAGCAGGACTTTGGCTGCTGCGACCGGGCACTGCAGGCGAACGGCGCCCGCGCCTCCTCTTCCAGTGCGGATTTCCCCAGCCCTGACCATTTCCGCCGGACACCCACCGATCGTTGCCACCTTCTCTATGACCTCGGCCTTGGACACTGTGTCGTCCAGGTCGAGGATCATTATCCCAACACACTTTTGGGGCCGAGTGATTATGGCCGCCTCCGATATCGCCTCCTTCATCTTGGAGGCGAATAGGTCTGCCTGCTTTACATTTTCCGCCCCTGCGAAGTCGAACTTGGCGGCTCCTGTTGCAGTCCGGCGGAAACGTGGTGCCTCTAACTCGGAGACATCCATCAGTCCTCGAGCCCTCTCGAGGACGTCCCTGTACGTTTGACCCCTTTCGACGGCTTCAGGGGTCAACTTTACCACGACCGCAGCCGTTTTAGGCAGAATTAGCCTTTTCTTGGCCGCTGCGGTCTTCGTTTCCTTCTTCTGTTGGGCTGTGGTGAGCAGGGTCTTGGCTTTTCCCCCCTTAGTCGTCGTTTGGGGCACAGGGACCTGCGGATTTTGGGGCTGCGTTTTCCTCCCCTTTCTTCCCCTCTTGACGACGAGGTTCCAGCCTTCATTGGCCGGAGTCGTCGATGGGAGGAGAAGGTCCTCCTCGACTGCCGGGGCCGGTCGTGTAGTGGCGGCGACGAATGCTTCCGGTGCGGTAGGGGCAACGACTTTCGATGAGCCAGGTGTGGGGCCGGGCTTCTTCACTTTCTTGGCCCTTTGCGGCAAGGGCGGAGCGGGGGCTCTGAAAATCTCCTCAATACGTTCGTCCGCGGCGAGGGGAGGTCGGAGACGTTCTTCTTTAGGAAGTCTGTTCTCAATGTTCGCCATGCATGTACGGACGAACGATCTCTCCTGTATGAGAAGTCTCTGTATTATGGCCTCGAACTCCGAAGGGAGGAGGCCACAATTTTGGGTGGGGGCTGGGTCTGTGATATTTTCGACCGACGCCGTTTCCGTCTCCATCTGCGTTTGGGGCTGGGCCTTGCTGCCGCCACCCGCACCTGCGACCACCGCTCTGAGATCTGCCACTTCCCGCCTGTACTCATCGAGTTGGCTCTGCATGCGAGCAATCGTCGCATGCAGTCGTTCGGTCTCTTCAGAGATGGAGCGCTTGACCAACTCTTCTACGCCCGCCTTGGCATGGATGGCCCGCTCCTTGAACCCTTTTTGTATGGTTCCCTTCAAATTCGAGGACTTCACCGCCATCTCAATTATTTTGGAAAGGTCCTCCTCCACCGACTTGCGGATCTCGGGGACGGTGAGGTCCTCAACCTTGTTGTCCAGTCCGACGCCGTACCCTGCCTTGACCTTCGCCATTCTGGTCAGGCGTTCTCTCGTTACGAGCTCCTGCTCGACTTCCAATTGAAGGGCTTCGCGCTTCTCGGCATTTAGCCGCTTCTGCGCCTCTGCCCTTCCGACGTATTCCCCGGTGGTCGCGGGGCGCCCACGGCCGCGTCCGCGTCGCGATTTCCCTGTCTTCTGCGCCTTGGTTTGGGGGTCTGACTCGGCGCCCTCCTCTTGACGGGTCCGCTTTGTCCCTGACGTCCGCATGCATTGCAGACGCAGTGACCTCGTGGACACAAAGCTATCGTCGGACACGTTCGTGAGTGTGTCCGACTCCCCGTCCGATAAGTCTATGATGGCTTCGTCGGCGCCATCCGTCCTGATGCTGCTCGCAGACGAGAAGCGACTCGACACCACAACCGCCTCGCGTGGTTTTGCGGGATCCAATTTCTTGCCACGTCGTAAAGTGTTGACGCGTGCCATCGGGGCACCCGTCTCCACCGCCAGTACACCAGTATCCGAATCGCCAGAGTTTCGTAGTCCGTGTAGAATAGCCGAGTCGTTTTTAACGTTGACCGACGCCGAGGCGCCGGCCCCCGAGGCTTCAGGTGCCCCCCCCAGAGTACGGTGGGGCGTGGATGCTGACCGCGAAGGAGCAGCACCGAGGGATTCTCCCCCGGCGGAGCCGGAGGTACCCTCCTGGGGTAATGTACCTTTTTCTCTCGAAGCCATTTTGGTGGGTTTTTGCTCATTTCCGGGTGAGCTCCCCCCTACTGTCGCCACGTGCGACACCATGCCGAAGTCAATGGCGGTGACACGCTCCTTCAGGGAACGTGCTGCCGCCGCCGGTTTGACAGAAACCAGATCGCCAGAAAATCGGTGTCCAAAAACGGTTGCCGGGTCGTCGTTCACGTCGACTAGCGCCGAAACGCCAGCCTCCGAGGCCTGAGTTGCCCCCCCCAGAATACGGTGGGGCTTGGACGCCACCCCAGAGGGAGCGACGCCGAGGGATTCTCCTCTGGTGGAACCAGAGGTACCCTCCTGGGGTAACGAAGTCTTCTTACTCGAGGCCATGTTCTTCATTTGCTCGTTTACGGGCGAGCTCCCCCCGATTGACGCCTCGTCCTCCACTGCTCTTCTCAAAGTGAGAATAGCAAGGAGAGCGGTATTCCCCACCCCCTCCCCATTCCCCATTCCCCAACCCTCCTACCCCAACCCCCCC
The DNA here is from genome assembly GCA_037074685.1 of Glyphodes pyloalis. Classification (NCBI taxonomy): domain Eukaryota; kingdom Metazoa; phylum Arthropoda; class Insecta; order Lepidoptera; family Crambidae; genus Glyphodes; species Glyphodes pyloalis. The sequence goes on along the minus strand of JAYKKO010000010.1, from coordinate 15,764,189 downwards.
AGTGCGTTTGGTCCGCGGGAGCTAATCTCCGACCCCCGGCCGCCGCCCGCAGGGCATCCCTGTAAGCGGGAATACTCTCCGGACGGCAGCCGACGGCTTCCCCTATCCGCCACGTGGGGGACGCGCCAGGTAGGGGTATCACCTCCCCCCCTGGGTGGTAATAAGGTCCTAGCTTAAGGTCGACAAGTGCAGCATTAATCTGTTACTGGACTCGTCGCCCTTACCTTGAAGGCTTGACCCCTGCTACTAATGTAGCACTCCCCAAGAGCTCTGGTAACCTTACCCACACGCAGGAACACAACAACACAGAAGTGATTGTTAATTGGCTACGGTCTTCTGTAAGATAGAGGTATTTCACCAGTCGGGCTCCTCCAGTTCGAGCGACAAATCGCCTACCTCTCTTATTGTAGATGTTAAAATAAGCTTTTGTTTGCATTACTTCGGAATAAAGAGTTACGTCTATGTTATTTAGAGAATCTGTGCATGATTAATAGCAGCAATACATTCATACATCCAACCTGTTACGTTCACAATATAGTATAATCATTTTAATATGTTAACTGAAAGATAATGCCACTAGGCATCAAGTCCACCATCTGTACCGTTTCAAATTATGTCATCTCAACCATTTGTTGAATTAAACAAATTGGTGTGCATTTCAAATTCGTATATCCGAGTCGAGACGGAGTCTTTAGGCAAATTGTCAAAACGTTGTTATCTCAAGTCGAAGCTGTTAGGAAGTTAGTGCAAGTGCGACCGCATTTTACTGCAGTCCCGTTGTAACCAAATGAGTTTCTACCAGTTTACCTCGTAAGATACTTCCTGTAGGAATCACCGGGGATAATTGAATATAGGAGTAAGTTTACTAATTGACAAACTGTATACATGACATAAACTTTAAGACTTTCGCGTTCCATTTTAAACATTTTAAATTAAGTGTGTCGAAGTGACTTCAATAACATTTTGTTATGTGAGAATGTGAGGGTGGATGAAGATTTGCAAGCTCCCCCGAACAGACGAAGGCGAGCAAGACCAGTCAGCTCGTGAGCACGGTTGGTGCAACCCAACCGAAACGTCGGGCAGTAAGTAGTTAGTATTAGCTACTAAATAAAAATGGTGTCGCGTTTTGACCCGTTAATTTATTTTAAATGTATACATGACAAACTTGCGTTAATAAATAAGAAGCGTAAAATTCTTATCTCCTTCTACTTTATTAGCTTTCGTGTACGTCAATTGTCCACCGGTTCTACACAGTCAACTTATCCCTATAGTCAATCATCCCCGGTCTCCCGTGTCTAATTAGATCTATACTAAACTTGCCTTCGCTTTTAAGATTGTATCCTAACTAAACTAATTTGTGTATTCAAATAGGTAGAGTAGCGTTTGCTTATAAAAAAAAGAATTAATCTGCATAGACTCAGTGAGAAAATTGTGCATGGCTAATAATTTTTGAACTGGTGATCAAAAGCTACCGGCAGTGTGTACATTGTTATAAATAAATAAATAAATAAATAATATATAACGCTAATTTATCTATACTTTTATTGCACGTACACCTTGATACAGTAAAATGCAAATCAGTAAAATAATAGCAATTCCCAGCGAACGTGCGTCATTATTACAATCCAAATAATACCACAGTCTGCTAGCTTAGTACAATGATACAAACGACTCTTTTACACATTGAAATTAGCTACAATTTACTTTTAAGTATATTTTGGTTACAAATATTCCACGGCGGGGCAAAAGTCTCCCATCATTAGGATCAAGTTGATATTGGATTTGATTATTTCAACAAACCTCGGATTTGTAATATAGAATTTAGCATTTAGTAAGCTTGGCTTAAAATTTGATTATTGTCATCACGGGTTTTTTTAATGATAAAAACCATTGCTGTGCAAAAGTATAAAATAAATGGGCTAATAATTTACTTTATTTAGTCGCACAAAGCATGAAAGGCCCCGAGTTCAATTCTAGAGCAGTTTCATTAATTTGCCTGGGTAGGGTGTGCTCGGCTGATGCCTCCAGTAAGTATCCCTCGTCTGGTACTTATAGTACAACGGAAATCCTTAGTTTGAGACCAGTTGACTGGTCTGATAATCTGGTGTACTTTTAATACATGTAATTTAAGGAATCATATACTGTATTCATTACTCTTATCTCATCCTTAATTGATAACCTCTATAGCCGAGATGTGAGTAGGCCCGCCTTGGGCGTCATGCCATCTATGAGCTTCTGGGTTCGATTGCTGGTCGGGTTAATATGGAAAACGCACATGTCTATATCGTCTGGGGTCTAGATGTTGTGGTACCGTCGTTGTTTCTGATTTCTGTAACACAAGTGCTTTAGCTACTTATCATAGAATCAGAACAAAGTATGTGATGTTCACTATTTCTTTATTTATAGATATTTATTCATAGGTTCCAGGCTGGGTAACGTTTGTATTGTGTTGGTACTGTAAATGACCACGTCCCTGTCTAATTAGCTCATTCCCGTGGACATCCGAGATGGATGTGCACTGAATCAGATGGGTCTGTTTAGAATGCAGTTCTGTAACTAAACACTTAAAGTGCAGCGATGCAAAGTTATCCATTGTTGTGATTGTTACTATTTTCTTTAATGTGTATGATCAATAATAAATAAATAATGACCAACATCACATAGAGAAGCAACGACGGTACCATAACACCCACCCGAGACAATTTAGTTTGTTTTCTATACTGACCAGACCAGGAAACGAACCCGAAACCTAAGAGATGGGGCGACTTTAAAGGGTGATAGAAAAAGATCATACATTATTTATGTGTCCTGGTGTCTTAGCCTACGAATACTATAGACGTGAAAGTTAATTTAAATGGATAGATTAAGGATGTTTATTATTCTTTTATGCAAAAAGTTCTAAATTGTTTTGGATGTCATTTAGTAGATAGATATTATTATGAAGATTGAACTTACTTATACTTTTATCCTGAAACTGCTACTTACCTACTTACCTACCTTATGAGGATAATTGTCACTATTTTATGCAAAATGGAATTGATTTGGATTAAAAACTGGGATGAACATTTACTTTATTTTATGACTATCGGCCGCCTGGAACGCGACTTTGTACTTGTGGACTTAGTCTTTTCTTACAAAAATGATAGCCTATTTTAGTCAATGTGAATGCCAATAGTGAAAAAGTTTTTGAATTTGGCAAAGTATTTTTTGAGTTTATACATTACAAACATATTAAAATACAAATCTCACTGCTTTATAAAATAAGTGTACATAGATGTAGATTTATATTTAGAAAGTTTTGATTTTTATTTATTAGTTTATGAATTTTAAGCTGCTTATTTTTACGCATTTTCGATCTCTAAATAAATGCAATTGCTACGGTAGATAAAACATAACTTATTAATTACTTACCACTGTTGAAATCATGACTATTTGATTCACGAAGATCTATAAAAAGAAATGTTCTATACTTACAGGTACTTAGTTTAATCTCTCTAATCAGCGAACCAGGTGTCTGTCTCTTAGAGTACTCAAGTTGTGTGAGGGGAAAACTGTAACAAATAGGTAGGTAGGTTAGTGGGGAAACAAAATGGCGCCTCCCGAGTGGTGTTGCGCGTCGACCACGAGATGTCACTATCACAGAGACATTGCAGGCCCGGTAATAAAGGCACAGAATATATCAATAGATCCAGAGGCCCTACTACGGAATATGTGCGAGTAACGAAGAACAAATGGCAGTAACCGAACTTCGTTATCGTTTCGACAAGTTTAAAATGTATAGGATTGACATTTCACTTAGCAAAGTCACGTGATATTAAATTAAATTAAATTAATATTGGACAACATCACATACATTGCTCTGATCCTGTGGTAAGTAGCTAAAGCACTTGTGTTACAGAAATCAGAAACAACGACGGTACCACAACACCCAGACACGAGACAATATAGAAAAGTTCGTTTCCCATATTGACCCGACTGGGGATCGAACCCGGAACCTCAGAGACGTCAAACCCTATAATAAATGTGTAGAAACGATATCGAGCAGTAAACAGCGCGCCATGGTAAACAATTGTAGTTCGATATTAGAACTTGCTACCAAACTTACTGTTGGTACTTTTATCAAGTCCATAAACTCCAAACAAAAACCAAAACAATAAGGTAAACTCAATAACTTTTTAATAAAATCAGTAGAAGAAAAAAAAATTTGAAGGAAATTAATAGCATTGAAAAATAAATTCCCAAAGAACACATTTAAAAGTTACTATTGAACTGCATAAGTAAAACATGGTACACGTCAAATACTTGGTATAGTTTTAATTTATCAAATTAAAACTATATTTATTTTGTTTATGCTTTTTTTTCGTCAATTTGAAATCACACACTTTTAATACGGCTCAGTGATTTTACTATTTAAGATTGTAGTCAAAAATAATCGTGTAAAACATGATAGAATACTTTATAAGTTAAGTACGCACGTCATAAGCGATCATACGTTCCCAATTTCTTTCGGATTTCGTAGTAAGACTGTAGGAATTTCTTCCTGTAAAGAAATGTAGAAAATGCATAGTCTATTTTATACCATATTACTTAAGCTTAAGCATTATATTTCTATGGCTGTTAAGGTTTTGCATCTGCAAACAAGTGTAAGTTTTACTGACGAAATAATAAAGTTCGTTATTGTTTGCTGCACTTTCGAAGGCGCAAATAGAGGGTGTTCACAATGCAGGTGAGGTGCACTGAACTGGGGTGCGGCGATTATTCAGCGACATGCTTTCACTATGAAATCCTGAGGGAACAACCTTTACATTGATCTAGTGCTATTCGGTTTCATTTCGCGAGAAATATTTTATGTTAAAATTTTTGACGAATCTTTTTCGATTTGATTTCCTAAATAGTATTTAATTATTTATTATCTTTTTGATTGGCTAGTTAAAATCATAGTTACTGTTCCTGGTTTTTGAACTCGTGGTAGTGGGTTTGATTTACGGTCAGGAGAAATATTAGTATGATAAACATTCGTGTCTTTACTATTTCTTCGTATATATCAACTTTTTTTGTATCGATTACAGAAATAATTTTAAAGTGTATATTAGAAAGGGTACATTTTCCAATATGTCTCAACAAAGATTTTTTTTTATTTAAAAACTTTGTTGCACAAAATAAAAAGTACAAAAGGCGGACTTAATGCTAGGAGCATTCTCTACCAGTCAACCGTTGGGTCATGCAGATAGTTCATTTCAAGGTGCGGTAACGGTAAAAATGTGAGTATGGATTACAATAAAATTAATACAATTATAATGATCAATCAAAGTAGTTTCAGTGTTTAAAAAAAATGATGATATTGTGCATAATATGTTCTCATTGTACATTATGTTAATTTATAACTCAAAAATTCTGATCAGATTAGGTTGCTTTTTTTGTGTTTGAAGGCAACATTCTATATTATTTTATTTTCCAAAAAATTATATCAAATTTTATCTTATTTCCACTAGATGTCTTAGCATCCTCATTTAAATTAGGATAGTTTTTTCAAATCAATATTCTCGATGTTGTACTGTTTGTTGAACTTCATTTTTTTCACATTTAGGTTTTTGCTAGGATTTTTCATACATCATGGAAAATCATATTTTTGTCATATTGATTTCAAACCTATCTAACTCCGTTTTTAAAATGCCACTTCTATATCAACTTTATCGCCTTGCACGAGTAAATACCTTCCACATGCAAAGTAAAAACTGGGGTTAGAAAAGTACTTTTAAATCTAGCAGTAGTTTTTTGCATACTGTTTTGTGTACTGATGGCGGTGATTAAATGTATGGAATATTTACGTTTTAAACGGGTGTTTTTAACGGAAAGCCGTTAAAAATATCGCAGATACTAATTGTAAGCAGTTGCAAATGTCTATGGAACGAATGAAATTGAAACCAATCAGAAATCATTTAGCGGCACTTGGATTTTTTTAGATCTACATATTATTCTGTATGAGGATTTTACTTTTAGTTCACAGTTGAATGGATTATATGAAGCTTAATCCTGCATTTGAGTTCAAAACTACACACTAATCGTAATTATTCGGCAGAGGGCACTTACCGAAAGCTAAGAGGTAATTATAACTCAAAAATCATTAACGTTAGCTTGCGGTTAGCTCAGTTGGAAGAGCAGCACGCGCGATACGTGAAGGTTGTGGGTTCGAATCGTACCTACCTCTACCGTAAAGGAAGATTAACTTTTTCTGTTTCTTTTAAATATTCACGATGTGATTTGGTTTTTTCAAACCAAAAGGGCTTGACTAGCAGAATGTATTCATAATGACCAATTTCAAATCCAAGATGGCCGCCGCCAGAAAAAGACGGATTCCCTATTTTTTTTTGCCAGAACTCCCTCCACATAGGTATCAAATAAAAGGGCTTGAGTAGCAAAATGTTGCAGACTACGACAAATTTCAAATCTAATATGGCCGCCATTATTGGTTATATTCACACTTATTACTACCTTACTTACTATACTAATTATTCAACCTTAGGGGCATTTTCCGAAATACAGGTAGGGTAAGAAAAAAAAACATAAATATTTTAAACAAACAGAACATATAATATAGGAAAGGAAAAAGCAAAGGGAGATGACATTTTGTCTGTTACTGTAAAATAATTAAAGTTCGCATGCGGCGTGAATCACTATATAAATGGTAAAAATCATAAATGTTACAGCCAATATATTTTCTCAGATTCAGTTTCTCAACATTTATGTTAAATGAACGATAATATATTTGAGAAACTTTAAACTATAAATCTTGTAGTAAAGATGATAACTGGGCACAAAAAATATTAGTTCAATTTTGAAAATAAAATTAAAACGGTTTTTTTACTTCAGCAAAATTATAGAAATTGATGATGATACAGCGCATCAAAGTTCGGCGGAGGAGCGCTGTATCATCAATAATGAGGAGCGTAATGAGGAGCGTAAAATATGCAAAGAAAAAGTAACGTCGCGTTAAATTTTACCCAGTGACTTAAATAAATTTTTGTTAAAAAAATAAAAAAAATGTGTGTCACTAGCTGTTGGTCAAATAGAAATTTCGAGTAAGCTACCTTTTATTAATTAACGTTATTAATTAACCTACCTACTCGTCTATAAAATGTTTAGCGAATTGACATTATATTTGAAACTCAAACTGTAGTGCTTATACAGTTTTTTCATATATTGGAAATTGTAATCTTCATTTTAAACCATATAAAGTGACTTAAACTCGTAACGAAAAATTTAAAAATTAAACCCCTTGGACACCTAATCAGATTGTTTTTAAATTCTTATTCTTGTATCTCAATAATAAATTTAGAATGAATATAATACATGCTTCATCACTTTGCTTGCTGACCGTACGAAGCCAAAGCCGTCCCGCATTGTTTTGGCAATGTTAATGTTTGAGAAAAAAATATCAGCTCTCGTTGCATACGCTGGGGGCATATCAGAAAATGTGGCCACGGAAACGATGCTGAAACCTTCAAAATAAACCGACTTGATACGGAAATATTAAACTGTTTTTATCTCTTTTCACCGACAAGATTTTTTCTTTGATTCCATTTTAAGGCCGTCATTGTTTGAAGTTTATTGGCATTTTGTTGCTATCTATCCATTCTACTCAAAATAAGTTTTTTTAAAGGCACATTATATTGGCTGTTGAACAGTTGAACGTACTATTGAAATTTCATGTGTAGAGCTTGAGCAGTATATTGTTATGTGTGTTTATAGACCACCATCTGCTAATTATGTAATATTCGAGACCATCATGGAAGATGCACTCAAAAAAGTGAGCACTTCTAATAAAAAAATCATTATTTGTGGTGATTTTAACGTAAATATTCTAGAAAAATCGCAAAATTCCATTAGGTTTTTAAATCTTTTTCAATCTTATAACTTATTTCAACTATATAATGAACCAACCAGAGTCACTTCCACATCTGCCACCTGTCTTGATAATATTTTTTGTAATTGTGATACAGTTGATAAATCAATTATTAATTTTATTAATTCTGACCATAGTGGTCAGATTGCTGTGTTCGAACATCATTTTGTCGCTCAAATGTCTGCTATTACTTGCAGGCCTATTACCACAAAACGTGTTGAAAAATTTAAATCGAATGTCTGCGAAAAGATGTCGTTAATATCCTTTAAGCCAGACAATAATGTCGATAGTATGTTTAAGAAATTATTCCATAGCGTTGAAACAGAATTTAATAATATATTTACTAAAAAAATAATAAAAGTAGACAATTCAAAAATAAAATTTAGTGACTGGGCTACGTCAGGTATATATAAAAGTAGACGTAGATTATTTGAATTATATGATATAAAAGCTAATTCGAACGATCCCTCAATAGTGGAATATGTCAGAAATTATTCGAAAATATTTAAAAAGATTTGCGCGGTTGCTAAATCTAACTTTCTTAAAGAAAAAATAGTTAAAGCAACTAATAAAAACAAAGTCACATGGCAAATTATCAATAAAGAGACTTGTAAAAACAAAACACAAACAAACAAGCTCTCCCTCAAAATTGATAACACTATTATCGAGAAAGATGGGGAAATTGCCAACGCTTTTGAGACCTACTTTACAAATATCCCGGTCACAATAACTAATGGATTATTATCTAACCCTGATCAAGCTAATTCCCTGCTCAAATCGCATGTCGATGAATGCAAAACTCCCTTTATATTTGAGTACATTAACTTTAAGACAGTTTTGAATGCCTTCAAGGAACTTAATATTAAAAGAACTGAAGATTTATGGGGTCTCTCTGTAGATGTATTAAAAAATATAATACATATTATAGCTCCTCACTTGGCAATTATATTTAATAAATGTATTGATGAAGGTTGTTTTCCAAATTTAATGAAACTTAGTAAAGTCATACCTTTATTTAAAAGCGGAGAAAAAAATGACCCGTCAAATTTCAGACCCATTTCAATTTTACCTACATTTAGTAAAATTTTTGAAAAAATAATTTCTGATCAGATATTAAGCCATTTCACTGTAAATAAGCTATTACATAAAAACCAATATGGTTTTACTAAAGGGAAATCTACAACAGATGCAGGAGTAGCACTCATCAAGCATGTGTTTGATGCATGGGATAATAAGCAAGATATCGTGGGTGTTTTTTGCGATTTATCAAAAGCGTTTGATTGCGTAAATCACCAAACCTTGATTTTGAAATTGCGGCATTATGGTGTATCTAACAATTCACTTGATCTAATTAAGTCATATCTGTCTGACCGAACTCAAAAAGTCAGTGTGAATGGAGTTAATTCGTCCGGTACTCCATTATTAATGGGAGTGCTCCAGGGCTCAATATTGGGACCTTTGCTATTTTTAATATATATTAATGACCTGCCATTCTTTACCAATGATTTATGTGAGATAGTATTATTTGCCGATGATACTTCTCTAATGTTCAAAATTAATAGACAAAATGAAAATGTTGATGACATTAATTTAGCTCTCAGCCAGGTACTCAATTGGTTTAAAACTAACAACCTTTTACTTAATGCCAATAAAACAAAATGCGTAAAGTTTTCAATGCCGAATGTAAAGCAGGTCAACACTATAATAAAAATTAATGAGGAACAAATTGAACTCATTAACTCTACTATATTTCTTGGCATAAACTTAGATTCTAAATTACAATGGTCTCCTCACATAACTTCTCTGGCTGGAAGACTGAGTTCGGCGGCATATGCTGTTAGGAAGATAAGGCAACTGACTGATGTGGAGACGGCAAGATTGGTTTATTTTAGCTATTTTCACAGCGTCATGTCGTATGGTCTGCTCTTATGGGGATCTGCGGCCGACCTACAGACTATTTTCGTGTTACAAAAGAGGGCCATCCGAGCCATTTACAAGCTAACACCACGTGACTCGCTGCGAGAATTATTCAAGGAAATCAACATCCTAACAGTCGCATCTCAATACATTTTTGACTGTCTAATGTATGTATACAAAAACTTGCATACTTTTCCTAAAAAATCTGACACTCATAGCATCAACACTAGAAATAAACACAAGCTTGCTGTCCCTAAACGTAGACTTCATAAGATTGGTAATTCATTTGTTGGTTTAAGTATAACTTTTTTTAATAAATTACCTCAAGTTATTGTTGATTTACCATTGAATAAATTTAAGCTAATTGTTAAAGGTTGTCTTTTGAAAAAAGGGTACTACAGAGTAGAAGACTATATTAATGACAAAGAAGTGTGGACCACTAACTAGTCTGTTCGCCCTCACATGAAAAATTTCACTAATTATATTTACTAATTGTATTTCTATTTATACAAACTCAGCAAGAGGTACCTATTTCTTTACGTATTTGTCAACTCGCAAGTTGGCAAAATTCTTATTAAGCACGAATGTGCATTAGGACCTTCAGTTTGTTTAATTTAAATATATATATTTTTTAATTTTTCTTATTACTTTGAATCAATGAATTATTTTTTACAATTTACTACATTATTTTATCTAATTACTACACTGTATGTCTTAGTGCAAAACTAGTTATAAGTTCAGCTATATTTGTAATATGAACGACAGAGTTTCTTGCCGGGATCTTCTCTGTAAGTTATAGGTTCCGAACCGGAGGTAGCGGCATTTGCATTATATAGACGTTTCATAAATATTACTGGTGTAATTTACATGAATAAAAGAATATTGAATTTGAATTGAATTTGAATTTGAATTTGCTTCTCCTGCATGATGGTATGTAAGAGAGGAACCCACATCGCGATGTCAACGGTTTTGATACCGAAATGTCCTATCCGTTAGCATCGCCATACTGGCCCGCAAGATGTTTCTACACGCTCTTTTTGAAGGAATCTATGTCAAAGGAAAGAGGAAATACAAGAGACGAGTTCCACGTCTTGGGTGATATTAGTTTGATAAATGTAGCTTATATGTTACGCAGGAGTAAAATATTATTGGACCTAGACCTTAGGATTAAACCAAATGATCGAACTGCCTTTTATAGTTATGAAAATGTGTATCAAACGGTTGCAAAAGGCATAAGGAATATGAAAAAGTATAATAAAACGCCGGTTTCGAGATTCGAACAGAACTGAACTTTTATTTTCTTTTAACGTACATCCATAGACAGTCATAGACAATTATAAGACAGTTGCATAAACATTTCAATAAACCACCAATGGATGGTGTTACCAGTATTTATAAATTCATCACCCCCACTATTACAAATAATCAAAACAAATCTGAATTTTAAATCTTAAACTTATTACGATTTTGGTTAAATACACAGCGCACTGGTGTAACTTTCAATATTTTAGGGCTCGAGTTATCGTAATTTTGCTTTTTATAGGCGTGTTAGTGTAGTAAAGCGAGAAAGTCTTAATTTAAGCTGTTAAGGCCTTCGCCTGAAACACATTACATAAAATAGTTTTCACGCAAATTATCTATCTATTTTCATAAAATAATAACTTTTTGCTAATTACTTTAAAAGCGATTTTAAATAATTACGTCTTCTAAACGAAAGGTTCACATTGCACCACAAGAAAGTGCATTAAAACATATTTCTCCGCAACATAATATCATAACAACTGCAAATTGCTTCGTAAGTAAAACTTCCTTTGGACGCAACTAATTACGCTTTCAGTCGACACTTGATCTCGTCTGAGGTAGCTCTACGCTTTTATTTTCTCCTGGTAAACGGTTGAGCTACGTGGATTAAAAGCATTATAAATTCGCTGTATTACTCACTGTATCTTTTGTTAACCGACTCCAAAAAAAGTAGAATTTCTTAATTCGACCGTATTTATATTTTTTTTTGATAAGAGACAGACGATAAGCATCTGTAATTCCACATCTAAAAGCGATCAGTTCTTTTAAAATCAATATCACTGGAACGGGTTCAACGATTGTCATGAAATTTGTTTAGGTAACAAGAATTATATAAATCGTCGGTTTAATAATCCTTATTGTCATACATTAAATAACTGTAGTAATGTCATTAGAATGCAAAAGTAAGTCCGTAGTCAACTATGTATGACTTAACAGCTTAAATGGGAGATCGGTCGGTCATACAAAGTAGTGTTGCCGGATAATCGATTATCGATTAATCGATTATCCCCCCCTCAAATAATCTAACAATCGATATGACAATCGATAGTATCGATACTATTGATATAATCGATTATATCGATACCTATTTTTGTTAGATATAATCGATTATAATCGTAGTCAAATACAATATAATCGATTATATCTAATAAAAATAGGTATCGATATAATTGATTATGTCGATAGTATCGATATTATCGATTGTCATATCGATTATTAGATTATTTAGGCTTCTTTTGGAATAATCGATTATAATCGATGTACAATCAAATCGACGGCAACACTAATACAAAGCAATCGTTAGAATACCTACGGTTGCTGGAATTTATTTCCAAAGTATCAAGTGTAAGGGGTAAAAAGTGTAAAAAAGCGTAGTAAAAACCTAAAATTTTGCCATTGCTAAGTAAACAAGTATATCGACGTGACATTTTACAAGTAACTCACCAAAATGGCGGCATTAACTTGTTGTTTCATCAACTCCACTAATGGACGCACGGACATTGTTTCCGATACGCAAACGTATGGGCCGTAGAGAGCTCTCGCGCCGAAGCGTTTTTATGGCATTCTGATGGAGTACGCAGACACATGCTGATTTCAGTATATTGAAATTTACCTGGAACTAAAAGAGCGCCCGATTTTACGGCTTGTGTATACTAGTTTTTATCCACTTTGTTTATGATATTTCGGGATTAAAATTGTCGTATTTATTATATCGTAGATTGATCCTTAGATTATAATATGGTAGATGATTAGTCGAACTAATTATAATTAGGTATATTTATATTATATAAAAATAATATAAATTATAATTATATTATTTAAAAATATAAGACATATTGTTTTTTTATCACGTTAACAAAAAATAACTAAGATACGTAGATCTTCCCACAGATTTTACAAATGAGCGAAATTAAGGTAAGGTTTTATTATGTAATTTAAACCTCAACAATATTCAATATAGTTGATTTACCTTAGAATGTTGGCTTCCTTGTTATTTTTTTTTATTGCACTTCATGATTGACCTAATCCCACCTGATGTTAAGTGATGATGAGGTCCTAGCTAAAGGGCGACAAGTACAGTATAATAATAGCTGTTACAGGACTTGTCGCCCTTACCTCGAAGGCGTGACCCCTGCTGTAGGCAACTATCCTACTCTTATTACAATATTTATATTTACACTATATATAGAAAACTTATAATTAACTTACATCTATATATTTACATTACCTATTTTAAACAACACTAATATTAAAACTAAATACATCATATACAATATAACACTTTTACATTTATTCACACAACACTGTTTACAATAATTAGTATCAGCATTTACATTTCACAGCGTATCAGTTTGTCGATATAGTTATCGATTATCGACTTTCGGAAGCACTGCGCCGGCGCAGGTGACCTTCAACGCACGGGCCGTTTCTCTTTACCTGAGCCGGGCGCTCCAGTCGAGATCCTATCACGACGCGAAGCGCATGCTGCTTAACCTCCCGATTCATATACGTAACGGTCGCGCACGGCACTTAGCTAGTTGCTTTTATTGTTTTACTGTGCTTGCCTTCTAAGCTTTCCTGTGACTTTCTTTCTCTGTGCTTGTAAACTCTGCTGTACTTTCTCCTTCTATACTTTTTGTGTATTTGTGCGTGTGAACAATATACTTCAAGTGAACTGTGAGTTACGGTTTAAGATATTTATTTACTCAAAAGAATTTACAATTCATTTGTTTGAGAAATACAAGAATATTTGTTAGTATCGTTGGTGCCGGAACGGCGCCGCGGCGTATGTTAGTTAATATTTAAGTTTTTTTTTTTTTTTTTTTTTTCTTTTTCAATACAATATTTCAAAACAGAAACCAATTATTAGTAGGCTTAAGAACTACTGTATACTACATAAACTTCGAGACTAACTCAACAAAACATTATAGTGGGTAGGCTTACAATGAATTTCTTAAGCGGTTCCATGCTAGGTGTCACCCATTACGTATCGAATGGCCAGTAGCCTTATCCTATCTATTGGTCGCAATGGCTCCGGGGTGATTGTATTCATTAGAATAAAATAAAATATATTTACTTTTTATTCGAATACCTTCCGACACTCACACACATCGACCACATCCACGCACCCCCCACATTTCTGGTGACCCCTTGGAACACGAAAATGGCAAGAGAATACCGAGATGCACACGGGTCGGACTTTGAACAGGACGCCCAACCGCCGTTGGCGCGCGAACGGACCGAGGTATATGGAGTCGGTGCACGGGTACCCCCATTTTGGCCAGAAGAGCCGGAAATTTGGTTCGCCCAAGTAGAGGGTCAATTTGCCATAGCCGGGATAACTAGTGATACAACGAAGTTTAACCACGTCATTAGCCAGCTTGACAATAGGTTTTCCCGTGAAGTTAAGGACATCATAATTAGTCCTCCAAAGACGGACAAATATGGGAAATTGAAGGCGGAGCTGATCAAACGGCTGACTGCTTCTAATGAAAAGAAGCTGAAACAGTTACTCATGCATGAGGAGTTAGGCGATCGCAAACCATCCCAATTTCTTCGGCATTTGAAGAGCCTTGCGGGAATCGACGTGCCGGATGATTTTTTGCGGACCATCTGGATTAGCAGACTTCCACATGGAATCCAGACGGTGCTAGCCGGACAACCATCATCGGCCATCACCGACGATTTGGCTGATCTTGCTGATCGGGTTAATGACCTTGCAGCTTCGACGCCCAGAGTTGCCGCCGTAAGTGACGCAGTACCCAGTTCCATGCTTCTGGACTTGAAAAATGAAGTCGCGGAATTAAGACGGCAGTTGCAGAACATGGCAACCGGTGGCAGAAATAGCAGACCCAACCACCGATCATCGCGACGCCCTAGTAGCAGATCTTCGTCTCGCCAGCGCTCGAATTCAAACTACCGCAAATTTCCATTGTGCTGGTTTCATAGCAAGTTTGGAGACCGAGCGAAGAAATGTGTTCGCCCCTGTGACTACGCGGGAAACGCCGGGGGCAGTCGATAATGGCGGCTGAGGACTGCCCATCTCCTTCTGGCCGCTTGTTCGTCACCGACCGGTCCACGAAGACGCAATTCCTGGTCGACACAGGCAGCGACCTCTGCGTTTTCCCCCGGTCGGCTCTTCGAGATCGTCGTGGCAAGTCAAACTTCAACTTGTGTGCTGCGAATGGTTCGGACATCGCAACGTATGGTTTTATTAATTTTAATTTAGATTTTGGCTTACGTAGAGCTTTTAATTGGCGTTTTGTAGTGGCTGATGTCTCTAAACCCATTATAGGAGTTGATTTTTTAAATTACTATCACCTTATTGTAGATTGTCGCAATAAGCGCTTGATTGACAACGTAACTTCTATCTCAGCTGTTGCCGCTTTTGCAAATTGTAAAAATGTGCATTCAGTGAAGGTCTCATCTGGAGAGTCTCGATTCCATAAAATTTTAAACGAATTTCCTGAAATTACACGACCAGCTGGTACGCATCACACTACAAGACACAACACACTTCACCATATACGCACGACACCAGGTCCTCCAGTTTCTTTCGCACCTCGCCGCCTAGCGCCAGACAAATTAAAAATTGCCCGCCAGGAATTTCAGGACATGTTGACCAACGGTACTGCCCGACCTTCGGAGAGCCCTTGGTCTTCGCCCCTTCACCTGGCACCAAAAAAAGATAGCGGTTGGCGTCCCTGCGGCGATTACAGAATGCTGAACGCCCGTACAGTTCCTGATAGTTACCCAATCAGGCACATACAGGATTTCTCCCACAGCATAGCAGGTTGTACGATCTTCAGCACCCTAGACCTCGTCAAGGCTTACAACCAGATCCCCGTTAGCCCAGATGACATACCCAAGACCGCAATCACCACACCCTTTGGACTGTTTGAATTTCCATTCATGACCTTCGGGTTGAGGAACGCTGGTCAAACATTCCAAAGGTTTGTGGACGAGATGACACGCGGACTCGATTTCGTGTACTGCTATCTAGATGATTTTTTAGTATTTTCTAGATCAGAAACAGAGCACGAAAGTCATCTCCGCACGATCTTTTCCAGGCTACGGGATTATGGCATGCTGTTGAACACGTCTAAATGTGTTTTTGGAGTCGAAAAAGTAACTTTTTTAGGTTACCAGATCTCCAAAGACGGCACCAGACCACTAGACTCAAAGGTACAGGCTATTAGAGAGTTTCCTGCCCCGACCAACGTACGTCAACTCAGACGATTTCTTGGTATGCTCAATTTTTACAGGCGATTTCTCCCACAAGCAGCCCAAGTCCAAGCCCCCTTGCATGCCCTTTTGACAGGCTCGGTCAAAGGTTCACACCCCGTTACCCTGGTAGGAGACACTCTTGCTGCGTTCAAGGCCTGCAAAGACAGCCTATCAACCGCAGCTCTGTTAGCCCATCCCAGCTGCTCAGCTAAGCTTGCGGTGGTAACTGATGCATCCGACAGTGCACTAGGAGCTGTGCTTCAGCAGCAAAACGAAGGTGTATGGGAGCCTTTGGCATTCTTCTCCCGTAAGCTCAGTCCAGCCCAGGCTAAGTACTCTCCTTACGACCGGGAACTGTTGGCCATCTACGAGGCAATCAAATATTTTAGGCACATGCTTGAGGCTAGACATTTCATTGTCTATACTGACCACAAGCCGATCAGTTTCGCATTCCACGAACGGAAAGCAAACTGTTCGCCAAGGCAGTATAGGCATTTAGACTTCATCGCTCAGTTCACGACAGACATACGTCACATCTCCGGTAAGGATAATGTCGTGGCGGATGCACTGTCACGAATTGAAGAACTGAGCGAACCAGTCAGTCTTGAGTCATTAGCCCAATCACAAGCCTCAGATCCTGAACTTCGCAGACTCATGGATGGAAGCACATCGCTCCGTCTGGAAAAGCGACAGTTACCTGGAAGGCGTATTGAACTGTACTGCGACGTAAGTACACCGACTCCCAGGCCTTTTGTCACGTCGTTTTTCAGGAAACAACTATTTGACAGCCTCCACTCCCTTAGTCATCCTGGTGCCAACGGTTCTGCCAAACTGGTTGCTGACCGTTTTGTTTGGCCTGGCATCAGAAAAGACTGTCGAGATTGGGCACGTGCTTGTTTGTCCTGCCAACGGGCAAAAGTCACCCGTCACGTCAATGCACCCCTGGGCACGTACCATTTACCACGTGCAAGATTCAAACAGATCCACATCGATCTGGTTGGACCACTTCCTGTCTCACAAGGTTATCGGTATTGCCTAACTGCCATTGATCGTTTTACACGATGGCCAGAAGCAATACCGATAGTCGATATAACTGCGGAGACCGTTGCAAAAACCCTGCTGTCGTCCTGGATTTCCAGATTCGGCTGTCCGACAGATATCACAACAGATAGAGGCCGACAGTTTGAATCAGCCTTATTTAACTGTCTGTCACGAATGGCTGGATTTGAACACAAACGTACGACAGCATACCATCCCGCTTGCAACGGTCTGGTAGAACGATTCCACAGACAGCTAAAAGCGGCCATCGTCTGTCACGGTGACAGTAGCTGGACTGAGTCGTTGCCGTGGGTTTTACTTGGCGTGAGATCGGCGTTTAAAGAAGACTTACAGTCTTTCTCAGCAGAACTCGTCTACGGGGAGCCTTTAAGACTACCTGGCGAATTTTTCGAGCCTTCAATACCCGTAACTACTGACTTATCAGAGTTCACCGCTCGGATACGTCATTTTGCTGACAAGCTACGTCCCGTACCTGCTACACGCCACGGTACGCAAAAAGTATTTGTTTATAAGGAGCTTGCTACCAGCGATCACATCTTTCTTCGCGAAGATAAATCGCGTGGCTCCCTCACTCCTGCATACTCTGGTCCACACAAGGTACTAACAAGAGGGGACAAGGTTTTTAAAATCCTTCTCAATGGTAAGGAAGTAACTGTTTCGGTCAATAGGTTAAAACCGGCTTTTACTTTAACCAACAAAGAAATGGAACCACCACAACCAGCACAACATCTTGTAACCCGTTCCGGGCGCCGGGTAAGGTTTCCAGATTATTATCGACCTTGACGGCCTCTGGAAGGGGGTGATGTAGGCAACTATCCTACTCTTATTACAATATTTATATTTACACTATATATAGAAAACTTATAATTAACTTACATCTATATATTTACATTACCTATTTTAAACAACACTAATATTAAAACTAAATACATCATATACAATATAACACTTTTACATTTATTCACACAACACTGTTTACAATAATTAGTATCAGCATTTACATTTCACAGCGTATCAGTTTGTCGATATAGTTATCGATTATCGACTTTCGGAAGCACTGCGCCGGCGCAGGTGACCTTCAACGCACGGGCCGTTTCTCTTTACCTGAGCCGGGCGTTCCAGTCGAGATCCTATCACGACGCGAAGCGCATGCTGCTTAACCTCCCGATTCATATACGTAACGGTCGCGCACGGCACTTAGCTAGTTGCTTTTATTGTTTTACTGTGCTTGCCTTCTAAGCTTTCCTGTGACTTTCTTTCTCTGTGCTTGTAAACTCTGCTGTACTTTCTCCTTCTATCCTTTTTGTGTATTTGTGCGTGTGAACAATATACTTCAAGTGAACTGTGAGTTGTACTTTTTATTCGAATACCTTCCGACACTCACACACATCGACCACATCCACGCACCCCCCACACTGCTACTAATGTAGCACCCCCCAGGAGCTGGAAACCTTACACACACGCAGGAACGCAACAACACAGAAGCGATTATTATTTGGCTGCGGTCTTCTGTAAGGTGGAGGTATTTCACCAGTCGGGCTGATCCAGTTCGAGCGATACATCGCTATGCCCTACCTCTCTTAAATAAATACATTTTAGCAATAAATACATTTAAGCAATTCATGCCAAATCACCCTACAAAGTAAAGGGTCAATTTATTATGTTCAATTTCGGCCGTTTCGCTTTCCATCCAACGCAAACAAAATAGTGGAGCATCGGCTAAAAGCTAATCCATAGTTTGACTGCCCATAAAAAGCGACGCTCGTTCGATTCACTCTCAAAACAATGTTGTGCTTCAAACCCATTAGTGGCGCTCGCAAACAAATGCACATCACTACGATCAAGAATATTGAGAGAGACGGGCGTAGCGAGATACAGAAATTCGATTTCGAGAATTCTAAAATGTATGTTTTGACTTTTTTAAAAGTCAAGTGATCTTGAAACGTTAAACACATCTACGAGTATACTACTTAATATATATTTTTTTCATAGTAGCGCAGTATATTCACTCCTCCCAGCCTGATGGTAAGGACGAGAGGAACCCACATCGCGATGAAAACGGATTTGATATCGAAATATCCTATCCGTTAGCATCGCCATACTGGCCCGCAAGATGTTTCTTACGGTTTAAGATATTTATTTACTCAAAAGAATTTACAATTCATTTGTTTGAGAAATACAAGAATATTTGTTAGTATCGTTGGTGCCGGAACGGCGCCGCGGCGTATGTTAGTTAATATTTAAGTTTTTTTTTTTTTTTTTTTTTTTTTTTTTTTTTCTTTTTCAATACAATATTTCAAAACAGAAACCAATTATTAGTAGGCTTAAGAACTACTGTATACTACATAAACTTCGAGACTAACTCAACAAAACATTATAGTGGGTAGGCTTACAATGAATTTCTTAAGCGGTTCCATGCTAGGTGTCACCCATTACGTATCGAATGGCCAGTAGCCTTATCCTATCTATTGGTCGCAATGGCTCCGGGGTGATTGTATTCATTAGAATAAAATAAAATATATTTGGACTGCACTTTATAAAATCTTTTTAATTTCGTTATTTAACTATGTAATATTAATCATTAATTATGACGTTCAACAGGTAATGTTAAATATATTTGTATCACATTAATTCAATTTGTATTTTAATTATATTTGATTATTGGTTAATTTATTATAATATAGTTTTTTTTTTTTTTTTTATTTATTATTATGTTTATTATTATTTATTTATTTATTTTTTTTTTTAATTTTGAATAAATGCTTCAAGCTATAGTTTTTATAGTGTTCTATATAAAGTATAAATTAAATTAAAAACTATTGATAATGTAGAATTTCAATTTCTTTTTGAATTTTCACGCTCCTTTTACACATGAGCCGGCAACGAGTTCCACTTCTTTACAGCTTTTATTTTTTATACAGCTGAAAGTTGATTTTTTGTCTGTTTTTTTGTTTGAACGCGCTAATGTAAATATTTATCACACTGGTCACCCTTAAGCTAGGACCTCATTACCACTTAATATCAGGTGGGATGAGGTCAATCTTGAAGTGCAATTTTAAAAAAGAAAATAAAATTATGCTGGCAAGAAACGTGCGTGATAATTATAAGGCTAATTTTAATTGCCAGTAGCCCATAAACTTTAAATTATAAGGTTTATCTTGATATAATTAGTGTTTCGATCAAATCCAAAAAATGTAGAAAATATTGTACCTATATCTAAATGGAGTATAAATGGAGATTGATCAGATTTCAAAATCGAACTGAAATATTATGGTCTCTGTTTTACTGATCATTTAATATAGTAGACATAACTGACTAAATATATTTTAAAATTAAAAGTCTATTTTAGCCAAAGTTGAAGTTTGCATCCAGCCGAATATTCATGATCGAAGGAGCATGCATTCGTTACATTTGCATTTCAATTTGCGTTCCCACTTTCGAATTTACAATAATAATTTGCTGTCATATTATGTTGGATAAGTACATAATTGGAATGGAGATATGGGCAAATAGATGCGGCGTGGGACCACTGCAATGTACGGAAAATGTAAACATGGCGGATGTACTATTTTGGCGTTTGTGATCTTTATGTGACAGGCAGGTGTGCCCGCGATTTCATCGCGTGAACTTCAGGAGAAGATTTTCTTATAAGGAAAGAGATTTAGCCTTTAACTTTGACGACTTCCGGAGCCGAGAGACGAGCGGGCCGGGCTCTGGCGTTGTACAGTCAGCTTCATAAAGATATGAGGTGTGAAGGTAGTCAAATATGTATGAGGAGCAAACTCTGTACGTTTACAACAATAAGACAGCCTGACAACGTACATAAAAATTAACTTGTATCTTTCAGATATTAATAATATAATTTTGACCATTCTGGACACAAAGATCTTTATGCAGGTTTCTCTGAGGTTTTGGGATCCTCTTTCAGATCAATGTAGGAAACGAACTTTTCTATATTGTCTCGAGTCTGGGTGCTGTTGTCTTTGTTTCTGATTTCTGTTAAACAAGTGCTTCAGATATTTACCACATATTAAACTTACAAATAAAAACATTTTGGCAGGTCACTTACAAGAGAAAAACTTCTACAGTTCGAGTCCAAAAAATAAAAACATCCCGTTTCCGGAAAAATCACACATCTCGATAACGCTAACGCAACTCTATGAATAAATGTGCCGAAAGGGCCACACAACTGAGATATCCTATCTCAATTCGGTCATACAAACAGACAGACCCTTAGCATTCGTGCCGAGAGCACGAAGTGCTGAATAGTGCCTTATCTATGTTGTCGTCAAGTACGTTATTGCTTTTTGTGGAATACAGTTCTGAATAAAGGTATTTGTGCACCCTTTTTTGCTAAAGGACTTCTGAAATTGACATGTTATTTTATTATGATTGTCAAATATTATCATGCTTTTCAACGATCAATCAATAAATTTCGATATCAATCAATTAAATATCTCTTTATTCAAGTAGGCTACATGTAACACTTTAGAATCGTCACTGAATACAAGACAAAGTGATTCTACCAGTTTGGAACCTAAGTATATCTACAAAGAAGACACTGGTAAGAAACTCAGCAGATTAATAAGAGTGGCAGTATATAACATATGACTATAATGTAGACCACTTTGGACTAAGTAATATATGTAGTTTTGTTTGGCTGAGTGAATAAACATTTAAAAAATTCAAATTCACCCAAAATCCGTCAACCCGTTCAGGATGTAAGCGTGTCAAAGATATCGATATACATACCAACACATACTTCCGAAAAATATTACTCTCTTTTCCTCATCAGTCGGGTAAAAAACAACGGTCTTCAAAAAATCAACGTACATTTTTCGTCGCCAATCCCATCATAATGAAATGACGAAAATTGAAACCGATTGCAAATCGATTAATATTCAAATCGTTTACAACGCTTGCAACAAAGGCACGCTGTAAATGGCGTTACACTTTGTTTGCCCCGTGTAATGCCGTGACAGACCGACAGACTATGTCCCAGAGCACGGTGTATAAAAATATGGAGGCGCAAACGGAGAATGTTTTTTAATTTTCATAACAGTGTGTATATATATTTTTTATATTGCACTTCGATATTGACCTCATCCCACCTGATGTTAGGTAATGAGGTCCTAGCTAAGGGCGACAAGTACAGCATAATAAATCTGTTACTGGAACTGTCGCTCTTACATTGAAGGCATGATCCCTGCTACTAATGTAACACCCCCAGGAGCTCTGGAAACCTTACTCATACGCAGGAACACAACAACACCGAAGTTATTGTTATTTGGCTGTGGTCTTCTGTAAGGTGGAGGTACACCAGT
Source organism: Glyphodes pyloalis (assembly GCA_037074685.1). Classification (NCBI taxonomy): domain Eukaryota; kingdom Metazoa; phylum Arthropoda; class Insecta; order Lepidoptera; family Crambidae; genus Glyphodes; species Glyphodes pyloalis. Next base: position 15,741,458 of record JAYKKO010000010.1, on the reverse strand, counting down.
TGGGCTGCCCCAGTTCAAGCGATAAATTGCTATGCTCTACCCCTATTAAAGTAGGCTACTCAGCTTATGACTCAGCTCGTGTCCACGGTTAGTGTATTATTATTGTAAGAGATTTTAATTACATTTATTGCAATATGCCGCGTTTGAGTATCACACAGCGTTGGGCGCGCATCAATCAAACGCTTAAATTGCTCTCGGCGACAGGTTTAACGCAATCCCGAGCCCACAGCGCACTATATGTCCATATACTAGACTACATGCCTCTGCTCGCTGATTGACTCGCAGTTTTACTTGATGGCTTTTATCTATGAACGGTTTTGTGATAGTTTAGGGAGTACCAGTGGAAAAAAGCAATGGAAACTGTTATTTTTGATGTAATATTGGAACTATAAGTAAAATGTGGTAAATAATAATCAAACACAAACTCAAATATTTCTTTATTCAAGTAGGTTACACATAACACTTTTGAATCGTCGTTTGAAGGTTCGGAACCTATATCTACCGAGAAGACACCGGTAAGTAACTCAGCAGATCAGTTACAATACAGAATCAATAATAATCATTTATTGATCTCTCCACACAAATACATGGTCATAAATTATATTACTATTAATACTCAGGTTTATAACCACTTATTAGACCCATATCGTTGTGAGAGACTGGTGCCGGATGTAGGTTTATAAAAACCAGGTCACCAGGGCAATGTAACATAGATACGAGTATTCTTTCTAGAAAAGAGTATCAAGCTGACATCCATACACACTCAGTGCCGGCTCTAGCATTAGAAAGAAATAAAGAAAGAAAGAACTACATTTATTGACCAAACTAAAAAAAAATATATATATATATAACCTACTTAATTATATGCACACATAGTTTATGGTCAATTGGGTTCCACCGCACCAAATGCTGCAACGGCATTATTTCTAACACATCGCTACAGCGCTGGTATTCTAGTGGAACCCAGTTGCTTGGAAAAATAACTGAAGCCGGGGCGTTTGTTATCTTTCCACGCAAAAGAGTGACGACAAAAATCAAAAAATTACATCTAACGAGGAAAAAAAAATTTTGCATTACTGGCGCCCTGGACGAATTTCCGCCAGCGCCCCTGTAAAAGCTTATACCAATACATCGATTTAGGGGAATACATCTGAGTACCTCAGGGGTAGCTTTCTAGCGCCCGTTCAAGTCCGAGCGCCTGGGCTGTTGCCCAACCGCGCGCCACCCTAACGCCGGCCCTGTATACACTTAAACATTTTCAAGTTTATAATATAAGTTGGACTACCTGTAAACATAGACTAAGTTTTGCTTCTTTTGTCTTGAAGCTCAGATGAAAGAGACGCGGTAACGGCTCTCTGTGCGGAATTGTCCAATCACGGCGCAATCAACGTGGATTGCTTTTGTCATTGGGTCTAGTTACATTGTTGCGTCCATTACAGGTGAGGTAAGCAGACGCGTGTGTTTAGAGGTGTATTACCGTGTTTATTTGAGTTTGATGATACGGAATGGAGGTGGATATAGTCGCTATGAAAGTACTGATCCGACTAGATTTTTATATGTTTAATAGTGGTGCAAAAGTTAACTTAAAATATTTTATAGAAATTGAAAATAATAATTTTCTTGCGGTGTGGTATTCGAACCCACGACTTTCACGTATCACTTGAGCTGCTGATCTAACTGAGCTAACCGCAAGTTAAAGTCGTTGGATATTTTGTTTTAGTATTAAAAGGGAACTGAAATCTGAAAAATCTAATTTGTCCAAACTGTGTTTTATTCATAATCACTCCAAATCTCTAACCAACGTCAGCCGCCTATATAACATAGCGTGTTGTTATTTTGCCTTCAAAATGACGACGCCATATGTATATGGTGGATTCACTCAAATTCAATTCAATTAAATATTATTCTGTTCATGTAAATCACATCAGTAATTTTATGAAACGTCTATACAATGCAAATGATGCTACCTCCGCTTCGGAATCTACAACTTACAGAGAAGATCTTGGCAAGAAACAGAGTTCACTAATATTATAAACGTGACAGTAAATCTGTCTGTCTGTCTGTCCGGCTTTCACCATTGAATAGATTTTGATGAAATTTGGTATAGGTATACGTTGGACCTCTAGATCGGACATAGGCTTCTTTTTTTTAAATAAGACAGGGTAGGGGTAACACAACCCTTGAAAATGAATATGGGAAAATTATTTTTTATGTTAGAGATATCGAATTTGACAAAATACATTTAGCTCGAAACTCAGATTAAAACATGGCATACTTTTTGTTTCAAATATTAGTGGAGAGAGGGGTAAAACCGACTCTAAACTACATATATGGATAAAACCTGTTGTCCATATGAAGTCGCAGGCACAGCTAGTTACAAATAAAGCTGAACTTATAACCAGTTAAGCAAAATGCCTGCGACAAGTATATCACTTCACAATTTAACACAACTGATATGATACAGGCTAGCGTGCATAAATCCCCCGTTCCGTGACATTAGCGCACAAAGTCAACACATTAAAATGGCGTCCGGTCAATTACTCGTCAAACCTCGGTCAGCGCTCAAAGGTCCACCGCGATCAAAGGCTTATTCAACTGAATGGAACATTTGCAAGAGTGTATGAGACTGGATGAGACATTCAATGACCTTTATTTTAAACTAGCTATTCGCTGGTTCATTCTGAATAAAAATAATTATATACGCTAATGTACTAGGTCATCTCTCTTACTGCAATATGAAATCCAAATCTGTTTAGTAGCTTTTGTGTGAAAGAGTAACAAACATCATTATATTCTTAGTAAGACTTTATATATTAGTTTATATTGGGCAATAACACAGACACTGCTCTGAGTGATAAGTTTTTTTTTTAATTGCACTTCAAGATTGACCTCATCCCACCAGACAACACATGTTAAGTGGTAATGAGGTCCTAGCTGAAGGGCGACAATTAAAGCGTAAAAGTTTTTTTACTGGACTTGTCGCCCTAACCTTGAAGGTTTGACTCCTGCTGCTAATGCAGCACCCCCCCAGGAGCTCCGGAAACCTTATTCACTCGCAGGAACACAACAACACAGAAGTGATTGTTATTTGACTACGGTCTTCTGTAAGGTGGAGGTATTTTACAAGTCGGGCTGTTCCAGTTCTAGCGAGAAATCGCTATGCCCTACCTCTCTTAAATAAAATCTGTTGCGTAGTTTTAAAGATCTAAGCATACGTAGGAACATACAGAAAATGCGACATTGTTTTATACTATGTATTGATATTTATAAAAATCAATGCCACTTTCCATTCTAATTAGAACTATCCCTACTAATCCCTACTAATATTATAAATGCGAAAGTAACTCTGTCTGTCTGTTACGCTTTCCCGCTTAAACCTCTCAACCGATTTTCGAAATTTGGCATAGGTATACGTTGAACCTCAAGAACGGACATAGGTTACTTTTTGTTAGAAAGTAATAAAAAAATAGGGGGGTAATGCCACCTTTGAAATTTTATATGGGAAAATGTTTATTTTTTAAGTTAGAGATATGAAAGTTGGCACAAATTTAGCTCTATTAAAATAAAGACTACTTTTTGTTTCGAATATTAGGGGAGATAGGGGTAAAACCGACCATGAAAGGATGTAGTCCACGCGAACGAAGTCGCGGGCACAGCTAGTATAATTATATAACCCAAGAACAGGCTAATAATAAATCTTTAGGCTTTGTTCGGACTGTTTTAATAATGGATGGTTTATGTGAAGTTTGCATAATTTCACTCGAGCTGTTCTTCATTTATGACATTCTTTTAACAAATTAATATGCGTGCGAAGCCGCGGCAGGCCGCTAGTATTCGTTTATGACAGTATATGATTGCGTGTTTATTGAATTAGTCTTCCCGCTATTTTGTATCGCAGCTCCCGTTGAAAGCCTAGATGTGTTCGGAGGGTCGCGTCAATGATATGATGGGTGGCTGCGGTTTTCTTTTTGTTTGTGGCAGAAAGGGTCTTTGATAGTCGCCATTGGTTTAAATTTCATACAGTGTAATATACCGTCACATCTTATTCTAAAGTGAACCTTACGTTAATGTCATAAGAGTACATGTGTTTACATTCGGTAGCGTGACTGTACATGCAACTGACAAATTGGTTCGGAAACCTTTTTGATTGTGGTTTGTAATGATTGCTTCATCCTATTGTTATTATAATCGCAAAAGTGAGTAAGAATGTATAAATGTTTGTTACAATTTTGCGCAAAAAACTACTGAACGAATTTGGTTGTAATCGATTTTATTATTTTTATAGTACTGTACGCCGTACTAGCGAACTTTAAATATTAGAAACAGAAAATATTTATCTCCCCTTGCGGTGCGGGAATCGAACTCACGACCTTCACGTATCGCGCGTGCTGCTCTTACCAACTGAGCTAGCCGCAAGTTATCGTAGGCGATGAAATTTTTCTGCTGTATCAACCCGTTAGCCTCCGGTTAAGTGCCATCTGCTGAATATGTTTAGAACTACATACTTATCGGCCCGTGGTACATTCGTTGCAGAAATGTTTGAAAACCACGGAATCGAAGACACTTTGGCATCTTAATCGATTTTATTATTTTTATAGTACTTTACGCCGTACTAGCGAATAATTGAATTTGGTTGTAGTTTGGTCGGAAGAAAGATCACATATGAGATTAATATATAGAATACTTTTCATCCCAAAATAACATGGGCAAAGTTGCAGGCAACAGCTAGTTATAATACTGGTACATATTTTACGTTTTTGTATTACTTACAACATTTTTTATGTCGATTGGAAGTATGTTCACAGTGGGTAGTTTTCTTTTACTTATAGTAGAGTAGATAGTTTTTCTTTGAATATCACACATGAAGTCCTACAGTTATTTTAATTTAAAACAGTTAATTTATTTTATTTATTTCAATAACTACATACTGTACTTTTCGCCCTTAAGCTAGGACCTCATTACCACTTAACATCAGGTGGGATGAGGTCAATATTGAAGTGCAATATAAAAAAAAGACAATTACGTATGGACTTATGTTTACCGTTTACACAAAAAAAAATTAATGGATTTCGCTTAAATTTGTTGGAACGGTAGATGAGATATTAAGATCATGTTAAAATATTTTTTATCCTGAAATGAAGCGAATGAAATCACGAGCAACATCTAGTTAAAATAAAACGCATACTTTGGAATTTAAGACATTTAAATTCCAGTAAACATTTAAAATAAGTTAACGGGTTAAAACGCGATAACGTTTTTCAGTCTGCTCGAGACTACTGTTGGTGCAACTTAACCGAACTATAGGGTAGTTAGTTCGTATTAACTAATAAAAATAAGATTGTAATTGAATAAGCGTTATTTTTGTTATAATACTACAGTAGTAGGAAATACTACATTATGTAATGTAAGCTAAACATGTTGTCAACATCAAACCATCGTACGGTTTCATTTCAATCGATTTTAATGATTTTTATAGTGCTTTGCGCAGCACTAGCGAAATTTAAATATTTTAACGAAACAAAAATTTTTATCTTCCCTTGCGGTGCGGGAATCGAACCACAACAATCACGTAGCGTGCTGCTCTTCCAACTGAGCTAACCGCAAGTTATCGAAGGCGATGAAATTTTTCTGCTGTATCAACCTACGGTTACCGTTCGGCTAGCCTACGGTTAGTACCCTCTGAATATGTGTACAACTTCATACTTATCGGTTTTATTTCATTAACGACCGTACCCGAGAGGCGAGCTTGCCGGACTTTGGCGTCGCGCCATATCAGAGGTTCCGGGTTCGATCCCCGGTCGAGTCAATATGGGAAACGAACTTTTCTGTATTGTCTCGGGTCTAGGTGTTGTGGTAGCGTCGTTGTTTCTGATTTCTGTAACACAAGTGCTTAAGCTACTTACCACAGAATCAGAGCAATGTATGTGATGTTGTTCAATATTTATTTATTATTTTTATTTATTTATTTATTTGCACATAATTAAGTTTAGAGTTAGATTGATTTTTTCCTTGTAATTTCAATGCCCAATAAGTCTCAACTTTACGGCTATTATACATACCGACAGTTTTTTATAAATAACGCAATGAAAGGATATCATCAAGCTACTTACATTACAAACAACCCTCAAAAGGGCAAAACTGAGGAGTTTTTCCTTTCAATTTGAACCTTATACTTTTATGTTAAGGTGTACATAAACTAGTTTGATGGGTAAGTACTTCGGGATGAAAGCGTGATGATTTTCATACCAGCGGGCTCCCCTCAAAGCGTACATACTGACAGTAGTACCTATAGGTGACGATGATTATCCATACCGTGTAGTATTATTTCGCGCGGCGACTAGGGAAACTGCGGACTTGGGCCAATTTGATCCTTAATGTTAAATGAGTCTGTTTACGCTACTTCATAATTTTACACTCTGTGTAGTGACAGTTTACCGCCATGAAATAAAAAAAGGTGTTAATGTCATTGTCAGTTATATGTTAAACAAGCTTTATGTAATGTTTTCAAGTATTTTATGTAACTGAACAAATAAAATTTTCTTTCTTTCTTTGTTTCTTTCTTTCAAAATCGATGATTTCAAGATTTATGTGTCGTTCAGTCTTTACATATAGTTTTATTATGTTACTTTAGTTTAGATTAATTGAATTTACAGTAAGCAATGAAACCATAATTTTTTTCTACATTTCTTTAAGCTATGGATAGCTATAGTATGTGATGTTGTCCAATATTTATTTATTTATTTATTTGCACATTTAAGTTTAGAGTTAAAGAAAGAAAGAAAGAAAACACATTTATTGACCACTTGACAGCACAACACGACAAACAAAATAAAAACAAAAAGAAGTACTGGAAAAAGTAAAACAGAACAAACATTAAGTAATTAAAAAGAAAAAAAAACAAAGAAAAATCAAATGGGAAAGTGGTCAACTAGGCAACGCCTCAGCTGATTTTTGGACCAAAACATGGATGTTTTGGTTCAAAAATAGAACTAATTTTGGGTTACAACGGATTTAGTAAATAAAAAAATGATGAAAAACCTTTTTTTTGGTAACAAATAGTTTCCTCGTCTTTTGTGGGTCTGGGATATTAATCTGAGAAGTTTAAATAACACGAGTTGGTAGTTAGTTATTGTAGGCGACGGACTGAGCTAATACGAGTAAAAGTCAAGGCTTTTCTTACTCCTATTTAAAACAGTCAAATAATTTAAAGTGTATTAAAAACTTTGAGCGGCTGATTCATTACAGAAATTAACATGTAATGCAAAAGTAAACAATGTCACAATGTTCATATTTCAATACATTCAGGCACTCAGGCATATTAAATTGCTTGATAGAAAAGGTCAATAGGAATTAAATTTGCCATTTTAGCAGATGCCATAGTGCCAAAATTGGCACAAAAAATATTTCACTACTAAATTGTTCATAACTCCCCATTCACAGCGGTGGCAAATAAAAGTCCCCCTAAAGGGGAGGACAAAGCGGAGCGGTGAGTAATTACAGAAAAATGGGGAATATCTGGGTCACGGTGCTAGTGTGTGTGCGCCCTAAGCCTAGACTAAGCCCTCCTGCCTGCGGAGGTTTTGCTAGGATATTCAACTTAGGTATGTAAAGTACATGTTACTAGTTACTTGTAGGTAAACCTACTATAGAACGCCTTTACTTGAACTTTAGTAAATTTTGTGACGGCGGCCATCTTGGATAGATTTTAATTAAACATAGCTAAGAACACCGGGAATGTTTTTTTACTTATATGAAATTATGTTTACTGCTTGTTTTGTTTTTATATATATTTTACTTATATTTGCTGTTTTTCTTTGTATGGTTATGTAATAAAACTAACTTAACGTAACTTTTATATACGCCACTCACCACAAGGTCTCGCCTAAAAACCAGCGCTGATGTGGCACTGTGCTGCAGCAGCTCATGCTGAGGCTGAGACCTTATTGGCACATTATCATTTAAATAATTTTGAACCTACTGTATGTAAAATGTTTGTGTGAGCCAATAAATGTTTTTTCTTTCTTTTCTTTCTTCTTTCTTACTTATTCATCTTTCAACGGGTTGATACAGCAGACAAATTTTTACATTAACTTGCGGTTAGCTCAGCTGGAAGAGCAGCACGCGCGATACGTGAAGGTCGTGGGTTCGATTCCCACATCGCAAGGGGAGTTTTTCTGTTTCTTTTAAATATTTCAACTTGAGTATTTCGTAATTCCGTGACATGATGAATGATGTAGTGGATGGATTGTTTGATGTTTAGTACAGACAAAACCACATCAGACTTTACACTTTGGACTTTGAACAGTCCTTATGCCGTGTGTGTAAGAACTATTTTCGAACTGCAATGTTTACTTTGATGTGCCATATTTATAATACTGCATTATCTGCCTATTGCTCAACCTCACCACATATCCCACACACATTTTAATTAATCGGCAATCTACTTATTGAAGGAATCTGCATAACCTAATAAACAGATGGCAGACAGATCTTCTTTGCTTACGTCAATATGACATATGTGGCACCATAGAGTATAGTGTTTTTCTTCTTTTTCTTAATTTTTGATCTGCTCGCCTATCTTCTTTTTCTTGTTATTTCATCTATTTATTTTATTTTGTCTGTTCCGTCTTATCATATATATCAATATATATATTATATATATCAATAAGAAGCGTCACTCAAATAAAAAAAACAAAACAAAAAACAAAAATAACGTTTATTTTCCGCAGCACCATAATACCAGCGCTGCAGCAGCCTTGCGTCGCTGCAGCATACAGCTGAGGTGTGGCCTAGTTGACCACTTAGCGTAACCCCACACTAGCGTCCTTTGACGCGCGGCGTCGACGCAACGCCGACGCGACGTCGACGCAACGTCGACGCGGCGCCGACGCAACGCTTGCGCAGCGGCGCGGTCGAAATGACGAACGCCAGGACTGCGCTCCACAGGCGCCACGCCGGCCCGACGCCTGCCGCAGCGTTTATTTTGACAACAGTATAATGATCAACTCAATTGTTTCGGCCCGCCTGTGTTTTAGAATCAGTAGGTAGAAGACTTTTTAGCTGATAGCAAATATGGATGTAGCTTAAAATACTAGCTCATATTGCCGAAGAAACCCATTTTCAATTAAGTACTTTTAGTTTTCGAGAAAATAAATGCTAAAGTTGCCTTTTCGTGCCATGTGTCAAATAGGTAAAATATATTTTTTCCTTTACAAGTTGAAAGCATTAATTTATCACTGCAATATAAAACATTATATTGTGCGTTATTCAAATCTTACATTTCCATTTTCGAAATAATTGTACATGACGTCAGCGCGGCGCGACGCTCGAACGCGATGTGCAGAGGACGCCCAGCGCAAGCGCCGGTCAAACGCCGCGCCGATGCTGGGCGGGCGCCGCGTCGACGCTGAGCGGGCGCCGCGTCGACGCTGAGCGGGCGCCGCGTCGACGCTGAGCGGGCGCCGCGTCGACGCAACGCCCAAACAACGTCGGCGCGGCAAGACGCTGACGCTCGAAAGACGCTAGTGTGGGGTCCCTCTTACCCATTTGGTTTAACTTTGTTTTTTTTCTTTTTTAATCACTTCATGTTTGTTTCTGTTTTACTTTTTCCTGTACTTCTTTTTGTTTTTATTTTTATTTTATTTGTCGTGTTGTGCTGTCAAGTGGTCAATAAATGTATTTTCTTTCTTTCTTTTACAACGTACAAACTCTCAACGGACTTTAATCAAAAAGAGGAGATTCCGCATGATAAATCCGTCAGATGGCGACACGCGGGTGCGAGGTTAATTCTGTGATTGGTGATTTTTGACATATATTAATTAAGTAGTTTTTTTACTTGAGTACCACAAAGGAATCGTCTATTACCCGGTTCCAATATTTTACGATGTGTATTGTGTCAGAAATGACAATCCGTTTTTCTCCAATTGACTACGAGTCTGGGCGTCTACTCTTGAAAACGAAACGAACAAACGAAAGGTTTCGTTTTTGAAGATTAATCAAAAGTTAGGGAATTAAAACGTGATTTTTGAATTGTATAAATAATATTTTGTTTTTTGATAACGCTTTATTCGCATTCGAAGTGTGTTAGTTGCGATAATGAGCAATAAAAAATACTAAACGTCATCGGATCCGACATATTTCGTTTTCAAGAGTAGACGCCCTGGAACGGTTTTAGATTACGCTTCGTTTAATTTATAACTATCCATAACGAAAACAGTTTTTAAAATTTGTTAACTGGGAATATATTAACCAAATAGCGGCCCCGGCGAACTTCGTTTCGCCTTAGAGAATTTTTCCCGCTTTTCATTTGAAATTTTTCAAATTTTACCAAGGATCCCTAATTTTGTAGCCTATGTCAAATTGGAAGAATCTAGCATTCTATTGGTGAAAGATTTTTTTAAATCGGCCCAGTACTTTTTGAGCCTATTCATTACAAACATACAAAAATAGGTACAAATCTTTCTTCTTTATAATATTAGTGTAGATATAATGTCAGATACTAGCGGATCAACACCTATTATAATAACAACCGAGAAGATAAAGAAAATAAAATGGTTTTTTTTTTTATAAATGCTGATCTTATTACATATTTTGAACCAAGTTTATCAAGTAAATAGTAGTTATCTGTAAACATATTGAAGCCAAAAGAAATAAACGTATAAAGGGAAACTTTTTTCGCAGTTCAAATTTAAGGTTCCTGCCGCTGGTAGGAGGTTAATAATAATCACTTATACTTAAAGTAATCAAAGTAAAAAAAATATATGTTTTAGAATTTTATTTACGTAAATTAGCAAAGTAACAGCGCGAGTCGACTAGGCTTAAAACCATGTTAGACGCTAGTATGAGTCATATAAGGATTCAATTAAACATTAAAACCAAACAAGAGCCACCACTTGAAACAACTAATAAAATACCGTTAAGAAGCATTAGATTAAGTAGTATCACTCAGAAATGATTGTATTTCAAAACGCTCCACCAAAGTTTACCACCGCACATGTCAAGTCACTCCTAAACAAACCTCACGCAAACACACGTGTTTGTTTCAAATCTAACCCCCCAATCAAATAACTCCTACATCCGCATACATACAGTTCGGTCTAAACGACCACATCACCCTTTAGATGCCTGTCGAAACGCCGAATGACGTCATCCAGAGATGGATTCGGACCATAATTCCTGGACGACAATCCCTTCATCGCAAACCTGTCCACGCCCTACTCTCTACTGCAACATCGCCAAATTCAGACATCGTTGCTGCTTTTGTTTGAAGCAAGTTCCTTAGGGTTTAGCAAAAGCGAGCAATGGTAAGCCTCCAATTCGCGATGATGTATGTTTTGTGATGTAATTGGCGAATGACGTGCGCCATTTAGGAGGCTGATGGACGGACATTAGGCTGTCTGCGTTGTTCTGTGAGCCATTTGTTTGGGGTTTGTAATTTTGCAAATGAACGCGGTGACAGCGGAGGAACGACAATGGTTCTGTCGAAAAAGGTCGCGTTTTTTTTAATTCGAGTCATTTGGCCGGTGACGCGGGACCCGGCAATGTATTCAAACGGTTTTGGCTTTCATGAAATGTAACGTGATCTGTTTTCTGATGGGATTAGAAGCTATGTTGATGATTTAAGTCCCGTTACAAAACTCATTCAGGTAAAAACTTCCATATAAAACATGGCAAACTATTTGATCAAATTCATGCCTCAAGCCCTACTAATGTTTTAAATGCGAAAGTAACTCTGTCTGTCTGTTACGCTTTCCCACTTAAACTTGTTATAGGTATACGTTGAACGTCAAGAACGGAAATAGGCTACTTTTTGTTAGAAAATAAGGGGGAAATGGGAGTTATACCACCTTTGAAAGTTTATATGGGAAAATAAAATTATTTTTTAAGTTAGAGATATAAAATTTGGCACAAATATAGCTAATCCTACCGAGAAGAATCCGGCAAGAAACTCAGTAATTATTATTATTAAAAGGTACTGGAGAGTCGACGTTATAAAAACGTAGACCTTATTACCGCAAAAAGTGTACCTTACTGTTGCTGTTTTGTTCTTGTAATAATTAAGACCAAGGTCTGCTAGACAGTACTCGTGCCAACCTTCATCACATAATTAGCTGTTAAAAACTTATGAATATGTAAACACGCAGATATGAAAGTAATTTACCGGAGAGCACAATAAAAGGAGCGCTCTTTCATTCCTGTGTAAATTTCCTTCTATTCAGCTGTAGTTGTAAACCTTGAACTTCGTCTGTTGCTGGAGTCCTTGGCCATGACCATGGAGGGACGGTCGGTTCTCTACTGTACTGTTTGATTAAGAGCTTTTTAAATCGTCAGATGAAAATGAACAAACTGATAATAATTTGAGAAGAATATATCATAATCTTTTGATTTTTTTATGTTAGTGACAAATTTTCCGTTACCGTACTGACGTAGTATAAATAAAATTAAAAATAATGCATATTCAAAGTCAAAGTCAATATATTTTTTTATTCACATAGATTAAATTAGTAATACTTATGAATAGTCTCTATATAAAGCAAGTGAAGCTACCTCCGGTTCGGAACCTATAACTAAAGAGAAGATACTCGTATTAATAAATAAACAGATTCTAGCCCTAGACTAGTGATTGAGACTGGCATAATGTTCACTGGAGCATTGGCCACATATTAGAGTCAACAAAGAGAACACATCAGATTATGACTAAATTAAGTCGATTGCTGATTTAAAAAGACGAGAAAAAAAAAAGAAATAAAATTAAAAACAATATAATTTACAATATAAGTCATTAAATATTTTTTTAATGTTTTCATAGTTTTATCTTTTCTGACAGTTGAAAAATCAAGCCTTAACAATGTTATTACAAATATTTTGATCACTGGCCCGTTGACCTGTACGTGCTATTTAATTTTGAAAAGATTTGATTCGTTTTGTCAATTCATGTCAAAACATGATTGAATCTTGCATTTAAAAATATGATTGAAGGTTAATTTGAAAAAAATATGCCAATCGTATTGCCTTAGTTGACTGACAAAATAAAATTAAAAGGTTGAACGCTTTTTGCCTTGACATAAAAATAATTTGTCTTTGTTAGTGATTTTCATTATTGCAGTAGGTGCTGATGATTAACCAGTATGTTCTGCATAAGTAATTAGGTGAGTTCTTAAATCAGTTATTTTTGTAGTCTTAAAATTTTTTATCAAATAATTACCAATCAAAAAGTCACGCTGACTGAAGTCTCAAACATGTTTATACATGGACATGTTACAAATACGTTACCTGCAAGTTTGGTACTGCAATAATTAAAAACCTACCCAAAAAAGAGTTAAAAAGTTTAATATATTCTATTTCTATTTAATATTTCTAGTACTGATTTGTAAAGTCACAGTCAAAAATAATTCATTTATTCATGGAGGTTACAAGTGACACTTATGCATCGTCATAATGAACACAAACCAAAATTGAAGCTACAGCCGGTTCGGAACCTAATTCTTAAATGGAATATAATTTATTTATTTATTATTTATTTCTTTTTTTCTTGCGTTACATTGTAACAAAATCATAAAACAAACAAGTTTTAAGACTACAAATACAAGAACCCTGTAAGGGTATAGCAAGATACATTGTTATTTAACTGTATAGATGTAACACAACATTTATTAAGTATTTTATGTAAAATTTAAACAAAATGCATTCCAATGGTGCAGTAAGGAACAAATCTTGCGCTTTCCTTGACATTCACCGAAGGTCCCAAGTAAAGTCTCCCACGCAGTAATTTAATCTAACAAAAGGATGCTGTCGCTCTTAAACTTTAAAGCATAAAGTCGAGATTGTAACAGCTTGAACGAAATGTATTCATTCGAAATTAATGCAGTATGACAGGGTCTGGAGAAAGAAGTTTAGAAAATGTGTGGGTTAGAACAGAATGTCTTGAATATAGAGAAGTGTTACAATATCGATTTGTGCTGTAGCAATGGTTTTTATTTCTTACTTAGCAATTTTGTATTTCTTATAAGAGAATGCAGGAAAATTGTTTCTGTAGGATTGAGCGCAAATTTACATTGAGTTCCTATGAGATAATTTGGAAATTATTGACTGCAAATATGTTACAAATCAAGGGAGTTTTTTTATAAGAATCATATTCTTTAAAATACAGATCGCAAGCTATTTTGTATTTCATAAAAGATAATGCAGAAAATTAGTTTCTACATAATGATCGAGCGTAAATTTATTTGGAGTTGTTGTTATAAATTACATACTTTCAAGAGATATTTTATAAAGATAAAAGATTTTATAAAGAAAATTGGTAAGTACACAAGGTAAATTTTTATATAATTTTATTAGATAGTACGAGCACGTCAGACTCAATACATTTTGCACGTAGGTATACCGCCTTTATATCATTATCATAAGAACTAATATCGAACTGTAAGTTGAACCTTGACGTGCCGTTGGCTGTACATTGGTTAATGCTCCTGGATCATGAGTCGAGGGTTACGGGTTCGATACCTACTCAGAATAACTAGCGTGGTGAACATTCGTGTGTGTTCTGTGTCTGGGTGTTTAATACGTAGTAACTTTTGAGAACTATTCGATACATATAATGTTGTCCGATGTTTATGTTAATTAAATACGACGTATTCTGTAAGCCCTAAAACTATCAAGAAGTCATGAAAACGTGCAAAATGACTTGTTGGATGAAAGATGGTTGAAATTAGTAAATTTAAAAATACTTACGGCTTTGCTTGCATGTTTCACTTCCCAATTTGACGACCTCGGTGGCGCAGTGCCTAAGGTAGGCGGCCAAAGTGCGAAAGGTCTCGGGTTCGATTCCCGGTCAGGCTAATTTGGAAAACGAACTTTTCTAAATTGACTTGGGTCTGGGTGTGCTGGGATGACGCCCCCTGTTAGTATCTGTCGTCAGGTGCTCATAGTACAAGGGAAACCTCAGTACTCAAATTACTTGTTGGATGAAAGATCCAGTTCCCAATTTGACGACCTCGGTGGCGGAGTGGCTAAGATAGGCGGCCAAAGCGCAAAAGGTCTCGGGTTCGATTCCCGGTCAGGCTAATTTGGAAAACGACCTTTTCTATATTGACTTGGGTCTGGGTATGCTGGGATGACGCCCCCTGTTAGTACTGTCGTCAGGTGTTCATAGTACAAGGGAAACCTTACTTTGTGACCAGGTGATTGGTGTGGTTGTCTGGCGCATTTATTTATTAATATTATTAAGTGGTCCGCTTAAAGTGAATTTATATGCTTTTCCGTATGGAACGACGTATTGGACGATAGTATTTATATACTACTTAAACTTAATAAGATACTTTAACATAACGTATCTGAATGTAATCCTATCCAAAAATATAAAGTTCCTCCTCCGGGCACAATTTGCCCAATTGCACAACAACCCTTCAAACCTTCTCAGGTATTTTGTTAACATATTTTCCACAATAAAACTAACCGAACTAACCTTCCACCGCGCGCGGGGTATATAATACCCCGGAGCCATTTTCCTAAGTGCTCGTTTCTACCGAATTTCGTTGCGATTGTTAAGGCTCTCATCGACCGCCAAGGGGGATGCTTTATGTTGTACTCTCTATCATGTTAATGCTGGGATTGGATGTTTTAGTAGGCTTTGTCGTTAGACGTTACAAAATGCGATTGGAGTTACGATTTGTGTTCGCAGAATTGTTCAGGTTTATGTGACTTGAGGTTTTAAGTGGATGACTTGATTTGGATCGTTGTGCTGGGTCTGGGGATTTATGTTGCGGTTTAAACAATTTGTTGTATTAAAAGATATGTTGCTTAAGCAGTTTTTATCAGTATAAAATAGTTATAGAAATATATTTACAACTACAAATCTGCACTACAATTGATGGAGTTAAGAAATATAAAAAATTGTTATAATGTTAAATAATTTTAAGATAAATACCAATTTTATTTACTAATGACACCTATTCAAAACGTATTTTTACATTTTACCATAATATGAGAGTTAACTGCATTGCTCTTTATTTAGATATTAATAACTAGCTGTGCCCGCGACTTCGTTCGCGTGGACTACTTACAGGTTTTTTTCCATATATTTATGCATTCGTGGTTAGTTTTACTCCTATCTCCCATATCTCAAAATCGGTACAGAGGTTTAGGCGTGAAACCCCGACCGACAAACAGACAGACAGAGTTACTTAGGTTTTTATAATATTAGTATGTATCACTATTTATTCTCATGCTAAACAGTAATATATAAGTGACAGAACATTAAATAATGATTTTATGATAAACCAATTAATTGTATGAGAAAATTTGAAAACTAAAACTATTTATTTTATGACTACCCCAGTGTTGAAGTTGCAGTACTTTATGTACCTTACCCTCTTTATGTAACATTACACCCGCATTAAGTGATCTTTCCTTTAGGCGTCATCTTTAACGCCCTAGCTCTTGTAACCCTTCACATAACCCTGCTGCGCCAGTGACCTACATGGGGTCTCTGCGACCCCATCTCCTTGAGAGTTCTTTCAATTATTCAAAGTACCTCTCGTCGCAGTTGAGTGTTGAAAGAGTTGTGTGCACGCATACCTCTTTGAGAGAGTGACAGTTCGTTAACCGTGAAATGAGAGGCAGATTTCTGAGTCACTTTTCCCGTTCAAGTATTTTTTATTACTTTTTCTACAGAAGACAAAGTTGTCGAATAATTCCTAGGACTAGAATATTTTGATTCTAAAAAAAAATATATAAGTCACGTACATTGCTCTGATTCTGCGGTAAGTAGCTTAAGCACTTGTGTTACAGAAATCAGAAATAACAACGGTACCACAACACCCAGACCAGAGACAATATAGAAAAAGTCGTTCCCCATATTGACCCGACCGGGGATTGAACCCAGGACCTCAGAAATGGCGCGACGCAAAATTCCGGCCTGCTCGCCTTTCAGCCACGGAGGTCATCAAAATAAAAATAAAATAATGAAAACTTAAAGAAAGAGCCAGAAAATAAATGAGAACCTTTTTTAAGTAGCAATAGGAGAAGGGCAAGCGGATTTTAGCGGGTAGTCCCCGCTCTTCTTAGAGCGTAAGAGTCCTATACACGCCATTGCCTTTTTCCCAGGCAGAAGTAAGGTGCACCAATATATTTGCCACCCTTAAAAAGCTAAATAAATACGACCTATATTTCAAATGTATATATCTACAGGCATTGTAAAAAGAAAATATGAAAAAACACCTCAAAAAATTCCAAACAAAATATTTACCCAATTCAGCTCAACGAAAAAATTAAAAACTCCAAGTGAATATTTCAATGCGATCTAAATAATCGTCCGCCGGGGCGTCCTTTATGCAAATTGCGCAAAATGCGCAAAAGGGCAAAAAAACGCAAAAACAAAGACAATATTTATACCGAGTACGTACCATTGCGCAAAGCGGGCCGAATGAATGCAAATCGTACGGGAGTTAGGAAGAAGTGGGAAGAGCGAGGAGGAAATAAACGGTGGGTTCCGTTTATCAATTACTTGACAGAAATATTTTTTTAATTCTCCAACTGTTCAATCTTCATCTCGGATAATCGTAATCAATTCATTTATTAATGTTTGTTCCAAATAACACTAATGCATCGTCAAAATGCTCAAGAAGCTTCTGCCGTTCCGGAACCTAATTCTACCGAGAAGAATCCGGCAAGAAATTGAGTACCTAGTTATGTTGATCTTTAAAATATTTAGGACTGAGAAATTCAATATATTTTTTTCGTTTAAATATTCATCAAGTTTGTAGTATCTTTTTTTATTAAACATGATTTAATATGGACCTTAATCTCTTTAGATTTAAAAAGTGTTATCATGATTATTATAATCTTAACCAATTCATTTTGTCTTGTTGGTTACAAATAACACAATGCATTGTCAAAATTAATAGAAACAAAATTAAAGCTGCAGCCTGTTCGGCACTTAATCCTACCGAGAAGAATCCGACAAGAAACATGTAAACTATTTCTCAAGACCTTTAATTTGATACGTATATAATGAGAGTTGTGTCTAAATATGAAATCCGACATTTTGTAGCGGCAGCCATCTTGAACTGTTTTCTGTTACATAAGGCTAAGAACACTCCCTACTAATTCACCTTTCATACAAAAAAAAAATCAAAATCGGTCCATCAATTCGGGAGCTACAATGCCATAAACACACAGACAGACACATCTAACTTATAACTCCCCGTCTCCTTTTGATCGGAGATTAAAAACAGACGATTTATAGACTTTTTATATACATAAAAAAAGGTTTTGTCATCTATTTTGCGGGTTCCCAAAAACACAATTGTTTAGCATAAACGCCCAATATGAGATGTCGGTGCGCATATTAAAAACGATTAGAGACCCGCGTCGCGTTAAAAATGGCTGCTCATTTACTCGACCTACGGAATGACGCTTTTGATGAAGCATCCACTCATTATACACACCCTGTATTGTGTATGACAAGTGTCATGAACAGACATTAAAAGCGATGGTATAAATTGATTACAAACGGCTGCATCGATGGATCAAACTCAAAGTCAAAGTTATTCATATAGATTACATTAGTAATACTTATGAATAGTCTCTATACATATAAAGCAAATGAAGCTACCTCCGGTTCGGAGTTTACGGATAAAAATTGATTCCAAATTAAATTCGGTGTTTAATTTGTTATCAATTTACTCTCTCTATTTGACGACCTCGATGGCGCAGTGGCTAAGGTAGACGGCCAAAGCGCGAAAGGTCCCGGGTTCGCTTCCCGGTCGGGTCAATTTGGAAAACGAATTTTCTACATTGACTTGGGTCTGGGTGTGTTGTGATGACGCCCCCAGTTAGAATCCGTCGTCTGGTGCTCATAGTACAAGGGAAAACCTTGATTTGAGACCAATCACAGGTTTTCCCTTGTACTATGAGCACCAGACGACGGATACTAACTGGGGCCGTCATCCCAACACGCCCAGACCCAAGTCAATTAGAATCCTTTTAATATTTATAATGAAAACAGGAGTTTTCAATTTTAATCATGCTAGCATGTAAGTTTTTACTAAATCTTTTTTTAACAAGGACATAATGACAATTTGTATTTTCATATTAAAATCGTTTTCAAAAAAATATTCACATTTAAACGAAATAATTTAATGGTTAATGAAATGGTTCGTTTGGCTATACGTCGCGATCGTTTGCTAACGAAAGCCAATAAATCAAGATTCCTGTTTAACAATTAAAAGCATCCACGATGAAGTCATTATTTCACCCACTCAATACCAGCGATGTCTACAAATGACAGGGTACAAGGCAACAGATGGACGGACACGCGATTAAATTCGTATTAGCTGTCGCTTTGATGAATTGGTCAATTTTAACTACGCTTGTGATGTTTCAATGTAATGTGCAAGGGTGGGTCTGATTGGTGAGTAAAGTGGTATGTGGTGGCCGAGGTGTGTTAGTTCATTGATTGTTAAAAGTCGCTTAAATATGAAACACTTAAAAATTATTTTGTAGGAATATCGAGAATGGCAAGTCATCTTTTTTGTATCAATTTTTTAGGGTTCCGTACCTCAAAAGGAAAAAACGGAACCCTTATAGGATCACTCGCGTGTCTGTCTGTCCGTCCGTCTGTCACAGCCGATTACTCTGTAACCACTGGACCAATTGAGATGAAATTTGGTACATATAATATGCAAGTTAAATACCCAAAGGTGCATGTGTAACGTAAATAAATAAATTGTGAATTTGGGGGTCACTTTTGGAGGGTAAATCACAACATTACAAAAAAAAGATTCGCTAACCATATCGTGTAACATATCAAATGAAAGATCTTGCTGTAAGGATTGCAAATATGTATCATTTATAATCTTGTTATAAATAGTTTTTAAGTTATTTAAGAAAATAGGCGAAAATTGACAATTCCCCCCTCCTTATCTTCGAAACTACTAGGCTAAAAATTTTGAAATTAATGCGGAATATAGCTCTTTACCTATAGATTACAGGAAAACCTATGAGAAGTACATGGATTATAAAAAAAGGGTTGTTTTGTTATTTTACGTTTTTTTTATTGTTACCTGCCTGTGCCATGTGATTATTTTCAGCCATATTATAGTTTTTTCATGCGAGTACTTACCAGGTTCCAGAAATATTTAATTATCTAATCCTAATAATAAATATCTAATAACCTTTTACCATGAACACGTTGCAAAGCAAAGTAAATTAGCTGAAGAATAAGAAGAATTAATTACTTTAAAAATCGACGTCAACAACTGTAACTTATTTACCTCCATTTGATAAATAATTGTTTAGTTTATTAATAAAAGTGACGTGTTTATGACCACGAGGTTGCATTCATATTTTACTTTTCTATATCACATTGTGACAGATGTGTTACCTTAGCAATGGTACTTTCTTAGTAAACAATCTTGTAACAGGAATGTTGTAATTATTTCAATACATAATAGGAAGTTTATTTATAAATTTATTTATTCGGATATCCAACAGTAGATGTATAACTACAAATTAAAATATAAAATATAAGACTTTCACGTTCCATTTTAAACATTTAAAATAAGTTAACGGTTTAAAACGCGACACCATATTCTGGCTCATATCAGTTTACAGAATATTTTTCAACCAAAACTACGTTATACCGAACATTGTTTCGCCGAACCATACAAAGTTCTGTGATT
Organism: Glyphodes pyloalis; assembly: GCA_037074685.1. NCBI lineage: Eukaryota > Metazoa > Arthropoda > Insecta > Lepidoptera > Crambidae > Glyphodes > Glyphodes pyloalis. The sequence continues at coordinate 15,720,777 of JAYKKO010000010.1, read as the reverse complement.
CGGCGAAACGAAATTCGGTAAAGCGTAAATGATATGAGCTCCCGGTCTGGGCTCTGGAGGTGTGTTTAACAATCAAAACTTACGCAGAAGCTTCCACCGATTATTCCTCGCCTTCAGGGCAAAGCTTAGCAATAAACAAGTAATGCTCTTTTTCGCAAATCGGCTAAGAATACTGCCATATTGACGACTCAATCGCCCGAACGATTTTATTGGCCATTCGCTCAAACTTATCTGAAAAGTGCAATGCCTTGTACTGGAATGGCGGGAATAATAAAACACTATACGAGTTTTATGCTTCTGCTATCTTGGGCGAATGTATGCAAATACAGGAGCATGTGCTGGCCATCTTAATGTTTATATACATTTAAAGATGAATAGTTGATGCCCGCCGACTTCATGAAGTTTATTTTGGGATAACAGGTATCCTTTTGTTTGATCGTTCTAAACAACTATTAATAATAATAATGCAAATTTGACGTCATTACATACGTTGCTCTGATTCTGGTCTAATGAGGAACTAGCTAGAATACTTGTATATATTTTTTTATTCTACATCACCGTGCCACTATAGTATTTCATATAAAAGCCTCAATTTTGGTTTGTGTTCATTCTGACGACGCATAAGTGTTACTTGTAACCTACATGAATAAATGAATTGACTTTGACTTTGAAACAAAAATATCATCTCCCCTATCCTACACTGATATTTTTCTGTGAGATCGAAATATCTGAAGAGATATTAAAATATCAGTGTGTAGCACTTTTACTAGTATTATTGTAATTAAATAAGATACATCGATGATACTACAACTATAGCTAATACAAAATAAAAAAGTTCGCTTTCTTCATTGATCCGACCGGGAATCGAGCCCGGGATCGTAGCCGATAGGCAAGTGGGCCGGATTTCGCGCCATCTTCGTGTTCCAGTCTGGTTAATTTGGAAAACGAACTTTTCTATACTGTCTCGGTTCTGGTGTTGTATCTGTAACACAAGTGCTTTAGCAACTTACCGTAGAATCAGAGCAATGTACATATGTAGTGTTGTAAAGAGCTTCATCTGAGATAAAGTTTACATCTTATTATGGGGCGTGTATAGCTGAATTTGTTTGGATAAAGAAATTTCCATCGTTTCACCTAAAACAAAATCCGGGCAGATAAGCAGGAGTGATGTTAATTGATGATGTCGCGAATTAATGCGAAGTCAAAAGGCGAGTTATAAGTAAATCCGGGCGAATGAGATGTCGCGATCTAATCGCTCGGTTGACAAGACGGGACGTTGATAAATAGACGTCGGGAGCGTGCGGGACAAGCGAGAGGCGTTAGCGTTTATAGTTTATTTCGTTGATCAAACGAGTACTTTTTTAATACCATTGTAGTCTTGTGTTAAGTGGGAGCGGGTTCATTTTTGTAGTTCAGAAGTCATTGTTTTTTTATATATACTTGGGTAGTTCTAGAACTAATAATTAATATAATATGTCCAAAAACATCGCATACATTTCTCTGTTTTTCTGATAATTAGCTTAAACACTTGTGTAACAGAAATCAGAAACAACGACGGTACCACAACACCCAGACCCGAGACAATATAGACAAGTTCGTTTCCCATATTAACCCGTCTGGGGATCAAACCCAGAACCCAAAGATGGCGCGACAACTAAGTCCGGCACGCTCGCCTCTCGGCTACGAATTTTTACAAAAATAATTATTTTATGTTTTGTAAATATTTTATCTGTATTTTAATCTTCAATCTGTGAATGCCACTAGACAATCATGTCTTTTCCACTATTTTTAAGCAGCAAAGACCAAATAAATTGTTTTTAATCTGGGTCCTACACTTATGTATGCTCTAAATCAGTATTTGTATGTGTTTATAAGAGACCAAAACCAGTATTTTGGGCTAAATATACAAATGTATTTAGGTTTTATAAGGCTATAACCTTGTGTAAAGAAAGATCTTTCTATTATTATTACCGCAAAATTTGGTAAGAATACCTGGACCAATGCGTCCTATATTCAGACATCAACCTATATTCCGAAATCAATGGATTTCTGAATAAAGGTTTGTATGTTTGTTAGTCATTCAAGCAAAATTACTGAATGGATTTGGTTGAAATGTGTAGCATATATTCATATACGAATGGCTATATTAATTGCTTGATAAAACTAAATCCACACGCGTACGGAATCCTAGTCGATATTAGCAAAAAGACCGCCTAAATTATACGTGTATATCTGTAAACCCAATTTCTGTGGATTTTTCTGTGCAATAAAGTGTATCTTTCTATCTAGCAGTTTTTTTTATTTATATTACACTTCAAGATTGACCTCATCCCACCTGATGTTAAGTGGTAATGAGGTCCTAGCTTAGGAGCGATAAGTACAGGATAATAAATCTATTATTGGACTTGTCGCCCTTACCTTGAAGGCTTGACCCCTGCTACTAATGTAGCACCCCCCAAGAGCTCTGGAAACCTTGCTCACACGCAGGAACACAACAACACATAAGTGATTGTTATTTGGCTGCGGTCTTCAGTAAGGTGGAGGTATTTCACCAGTTGGGCTGCTTCAGTTCGAGCTACAAAACCTTATGCCCTACCTCTCTTGAGTTCATGAATTGAGCCACAGGCTAAGGAAGTGGAGACCTCTGAGCACTAATAGGCTTAGAATAATTCCGAGGAGCACTCCGCCTGATTGTTTCGCGTCTAATATCGGCTGATGCGATTTTCTGTTTGTTTGCTGGGATACGTAAGACGTATGGTTTACTAATTAGAAGGAATTTTATGGTTAATCATACTATTATTGTAACATTTGCTGTTACTTGGGAATTAGTTCGCGTTATTTGAGGATTGACTCTTTATATTATCTAGCAGAGCTTCAACCCTACAAGATCATAAAAGAAGGACGTGAAGGTTGGCTTTTATAACAAAAATGGTTGCAAAACCCCCTAATTTAGAAGTAAGTTAAAAAATAGAAACTAAATATTGGTGCTGACCTATTTTATTTTCTTTTCGGAATATAATAAAATTGACTGAATTGAACTGTTTTATTATGACAAAGCTTTCGTTCGGTTCTGTTGAAAATAGAAAACGAAACAGCACTAACATTAAGGCATTTTTTAACTATTGGATAAGAAATAATAGTTGAAGAAAGTACAAATAATACGACTTATTCTAAATGTCCGCATAATACGACTTATTCTAAATGTCCGCATAATACGACTTATTCTAAATGTCCGCATAATACGACTTATTCTAAATGTCCGCATAATTCGACTTATTCTAAATGTCCGCATAATACGACTTATTCTAAATGTCCGCATAATATTCTCAATTCAAACAGCTTATGTCTTTTCGGCTTATTAACTTTTATCGCCGCGGCTTTATACGCGTCCCTACTACCCCCGGATTCTTCGCTCCTATTAGTGCAGGGTGATGTTTTAAAGTGCACAGTACTGTCGTAGGTCGTAGGTCGGCACATATTATTACGTAATTTATTTATGAGTTTATGTATGTTTATCATGTTATACTATCACGCGATATTAAGAAAGAAAACGGCGTCCCTACTGAAAAGGGTGAGGGATAGTCACAACAGCATCCTGAAAACAGTAGCGGAAAATTACAGTTCTCCGCTAATGAAACATTTTATGCGCACCCTTACGTTTACCAACAATAGACAATAAGAAATTGTTACTAACTCACTATGGATTTTAACTCGTCCGAAATAAAATTATTTTATTTTATTTATTTTTATTTATAAATATATTTAAAAATACAAATATTATACTTTTTATGTTGTACGGCCGTACCATTTCTCGCCATCTACTATTTCATAAACCTTAAGGTTGTCTGGAAGAGATTACTTTCTAGCGGTAAGACTACCTAAATTGTACTATAATTAATCTGTAAAAAATTTTGTGCAATAAAGTATGTATCTATCTATCAATCAATTTTAATTATATCAAAACAGCTTTAATTAAGCTCAAAATAGCACAGTAGCAACAGTTAGTTATATCGGCACAATTTGTCGCTGACCGCACCTCGCAGTTAACCGTGCTATGCGTTAGACGGCCCTTAATGACCCGGCGTTAGTTTAATTTAATATCAACTCGCAAGACGCCGCTCTTGGGCGCAACTTAATATGTTCAGCCTGGGTACACACTGCCGGGAAGTATTTGTTGCGTTGTATTTTATGTCATTTTCGAAACCTGTGGGTTTAGGTGCATATTTAATTAGGTCTCAATAGTTCGAAGTTACATTTATTCGAAGAACGAAATTTTTTTTAGAGTTATTATAGCCATGGAAAAATCTGCCTACTAATTTAAAATTATATTGGAATGCCGTATTTTTTTGAATAATAAAACTGTTTAATTTAATTAGAATGACATTTGTTAAAAGTGAATATTTCATATTTGGCAATAATAATCAACGTATGCCATTTCCCTGATCTTAGCGATACTATAATAATTTTGTTAACACCTGTATGTACCCTGACCTGTGATAACGATAAATTAAGTAATTGTATTCGTTAAACAATCAATCAAAGCACAAAGTTTTATTCATTTATTTAATAACATCAACATATTTCAAATTAAAATGATGATTAAATGTTGATTAATTTTAAAATATTAATTTGATTAAGTGAAGAGAAGTGGAAGAAATATCAAGGCTGATACGAGTTATTTATTCGAAAATTTTAGTTTGTATATTTGATGTAAGTTTGTGCAGTAATATTTAGTTGTGATGTGTCATCATCATCATCAGCCTGTTGCAGTCCACTGCTGGACATAGGCCTCTCCAAATGTTCGCCACTTTGCTCGATGATGCTTCGTGATATATGTTAGTATTTAATTGCGCAGGATGTGCTTTTTCCACTTTGATAAAGTTATCAATCTATGATAAACAGAATCCTTGGAAACACCTTACATCTGTGTTTTAAGGAGTAATTATGTACATTTTCACTTGCAATTGGCAGAAATGTACTTTGCCAACCACATCTAGTTGTTAATCATCATTGTAAACAATATAACTTAATAAGTAAATAATGTCTACAAAAACGGTTATCTATTAATAAACACACGCTCTTTGGAAGCTTCAAATGAACATACGAAGAAATACATTTCTTATCTTATTCAGTCTCTCGTGTGTACTTTCGTTTACAATGTACGTATGGTATTACCTGTCACATGCAGACGAACTTGGGCTTATACGCGAGGCAACGTGCAGGGAAACGATTAAACCTGCCCTGTATGACTTTGAATTTGTGGCTCAGACAAAATATATGTTGTGACGGAGAAATATTAAACAAAAAACATACGAAAACATTCTTAAGAACTTCAAATTGTGTTTTATTTTAAAATGTGAAAGTAAATATAATGTATTTATTATTAGGGGTACTTGGGGCTATGCAGTTCAGCGAACTGTGGTCACTGCGACCTGTTAGATCTATTGTGACTCGCCACCAGTTAGAGTAACTCCTTTAGCCGGGTCGATTCTAGGAAGTCCAGTATTTTCCTAGCTTTCAGGGTTTTTAATTCATCCGGTTGGGCTATATGTCGTCCCAGGTGGATGCTTCGTTTGTGGATCAGAGATTCACAGTCGCATAGGAGGTGAAGAGGTGTTTCCTTTTCCTCCTTGCAGAATCTGCATTCATCAGAGTCACTCAGCTTCATATGAAACTGGTGTCTTTTTAGTTTACAGTGTCCAGTCAAGGCTCTAACTAGCGCACTGGCCCTAGGCCTGCTAAGTTGTAGCAGTTCTTCGGTCCATTTGCGCGAGTAGCCAACTATGAGTGTTTTTGAGTGTTCTAAGCCTGGTTGATTTATCCAGTATTTTTCCGACTCGACTTTTAGTTTTTCTTTTAGTAGTTGCATAGCCTGGTTCTTTGAAATGCCACAGAATGGTTCTGGTCCAATCTGTTGGCTTTGCGCCCCAGCTTTAGCAAGTTCATCAGCTTTCTCGTTCCCGACGATTCCTGAATGTCCTGGTACCCATTTCAGAAGCACTTTGTTCTGTTGTCCCAGCTCATTCAGTTTATCGACGCAGTCTTTCACCAACTTCGATTTTAGTGTAATCGAATTTATGGCATTCAGAGCTGCTTGGCTATCTGAATAGATGATTATGGTCTGATTTTTGTAGTTTCGTTGACGATTGGCTTCTGCGCATTCTATGATGGCGTATACCTCAGCCTGGAATATCGTGGCGTTTTTACCAAGATTCATACTGTGTTTGACTCTTGGACTCACACCATATATTCCACATCCTACATCTAGTCCCATTTTGGAGCCGTCCGTGTACCACACGAGGCTCCCTGCTTTTAGAGAGTTTTGGTTCGTTGCCCAGTTTTCTCTGCAGGGAAATTCCACAGTGTAATTTTTATTAAAATTATAGTGTGGAAGCATGGCATCAGATGTCATTGCTAAGGGTTTGAGTTTGAGCACTGCTGCATGTGATGCTCTCAGTGCTTGAGAGTGCCATGTTACTTTTCCCGTGATGCTTGCTCTGTAGATACTCGCTTCAGCCTCCTTTGCTACAAAGAGGTGTAGTGGTGGCAGATTAAGAAGAGCATCAAGAGCGGCTCCTGGTGTAGTCGAAACAGCACCAGTTGCTATAAGGCATGCCACCCTTTGTAGGCTGGCAAGTTTTTTGATTATTGTCATTTGGGAGGTTTTTCTCCACCATGTGACGCAGGCGTACGTTACCATCGGCCTGACTATGGCAGTGTACATCCATAGGGCTATACTAGGTTTCAGACCCCATTTCGTGCCTGCTAGACGAGAGCATATTCCTAAGGCTATTTTGGCCTTTTGGATTGTATTGTCTATATGTGAGTTCCACGTTAGCTTTTGGTCGATTGTGACTCCCAGATACTTGGCTTCTGTGGAAAACGGTATTGTAGAGCCCTTTATAGTGGGCGCTATAAGTTTATCCAACTTACGTTTCCTGGTGAAGGGCACTACAGTTGTTTTATTCGGATTAACCGATAGATTGTTCTCAGTGCACCAGTTTGTGATGACATTGAGCGATCTTTGAAGTATAGAGGACACGGTACTTTGACAGGGGCCTATTACGCAGGCCACCACATCATCCGCATAGCCCTGTATATCTAAGCCTTTTGTTGAGGCTTCATTTAAGAGTTGATCGACAACAAGTGACCACAGAAGAGGCGATAGTACTCCCCCTTGAGGGCAGCCTCTTGTTGTCTTGAACCCTCTTTTGGTCCCATGCAAGCTTATGCTTACAGTTCTGTTAAGGAGCATATTTTGTATCCAGCGAACAGTGGTGCTGTCTATATTTTTGGCACACATCCCCTTGGAAAGGGTATCGATAGTGACATTGTCGAATGCTCCTTCGATATCAAGGAAGGCACAGAGGGCTATTTGCTTGTCTTCTAGAGCCCTTTCAATTCTGTCCGTCAGTTCAAGTAGGGCAGATTCTGTAGACTTTCCTTTGCAGTAGGCATGTTGTTTTGAATGCAGTGGTTGTTCGCGCAGAGGTCCATCCCGAATGCATTCATCAATGAGTTTTTCCATACTTTTAAGTAGGAATGAGGTAAGGCTAATAGGTCTAAAGGATTTTGGTTGAGAGAAATCCTTTCTACCAGCCTTTGGAATGAAACGGACTTTAACTTTAGTCCATTTTTCTGGTATGTAGCCCCAGGCATAACTTGCTCTGAATATTTTTACCAGTGTGGGGGTAAGGATGTCCATCCCTTGCTGTAGGAGCATGGGGAATATGTCATCTTCACCCGCCGATTTGAACGGCTTAAATGAGTCTATTGCCCATTTGATCTTTGTTGGCCTGAAGATCCACGCAGCTCTGTTCCAGTCATCGTTGCGCGGCCTGGAGAGGCTGTTTTGTAGAGTATTCAGTGTTTGATCATCTAATACTGATCCCGGGAAGTGGGTCGACGCCAGAACTTCTAGTGTCTCTTCCGCTGTTTCAGTGAAGGTTCCATCGGGCTTTTTTAATAGTCCCAATTGGTTGGAGGGCGATTTCGCAAGGACTTTGTGGATTCTGGCTCCTTGTGGAGTCTTTACGATACTTTCACAGAACCTTCTCCACGATAGCCTGCGCGCTTTCCTAATTTCTTTGTTATAGGTAGTTAGGGCTTTGGTATATCGACTCCAGTCTTTAGTCAATTTAGCCTTATTGAACAACCTGCGTGTTTCCTCTCTTAGTTTAGAAAGCCGTTCATTCCACCATGGCACGCTATTGTTCCTCACGGTTTTAGGAGGGCAGCTCTCTTCATAGGAGCTTGTAACGGCTTCGGTGGCTTGTTCTACAGCGTATTCTAAAGTTTCAAGAGTACGTATCGTCTTGGGGATGTCCCTGAGCTTTTCTCGGAGCTTTGATTTGTATAGACTCCAATCTGTGGCTTTGGCATCCCTAAACGTAGTCGTATCGCATGTGTTAGTTGTATCTAACGCGAATTTGATAAGTCTATGATCGGACATAGAGGGTTCGTTGCTAACATGCCAGTCTGTTATTAGCCTGGCCGTGTGATTTGTGGAGAGAGTCACGTCGAGAACTTCTTGCCTGGATCTGGTTACAAAGGTTGGTTTGCACCCTCTATTGACCACATTCAGGCAATTGGACAAGATGAAATCGTACAGTAACTCACCCCTTTTATTGATGTCAGTGCTTCCCCAGTAGGTGTGGTGTGCGTTGGCATCGCATCCGATTACGAGTTCAGCGTTGTGCTCGTTTGCATATTCGACCACCTTCGCCAGTTCACGGGTTGGATCGCCTATCCCACCGTCCAGGTATGCGGAGCAGACTATGAGTCGTCCACTTCCATTCTTGACATTTACAAATGCTGCAATCAGGTCGTCACTGCAGAGCCCTGGTATGCATAAAAAGTCAACATTATTATTGAATAGGATACATGCTCTTGGCTTGTTTCCGTCGGCGTTATATATTACCTTGCCTGCGGATCCAAGTCCAGATACCGTGTTGTTGTTACTCAGCCACGGTTCTTGAATCAGAGCGATGTGAAGGTTTTTCTCTTTGAAGAGGTTTTCCAGGACTGCTGTGGCAGCCCTAGCGTGGTGCAAGTTGATCTGGACCACTTTAGTGTTTTTTGTTTTTTTATGTGTCATTTGTGTTGATGTGGTTTGTGTCATTTGTGTTAATGTGTGTTTGTATTAGTATGCGGTGCGGTGTAGAGTGTATCGAAGGGTCCTAAGGGGCACTGGTGGACGTGCTAGGCTTAGGTTCGTCGTAAACGCCCCTAGTTGCCTTGGTAGGTCCTGCCGCCTTGTTTCCCTTTCCCTTAGGGTGGTCCTTTACCACCCGGCCTTTAGTCCTTTGCGGAACGTTTTTGCGCCCCGCATAAGTACCCGAGCCGGGCTGTTTAGGCCCACCTGTAGGGATCAACTGCTTAGGCAGATTCTTTATTCCAGAGGAGTTAGACTCTGCCTTTTGTTTCTCGTGTGTATCCGGGGAAGTATTTTTCCCCCGGATGCGCACGAGAATTTTCTTGAAGCCCAGTTGTGGCCTGAAGTCCAGCCTCTGCAGGATCCCGGCCGATTCGTCGTCGATCGAGACGGCCACTGTCGATCCGTCTTTCTCGACGACGACGTTCAGTATCCTCCACAGGCCGGTCCTCAGTCCGTTCTGTTTCTCCAAAAGACGCAGTGCCTCTTTTGGAGTTTTTACTTCGGAGTTTGGGAAGTAAAATACACCAACCTTTGCCTTGGGCATCTCGCTCTCTCTCATGAGAGATAGCTCTGCCTCTGGCCAGGGCTTGATGTTCCCCACCCTCTTCTCTAGCCATTCTAGACTGCCTTCATCCCCAAGGGTGATCAGCAGCCAGCCGGATCTGAAGGTGCAACTCTTCAGTATTGGACATCTGTCATTCCCAGTATCATTCATAATGGCCTGGAGAATGCCATACTTTACTGCTCCCATCTGTTCATTTGACATAGGTGTCTGATTGCAGACACCCACACGAACAGCAGTGAGAGCTTCTTTGAAAGAAACCCTGGCACCAGACTCATTTGGCAGGGTCGATGGACCAGCCTCGGGAATCCGGGTCACGGGTGGTTTGATTAAGGTCGTTTTGTGCGTCCCTTTGGTCAAATCCTCGCTTAGCCGGGTTGTCTTTTTGGCATGGTCCTTTGGTGATTCATCCTCGGATCGGGTTCGTTTGCACGTGCCCCTCTCCGTGGCTGAATCAGCCGTAGTCCCATGCTCTTTCGCCTTCGCTCTGTGCTCAAGACAGAGTTTGTAGGCCTCTTCATGGCCCACTCCCTCTGCCTTAAGCCGACGAAGGCGTTTCCGGAGAGCTCCGGAAAGGTTCTTCTCCTTTCTCTCCCTTTTCTTGGCGATTGACGGTCGATCTGAGTCAGCTTTAGTCTGCCTCTCGCCGTCTCTGCCAAGGGCCGGTTGAGTGGAGTGAGAAGGTGGGTCCAAGTCGTTAAGGTCGTCCTCGGAGTCAAGAATTAGTTCCGCTAAGTCAGGCAACGAAGCGGAAGGTTTTAGTGGTTCTGGTCGTTCAAAGTCGCCCAGAAGTGTGGTAATATTTTTTCCATTTGTATCAGGTTCCATGCAGGTCCCACGAGCAGCTAGGGAAATATAGGGTCCACTCGGGCATTGCCCCGCTTACCCGAGTAAGGCTATTTACTACCCCAGGATCGCCATTTCTGGAGAGACACCGTTCGAGACCAAGCACCCCCTTGGCCACGCATCCCTCGGCACGGTTCGATTGACACCTTGGATTGGGTAAGGTGGGGGAAGGATTTTAGACTGGATTCACGGGTATAGGATTTTATAGGGTATTAGGAGGTGGGGATCACAGGATTGGGTAAGGGGATACCCGTCGTGTTGGAGTGCACTGACGAGATAGCGTCAATTCCCTTCAGCTACTCGGACCCCAGGGTTGATAATAATGTGTGGTGCCTGTTGAGGGCCCGAGCATTACCAGGATGTGCGACGTGGACGCAGGAAGGACACTTGACGGTAGATGTGTCTTGCCCAACACCACACGTGGGCACACATCAGCCGCCCTACATCCCTTTAAATATAATGTATAAACTACTACTTGACTGAGGGTCTGCTCGTGACCACGGTTGATGAAACCTACTACTAAATACTACTAAAATATATTTCTTACTAAAGCACATTCTATTTATACTGTAGTTACGAGAACTACTTATTGTCCGACGTTTCGGTTAGGTTGCACCAACCGTGGTCACGAGCTGACTACTAAATAAGAATTTTAACATTTTTTTTACTAATTATGTTTATAAATATAATGTACTTAAGTACCAAATACATTACTTGTACTAGTAGGTAAAAAACTTTTAATAGGCTATGGTCATCCACACAAAAGTTAACCAAATCAAATCCGCCATAAAAACACCCTTCACATCAGTCCATAAACCGCATCATGTCCACCTATTAAGTATCACAGGAATACTTTAATATTAAAACGGCCGTTCTCTAATCAAGTTTTAATTTTAACAACCAAGGAAATTAAATTTTACAGCTTGGGCTCAGATGTCCCATCTGCGTGGAAGGGTTAAGACCAGAGACAATGACGAGCTATTGTTAATTGAATTAAGAGCGACTCTCGTGTGCTGAAGTGGAATTTATTTGAATGACATGTCATTTAACCCTTTAGTACCAGCTTAATGTAATTTCGGGCAAAAAGGCTGAGTACTTGAAGATTTGCATTGTTGTAACTTTTATTTGAATGTGGCAAAGCCATAAACAAATGATTTGGACGATAAGTGTTAATAAATTAGTTAAAAATATTTAATTACGTTTTCTTTTATTTAAATGTTATTAATAAGTCACAATTAAGATAACTATTTTTAACGCAAACTTTGATTTATAAATATAATAATAGCCTTTGTTTTAGGTTCGCATTATTACAGGTTACAACAAATAAAATATATTTATTATTCAATAAACCTATTGAACTTCAGTTGAATATGTTTCAATATATACAATGTTTGCATTTGTATTATTTGTTCACTTTTACATAAAATTTAGTCAAGGCAATCAATGAAAACATATCTCTCCCAAATATGAATAAATTTCTACTTAGAGTTCAATTTACAACTGTCAAACAAAATTGTATCATGATTGAATTCACAGTAATTTAACCAAATGAGTGCCAGGCGCACTCAAAAATATTACGGTCGACTCAAGCCCCGTTTTGAATATTTCAAAACACCAAATCCACATTATCTGTTCAAAAAAGAAATATACATAGCACTAGCAGGAAACGCCTTTGAATTTGTCAACGTCAAGTCCCCGCCGCTTGCCGACCAATGATACGCCAAAGAGTATGACACGCAGAAGGTACAGACTACAGACATGTCAGAGTACATACTTTGTACCTTTAACCACTCTTATGTCATGAGCATAATAACTAATATCGAACTGTAAGCATTTACCTTGACGTACTGTTGACCGTACAATTTGGAAAACTGAAAAATAATATGAGACACTTTAAAGAGACTATTACAAAAGTTAAAACTATTAAATCTAGTTTTACACTCGTAAACGGTATATTGACCTAAAAACTTCAAAAACACAGACAGACACTGATATAAAAGTCGAAAATATGTACATAAGTAATATACACAACAGTATCTTACAAAGACATTCATTTAGAATAAAAGTAAATACCATTATTGACGTTTACTTCTTAGTTGCACTTTACACTTGTTTGATGTCCCACTGCAAAAATAAGGTTATTAGCAAAAAAATTAAGTAATTTTATAAAAATAGATACAGCTTGGTACCTTATAACCACACTTTATGAATGCGGGGCGATCACAAACCTGAGCAAAGTGAAAAAAATCTGAAATATAAAGGCCTCAGATATGACATTATAACTCAGTACTTGAGTCATAAGACGTTGCAGGCTAATCAGACCTACATAAAAAAGGAACAACACTACTTTTGCGTATGAAACATCTAAACATCTAAATAAAAATTGCTCTAATATGCAATTAATTGCTGATGAATTTGGAATAAAATAAATTTAATATTAAATTATCACAAAACGTGAAACTTATCTCTATTCAGTCATAACGACACTTATCTTGCAAGTCGTGGGTTCGAATACCACATCGGTAAAAAATCAATGAATAAATGAAGGTTGACGACCTAGGTGGCGCAGTGGCTTTTTAAAAAAAAAAAAAAGAAACGGTAGGCGGCCAAAGCGCGAAAGGTCCCGGGTTCGATGCCCGGTCGGGTCAATTTGGAAAACGAACTTTTCTAAATTGACTTAGGTCTGGGAGTGCTGGGATGACGCACCCAGTTAGTATACGTCGTCTGGTGCTCATAGTGCAAGGGCAAACCTTAGTTTGAGACAAGGTGATTGGTGTGATTGTCTGGTGCATATAATTTAATGAATAACACGACCTTTCTGTACCAAGACAATCAACATTAGCAACAAAAAAGAGAATTCGCGACATTTTTTTCGCAAATGAACCGTGTCGGCTCCGTCTCTTATTAGATTAACAGGTCGATTTGCAATTCCGTGTGTGTTCACATGTTTATTTAACGGAAATGAATCGCAATGTACGAGGGGCCGTATTGTTGACTCGGCTTAATGCGGTACATGTTTATTCTATGCTTTGGTCTTTGTGACCGACGCGGGTAAGCGAGGGTTAATGCTTGATATAATATTTTCTGATTGCGAAATTATTATTCATTTATCTAATTTTACGCAGAAGCTTTAAGAACGTGCAAAATTTAATTGCATTAATTATTTTAGTACATGATGTAAAGTCAACAGCGCATAATGTTAAACACAGTTTGACGTTATTTCTTATACTAACAACAGTTTGGTACAAAATCCAAAGTATCAAAAATGCTTTTGATTTACCATAGGGAAACATAGTTATAGTATTTATAAGTATATACTGTAACTAGCGGTCCCGGCGAACTTCGTTTCGCCTTAGATAATTTTTCCCGCTTTTCTGTTGAAATTTTTCAAATTTTACCAAGGATCCCTAATTTTGTAGCCTATGTCAAATTGGAAGAATGTAGCATTCTATTGGTGAAATAATTTTTTAAATCGGCCCATTATTCATATTAGTGTAGATAAGCCTAACCTAAAAACAGACAAATTTATTATTTGATTGCGGTGTGTGGTTTTACAACTATAGCCAGCCAACATTTAAGCTGTTTTATTCAAATTGCGTCCAATTAATAATGAATCTGCAAAATATTTAGTACCCCTAAACTGCATAACTATTAACACAACCTCTACTAAACTAATGAACATTACAAAAATACACAAAACATACAATGCAACTATCTTTTATTATTTTATAGTTGTCTATTTGCACTCTTTGAGGTTAGATCAATTTTAGTTTTGTATGACAGCAAACAAAATTAATTGTTTACTTCATTAAAACATCATTTTAATTTTAGCGTAACAATAGGGCAGCGTAAAAACACCCGCAATATTTAAAATTTTTCAAAGTTTAAGCCTAACAAAAGCTGCACTTTTTTCTATTGAACTTTCCGATAAAAATCCTTCACAAAAATAGATTTACGCCACCCAGTGGGCGAGGTCACGTGCCGATTTGATTAGTTCTTGGATTACTCTTAACAATATCTCCCATTCTTCAATCTCTAACAATCATAATCAACCTTCTGGATAAGGCATTAAAGAGCAGATCAGAAAAAAAAACAAAATGCGTGGACAAGTTTTGATTACTGTAAATTAACCCTTAAAAGCGCGCTGCAAGGGTAAATTTTGCACTAAAAATAACTTTCTCATAAAAATTTTGTCATAGGATTTTGCTTCTTATATTAGTAAAACTAGGTTTATTTTAAAAATGGGAAAAGGGAAAAGAAGCGTTGTTTAATCCAGCCGGGAGTCGAATTAGTTGACCGCCCGCAGTTTTTGCTACTCAATATAATGGACGGGAGTGGAGCGTGCTTAGACAAAATTACCCTCTTGGTCTTCTTGAGTTTTGTGCTCAGTATTTTGTTCCCTTTTTTTATAGAAATGGGACTGTTTGTACGATGTAATTTTTCTATAAATACATATGTATAGCATTTCATTTGTAAATATGACGTTTTTATTTTAAAAAACATAGTAAATGTAACCTAAACCTTGGAACTCAGTTAATTGTTAAGATGTATAAAGTTTAATTAGGTTATGTGTAATAATATTTAATTATTTTTATCATCCATACATAAATATCTTGCTGATTTGACAATTGACGCTATTTCTTCGTTTTTTTCTGCTAATTATAAAAGAAGGAGGAACTTTTTTGAATAATGTTACTAAATAAGAGGAAATTCTCAAAAGCAAAAACTAATCATGTAAAATTTAAAAACTTACATAGATGTTGTTGAAAAATATTCGAAATATCATAATTTTTATCTACAATTTCTTTCTAAAGGTTGTTTGAACGAGATTACTTTCTAGCGATAAGACTAGATAGTCTTCTAATACTTACTAATTTCCTAAAAATTTTGAGCAATAAAGCACTTATATCTAGCTATTTATCAATGTAAGATTTTATCTATCGTTCTATTAAATTATATCCAACACTATTTTGTAGTTTTTCAATTGAAAGAATAACAAACATACACCCATGCATGCTAACAAACTTTTGCAAATTACTAATTTTATTCCGAGATACAAATCCCATCACACTAATGAAGCTTACACACGCTGACATAATTTCCAAAATAGTTACAACTAATCCGACAACCCGACCATTGAAAACTGAACAACACACAAATAAAATAAAACAACGGCTTCAATTAACAAAACGGAATTACGTCTGAGGGGTTTAGTAATCCCGCTAGCCATTCACCCGGATTTGCCTGTAGTTTACGAGACGTTCGATAATAACTGTCAAAACCTAACGCGATAAACTGCCGACTTGAAATGACGCCCTCGATGATGCTGCTATGCGAAATTAAGCTTTGTTGACGTGTAAAAGCGGAGATATAGATGTAAAGTTGAGATATGGTGTATATTTTTCTAACCTTTTGGTTGTTTGGCGCATAATTTTGGTAATTATAACACAACTTGTATGTACTTTTTAAGTTATTAATAGACAAGTATCTGTCAAATGTATTTTTTAAAAACTTATGAAAGTAAAGATATGGATTTTAAGTTGAGATATGTTTTTTTCATGTTCTATAGAAGGAAAACTACTACATGCAGGATTTTACTTTTTAATTGGCAGGATAAAGTTACTTTATTGTTTTTAATTGATTGATTTTGATTGTTGTTTTCATTGTTTTTTAATGATAATGAATGACATAATCTATCAATACAACCAGGGTGTTATTGCTTGTGACAGAGATCAGCACATAGGTCGGCTAAATAATAATTCAATAATAAACATAAAAATTTGACAATTTCACATACAATGAACTGATTTAAAGGTAAGTAGCTACACGACCGACGGTACCGCAACACCTAGACTCGAGACTTTGACATTGATAAATATAAATAACTAATAACCAAATAATGAATACATTATTTTATAATAAGTACTTATTACAAAAAAAATAATATATATCCACCTTTTATACATTTGCGTGAAGAAACATCTTGCGGGCCAGTATAACGATGCCAACGGATAGAATATTTCGGCATCAAATCCGTTGTCATCGCGATGTGGGTACCTCTCTAGCTTACCATTAGGATGGGAGGAGCCAATATAGTGCGCTATATAGCTTACGGCTTTAGATGGAAAACAATCCCACTGTTCGGTACAAGAGACCCCGTCTGCTCCGAAGGGTTAAACTGTTATGTGGCTATTGCGAATAATGAGAAGTGTTTAAAAGAAATTTACAGTCCCCGGGGCGTTTTCGTCACGTCCCGTTTAGGGTTAAGAATTGTTCGTCTTCCCGCAAATGGGGTGTAAGTAAAAAATTAAATTTTCACCCACTGCTCTCTGGGTACTTTTTAAAACAGAAGTTAACCTTTTTCTTTTGTTAGATGAAATTGTCGTAATTAAGGCAAGCGAAAATGTGTCGGAGAAATTAGGGCAAAAGATTATACCGGCAGAACAATATAATTTTACTTCAACAAGTTCCAGTGTCAATATTTCAAGTGAAACTTGTTAATTAAATAAATTCATAAAGTATCTTTGAAAAGATTTTGTTTGAACTAGCTTTGTAAATGTATTTATGAGTTTAAGTTTTCGACCACTGGTGGCACTTTGTCTCTCGTGTGTCAATGGTAATGTGAGGTCACAATATTTGAACAAAAATATAGTTATTGGTAAAGAAATCTAATTTGAGTTTATTTTATTAAAATACTGCCGAACCTGAACAAAACTAGTATGAATTTATTTTTATTTAAAAAAATATTGCACAAACAAGTACATTAGGTAGACTTAATGCTAAGGACATTATCTACCCACTAAGGTCACGCAAATAGTTTGTACATGGGTGCGGTAATAGTGAAGAAGTGCGTTAATAACTTGAAAAAAGAAAAGAAATCATAATAAACAACATAAAAAATTAAGCATCATAAATAACATTACGGTATCTATCAAATATACAATTATGCATACATATACATGATTAAAATTTGTTTATTTACAAAAACTTACAACTATCCTTACAGGTAACTTAACCTAATGCAATAACTTATTAATTTAATCTAATAATTAACTTAATTAATGTGGTAACTAATAATAATTGTGCTTTTCTTGTGAATTCACTCATGGAACACGAAAATATGTTCCCTGTTTCAAATAAACAAATACGTTACTATAAATTTAGTAGGTAAATAAAATAAATTGGTTCAGCGATTGACAAATTCATGACTATAATTTATTGTTAGCGAGAGAGAAGAAGTATTCACGAACTTTCATATAATAAATAATAACAACTTCCAGAAGTATTGTAGCAGTTGTACTGGTAAGTCAAAATACATTAAGATATTGATTAATTAACCTCTTTAACTAAAAACATTAGTTTAATTAAGACGTTAACTAGTTATACTGATGATTTTATTAGGGTAAGGTACTGCTACGTATTACGTGGCTTTGTTTAACAACTAACCAAATAATTCTCATAATTACCTACACTAGTAATTCCGTCAGTCTGCTGCCAGAATCACATAATAACTTGAACCGTAAAGTACGACATCAACTAATAAAGTAAGAACTTAACTGTCTAGTTCACTACCGCTATACATATACATTCGCAGTCCGGAAGCAACACAACATTTCGATTTTATTATTTTTATAGTACTGTACGCCGTACTAGCGAACTTGAAATCTTAGAAACAGAAAATATTTTATTTATCTTCCCTTGCGGTGCGGGAATCGAACACATGACCTTCACGTATAACGCTAACAGATACAGCAGAAAAATTTCATCGCCTACGATAACTTGCGGTTAGCTCAGTTGGTAAGAGCAGCACGCGCGATACGTGAAGGTCGTGGGGTCAATTCCCGCACCGCAAGGGGAGATAAAAAAAATCTGTTTCTAATAACACAACATTTTCTTTTTTTCCATACGTATCCTGTTGTGTGTTTTTTGAATTGGTAAGTCTGTCTTAACGACCTCAGTGGCGCAGTAGCTAAGGTAGGTGGCCAAAGAACGAAAGTCTGACCGGGAATCGATTTCCGGTCAGATTAATTTGGCAAACGAACTTTTCTAAATTGACTTGGGTCTGGGTGTGCTGTGATGATGCCCGAAGTTAGTATCCGTCTGGTATTCATAGTACAAAGGGAAACCTTAGTTTGAGACCAGGGGATTGGATGGTTGTCTGGCAAATTTATTTATTTATTTATGATAGTGAGTTATTAGAGTACTAATTCAAATAATCACGTGGAGCAGATAAAAAGAAAATGTTGTATTCCTTCATCTGTATACCAATGCGTAGGTACCGACACCTATTTTTCTATGTAATTGTTAAATATTTAGTATCTCATTTTACGTGAAATGTATATTTCCTATGAGAATAAGTTCTTTAAACCTAAGTGAGGGCAGTAGAATATTATTTTTACAACACTTGTTTAGTGATTACGTCCAGATAATATAGAAAAGTTCGTTTTCCATACTGACCGGCCAGGAATCGAACCCAGGACGTCCGCTCTGCTCTCCTGTCGGTTGTGTGGGTCGTCAATACAACGTTTTTTTTATTCTTTCAAGCTTCTTTTGGCGACTTCCATAGCCAAGAGACAAGTGTGCCGGACTTTGGCGTCGCGCCATCTCTGAGGTCCCGCGTTCCAATCCCGGTCGGGTCAATATAGGAAACGAACTTTTCTATATTGTCTAGAGTCTGTATGGTACCCTCGTTGTTACTAATTCATGTAACAAAAGTGCTTAAGCTACTAATCACAGAATCGGATCAATGTATGTGATGTTGTCCAATATTTATTTATTGTTCTAGACTGAAGTTACACTTATACTGTGTGAGCCTGGTTTACAACGAAGTTTATTGTAATGTTTTATAGGCAATCTTGTGAGGGATCACTTCGGTTATTATATTAGGAAGCCGGATTTGTTAACAATAGTAAATGTTAGATTACGCGAGTTAATTGGGTGCGTCATAAATGTGCGTTTACGTAATCTTCATACTACTAAGTCCTTGTACTGTGTAAGACGAAACATGATGTAGAAACCATTATATTAATTATTACTGCGGATTGGTCATCAGGAACTGGGTCATTTGGAAAAATAAAAAGTTATATAAACCCAGCACATAAATTACTAATAATTTGAGGAAAACTCTTAAAAAAGAAACAAATACGCGTGAAGGAGCACTTAGACGTCAACAATGCCTTCCATTATTTCGAAAAAGAGCTAGACTTATACTACTGGACCGATAAAAACCAAACATAAGTAAGAACTACTGAAAAATTTGGATTTCTAACTAAAAAAACTGCATTGAAATCCGTAAATATATTTTAGAGCTACGACGCCACAGATAGACATCGACGTAAAAGTTAAAATACCCCTTTTTGCGTCGGTGGCTAAAAATAACGCGGTTGCTTTCTTAACATTGAGATTGGAAGTTCGAAAACTTCTTAAAGTACTCCCAGCTAGGTGTTCGCATTAGTTAAATGGCTCCAAACGTTTGATATCAGATTCGCATTCCACCGAATTGTTATTAGCGGAAATCAAAATCTCGTAAGAGGAACACATTCAAGTTTTATGCATTTCGAAACTGCGTTGGTATTTGAAAAGCGAGATTCTGAACACACGTATGAAATTATAAAAAGGATTAATATAAAGCATGTTTTGGTGCAAAATTAGTAATAAGATTAACTTTTTTTTGTAAAACAAACTGCTGAGTTTCTTGCCGGTATCTTCTCTGTAGTTATAGGTTCCGAACCGGAGGTAGCTTCATTTGTTTATGGCTTTTAGCTATGTAAAAAATAATTTTGTTATGAATTCATAATGTCAAGATAATACTCGTAGAAGATTATAGTAGGTCAGAGTTAAGTATTTCTTTATTCAAGTAATTTACACATAACAATTTTGAATCGTCATTGAAGTGACTCTACTGCCAGTTCGAAAATTAATAAGAAACTCAGTAGATTAGTAACAGTAGCAGTTTCTAATTATTGCTTTGTGTAGACCACTTTGGAACAAGTCATATCGTTTTGTTTTGATGAGCGAAGAAATTTTAAGTTATTATTGAGAGGTAACCTTTGGGGACTGGTCTGCTTCACAAGCATGTCGTTTGTGCCAGCCATCGTTTTACTCAACCATTTATAGGGAATACAAGCCGCTACATAGCACCACACTACTCCAGTGACATTTTAGTGTCCATGAATCCAACCTATACCGACTTCATTGTATTCTATGTTTATGATTTTAGTCTTTATTTCTGAATTTAAAGTTTTCATGGCGTGGCTAGATCTACGAATGAGGATATTAGGTGTATCCTCAATTAAAAACTGTATCGTAGCATTTATCAAGCAGCAATAAGAAGTTCCGACATGAAAACCTGGATTCACCGCGGAACCGAGCTAATAAAAATGTTAACAGCTCCTACGTGACAGCCTGACCAACAAGGCAGGGTTGCCAACCATCCGAGCCAAAACATTTCCACATTTAACAGTTGTCAGGATTTTTAAAACCTCGTTCAATACAACCAATATAATACATTAGTGTTTAATACATAATTTTTTATGCAAAATAAACAGTAAAAAGGTGGATTTAGTCCAGCTTGGAGCGTTCTCTACTAGTGAACCCTTGAATCACACGGACAGTTTGTTTAATGGTGCGGTGGCAGTCGATTTTATGTATATCCATTACACCAAAAGCAGCTATGAATTCCATAAATTCGATTACACTAAAATCGAAGCTGGTGAAAGACTGCGTCGATAAACTGAATGAGCTGGGACAACAGAACAAAGTGCTTCTAAAATGGGTACCAGGACATTCAGGAATCATCGGGAACGAGAAAGCTGATGAACTTGCTAAAGCTGGGGCGCAAAGCCAACAGTTTGGACCAGAACCATTCTGTGGCTTTTCAAAGAACCAAGCTATGCAACTACTAAAAGAAAAACTAAAAGTCGAGTCGGAAAAATACTGGATAAATCAACCAGGCTTAGAACACTCAAAAACACTCATAGTTGGCTACTCGCGCAAATGGACCGAAGAACTGCTACAACTTAGCAGGCCTAGGGCCAGTGCGCTAGTTAGAGCCTTGACTGGACACTGTAAACTAAAAAGACACCAGTTTCATATGAAGCTGAGTGACTCTGATGAATGCAGATTCTGCAAGGAGGAAAAGGAAACACCTCTTCACCTCCTATGCGACTGTGAATCTCTGATCCACAAACGAAGCATCCACCTGGGACGACATATAGCCCAACCGGATGAATTAAAAACCCTGAAAGCTAGGAAAATACTAGACTTCCTAGAATCGACCCGGCTAAAGGAGTTACTCTAACTGGTGGCGAGTCACAATAGATCTAACAGGTCGCAGTGACCACAGTTCGCTGAACTGCATAGCCCCAAGTACCCCTAATAATAAAATACACCAAAATTAATATTATAAATTAACAATAAACTACATAATAGGTTACAATGAGGGTTTTCGCAAATACATAATCCGCTAGATGGCGATGCGTAGGCGTGAGGTCCAACAGCTATGTAATTGGTCATTTAAATGTCATGGTGACATGCCTGTCAATGTAACGTAAACCATAACCAATCACGTAGCAGTTGGACCTCACGCCTACGCATCGCCAACTAGTGGATAATTTATTTGCATAAACCCTCATTACAGAAATACATATACTTATCCGACATTATTCTAAACTCATACGTCAGAGGGCACTTTACTTACAAAAGAAAATTAATCGCCTATGCTAGCTTGCGGTTAGCTCAATTGGAAGAGCAGCACTCGAGATACGTAAAGGTCGTTGGTTTGAATCCCACACCGAAAGGAGAGTTCAATTTTTTCTGTTTCTTTAAATAATTAAATTTCGCTGGTCCGTCGTGTAGTACTATACATATTTTTTAAATCTACACTGAGGTATTTGAAACTTACATAGTTATTTGAGTCGTATACCTTATTTACGCATCCCTAACTAGGATATCTCAAAAAACAGTCACGTGTTACAGTTAAATTTTGACCGTAAACTGTTAGTGGCAATAACTGGTACAGTTCGGTAACAGTTTTACAGCCTCATAACTGTTTGGCGCTAACGTTTATGCATCGTTTAACACGCGAGGATAAATTTAATCTCTTTTTTGACGTTACCTATGATAAAATTTGGTTTTATGGAAGATCGAAGTTTGAAATTGTTTGGAAATTTTTAATGGCTTGAATAAAAGATTAGGACAGGCAAGTATGCTTTTGTCCAGAAATGAATAGAAATCCGTGACCCGTCTTGCAAACCTAATGCAAATGAATGGTCATGAACATAAGCCAATAAAGTTTTATAATGTTTATAATTTTAATTAAGTTTTTTTCATCTATTCATATTCAAATAAAAATGAAAATAAATGTTCCCTTCAAAATATAACACAAGTTTAAAAATCACGCCGAGTTTTTTTTATAGTAGCGCAGTATATTGGCCCCTCCCAGCCTGATGGTAAGCAAGAGAGGAACCCACATCGCGATGACAACGGAATTAATACCGAAATATCCTCTCCGTTAACATCGCCATATTGGCCCGCTAGATGTTTCTTCACGCTCTTTTTGAAGGAATCCATGTCAAAGGAAAGAGGAAACACGTGAGCCGGCAACGAGTTCCACTTTTTTATGGTCTAGCAAAGATAGAAGTTACCAAATTTTTTTGTTCGTGATGGAATATTTTTCACGGTGCAGCGATGACATCTTTGGCCGGCACTTTGCTTGCACGCATCAGTCATCTATAATAACCAATAGCATTAGCTATCTATAATAACCGCTCATCCTTACGCGTGATCAAACATTGGCTCGGGGCCTTCAAACAAGCGAGATGAGCTCTTGTTTGAAGACCTCAGCGCGTCGCCTGCGGGCTCATCGGCTAAGTGTGGCAGGACTAACGTCGGTAATTCAGTACAAATATGACGCCGTAGGGGTCTAGCTATGAAGCGTCAGTCTATCAAGGATCAGGTTCGATCAAGGATTTTTTTTATATTGCACTTCAAGATTTACCTCATCCTACCTAATGTTAAGAAACACAGAGGTCCTCCTCTTCCTCCGCGATCCACTTCTGCCTTTGCGGGCTTGCTGCAGAGAGCCGCCTGCTCTCCGCGGCCCAGCTCGGGATCCGTCTTGGCTTCACCCTGTGCGGTATTGGAGGCTGGGTGACAAGGCCAGCCTCAACGTCCTGAACCACAGGGTTACTGAGCCCCCCCATCACGACAAGATGCGATACCCAGGTCGTAATGAGGTCCTTTTTTTTTTTTAAGGGGGAGAAAATGCATTTCCGCACCATATCGCTGTCGTGGGGACGGCAGCAACGTGTGTGGGACTCCCCCGCCCAGAAGGGGCGGGGACTACCCTAACTAACAACTCCCCCCCACCTTCTCATCGCCTATTGACGGCGCTATGGGATACCGGGCGACCCATAACTGCCACAGCGCCGTCGGCGGAATTGCTGTATCTACGGGGCGGCGTCACCAGGTCCCCCCTGGGTGGTTGGGGGACTGGCGGGAACGGCTGAAGGTGCTAAGCCGTTCCCGCGCATCTACGGAAGACCGTGCAAGGTCGGCCGGGGTGTCCCCACACCCGCGGTCGGCTGGTCCCCGCTAGCAAGCGCAAGGGCGTTGAAGTGACGCCTCGCGCGCAGTCTCCGGCGTCTTCGGTGTGGTGGGGCGAGGGGGTCGTCCTCTCGCTCCCTCTCCGATGTCTCCTTGTGCAAGACTATTCGCTCGCTGTAGGCGGCAACTGCCGCCCAGGCCTCCTCGCTCCCAAGCATGGCCGCAACAATGCTTGGGAGCGAGAAATCCCCCCCAACAACGGCGGCCAACTCGGCCCGCTCATTGGCCCAGGCTGGACATGCACCCAGTGTGTGGTCCGCTGTCTCTGCCGCCGCGCCGCAGGCGTGGCACGACGGCGACTCTTCTCGCCCGATTTGGTGCAGGTACTGACCGAAGCATCCATGTCCGGTCAGGACCTGCACCAATCTGAAAGTCAGGAACCCGTGGCCCCGGTTCAGCCACTCCTGCAATACCGGGCCAACGGCGTCTATTACTCGCCCCCTGAGTCGTAGTGTTTCAAGACCTGTCTTCCACCGCCGGACCATCTTTGCTTGCTCCTCGCGCCGGATCGCTGCCACCTCAGTTGGGGAGGGACGCTCTCCCCGCGCCCTTCTCTCCGCTGACTTCCAGTACACCTGGGCCTGCACCCCTGCGTCAAGGGCCCAAGGTGGTGTGCCGGCTAAAACGCAGGCCGCGTCGAAGCCCACCGTGCGGTAGGATTGGGCCACGCGTTGGGCAATAGCCCTTTGTGGTCTCCGCAGGTGGGCTGTATTCGCTCGCCGGAAAAGGGCATCCGGCCAGATGGGTGCGCCGTAGAGGGCCATGCTCCTAAGAATGCCGGCG
The DNA here is from genome assembly GCA_037074685.1 of Glyphodes pyloalis. Classification (NCBI taxonomy): domain Eukaryota; kingdom Metazoa; phylum Arthropoda; class Insecta; order Lepidoptera; family Crambidae; genus Glyphodes; species Glyphodes pyloalis. The sequence continues at coordinate 15,695,824 of JAYKKO010000010.1, read as the reverse complement.
TAGAGTCGCCGGCATTTGGCCCTTGGTCCTCCCAAGTTGGGGAGAAGGCGTCCGAACGCCCCCGCTGCTCCGATGAGGCGCTGGGACAACCCCTTGAGGTGGGGCTCGAAAGACCAGCGCGAGTCTAATACTAGGCCCAGATATTTCATCTGGGCCCCTACCCTGACGGTCACTCCTCCGACGACGATGTTAGCGTTCGGAGGAGGACGGCGCTGCCGAGGCCCAAAGAGGTAAATGGCCTCGGTCTTTTCGAGCGCCACACGCAGCCCCAGACGACTGATGCGCTCCGCCACCCGTGTGCCACCGGTGGTTGCACGGCGCGCGGCCTCACCATAGGTCCTCCCCCGGGCGGTGACTAGGGTGTCATCTGCATAGCAGATGACGCTCATGCCCGAAAGGAGGACACCCCGCAGGACCCAATCAAAGCCGATGTTTCGCAATGAGGTCCTAGCTTAAGGGCGACAAGTACAGTAGATTCATAGTTCTAATCAAAATACAAAGAGATTACTATCCCCGCGTTATGATGTACATGTGTTTGTATATCAACGAAAGCATTGCAAAAAACCTAAACTGATTTATATTTTTGTCTAATTTAAAGCTTTTCTGACTGAAATAAGTATTTTTTATATTGCACTTCAATATTGACCTCATCCCACCTGATGTTAGGTGTGGTCCCATATTAAGGGCGACAAGTACAGCATAATAATAATACCTGTTACTGGACTTGTCGCCCTTACCTTGAGCACTAGAAACCTTACTCACACGCAGGAACACCACACACCACAGTACAGAAGTGATTGTTATTTGGCTGCACTCTTCTGTAAGGATGAGTTATTTCACCAGTCGGGCTGCTACAGTTTGAGCGATAAATTGCTCTGCCTTCTCTAAAAATATGGAAAACGGCCTTTTATTGACTCGGGTTTGGGTGTTGAGGTACCGTTGTGATTTTTTATTTTTGTTACACTGCTTTAATTTTACTTACCACAGATTCAAAGCAATGTATCTGATGTTTTACAACATTCAATTACAAAATACCTACCTATCGTAGATATGCTTGGTTAGCTTTTGAAATTAAACACAAAATTATCATCCGAGCACGTGAGCATGTGAGAGCCGATTCAACATTGAATCATATCGCAGATCTCCGCAGGGTTGACAAATATAAACGCATGTCAAAGAGAATTATTCAATAATCAAACCAACACAACTTGAACTATCAACACACCCTATCTCAAACGTATAGAGTTCAATTCCGCTTCAAATATAGATCAGGTTACGTTGGACATTTGGCAACGCGTTGCTAATTCATAAATAAACATGTATGGACTGTGTATGAATATTGAATGGCAAACAAGACGAAAGAGATTATTGAACGATAAAGTGTATCAATAAAGTCCAATGAAAGGTTAATGAATGGACAAATAGAACGGGCATATAAAATGATGCGATGTTATGCCAGGAAATTTGAAAACGCATTGAAATTAAAATGAGATGAATGTAAAACATATAAATGAATTATTGGCGCTTTTACGTTTTATCTTTAATATCAACACATATTTTTGTATTTTATCAACATAAATTGAATATATGAGATTCGTTTTACTAGAACATATTATTAACTACGTTATAATGTGACTGTAGATATACACAACAAATAGAACAGAACTATATACAAGAACAAAAACATACATGAAAATATTTAAAAAAGATAACACCTAGGTATATACAAAATATTTACAAAAGATAGTCCGCTCCAGTGTTTAGGGTGCCCAGAGTCGCATACGGTCAGCATATTAGTCTGTTTACAATTGAGTACCATGTCACAATAAGTTAAATTTTTTACTGACGAGTGCGTCAGTAGTGACTTACTTGCGAGACTTAATATGACAAGGTGTTGAAGGACAAACAAATGATCCTGACTGTATGTTGACCAGAAGACTGATGCAAAAACGTCAGAAGTGATTCCGATTCTGATAGATTATTTTTTATGTCTTTGTCCATTAGTTTATATTAAGAAAGAGATAAAACGTTGTTTATTTTTAATATAAAACTTGATATTTATTCATTCAAAACTTTACTGATCAAAAAAGAACACTGTACATTAAGTCATACATGTGTAATTTGTTTAAAATGATTTCTTTTTTTTTTCTCCCATGTTACCGCACCCATATACAAACTATCTGCATGACCCAAGGGTTGACTGGTAGAGAATGCCCCTAGCATTAAGTCCACCTGTTGTACCTATTTGTGCAATAAAGTTTTTAAATAAATAAATAAATGTGTGCGGTAATAGTGAAAAAGTGTGTAAGTAATCATAAAAAAACATTCTAATGAACAACAATTTATGTGTAGGTTTTTATGAGATTTTTATGTACTAACATTATTTGTAGATGTTTATTTTATCTTATCACTTAAAAACGAAATGAAAAATATTTTAAATAACAAAAGTATCTATTGAATATACATGAATACTTAATTTGACTGCAATTATACGATAGTAAATACACTAAACATCTTCACGCACTTGACGAAACCTTCTATTATTTGCGATTTCACAAAACAAAATCATCGAATAATGGCACCCAAATAAGGGTTTCGAACAATAAATAAAAATGACTTTGATGGATTATGTCCAATGCCCTGCTACCTTTACGCTGAAATAACTTTCTGCTGAACAACTTTCAACTGAACTCTATCACGAAGAATTAAGGTCCATATTATTTTGTGAACTGAAGTTAGTATGTGCAATGATATCGGTAATATTGTAGCAAAAGAGATCTATTTGTTTTCATAGTTTTTTTGGCAGCTGAATAAAACATAGGAAAATTTATCATCGGGAAAATGATTTTATTTAGACTGTGGAAAATAGTCAATGGTTAAGTTGACTTTATATCATATGTTTTTTACGAAATGAAAGTACTTTTGTTGTAAAAAATAATAAAATTAAAGTTATTTATTTTGCACAATTAATATTATAGGGTGAAAAACAGTTTGAAGAAGTTTGCCTGATTTTTTTTTACAATTGACAGGAAATAAAAAGCAGTCCAATTAAGTACAACACGACTGATTTTAAATGTTACGATCATATTCCGTAACAAAAATATTTAATGATGCTCCTTAGACTTAATTTACTTGTAAATTTTGAACTGACGATTGACCATTCCAATTTGCATAAGATTCATCCTAAAGCTCATGCTTTGGAGGGTAAAGTTAAGAAATTAATTTTCGATATAATTTTGTTTAGTAAAAATTGGAAAGTTTAGTAATAGGCTTGAGAAAATGTAAAGCTCACTTCCCTACACTTGTAGAAGTAGGTAAGTAAAGGAAATTCCAAGATACCGTTTCCAAAGAACTACTCAAAGGAAACAGATAGACAGATCCAATCATGATATTTATTTGTTTGAGTATAAACTACTTTACTATAACTACTTTACTTTACAAACATGAACGCGATGACAATTTGATTTGGCTTGTGTCTGGGTATACACAAAAACTGTTAAGACATTTCAAGTAATGCGTTTTATTACAATTTGCTACATTATTTTACCTTATTACTACACTGTATGTCTTAGTGCAAAACAAGTTATAAGTTCAGCTATATTTGTAATATGAACGACAGAGTTTCTTGCCGGGATCTTCTCTGTAAGTTATAGGTTCCGAACCGGAGGTAGCGTCATTTGCATTATATAGACGTTTCATAAATATTACTGGTGTAATTTACACGAATAAAAGAATTTTGAATTGTTCTCGTTTAAGCTTTGTGAATAGTTCGTTTTATCTCAATGAATCGCAACCCTTTATTTGCAAAAGCCACAACGCCAATAGTTACAACATTATTGTCAAAATCCTGTCATTATTAGTTTATACAAATCCACTCTCCTTAAAAAAGAAAGGTCTTAGACGGTCACAAAATGCATACACCGTCTCGCCACTCGACGTAATTCTCAAAGAAATCTTCTCAAATTTCTGAAGCTGCACCAAGTTTCCTAATGGAGGCTGCATTACGCCGGATGTAAAGCAAACGTGTCATAAACAATATTAAATCCGACAGTCCCGAACTTCTGTATTAGCTCGGAGTTTCCTCGATGTACGGAACCTGACTTTTGCATTTGTGCCCTCGGAACTACGAAACTGCGAAGGTTCAAATCTGTCACTAGTTTACGACTTTCGTTGTTCGTCTAATTTGAATTTGTGAAGTTCGCAGGAACTGATTAAGGGTTTTATGCGACTTTTATGTAATGCAGCATTAAGATCTGTCTAGAAAATGTTAAGACACTCAAAGATTTTGCGCAATAATATACTATTACCGCACCCATATACAAAGTGCATGACCCAAGGCTGGTAGAGAATGCCCTTAGCATTAAGTCCGCCTGTTGTACTTATTTGAGCAATAAAGTTTTTTTCTAATAATTTGCATTTCATCACCATCTACTCGTATGTTCTTGCGCGTCGTTTAGGCTTGTGTGTAACTTGTGAGTTAAAACATTGTTTGCCTGATACGAATTTTATAGAGATATATATACTGGAATCAAATAATAGAAATACAAATATAATCTTATTTTACAGTACATTTTTATATAGTTAAGAGTCAATCAACAATTTGATTTGTGTGTGTGTGTGTGTGTGTAAGTGTACTTGCGCATACGCTTTGTGTGAGAAGGGGTTAGTGTACGTGGTTTTTATTCACATAAATATTGCTTTGTTTTTTGAAAAAGCATTAGAAAGTTAGTAAGTGGTTGCGATTATGAGAATTAAAAATAGCCATTCGTGTCATAGGATCCGATATGTTTTGGTACTTTGCCACCAGTTTTCAGACAATCAGTAGAACCTTTACTCTACAGGCACCTATTTTTCGATGACATTGAACGTAAATTAACAATGAGTGAGTAAGTGTGACCTAAAAATAGCTTCTTTAAATAAGCTGGCACTTAATTGCGGTTTTCCAGTGATTACTTACTTATGCATTACATCTTATTATAGATTTATTATGCAATTTTTTATAACGACCGCCCTAGCTAAGGAACAAGCTTTGTTGCCGCGCCATCTTCGAGGTCCTGAGTTCAATTTTAGATCGGATTTATATGGAAAATGCACTGATCTATATTGTTTTGGGTCTGGGTTTTCTAGTATAAGTAGCTAAAGCACTTGTGTTACAGAAATCAGAAACAACGACGGTACACAATACCCAGACCCGAGACAATACAGAAAAGATCGTTTCCCATATTGACCCGACCGGGGATCGAACCCGGGACCTCAGAGATGGCGCAACACCAAAGTCAGGCCCGCTCGCCTCTCGGCTACGGAGGTCGTCAAGTTAATTAAAGACTAATATTTATATTATATTTATTATTTAATTTGAAGGCGCTCCGAAACTAAATTTGTCAACTCTATCCCCAAAACCTTCATCGTTCCACGTAAATCCGAACTTTTAGCATCATACGTAGTCGAAATATAAAGATCGATTCGATGAAGTCACCTGCATTCCGTATGCAGCACATAAATCATGTATCGTTGGTGCAGCCGCGTATGCAAATATATGACGGGTATTTGCATACACTATGCTTCGTGCAGTTCTTGGTATTTTGAGGATTTGCAATGAGCTTGCCAAAATGGCGCTGGTTTGTTTAATGACTTCATATTTCAGGCGACGCTCTGCTCTGTATGTTATTTTGCTTAATCTTTCAGAGAATAGAGTTTTGTTCAAATCTGTGTACCTCGACATACATATTTAATGGCCCGACTAGTGTTGTCAAATTGTCGTAGATTTTACTATTTATGTAGTTTTTACTTAAAAAAATATGGGTTGGTATAGGTATAGAAAGCTCAGAATTAGGCGATTCGTGGAACCACGTACACATTTTTGAAATTAAGACATTCGCGTTTCAGTTTTAAGGATATAAAATAAGTTAACGGTTGAAAACGTGGCAACTATGATCTACTTTGCGACGTGTCGTCTATGTTGCACCAACTTGGTCACGAGCTTACTGAAACATCGGGCAGTAGGTAGTTCGTATTAACTTACTAAGAAATGTTTGACACATTTTTTTTTTATAATGCACTCCAAGATTGACCTCATCCCACCTGATGTTAAGTGGTAATGAGTTCCTAGCTTAAGGGCGAAAAGTGTAGCATAGTACAACTGTTACTAGACTTATCGCCCTTACCTTGAAGGCTTGACCCCTGCTATTAATGTAGCACCCCCCGAGAGCTCTGGAAACCTTACTCACACGCAGGAGCACAACAACACCGGAGTGATTGTTATTTGGCTGCGGTCTTCTGTAGTTCGAGCGAATCGCTTTGCCCTGCCTCTCTTTAAATAAATTGTTTAAATTTTATAATAAGCTAATTTACCTGCTCGCTCCACAATTGGCTACTTGACAGTTTTTGAAAAAGTATTGTAAAATGTGCGCCCGTTCATTTTATATCCCAAGCAATTCGATTTATCTGGAAATAATCTAAATAACCAGAGAAAAATAAGATTTTGTGTAACACATTTAAAAAGCGCGCGAAAACGCCTAGTCGCGTCGCTGTTCCAATTATGACGTCAACGTCGTTGACAACGAACCGATACGCATAGGAACGACTTAATTAAGATAAACGGAAAATGTTTCAATAAATTCTTTATACGATTAGAGACACAATAATTCAATTTAATCGGTAAAATAATCATTGTTTCGCCACATTAAAATAAATAATTTTCGCCGACAGCTGTCATTTCCGTATTGCAATGGTGGTTTCCGTTTCGGTTCTTTTGTTCCACAGATAAAAAAACTAAAATTTATTTTGCCAAAATAAAATACTACCTATGCTTTTAATTAAAAAGTAAAAATGTAAAATGATTACTTAACTAATAAGCTAACATATCTAACACTTTTCATATTTTATTGTTAACACTGTCAAGTAGCCAATTGTTACACATCTATGCATTACAATTACAGTGTTACAGTAACGTTAGTACGATCCATGCATTATAATTACAGTTGTAACCGAATTAACGGAGTGTTGCGACCATCCGTTGCGGTTAGTGTCGGACTCTGATCAGCGGCCTTTGTCATGATTTATGAGGTTACGTGGATTCACTGGTTCGAATATAGCTACGGTATGGAGTGGACTGTCTGACTTGATTCATGGGAAGCCACGAAATCCTTTTATGAAGATAGATTTGCCAAATTTTGGGCAAGATATTAAGTAATTTTGTTTAAGGCTAAAAATAATATCAGCTGTCATCAGTCGTCCGTCAGTCGATCTAAGTTTTCGCCTCATATAATTCATTACTACCATAACTTCAACGGATGGTTTTTCAAATATTGGAACTGGGTATTTGTCAGCGGAGGTTCAATATGACCAATACTAAGGTGTAAACAAACTTATGATGCTGACGGTACAAGACATACTCCCTCAATACCATCAAGAGCTTTTATTCATGTCGAACACACGAGTAACCCTTTTCACCGTACAATTCCGTTGCCAATCGTAAATTTATCTCCTCGGCTATTAGTCCGATAAAATTCAACTAAAACGATAAATAAACCAGACTTTGACGGATGACCAGCTTCCCTCGTGAAGAATAACAGAACCACCCTACTAATGCATTTGGGAGCTTTAGGGTAAAGACAAATTTGAGTCGTATGTTCGTGTTCTTAGAGATTACGTTGGAAAAAAAAATTGTTTGCGGTTTGATGGAGGGATGTTTGTAATTTTTAGGGTTCAGGGTAGGAAGGGGAAAAACGGAATCCTTATGGAAACACTTCTTGTTTTTATATCTATTTTGATACAATACCTTCTTTTATTTTAATACATATTATGGGGATCAAGTGGAAATTTATTTATCTATAAAAAAATCTAATTTTTATTTCATAAACGATGGTTGGTTTTTTATCAATTTTAGGAAGAGTCGAATACTTTCAAATGATTTTTCTTTCAAGTACAGCGTAATAACAAAAATACTTTTTTTTTATATAACAATCAATTCATTATACATTTATAAACAGCCAATCAGGATTTACAGTGAATTAGATAAAGTTTTTTGTAATTATTTTTGATTTTTTCTATATATTTTAAAAATTGATATGCTTGGTTCAAAATTAATTATAAGTTCAGGTGTCTTAGCCGCCATAAAAACCTTGGTACTTTAAAACAAAACCAGTAGCTTTACCATAATTTGGGTATTGCCACGATAGCAAATAGTGGTGAATTAAATTTAACATTTTTATATAAATATTATGTACATACATTGGAATTTGAAATAAAAAAAAAGAATTTTAGTCCGTCAGTTAACTTTTCAAAATATAATGTTAACGTGTTTTTTCTTTAAATCAGTATTTCCTGAGATTACGGCGTTCAAACTAACAAACTATACAGCTTTATGATAATTAGTATAGATAGGTTTCGGACCATTAGTAGAATCACTTTTGATTTTTATAAAAAAACATGAGTGTTACTGATGTAATTATAATAAATAAAAAAAAAATGCCTTTGACTGTGATTTTCTCTCTGGAAAAATAAAAGGATAATACTACCGAACCCTCTGTCCTCAAGATCGGCTCGCGCTTGACCAACTGCAGTATCTGTGTCGCGGGAGTATTTTGTCCGAAACTAAACTTGTTTACCGGCGTCGTCTGAATAAAACATTAGAGGAAACATGCTCGCAAATCGAATTGAGATCGGGCGATTCATTTTGTTTATTTTTTTGTTGCGCTCCGTACAACCATTTGTCGTCTGTAATGATGCTCAGTAAAACGATGCTTGATTTATTTGATGCGGTGATGGTGATCGGTGTTTTTTTGGTTCATAATCATAATTAATTCATTTATTCATGTTGGAAACAAGTAACGCTTACGCATCGTCAAAATGAATACCTACTGACCAAAATTGAAGCTACAGCCGGTTCGGAACCTAATCCTACCGAGAAGAATTTGGCAAAAAACTCAGTAGTTAATCGATTTTATTATTTTTATAGTATTTTACGCCGTACAAGCGAACTTTAAATATTAGGAACAGGAGATGAAATTTTTCTGTTTCTAATATTTAAAACTCAGTAGTTATCCTAAACTTTACAATATTTGGGACTAGAGAACTCTGCTTATCAAATGGCTTAAGAAATGTGTAGGCTTTGGGTATTGGGTAGATATGTATGTCTTTCTTTCGATATTTATTTATTTGAGAAAAGGCAAAGCTTTGGTTTGAGAAGCAACTTGTACTGACACTTTGGCCTCCAGTTACATCCACTCCTCCTCCACCACCAAGACGCTGCAGCGTTGGAGTCTTTGGGGCAGTTCGGAGGCCCAAATAATAAATAAATAAATGCGCCAGACAACCACACCAATCACCTGGTTTGAAACTAAGGTTTTACCTTGTACTATGAGCACCACACGATGGATACTAACTGGGTGCGTCATCCCAGCACACCCAGACCCAAGTCAATTTAGAAAAGGTCATATTCCAAATTGATCTGACCGGGAATTGAACCCGGGACCTTACGCGCTTTGGCCGCCTATCTTAGCCACTGCGCCACCGAGGTCATCAAAATGTTATGAAGGGAATTGTCCGCTCGCCTTATAAAGGTCAGGTAATCAAATTGCTGAAAAATACAGTAGTCAACGACTTAAAATAAGTAACTAATGACCCACCGCGGCTGTACATACGTACTATCCCGTTTTGTTCCACTTTTTTTTATATACTACACTTCAAGATGAGGTCATCATCCCACCTGATGTTAAGTGGTAATGAGGTCCTAGCTTACGGGCGACAAGTACAGCATAATAAAGCTGTTACTGGACTTGCCGCCCTTACCTTGAAGGCCTAACCCCTGCTACTAATGTAGCACTCCCAGGAGCTCTGGAAACCTTAATTCTTCGCTCCCATTAGTTGCAGCGTCAGGTTATATACTCTGAAGCCTCGATTAATGGACTATCCAATACAAAAATCATTTTTCAATTTAATAATAATGATAAACATTGGACAACATCACATACATTGCTCTGATTCTGCCGTAAGTAGTTTAAGTACTTGTGTTATAGAAAGCGGAAACAATGATGGTACCACAACATCGAGACCCGAGACAATATAGAAAAGCACTTGTGTTACAGAAATCAGAAACAATGACGGCACCACAACTCCCAGACCCGAGACAATACAGAAAAGTTCGTTTCCCATATTGACCCGACCCGGAACCTCAGAGATGATGCGACGCCAAAGTCCGGCACGCTCGCCTCTCGGCTACGGAGGTCGTCAAATCAAATTTAAATAAACAAACAAACCTTTCAGTTTTAAAGATAATAATATCAGCTAACCCTTCTGAATCAAAATACTAATCGGTTCAGACGACCCCGGAGCAATAATGTCACAAGCAAATATGAGGAAATCGACAAATTACAGATCCGCTTTGGTCCGACAAACATTTGTTTTGTGGCGGCCAATTTCACGCATTGCTTGTTTTTGGGGGGTACTTATTGTTTTTTCGCTTTGATCATCAAGGGTTAATATTACATAAAAGAAAGATTTTGAAGTAGATTCGATATTTAAATAAGTAACCGGCAAATTAAATATAACTGAAATTGTTGAATGTGATGATACTGTTGACCACCTAACCTTGTAGGGTTCGAAAGTGTAAAACGGGACCCCATTACTGAGACTGTTTGTCCGTTCGTCTTACACCAGGCTGTATCTCAAGAACGGTGATGGTAAGACAGTACAAATTTTCACTGATGATGTATTTTGACGACCTCCGAAGTGAAAGGCGAGCGTGCTTGACTTTGGCGTCGCGCCATCCATCTCTGAGGTCATGAGTTCGATCTCCGATCGAGACAATATGGGAAACGAACTTTTCTATAATGGTCTGGGTGTTGTGGTACCGTGGTTGTTTTTGATTTCAGTAACACAAGTGCAGAAACTACTTACCACGGCATCAGAACAATGTATGTGATGTTGTCTAATATCAATTTATTTCTATGCCTTTAACAACAAATACTTAAGGATAAAACAAATATTCAAGGAACTCCCATTGAATAAACGGCGTTTTTTTGCCCTTTTTTGTTGAATATTCTGGTCAATTGTACGGAACTCTTTGTGCACGAATCCGACTCACACTTGGTCGATTTTTTTCAATCAGTCGCAATCACACAGTAAAACACACTCACCCATAACACTTCAAAACGAATACCGTCGACAAATACTTAAATCTGCACTGTTTTAACCCGCAACCGCCGAAACGGCAGAAAATCCCAATCGTAACCAATTGAAGCTCCCAGGTCCCATTTGCAAGTGCTCGTCAACCCTTAATCTGCCTTGCGTTTTACGAGACCCACGGCAATATCTGTCAATGTCCTTATCAATAAATTCCGGTCGTTCAGACCGAACGAGGTCGTTTGACGGCAGGCGTAATCCGCGGTCTATGGGACCCCATCTGCGTTGCAAGGGTTAAGTCGCGACAAATAGACCATTTGCAAATAATAAGACGCAATGAAAGAATAAATTAAGGGGTCTTTAGGACCCCGGGGGCGGTGTTCGTCAATACGTTTTGCCGCAAATTCTGGTCTGTAATGAAGATTCATTTTATTCAAGATACTAGTTTCCCCTGAGGGCTTGATCTGTTCCAATTTTATTTTATGAATTTCTTACTGTTATAACTGTTTAATGCTTGTTTACAAAAACTTGCATACGTTTCCTAAAAAATCAGACACTCATAGCATTAACACCAGAAATAAAAACAAGCTTGCTGTTCCTAAACGTAGACTTCATAAAATAGGTTATTCATTTGTTGCTTTAAGCATAAAAATGTTCAATAAACTTCTGGAAGTAATTATTGAGTTACCTTTGTATAAATTTAAGACATATGTTAAAAGTTGTCTCTTGAAAAAAGGCTATTACAAAGTAGAAGAGTATATTAATGATAAGAACGCGTGGATCACTAACTAGTCTGCTCGCCTGTACTTGCGCGTTGTATATTATTTTAATAAGTTTCTCAATGAATGTTGGATTAAGACCACACAGAAGCATGTAGGTCAAAATGTATAAAAATGATGTATTTGAATATCACACATCAAGTCCTACAGTTATTTTAATTTAAATGTTTTTATTTTATTTATTTCAATAACTATATTCTTTTTTTGTGTTTTTTTTTCCAACTGACAAACTAACTGTATGGCTTGGTGCAAAATTTGTAATAAGTTTAGCTTTTTATTTGTAAAAAGAACTACTGAGTTTCTTGCCGGTATCTTCTCGGTAGTTATAGGTTCCGAACCGGAAGTAGCTTCATTTGCATTGTATAGAGACGATTCATAAGTATTACAAATGTAATCTACATGAATAAAAAATATTGACTTTGACTTTGACTAAACTTGGTATCAATTATATGGCAAATAGCACACAAAGGTTCAAAAGGGTAAATATGTTAATGGTCACCTGTAGTGTTTGGAACTTGTTAGCGACTGCTGTGATCCGACCTCCACAGCCCTTTTGGCTATGCTTTCATATGACAATATGTTTTAATTTTATTTTTGATACTACCTTTTGTTATTGAGTGTTAGATAGTAAGTGAGTGTGTCGTTGTGGTTGTCCAATACATTCATAAGAGCATAGAACGTGTTTAATTCTCAAACTCAAATATTTCTTTATTCAAGCAGGTTACATGTAACACTTTTGAATCGTCACTGAATACAATGCAAAGTGACTCTACTTTCGGTTCGGAACCTATATCTACCGAGAAGACACCGGTAAGAAACTCGCAGATAAGTTACAGTAGCAGTATCTAACTTAGGTATAGCTCTTTGGACAAAGTCATATAGTTTTATTTTGATGAATGAAAAAAAAACATTAAGTATTATTTTATTTTAAGAGGTAAACTGAAGCAGACCATTCCCCAAATTGTAAATGTAGTTCATTAATCCATTACAGAACTTATTTACATTTTGAACTGTTCAAAAGTATTTGGTCACTTTGTCTGCTCCAATAGGTATATCTTATAACACAACTCTAATCTAAAAAGTTTATAAGTATTTAGGTTTTGGCAGTGAAGTAATTTATTTTCTTAGGTTATCTGTAGGCAGGAAATGCTATTTAAAACATTTTTTTAATATTTGGTTGTATTTATCGATTTGTACAAATTCGATGCTATAAACTTAAGGCTTGCGAATATTGTAATCTTTGTATGTTTTGAAAGATGTAAGTTTAAAAAAATCTATATGTATTATAAAGTATGAACCGGATTAATTTAAAATTGGTAATTACATTGCAGCGCACACGGTTTCAAATAATTTGACACCACCTTATTTAATGTATGCATATTTAACATTAAGTTTAATCTCCGTCCCCAAAATAAGGTTTCCAATCTAACTGCAGTAATTTATTAATGTTAACAAAACAATAAGCGATTCATCGTGTCCAAACGATTTAACCCCCAAAGCGAATTAATAAGCAAAACATAAACATCTTAGTTAATTTTCTCACTTCCACTCTTAGCGTCCCGCTGCGTCCAGCGAATGTCTTGAGGAGCAATTAATAATTATCACCGTCACTTCCGGATCCGGCGGGGCCGAGGGTTAACGTGGGGGGCGGGGGGGATGGAAATGGCGCCACGTCCTGTCTCAATAAGCGTTATTTACGCTTCGGTTCACACAGAGTTCGTGCGAAATATAAAAATAGATTGTTATAATCTTTTGTAGTATAGTATCGTGAGATAAAGAGTTTTAAATATTTTAAAGAAACAAAAAAAATGCATCTCCCCTTCCGGTGTGGAACTCGAACCCACGACCTTTAGGTATCGCTGCTACATAAGTACGTTCGTACATTAGGTATAGATACTAAACACAACGGGAACATACTACCGAATTTCTCGGAAAACAAATCAAATGTATTGGATACGCCGTCGGTCGGTCGATTTTAGATTACGCCTCGTAAAATTTATTACTATTCGTAACTAAACGGATTGTTTTTCAATATTGGAACCGGGCATAAAGCGTTAAAAAAAATGTTTTTTGCGCAAATCAATAACTACGCTTTAATTTCCGTTTTTTTTCTTCAAAACTTTGGTAGTAGGACTACATCTCAATATAGATATAGGTTCCAAAAAACCTATTCCACAAATAGATCTGAGCAATTTAATTTTACCTTAACATCTCAACGTATTCATATATTTGGAGTTTAACAGCTTCAATAAACTGTGGTCACTGACACCTGTAAGATATACACTCCCTTGTCGTGCATACTTTGAAAAAACATCGCACTAAATGCCATCACTCGGTCGCTAATCACTACATGTGGAGCTTGCAAAACTTAGAGTTGGTGGCATTTCAGATAGATACATAGATACTATATACTTTGTTTCATATATATATATATATATATACTTTGTTTCACAGAAAAATTTACAGAAATTGGTTTTACAGACATAATTTAAATACAATTTTGGCGGTCTCATTGCTAGAAACCAATCTCTTCCAGACAACCTTTAGGTAGAGGAAATAGTATATATCGAGAAACGTTGTTCCTTAAGAACGAATGTTCAAATGAATGTTTGTCCTGATGGAGATTGAACCCACAACCTTTAGTTCAACATCCAGGAGCGCTGTCAAAAAAAAAAGTTTCGCTTCATTTAAACGCAATTTACTACCGCTACCGTTGATAGCAAAATAAATACACCAATAGTAAATGAACCCACTTTTGGTTTCCTTTATAACCTACACTACAGTATTGAAATTCAATTAATTAAAAAAAATATATAAACAGTATAACAGTAGGTACTAAATCATGACCTGTACACTCATATAATGTCAAGAATTTCCATTAAGTAGGTTGTTAGTGTCAACGTGAGCCATAAAACAGATAGTGCGTCATAAATGCACGAATGCTGAATGAAGAAACCGAAGCACTTACAAGAGTAATTAAAATTTTTACTGCACGTATAAGTGCTTAAAAATATTTGCTGATTCTACAGTTTTGTAATTCTAAGTAGATGTCTTTTTCATAAACGTTACGAATGCTAATTCTGGCAATTTCGGAAAACGTTTTTAACTTTTTAACCTTTTTAAGAGAGGTAGGGCATAGCGATTTATCGCTCGATCTGGAGCAGCCTGAATGGTGAAATACCTCCACCTTACAGAAGTCCGCAGCCAAATAACAATAACTTCTGTGTTGTTGTGTTCCTGCGTGTGAGTAAGGTTTCCAGAGCTCCTGGGGGTGCTACATTAGTAGCAGGGGTCAAGCCTTCAAGGGCGACAAATCCAGTAACAGCTTTATTAAGCTCTTCTTGTCGCCCTTCAGCTAGGACCTCGTTTCCACTTAACATCAATGAGGTCAATCTTGAAGTATAATAAAAAAAACTTCTTACAAGTTAGATTAGCCATGATTCATGAATTGTTACCAATTTCTAATTATTCCTGTTTCAAAGGTCCCGGGATCGATTCCCGGTCAGTTCAATTTGAAAAATGAACTTTTCTAAATTCACTTGGGTCAGGTTCAACATATAACATAACATACCAAAATCGGTTCAGTGGTTTAGTCGTGAAAGTCGGACAGACAAACAGACTGACATAGTTACTTTCGCGTTTATAATATTAGTATGGAGAGCAAACTACATTTATCTCTTTATTTTATAGTACTGTTGGCTTTTCGGAAGTCAAACATAGCGAACCCCTGTCACCCGTAACACATCATTAATCTCTGATCTATGTGACATTTAATTACCTAAAACACCATATATTAAGCGTTCTTCCGTCCCATACCATAAGGGATGTTTCACCATGCATGTTTCTATCTATCTTCCAAAATAGACTTTAAGGCCTTGAAATAAAACTTAACTTTGTTCGGGGAATGTTTTCGCAATAGTATAGTAATTAATATTGTCTTTCTTATTGCTTCACGCCTTAGATTTTATTGCGACGTCTTCGTGGGTCCATTTATGATCTTTGGAACTTAAGTTTTAGATGTGCGTAAGTATATGATATAATTGGAGAAAAGTACATTGATTATTATATCTGTCACAAATAATAAGCGTTCTATTACTTACCAAACAGTTTAAGCATATATTGAAATGTTTAAAGGTAACTAAGCAATAATTTTCTGCAACGTTACTTCTTTAGTAATCTTTTTTTTTTCTCAAAGTTACCAAAAATAATTGTAAAAAATAGGTATGAATGATCGATTAGGCTGGTTCGTTGCATGTCAATCGTTCTGTTAATTCAAGGGTCATGAGTTTAATTATCTCACCAATGACAAACATTAATGTACGTGATGATAATTGGTGTTCGTTCTAAACCTGGGTACTTTAAGATACAATATTTAAAGTATACGTTTTTATTAAATTATGTTTGAAAGTGCAGTTTTAATTCAGTGCTGATTTATGATGTAACAAAGTGACTCTATCTCCAGTTCGGAACCACCATTTGTATTTCGACCGAAAACGGAAACATAGTAAATATAACATAAAA
Source organism: Glyphodes pyloalis (assembly GCA_037074685.1). Lineage (NCBI taxonomy): Eukaryota > Metazoa > Arthropoda > Insecta > Lepidoptera > Crambidae > Glyphodes > Glyphodes pyloalis. The sequence goes on along the minus strand of JAYKKO010000010.1, from coordinate 15,679,400 downwards.
GTTTACGCTAATAAAACAAAAGTTGTTTGTAAAGTTGTCTGATATGGTTACCATAAAAGCCCCATATACATATGTAAGCTAAGCTGTAGGCAAACAGCAAAAGGAAATGTAGGTACTTGTGTATCATATAGTAAACAATAAATTTGTAAAACTAGATGATTGAGGGTTCTTTGGTAACTATGTAGAATTCTTGTCATTGTGCTTTTGTCATGGGTGGCATGCATTCCGTTAAAAGTGCAGCGCTGACTACTTGACAAATACTAGGCTATTTCACAGTCTGGCGACCACCTTTGTGCCGAATGCAGTATTTTAGCTTCACCACGCTAATGCTTCGTATTTGTATTCAAAGTTTTGCAACGACTATCATACTGTATCATCTTTGGAACTAAACTGTGTTTGAATTTGGAATAAATAGTCGTCAGTTACAATATTTAGTTATTTACGTTGAATTTATTGTTTGTACTGATGACTTAATTTCAATGATTAGAGTTTTAGCTCTGTTTTGTGTTGGGATATTAAAAAGCTGATACGTACTTTAGTTTTATACGAAAGGACTTATACACACATATATAACATACACAAACATATTGCATTATATAGACGTTTCATAAATATTACTGGTGTAATTTACATGAATAAAAGAGTTTTGAATATCGAATAACAATACCCTAATCTTCATCTCATCACATGAATTAAATAGTATACAATAAAAAAAATACTTTTGAGTGTTTCAATCAAATTATTCGACCATACTTTGTAGAATCATCCGTCGTATAATTTTTTATTTATTTTTTTTTTTATTTATTTATTTAAGAAACCAACAGCGTTACAATACTTAATACACAAAACATGGTTACACTACTAGTAAGGCCAATAATAGGTTTCCCTAAATTTACATTAATGATACAAGAATAGAAATATATATAGAAATTCTTACAAATATGACATATTTAAATATACATAGACATACGAGTACAGGGTATCGAGCCAACCATAAAAAACAACAAATATGACATAACGAAGCAAATTACAGTTGAATTCAATTATTTTTCAAAAAAAAATTAAAAAAAAAATTTTTTCTAAAAAAAAAAAAAAAAAAAGACAAGTCCTCTCCGTCTGACATAGGCATCGCAACAACACACTAACCCCACCACCGAGCAACAAAGTAAATAACAACATACAGTGACAATTCCCTTCGCATCATGTTCAGCAACTACGAAGTACGGTCCACAGCATGCCAAGGCAGCAAACCTACGGTTCGATATAAGATCTTATGCCAACCACATAAGGGCGATGCAAAGCCCAAAGTTTAAGGGCAAATCTCATACTTTTTTACAATTCATCGCCTAATACGATGAAAAGGAGGTTGAAAGTTATTAAGGGAGTTATTTGCTTTGAAGTTGATAACAAACTCCTTTGAGCTTATGAGAAAAATTACATGTACATGTTTGGGAACAGAATTACTTTTCTTCATTAAAAAGCTCACAGAAAAACGTGGTGCCACGATGCAGTACTTAACAATTTTATAACTGTGATATTTTTGGATGGTTTATAACCTGTCCATACATTTGTAAATTTCTAGTATTTGTATTATCTTTGTGGCATATATGATGTTTTTTTCTTACTTTTTCCTGAAATAACGTGAACGAATCCACTGAAAACAGCTAGTTCTTAAATAAAAGTTTTTCTAGTATACAGGAAAAGGCACAGCAGACTACACACTTTATATTTTGCACCTTTGTTATGGCTATGGTAAGCAGCCAAAGCGCGAAAGGTCCCGGGTTAGATTCCCAGTCAGTTCAATTTGGAAAACTAACTTTCCTTAATTGATTTGGGTCTCGGTGTGCTGGGATAACGCCCCAAGTTAGTATCTGTCGTCTGATACTTATAGTACAAGGGAAAACCTTAGTTTGAGACCAGGTGATTGGTGTGGTTTTCTGACGCATTTATTTATTTATTTTTACGTACATTACATATAAGAGCTAATATCTTAATTAAGGTTTCCAGAGGCCCTGAGGTGGTGCTACATTAGTAGCAGGCGTCAAGCCTCCAATATAAAGGCAACCAGTCCAGTAACAGCTGTATTATGCTGTACTTGTCGCCCTTAAGCTAGAACCTCATTACCACTTAACATCAGGTGGGATGAGGTCAATCTTGAAGTATGTGGGGGTGAGTGTGTGGTGAGCAAATAAAAAGTCCAGCTGTTGAGTTATCAGGTATAATGCCACACACAAGCATAAAGTCCACAATTGTTTTTGAAGGAGAAGGCACAGCACAGAAGAAGTTAATTATAGTTTCACAGCGATACAAAAGAAGATAGAACAAGAAGGAACAGAATAGACAGATAGGAAATTGCAATAATAGATCGCGCGTAAGCTGTAACGGTCTAGCGGGCAGGCAAGCGGCACAGGGGTCGCGTAGCAAGCATAGATCGTGACTGAGATGCGCGGACGCTGGTCGCTGCGAATGAATTTTAGGTAAACTCTGGGCAACCGAGGTGCGAGGTCGCGCGGGACGGCGGTGACGTCGGCTAACGGAACTGGTTAGGTGCAGTCCCGCTCGCACACCTGGGCGCTCAGAGAATAATAGATTAATTTAGTGAATGTAATGTACATAATGGAAAAATATATATATATAATTATTTGTGTGTCTGTGTAGGTGTGAATGTGTGCATGTTGTGTATATAATATTGTGAGTTGCCCACAAGTACAATAAAAAAATCGAACAGCAAGTTACCTTGAGGTGAAGTCGACTGTACTAGTTTCTTGTATCGCATATGTAGGTAGTAGGTATGATACACGAATCCACAAATCACGTTCCGTGCCAGCGACGTGCACGTTGCGATGAGAAATGTTTCGCGGAGAGACGTTTATTTGATGTCCACCGACCGTTCGTGATGGATAGCCACCGAGCACCGATTGCTAGTATTCTACGTTAGAAGATACATTTTGAGCGATGTAATACGTCGTGTATTTTTTTTATAGAAGAGCAGTATATTGGCTCCTCCCAGTGTGATGGTAAGCAAGAGAGGAACCCACATCGCGATGACAACGGATTTGATATCCGTTTTGGATTAAAATGTTCAGCACCTCCCTATAAGTTTGATAAAGATAATGGCTTCTCAGCTCTCATTAATAGGTGAGCGGACTAGATCATAAATAACTAGATTGTTTTTAATTCATTTAATTGTTATTAAAGTAAATTAGACACGTGTTTTTTCATTTACCAATTTAATTTAAAAAAAACGAGGTAAAACTATGCCAAGTTGCGGGGTTGAGGCGTCACTTTAAAGAAACAGAAAAAAATGATCTCCTCTTGCGAAGTGGGATACGAACCCACGAACTTCACGTATCGTGCGTGCTACTCTTTCAAGTAAGTTTACCGCAAGTAATCGTAGCCTATTAATGTTTCTGTTAAATCAATCTCTTAGCAGTCACTTTCTTTAGAATATTTCAAGTTCGCACGTGCGCGCGTGCGACGTAATACGCTATAAAAATCCGAAAAAATTAAATTGATTGAATTTTTTCCTGTTTAATGTTTCGTCTGTTGACACCAATTGGTTTACTTCAATTCAAATCTTTATTCCATAAAGTGAAAGTTGACATTTTTAATGCTAAGCACATATGCCACCCTGTAGATTTCGTTGCAATTATTCTAAATAGTATACTACACATTATATTATAATCATTTATGAGTATTTAAACAGACTAGTCAAACATAGGTAGCTTCATTTGTGTTATATAGAGACTATTCATAAGTATGTATTACTAATGTAATCTATATGAATAAAAAAATATTGACTTTGATAAGCTCGACTTTGCGGTGGCACTACGGTACCCCCAGATACATACGTAGTAGTAATACCTGTATAACTTTACCGCATTTTGGCTTATGAACCGTTGGTTATGAACTCAAGTCGCTCGTCAATCATGCTCAGTATCAGTTAATTGACAGTTCAAGTGGCGACCTGTGAGGAAAGCCGAGTCATATCACATCTATATACAGGGCGATTGTCTTAAATCTAAGTTCATTTTCTTCGACTGACTCAAGTATCTTGAGAGGTGTGTTACTTATTGATAATTTTAGTCATTGCGATCTATAAAAACACTGTTTAGTTTAAAATTCAGTAGGTAGGTACTGCGTAAGTTATAAAATTGGTTTTCATTTTACTTTTGTTTCCAATTTCATGTTTCATCGGTATTGAGCAGGTAGTTTATAATTATAAAACTGATGATATTTCGAGATTATTAAGGTTGTATAATGATGACATGCTATTATTGGTGCCAAATAAGGACATAAAGTATTATAAAATCTACGAAAAAATATGCCAGTCATCAGTAGGTACTAAAACATATATATAAGTTTTCAATTTTTGAATTATTTCATTGTTAACAAAAAGGCTACAGTGTTATTCGAAATTAATAAAAAAAAAACATGTACGACATAGTCATACTCACTGCATTATCTTGATTTATTTTGTTATGTTAATCGACACATCTGCGTAGAAAATGAATCTAATCGAACAAACCAATCATATAATTTTATTTGACAACGTTTTGACCGAAACCTATTTATATCAGTTAGTTGAGAATTTTTGATTAAAAAACGATGGAACAGTTTAGCATACGTGATATCAAAACCTCATTACGAGTTTTCGCAAATCTTTAAACTAACATCCATTAGCGCTGATTAATCTCCTGTATCATAAAACAACATCCTGTACATGAGCGGACGCGTTCCCGGCTGTCAACGGCATAGGTCGTTAATCACAACACTAAGAGCTAGCCCAAGACCGATATAGAACCTTACTACCGTTTCTACACCTAGGCACCAATATCAAGACTATCAAGACGCACGGCAGTGTGCTCAGCCAAGTTACAAAAAATGACAATAAATATTAAGGTTCAGCATATTTAGTTCTTTGGTAACTTTTCAGATAAATTTTAACATTTCTGTGAATGACACATGAAAGTGGTTACCTTTTTGAATATTTAAAATAAGTTAACGAGTCAAAACGTGACATCCACAAATCACGTTCCGTGCCAGGGACGTGCACGTTGCGATGAGAAATGTACATCCACAAATCACGTTCCGTGCCAGGGACGTGCACGTTGCGATGAGAAATGTTTCGCGGAGAGACGTTTATTTGATGTCCACCAACCGTTCGTGATGGATAGCCACCGAGCACCGATTGCTAGTATTCTACGTTAGAAGATACATTTTGAGCGGAGTATTCATCGTGTATTTTTGTTATTTTTAACGTTTTGACCCATTAACTTATTTTAAGCTGTCTGTTCTGTCTGTTTTTCTTTTTGGGGTCACTAAAACAGGAAAGCCATGTTACCTGCTCGATAAGTTGGTGTGGGCACAAAGTAGTAGCAGATATCCCAAGAGAAAGTCCACTAATGTTTTTGCTACTGCAAAGCATCGAACTGTAGCCTTTCGGGGGTCCTTTAGGTTTGCGGCCTCACGGTGCTGGAATGACCTGCCTCCTCCTTTGCGTGACCTAAAAACGAGCAGCTCTTTGAGAAAAAAGTACAAAAGATTTCTTCTAGATTTACAAATAAACTCACAAAACTCACACTTGGGGTTCTCAAGTCGCGCAATGGATTCTGGGCCTATTCCTGGCCGCCAATGAGGCTTGCAAATGGGACTCCCATGTGTTGATAATAGTGCGTGCACACCACCATTATGACTGCCTCGTGGTTGCATTGTTATTTACAAAACGTGGCTGCAAATACACGGCACAACCCAGCTCACAATTCCAATCACCCTACATACTTTTTTTTTTTTTTTTTTAATTAATGGACTCTATCTCGCGTCTCTAGATAACGCGATGATTCCGCCAATGTCAAGTGTTTAGAGAGACACGTCCCTACATACTTAATTCAAACAATACCTATTTGATACACGGACCACAGACCACGCAGACCATAGACGCAGTCTGTGACGCAGATCACAGACTGACGTTGACATCTTTTATTTTTTATTTTTAATTCTATGTTTTCTTCCCCTGCTGTCTTCTTTTTCTTTTTGTAACTTTCCATTGTGTGATAACTGTAAATTGGTTTGTTAATATTATGATTTCTTTTTTATGTGTTGTGTAGCTCTTAGACTTATATACCTTGTTTTATTTTTATTTTTGTTTTCTGTTTCTCACGCCACTCAATTTAAGGTCCCACCAGAATACCAGCGCTGCTGCCGCATTGATCCCATTGTCGCAGCAGCTCATGCTGAGGCTGGGACCTTATTGGCTGCACTGTCCCTATTTAATGTTTCTCATGTGTTTGTAATTGTCCTTTGTGCTTAAGTGTTTTGAATAGAACGCAAAAGTCTTGAATATAATATAACTTTTTTATCAATATTATTTTAGCACTTTACTTATAATTTATTGTGCTGTTATTGTTCTGGAATATCAATATCGTATTATTTTCCACTCTAAATTCGTTTATTTAAATTTATAAAATTTTAGCTAGAAAGCATCTCTTTTGGCTACTTATCATTTTTGTGATGATAAACGCCATATTTTAAATTATAATCTTAAGTAAAATACATATATTTGAGACTATAGTTGATGTTTAGTAATACAATTTTTATATTATTTTTTCTCCTCAGCAAAAAACAATATAAGCTTTGCTTAGTATGGGACTAGACAGCGCTATATTTATATCCGTGTACTGTTTTTTTTTGCCATTTTAGCTAAGAGTTTGCCCTTGGTAAACTAAGTGTGAGTAAATCATATCTTTTGACAACTGACTTCCACAAAACTGTCAGTTAAAGACAAAATAACTATAAATTTTTAAATAACACTAACAATGAACTTGTTTCATATTCAAGTTTGTACTTTTATGATGCCTATTATTCTAAAACTATGTCTCTTCTACCTCTTAATATATTTCACATCAAGTTTCAATAGTTCTTTCATTCAATTAAATTATTTTTGCTGAGTATTTGTCTTTTTAATTATATTTTTTTTTATTTTGTTTTTAAGTTTAAGTTATAAATGCTTTACTATGTCACTAAATAAACCTTTCTTTCTTCTTCTTCAATTTTCTAAACATCAGAACTTGGCCTATGTTTTACATCCAAGTGTTTGATGGGAAGACCCTACTACACCTAGCTACCGATACATCGCCGTTCTCATAGCTCCGTCTTAAGGTACGCGGAGATGGATATTGCTTGTATTTAATTGAAAGGAAACTGCAAGGTAAGCGAAAACGTTGAGATTTATGATCTGAAATTATATACAGGGTGGTCTTATTTTTACACTTTATGTCTGCAACCGAAGGTGCTTACAAACGATTACTGATGACCTGAGTCATATGAGAAAGTAGTATTAAATTATATACTTTTTTTAGCCGTTTCGTCTTTTTGGAGGTATGAACACATAACGCTAGCAATATACGGTTTAAATCATTTATTGGTAAACACTTGCCATTTTATATTAGTTCTTATGCTCCTTACATTAAGATACAATAGCTATTATATATGTGTAAATTATTCGTCCTCGGCTTGCGTACAGTGCGGACGTGTTGCTGCTGTGTTAGTAATTTAATTTAATTTAAATAAATATTTAAATTCTGGTGCTACGCCCCCATCAACCGGCGCTGTTGCTTGAGCCTCGGGTGCTGCGCCCTGAGTCTGCGAAGGCCCCTCACTTCGCGACGGACCTGTGAGTGTACCTTTCTCACTGTTAACTGCCCGGTTTCGAACCAGGCAGGGGTAACCTGCGTTGCGACCCATCGTTCGTGCAATATTCCAAGGAGGCAGTGTGCTGCCGCGGCGAAATTACGGTAGTGTATCGGCTACGTCCTCATCGGACTGCTACGGCCTGTATAAAATCGTCTTGCGCGGCGTGAATACGGTGCTACGAACGCCCCGCCCCCTACTACGGCGCGTATCTCGCGGCTACGACGGAACGCGTACGCACGGTGCTACGTGTTACTCTGGTCAATTAAAATAGATCGTATTGCATAATGCCTAAGGTCCAACGCACACCACCAGCCTCCTCACCAAAACAGGTTGTTCACTCTCAACCAGAATCGGACTTACTGTCAATCGATAACCAAGAGGACATTACGTTAAAACAAGCTCTTACGAGCTCCATAAGTGATACTACACCGTTGCGTAACGTAGCGATGAACAGAGGAAACAAGAGACCTGCGATAAGTTCCCCTTCGCCTTCACCCCCAACATTAAATACAAATGACATAAAAGTATCCATTCAAGAAATTGTTAAGCTCGAGTTCAATACCTTACTCAAAAAATTTAATGCGAGTCTGTGTACCACCATAAGCAGTGAACTGAAGCCCATTAAAAATGATTTAAAAGAACTTAGTGAATCTATGTTTTTCATGAATGATAAATTTGAGGCGATACAGAAGGAACAAGAAGCTACTTATAAGGAATTGAAGGATTTGCGAGAAGAAAATGCAACCCTGAAGGAAACAGTTGGTGACCTAAACGTACGACTAAACTATTTAGAACAGCAATCTCGGGCTAGCAACTTGGAAATACAATGTGTCCCTGAAAACAAAAATGAGGAATTGTACAGTATGATTAAGCATATGAGCGAAACTGTAAGTTGTGAATTGAAAAATACTGATGTTGTCCACTGCACCCGCATTTCCAAATTTAATCCATCTAGTAAAAGACCACGCTCCATTATAATACAAATGGCATCTCCGAATATTCGCGACCAGCTCCTAGCGTCAGCTATCAAATATAACAAGGCCCACCCAAAGGACAGAGTGCAAAGTAATCACCTAGGAATCGCGGGCCCTAAGTGTCCAGTGTATGTTGTGGAACATCTGTCACCAGTGAATAAGACCCTCTATGCTGCCACTAGACTAAGAGCCAAGGAAATTGGATATAAGTTTGTGTGGGTGAGGAATGGAAGAATATATTTAAGAAAAAATGACGCTTCTGAATTCATAATCGTAAAAAATCTAGACACGCTTAGTAAATTAATTTAATTTTAAATTTAGGTAACTTGCACGCTGTAAGTGATTAATCGTTGTCTAAAATGGCTCATACATTAAAATTGTATTATCAAAATACTAGAGGTCTAAGGACGAAAACAAACGAGTTTTATAAAAATCTTTGTTGTAATAACTATGACGTAATAATTTTGTCAGAGACGTGGCTTAATAGTTCTATTTTGAGCAGCGAGCTCTTTGACGAGAGGTACGTGGTATATCGAAGAGATAGAGAGACCTCGGGATTTGTGAGTGGAAAAGAAGGGGGAGGGGTGCTAATTGCTGTCTTGAAGAAAAAAATCAACTCTAAACGAATCTCTCAATGGGAAAGCAAGTGTGAAGACCTCTGGATTGTCATTAGTTCTGGTAACCTACCTACCTCTCGCCAGATAGCTCTCTGTGCAACTTATCTTCCCCCACCTGTACAACTACCGACTCTTGAACATTTCATAGAAAATTGTAACATTGTTTTTGAAAGTTGCAGTAATAACATGGATATTTTAATTGTTGGTGACTTTAATTTAAGTAAAATAAATTGGGATATTGCTGATAATTTTTCTCATAATTGTAAACTGCCTGCAACGTGTAAACATTTTATGGATTTTATTAATGTTTGTAAACTCAGTCAACTGAATCACATAAAAAACAGCTCTAATGGAATACTTGACTTAGTGCTTTCTTCAATTACTTCTTGCGACATTAATGCATCTACAAATGCCCTGGTTAATATAGATAGACTTCACCCTCCCTTAGACATCGATCTAAAACTGCCGCATCACTTAAGGCTGCCATATGTTACTAACATTCATAGGCCGAATTTCTTTAAAGCAGATTATGTTAAAATACAGGAATATCTCGGGTCCCAAGACTGGGACTCACTTATTGGTAACAAATCGTGTGTTGATGAAATGGTCGATGTGTTCTACGAAACGCTACAAACTGCTATACAGAATTATGTGCCACTTTGCTCTCCTAAGTCCAAAAAGTACCCACCCTGGTTCAATAGGGAAATAGTTAGACTGTTAAAAGAAAAAAATAACGTAAGACGTCGTTTCAAAACATACAGAAATCCTATGGATGAATTACAATTTAAACTATTGACCAAGCGATGCAAAAAACTTGCTCACACATTATATAAGAAACATATTGAAAAAACCGAAAATAGTATAAAAGACAACCCGAAAACATTTTGGACACATGTTAAAAGTAAACGTGGCGGGGCTAGTGCATACCCATTGTCTATGTCTAACGGTCTTATAACATCCTCTAATAGCTCAGAAATATCAAACTTATTTGCAGATTACTTCTCTTCAGTATATACTAAAAACAGTGATAAAAACTACGAGTTAAATTGTTTTTTGAATTCTCTAGAAAATTATAGTCAACATCTTACATTGCCTTTGATTGATAGAGAAACTCTAAGTCGTAAGTTAAAGGGTATTGATTATAGGAAAGGCTCGGGACCGGATGGTATACCTCCTGTGTTTATTGTATCATGTGCTACGACTCTGGTTACACCCTTATTGATAATATATAATAAATCCCTGTCGTCTGGGATTTTTCCCAGATTGTGGAAAAAGGCTAGGGTGGTACCTGTATTTAAGTCAGGAAAAGATGATATTCTTTCCAATTATAGGCCTATATCTATTCTTGCATCATTTGGAAAAATATTTGAGTCATTGCTTTGTCCTCACATTCAACGACACCTTAAACTTTATCTCAAAGACCGGCAACACGGGTTTGTTGGTTCGAGGTCTACATCCACAAATCTTTTGACCTTTACTGAGTCCCTAATACAGGCAATTGATGCAGGAAAGCAGTATGACGTCATCTATACTGATTTTGCTAAGGCGTTTGACAGAGTTTCACATGGAATTCTAATGCGTAAGCTATGTGTATATGGCATCCATGGACCTCTGCTGTCATGGTTCGACTCGTACCTTAAAGATCGTTCTTTTTCCGTTGTAATCAATGGATGCCAATCCTCTAGTCATGATATAACATCGGGCGTCCCTCAGGGATCACATTTGGGACCTATACTATTCAATCTTTTTATCAATGATGCACCTGATTGTTTTCAGTACTCTGAGGTCTTTATGTATGCGGATGACTTAAAGTTTGCACGCATCATTGACGTGGTGGAGGATACGGAACGCTTGCAGGATGACCTGAACTCTTTGACAGTATGGTGTGAGGAGAATGAAATGATTATCAACTCTAAAAAGTGTTTCCATGTAAAATTCTCAAGAAAACATCATTTAATTATGGCAAGTTATTCCATAGGGAACGATAGGATTCAAGAAGTTGAAACTATTAGGGACTTGGGTGTGCTGTTTGATAGCAAAGTCACATTTATACCACATATAGAGGCCATTACATGTAAGGCATCGAAAACCCTAGGCTTTGTTATATCTTAATTTCTTCGAAAATCTTCGAAAATCTTAATTTATAACAGTCTTGTGCGAAGTATCTTAGAATACTGTAGTGTAGTTTGGAGACCCCATTATGCCACTCACACTTTACGTCTTGAGCGAGTGCAAAAGCGCTTTCTATGGCATCTCTCATTCTCACTGGGGCAGACCAAAGAACTACAGTCATACAATTCTAGGCTGCATTACTTTAAAATAGATCCTTTGGTAATGCGTATGGAACGCAATGACATGCTGTTTCTATATAAATTGGTTAGAGGTTACATAGATAGCCCTATGCTACTTCAGTACTTCAGATTTCGCGCTCCGTCAAGAATTCCACGCAGTAGTATTAAACCGCTTTGTCTACCCCGTCGCAGGATAGTGTTGGGTGCTAACTCCGCAGTGCCAAGACTTTGCAAGTTGTTAAATTTATTTAGTCAGTCCATAGATATACTACTATAAACTTTGACTCAATGGGCATGTTTTGCAAGACCATTACTGATCTTTTGCGTCAAAGATAGTACTCGTGCAGCAGGTAAATATATATATATAAATATATATAAGTATAGTTTTAATTCAGTTATGTACTTAAACTTTTATGCATGTGGAACCTACCTATAAGTATCTGTTACATTTAGCCTTAAGTTTTTTTTATTGCTTTAAAAAAAAAAATTGTATGTATTATTGTAAACAGATGTTGGTTGGTCTAAATAAAATAAAAAAAAAAAAATATGTGCTTTTGCCCGCTTAATATGGTCTTTATGCAACTGATAAAAAGATCCCAAATGGCTTAGTGGCAATCTCTAAGTACCAATTTTTTAATTCTTCATCGCATTCTATATTAATATAAAAAATATGTGTTCGTGTATATACTAGTATAATATAGTTATAGGTTTCAAAACGAATGGACTGAATTAAAAAAATAATAAAATGCTGGAAACATACATTTTCTCCGAGTAGCATATTTAAAAAAAGAATTCTTAATAAAACACCAATAATGTAAGCCATAGAGTGAAAAACTCTACCCATGCAAAGCTGGGTTAGACTACTAGTATGAAAAATATCATAGTATAAAAAGGCTGAGTAAAATTGATTTGTGCAATTTTTACTTTTAATTCGATAAAAAATAAAATAAAAAAAAGAATTAAATGCTTTAATCTTTTTCTAAAATCACAAAAACTGTCGTGTAAGTTTTGCTTACTGAAAAGCACCCTAAATTGTTTTTTAAGACCAAATGCACAAAACGTCGATAAAATTTAGTATGAAAACAAACAGTTACCATCATCTAGTAACGTTAATACTACCGCAAACTATTCCCTTTAGAGCAAAAACGCAGCAGGACACAACATTTGACCTAATTGTATGACCTTTACCGGACGTTATACGCATCGTTAAGGGCCCTACAGTAAGGCACCGCATATGGCCCCCTAGTGATACTGGAGTCCATAGTTATGGCGATGTGAAAAACGCGTGACTGGAAACTTTTAAGCTGGCTCTACCTGAATAGCTATAAAACGAACAAGTAATTGTTTCTGACCCTGTGGGACACAATATTATCACATAAATTTGTTGAGAAGATTACAAAATTGCGTGAGTTTCTGAATGATTTTTACAAGGTAGGTGGGACTCTTCAACCCATAGGTATTGTTTCCCTTGTAAGATAATATATATGTGACAGGAAAATGAGGATATTAGGGATTTAACGAATTCGCGGTAGACATCGTACTTATTTTTTATGAGGTTTTTTCCATAAGATAATCTAGTAATATGACAAAATACCAAATTATCGTCAGTAAAATGTAATTTTTAATACACAGGATACCTACTGCCGAATAAACATAGCTCCATGTATTTCTTTCTTTTTAAATATAATATAATATAACAAGATAGATTTTTAAATATAATATATAAGATCCAATTCTTTTACTAATAAGAGTTAGTTGTCTGAATTGGAGAACCCCGCTTACTTTTAGAAGTCTACTTAATTATTTTTTGTAGAAATTTACATAATATTTTTCCCACCTAATGATCCTATCCACAAGATAAAAAAACTACATTTATGTATCCTATATTTTTGTCATATTTACTTTATTTTCTAATAAAAATACTGGGACATTTTAACATAACCTTATTGACAATTACATTTCCTGTTTAAGTATGCGACTTATATGGAGTAAATAATATATTTTTTTATAATTAAAAAAGTCAAAATAAGAAAAATATTGCAACATACATTTCTGAAGTAAACAAAAAATGTGTTAATGGATATATTAAAATAACTATTTTATTTTGCAACTAAACTAATAATAAAATCATTAAAGTTCAAAGTTTAAGTCAAGCTATATTATCATTAGTTCAAGATAAAACAATTCCAAAATTATTCAAACATCGGCCAGCGTCTATCGAAACGCAAAACAATACAGCTTACACTGCGAAATCCGAATATTTACATCTAATCCTAAGATTACCCCTAATCAGACAAGCCCATTAAAATGCCCTCGATTACGACTTAGTCAACTAACGCTTAAATTATTCATGCCATTTATTTAACCAAATGGACAGAGTGACCGGTATTGTGCCGTCCCTCACTCCGACAATAAGACTGTTTCAAGTTGTTTCGTATGCAGATTGGCCTGTTATTGTGATGTCAATTACTGGAAGGTTGGATGCGGGTATACCTTTATTTAGTATGGTGAGATATTGGGGTCGAGATATTCAGGCGTAGCATACGCAATATGTCAAATTTATCACATGAGACGACAAAAGTTTCGATAATGTTGATTGGTGAATAGCACACCGCACTCGTACTTTCAGCCAATCAACAGCTGACGCACTGACTTCAATCGATTATGACGTTTATTATGAGCGCGATAAAATTTAGTCGCGTTGCTTATGCTAGGACTGATCATCGTATGAGTAAAACCACTTTAAGTCGACTTTAAGAACAGGAGTTGTTTCAATTTAATCGTATAATATTCTTATGTTTGTTATCTTATTGGTGTCATAGTCGGTACTACAATAGCAAGAATCTTATCTGAGTCCCTTCCCATTTTCAAATCAAGAGTAAAAACTTTTTTTCTTTCTCTTAACTAAATCTGAACTTGTATCCTTCATCAAAGTATTTAAATAATGCTAAGCTTTGTTGGTAATTAATTTAATTTCATATATTTATTTCTATTTGTTTATATCATAAATACTTTATGGAAATTTATATATTTATTTATTATATAGGTATTTATTTGTTTATTATAGTTTTATTTATCTTTACGTATTTTTTTTTATATTTTTATCTTGTTATGGTATTTATATTGATATTTTCTGTTAGTATTTTTCTCAAGCATTTTGCACGGCTGTACCCGTTTCTCGATGTCTACTATTTCCTCTACCTAAAGGTTGTCTGGAAGAGATTGCTCTCTAGCAATAAGACCGCCTATATTGTACTTAAATATGTCTGTAAAACCAATTTCTGTAAATTTTCTGTGCAATAAAGTGTATCTATCTATGTATCTTATCTTGCCGTAACACAGTCCTCGGACTAGCACGGGAGGTAACGAACTTTTGTCAGTATACCTTAGAGTATTTGTAATAATTTGTGTAATATTCTTTAAAGTGTTTGGTCAATTAGATGTCTTAGTTATTGACAAGATAATGTTGTCACTTATGGTTTTAAAATACTTTGTCTTGTAATGAAGTGTAAAATGGTGTACTGTATACTTAATCCCTACTAATATTATAAATGCGAAAGTAACTCTGTCTGTCTGTGTGTCTGTTACGCTTTCCTGCTTAAACCTCTCAACCGATTTTGATGAAATTTGGTATAGGTAGTATATACGTTGAATCTCAAGAACGGACATAGGTTACTTTTTATTAGAAAATAAGGGGGGGAGGGGGGTAATACCACCTTTGAAAGTTTATATGGAAAAATGTTTATTTTTGAAGTTAGAGATATGAAATTTGGCACAAATATAGCTCGAAACTTGGATTAAAATATAGACTACCATATCTATGTTACTTGCTGCTACGGAACCCTTCATGGGCGAGTCTGACTCTCACTTGTCCGGATTTTTTTAAATAGGGTCGCAAAACATCTTCATTACTTGATTCTGTTAACGTATAACAAAGACTAGCTTCTAACTTAATCAGTGCTATTAAATTATTCACGCCATTTATCTCATCAAATGGACAATGTCCAGTATGGTGCAACCCCTAAAGCGTTCCGTATGTAAATGCGATGTTATTGTAAGGAGCGCTAATGGAAGCGACGATTGTGCGAGTTAATTGATTTAAGTTGCCTTTTAATTGAATTTTGTGACCCGGAGTTTTGTTATGTAAATAATGAGTTGACTCTCTCTAAATAATGAGATGTATGCTTGGTTAGTGGTACTTATTGCTGAGTGAAAGGACTGCTTATAGATTCATTGTGGTCTACATATTTAATTAATAAAAAAATTGCTTATAATTTTCATCTTTCTATTGGATCAATATTAGTTTAATAATAGGCAAAGTATGTATTATTTAATATTGGTTTAGAATTAGTTTCAAGTTTAGCTTTTGCAATGAAAATAGAGCTTCTTTTCAGTTACAGGTTTCGAACCGGAGGTAGCTTCATTGAAATACATAGTATAGATGATTCATAAGTATTACTAATGTATTTTTTATTAATTAAAATATTTCTCATTCGCTCATTCATTGTCTTATCCCTTATATTTTTAGCAATTTGGCATCTGTCATCTCGTCAGTTATCGTTAACCTTAAGTCGGAGCAATTGATCCTAAGTGATTTCGTCAGTTGGTTATTAAATCACATCAAATCAGTCTAAGGTAGCCCCACCAATTATTGTTCTCATCAGGACAAGGCCAGCTAATTACGATTCACAGATAATACTGTATACGTCAATCGTGGTGGACTCGGCTTAATTATATCGGATTATTGTCTGTAATTAGTGTCATGTAACTTATTGGAATTTGCAGATGTAGTAGGTAGGTACTGGTGTTCTGTCCTAATTAGGGATAATGATGTAAAACCAGTCACTTGATTTGTAAGCGGTAAAATTAAAATTGAACAAATTTTAATAGCAATATTTTTGAGTAAAACGACTGCTACAAATACATTAAGTCATGAATTCCAAACATTTAATTTGACAATTAAACTACTTTTTTATCATGTTTTCATTATTAAACTTTGATGTAGGTAATAAATTTAATTACAATTTAAATCACAAATAATAGTCAAAGCAATTGATGTTCAAATTTGAACGAGTGGGAATTTAGTAAATCTAAATATATAAAATGAGAAACTAACTGACTGACTGACATATCAACGCACAGCCTAAACGGCTAAACGTAGGTACTTGAAATTTGGAAGGGACGTAGCTTAGGTACCGTAGAGGTGCATTAAGAAAGGAATTATCGAAATTCCCACAGGAACAGGAAAGCGGAAAAATCCTTTTGTATGAAAAATCTAAACCGCTTACGTTAGACGCTTGAAATTGTGCATGCAGGTACCTTAGTAAACTTAAAGCGTAGTTGCAAATTTCTACGGGAACGGGAGTTAGCGGGAAAAAACTGGAAAACCCCTGTAGTCCACGCGAACTAAGTCGCGGGCGCAGCTAGTAAAACGTAAAGTAACACAAGTGGTGTTACAAAATTCAGAAACAACCACGGAATCGCAACACCCATACCGTCGTTTTCCACATAAGACCGGGTATCGAACCCAGGACCTCAACATGGCGCGACACCAAAGCTAAGCTCGCCTTTTTGCTACGGAGGTCGTAAAATAAAAATGAATTGTTCATCATCACATCTGTTATAGATAGAGAAATATTGATACACTTTTTTCTCCCTGTTCGTCTGAGCTACATACAGATACTCAAGGAAATGAGGAAATGTTTAATATCGGCGAATTTACATGGCGTCATTACGCGTATGAGTAATGATCGGAGACTGGATGGCAGTTCAATTTGGTGTGAACCGAACACCGAGTCGACTCCTGGGCGAGGTAGGGTGACTGCAAGTGCTTATTGAAATACTTTTGGACAGAAGCGAAACAGTTTTTATTTTGAACAACAAGTATTTTTATATATGGCTTACAAATAAATGTTCATATTATAACTTTGTAATTATGTACGGAAATAATAAATAATGTGTAAACTTGAATTCGCAATATTCTTGCCTATGCTATTTGATTTCATAGAATCCACAGGTTAGATGCCAGCAATAAATCAAGATGTGTTTAAAAAACATTTAATATATGTAACAGTCGTCGCAAAGGTATTCACATCTGCTTAACTTATAGTTAGAATAGATTAGTGTGTGGACAAGTTTAAAAATTGCTTGCCAAGGTAAACTATCCCCATCCAGAATATAATATTCCTGCATTTGTGGTAACTCTATGTTTGGGTATTTATAAATGTATTAAAGTGGGTATTGTGGTATCACTGTTGGAACTGTTATATAACACAAGCAGTAGTTAAGTTACTATATTCGGGATCACTTAAATATATTTGATGTTTTCTGACCTTAATTGATTTTCTTCACTTAGTTTATTTTGTATTTTCATACTTTAAATTGACTTTATTTAGTTATTTAAAACTTTATCGCACTAAAAATACAACAGGCGGCCTTAATAGAAGCATTCTCTACTAGTCAACCCTTGACACATGCAGAGAGCTTACAGCTTTCAAATAGTGTACGTGTACTGTTATTGTGCGAAAATATAGACACCCTACCAAAATCGGAACAACAAAAAATAGTACAATATTTATCCATTATAAGGATTGGATTCCTGGCCGCTCATAAATCAGTGTGAGTAGTGACATCCGAGTTTTTGACAAATGTTCCGCGGAGCCGGCGCGCGACAAATGTTCCGTGAGTGACGCGCGACAAATGGACCGAGAAACTGGGGCTCTCACCTTACCAACACTTATGACAATCACAACTGATAACTTTAATATTAATTTGCCTATATGTATAGTTGAAAAGGTTTTGGAACGCTCTGTCCGCTGATACTAAGTTCACTGAGATAATTTTTAAAAGTAAAGTTCGTCAATTTTATCTTTTTCGCTTTTCCGCTATTCACAAAAATAAAAAAACCATTTAATACCCACCGGGAATAGGACTCATCGTGAATATGTCGTAAATAAATTGGTTGTTTCATTTGAACCGAGCATTTGAAATCAGGGCGTTTTAATGCCTTTTAAAGGCAGTGGAGTTCCACATACGCCATTGCCTTCCCCCAAATCCCTACTAGTCCCTACTAACATTATAAATGCGAAAGTAACTCTATCTGTCTGTCTGTCTGTGTGTCTATTACGCTTTCCTGCTTAAACCTCTCAACCGATTTTGATGAAATTTGGAATCTCAAGAACGGACATAGGCTACTTTTTATTAGAAAATAAGGGGGGGAGGGGGGTAATACCCCTTTGTAAGTTTATATGGAAAAATGTTTATTTTTGAAGTTAGAGATATGAAATTTGGCACAAATATAGCTCGAAACTTGGATTAAAATATAGACTACTTTTTGTTTCGAATATTAGGGGAGAAAGGGGTAAAACCGACCATAAAAGGATGTAGTCCACGCGAACGAAGTCGCGGGCACAGCTAGTTCTAAATATGTTTAAGAAACAGAATAGTTTTACCGCTCCTTGCATGTGACATTCGAACCCACAACCTTTACGTTATGTAATCGTAACCGCAAGTTACAGTGTCGAGGTGCACTATAAAAAATTAAAATCGAATCTTCCTAACCCACGTTTACTACCTAAGTGATTCCCACTTTTAAATTCCCTCATCCCAACATAAGCCACTAAATAAAAGAGTGATCGTTTCGCCCCAAATTAAAATCGCATAACTTCCCGGCGCGGCCAACCCTCCGCGGCGTGTCGGATTCAAAGGCGCTTTATTACACGGAAAATGGGTAAAAAAGACCTAAGGGAAGTTAGTCTCCAAATGTCAAATAGAACTCAATTGTCGAGCGATGAGCGATTCAAATTTTCAACATGTTTCTATCAATTTTTCTGTCTTGAACCTCATTACAATACTGCGGCACTGAATTTAAGTTACGTGTTGAAAATTTTGTCTCCTCTTCCGATGTGCGATTCAAATCTACCTTCACGTATTGCGCGTGCTGCTCTTCCAACTGAGCTAGCCGTAAGTTATCGTAGGCGATGAATTTGTCTGTTGTTTTAGCCTCTCACCCTTCGGTAAGTGCCCGCTGCCGAATATGTTTAGAACTACATCCATAGCCGGCAATCGAGCGAGCTGGACTTTGGCGTCGCGCCATCTCTGAGGACTCGGGTTCGATCCCAGGTCGGGTCAATATGGGAAACGAACTTTTCCATATTGTCTCGAGTCTGGGTGTTGTGGTAACGTCGATGTTTCTGATTTCTGTAACACAAGTGCTTAAGCTACTTACCACAGTATCAGAGCATGTTTGTGATGTTGTCAAATATTTATATATTTATTTACCTACTTATCGGCCCGTTGTACATTCGTTGCAGAAATGTTTGAAACCGTCGGAATTGAAGACACCTTGGCATGTTTGTAGAATTTTACAATGTTATAGTCTTCCACGCCGGACTACCAAAGTTTAAATATTTTATAGAAACAGATAAATTTCATCTCCCTTGGGCTGTGTGGCTCAAATCCACGACTTTCACGTATCGCGCGGGCGGCTCTTCCAACTGAGGAAAGCCCTGCATTGATAGGCCAGTCAGCCAAAGTCAAAGTCAATTCATTTATTCATGTAGGTTACAAGTAACACTTATGCGTCGTCAGAATGAACACAAACCAAAATTGAAGCTATAGCTATACAGTTAGTCAGCTTTCGCTTATATGGATTAAGATTTTTTGAATTGCACCACACATTTCGCCAGGGCAATTCGTAAGGAAATCAGTGGGCAAGGAAACACAATGCGCAAAATATCGCGACGTCCGCCGCAGCCCTCGATGGCCGCCGACGGTAGATTTAGCAATTCGCTCAAAGGGTCGCTTTGACCCCTTCCGTTTGTCCGTGAGTGGCGACACAGAGTACGACAGAAGGGTTAAGCCTATATAAATTAGTATTGAATTTACAGAACTGCTTTAATAGATAAAGAATTTAAGACTTTCGCGTTCGACTTACGTTTAAAATAATTAATGGGCCAAAACTTGATTACTTTAATAAATTTGTTATTGTAGCTCTTTTGTTTTGTAGTTGTTGTAAGGAATTGTTATAGCAAAGTGGGTATTTATGTATAAATTAGCGTAAATGTGTGAAAAATCATAATAATCTAGATGTACCTATTGTAATTTTAGGGTTTTGAGTTCGGACTTAAACCTGTAATCATTTTGATTATATTTGATGTTAAAGTTCTTAAAAATCATTTTTATTTAAATTAATGAAAACAAATTATATACCTACACTTATTAGATAGATAGATATATTTTGCTTATTGCACAAAAAATATATTCAAGACCAGAACACTTAGGGATGTCTTGGTGCTAAAAAAATCACTAACAGACAACTGTAATGTTGAGAAAATAGTATAAATTAGATCAACTTGCGGTTCCTTTTTTTATACTAAGATGTTAATTACTTACAGCCGGCCGTTGAGAATGATTTTTACATTAAAGACATAGGTATTTCTAAACAATCACTCAATTAAACATTTTATTTTAAGATTTAAAATCACCGCTGGCGAACTAACTTGCTGAGCCTTAATGTTGTCAGCAAAAAAATCATTGCTGGTTAGGCAATATAGGTCTTATAGTACCTAACTTAGATTTACCTTCTGCAACATATTACTCTATGATACCATTCAAGTGCGCGCTGTTATGGAAAACAGAGGCGTTTTGACCCTTCTGTGTTTCCGTTATTTACCGAGTTCGCGAGTCATATCGATAAATCGATGTTTATCGGTACATTAGCTTTTTGGCGAAAAAAGGATTTTGGTGGATGTCAGCTCACAAATTTATAGGTTAATTTTTGTGTGAAATCGAGAAAAAGAAAAAGCGTACCTACAAATAACTAACATGTATTAGTATTTGTAGAGTATCTGGAGTTCATATTGTTATCATAATATTTTTTTTATGAACTTCTTAGACCATATGATAAACCAAATGTCAGCTTTTATCGGGCTGCATATTTCTTTGTAACTATTTTTATATTTTTGTATGAATCAAGATTTGTACGCTGTTAGTGAACATATAAATAAATAAATTATAAAAAAAACAGAACCTGAATATTAAATCTATTAGTCTACAAAATGAAATTACTTTTTCAAAATTTACAGGTTACAAGTAATCCGTCCTTTGAAGTTTTTTTATACGTTTTCTAATCTGTGTCTTTTCTTTCTTTCAGTATTTTTATTATTTCCCTTGTATATTTCTAAAACTACTCTGAAATCCACTTTAAATCATCTTCAACACCACATAGGTCTAGCATGCGCCATGCAAGTAAATTTTATCGAGCTCTTACGAAATGCCAAAATCAATACGTCAACTGCTGATTCGCTAAAAATATGAAGACGGTTGATCACCCAATCAACGGTATAAAAACTTGTCATCTCATGTGAGAAATTTGACGTATCGCGCATGCTAGGCCTAAGGTTCGTTTTAGAAAGAACGCATTTAAATTACCTCATGTCATTAGGCAGTGAAAACGTGTCTTAAAATTAATAAAACAAAACGGAAACCTCAAGAAAATCTCCATATTAATCTTGCTCATCTAAAGTTCGTCTTCCTTTTTCCTTTCCGCTTCCCACAATACGCCATTAATCATGTTGCTGATGGTAATTAATATGTGCTCGCCGCGTCTGCTCCAGCTCTCATTAAGACACCATAACACTGTAAAAGATGGTACTTTACATCTCATTCACGACTTTTGTGAGGGAAATGTTAAGACTGCAGAGTTAAAGACGGTCGGGTTCTTTTTCAAACATTCCAAATAAGTTTACGGGTCAAAACGCGACAGCCATTTTAGTAGTGTCACTCCGATACCTCGACATATGCCGTATATTTGCCTTTTTAGTAATATAATTTTATTTTTAATTTGCTGTTCTATAAATGCTCGTGATGATATGTCTGTTCTTGAGCATGAAAATCATCATCCACCCTTACATTCTCGAATAAAAAAATATTATTTAAGTCACTTCCACACAATATACTGACAGTATCAGGAATTAACTTAGTTTAAATGATTAAGACTATTTATATGTATATTGCGCAAAAAAGTACAAATAGTAGACTTAACGCTAGGAGCATTCTATACCAGTCAAGCTTTGGATAACGTACCTAGATAGTTCGTTTAAGGGTGCAGTCACAGTAAGAATGTGTGTATTGTTTACAAAAACTAGAAATAATTATTAGCTATAATCTAGATATATTATATAAAAATATTCATAGACATAATTGGATGATAAATTACGCAAAATAAAATTTTATATATTTACAGTTTATTTACAAAGTGCTTTATTTGCTAATATTTTTATCATTCCTTTGGAATAATTATAGTTTTATAATTGACAAATTGACAAACTGTCCTGTAGTTATATCTTGCTGCAAAATCAGTCTTAAGTTGATGTTTTTTTTTGTAATGAAAACTGCAGAGATTCTTGCCGGTATCTTCTCTGTAGTTATAGGTGCCGAACAGGAGACAGCTTCATTGAGTTTATATAGAGAGTTCATAAATCTGACAGATATAATTTTCATTCGCAAAGCCGTATATACCAATAAACTTTAACGAAAGTAAAAAACTTATTGACTGCAGAATTCAATTACCCGCGACTTAGCTAGAATTTAACGTGATAATTAAACAAAACCGTGTAAACCTCGATGGTCGCTTGCAAATGGAACAAAAAAGAATGCAGAAGCATTTCTTTGTTCCGTTTTGTTCCATTTTTAGGTTCCTGTCGAGGAAAAGCGACGTTCCGCGATACATCTGCAGTGGAACGTTTCAAACGGAACAGGTTGGAACTGAAGGGAAAAAAATCTAATTTTAAAATTGCAAGCTTTTATTTTCTGTAATCTTAAAAGACGTAACAAAGGCTTGTTTACATTAATAAATTAATAATCATTTGTATTAATATTCTGAGTGTACTAAAATCTGCTCGGAAGTACCTGAATACTGAATTAATTATGTTCTTCTTAGTACTATTTGTCGGTCTGGTCTGCTCCAGCTTACCCCTCGAAAGTAAATACTTACTTGAGTAATTAATTGTTTCATCACTCATCAAAACAAAACTATATGACTCGGTCCAAAGTGAGCTACACATAGCAATAAGTTAGATACTGCTACTGTAACTAATCTGTTGAGTTTCTTACCGGTGTCTTCTTGGTAGATATAGGTTGCGAACCGGAAGTAGAATCACTTTGCATTGTATTCAATGACGATTCAAAAGTGTTATATGTAACCTACTTGAATAAAGAAATATTAGAGTTTGAGTTTGAGAATTAGTGGAACGAATAAACGACAATAATACTCGTATATGAAATATGTAATTGCTACTTTCGCTCAAACAAAACTATTGATCTTAAATATACTTTATTTAGGAGTTCAATTAATACTTAAATTAATTAAAACAATTTTTTTATGTATTTAAAAGGATTTTTTTTCTGAGAGATGATTATGATGTGTAATAGAAATTATACATTTAAGTTATCCAATTTTTTTTGTGATTTTTGTTTAATAATGATTTTTACTTTCAAGATTTTTTTTTTAAAATGACTTCTGAAATTGATATCTTTTTCATACCTAAAAACTCAATGCAGTATCTTTAACACAGTACCTATTGAATATTCAGCCGTTTTACACAGAAATTTCGTCCGAAAAATTCCCTCATATCCGTTGTATGACTGAATTTAAAAAACAACTTAAATTCACTCATATAACACTTAACTGTATAAATAAACACCTAACTAAAAACGCAATCTCCGTCCTACCCAAAACAATTGTCTACAAAACCCTAAATTTCCGTTGCATTCAATTTCCCTTGCATTAGGATGCGCGGTGCAGCGGCCATCGCGTCTCCTCGCTGCATTCGGCTACGTGAGCTAAATTTATACCGGCCTTTATTAAGAGGTTTCTTTTTTGCATTTGTTTCTCTAAAATGTTGAGCATTTAAAATGACTGTTTGGCACTTACTCACCCTTCGAAATATTGTATTGCTATGAACCTACATACGAGGGTAGTCCAATGCAAATAATAAATCAGGTCTAGTACTTTTCATTAGTCCACCGCGATTGGTCTCGTGATTTAAGTCCTCAGGAGCCATAAAGCGATTCCAATACTAACTCGCAATTGGATTACGATTAGGGCTGCCATTACGGAATTTATTTTTGTTAGTTGCAGGATGGTATCCGTGAATTTGTCTATTGATCGGAAACAATTTAGGTGTTTTTTTTTGCTTTTTACAAACAGTCGCGCTGTTTGCCGATGTTAAAATTTAATCATTTTAGATTTTTTTATCGTTTTTATTATTTTTATAGTACTATACGCCGTACTAGCGAACTTTAAATATTAGAAACAGAAAAATTTTATCTCCCCCTGCGGTGCGGGAATTGAACCCACGACCTTCACGTATCGCGCGTGCTGCTCTTACCAACTGAGCTAACCGCAAGTTATTGTAGGCGATGAAATTTTTCTGCTGTATCAACCGTTAGCTCAGTTGGTAAGAGCAGCACGCGCGATACGTGAAGGTCGTGGGTTCAATTCCCGCACCGCAGGGGGAGATAAAATTTTTCTGTTTCTAATATTTTTTTATCGTTTTCGAAATGTTTATAACATATGTTTAGGACTACCTTATTAACTACTCACTTATTTTGTTGCAAATAAATATACATTGGCAAATAAATACATGCCCATTCAACTTAATATGGTTACTAAATATACTCTAAGCTGACATAAAGATTATTTATTAGATCGAAGAACGAAAAAAGAAACAGAAGCCCGTCTCAAAATTATAACTGCTCCTTAAATTAATTAATGTACTTCTCTTCCCTTTAATTATTAGCATGTTCAACAAAATTTCGAGGTTAAATAGATTACCTACCTATCTAAAAGAATGCAATATGATTATTATTTTGAAGATGCCGGAAAATATTACAGGAGTTTTAATGGCGTGTGCCAATTAAATCAACAATAGCGCAAAAATTTAAATAAACAATTATTCAAAGCTTTTTTTGAAGTGAAAATAAATGAAGATTCATCGGCAAAGCAGCATACAAAAGCTAGTCTAGTCATTTGAATGTTTGTTTTTGGTCAACCCTAAACGGTCGAAGCGTTTATTAACCGACGATCTGTTAATCATCGCGTTGGTTTATTGCCGCGATCGCAAACCCTTATTGCCGCGGCGATATTACAATTTGACGGATTGCACCCGCGTTTTTTATTACTTTTAATATTGATGACGTCGGTTTTGATTTTTTTTTCTTAACAAGTCCAATAGTTTTTATATGACACTAAATATAATATGACTAATTGGGACTAAACACACAAATTAAAATAACACATGAAAGGCGCAGCGAGCAGTATCGCTGTTAGGTTTTTAAGTGTTAACGCTGACGTAAAACGTTTTTAGATATTTAGAAGTCTTAATATTCATATTCATATTCATATTCATATTCATATTCGTATTATTTATATTATTTATTGCACTCCATAAGTAAGTAATGATGTTACATGTAGTTTCTTAAAAACTAAAAGTACAAGTTATGGACCCTGGTGGGCACGGCAAAGATAAGAGAGGGGAAGATTGAGTTTTATGTTAGAGAACAATTTATGAAAAATTAAATAAATGAAAAATATTTTTTGTAATTAGTAATTGTATTATACACCGGACTAGCGAAATTTAAATATTTTAAAGTTACAAAATAAATATTCTAAAAAGTTGCTTTCCATCAAAGGAGTTTGAGACTAAGCGTAAACCTATTTTATATAAAAATATTAGTCGTTAATTATTGTCATGCAGGCCTAGCATGCGCAATACGTTAAATTTGTCGCATGAGACGACAAAAGTTTCTATACCGTTGATTGGGTGATAGTCCACCGTACTCGTACTTTCAGCCAATCAGCAGTTGACGCATTGATTTTGACATTTTTTTAAGAGCGCGATAAAATGTACTCTCGCGGTGCATGCTAGGCCTGATGGAAGTATGCCTTCACCTGTTTGAAAAGAATTTAACACCATAGAAGAAAAAAATAAAATAATTAAAAAAACACGAAGACGCTATTACAGAAAGATCACATTTTGGCAGAATTTCTTTTATTTAGATATCTGGATTGCACTTACTCAAATGGACTGGGTGTTCTGATCACCAAGCAAAGAAGGGCCTCTCTTGTCTCAGCAAGTGCCATACTGAGCATAAATGTCAAATGTGATCCACGTAGGTGACCAAGGCTCTGGTTTACAGTCAGTCCTACTGAATGGTAATTCTATTTCATATCGAATAATTCGGAGTTCTTTTTGTTTATTTGGCTATTGTTTAATTTATAAATGTAACTTGTACGTTTCTTAGTACAATATAAGACTTGATGACCTCTTCATGTACCAAAAGTTAGAAACTTCCTACCTAGTAAAATAGTTACAACCTTTCAAATAAGTTAATGGATCAAATCGTGACAAAAAAATTAGATGTTAATGCAGACTGCTTAAAAAAGTAAAGCATTCATAAATATAAGTAGGTGACCTTGAAGTCCATATTCACAACCTATTGGTTGTAGATATTTAACAAGTTAATAGAGAAAAATTAGATCGTCTTTTAGTAGTAGTCACTGTAGTTTTAATTCCATTCAATTGAATTTCTATTATATCAATGTATTAAATGTTAATTCTGTTTTCTTTAATTTAATTTAATTTTCTTTTACCATTGGGTCTATTTTCTACTCGGTCACGTTAGTTTAGCGCTGGTGGCGTATGTTGTATATTGGCTAGATTGGTTTGGCCGAGTAGTAAAATATACCTACCTACTTATTAGTTTTAAATATAGTTTTAATGTCAAAATAGTCATTGAATGAGGTGTTTACCTATAATTGAGTATGTACTCAGATTTTATATTTAGAATATGTTTGTTTATATCGATAATGTATTAGTGCATAAGTTGTTGGTAAACCAATAAAAAAATATCAATCAAGAACTAAAATAATTAAACATTCAATAAAAAACCCTACAAACTCATTAATACTACGTCAAACAAACCTTTTAAGCTAGCAGCTTTTAAATTGAAAAGAAATCGCTCAGATCTAATGCTGAAATGAATAAATACCGGTCAAGTTCGAATTGTGCTCATCTATCGATGTTTATGTTTTAAAAAACATTTATTCAATAGGTTGAGTATCTGAAGTATATTTTTACAACAGTGCTCCACCGTACTAGTGAACTTAAATATTTTTAGGGAAACAGAAAAAAACATCTCCTGATTCATGAAATTGAATCAGGAGTTCTCAGGAGGTTTTTTCACAACCGGTAGGTATTGCGCTTGTTGCGTTTTGACCCGTTAACTTATTTTAAATGTTTAAAATGGAACGCCAAAGTCTCAAATTTATTAACATTATATTTAAAGATATCTATAATATGTTTAAAAAAAACAGGTTTTTATTGTACCTGAAGCTATTTGTTTTCTCAGGGAACCCTCAAAAATAACACTTTCAACGGCAAACATCAAACGCTAATAATTGCAATGCTTCAAAGTCCGCCTTTCAAAAGAAAACAATAACTTTCAAAAGAGTCGCAAATGACTCGGGGCCATTTCTGCCCTGAAGAGTGAAAGGGTTAGATATTTAACCCTTTTGGCGTCGACAGTAATTAATAGGGGTTATTTGAGATTTTTCCGTTTGGAAAAAAATGCAATTTCTTTGATGCGATTGTATCTGCGAATGATGAACGGGTTTTTATGGGCAAAGTGAAAGTGACGGAAGTTGTGAGATCCTTTTTTGTTGTGAAGAGTTTATTAGATTTTTTTTATTGGAATATCCATTGAGTTGTGAAAAACAAGCGTATATTATGAATTTTAGAGTGGAACGGATAACTAAGCTGTACAAAGCAACCGTCTTGGTTTTTGAGTAATAAAAAATGCACAAGTTGTAGTTAATTTTTATATTGTTTTTTTGTATTATTACTATAATCATTATTTCAAATTTATGATGAAAGTTATGATGGAACGGAAAAACTGCTTATGACTCCCCGGTAGATGTCTTTTCCATTTTCCATATTCCTTAGGATAAGTGATCCTTGACGCTAATAGCATAATAATAGCTTTTCTCCAAGGTATACTAACCCTAAAATAATAATTATAATGTACATTCCTGGCCCCGTCACAGAGAGGAGAGTACTGGTGTACTGTGGTACAGGCGCATGCCTTTTTCAGGCACCAGTCTCTTACAATCTTATAAATTTATATAGTTATAGTTATAATCTCACTTTGTAAACCTAAGATTGTGGAGAAGATATAAACGATTTTTTATCTTATCTTAAATTCATGTGATTATTTGATATTACTAACCTTATTATTATTGTATATTTTATTATAGGTTATATTTATGTATCGTTACGATATTTTCGGCTCAAATATTTGGGGTTGACTGGCAGAGAATGCTATTAGGCACTAATTCCGCCTCTTATACATTGAATCATCGAGAATCAAACCCGGGAACTATCGCACTTGATTTGATACCGTAATATTCTATCCGTTAGCAACGCCAACTGGCCCGCAAGATGTTTCGTCACGCTCCTTTTGAAGGAATCCATGTTAATAGAAGGAGGAAACACATGAACCAGCAACGAGTTCCACTTCTTAAGGGTCCGGCAAAAATATTAGCTACCAAACTTTTTGGTTTGCGATGGAATATTTTCCACGGTGAAGCAATGACTTTGTTTGCCAGTTCTTGTGGTTCTGTGCATAAAAGGGGAGGGTGGGAAAAGCCTTGCTAATGGAAATGGGAAATAGGAAAATTCAAATTCGTCTCTCTCTATTCTCTCAATTCGTCTTTGCTTCACCCTGCGTGGTATCAAGGCTGGGTGGCAAGGTCATCCTTTCCGCATCAGACCAGAGGGTTAATAAGCCCACCCATCGCTACAAGATTTGGCACCCAGCGGGGCGTCACACTATATACCTGCTTCTACTAGAGTGAACTCCTCAAGTTACTCGATCCGAGCATAATCGTAACATCATCCAATATTAGCTTGACCTAATTACCGCTAATAATGCAAATCATCCAAGTGGAATCTATTAACTGCACTCATTACTGAGTTTGCATCTATAATGCGATCGCTTGTATTATATATACCAAAGCTTAGATACAGATGTTTATTTGACAATCGTAGCCGAGAGGTGAGCAAACCGGGCTTTGGAGTTGCGCTTCTCTGAGATTTCAGGTTCGATTCCCGGTCGTGTCAATGTAGAAAACTATATTTTTTATCGACTAGGGTCTAGATGTTGTGGTAGTATGGTGTTCCTGATTTATATAACATAAATGCATTAGCTACTTATTACATAATTAAAACAACGTGTGTAATGGTGTCCTTTACTATATTATAAATATACTTTCCGTTTTGTAGCCTTTGCTTGCCTTTGCTTTATGTTTCACTAGCATATTTTAAAAGCAGTAACACAAAATGTGAAGTTATTTTATTCGTCGGAAGCTCACAAAACCACACATGGGAAGTGAATATCGAATACAATCCCTCACCTAAGGCGGGTTTTTGAACGCATCAATAACAAAATATCACAGATCAATGCTCGCGCGGGAGGGCGATGTAGGGTTACCAGAAAGATTTATTCTTAAAAAAAGCTTAAAGTTTTCAAATTTATTTATTTATTTATTAGGTAACAACTGTTACATTACATACAAGCACATAAAGAAAAAATAAAGTTCTAGGCTAAATGCACAGTCTCTTAGAGGTAAACACCGCATGCAAAAACAATTATCAGAGAATGACTGCAGTCCATATTACAATGACATCGATCGCAAGAATCTGAGACGGGAAACAGGGCTTAAAACGAAGTTAAAAATAAAGAGGAATAGAAGGCTGTTCGCATTCGTGTAGCTACCAAATGTGGGCAATCTCCCTTCTAAAGGTGGTCAGTAAGCTTAAGAAGACGTCAGAGGAAGAGCTAATTTCGTTGAGTAACCGACTTATGCGGTAAATAGGAGAATTTCTGCCATACACCGTGCGTCGTTTAGGCGTTATAAGAGGTTTAATTGGGTTTCGTGGAGGTCGACGTGGGACATTAAATTTAACTTGCTGAAGTAATGAAGGACAGTCTATGCCATTTCTTGTTAATTTATACAGAAAAATAAGGTCCATCATTTTGTGTCGTTTGTTCAAAGAAAAAAAACCGTTTGATTTCGATGAAGGAACAAAACGAAGCTATCGCAATGAGAGTAGATGAATCTATGCATTGTAAGTTTTTAAAATAAAATCTTTGCGCTTATTGAAGGATTAAAAAAGCGTTCTATCCCAGTTTCGATTTCTGGTCGGGTCAATATGGGAAACGAACTTTTTATAATTGTCTCGAGTCTGGGTGTTGTAGTGCCGTCTTTTATTCTGGTTTATTCATATAAACAGGTGCTTTAGCTACTTACCACAAAATCAGTGCAATGTTTGTCATGTTTTTTAATATTTATAGAAAATATATACTCGTATATACTCGTACATGTTCTCGTACCTACATATTATACAGCTCCACATTATTAAGCACCACAAAATTTATTGTTGTTTAAAATGATTTCTTTTTTTTTCTCCCCTGTTACCGCACCCATATACAAATTATCTGCATGACCCAAGGGTTGACTGGTAGAGAATGTCCCTAGCATTAAGTCCACCTGTTGTACCTATATGTGCAATAAAGTTTTTAAATAAAAAGAAAATGGTGCCTTGTCTTCAGCTTAACGTATTCAGCGACTGCTTGGAGTCTTTTGCAGGTCATCATCATACCTAGATGGAGGTCGTCCTACTCTCTGTTTTAAACAATATAATAAATTTTAAAATTGACGAACTTTAAATACACGATGTATTTGACAAGAAAAAAGGTAAACAAACAATACATGGCCATGGCAACTATTATTTTAATAGTTTTTACATCACTTGTATGTAAAGATTTTATACTTCACGCACACCGAGTTGCGGTTTATACCTAAGAACCTAACCTAAGCCATTGTCGATTGAGGAGTCATGGTCAGCCCACAAAGTATTAATATTTTACTAGCTGTGCCCGCGACTTCGTTTGCGTGGTCGGTTTACCCCTTATACTTTCATAGTCGGTTTACTCCTTCCTTCCCTAATATTCTAAATCCAATAAAAAGTAGTCCATATTTTGTTCCAAGTTTCGAGCTATATTTGAGCTAAATTTCATATTTCTAACTTAAAAATACACATGTTCCTATATTAACTTCCAAGGGCGGTATTACCCCCATCCCCCTTATTTTCAAAGCGAAAAGTAGCCCATGTCCGTTCAGGAGGTTCAATGTATACCTTTACCAAAAGGTCATTACAATCAGTTCAGTGGTTTAGGCGTAAAAGCGAGACAAACAGAGTTACTTTCGCATTTATAATATTGGTATGGATTAGTATCAATCATTAATTTAAGAGAGGTAGGGCATAGCGATTTATCGCTCGAACTGGAGCAGCCCGACTGAAATACCTCCACCTTACAGAAGACCGCAGCCAAATAACAATCATTTCTGTGTTGTTGTGTTCCTGCGTGTGTGAGGTTTCCAGAGCTCCTGGGTGGTGCTACATTAGTAGCAGGGGTGAGCCTTCAAGGTAAGGGCGACTATTCCAGTAAAAAAATATTATGCTGTACTTGTCACCTTTAAGCTAGGACCTCATTACCACTTAACATCAGGTGGGATGAGGTCAATCTTGAAGTGCAATGTAAAAAAATATAAAAAAATCTTTGAAACCGTCAGCCCTACCATGTCGCAACTCCATCCATCCGTCAAAAAACCGCTCAGCGCATTTTATTACACGAAGGCAACGGAGGATTCTCGTTCCGCTGCAACCCAGGGCTATGTTTCAAACATTAGCAGCCGATGTTAGAATATGATGGATTAGTTTAGGCTACCTGGGACCAGGGAGAAATACGTGATATTTTATTAAAAAAATAAATATCAAGTAACACAAGGTGGCTACAAATGGGACAAATCTTGCCAGAAATGGCACAAAATCCCTTATTTTTTTCTTTTTTCGTAAAAAGGTGTCTTTTTTTACAAGCAAACGTGTCGTTTTTTTTAATTTAATGTAATTTTTATAACTTAATACAATTATAGATTCTAATTTTGGAACGCCTGTAATTGGTCAAAACTCTTAAAATAGCAACTAGATACCAGGTCAATTGACTTTTTTTGTTGCATTACATACACACCTTCTTATTGTTAGCGGACCCAAGCTATGATGCATGACCCAAGGGGTGACTAGTAAATAATGCACCTATCATTTAGACCAATTTTTGTAAATTTTTGCACAAATAAGTTTATGAGTAAATATATAATAAATAAAGCTCAAGTTTAAGGTAAACAGCGCATTTTATTTTCTTTATTTTAATTATATACGGAGACTTTATTTACTCAAACGAGTATATAAAATCAAGAGACAACCAACCACATAATTCCACAGTCCGATCGCCGTAAGCAGCTTATTTAAACCCAAATAAAAAGCATAAACGTTTGAATACAAAATCAAAATGGCTACTTCCGATATCATGACAAATCGGCTCAAATCCCTTGATAATATAAAAACCCTCAGATTACCGAATACGAAACGACGAACTTTCAATTCTAATGCATTGAGATACGTTGAAAATTCGTGTGCACACGTTCCGTCAAAGTATTATTTTCATACGTTTATTTGTCAACATGACAGGATAGCCCTTTGATTTCTATACGTGGTGTCCCTTTTTATAAATATAAAGTAGGGAATAATAGGGAAAAGGGACAAGTATCAATTTTGTTAATACATTGTGTGAGCCATTCTGTTTTGGGTGGATGGACATTCATTTTCCATTAATATGAAAGATTGAGATATTTTGTTGGGGATATATATTAGGTTGGGTTCAAAATGATGGTTGAGTTTTGGGAATACTTAAGGGTTCTCATTTAATGATGAGGTATGGCGCTCAAAAACGGTAACAAAGTTTTTAAACATTTATAATAAGTAATTGGGTCGAAACACCTACACACATAAATATATAAATATATTGGACAACATCACATACATTGCTTTGATTCAGTGGTAAGTGGCTTAAGCACTTGTGTTACAGAAATCAGAAACAACGACGGTACCACAACACCCAAACCCGAGACAATACAGAAAAGCTAGTTTCCCATATTGTCCCGACCGGGGATCGAACCCGGAACTCAGAGATGGCGCGACACCAAAGCCCGGCACGCTCGCCTCTCGGCTACGGAGTTCGTCACATACATATCGAACATCTGTGATTGCTCTAATTCTGTAGTAAGTAGCTAAAGCACCTGCGATACAATTAGAAACAACGACGGTACCACAACACCCACACTCAATATAACAGTAAAATAGCTAATGATAAGTCGGTAGGAAAACTTCATTTAAACGTTAATTTATAATGGCAAAATAAATTTATTTGTTGAAACGAATAAAAATATGCAACATAATGATTACTTTAATTTTATAGGTACATAATCAAACTGCAATATACGTTAAAAGTAACAATGTTGTAAGTTGTATACTATAAGACAGCGTGTGCCTCAATTATTAGGTATAACACCCCTTCTGTAAATATTTCACCACAAAAACGAAAATCCCTTCCACAGAACAAGATTTTGATTTATAATATACAATTGTTGATCGTAGAAAATATTTGGTTTACACTTATTGAGTCACTGTAAAATAATATCGATACTTGGCGATAAAATCATAAATCACGGTATATATTTCATGGGTATAATAGAACTGAAATATCGATAATTTCAGTATCGACACTTTTTGGGTATCACCTCAGCCAGCCAAATGTATCTACCATATTTTAAACGGTATTCCAAGCCCTGCTTCTTTTATCCTCGTATCATCTTAACAAGCGTACAAGAAAGTCTATTCCAGTATAAAATGAAATAACCAAGCGTAATAATATTAAATTTTATTGTATCACACGACGGGACGTAACAAAAGTCCCACCAAACAAAAACTTCCGTGAAGGCAATGAAAAGAAAATGACAAGATAAGCGGACGAAGCGCTGTAATGAAACTAGCGCCCTCTACTGGCATGAAAACTGATATTAGCTGGGATAAAAGGAATCCTTTTGGTGACTGTATGAATTTCTTTTTATAGCTTCTTAACGCTTTTTCTTAGTTAATATAATCCTTATGCGTGATCAAAATTAATAAGCAGATGTCGTGGCCAAAGAAAATTGATAGATAGTTACCCAAGCTTTATTGCACAGGAAAATTTACAGAAAATGGATTTACAGACCTATTCAAGTACTGTTAAGGTAGAATTGTCCATATCGTGAAATGCTCGAGAATTTGATGAAGTGGTTTTATAACAAAAGATCACCGTACCGTAAAACTTAACATTTGTGAAGGTATTTCTCGTTTCTACAATATTTATTCGTGTTTTTTGATCTTGATTAATCTTCAACTCGACAGAGAAAACAAAGCGAAAAATTACTAATTTTTTTTTGTTTACTGATCCACTAAGATCTACTTTATCATAAAAAAAATACAAAAACAAGTTATTACAGTATGAAACAAATTTTTTTTTTCATTACCTACGTATATTGTCATATAAACAAATATGCTGGATCATACACTGACAAGTGAAACGCCGTAAAAATGTTTCAAAGTATTAAGACCAAGTACGCAAATATATACATACTTAGTATGTAAGATACACATTAAAGTAATAAGTAGGTTTATTATAAATAGGTTAGCCGAGAGGCGAGCGTGCCGAACTTTGGCGTCGCGCCATCTCTGAGGTTTCGGGTTCGATCCCCGATCGGGTCAATATGGGAAACGAACTTTTCTGTATTGTCTCGGGTCTGGGTGTTGTGGTACCTTCGTTGTTTCTGATTTCTGTTACACACGTGCTTTGGCTACTTACCACAGAATCAGAGCAATGTATGTGACGTTGTCCAATATTTATATTTATTTATTTCTCCTATAGAAACTAACATTTTGAAACATTATTGTATCGACCATTAGCATAAACTATCTAGCCAGCAGTAAAAACAATCCAACCATCCCTTTGAAAGCAATCCAATCCATTTGCAAATAGAACTTCACGATTGTCCTATTAATTGTACCCAAACTACTGTACTGACACCTCTTTTAAACAAATAACTGAAGGAATTTGGACTTTAATTGTATTGCGATAGAATTGGTTGGTGTTTTGGGAATAAGCACGCTTGTGTTGGGTTTTGAGTGGCAGTGTTAGGCAAAATTCGACGTATTGTTCGTGTAGAGTAGCCATGGGTTAATTAGAAATAGGATAAGTTAGGAAAGT
Source organism: Glyphodes pyloalis (assembly GCA_037074685.1). Taxonomy (NCBI): domain Eukaryota; kingdom Metazoa; phylum Arthropoda; class Insecta; order Lepidoptera; family Crambidae; genus Glyphodes; species Glyphodes pyloalis. Next base: position 15,643,562 of record JAYKKO010000010.1, on the reverse strand, counting down.
GCATTTTGTAAGTGGACAACTGTATAAGTATGCAGTAGATGATTGAAAAGTAATATTTATGAGCCTTACGAGTAAAGTATACAAAGTCCACGAAACGCCTTTCGAATTAAGTTAAGTTTGAGTTTTATTTAATTGAGCACCAAAAAAATCTAACCTAATCTTACCTAAATAATAGGCTGGGGACAAATTTAATACGTGACCTTGGATGACTTGTGGCTCAATAAATTTTGTCAGTCAGTTTCTGTCGCCCAAATTAAGAGGAAGGCGTGTGAAATTCTTATTCTTTAAATATTACGCCTTGGTACAGTGTTATTGGGACTTAAAGAAGCTACAATAAAATGAGTACATTCGAATTGTTAACAAACCAGCGCTGATCTGATATTCACAAAAATAATGTGAATCTATCACTCGTTCGAAATTTAATTTTGCAATAGGCAATTTAAATAATCATATCAAAATCAATCAATCGAAATAAAAAAATACGGTGAAATAATATGTAATATTTTTTCGCTTATTATATTATATAAAAATATATGTAAGTAAATTAATAAAAAACCCAACATTTTGTTATTTATAATGCTCAAAAACAAAGCACATATAGTAATCGCGTCTTTCATGACATGAATTCATAAAAACAAATCAACAGCCAGCCTATTTATTGCTTGCTTAGAGATTAAAATATTGTAAAAATATAATGATATGCAAAAGACTGCAAAAGACGGTAAAAACCGCTCTTAAACAATTTGACTCTTCAATTGGTTTTAAGGAAATTTCAAACATAATAATAAAAACACCTGGCTACCCTACTGACACAGTCATTTGATTGAGCGGACCGTGAAATGAAGGGCTCAAACCACCCAATCCCTTGTACCCAAACACAGTAATACAAGTACCACCGTTTGCTGCAGACACAACTTATGACATTTGACATGACTTCACTATGCACAGTTTAAATATTTGTTTGGAAATTAGCAATATACTTATATGCGTGTAGACTAGCCAGGCCAAGCATGCGCCACGTGCCTAAATTGTATTGCGCTCTTAACAAACGTCAAAATCGATTGAAGTCAGAGAGTCAGCTGCTGATTGGCTGAAAATACGAGTGCGTTGTGCTATTAGCCAATCAAAGTATCGAAACTTTTGACATCTCATGCGATAAATTTTACGTATTGCGCCTGCTACGCCTACATGAAATAGTTGTAGGAACACGCTGCATACACATAGTTATAAAAATATATACGGCTTGATTGACAATCTTTCTCGTTAAAGTTGTTTGATTACCTTATCTGATAGCAAGCAGCTTATGCACTTCTGTTATGGAAATTAGAACCAATGTTGGTACCTTAATATATATTAACATACATTTATAAATACTTAGGTTAGCAAAGAAACCAATCGAAATTTTATTTAAATACTCAAAAAAAGTTTTTGCAGCAATATTACATTTTCATTAATAAATTAGTTTGCGTAATAAAAAGAACCAACTTGTCAATATGATCCAGTGCAGATACATAAAAAAATACAAAACGTAATAAAATTATAAATAAAGTATTATCAGAATTGTCATAGTTTTACCGATTTTTGCAAATGTAGTGCAATGAAGAAAATGATATTAAAAATTATCACCAACCCGTGATTCTAATCCGCAATCTCAATACTTTTTACCTTTCATGTTTACCAAAAAAAATCTCCGTCAGTTCTTTAGTCATTTACTATAAAACCTGATAAGTTCCTATGCAAAAAATGTCTTGCTTAATTGACTACAAGCACATTTACTGTATTCCCACAACACCACATACCGCACCCTCGTATCTCGTTCGTTACGATATGTTTGCGTCAAAACAAACCCGTAAACCACTCAAGGGCAGTAACCGAAGCCTCGTTAAAATCCGCCAAAAAATACAAAAAAAAACTTAAAAAAAATAAAAATTCCCCGCGCGTAGGTCTTCCTCTTCGAATAGAGGATGGAGGGCACCAATACAATATAATAAGACAAACGTAAGCCTGCAACGTGATATTTTAAAAAAGAACGGACATGTGCATGTTGTAGACAATGCGTAAAATCAGTGATTCCATAAAACGTCTTATTTGACTTCCCGTTTTGATACGAGTATTTGTTTAAAATAGAGATTCGTGCATTTCTTTGCAAGAGATTTTATTTTAATATCGAGGCTAGAAAATAAAGTAAAAAAAAATATTGTTTCTTTTGCCCGTCTGTCAATCTGCTTATTATTTAATACTTTGTCTTCAAATTGTATTGATAATGTTAATTGAATAATCACGGCAGCTTTAAAATATTGTGCATAGCTGCAACTGAAAATCAGAGCTATCCATTGTTTTTTGCTATTTTTATCCTGTAAAAAAGGTTAATGTCGTCTGGGCATTTGGGTAGCTTAGTTTATGGTTTTTTAATTATTTATTTTCTTTTAATTTAAAAATGTTTCAGCAACTGTATGTCACTCGGTAAAAATAAAGGTTTTATCTTTTCGTCAATGCTTAGAAGGTAAATAAAATATTGTATTGCTTATGTATATCATAAAAATTATGCAAGTTTTAAACCTTTTCATCTAAATTTAAAGGCCCAACAAACGTCTGTACGTAACATTCACAGTAAAAAATAATATTTTGCGTAATAGAGAAAACTTCATTTCACGGAATTTTTCGTCATTGAAACACGTTTTAGCTAATCCAATTTGTCCTATTTCACAACCTACCCGTGACACGGAGACCTTTAAAATGTTCACAAGGGAAAGCAATTTAATTTCCTCGGACGTCCAATTGGGTGAAATCCTAAACATATTGGACGATGCACGGAATAATGCTTTGATGTAATCCGACCCTCGATATTATTTTTGCGATAATATTAGCTTCGTTTTGTTTGGACTCCTTTGTCGCTATTGATATTGCCAAATTTATTTTTTTACAAAATGTGACGTGGGTATTAAACAGGAAAATAGTAACGCTGTTTTTCCAGGTAGCTAATATTAGAATATTAGTTATAGGAACTTATTCCCATGAAAATAAAGTGAAACTCTCGTACTATATAACAAGATATGCGTTACATTAGACATTATTATTTTTAACCAAATATTTTTTTTACCATAGTGTAGCAGCTTTCAACATTTTTTTATAGTATTGGACTTTGGCGTCGCGCCATCTCTGAGGTCCCGGGTTCGATCCCCGGTCGGGCCAATATGGTAAATGAACTTTTCTGTATTGTCTTGGGTGGGTGTTCTACCATCATTGTGGTGTCATTATTGATTTCTGTATCATAAGTGCTTTTAGCTACCTACCATAGAATCAAAACAATGTTTGTGATGTTGACCAATATTCATTTATTCATTATTAATTTTAAATTTTTTTGTAACATAGGCTACCTACAAACGAATTGGTATAATTGTCTCACAAATATGTACAGTTATTATTTTTGAATATTTTACTTGATTTACATACAGTCACACCTTTACTCCCAGAGGGTTATATACTGTTCACAAATCACAGGAGGACAGTGTATTGCTATCAGTATTATCTGACTTGGATTATGATATGGAAAATTAATAGGTAATCAGTTTTTCTTACCATTTTTTATAATCAGTATCTTGCAACGGTCACGTAGGTACTGGACATAATTTTATTCAGAATGCTTTTTAAATAAAAAGATCAATAAATACATTACCTGTAATTGTTGCTAAATCATTGCTCCTAATGATGCAAGAGTTTAGCAACGTCTACATCATTGGTTCTCAAACTCTTGAGAAACATTTGAACTTTATGAAGTTTTACCAGTTCGATCAGGAAATTTCTGGTTTGAATCAAATGACTGTCCCATAAAACTCGTCTCGGATTCGACGCTAAATACACTAAAATAAGTTATGATCATCATCATTATTCCTCACTAACACTCTTAAGAACTCTTAAGATCTTTTGTCAGTAAAACATAAAGACTATGTTTCAGAAATAAAAGATTTTATTGTTATTTTTCTCTTTATTTATTTTTATTAGATTTTTTAAAATTGAAGATCCTGCTATGAAAATGCACGTTAAGCCGTTGGTTTCATTACGGTCCAATTAGGTTTAGTTTTTCTTGTAAGAGTAACAGAGCTCCTATGTAACAGGACACAGTTTTAACTGTATTGTTTGTTCATTATGCGCTAAAACTTACATTATTTTGCTATGAAATAAAAATGTCATAGTATATTACAAAAAATAAACATAAACTTGTTGTTTCACACATAAGACTTCATTAAATTAGTGATTATTTTGAGTGGTTAAGTTGGAAAATTTCCAGGGAGTTTGATAAGCTGCAAAAAAAAAGATACCTAATTATTTATTAATAGATTTAAATCTCAGATCAATAAACGTCTCATGAGAAAAGGTTATTAAAAAAAAGACTATATAAATGACAAAAATAGAAATATGTTTTATTGCTTGCATGTATGTTTTTCACGTTTTCATATTTTTAATATTGGAAAGGGTAACTTGCCGGTTCTTCTCGATAGCACCAACATTCCGAACACTATAAAACAGTAGTTTAACTTAATCTGACGATCATTTAATGCTTTTATAATACTGTACATGAAAAACATTTCATATTCTTTCTATTCTAGTAAAGTAAGGATTACCCCATAGATTTAGAACCGCTGATCAAGACAGACAGCTCACATGGATATTAATCACCGTTTTTGTAGCCGTTGCTTTTAGCATAATTACAGCGCTGTAATACCAGTGCGGGCTAACTGCATGGAAATTGAGATGCAGTTTTTGTGGCTAATATTTAGCGAGGAAGGTAATTATCCAGTTAGTTGGGATAGGAGAATTTTCTTGCAGATTTAAATTACCTTAATTATTAATTGGTGAAATACCTCCGCCTTACAGAAGATCGCAGCCAAATAACAATCACTTCTGTGTTGTTGTGTTCCTGCGTGTGAGTAAGGTTTCCAGAGCTTCTTGGGGGTGCTACATCAGTAGCAGGGGTCAAGCCTTCAAGGTAAGGGCGACAAGTCCAGTAACAGATTTATTAGGCTGTACTTGTCACTCTTAAGCTAGGACCTCATTACCACTTAACATCAGGTGGGATGGCGTCAATCTTGAAGTGCAATATAAAAAAAATATATATTTTAGGTTAATATTAACAACTAACTTGTACTGAATTGACTGATGAAAGTAAACGGTCTCTACGCGTGCTTGTGACGAACCTTTAAACCGTAGAAAAATTATATTCAAATGTTTTACTAATATTTAAAACGCGATAGTTTGTTGTGTGCTCAGATATTACTAAAGTAATTAATGTTCAGATATTAATAGTAACTTGTGGTGTATGGAACTTTTTGACATTTTTAACTGTTCAGTATTTGGTCACTTTGTCTGCTCCGATATATCTGACGGCGACTGTATCTATGTTTGTTACTCTTTCACGCAAAAAGTACAGAACAGATTTAGATGAAATTTGACACTAAGAAAAATAACATACTTGTGGTGACATGACGAAGACGAAGAAATAATATATCAAGACGCCATTAGAATATAACGTATATTCATTTTCTATACAGCGACATTAATAAATAAATACATAATAAATATTGGACAACATCACATACATTGCTCTGATTCTGTGGTAAGTAGCTAAAGCAAATGAAGCTACCTCCGGTTCGGAGGTAGCTTCATTTGCTTTATATAGAGACTATTCATAAGTATTACTAATGTAATCTATGTGAATAAAAAAATATTGACTTTAAAGCACTTGTGGTACAGCAATCAGAAACAACGACGGTACCACATACAACACCCAGACCCGACACAATATAGAGAAGTTCGTTTCCCATAATGACCCGACCGGGGATCGAACCCGGAACCTCAGAGATGGCGCGACGCCAAAGTCCGGCACGCTTGCCTCTCGGCTGCGGAGGTCTTCAAATCAATCAAACCAAATATTTTTCTTCTTAGACGTTTTGACAACCATTAAGGTCGAACATACTAGATTTACCTAAAGGACATTTTTAATACCGTTATGATACGGCCGAGTCACAAGCCGCAACCAATAGATATTGAAAATATTTAAATATCAGTCGACATTTGCAGAAATTGACTTTATTCAAATCTAGTTGTCATTTAACATAAAAAATGAATGCAAAAGGCAACACAAGACTACTTTGTACAGCAGAGACAAAACGGAATCGGCACTCGCCCGGAGCGCACCAATTGAATATCGGCCATTTTGCTTCTGTTTCTGTAAACAAAACAGTATAAACAAAACAAAACAGTATGTAAACGACTCGATACGACTCCGCTTCGATGTTTGCTTTTGGCAGGGGATTGATAGTGAAATGTAAGGGGACGTGCTTTGTCGAACATGTTTTAATGTAGGTTCAAAAGGACAGGCTTAAGAAAAGAAAGATAGAGAAGACATCTATTGACTATACTTACACAGGTAAATATAAAAAAATATAGTATATACAAACTATAACAATTAAAGGACAAAATGAAAATTAACAGAATTAAACAAAAAAAAAATGTATATCCCCTTGCAGGGAATCGAACCCACGACCTTCACGTATCGCGCGTGCTGCTCTTCCAGCTAGTGCGGAGTAAAGCACTATGACAATAAAAAATCGATGAAAATTTACAGAGTGGTCAATAGGTACCTGCCTCATCATACTACATTGGTATTATACACTTAATTCGAGAATAACTATGTGGCGGGTCGTTACATTTTCTTAAAAATAGTTAAGTGAATCGATGGCTGGTACATACTACATGCTTGTGAACAGGTGCCACCTTGAAGACTGTACTCGCGCCTACCTCTCAAAAATAAATACATCATGGTTTTTTCACTCATCAAAACAAAACAATATAACTTGGTCCAAAGTCATATAAACCTGGTTATAAGTTAGATACAACTACTGTAACTAATCTACTAAATTGCTAACCGATATCTTACTCACTCACTCACTTCGCATTGTGTTTAGTGACTTTTGGAAAGTGTTATATATGTAACCTACTTGAATAAAAAAATATTTGATTGATAGGTTGATTAAACTTGCTTACCAAATTTATAATCTGTGTGTCCCCAACAATAGATTCATCTGTATTCAACAAAGTTTTTTGCCTAGTTTCTTTGCAAAGGATGATACCGTCCTGTGTCGCATCGACTTGATTTTGAATTTCATTAGTCGAGAGCAGATTGCTTACAAATTAACGGAGATACTTTTTGGTTTCATACAATTTTTGTTCCTCCGCGTATAAAGAGTTGATTTTCCTGCACGGGGAGGAAATGGGAACTTATTTTTTGTTTGCTAAGAGTGCATACTGTTTTTCTCTCATCATGATTACCGTTAGCCTGGGTCAGTATAAATTTAAGTACTCGTAAATGAATTTTGGACAACATCACATACATTGCTCTGATTTTGCGGTAAGTAGCTTAAGCACTTTTTTTACAGAAATCATAAATAACGACGGCACCACACCCAAACTCGTGACAATATAGAAAAATTAACCGTATTGGCCCGACCGGGGATCGAACCCGGGACATGGCGCGACACCAAAGTCCGGCCCGCTCGCCTCTCAGCTACGGATGTCGTCATGTCAATAGACATTTTTTAACATTCAAAATCATGAACGTTTATTATACGTGTGTGATGAAAAGTAGTTGGGGCATCGAATTAACTTCAGTGCCAGGATGCTAATGAAGGTCAACTGCAATAATTTCAAGATATTTGGGTTTTATGTTTGTAAACTTTACAAAATACAGCTTTATTGCCGTGACTACCTGGGGTACTGTACGTTCTAAACGTGTAGTCAAATATCAGAAACGTTATTACCCATTTAACACTTTTGCCGCCAGTAGGCTATTAAAATTTTGCCGCTCCTCCTGCATTTCTATACACCCCCCCCCCCTCCCCGACGAAAAATCTATTTAATTCAAACAATTTGGAACTTCCTTCCCTTTCTATTTCTGTAAGACAAAAAAGAATTTTAGGGACAATTTGCCGACCTAGGCTATACTGCCCAGTTTCTAAACGAGATTACTAGCCACACGTATAAAGCGACCGAATGACTTTGATAACTTAGCTTAAATATATTGTGAACATTCATCATTTTTACCTTAGACCTATCAAATGCAGAGAAACCTATTGTTTCAACTACTTACATTGTGACCTGGTATATCAAGGTTTTTTGTATTAAAAGGAACAATAAAATTGGAACGGCGACCCTTAACACGAATAAATTAGTCAAATAAAAACGAATTAATTTATGAAGGACTAGCATTTATTACAACTTTGGAATGTTGGCTCGTCAAACGTGAGGTCCGCTTTGATGCCTCCTCATTCGGCAAAGAGAATGGCGAATTATTAAATTGTAATATCTGCGATGCGTTCGCGCGGCGACGCGTGACGATGACAAAGAGGAGTTCCCTTTGAGCCACTCATTAGAGGGACGGATTAATTGGTTCGTCATCGCGATGGAACTTTTTGCTTCACAGTTTAAACGTTACACTTTGAATTGTATTACAAATTGGGAGAAGAAAGCTGCGATGTAAAAATTATTTATTTATTGAAAAATTTTATTGCACAAAAAAGTACAACATCTGATCTTAATTCTAGGGGCTGTCTCTACCAGTCAACCCTTGGGTGATGTGGAGAGTTTGTTATTATTAGATACACAGTTTAAAAATAAAAAATAAAAAAACCCTGACAGTTCAAATTTAGCGCATATTGAATTTGAAATTTGTCATAATCTATAGTCTATTCATAGTATACTCAAGCCTTTTCTTTGATACATATATAATGGAAGATGTGTATATATAATCCGACATTTTGTAATGGCAGTCATCTTGAATCGATTTCTATTACACGTACCTACCTAAGAATACTCCCGAATAAATCACCTTTCAAATAAATAAAACAAAATTAAAACCGTGGGAACTACGATGTCATACACAGCCTAACGTACATACAGACAGACATTTCAAACTTAACGCCATGTTGTTTTTGTGTCGGGAATTAAGAATGGCACCAGTAAATAAGGCATAAAACATTGTTATGTATTGTTTTGCTCCTAAAATTTGGAATTACATTAAATTTTATGACACTTAGGCCTTTTGCAATATGTCCGTTATGAGTAGCAAATAATTTGTTTGTATTTTGCATGAAACTGTGGATCTACGAAATGTGTCATTGAATGAGAAAAGGCAATAAATTTGTTTAAATAAACGACGTCATTTCAACATTTTTTTTAAATAATACAGTTATAATTTTATTCGTTCGGTATCTCTGGATAAAAGTGTCCTGTGATATCTATCCATGAAAAATATTTCGTAGTTTTTGCATTAACGTCATCATCAAACCTCCGTATGTACTTTCGCGTCTTTTAATATAAGTAAAATAGGTATACAATTACATTTTTGCAGTTCCCCAGAAAAATGTATATTTCAACCGTTTTTGCAATTATCTCTTTCTTACTAATTATGCATTTCCCAGAACCGGCTTAAATTTTTTAATCGCCAAAAACACATCGCTCTTCCAAAAAATGATTAATCCGACCCAATTAGTCGTAAACGCGGAGTACGGGGATGAAACTTTAATCACCCCAGAACTCTCATTAAGGGTGAAGATTTAAACAGTCATTGTAAATGTGATGAGCTGTAAATGTGAGAATGGAGGGTGCACTGTCTAGTGAGCTAGGAACGAAGCGACGTTGAAGATAGCATGCGATATTAAAAATTAAACATACGTGATGTAAGTGAAAATTTTAAAGGCGTTCTTCGGAATTGGTAAATGTTTTGTCTATTGAATTCTGATTTCAAAATGGAGAAATATGTAGTAGAATTAAAGTCACTGAGCTTATTAAAATAGTAGAAGTAGAATTTTGGGTTTGCTACAGTGCTTAATATTTTCATTTCAAAATTTTACACACGTGGCGGGTTCCTGTAGGGAAATCTGCTTCAAAACCAAAGTGACAAAAAAAAGGATGTACATGTCCTTCCCCTACGAGAGAGTACATCGGTGGGCTTAAAGCGAAGGTCTGCTGATTTCCCAGAAAAAAGCCGCCAATGAAATCGAACTCGAAGCTCGAAGTCAAGGAGTGCCATCTGCTCCAACCATCCAATACTGCAGACTAATAAATCTCTCTCTCCTCCAACCTAAATAGGAAGTGGAAACAGAACTGTAGTGCATGAAGTTTGATTATTGAAGCTAACCTTTGATGAGAGCAATACGACAGGGCAAAAAACTCACACTTGAATAGGTAACCTATTAAATGTCTAAGGATATCTACAACGTCAGCACCACTTTATAGCATATCATCGCTTACAATATGAAGTCGACAGCGGCCCTACCAATGACGAGTTGTAAAGTGCGAGTTAATGTAAGACGTCGTGCGTTTTATCTCGCCGACAAAATGGCGAAGCGTTAATGCTTAATGGTGATTGAGGGAAGAGTCTTAAGTCATCGAGTCTTCAAACAACTGTTCTTGTTTATGTTTCGCGTTACGTTTGTAATAAAATGCGAGATGTTGTGGAAATGTGGGAGTGACTAGCTTTGAGTGCGATTACTCAACACGGGTAAAGTTTATTTCAGACAGTCAACAGAAGTTTTGAAGTATAAACATGCATTATGAGAGGAAAATATGCCTCTCACCAACTAATATCTGTCTCTACTGGTTTAAGTAAGTTAGTAAGTAAAGTTAGCTGGCGCGTTTACCAGCTAAAGTTCGGACGGAAAAAAGTTGTTTGATTTCAGATGCTCTCAACCTATTTTGTTGGTGGACTCCTAATAAACAAGGTCACTCAACTCAATTAACTCAATCAATGTCAGAATTGGGCCTCGATGACGCATGTAAGTCCTACAGTTAATTTAATTTACAAATACCTTTGTTTTTTGTTTTTTTTTTTCAATAATGATTTTAAATTTTATTTTACAATTGACAAACTAACTGTGTGTCTAACAATTACAAGAGCACATACTACCCCAATAAGGTTCAACCTTACATAAAACACTAGTAACAATTGTTTTAAGTAATAACAACTTAAAGATTTGTTTTACTACTATAGTAAAACGAGCAACAAACATACAAAAATCTATCAAAATTCTCTGAATACAAAATAATAATGGCAAGTTGATTGCTACAAATGAGAATCTCACACAATTAGAAATCATTTTAATTCGAGGACCTCTTATAGGTCATCATTATCATCAGGAGATCTATATACTCTTAATATTAATTTTGAAGTTAATTGAGTATCATATCGCCACAATCTGTATTTTAACATGTGTAATCTAGACAATTAAATTAAATTTACTTAAACATTAAGTTTTAAAAGTATAATACTTCGCTTACATAAGCTGTTAAACAAAGAAAAAGAAAACTTACGACAAATATTCAAAACATACACCTAAAAAGTATACTTTCTTAAGAATTTTTACCGCCTAATAATGGACATCATAAGTCGACACTAACGTATATTTTATTTAAACACATGCAGTATATAAAGGCTGAATTTTTTGCTTAAATGCCATAAAGTATTGAGAGATGAAACATAAATAAGAATCAATATCCTACTTTCATCAAAATAATTTAATTCGTATGCATAAGTGTATTTCAAAACAAATAAATAGACTGGATACTATTTTAGCTTTCAAGCACAAAACAAACTTGCATTCAAATCCGCCATTCTCTAGCAAATAACACTCACAAGCAGAAAATTTTAACAAGCTTTACCATAAAATGCGGAGCTAAGACAACAGAGTGAAATGTAAATATCGACGTTTATTGTACGAACTTTTGTTTGCTTTCAAGGTATGAGTATGGTACTCTGCTCTCAGAAGTATTGGGGTACTGTACTTCGAGTCTCGGGGGACTCGAGTCAAACACCGATGCTTGTGACGGTATTGAGATTTTATCGAACGAATTTTATATTAAGTGCCCCTACTACGAATTTTCGTACCGGATACTTTGAAAAACTTTCTTTGTAAAATAAGTATTAAAAAAATCTATAACATATTTTTGAACATCCCTCATATCGTAGGCTCTCAATTTTCTTTTAAATAAATATTTTTTTATTATTAGATATAAATATTGGACAACAACACATATATTGCTCTGATTCAGTGGGAAATAGCTTAAGCACGTGTGCTACAGAAATCAGAAACAACGACAGTTCCACAACAACCATACCCGAGATAATACAGAAAACTTCGTTTCCCATATTGACCCGACCGGGGATCGAACCCGGGACCTCAGAGATGGGGAGACGCGAAGTCTTACCCGCGACCAAATTAAATGATATACTAATCAATTAATAATATATTTTTTATTATTTTGGTTGACTGGTAGAGAATGCTCCTAGCATTAAGTCAGTCTTTTATATTTTTTATTTTATGCAATAAAGTTTTTAAATGAAATTAAATAATTCTAGTCATCTAACCTATTCACACTTGCAACGAACAGTTAAATCTAGATACTACATATAGTGCTTACACAATCATTCACTTCACATTGTACTATTTTCCACTGACTCTGCATTTTTACCCCTATTCGATTTTGTTACATATTTTACCAATCAGTGAGATTCTGCACCTCGCATTGAGCAGTATACCATAATGAATTCGGGAAATCCGTGTGTGTGTATTTACGCCCGGTTCAAACATTTTACGATTTGTAGTATATAATACCGTTCCATACAGCTGTTATCAGTCGTCTATCGGTCGTTTTAGCTTACGCTTCGTATAATTTATTACTTTTAGAATATTGGAATCGCACATTAGTTTTTTCAGACAAACATGGTCGGCCGCCTAATAGAACGAAACACAAGACATAAGTGAATCGAGTTCGAGAACATATAGTACCAAAATTAAAATATTCAACATCTTGGTGCAACTGCTCAATATTTCAGCTGCAACTTCTGGATCGGTGCATTAAGTGATTAGTTCCATTTGCGAACAGCACAGTCCGCTGTCTGAGCAACTTACGCGACAGATCGACAGACGTGTAAATTGATTAATGTTTTTAAACTACACGCTTTTGCGATGTGTTTGATAAATTTATTTGTTTGTATATGTTTACAGTTCTAAACAGACTACTTAGTATAGCAAATATGCATGACAACTGTTTTAGTATTGTAAGTCGTTATACATTTCACAAATATAAAATCAAAAACAGTTCGTCCGATTGAGATCTACGATGGCATAGGCTGACTCTCAGATAGACATACACACGTAAAACTAGTTATTTTAATCACTTTTGCAAAAACAACGCGGTGTTTTTATATTAATAACCGAAAATGGGCCTAGGTTCGATTAACCTACCTACCTAGTCGAGAGGCGAACTGTCTGAACTTTTGCTTCACTCCATCTCTAAGGTCCCTGGTTCAGCATTAGCTGATTTTGGTGTGATTGCGGAGGTCCAAGGAAGTTTTGTAAATTTAGAAAAAAAATAGGCGAGATGAAGTTTCAATAATAAATTTGAATTAATTAGTAATATTAGTCAAATTTTCACACTGAAATATGAGTTTTTTTTTCGAAATTATGTTAATTATTAAAGCCATTATATCCATCATATACATGGATATAGTTTTTTCAAATATTACATATTACGGCGTTCGTGTCAACTGATGTTATTATATTCGAGTTAGATTGCTCTATCTTACAAGTTTCAGCCTTTATCACGTGGTTATGTCAAGATATTTCTTTAATATTGTAGAACTGGTCAGTCCCTTGGCATAGTATGTTGCATGTCTTGATATACACATATAAACTTTACGTGGAAATAATTCGTTTGTATTTTGCAAGGAACTGTGGACTCTCAAAATCTTTGATCAAAGTGAAATACGATTTTTTACATACATGTGATGTCATTTACAGAAAAGCCATATCATATGGAAATAACACATACCTACGCAATTTGTGAGTGAAGGCGTAATCTAACAGCATATTTTCAGAAAAGATTTTATCAGATCATTATTTGGTGAAAAAGTAAAATATTTAAGAGGGGTACACATACTTAAAATTCACTCGCCTCACGCCTCAAAGATCATGTAAACACAGAAACTTCACAAGTCAATTATCGCCCCTCGATCGCGTAACTGTTATCACTCAGTGTCAATGTTTGCTCACAGAGGGCGCCACTGCGACAAAGTATAATGATGCGTCTTATGGCTAATGATCTTTGTACCGGGGTACATTAGCAGCTATTTGTGTATGTGAGTTTTGATGGTCGTGATAAATGGGTAATGTTTCGACGTGAGTGTAATGTTTAAGATTATAAGCTACTAGCTGTGCCCGCGACTTTTGTTACTTTCATGGTTTGTTTTACCCCTATTTACCCTAATATTCGAAACAAAAAGGAATACATATTTTAATCCATGCTTCGAGCTATATTTGTGCCAAATTTTATATCTCTAACATAAGCAATAAACATTTTCCCATATAAACTTTCAAGGGCGGTATTACCCCCATTTCTTATCTAAAATAAAAGCAGCCTATGTCCAATAAAGAGTTCAACGCATATTTAACGAAATTTCATCAAAATCCATTTAGTGGTTTAGGCGTGAAAGCCGAACAGACAAACATACAGATAGACAGAGGGAGTTACTTGCGCACTTTTAATATTAATATGGATTATTAAAATTACAGGTTACGCGTAACGGTATCATGAAGTCACGTCTCCCGCTTAGCCAAGATTGTCATTAGGCATTAATATTACAAACCTATATTAATAAAAATCAATCGTGGTTTATTAGTCTCGCTAAACTGCTAACTGTCAAACCGATTTAGCTGAATTTGGTTTTGATATAATCTTGGAGGTCCAAGGAAGGTTTCAAAGGTAAGGAAATTCCCAAAAATACTTAATTAAACCTAAACTAACTAACCTAAACCGGAATAGCTAGTTTGAATATAAATTTAGGAAGTTTGCGTAGTCAATATTTATTTATTTATTTATTTATTTAAATAGGTACACCAACAGCATAATATATAAAACATTTATACAAATTAGGTATGGTAGTACAATTCTTATATATATGCCTATTACAGGCGTACACAACATTGAGCAAAATAAAAACACATACTAAAAACTAGAATTAGATATTAAAATGACTAAAAAAAAAAAAAAAATAATATTTTTTTTTTATAAATATATATATATATTTTATAAATATTTAAAAAAATATTGTTTTCATGTACTTCAATTTCTATTTAGTAAGATCTGATTTCATCGTCTAAAGACACGAGAGATAATATTTTGAAAGTTGTTTCCCCGTCTCTATGTTATCCAATATTAAGTTATTTCATTTTAGCTTTGGGTGGCATTGTCTTTTTTATATCTATATCTAGAGAAGGCACAAAACGCAGTTATTAAGGTGAACGTTGGCCCAGAAGATTTAAAACTTCTTCAGGAGACGTGTTCGTAGGTTGTTTTTATTAAGACCTGCAATTGAGAGTTCATGAATAAAAAAGTCTGTCTATGTATAAAGAGTTACAGTTATAGGATTTAGGACATTTAAGCGTGGTATAACAAAACGCAACTGAAAGCAATTTATCAGTAAAAAGCAGTCTCGACTAGACTGCTTTTGATGGCTCTAAGGTAAAACAAAGTTCGCTGGGTCAGCTTCGCATCACCATAGTATAATATATAAATACGCCAACATGTACTCTACGAAACATTTTTATTTTCCTGCCACGGTACGTATATGGCTCTCTCACTGTTTGTAGACATAACTATACCATTATTCGTGTTAAAGACAAGCCCATTCGGAGCTATCTAACCAGCACATAAGCAAATATCCCGACTATTACAGCAGTAAACCGATCGTTTACGATGACTATAACTCGTATCACCTGGCGTCTCTCGTGCCGCTTAATGCGTCAACGATATAGCCTATTTACGATTTTGAATCGTGCTGGTCATTAAGGAGAGTGGTATTGTGTCTGTTCGTGGCGATGCATATTAACTTGACGCCTTGTGTGGCAAACCTCCTTACAATACTTTTATATCAGCAGACGGGTATGGTATCTTAACCAAACTAAGAAAACCCACGTCCTCATGAACTTTTTTTTGAAACCCCATATTCTTCAAAAAGGCGGAGGTTCATTGTTCGACTTTATTATATTTTAAGAGGTAAGGCACAGCGATTTATCGCTCGAACTGGAGTAGCTGGACTGGTGAAATAGCTTCACCTTACAGAAGACCGCAGCCAAATAACAATCACTTCGGTTATGTTCCTGCGTGTGAGTAAGTTATTCACAGCTTCTGGGGAGGTGCTACATTAGTAGCAGGGGTCAAACCTTCAAGGTAAGGGCGACAAGTCCAGTAACTGATTTATTATACTGTACGTGTCGCCATTAAGCTTGGACCTCATTACCAGTTAACATCAGGTGGGATGAGGACAATCTTGAAATGCATTATAAAAAAAAATAACAATTTACCCTAATGAAAATCGACTACATAATACCATGATCCGTTTTACCCCTATATCCCCAAATATTCAAAACTAAAAGAAGTCCATCTTTCGACATATATTTGTGCCAAATGTAACTTAAAAAATAAGCATTTTCCAAGATAAACTTGCAAGGCCGGTATAACCCGCCCCCCCTTCCCTACCTAATTTTCAAAACAAAAAGTAGCCTATGTTCGCTCTAGAGGTTCAAATTACCTATACCAATGTTACCTATACCAGATTTCAACAAAATCGGTTCAGTGGTATAGGCGTGAAGGCCGGAGTAAAGTTATTAAAGTTTTTTTTACTGGCTGAAAGTCATAGTGTCATCTACAATTGTATATGTACAACAATCGTTCATTGCCATACTACTGCAATCAGGACGGTCGAATCCGGCTTCTCAACTGTGCCCATAAAGTGCGCGTTAAGCGAAGTTTACGCTCGCGTCGTTAACTCGCTCAATCCGCTTAATTGGAAGCGAACGTGTATTTGGGGGAAAGGGGGGTAGGAGAACTAGTGCTTGTTTATTTGCTACAACGAACTAGTTGTGCTTAGATTGATTGAAAGTCCGGCTTAATATCATCTATGGACGAACAAATAACCTCGTCTAGTATATGTTTGCCGACGGACAAGCGGACAACATTTAAACTTGTTGGTTTTTTTTAAGTCTTTAACTGACCTCTATAGCTAAAGGACAAGGTCACAGACCCGAAAATCACGCTAAAAGGCCCGGTTTCCACCAAAACAGAGAGGAGACGGGAGGAGACGAGAGAAAGACCAATCAGATTTCGTTATTTTCACATCTCAATTACATCACTTTGCGTAATCATCAAAATAACGAAATCTTATTGGTTTATTCGTCTCCTCTCCTCTCTGCTTTAGCGGAAACCGGGAGTAACAGTGGCTTCGATTCCCGGTGGTCTCAATATAGAATAGAATAGAAAATGTCTTTATTCATGGAAACTTTTACAAAAGCATTTATGAATCGTCAAGTCAAATAAACTACTGCCATGTTCGGCATGTTGATTCTATCGAGAAGATCCGGCAAGAAACTCGATAGTTACATTAGAAAAGAGTAACTATCGTAAGTAACATATATGGTAGGTAGAAATCATGCAAAAAAAAAATTATGTATTAACAATATAGCTTATGTCTAATGTACATTTGTAATGCTATCAAGTCCAACTGTAAAAATGTAGAAAACGATCAACTCTATTTACATTGTCTCTGGTCTGGGTGTTGTGGAACAGTTATTATTTTTAATTTTTGTAACACAAATGCTTTAGCTACTTACCACAGAATTTGAGCAATGTATGTCTTTTATTTTTAAATTACCCGATTATAACTTTTTATTTTATTTATTTAATTGCACATGTATCTTATTATGCTATTGTGATCGAAGGAATAGCCAATAGCGCATATATTGAAGTACAATATCTTGGTTTTATTACCATTGTTTTATATGCAGTGTTTAAGGAGTTGCCACCATTAATCCCTTAAAAATGAAAAAAATTAATATGAAGCAATCGCGCCACAAAAGCTCGCGTGTCGGCCAGTCGTGCGCGATCGGTCCGTTTTGAGCCCCGCCACAATTTACTGCCCTCGCGTATGGTTTGATGGTTTGATGGGTTATGAAAGCCTGGTACTTGTTCACATTGGTGTACTTTATTTGTTTTTCTTTTAATGATAATTTAACATTTTATTATATTTAGATAGATAGATAGATACACTTTATTGCACAGAAAAATTTACAGCTATAGATTTTACAGACATATTCAAGTCCAATTTTAGGCGGTCTTATTGCTAGAAAGCAATCTCATCCAGACCACCTTTAGGTTGAAGGAATAGTACCTACATATCGAGAAACGGGTACGGCCGTGCAAAATATTTATTGAGAAAATATTAACAGAAAACATAAATATACCATAACGTGATGAATACCAAAAAAAACATATATAATAAATGTAGTAAATAAGATTATATACTAACAAATGCTTAGCTTTATTTAAATACTCTGATAAAGAATAGAGGTTCGCTTGTTATCTTATGAGAATGAAGTTTTCATCAATATTACCGAACTTGTATTATCCTTATATAGTTATCGTTACTCATGAACTTTAAGTTAGACTCATAAACTTTAAGACTCATTAATTTTTCAATTGGACTCATGAACTTTTATGTTGGACTCATGAACTTTTAAGTTGCATTCGTGAACTTTTATGTTATACGCATGAACATTTAGGTTAAGGCATGAGTTAGGCCCAAGCCAATTAAAAGTTCATAAGAACTTTTCTCTTAAGTCTGGGTGTGTTATTGTCCTTACAGTATTCGTTTTTACACAAAAAAAATCATTTTTCATTTTTTAATACATTTGTGTAGTTATTTGAAGATTTTGCTTATTTGATTTTAAATTGACCAAATAATTTCATCTTCACATGTCGCCCAGTGTGGACATCACTAAGAAGTTACTCCCAAACTGGATTTCTTTATCCACTATTGTGTTATTGGGCTCAAATTGAATTGTTATGGTTGCGTCTCCCTAATGGTCAGGATGCACGAACGCCATTGATTGTGGGGATTTGGATGCTAACAAGGTATCGCAACCATATTTGGTTCGTTTAACTGCTTGGAAATTTCTGTGGTAAAAGATAGGCTTAGTGGTAATAAACAGAAAATATTTAAGGAAAAAGTTTGTGTCGACAGCAGGCCGATAGAAATGCAACCTTATTCGATTATTATAAAAAATAATTTGTAAAGTTCGAAATGAACTGTTAATCTTTTGCTTTTTCGCCTTTGTTTTTTCTCACGCGCTCCGTAAACACGCTTTTTGGTTTTTCTTTGTAATTAATTCATTTTATTTTGGTTTGTGTTAACATTTATTATTTTAGAATACCTTTTACATTTTAAAGAACCACCTTTTATTCATACAGTCTACAGTTTGTGAGACTAAAATATTTGAAAATCCTATTTTTTTAATATTTTTATTAAATAAATAAGTAATTGCTCCTTGCGGTGTGGGATTTGAATCCACATGATTCTACTACCGGTTTGGAACCTGTATCTACCAAGTAGACATCGACAGTGAGAAACTCAGTAGATTAGTTACAGCAGCAATTTTTAACTAATTGCTGATAGACCAGTGTGGACCAAGTCATGTAGTTTTGTTTTGATGAGTGATGAAATATTAAGATTTTTTTTCAGGAATTATTATTTTATAAATATATTTATTATTAGACAATATACGTACACCTATGTTCTGTTCAACATTTGCTACACAGTGACGTATCTAATTTTTAAATGCTACATATTATCGTAGCGAGAAATCGTAGCTGAGATTAGTTTCGTAGCAATCTTGTAGCATTTGCGTGAAGTTGTTTTACAGAATAGTCTGATTTTAGGCACAATATAAGTTTTCTGACGTTTATTTAGTTTCTTTTGTAGGCAATTATGCTATAATAATATGTACTTTCAGTATTAATGCATATAAACAGTAAAAAATAACTTTAAAATACATAATATATAAAAAAAGACCGGTTTATCGTTTTCAATTTTACTAAAGTATCTTTAAATTAAAACCTTAATAAAAAAATAAACTTAAAGGTTCATCTCATACTAATATGCATCTTTAAATTTATTATTGCTAAGTAAACCTCTGCTTTTTAATTTTCTATAATTAACTTTATTTTGTGCCCATACCTGTGGAGTTCACTGGTTGAGAATACCACTTATAAAGTCATTCATTGCACTTGTTGTAATTTTTATATTAGTTTCAATTAAGTTGTATTTAATGTATTAATTTTGTCGACTAACTTTAATTGTTAAAAATAGTTAGTTATCAAATACTTTAGTAAAGTTAACAATGACAATAACATAAGTGGTGCACAAATTAATAATCTGTAGTGGAAGTGATACGTCCATGGGGATCATTCGCCATATTTTGTACTGAAACGGTCTGATGCTGGTATACTCCAGGAACAGCTGGAGGTCTTCCCTGGTCCTTGGATCTGGAATTAAATAGGACATTCTTCACTATACCAAATGGTATATCAGTTATCTTGTGACTACAGTTGGTGCTACCTAACCGAAACGTCGGGCAGTAAGTAGTTCGTATTAACTACTAAATAAAAATGGTGTCGCGTTTTGACCCGTTAAATTATTTTAATTGTTTAAATGGAATGCGAAAGTCTTAAAGTTTATATACGAAATGACTTATTAGGTAAATAATGAACTTAAATCATACGTGTGCGCATAATAAGTAGATAGTGGTAAGTAAATAACGATGTTAAATATCTAGAAATGCATTTTGAAAATACGACTTTATCTGTTTAACCATATCCTAGACCTAATCTATATTTATTTTTTTTTTATTTTTGTTTATTTAAGTTTTTTATCTACGTTTAAAAAATATTTAATAATAATGCTTCCTAGCGTTCAATGCTTGCCGTGACAGTTTGTAACTAAGAACACACTATATTTTATTGTTAAACTATGTGAATGTTAATGTGTTTTTGTGTATGACTTGTAAACTGTGTGAAATATGCATCTATCAGCTTTATTATATTAAAGTATAGATTCCTAAAGAGGATCAAAGTTTCTATACCTTTTTCAACCATGAGTCTATGAATCAAGAACTGCCTAATACTGTCCACCTCTGCGCCGTACATCTCGATGACCACACAAGGGCTGAAGATGAACAGGGAAGTCTGGAAGATATGCATAAGCATGAATCCTAAGGATTCTATCGGCATCTGGAAGCAGAGAACAGCTTGTTATTCATCATCAAGCCAAAGTCAAAATCTCTTTAGTTATATAGTTTACATCGGTAACACTAATGAATAATGTCTTTTCTAAATTAAATGATGCTATTTTCAGTTCGGCACATAATATAACTACCGAGAAGATACCAGCGAAAACATATTAGTTTTTTTAACAAAAAAAGCTAAACGAATTACTTATTTTGCATCAAGACCTACAACGAGTTTGTCAGTTGTGAAAAATATTTTATGAATAAACTTAAAACCATAAATGTGTAAAATAACGCATAAATATACCTATTTCGGATTAAAAAAAATACTAACGAATGGATTGTAATCATCAATTGGCATTTGACAAGCGTGGTGATTAAGCAAGTATTTTTTTTGAAACAATTGTTTTCAATAATGCCATTTGATTTGCATTGGAACCTCAATAGAACGACAACATTTCTTGCCAGGATCTTCTGTGTTAGTTATAGGTTTCGCCGGAGGCAGTTTCATTAGGATTTTATAGACGATAGGTAAATATTATGTACTGTGCAATTTACACTAATAAAATAATTTTGAACTTATGACATACAGCTTTAAGCCTTTTATTTTGTAATTGAAATAAAATAATTAAGCAAAAATGATATCAAATTAGTTCAGGATAAATGCGTATATATAACTTACACTTTGATCGATCACCAACAACACACGATATACATTGACGATTAATTTCGGTAAACTGCAGACTATGCCAGCCAAAAGCTGAAATTAAAATAACATTTTATTAAACTTTTCGTGCTGAACTTTAGTGTCATGTCATCTCTTCGTTTCTTAAGTCTGGGTGTATCGGTACCGTTGTAGTATCTGATTTCTGTAACACAAGTGTTTTAGCTTCCTACTATTATATATACTCGCATTATTTATTAAAAGGTAAGGGTCAATGACTTCTCCAACTCGAATGTGCAGAGCGTTTGGAAAGTTTCTTTCTTCTTTCAAATGTTTTGATCCAAAATACTTTAGTGAAGCCAGTGATGTCAAACAAACGAAATGCCTAACTTTGGGTTTTGCCTTAAAACTCAAAGTCAATCAATTTGTGATGAAAATAACTGTACAAAGAGTTTCTTGTTCGTGTTTTCACTTTAGGGAAATGATGATATTCGTAGCAAAACTAAAGACCTAACACAAGCTCCTAAAATTGTAAAACAGTGGCAAATGGGCCATCCAACCGACTGAATTGATGGCCGCTAGTGCAGAAAAAAAATTAAAATGGCTACCTTGTACCGATAAAAGCATTGCCAGATGGCCACTATAGGATTGAAAGGCAACTTTGTCACGTTGATAACGAAGCAATGAGTTGCAAAAGTCTTGCTGATGGAAGCCAATAGCGCAAAGTCGAGAGTCTAAAAAGTCTTGGGAGGGCGATGAACAGCATTAAGTGTCTTGTGGCCGAAATATCGACGATGAAACTGTAAACACAGTTTTAAAGTCGAAACAACACAAACTTTTCTTACCGATGCGTTCAGTTCCGGTGACATCAAGTCCAACAAATCAGCTATCTCCTTATACAAGCACATAAACAACTTAATCTTAATATCCTTCACCATTCTATTGTCCTTCACGTACAAATAGAAGCTGTTCTCTGGGTTCTCCTCTAACCTTACTTTTAAGAATCGCAATCTCCTCCAAACAGCCTCGAATATGGCATACCTCCACACTCTATTTATATCCAAAGCAAGAAGGCAAAGTTCGTAGACGACAAATTTGGGCAGTGATGCGTAACAAGCCTTCAAAACGCAGCTGCTGATTGCATAGCACGCCCCTAACAACCACACGAAAGTAACGAAAAAGTACATCCTTTTCCGTAATTTGTGGTAAACAGACTGGTTGATCCTCAAATACCCGTCCAAGGTGATCAGCCTTTGGAAGTAGCCGTAAATTTTGGTCCTGTAAAACATCATGACCATTACAAACGTAAGATACTCCAGCAAAGACCATATGACTGATATCTCTTGATTCGGGCAACAGGTCATCAGGCAAAAGCTGACAGCTACCATCAGAAATATTGTATAGAAGTTGTATACTATTCGGGCTAGTAAAGTCTTCGGTAGCCTGAAGTTGAAACCGCAGATGTGCATGACGATTAGAAATGGTCTGTACATCCTGGTGAAGAACTGTTTGTCCGGCTGGATTGTTTTCGGTGACATTTTGGTGTTTCGTTATTAATTCGGTACGTGATCACAAAGTAGCGTCAGCGAGTGTTGCGGTTATTTTGTCGGCGGGAGACCGTGTGCTAGTAACAAAGCTTTCGAAATGAGGAGTCCCGTGAATGTAAGTGCGTTGTAACCCTTTTTCATTTTGATTTTACATATTTTCGGGAAATACGTAGCCAAGAGAAGAGCGGCCCAGACCTAATTTCCCACTGTCACAGAGTTCCAGGCCCAATCGAACTTTTTTTACATTGTCTCAGGTCTGCGTGTTAATGCTGTTTTTTCTGATTTCTGTAACACAGATGCTTAAGCTACTTACCACAGAATTAGAGCAATGTAAAAACAAAACGTAGCCTATGTCCGTTTAAGAGGTTCAACGTGTACCTATAGCAAATTTCACTCAAATCGGTTTAGGCGTGAAAGCTGGACAGACAAACAGACAGAGTCACTTTCGCAATTGTAATATTAGTATGGACGAATTTGCATCAAATACTATAACCATACTGGGAGTATCACCCGGCATTCAAAGGTTATCGTATTTCATGAAACGGCGTCCCTCTATTGTCAGCGGCCATTATGTGACCGACGCGACGAAAGCCGCGCGGCGAGACTATGCTTTGATGTCACAAACTGATAAACTATAGAAGGAACTAAGGAAGGTTCCTTTGTGTACTGACCTTAAGTTTTTTTATAAGGATCAGAATAGAAGTGAAAATGTATTTATTCATATAGGCTTTACAAAACCACTTTTGATTCGTCAGTACAAGTTCAGTATTATACCGCCATGTTCGGAATGTTGATGCCTATTTATCGCGGATGGTTTAAATATATATAACACTAGCTGTGCCCGCGACTTCGTTCGCGTGGACTACATCCTTTTATAGTCGGTTTTACCCCTTTCTCCCCTAATATTCGAAACAAAAAGTAGTATATATTTTAATCCAAGTTTCGAGCTATATTTGTGCCAAATTTCATATCTCTAACTTCGAAAATAAACATTTTTCCATATAAACTTCCAAAGGTGGTATTACCCCCCTCCCCCCTTACTTTCTAATAAAATGTAGCCTATGTCCGTTCTTGAGATTCAACGTATACCTATATCAAATTTCATCAAAATCGGTTGAGAGGTTTAAGCAGGAAAGCGTAACAGACACACAGACAGACAGACAGACAGACAGACAGACAGACAGAGTTACTTTCGCATTTATAATATTAGTAGGGATTACGCTGCCACCAATAGGAGCGAACAATCCTGAATAGCCTGCGTGCAAAGCCGCGCAGGCCGCTAGTTTACTTTTAACTTTATTACACAAAAAAAAAGAGGTGTAACTGCAAAAAAAATTGTGTAAGGTAATAAATAACCTCAATAATCTCATTTAATGCCCGATTCCAATATTTGAAAAAAGATCCGTAGTCTAGTTACAGACAGTAATAAATTACACGAGGCATAAGCTAAAAAAGACTAACAGTTGAATGATCACAGCTGATATACAGGCCTAGCATACGCAATATTTCAATTTTATCGCATGAGATGACAAAAGTTTCGATACTGTTGATTGGCTAATAGCTCACCGCACTCGTATTTTCAGCCAATCAGCAGCTGATGCACTGACTTCAATCGATTTTGACGTTTGTTAAGAGCGCGATAAAATTAAGTCGCGTTGCGTATGCTAGCAGGCATGGAAACTAAATTTGAAATTAGAATAGACAACTCGTAGAAAAACTGATAGTCATTTTTGACACATTATGAATTGTAAAATATTGGGCATAAGCAAAGAGGTTTGCATCTAGCCAGTCACAATTCTTAAAAGTCACACAAATTTACTTACACGACTTCGAATTTGGAAGTTTCAAAACTGAACGCCATTTTTTTTATATTACACTTCAAGATTGACCTAATCTCACCTGATGTTAAGTAGTAATGAGGTCCTAGCTTAAGGGCGACAAGTACAGCACAATAAACCTGTTATTGGACTTGTCTCCTTACCTTGAAGGCTGGACCCCTGCTACTAATGTAGCACCCCCAGGAACTCTGGAAACCTTACTCACACACAGGAACACAATAACACCGAAGTGATTTTTATTTGGGCTGCTCCAGTTCGAGCGATAAATTGCTATGCCTTACCATTTAACTCATAAACTCAATTTCTCAATTTTTTCTTAAGCAAAACAGGCAACTGTTGTGTAAAAATAGCTGGTAAATTATTTAAGACTGGCCATTAGGTACGGTCGACAACACGTCAAGGTAACTTTCAGTTCGATACTAGTTCTTATGTGTACGACATAAGGGCGATGCACAGTCCAAAGTGTGTAATCTGACTTACTTTTGTCTATACTTAACGGAGATGTCAACATGAGCTACTGTTAAGATGTCGTATCCCCGTATCTGTCACTGAGAGTTACGAAAGAAAATGTGTGGAGAGGATAAGGCGATAATTTTGGTGTACATTCTGCGATGGTTTAAGTAGATTTCAGATATTCTAGTATAGAAAAAAACATAGTAAAGGAAATTTATAGGTAAGTATGTAATTAACTAATGCCCGGTTCCAATACTTTACGATCCGTAATGTGTCAAAAATAACTATCTGTTTTTCTCCAAGTGACTTTAGTCGGCAAATAATAAAGTTCCATACAGCTCTCATCAGTCGTCTATCGATCGTTTTTAGCTTACGCCTCGTATAATTTATTACTATGCGTAACTAGAACGGATCGTTTTCCAAGTATTTAAGTATGACGACCTCCGTAGCCGAGAGGCGAGCGGGCCTGACTTAGGCGAGCGCCATCTCTGAGGTTCCGGGTTCGATCCCCGGTCGGGTCAATATGGGAAACGAACTTTTCCATATTGTCTCGGGTCTGGGTGTTGTGGGACCGTCGTTGTTTCTGATTTCTGTAACACAAGTGCTTAAGCTACTTACCACAGAATCAGAGCAATGTATGTGATGTTGTCCAATATTTATTTATTTATTGAATGGGTTATTCTTCTTTATTTATTTGTTTATGTAATACATTTTAATACATAAATAAGAAGGGAGATTTTTAACACATACGAGTAAAATTTTTAGAAAGTGACCTTAAAACTACACTTTTTTCTAATTAATAAATCTAAAACAATAATAAATCTTGAACAAAACAACATTATGAATCAAAACTAATCGTTTCAGTTTCGAGCAAAATAAATATTTTATTTATTAACAAGCTACGAGTGAATGCGATTTTAGTATATTACTTATGTCAAAATAATTGTTTTAAGGCTAGAAGAAATTAAAATACCGCGTCCTAAAGTGAACTGATCAATGTTTCTCTCCCCTCTTCTAGATTGTCGTTAAGTCGAATGATTGAGAACCTACGCTTTCGACTTCATTGCTTTCAATTTGTCCACTTCACAGGGTGTTAAAAGTTGTTTTAGTTTTGACCGATAGAAATAATAAAAAAAAACTACGCTACTACTTACCCTCGATCACAAGCTCAGAGAAATTAACAAAACTAATTCTTGACTTGCTTTGTTGAAGACCTTAAAATATAAATAAATAAATAAATTCCCTTTCCAGCTGATGTTCAAGCTTGTCTTACCTGATATTTATGTAATGCTAAGTATAGTCTCTATTAAAACCTAAAATGCAAAATACCATAACGTAAGTATTAAGAATGGAAAATACTTCATAGTGAATACTAGCTAATTAATATTGTGTTTAAAGTGCTCAACACTCTAAACATAATAATTTTGTGTCACACAAAGTATACCTACGTAACTTTTCTAACGTGAACATATATTAAATTAAAAACTTTAGGCGTGACTTTTACTGTGTTGAACAAACATTTTATAGATGCACACTTCTGATTTAAAAAGATGCCACAGGCAAACCAAAGCACACAGTGTTTGACGCATGTTTGAAGAAGTATTTATTTTACCTCTTACAAAAATGGTTGATTTATATATTAGTATTTAAAAAAACGGCGAAACACTTCGAGAAAAGGGAGGTAGTGCCCTTGCGCTTCGCTTGGCTCGTCTTGGAAATATAATCTAAGTCACATAAAGTTGAAATTAGATTAGTTAATATGATAATTTAGGTCATATTAGTATGCGTGTTGATAAATAGTCAATTAAGTACGTCATGACACGGGGACATTTTTATGTATTTTGAATCTAACTGTTAATCGACCCTTACTTTTTTTTTGTAATATTTGAATGAAGCCTTATACTAAAGTACAGTACTTTGTAATATACTCTACTATATTTAACTAAATTGTATTAACTTGGTATCAAATATATATTTCAACAGAAATTGGTATTAACTACCCAAAATAATATATTATACAACACCTGTATAGTAAATAAGCGTCTTCACTTTTGTGTTCAAAGTTATTTATGATTTATATGTGAAAATATTCATGTAAAAGGACAAATCGCAGAGCACCCTATGTTTATTAAAGGAAACGGCTGTTGGCAAACTGCAGGTCGCAATGTTCAATGGAGCAGAGGCCCTTGTAAATAATAACGGCGTGTTTCCTTCATTACTCGCAATTTGCTGCAAAAAACAGACCTGCGTTATGAATGTTGACAATCACTGGTAGATGGAGCGATGGGACAATTAACACACCACATTGTATGTCTTAATGTAAAACTAGTTATAAGTTCAGCATTATTTGTAATATGAACGACAGATTTCTTGCCGGGATCTTTTCTGAAAGTTTAAGTTCCTAAAAATACTCAATAAAATATATGTGGATTCTGGATAAGGTACGTTGCTAAGCCACTTTAATTAATGTTGAAGTGATTTAACAGACGTTGAGTTCTTAATATTTAAAATACATATAATGGTGTTTGCATGGATAGAAAACCGTGTAGGTTTAACAATAATAGTAGCTAATATACTAAAAAATGACTAAAAAACGTCGCTATACCACGGTGCAACCAAATCGAAACGTCAGGCTGTAAATAATTCGTATTAACTCCATTTTTCTTTACGCAAACATTTCCCAGGTGAGGATAATAGAAAAAAAATGTCTTAATTTTAAATAAATAAAAAATCATCTCCCCTTGCTGTCGTGGGATTCGAACCCACCCACGACCTTTATGTATCACGCGTTCGGATCGCACAGCGCAATGTCATTTTGCTGTTTCAATAAAATATTTTATTTAGTTCGCTAGTGTGGCGTAAAGCTCAATAAACATTAAAGAAATCTAATCTAGAACGACATATCTAGTTTTTTGTATTTCAAACATAAATAAATAAATATAAATATTGGACAACATCACATACATTGCTCTGACCCCGTGGTAATTAGCTTAAGCACTTGTGTTACAAAAAACAACGACGGTACCACAATACCCAGACCCGAGACAATATAGAATTTGTTTCCCATATTGACCCGACCGGGGATTGGACCCGGAACCTCAGAGATAGCGCGACGCCAAAATTCGGTCCGCTCGCCCCTCAGATACGGAGGTCGTCACATAGACCTACCATAATCATTAATTCGCTTAAACGCAGATATGTTTCGACCTCAGATCATAAAATGGGTTTGGACTCAATACAGTCAGCGTCAGTAGTTTGTGAACACCTTAGCACCTTATCACATTAAACCTCTGCGTAACTTATGCCCGGTTTAAATATTTGGAAAACGATCCGTTTTAGTTACAGGATAGTAATAAATTCTACGAGGCGTAAGCTAAAACCATTCCAGACTCGTAACCTAGTTGGAGAAACACGGATTGTCATTTTTGACACATTCCATCCATCCATCAGCCTCTTTTTGTCCACTGCTGGACATAGGCCTCCCCTACAGAACGCCACAACGCGCGGTCCTGCGCTATCTGCATCCAGTGGCTGACGATGTCGTCAGTCCATCGTGTTGGGGGCCGCCCCACGCTGCGTCGTCCGGTACGTGGTCGCCACTCGAGGACCCTCTTTACCCAACGGTCGTCGGTCCTACGAGCGATGTGGCCTGCCCACTGCCACTTCAGCGTGCTAACTCTTCGGGCTATGTCGGATACACCGGTCCTTCTACGGATCCGATCATGTAGGGAAACGCCGAGCATAGCCCTCTCCACATTACGACACATTACGAATAGTAAATTGTTGAAACCGGGCAGTAAGTCAGACGGATAGTGAACTTAATGTAACTAGTTACAGAGTTGTTTACACATTGAGGCTGCTAACTGTACATCAGGCAGTGCAGAATACGAAACACAAACAGCGCTCGAAAGCGCTGCAAGCGGATTACGGTTTCTTTTTTATTTTCCGCTTATAATTGCTAGCTTTGTGAGCAGCGGAAGTTTTAAAGTCCTTTTTCACAGAACATTTTACTGCCAATGACCGGTGAGGTGGGCGGGATGTGATAAATTGAATTAGATAATGGATGTGGCATTTGATACTTGATAATAAATAGTTAATTAAAAAATGCTGAACAACATCAAATCTATGATTTGATTCTGTGGTAACCGTCGTTGTTTCATTTTTTTGTAACACAAGGGCTGTGTTATAAAGTTTGGTTTCTATGTTGAATCGACAGGGATTCGAACCTGGAACCTCAGAGATGTTGCGACGCCAAAGTCCGGCCCACCGTTAACTACAAAATTGTCCAGCTCTTCGAAAAGGTGTCTAAAATTATCAATACATAGTATAAAACAAAGTCGCTTTTTCTGTATATCCTTACGAATACTTAGATCTTTTAAACTACGCAACGGATTTTTATGCAGTTTTATTTATTATAGATAGATAGACTTTATTGCACAGAAAAAAAGACAGAAATTGGTTTTACAGACATAATCAAGTACAATTTAGGCGGTCTTATTGCTAAAAAGCACCCTTTAGGTAGAGGAAATAGTAGATTATATAATGTAATTCAAGAGGAAAGTTTTTATTTGCAATATAGAATAGAAAAGCCAACATTTTTAAGTATTAACATTGCATTCGTGCGAAGTCGATGCGAGTCGCTAGTAAAATATAAAACTACCATATCAAAATTATTCTCACCCCAAACCCCAGTGTAATCCTGTAGGTAGTTCTTTTGAAGTATAAAATTGCACCGACCAAGTTTCTTTGTCCACTGACCGCTAGCTTTGAATTTTTTACTATCAAATCCGGACCCGGATCGTCTGTATTACGGCTGTAATTTCTTCCCATTCACGGATCGGGGAATACGAGCACCCGTGAGTGGGGATTGTCTGGAGAGCTGAGATGAAGATGGGACTACGCTTTTGTGGCGTAATCGGTGATGCTTTTGTCTTTTTTGTAGCTGGAATGTGGCATTTGATGTAATGGGACCTATTCTACATAAAATAAAATTTTAAGCTTTGCTTCAAACTATACTTTTTCAATTTTCTCCTGCAGGCAGAGAGGTCAGTCTTATCTGATAAAAAGTTGAGATATACGAAATACTATCTGACAATATCATATTGACCTCATCTCAAAGTAAGAGCTTTTAGGCACTTCTGTTATATGGGAACCAGAATCAATAGTATTACTACATACGCAGAATAACAGTCTACATTTAATTTTTACTATTATTATGAAGAGTTTATTTGTTTGATTGTTTGTTTGAACGCACGTAATATCAAGAACTATTGGTTTAAAAAAACTTTTTTGAGTAAATTATAGGGGAAGGTTATTTAAGATCTATAAATAGGATCGCAAAATCAGTAAAAATGTAAAACCTATACGTATATTTATAACACCTCATTAATTTTGATATGACATTATAAGAGAGGCAGGGCAAAGCGATTTATCGCTCGAACTGGAGCAGCCCGACTGGTGAAATACCTCCACCTTACAGAAGACCGCAGCCAAATAACAATCACTTCTGTGTTGTTGTGTTCCTGCGTGTGAGTAAGGTTTCCAGAGCTCTTGGGGGGTGCTACATTAGTAGCAGGGGTCAAGCCTTCAAGGTAAGGGCGACAAGTCTAGTAACAGTTTTACTATGCTATACTTTTCGCCCTTAAGCTAGGAACTCATTACCACTTAACATCAGGTGGGATGAGGTCAATCTTGGAGCGCATTATAAAAAAAAATTGTAGATTCAATTCATACTAATAAATATGTTGAAGCTTATCAACTAAAATTAACATCATAAGGAACAATTAAAACAAATTAAATAACTTTTTAAATGAATATGTAAAATATTACCGAAGAAGGTTACATTCCTCTTTATTATTAAAGTAACGTGTAAATAAAATTCAGTCCAATATCTTCATTTTCAAACCGGATAAACATCAAACAAGATCTTTTGAAACCGATCAAAATGATAAAACCACAGCGAAATAACGATTGGAACACATTTTGAATTACTTACAAACCTGAACTCTACAAAGGTTTGCTATTTTCGCAAAGTTTCCATAGCTACTGTCCTTTGGCGCGAATCGTGAGCCCTTTGAAGGGAAACATGACGAGTCCACTGAACATCGCGCTAACGATAATCGCATAATGCGAGTTTTTCACTTCATTCCTTTGTGGTTATACAATTTAGACGATTCTTTCTTAGAGCAAAACTCTCGCTTACTTGGAAACACTTTGAAGATTTACGTTGGTAAATTTTAGTTAACTATTCAATTACCTACTATTATATATTACAACTAGTAACTATTCCAAAAAATATTATTATTTTTGTCAAAAGTGTGTTATTTTTGTTCGTGTTATGGAACTGATAGTGGAAGCTGCTTTTAATATTGTCTTTTATAATTTAATTAAATTCTAATTAAGCAGACGACTTAATCATAGTCGCTCTAATCTTAGTTTTCAGTTCTAAGAAGGTTTTCAAAATTTCATCTCCTATTTTATTATCTTAGGGGTGGAATTTATCAAAATTCTTTCTTAAGGGATAGCAAATGCTAGTCAATAATTTCTATACACACAACTTAATATCTGAACACTCATCTATACAGGTAGCTAAATGAGACACATGACGTGCGTGACACATCATGACGTTATGAGTGTTCAGATGTTATTGGCATCTGCACAGATATTATTGAAGTAATTAATGTTCAGATATTAATGGTAACTTGTGGTGTATGGAACTTTTTGACATATTAACTGTTCAGAACTATTTGGTCACTTGGTCTGCTCCGATATATCTGACGGCGACTGTAACTGTATACAAAATCTTTGATCGTAGATTACAGGTTTCAAATTAAACCGTTGCACCTCCCAATACATCGACGACAGTAGCATCAATCTCATACATATTTACGAGTACAATACCTCGAGTGGGAGTGCCAGGCGTCACAATGATTAACGCAGCTTGTTCATGCTAATCGGTGGTAAGAAGCTGCTTGATTTATCGTCCGATTTAAGTATGACTTCGCTCCCGACTCCTCGGCTGCTAATTGCTCTCGCTTCTTATCTGCTGGTTGATTAATCATTTGTGTTTGGAGAAAAGTGGGCTAATGTTTAGGCCTCTGTTTTGGTAATTGCGACCCGTTGCGAAAGATGCGTGTGTGAATTGTAAGGGGTGTGAAAGTTGGAAGGAGAAATTGGATACGTGGTTGGGGGCTGCCAAATATGATAACACGAGCTTAAAATTTAATATGTTAGAAATTGGTAGGTAATACTCTTTTGCTTAATATTTAAATACGCGCGTATTTTTTTTTAATGTTGAAAATAGACGTTGAATTGATTTTTAAAAGTGGTTTTGTGCGTTACGCAACACTAGGAACCATTTAGTATTTTAAAGACGCAGGAAATGTTTTTCTCGCATTTGAATTTTGGATTCAAATTATGCTAGAATACAAAATGTTAGAAATGTCTCATATGGACACGTTTGCGTAACCGTTCCACCGTACCTATTTGATACAAATTTTCATAAAAATTTAATGTAATTGATTTTGAAAGGCGGGTCTACTCGACTAAAAAAATACTGGATTTTATTTAATAATATACTAGCTGTGCCCGCGACTTCGTTCGCGTGGACTACATCCTTTCATGGTGGGTTTTACCCCTTTCTCCCCTAATATTCGAAACAAAAAGTAGTCTATTTTATTATTTTTATAGTACTAAACGCCGTACTAGCGAACTTTAAATATTAGAAACAGAAAAAATTTATCTCCCCTTGCGATGCGGGAATCGAACCCACGACCTTCACGTATCGCGCGTGCTGCTCTTACCAACTGAGCTAACCGCAAGTTATCGTAGGCGATGAAATTGTTCTGCTGTATCAACCGTTAGCCTCCGGTAACAACGAATGTACCATGGGCCGATAAGTATGTAGTTCTAAACATATTAGCCTATGTCCGTTCTTGAGGTTCAACGTATACCTATATCAAATTTCATCAAAATCGGTTGAGAGGTTTAAGCAAGAAAGCGTAACAGACAGACAGAGTTACTTTCGCATTTATAATATTAGTAGGGATTATTTAGGACGTAGTGATGATACTAGAGTAGTATTAGGACTAATTCTAGTGCTATCTAGTATTAACTAGTTTTTAGTATCTCATGTATTGCGTGAAATTTACAAACGTCTAATAATATCCATAAATCCAAATTTCACGTTTAAAATATTAATCTAAAATTAGTAGGATGTAGAAGTTTGGTTTGATTAGCTAGATGTATGTATAGATAACAGATGTACGAATTTGCATAAAATTTGGTAACTCAACAGTTAAGATACCAAAAAAAACATAGACTTTTATCAATGCGAACAAAATCACAGGCAGCAGCCAGTTTAAAAATATACTCCTGACCAAACATTAGCAACATCAATTACTCTCCATACGTAGTTTATCTCGTCTCCTTTGAACCAAACGCACCGTCCATAAGTTAAGAGGTGTCGCCGACATCCGAGTAAGATGGATGCCGGGAAACGGAAATGATCGCCGGGTCCACGCTAACAGATTCATTTTTCAATTCCATTGAGAGGTCGTAGGCGCTAATGTGTTTGGGAGTGGTGTTTATGGAATCTTTGTGAGTTTGGCAATCAGGGGAACTGATAATGGTTAGTTTTGTGCAGGAAATTTGTTAAACAAGAACATATTTTTAAGCCTTCCGTGTTTTCGTTTTTTAGTTCGAGCTCGTGAGTTAGGAATTCGTGCTGTAACGTTTGAAATCCTTTAGATATATGCTCAATAAATCAATACTCAATATTTTTTTGCATCTGTAGTACAGGGGTTATCTTAAAATAAGATCACTAAAGACCCTGTTAGGGAATTGCAATTGAAGAGAGGACACTCATTCTTTAACAAAATTAACACAAACTTGGACATATATATGTATAATAGACAGATTGAAAACGAAAAGAACATTTACGAGTACATTGGAATTGAAGTTATTACACATTTTTTTTATAATTAATAAATTATTTTATATTTATTTGTTAATGTACTCTAGTTTAAATTATATTCTATCTGATATAATTCGTTTATGGTATAATAAGTCTTTTTAAGTAGGAATTGTTAATTATGTTTATATATATTTTTCAATCGACCTAGGGAAACATAAATTTTAGGTCACATTTAACCATTTTTTCATTGAGGAATAAAAAGACTAAAGGTTTTCTTCAAAAGATTTTAAAATGCATGATAATTTACCATTCGTAAATTAGTAAATGGTAAATTATGCTCGTGAATATTTGTCTTAAATTGTCTGATTTTCATGTTTAGACAATTCATTTTCTTGTTTCTGCCAGATTTCTTACAATTGGCCCGACAATCAACAATTGGCAACATGTGTCCTAAGCTCACTACTTCAAATCAAAATATAGAAGCTATTCAAAATCTCCCATTATGTATTGTGCAGCCATCGCACTATGCACCTTCTTATGTTGTGTGCATAAGAGCTAATGTCGATCAGTGCTCACCGCGATGTTCTTTTGACCGTACAACTACAGCCTCCTCAATACTCGACAGTAGCAAATGACGTAACAATAGATCCTGAGTATTATCAAGCCCAATTGGTATCTACAATGACCGTCAAGTGGACACTAATAGCCGTCATTACTGGCCGCCATCTTTTGTCCAGCCCCAGCCGTTGCATAGCGACGAGGTAAAAATAATTACGGATCAATTGTAACGGGAAACTGGTCATCCCTAATGAGGGGATGGTCTTTTGATAGTTTTGTGCAGGGATTTACCTTTTAGGGGATATCTTTCTTTCTAAACCTTTCATTTTGTTCGAGGGTAACTTACGCTTACGCTTACGCATACATGGAAAGCTTGATGCGTCCTCTCTTTTACTTAACTTTTATGTTAGTGGACTTTCGGACTGTTGGAATTTTAGGTGGATTGTAATTTGGCTGCAATCTTCTGTAAGGTGGAGGTATTTCACCAGTCCGGCTGCTCCAGTGCAAGCTATAAATCGCTATGCCCTACCTCTCTTAAAATTATCCCATAATTGAACACATCTTTCGATATCGTAATATTGTCAAATAGAAAAGTTAAGTTTTCTTCCACGCAATTTACGATTCATACCTGGACGTAAAGTATTCAGTTTGGAAAGTAGTAAACTTCCCCCGGGAGCATATTATCTTCGCATAAAGTGTTCCAAGTTATCGCTTGTTTACGGGATTGTTAGTTTTAGTATTATTTTTCAATTTGCATATGGGATTTGGAATGGATTAAAGAGTTTTGACGAGAAGGATTCGTTTTTATGAAAATATTGTTCGGCACAATATCATTAAACCATGAACCACTCCTTTAACCCTCCAATAGTATACATTTTGGTTGAGGATGGGATTATAATTTAGTGGTGCTGGATTCGATACCTGGGTGCAACCTATGGATCCGTAGAATATAGTTCGGTTTCTTAAAGTTTCCGACATAGTGTTAGAATCATCTACAAAAAGTAGTATTTTGTCTAGTGAGAATGGCAAAAAAGGTTTTATCACACAATTAATATTTACTGAACGATTTGATTTAATTTAGATTTCAATCTGACGAAAGACTCTAATATTTTTTTTACTAAGAAAGTACTTCAAAGAATTTGATTTTTCAATATGAATGACAGTCTCAAACTCTCTAAATAAGTTTATATTTCATGTTACTTCGTTATCACGTAGGACTGAAATAGAGTATAAAACAATTAACTAACATGTTCGCAACCGATATCTAGTAATAGTTTTCTTAATAACAAATGAGTCAGTATAGAACAACACAGTAATGTTTCTCCCAGGAACTCACCTTCCCGGACATTTCCGGGTCGTTACACACCGCGTCCCATTGGATTTACGGGTGAAACAAAAATCTGATACAGACACCGTCCACAAGTCATCTTCCTGCTCTGTACGAAGCATTCGACACTCTTTGATAAAAAATTTTTAATAGCTTATTTAGATAAAAAAAAAAAATTTCAAAACTGTAAAAAATAATCAGTATAGAGAAAAAAATGGGCAGACTTTTTATTAGTTTATATTTCGAAGCATTTATGTATTCATTTAACTTAAGAGTGGTTTGCGAAGCCTTATGTAAAATTTTAAAGAAGTGTTATTTGTTTAATAATAATATTTTATTTTCGAAAAGTGTTTTATGGGTGGATGGCCCAAACGAGATGCAAACACAGATTACTCGCTCTTTAAAAAGACATTAAAAAACAACTCATTTTAAAGATATATATTTTCAATCAAATTTGCTAGGCAAAATTTTTAATCTTGCCTAGCAAATTCTTCTTCTTCTCGGATTTTAACAGAATCTATTTAAATTTAATTTAATATATCTTTACTTGAGTATATATATATATATATATATATATATATATATATATATATATATATATATATATATATATATATATATATATATATATATATATATATATATATATATATATATATATATATATATATATCGAGGGTTCCCTGGTCAAACCCGATAAATGACAAAAATTGAGAATTTTAGTTATAAATGCAGTTAAGATGCACTTTTTTTGCTCTTTCTAACGGTATATTCCAATAAGCCGAGTTTCAATTTATCACAAAGATACGCTTCACTAAGAACCCAATAAGTGCTACTTTTTTCTTTTTGACCAATACATAAACAATATAAGTATATTTAAAGGAAACTCTTTTAAATTTAATTTGATGAAGAATCCAATAATGTATATTTATTGGGTTTTAAGACAAATATATTTTAAGAAATTAAACTAAGTGACTTATGGTAAGACAAGTTATTTGCACTTATTGGGTTTTTATACCAGGGACATTCTTAATTTACTTAAAACTAAAATCCATCAACACATTTTGTTGGGTTTTACTATTATAATGATTAAATATGCAAACAAATTAAATCATTAAGCTAAAACCCAATAAGTACTACTTATAGTGTTTTACTTCAAGCAAATATTAGAAATGACATATGAAAAGCATACTTATCGGATACTCGCACGAGCAGATATCAACATTGGACTGTAATTTTATTTGGGGAAGAACCCAACAAGTAGATATGACAATAGACATAACATCAGACAGGTGGCGACAGGATCGCGAGCGTTGACTTTCGTTTGATTGCATTGCACGTAATTTTGACAAAATAATTATACTTTCCGTTTATTGAAACGAAATAGCACCATCTAGACTCCGGAATAGGGAACTTATTGGGTTTTACCTCTAACCAATTTAGGTTACAATATTTACGTAGGTACTTAGAAATATTTTTAATGGAAGGATAGTTATTGGGTTTCACGTATTACTTTTTATTTTTGTTTTACGTACTTATAATTACAAGGTTTTGAAATAATTTTACACTTTTTATGTATGTGTAAGAGGATGCTATTTCCGGTTTTCCTATCCGCAGCTTAGTGTTCCCTTAAAAAATAAAAATAGCAGCATTTATGTGCAGATTCATATCAATGGTACTATTGTTTGCATGGTTTAAATTTAAATCTAATATTTTTTTAAAGTATTTATGGATACCATTATGCATTTTTTATTTATTCAGCAAGATCAGAGGGTTATTTTTCTCACGTGCCATCACCCTGTGCGTTTTGGAGGCATGATCTATTACAAAGCTCTAAATACGTTTTTAATCGGAATTTGGTAAATTTTACTGTACCTTTGTTCGTGGAATATTGTTCTGCTTTCTCCTCGCAAGATTATCTTTGGAGCAAATACAAATTACTCGCCAGAACTTGATAAGTCACAAAAAGATATTGCCACGCAGATGAATAGTATCAAGTCAAGCATATTTTTTTTGGTGTCAGACACATGTATTTTTTTTAAATCATGTTATATACATATAAAATAATGTTTATTGGTAACTTTACCTTTGTTTCCAAGATTTTGATGTCAATATTATTTTATATAAAACGCGGTATATTGTCTCCTTCCAACCTAATGCAAGAGAGGAATCCACATCAGGATGGCAACGGATTTGATTTCGTAATATCCTATCCGTTAGCATCGCCATACTGGTCTGCATGATGCTTCTTTACGCACCTTTTGAAGGAATTCATTGGACGGAGGAAACACATGAGCCGGCAACGAGGCCCATTTTTTAATGGTACGTCAAAGATTAGAGTTATTAAACTTTTTGGTTCGCGATGGAATATTTTCCACGGTGAAGCGATAACATCGTTGTCCGGCTCTTGTAGTTTTGTAACCAATCAAGACCATCCATAAGGTACCTATTTGGCGGAACCGTCCCAGAGATACAAGCAGTAGTCCAGACAGGACTTGACTTGAGTCTTGTATAAAAGACAAAGCTGGTCCGGCGTGAGAAAACAACGCACTCTATTCAGGATTCCCTATTTTTTGGATGCTAATGAGATGAAACTCTCGATGTACTGATCTTGATTAAGGTTGCAGTGGATATCCATGCCAAGCATGCTTACTTACTTTTTAGGCTGTTTCGCAGGCAGAGGGGAGTGCCCTGATGAATGGGGAGCGGAAGGAATTGGGATGTTTTTGTCGAAAATGCGCACTCTTGGGTTTTCTCGGCATTGAACTGGACTTGTTTATTATACCCCATTGGCTCATGAGGCTCAACACCCGATCCAGTTCAACGACAAAATTCTCCAGTACCTCCTCCATTACTGTGTTGCCAGCCGAAGGCCAACCAAGGTTTCTTCCATTGACCATACTGTGATCAGCATAGCCATGTATGTTTCCAAGCAGTGGCATATCATTTATATTAAGAAAGAGAAGGGTGGGCGATAAATACGCATAAACTGCGATACGCATCCGTCAGACACGATGTGAATTCTACGTCACGCAGAAAGCCGGAAATCCAGTCACAAAGCCGTGTGGGTAGTCCATATGCCGTAAGCTTGGAAAAAAGAGCTTTGTGCCAGACCCGATCAAATGCTGCAGCAATTGTCTCCCCCCTGAGATGCGTCACATACGCTAGAAGATCAACCGTCGATTGTTTCGGCCTAAAGCCGTGTTGGAGATCATTCATTAAGGAATGATGCTCTTGGTAGCAGACCAACCGGATATAGATGATCCGTTCCATGACTTTGAACAGCACTGAGGACATGACAATATAGTGGTAGTTTGATGGGTCTCGGTCGAAAACTATGTACACGAAACAAATAATTCCCGAAGAAAATCATAGCTGGATAGAACATTAAATGAAAATTATCCTCAAAATTTAAACAATAAATAAGTATATGAAAAGAGTATAAAAGTAAGTAATAACCTAATGCAAACATAATTAAAATTGTTTTTTGCTTGGAATTAATAAAAACTTAAGTGCTTAAATTGTTTTTTCTCTCAGGTGAAACTCAATAAGTCAGCACCCTTTACCAAAAAAAAATTTTTTACATCAAAACTGTAAGCACTAGAATAGAAATAAATATGAAAACTAAATCTTTATGACATATTATTACTAATAAAACTCAAAATTGTGGACGTTTACTTATTAAAATGCACTTTTACTGTTTACAAACCTTTAACATCGATTATCTCAGAAGTATGTTTTTGTCACTTATCGGGTTTGACCAGGGAACCCTCGATATTTATAACTCTTTTGAATAGCCGTTGAATCTAATGTAAAGTGACTCTACTTCTAGTTCGGAATCTATATCTACCGAAAGATACCGACTGGAGTAGACCAGCCTCCAAAGGCAGCACCTATTTACAAGCATGACCTATGTGCCAGCATTTGCTTCACTCAACGATATTGAAGTTAATGTAACTTAAGAAGATTTAAAAAAAGAGGAAAATATTTAATGACGAGTCATCAACGAGAGTACCGGCTAGTTATCTCCGTGCGGCGATTTAAGAAGACAAAGGACAGTAAACTGGTTGATTGCAGCTACACCGCCGCGAGCCACGCAGGCATGGGAATATTCAGACACGGCCTTATTTTGATACTACTACTATGTTTTAGCGCTTTTGACCACAACACCATACATAATTACTCTCTATTTCAGTTCTTAACCCGTGGTCCGCGAACCACTGGTGCTCCCTAGAATCATTTCAAGTGATCTCTGAAGTCGTTACAGTAACTGAAATTGCTCTGTTCAATCACAAGAGAGCAAGTGTCAAGTTTCTTGCCGAGTTCTCTTCTCAGAATTGCAATTCATTTAAAAGCTTAGTAGCGTTTTAGCATGATCGAATAACAAGCAAACATTTCAAAGTTTATTGTTTATTTAAATATGAATGCTAGCAGGCCTATGTTTTATTTGTCAAGCACATTTGATATGTTTTGATTTAATTTTTTTTTGCGGCTGATAAATGTACCGTATTTTTTACAAGCCAAAAATCACTGAGATTCTTGCCAGTATTTTCTTGATATTAATAGGTTCCGATAGAAAACATCTTCATATTTGGTTCGTACATAATATTCA
Source organism: Glyphodes pyloalis (assembly GCA_037074685.1). Lineage (NCBI taxonomy): Eukaryota > Metazoa > Arthropoda > Insecta > Lepidoptera > Crambidae > Glyphodes > Glyphodes pyloalis. The sequence goes on along the minus strand of JAYKKO010000010.1, from coordinate 15,602,476 downwards.
TAAAGTACCACTAGTGTACTTTGCACGAATTAAAACATTTGGACTAATGTCACGTTATTATTATTATAATCTAGATAGGCATATTAAGTACACGATTTCTAATCTGTGTTGCCTGCATTAGTGCGAACTATTCTTTCGTAAAAATCGAGTTAATTCCTAGACTAAGCCCATTTACAATTCTACGAGATTCCTAACTCTACGTGCCCGTTTACTACCCTTTTACTTGTTTACCAACAACCTTATTAGTTTCACTTTGTTTAACACGTCACTAGCAGTTTAACGCCAAAAAACTTAGATAACTTTTTATGGCGCGATGTTATGTCAAAGTTTACGGTATGAATGATGAGCTAAGTTTTATAAGGTACTGCAGTTACCGTGACTCATGCATAAAGTGACTGGAGAAGATGAATGTCGCTTTTTTAATTTAAAATAATGAGATGTGTGGTCGTTGAGGAAATAACTACCAAAACAAAGATAGAATTTTAGCTTTATTTTGCAGAACTTATTTTATCATAGGTAGGGCACATCTTATTTTAAGCAACAACATATTTATATTAATAATAAAGTTAAAAGTACACTCGATGAGCTTATAGTTCACTAAGTCACGATTACATTACATTTGCTAAGTCACGAGAGAGTAGTAAGTTTTAAGAGAGGTAGGGTATAGCGATTTGTCGCCCGAACTGGAGCAGCCCGACTGGTGAAATACCTCCACCTTAAAGAAGACCGCAGTCAAATAACAATCACTTCTGTGTTGTTGTGTTCCTGCGTGTGAGTAAGGTTTCCAGAGCTCCTGGGGGGTGCTACATTAGTAGCAGGGGTCCAGCCTTCAAGGTAAGGGCGACAAGTCCAGTAACAGATTTATTATGTTGTACTTGTCACCCTTAAGCTAGGACCTCATTACCACTTAACATCAGGTGGGATGAGGTCAATCTTGAAGTGCAAAATAAAAAAAAAACGATCTTGGGGTCCTAAGTTTAATACCTGGGTCGAGCAAAGTATGTTTAAGATTTTTGAAACATAGCTCGGGTTTGATTACCAAAGTAAAGTAGCGTTATGCAAACTAAAAGCAAGAGTGGTACCATATTAAATCTGTTACAAATTTCCTGTCAATATATATTGGACAACATCACATACATGACTCTGATTCTGTGGTAAGTAGCTAAAGCACTTGTGTTACAGATATCAGAAACAACTACGGTACCACAACACCCAGACCCGAGACAATACAGAAAAGTTCGTTTCCCATATTGACCCGACCGGGGATCGAACCCGGAACCTCAGAGATGGTGCGACGCCAAAGTTCAGCCCGCTCGCCTCTCAGCCACGGAGGTCGTCGTATATTATTATTATTTGAAAATTATCAATGTTAATTAATTGACCTATAATATCACTCTAATTTCTAAGGTTTTTTTAGCATATTAGCAGACTTTAGTCCAAAGGAAAAATGCGCAATCTAATTCAATGCATCAATGCAATATTTACGTATAAATCAGCTGGTGTTTAGAACTGCTTTTTATTAGGATGTGCACACGTCTGTAGACTTTATTCAAGGTGTTAAAACACTTTGATATTCCCAAATCATTAAATATTACAGGACTGTATAGTATTCAGCAACACAATGCATGTACAGTAAACAGTCGGTGCCTCCATTCAATCCGTGAAAGTACACTAAGGCATTAGTTCCCGGCGGCCTATCAGTGAGACAATTATTTTCTACTCAACCGTGGGGTGCCTTGCGTCGAAACGCATCATTGCTGTTGGATGACGCTATGCAATATGTATAATGCAGTAACAAAATATCAGACATTTTTATCAGCAAACATTTCTTTTATGGGCTCTATCACGCGTCTCTAGATAACACGATAATTCTGCCAATGTCAAGTGTTTAAAGAGACACGTTATATATACGAGAGAGTACATTATATATTATGTTGAAATGCTCGGTGATGAGAGTTAATTCATTTCTGAAATAAGATCTTCATTCTCTCACTTCATGAAACATTTTTTACTGGGGAAAAATTGTCTTTATTTACCTAGGGTTGATTTACAAACGTCAGAGATGATTCTATATCGGAAATGTAATGTTTTGTCTTTCCCCGATCGTTGAAGTTATGAGGAAATAAAACTGGTTTTCGATTAGCATACTTTGACCGATTAATATTAACCTTTTGATTACACAAAGAGTATTTAAAACACATAAAATAACCTAAAGGTTTTCCTGAAGTGATAATTTCATAAGATAAAATCTAATACTGGTTGCTAGGTAACAGCAATCGGGCTGAGAATGCTTAGCGAATAAAATGAGTCGCCAAACAAATATTATGTATCCCCATAATTTCAGAAATACTAGACGAAATTGGATAGGTTATTTTAATTATATTCATAAATATCAGAACAAGGGTTCTAAAAATGTTTTTAATTTACCAGAATAGTACGCGTGCCAAACCGCGGCGGATCGCTAGTTTTTGATAAGTATTTACACCTTTAATTCCATATTTCATTATTTTTTTCCCGTGTTCTGATATTTTACGATTAGTAATATGTCAGAAATTAGAATTAACGACTCGTAAAAAACTTCTACTAGTCGTTAATTCTAATTTCAAATTTACTTCCCATATCAGCTGTCATTAGTCGTTTTTAGCTTACAGCCATCCGTTACGGATGGTAATAAATTATACGATCGTTTTTCAAATATTGGAATCGGGCATAAATCTGCATACTGTTTAGGACTATTGCTTGCATAACACCGTCCACCAAAGTCTGCTAAATGCAAATCAGTGATAATCCATTAGTGTAGACTGCGCGCTGACCCCCGGGCAGATGCCATTCATTACAATGTCGTCTGTATGTCTGTATGTATGTATGTTGGCATGTGTGGCCGATAGAATGCGTATGCCCGAGTACCACCATTAATTAGTTCAGGATGACCAGGAAATTTTTGACCTAACCTTTTAAAAGCGAGAGCTTTTAAAAGTGAAAACTTTCGGTGGGATATAACTTTTCATGCCCAGTTTCAATATTTGAAAAACGATCCGTTCTTGGTACGGATAGTAATAAATTATACGAGGCGTAAGCTATAAACGACCGATGAACTGATGACAGCTGATGTGGAAAGTAAATTTGAAATTTGAAATAACGTCTCGTAGTCAGTTGGAGAAAAACGGATAGTCATTTTTTACACAATACAAATCGGGCAATGCGTATAAAGCCACGGGCGACCGTTAGTCGTTCATAATTTTCAGCCTGTGAAGTGATTACGAAATTGTGACGTGTCTACACTTCCTCCAGTCATCATTGTTCCCTGATGACTCGTAACTGGATTAGCTTCGACTTAATTGGAACTAGTCATCAAACTAAAACCCTCTGTAGTTTCGAAGGGATTAGGGGTTGGGTGTCTGTATGTGAAATGTGTGAGGAGATGGATTTTTATAATTAGAAGACCGATGAAATGAAAGAAAAATTTTTGATGAAATAAAACTTAAGAGAGGCAAGGCAAAGCGGTTATTGCTCGAACTGGAGCAGCCCGACTGGTGAAATACCTCCACCTTACAGAAGACCGCAGCCAAATAACAATCGCTCCTATGATGTTCTGTTCCTGTGTGTGAGTAAGGTTTCCAGAGCTCTTGGGGGGTGCTACATTAGTAGCAGTGGTCAAGCCTTCAAGGTAAGGGCGACAAGTCTAGTAACAGTTTTACTATGCTATACTTTTCGTCCTTAAGCTAGGAACTCATTACCACTTAACATCAGGTCAATCTTGAAGTGCGTTATAAAAAAAACAACAACCTGGATTAAATGACCCAAGGGTTGACTGTTCAAGAATGCCTCTAGCATTAAGTCCACTTATTGTACCTTTTTTGTTCAATAAAATGTTTAAATAAACAAATATATTAAATATATATTTACCTATTTTTAAAGACAGTGTAACATTTAACAACGTGTCTTGCATTTTAGGATTAAACTTTTTAACCTTAAGTTAATATGGGAGCTTTATTCTTGACTTGATCCAATTGATAAATTGTTAATTTAGAATCCTGGGTCCCTCCTACTTCCCGTGACGAACATTGATGTGTAGAACATACCAATTTGTTTCGTGTCTAGGATCTGTTTATAAATATTTAAGTACAGCTACCATTTTTTATTTACTGCACATCGCATTATACCTTCGTGTAACTAAGTTAGTCAAATGGATTGTAAATTAAATACGAAAAAATTCACGAAAAGTGTTTTTTAAGGTTTAATTAAGTGTCATATTAGCTGTATCTTTTGAAATTCAATGTAAATAAATAAATTTTATCTGGATAACTAGACAAACTTAAAAAACGGTTTGTTTTCTTCGTAAGATGCGGAACCCTAAAAAACGCTAATACGAGCCTCTTATTCAATCAAACTACACCTGAGCCCTTGATAGTGGGAAGAAAATAAGATTTCCCCCTCCCCAACCCCCCTCGCGGCGGCCAAAACTAATTAGTGCCTCAGTCTGCCACAGATCCAGTTAGCGAATAGTTTGAATCAATGACGTCCTAATTGATAGCAAGCCGTTGATTGCAAAAAGTGGGAAACTGAGAACCAATTTTTCCCCAATTAGGTTTTAATTTGATTGTCTGACGGGAGCGATAGTTTTTCGTCTGGTAGAACCCAGAGACCCTAAATGAAACATGCAGTTTCGTAACCGTTCGTTAGTTTTCGCCGGTAAATCAAAGTCATAAGGTTCAATTTGACTTTTTTCCCGATGCACGATTAAGGGTTGAAGACAAAAGTTCAGTAGCTAATAATATTAATAGTTCTCTGTTATAGTATAATAATATAATAGTTCTTTAAAAACATTAATTTTTGACTGTTTGAAAGAGTGTGTCCTAAGTGTGTCTTAGTGCAAAATTAGTAATAAGTTTAGCTTTCATTTGTAAAGAAACTACTGAGTTTCTTGTCGGTATCTTCTCTGTAATTATAGGATCCAAACCAGACGTAGCTTTATTTGCTTTATATAGAGACTATCCATAAGTGTTTCTAATGTAATCTGTATGAATAAAAAATAGGTATTGACTTTGACTTTGTCTTTTCATCATATTATAACTAGCGGCCAACGCTGCTTCGCACGCGTATTTTACCCGTTTTATTCATATTTTCTATTGATTCTTTGTCCCTATTGTTCGCAGCATGATATTATATAGCCTAAAGCCTTTCTCGATAGATGAACTTTTAAATAAATAAGGATACTTTTAATAAGTTTGAAAAAGCAGTTACGAAAAATGATAATTAGTTTAGGTTTGTTAAATTTTCACGTGGTATTTTTAAAAAATAAAAATAAAAAGTGTTTCCTAATTACACATACCTCAGTAATCACTTCACCAAACTTATTACTTTAACGCTCAAAAAAATTCACTTGCTTATTCTGTTCTAATAACGGGTAATCAAACAAGTAAGTATCATTCAACTGAATTAAAACATCCTCATCATTACTTTTCCACTATTAACTTGTATTCACAGTACAAACACGAAATAGAGTCATTACCATCACTTCACATTCAATTTTTGTTTTAATACCTGAACAACAAAAGTGATAACTAACTTCGAAGCAATAAAGCAGAAATTCAAATCAAAAAGTTTTGACTAATATGGTAACGGAAAATTACAGGTGTGATTCAAATAAGTAAATGGTTTTGTGGCAATTGTAAAATCGTTATGGCGTCGGGGGATCGCTTTGGTAGTTATCGAGAATTATTTCTTTTTTTTTTAATCTAAATCAAAATGTAGGTTACTACTTCGTGCACCAGGTCCTATAGTTGTTTGATGAATTTAATTTAGATAATAAATACTTACAAATTATGGGGAGATGGAGTAGTCATGCTCACTAAAATTTCACTGGGGTGGTGGCGCTATGTCGTTACATTCCCTACAATATGGTTGAGTGAAGCGATGGCTGGCACATACGTCATGCTTGTGAACAGGTGCCACCTTTGGGGACTGGTCTGCTCCAGCTTACCTCTCGAAAGTAAAAACTTACTTGAGTACTTATTTGTTTCATCACTCATCAAAACCAAAACTATATGACTTGATCCAAAGTGAGCTACACATAGCAATAAGTTAGATCCTGATACTGTAAATGATCTGCTGAGTTTCTTACCGGTGTCTTCTCGGTAGATATAGGTTCCGAACCGGAAGTAGAATCACTTTGCATTGTATTCAATGACGATTCAAAAGTGTTATATGTAACCTACTTGAATAAAGAAATATTTGAGTTTGAGTTTGAGAAGGTAGGAAACCTTTTAAATTATTAAATAACAATTCTTAGAGTGTTATTGCAAATAGTTCATAATAAAATAATAATTATCAACTCATAATAAAGACAGCAAGAGATTTTAAAAAAAGCCTTGGACTTTTGTTGATTCAATCTAGTTTTGTTCAGTACTTTTGAATGTGACTTTAAATCCAGAAAATATTATTTTTTAATACATTTCCTTCTATTTCTATGGTCCTTGTAGAAACAATATAATATCAGAAATACACAATTGAAGGTCCTTGATAGACAAATAGATATCCCTATAAATCCATTAGGTATCTTAAAACAATTGAAACGTATTAACTGTCAGTTGAAGATTCGACAAAAAATAAACTTTCATTGAATATTTTATTTTTTCAGGCCAGCTTGTCGCTAGTAGTAATAACCTAACAGCTTATTATACTGCTATTTGTATTAAATATTTGACTTGCCCAACGCCACTATGGTACAGCACGTCAAGATAAATATTTGCTGTTCGAAATTAGTTCTTATTACTACGATATAAGGGCGGTTAAAAGTCCACAGTGTATAGACTGGCGTGGTTTGGTCTGTAAAATGATGATCAGCGCTTTCATCGTAAAACTAAGGGTTTTTGTTTTTGTTTTGGGTCTGGGTGTTGATAGGTACAATATGTTTAGAAGTGATATAAAAGTATGTAGTAGTATAAAATATAACTGCCAGTTCTTATGTAAGGGAGGTAGGACACAGCGATTTATCGCTCAACCTAGAGCAATCTGTTGGTGAAATACCTCCACCTTACAGAAACTGCAGCCAAATAACAATCAAATCTGTATTGTTGTGTTCCTGCGTGTGAGTAAGGTTTCCAGAGCTCCTGGGGGGTGCTACATTAGTTGCTGGTCAAGTCTCCAAGGTAGGGGCGACAAGCCCAGTAACAGATTAATTTTGCTGTACTTGTCGCCCATAAGCTAGGACCTCATTACCGCTTAACATCAGGTGGGTTGAGGTCAATCTTGAAGTGTAATATAAAAAAGACATCCCAGAAGATTTCCAACCATTGTATGACAGATTTACCATCACTTTAACAGCACCCTAATCCTCCTCCAAGGTCCATCTACTTTTATACTCCATCTCCTCATTATGTTACTGAACACTCGAGTCTCGAGTCGAGTGTCACAGTAATTTGCGAGGAAGAGTGGTGGGGAGCAGCCGAGCCGCCTTATTGGACAAATTGCGATCACCACGCTAATACAAGATGGACAAGGACGTAAAGACGAAAGAAGACTTGTAACTGGAAGAGACTGCATTGAATAATATAGAGAATGATTTTAAGGGAGTGAAAATGTTTCTTGAGTACGAGTAGGTCTAATAGTCGTTATGTAAACTTTAATTGAAACATACTTTGTTGTAATAATAAACTAAAATTCACATTTAAGAAATCAATTAAACTCTTTAGCTGGCGGTGAATCTTATTTACTCAAAATTAAGCAACTCAATATCAAGCAATGAAAAATTCATTCAATTTAATTGAGTGTTATAGATATGGCTATAAAGTCCGGTTTATTAAGAAGGTTACAAATGTTTCAATTAAGCAATCTTAAATATTAAAAAAAGCTACCATTTTGTTTTTCAATTTAGCCGAAAGGCAAGTAGGCCGGACTAAAGTGTCGTGATGTGATGTTGTTTTTTATTTATTTATTTAATTTAAAATATGAAAAGAATTAATATAAAATGTATTAATAAAAAACTTTCATAAAGCCGACTTTGATTCTATCAAAGTTGGAATTGAGGCTATTAACTGGGAGGAAGTTTTAAGTTCCATTGCGGATGTTGATTTAATGACGAATTATTTTTATAAAATACTCAATAGTTTGATAGATAAATATGTACCCACTCAAAAATATTGTAGTGTAACTAAACGTCCGCCTTGGTTTACGTCTTGTCTAATAAAGTTGGAAAAAGAAAAGCTTAAATATCATAAAAAATGGAAAATTAATAATAACTTACGAGACTACCAAACTTTTTCTCTCCTTCGGAAGAGGTTTAAGTGGATGGAGGCAGAATGTTATAAGAAATTCATTGAACTTTCCGAGGACAACATTTAATCAAATCCAAAATTATTTTGGTCTTTTGTGAAGTCAAAAAATGCTTCTAGTTGCATTCCCGAAAACATGATCTACAGAGGTAAAATTCTATCCAATGGTGATGAGATATGCGAGGCTTTTAATAATTATTTCCACTCTGTTTTTATATCCTCCACGCGTCCGAGTTCTGATCATATAAACTCTAATTCAAGCAGTTCCACTGTGGACATAAACTCTGTTAACATTTATCATGATAATGTATTTAGGGAACTCAAACGAGTGAACATTAATAAAGGTGCAGGACCAGATGGAATCCATCCTCTTCTTATATCTAAATGCGCCAAACAACTTACAATACCCATCACAATTATATTTCGTTTCTCTGTCCAAACTGGGACATTTCCTAGTTTTTGGAAAGAGTCTTTAGTAACTCCCATTCCAAAAAATAAAAGACGTGAATGCATAGATGAATACAGACCTATATCAAAATTGTGTATCTTTGGGAAAATCCTTGAAAAGATAGTCACCGTTCAAATGTCACACTCACTTCGTAATTACATCTCTCAGGAACAACATGGATTTTTTAAGCACCGTAGCGTCGACACAAATATGTTAACCTTTAGTGACTTTCTGCTACATGCTATGGATGATAACACGCAGGTGGATGCTGTGTACACCGACTTCTCCAAAGCCTTTGATAAAATTAACCACGACCTGCTAATAGAGAAGCTTTCGAGGGCCGGTGTGCATGGCAGCCTTCTGAGATGGATCCATTCCTACATAAGTAATAGGAGTCAAGCAGTATTTGTAAAAGGTTATTCCTCACGGTTCCTCCCAGTGCCTTCTGGGGTTCCTCAAGGATCTCATATTGGACCTTTGTTGTTTTCAATTTACATAAACGACATTGGCAATGCCTTGAAACATAGTCATCATCTCCTGTACGCTGATGACACTAAGTTGTATCGTATCATAAGATCAATAAATGATTGCCATAAACTCCAAGAAGATCTAGATCGATTACATACATACTGCGAATCAAACCATTTGTTCCTTAACAGCGATAAATGTTGCACAATATCGTATACTCGTAAAAAAAAACAAATCACTTATAACTACCACATAAATCATAAGATCCTGAACAGAGTAACCACAATTCGGGACTTAGGCGTAATAATGGATTCCACCCTATCATTTAATCCACATATTGACCACATACTAACTTCGGCATTTAGAAATCTAGGTTTCATGCTTCGCATAACTAAACCATTTAAGCGTCCCGAAACTCTTAAAATCTTATACTTTTCTCTTGTCAGATCTTTTCTCGATTTTTGTAGTACTGTGTGGAACCCTTGTTACGATATTCATATTAAAAGAATAGAAAAAGTCCAAAAAATCTTTCTTAAATCTGTAAATTATCGCAAAAATATTTTAAATCAATCTTACTCGGATTCATTAAAGAATAACAATTTACTATCTCTTTATAACAGGCGCAAAATGTTCGACATAGTATTTCTTTACAAAATATTAAATAATTTAGTAGACTCCTCGTTGTTGCTGAGCAGACTGTCTTTTGTTTCCCGTGTTCGTCTCCCAGTGCGCTCCTCACGTTTAAAACCACTTTTTGTTACTCCACGATATTGCAAAAATTATACACGTAACTCGTTTGTATATCGTTCCACTAATATTTACAATAAAAATTTCACAGACATTGATTTATTTAATACTTCTTTAACGAAGCTCAAATCTGCTCTTTTTCAAATTTTGGCCGTAGAATAGTTTAGCAACCACACACTAAAATATTGTACCTTCTCGTAGTATTTTTATTAATATTGTGTTATTTAATTGTTGTTTTTAGCAATAGCATATATGTGTTACCAGATGTTAACTTAGCGACTAGACGACGATAACTTAATATGTACCTAATGATAATGTAGTGATAACTTTGTTCGAAGTCCTGGTTCTAGAGCAGCTCATTAAGTTTCAAATATTGTAAATGTCTAATTACAGGCACTATAGGTCTTTAAATATAATCAACGTAATAATAGTGCTATGTATGTACATGACTGTTTGTTGCCTTAAATAAATGAAAAAAAAAAAAAAAAAAAATCTTTTCTTCCGAATTTATATCTATAACTAGCTTTTGCAGCACGCGCTTCGCGCGAGTCTGCTAAAAGCTAGGCCTGCGGCGCTGGCCGCTCCCGGGCTTCGCCCTCCCGCGGCGCTCGGCCTTCGGCCTCGCATACGCAGCTCGGCCTGCGGCCTCGCGGGTGTGACTTTTGGTGTTTGACCGTCCGCAATGGGGGCCTAGTGCTTTTTTTGTACGGCGCAAGAGTTTATCAACTGTGGCCTAAGGAGCCTTTCCGCTCCGGGCTCCGCCCTGCGCGGCGCAGCTCGGCCTGCGGCCTCGCGCCTAGGGTGACTTGGATTGCACTTTAATAAAATGGCCAAAGTGTTCGACGGAAGCCGCTTCGAGCTTCGCTCTACGCGGGCGCTCGGCCTTTGGCCTCGCATTCGAAGCTCGGCCTTCGGCCTCGCGAAAGTTACACAGAATACAGCCGCTTCGGGCTTCGCCCTACGCGGCGCTCGACCTGTGGTCTCGCATCGCAGCTCGGCCTACGGCCTCGCGTAGGTTACTTGATAAATTGTATCGTCTATATCGGCCCAAAGTGTTCGATGGCAGCCGCTTCGAGCTTCGCTCTACGCGGGCGCTCGGCCTTTGGCCTCGCATTCGAAGCTCGGCCTTCGGCCTCGCGAAAGTTACACAGAATATAGCCGCTTCGGGCTTCGCCCTACGCGGCGCTCGACCTACGGTCTCGCAACGCAGCTCGGCCTCCGGCCTCGCAAAGTTACCAGTTCCGAGTTTTAATAGCACTCAATACGGCACTACATTAATATGCAACAATTTCTCCATACATTTTCTTACTAAGGTCAATTTCAGTACAAAATGTATGGGGAACCAAGTACTCCATAGAAAATTGATTTTCCAATTTTTCCTAAAATTTCGTACTTACTCGCTTTTTTTTGGGTCAATCGACCACGGATGGACATTTTTGACAGGACCTCATATTTTTTTTTTTTAAATTCGAGCAATTTCTGTCGGGCCCAAAATCTCCGAAATTACCCCAAAAATCGGGTAAATTTTTGAACCATCACAGGGTTATCATGTAGACCTCCAATAAAGCTCCGAGCATTTTTTCCCTACAGCCCCTCCTTCTACCCCGAAAGTTGATGAATACATTTTGAATCCTGCAGATTTTTACATCATGGCCGCCAGCGCATCCGCCATTTTGTTTATCGAAAAGCCTATAGTTTTCCTGTAATCTAGGTTATATACGGCATCAAACCTCATTTTTACTTTTTTCGAATTTTATATCCTGTGGCCCACAGAGCCTCCGGTAGGTGACCATGTTTTTTGCACTTTTTCCTCACCAGCTCTCGGTGTTGCCCAATTAAGGAAATAAAAATAGTCAAATGTCATTACTACTAAGATGCCTCATAGGCACATGGGAATGATTTGCGCGAAATGTCATTATTTCTATTCTCGACCTTTTCGGGACCTGAGCCAAAAACTACCAAAAATGGTAGAAATATTTTTTCACCTGGCAACACACAATAGCAAAATACATAACCGCCTAGTACATTCCGACTCGCTCAGATTTTAAAAAATACCCGTAATTTTAAATTTAAGTTTTCAAAAACACGAAAAAATCACAAAATGGCGACCAGCGCATCGGCCATCTTGTTAATCAAAAAGTCTATAGTTTTCCCATAATCTAGACTATATTTGACAGCAAACCTCATTTTCATTTTTTTTCTCGCTCTCACCCAGTCGCCCTAAGAACTTTTGGAAAATGACCATGTCGAAAAAATATTTTTTACCGTAGCTCCCAGTGTTGCCAGGTGATCTGACCAAAAGCTACAAAATATCATTCGGCTATGGGCTAAACACAATTAAGTGGTAGACGTTTCAACCAAATGTCAAAAAAAAATTTTTTTGTTTTTTGGGCACGAGTCAAAAACTACCAAAAATGGTAGAAATTTTATTTAACCTGGCAACACATATAAACCAAACATGCAACCGCTCCATACATTGCGTTTCGCTCAAATGTTGTCAAGTGCCAAAAAAACCGTTTTGAAAATCGTGAAAAATTCAAAATGGCCGAAAGGGGGTCCGCCATCTTGGATTTTTGAACGGCCGTATTTTTCCTGTATTCTAGGTTATATATTGCATCAGACCTAATTTTTATTTTTTTTCTCGCTCTCACCCAGTCGCCCCTAGAGCTTTTGGAAAATGACCATGTCGAAAAAATGTTTTTCCCCGCCATTTCCAGGGTTGCCAGGATTTTTCCGAAAAAATACCTTTTTGTCACTTAAGACCTCCATGGCCACCCCACAGCGTATTTATTTTTTTTCTACAAGGTTATTTTTTTTTCCTACCATTTGGGGCCATGGGGTAAAAACTACCATGAATTTGGTAGAATTTATTTCTCAAAACAATAGACAGATAACTAACGTACCACCGCTCCATACAAACCGATTCGACATGGTGTTGCCATCCCCCTCAAAATCGACTTTGAAAATGACAAATTTTTTGCTCCCTACAAAACTGCCGCCAGCGCCGTCTCTATGGCCAAACTCTATTATCTATGGATGAGGTTTGCAAGTTGACTATACTGCCGGCAGAGTTCAAAAAAAATTTTCCAATTATCTGTGGAAACCTCTCCACCACGACCCTGCCAAAACAGCTCTAAATCGAATTTTCAATCCAAGATGGCGGCGCGGACATCTTGTTTTTTTGACATTTTACTTTTTCACAATAATACATAGCAATGGGAGTTTCAAAAAAAGTAAAAACCGCCTGGCCATTCCATAGACAAGAAAAAAGTTGATTCAGCAAAATCGGCCGTCATCTTGGATTTTTGGGAAAAAAAATAAAAAAACCTGCTTTGATTAAAAAATAACCCACCCCGTTGGAACATGCCAAAGCGGTAGAAAAACGAGAACCCCCCCAAAAAAACCCCCGATGAGTCAGTCAGTCAGTGAGTGGTAATTTAGCTTTATATAATATAGACTAGCTTTTGCAGCACGCGCTTCGCGCGAGTCTGCTAAAAGCTAGGCCTGCGGCGCTGGCCGCTCCCGGGCTTCGCCCTCCCGCGGCGCTCGGCCTTCGGCCTCGCATACGCAGCTCGGCCTGCGGCCTCGCGGGTGTGACTTTTGGTGTTTGACCGTCCGCAATGTGTGCCTAGTGCTTTTTTTGTACGGCGCTAGAGTTTTGCAACTGTGGCCTAAGGAGCCTTTCCGCTCCGGGCTCCGCCCTGCGCGGCGCAGCTCGGCCTGCGGCCTCGCGCCTAGGGTGACTTGTGTTGCACTTAAATAAAATGGCCAAAGTGTTCGACGGAAGCCGCTTCGAGCTTCGCTCTACGCGGGCGCTCGGCCTACGGCCTCGCATTCGAAGCTCGGCCTTCGGCCTCGCGAAAGTTACACAGAATACAGCCGCTTCGGGCTTCGCCCTACGCGGCGCTCGACCTGTGGTCTCGCATCGCAGCTCGGCCTACGGCCTCGCGTAGGTTACTTGATAAATTGTATCGTCTATATCGGCCCAAAGTGTTCGATGGCAGCCGCTTCGAGCTTCGCTCTACGCGGGCGCTCGGCCTTTGGCCTCGCATTCGAAGCTCGGCCTTCGGCCTCGCGAAAGTTACACAGAATATAGCCGCTTCGGGCTTCGCCCTACGCGGCGCTCGACCTATGGTCTCGCAACGCAGCTCGGCCTCCGGCCTCGCAATGTTACCATTTCCAAGTTTTAATAGCACTCAATACGGCACTACATTAATATGCAACAATTTCTCCATACATTTTCTTACTAAGGTCAATTTCAGTACAAAATGTATGGGGAACCAAGTACTCCATAGAAATTTGATTTTCCATTTTTTTCTAAAATTTCGTACTTACTCACTTTTTTTTTGGTCGATCGACCACGGATAGACATTTTTGACAGGACCTCATACTTATTTTTTTTAAATTCGAGCAATTTCTGTCGGGCCCAAAATCTCCGAAATTACCCCAAAAATCGGGTAAATTTTTGAACCATCACAGGGGCATCATGTAGACCTCCAATAAAGCTCCGAGCCTTTTTTCCCTACAGCCCCTCCTTCTACCCCGAAAGTTGATGAATACATTTTGAATCCTGCAGATTTTTACATCATGGCCGCCAGCGCATCCGCCATTTTGTTTATCGAAAAGCCTATAGTTTTCCTGTAATCAAGGTTATATACGGCATCAAACCTCATTTTTTTTTTTTTCGAATTTTATATTCTGTGGCCCACAGAGCCTCCGGTAGGTGACCATGTTTTTTGCACATTTTCCTCAACAGCTCTCGGTGTTGCCCAATTAAGAAAATAAAAATAGTCAAATGTCATTACTATTACAATGCCTCATAAGCACATGGGAATGATTTGCGCGAAATGTCATTATTTCTATTCTCGACCTTTTCGGGACCTGAGCCAAAAACTACCGAAAATGGAAGAAATATTTTTTCACCTGGCAACACACGATGACAGAACACATAACCGCCTATTACATTGCGAGTCGCTCAAATAAAAAAAATAACCCCAATTTGAATTTGAAGTTTTCAAAAACACGAAAAAATCACAAAATGGCCGCCAGCGCGTCGGCCATCTTGTTAATCAAAAAGTCTATAGTTTTCCCATAATCTAGACTATATTTGACAGCGAACCTCATTTTCATTTTTTTTCTCGCTCTCACCCAGTCGCCCAAAGAACTTTTGGAAAATGACCATGTCGAAAAAATATTTTTTACCGTAGCTCCCAGTGTTGCCAGGTGATCTGACCAAAAGCCGCAAAATATCATTCGGCTATGAGGTATACATAATTAAGTGTTAGACGTTTCAACCAAATGTCAAAAAAAATTTTTTTCGTTTTTTGGGCACGAGGCAAAAACTACCAAAAATGGTAGAAATTTTATTGGACCTGGCAACACATATGAACCAAACATGCAACCGCTCCATATATTGCGACTCGCTCAAATGTTGCCAAGTGCCAAAAAAACCGTTTTGAAAATCGTGAAAAATTTAAAATGGCCGAAAGGGGGTCCGCCATCTTGGATTTTCAAACGGCCGTATTTTTCCTGTATTCTAGGTTATATATCGCTTCAGACCTAATTTTTATTTTTTTTCTCGCTCCCACCCAGTCGCCCCTAGAGCTTTTGGAAAATGACCATGTCGAAAAAATGTTTTTCCCCGCCATTTCCAGGGTTGCCAGGATTTTTCCGTAAAACTACTTTTTTGTTACTTCGGACCTCCATGGCCACCCCACTGCATATTTATTTTTTTTCTACAAGGGTAAATTTTTTTTCTACCATTTGAGGCTATGGGGTAAAAACTACCATGAATTTGGTAGAATTTATTTCTCAAAACAATAGACAAATAACTAACCTACCACCGCCTTATACAAACCGATTCGACATGGTGTTGCCATCCTTGTCAAAATCTACTTTGAAAATGACAAAATTTTTGGTCCTTACAAAACTGCCGCCAGCGCCGTCTCTATGACCAAACTCTATAATCTATGGATGAGGTAAGCAAGTTGACTATACTGCCGGCAGAGTTAAAAAAAAAAAATTCAATTATCTGTGGAAACCTCTCCACCACGACCCCGCAAAAACAGCTCTAAATCGAATTTTCGATCCAAGATGGCGGCGCGGACATCTTGTTTTTTTGACATTTTACTTTTTCAATGTACTTTACTACACTACAATTCTCTAAAAAAGTAGAAACCGCCTGGGCACTCAATACATTTTTTTTATTTCAATTCAGCAAAATCGGCCGCCATCTTGGATTTTGGGAAAAAAAAATAGAAAAACCTGCTTTGATTAAAAAATAACTCACCCCGTTAGAACACACCAAAGAGGTAAAACAACTCGAACACCCCCAAAAAAACCCCCGATGAGTCAGTGAGTGAGTCAGTGGTAATTTAGCTTTATATAATATAGACTAGCTTTTGCAGCACGCGCTTCGCGCGAGTCTGCTAAAAGCTAGGCCTGCGGCGCTGGCCGCTCCCGGGCTTCGCCCTCCCGCGGCGCTCGGCCTTCGGCCTCGCATACGCAGCTCGGCCTGCGGCCTCGCGGGTGTGACACGGGGGTGTTGAACCGTCCGCAATGGGGGCCTAGTGCTTTTTTTGTACGGCGCTAGAGTTTTGCAACTGTGGCCTAAGGAGCCTTTCCGCTCCGGGCTCCGCCCTGCGCGGCGCAGCTCGGCCTGCGGCCTCGCGCCTAGGGTGACTTGTGTTGCACTTTAATAAAATGGCCAAAGTGTTTGACGGAAGCCGCTTCGAGCTTCGCTCTACGCGGGCGCTCGGCCTACGGCCTCGCATTCGAAGCTCGGCCTTCGGCCTCGCGAAAGTTACACAGAACATAGCCGCTTCGGGCTTCGCCCTACGCGGCGCTCGACCTATGGTCTCGCATTGCAGCTCGGCCTACGGCCTCGCGTGGGTTACTTGGTCATTTGTCTCGTCTATATCGGCCCAAAGTGTTCGATAGCAGCCGCTTCGAGCTTCGCTCTACGCGGGCGCTCGGCCTTTGGCCTCGCATTCGAAGCTCGGCCTTCGGCCTCGCGAAAGTTACACAGAATATAGCCGCTTCGGGCTTCGCCCTACGCGGCGCTCGACCTGTGGTCTCGCATCGCAGCTCGGCCTACGGCCTCGCGTGGGTTACTTGGTCATTTGTCTCGTCTATATCGGCCCAAAGTGTTCGATGGCAGCCGCTTCGAGCTTCGCTCTACGCGGGCGCTCGGCCTTTGGCCTCGCATTCGAAGCTCGGCCTTCGGCCTCGCGAAAGTTACACAGAATATAGCCGCTTCGGGCTTCGCCCTACGCGGCGCTCGACCTGTGGTCTCGCATCGCAGCTCGGCCTACGGCCTCGCGTGGGTTACTTGGTCATTTGTCTCGTCTATATCGGCCCAAAGTGTTCGATGGCAGCCGCTTCGAGCTTCGCTCTACGCGGGCGCTCGGCCTTTGGCCTCGCATTCGAAGCTCGGCCTTCGGCCTCGCGAAAGTTACACAGGATGTAGCCGCTTCGGGCTTCGCCCTACGCGGCGCTCGACCTATGGTCTCGCAACGCATCTCGGCCTCCGGCCTCGCAAAGTTACCATTTCCAAGTATAAACAGCATTACATTAATATGCAACAATTTCTCCATACATTTTCTTACTAAGGTCAATTTCAGTACAAAATGTATGGGGAACCAAGTACTCCATAGAAATTTGATTTTCCAATTTTTCCTAAAATTTCGTACTTACTCGCTTTTTTTTGGGTCGATCGACCACGGATAGACATTTTTGACAGGACCTCATACTTATTTTTTTCAAATTCGATCATTTTCTGTCGGGCCCAAAATCTCCGAAATTACCCCGAAAATCGGGTAAATTTTTGAACCATCACGGGGGCATCATGTAAACCTGCAATAAAGCTCCGAGCATATTTTCCCTACGACCCCTCCTTCTACCCCGAAATTTAGTAAATACATTTTGAATCCTGCAGATTTTTACATAATGGCCGCCAGCGCATCCGCCATTTTGTTTATCGAAAAGCCTATAGTTTTCCTGTAATCTAGGTTATATATGGCATCAAACCTCATTTTTACTTTTTTCGAATTTTATATCTTGTGGCCCACAGAGCCTCCGGTAGGTGACCATGTTTTTTGCACTTTTTCCTCACCAGCTCTCGGTGTTGCCCAATTAAGGAAATAAAAATAGTCAAATGTCATTACTACTAAGATGCCTCATAGGCACATGGGAATGATTTGCGCGAAATGTCATTATTTCTATTCTCGACCTTTTCGGGACCTGAGCCAAAAACTACCAAAAATGGTAGAAATATTTTTTCATCTGGCAACACACGATGACAAAACTCATAACCGCCTAGTACATTGCGAGTCGCTCAAATTAAAAAAAATAACCGAAATTTGAATTTTAAGTTTTCAAAAACACGAAAAAATCACAAAATGGCCGCCAGCGCGTCGGCCATCTTGTTAATCAAAAAGTCTATAGTTTTCCCATAATCTAGACTATATTTGACAGCGAACCTCATTTTTATTTTTTTTCTTGCTCCCACCCAGTCGTCCTCAGAACTTTTGGAAAATGACCATGTCGAAAAAATATTTTTCACCATAGCTCCCAGTGTTGCCAGGTGATCTGACCAAAAGCCACAAAATATCATTTGGCTATGGGGTATACACAATTAAGTGGTAGACGTTCCAACCAAATGTCAAAAAAAAAATTTTTCGTTTTTTGGGCACGAGTCAAAAACTACCAAAAATGGTAGAAATTTTATTGGACCTGGCAACACATATGAACCAAACATGCAACCGCTCCATACATTGCGACTCGCTCAAATGTTGCCAAGTGCCAAAAAAACCGTTTTGAAAATCGTTAAAAATTTAAAATGGCCGAAAGGGGGTCCGCCATCTTGGATTTTCAAACGGCCGTATTTTTCCTGTATTCTAGGTTATATATCGCTTCAGACCTAATTTTTATTTTTTTTCTCGCTCCCCCCCAGTCGCCCCTAGAGCTTTTGGAAAATGACCATGTCGGAAAAATGATTTTCCCCGCCATTTCCAGGGTTGCCAGGATTTTTCTGAAAAACTACCTTTTTGTCACTTCGGACTTCTATGGCCACCCCACGGCCTACTTATTTTTTTTCTACAAGGTTATTTTTTTTTCCTACCATTTGGGGCCATGGGGTAAAAACTACCATGAATTTGGTAGAATTTATTTCTGAAAACAATAGACGAATAACTAACCTACCACTGCTCCATACAAACTGATTCGACCCAGTGTTGCCATCCCCCCCAAAATCGACTTTGAAAATGACAAAATTTTTGGTCCCTACAAAACTGCCAACAGCGCCGTCTCTATGGCCAAACTCTATAATCTATGGATGAGGTTTGCAAGTTGACTATACTGCCAGCAAAGTTCAAAAAAAATTTTTTCATTATCTGTGGAAACCTCTCCACCACGGGCCCGCAAAAATACCTCTAAATCGGATTTTCGATCCAAGATGGCGGCGCGGACATCTTGTTTTTTTGACATTTTACTTTTTCAAAGTACTTGACTACACTACAATTCTCTAAAAAAGTAAAAACCGCCCGGCCATTCCATAGACAAAAAAAAAGTTGATTCCCCGAAAACGGCCGCCATCTTGGATTTTGGAAAAAAAAAATAGAAAAACCTGCTTTGATTGAAAAATAACTCACCCCCTTAGAACATGCCAAAGAGGTAGAAAAACGGGAACACCCCCAAAAAAACCCCCGATGAGTCAGTCAGTGAGTGAGTGGTAATTTAGCTTTATATAATATAGATAGATATATAGCTTTTGCAGCACGCGCTTCGCGCGAGTCTGCTAAAAGCTAGGCCTGCGGCGCTGGCCGCTCCCGGGCTTCGCCCTCCCGCGGCGCTCGGCCTTCGGCCTCGCATACGCAGCTCGGCCTGCGGCCTCGCGGGTGTGACTTTTGGTGTTTGACCGTCCGCAATGGGGGCCTAGTGCTTTTTTTGTACGGCGCTAGAGTTTTGCAACTGTGGCCTAAGGAGCCTTTCCGCTCCGGGCTCCGCCCTGCGCGGCGAAGCTCGGCCTGCGGCCTCGCGCCTAGGGTGACTTGTGTTGCACTTTAATAAAATGGCCAAAGTGTTTGACGGAAGCCGCTTCGAGCTTCGCTCTACGCGGGCGCTCGGCCTACGGCCTCGCATTCGAAGCTCGGCCTTCGGCCTCGCGAAAGTTACACAGAACATGGCCGCTTCGGGCTTCGCCCTACGCGGCGCTCGACCTATGGTCTCGCATCGCAGCTCGGCCTACGGCCTCGCGTGGGTTACTTGATCATTTGTCTCGTCTATATCGGTCGAAAGTGTTTGATGGCAGCCGCTCCGAGCTTCGCTCTACGCGGGCGCTCGGCCTTTGGCCTCGCATTCGAAGCTCGGCCTTCGGCCTCGCGAAAGTTACACAGGATGTAGCCGCTTCGGGCTTCGCCCTACGCGGCGCTCGACCTATGGTCTCGCAACGCAGCTCGGCCTCCGGCCTCGCAATGTTACCATTTCCAAGTTTTAATAGCACTCAATACGGCACTACATTAATATGCAACAATTTCTCCATACATTTTCTTACTAAGGTAAATTTCAGTACAAAATGTATGGGGAACCAAGTACTCCATAGAAAATTGATTTTCCAATTTTTTCTAAAATTTCGTACTTACTCGCTTTTTTTTGGGTCAATCGACCACGGATGGACATTTTTGACAGGACCTCATACTTATTTTTTTTAAATTCGAGCAATTTCTGTCGGGCCCAAAATCTCCGAAATTACCCCAAAAATCGGGTAAATTTTTGAACCATCACAGGGTTATCATGTAGACCTCCAATAAAGCTCCGAGCATTTTTTCCCTACAGCCCCTCCTTCTACCCCGAAAGTTGATGAATACATTTTGAATCCTGCAGATTTTTACATCATGGCCGCCAGCGCATCCGCCATTTTGTTTATCGAAAAGCCTATAGTTTTCCTGTAATCTAGGTTATATACGGCATCAAACCTCATTTTTACTTTTTTCGAATTTTATATCCTGTGGCCCACAGAGCCTCCGGTAGGTGACCATGTTTTTTGCACTTTTTCCTCACCAGCTCTCGGTGTTGCCCAATTAAGGAAATAAAAATAGTCAAATGTCATTACTACTAAGATGCTTCATAGGCACATGGAAATGATTTGCGCGAAATGTCATTATTTCTATTCTCGACCTTTTCGGGACCTGAGCCAAAAACTACCAAAAATGGTAGAAATATTTTTTCACCTGGCAACACACGATGACAAAACACATAACCGCCTAGTACATTGCGAGTCGCTCAAATTAAAAAAAATAACCGAAATTTGAATTTGAAGTTTTCAAAAACACAAAAAAATCACAAAATGGCCGCCAGCGCGTCGGCCATCTTGTAAATCAAAAAGTCTATAGTTTTCCCAAAATCTAGACTATATTTGACAGCGAACCTCATTTTCATTTTTTTTCTCGCTCCCACCCAGTCGCCCTCAGAACTTTTGGAAAATGACCATGTCGAAAAAATATTTTTCACCGTAGCTCCCAGTGTTGCCAGGTGATCTGACCAAAAGCTACAAAATATCATTCGGCTATTGGCTATACACAATTAAGTGGTAGACGTTTCAACCAAATGTCAAAAAAAATTTTTTTCGTTTTTTGGGCACGAGTCAAAAACTACCAAAAATGGTAGAAATTGTATTTGACCTGGCAACACATATGAACCAAACATGCAACCGCTCCATACATTGCGACTCGCTCAAATGTTGCCAAGTGCCAAAAAAACCGTTTTGAAAATCGTGAAAAATTCAAAATGGCCAAAAGGGGGTCCGCCATCTTGGATTTTTGAACGGCCGTATTTTTCCTGTATTCTAGGTTATATATTGCATCAGACCTAGTTTTTATTTTTTTTCTCGCTCTCACCCAGTTGCCCCTAGAGCTTTTGGAAAATGACCATGTCGAAAAAATTTTTTTCTCCGCCATTTCTAGGGTTGCCAGGATTTTTCCAAAAAACTACTATTTTGTCACTTCGGACCTCCATGGCCACCCCACAGCGTATTTATTTTTTTTCTACAAGGTAATTTTTTTTTCCTACCATTTGGGGCCATGGGGTAAAAACTACCATGAATTTGGTAGAATTTATTTCTCAAAACAATAGACAGATAACTAACCTACCACCGCCCCATACAAACCGATTCGACCTGGTGTTGCCATTCCTGTCAATTTTTTTTATTTCAATCCAGCAAAATCGGCCGCCATCTTGGATTTTGGAAAAAAAAAATATAAAAACCTGCTTTGATTGAAAAATAACCCACCCCGTTAGAACACACCAAAGAGGTAAAACAACTCGAACACCCCCAAAAACACCCCCGATGAGTCAGTGAGTGAGTCAGTGGTAATTTAGCTTTATATAATATAGACTAGCTTTTGCAGCACGCGCTTCGCGCGAGTCTGCTAAAAGCTAGGCCTGCGGCGCTGGCCGCTCCCGGGCTTCGCCCTCCCGCGGCGCTCGGCCTTCGGCCTCGCATACGCAGCTCGGCCTGCGGCCTCGCGGGTGTGACTTTTGGTGTTTGACCGTCCGCAATGGGGGCCTAGTGCTTTTTTTGTACGGCGCTAGAGTTTTGCAACTGTGGCCTAAGGAGCCTTTCCGCTCCGGGCTCCGCCCTGCGCGGCGCAGCTCGGCCTGTGGCCTCGCGCCTAGGGTGACTTGAATTGCACTTTAATAAAATGGCCAAAGTGTTCGACGAAAGCCGCTTCGAGCTTCGCTCTACGCGGGCGCTCGGCCTTTGGCCTCGCATTCGAAGCTCGGCCTTCGGCCTCGCGAAAGTTACACAGAATGTGGCGCTCGACCTATGGTCTCGCATCGCAGCTCGGCCTACGGCCTCGCGTGGGTTACTTGATCTGATCAATTGTCTCGTCTATATTGGTCCAAAGTGTTTGATGGCAGCCGCTTCGAGCTTCGCTCTACGCGGGCGCTCGGCCTTTGGCCTCGCATTCGAAGCTCGGCCTTCGGCCTCGCGAAAGTTACACAGAATATAGCCGCTTCGGGCTTCGCCCTACGCGGCGCTCGACCTACGGTCTCGCAACGCAGCTCGGCCTCCGGCCTCGCAAAGTTACCAGTTCTGAGTTTTAATAGCACTCAATACGGTACTATATTACTATGCAACAATTTCCCCATACATTTTCTTACTAAGGTCAATTTCAGTACAAAATGTATGGGGAACCAAGTACTCCATACAAATTTGATTTTCCAATTTTTCCTAAAATTTCGTACTTACTCGCTTTTTTTTGGGTCAATCGACCACGGATGGACATTTTTGACAGGACCTCATACTTATTTTTTTTAAATTCGAGCATTTTCTGTCGGGCCCAAAATTTCCGAAATTACCCCGAAAATCGGGTAAATTTTTGAACCATCACGGGGGCATCATGTAAACCTCCAATAAAGCTCCAAGCATATTTTCCCTACAACCCCTCCTTCTACCCCGAAAGTTAATGAATACATTTTGAATCCTGCAGATTTTTACATAATGGCCGCCAGCGCATCCGCCATTTTGTTTATCGAAAAGCCTATAGTTTTCCTGTAATCTAGGTTATATACGGCATCAAACCTCATTTTTACTTTTTTCGAATTTTATATCCTGTGGCCCACAGAGCCTCCGGTAGGTGACCATGTTTTTTGCACTTTTTCCTCACCAGCTCTCGGTGTTGCCCAATTAAGGAAATAAAAATAGTCAAATGTCATTACTACTAAGATGCCTCATAGGCACATGGGAATGATTTGCGCGAAATGTCATTATTTCTATTCTCGACCTTTTCGGGACCTGAGCCAAAAACTACCAAAAATGGTAGAAATATTTTTTCACCTGGCAACACACGATGACAAAACACATAACCGCCTAGTACATTGCGAGTCGCTCAAATAAAAAAAATAACCGAAATTTTAATTTTAATTTTTCAAAAACACGAAAAAATCACAAAATGGCCACCAGCGCGTCGGCCATCTTGTTTATCAAAAAGTCTATAGTTTTCCTATAATCTTGACTATATTTGACAGCGAACCTCATTTTTATTTTTTTTCTTGCTCCCACCCAGTCGTCCTCAGAACTTTTGGAAAATGACCATGTCGAAAAAATATTTTTCACCGTAGCTCCCAGTGTTGCCAGGTGATCTGACCAAAAGCCACAAAATATCATTCGACTATAGGCTATACAAAATTAAGTGGTAGACGTTTCAACCAAATGTCAAAAAAAATTTTTTTCGTTTTTCGGGCACGAGTCAAAAACTACCAAAAATGGTAGAAATTTTATTTGACCTGGCAACACATATGAACCAAACATGCAACCGCTCCATACATTGCGACTCGCTCAAATGTTGCCAAGTGCCAAAAAAACCGTTTTGAAAATCGTGAAAAATTCAAAATGGCCGAAAGGGGGTCCGCCATCTTGGATTTTCGAACAGCTGTATTTTTCCTGTATTCTAGGTTATATATTGCATCGGACCTAATTTTTATTTTTTTTCTCGCTCCCACCCAGTCGCCCCTAGAGCTTTTGGAAAATGACCATGTCGAAAAAATGTTTTTCCCCGCCATTTCCAGGGTTGCCAGGATTTTTCCGAAAAACTACCTTTTTGTCACTTCGGAACTCCATGGCCACCCCACAGCGTATTTATTTTTTTTCTACAACGTTATTTTTTTTTCCTACCATTTGGGGCCATGGGGTAAAAACTACCATGAATTTGGTAGAATTTATTTCTCAAAACAATAGACGAATAACTAACCTACCATCGCTCTATACAAATCGATTCGACATGGTGTTGCCATCCCCCTCAAAATCGTTTTTGAAAATGGCAAAATTTTTGGTCCCTACAAAGCTGCCGCCAGCGCCGTCTCTATGGCCAAACTCTATAATCTATGGATGAGGTTGTCAATTTGACAATACTGCCAGCAAAGTTTAAAAAAAATTTTTCAATTATCTGTGGAAACCTCTCCACCACGACCCCGCAAAAACACCTCTAAATCGAATTTTCTATCCAAGATGGCGGCGCGGACATCTTGTTTTTTTGACATTTTACTTTTTCAATGTGTTTTTCTTCATTACAATTCTCTAAAAAAGTAGAAACCGCCTGGGCACTCTATACATTTTTTTTATTTCAATCCAGCAAAAAGGGCCGCCATCTTGGATTTTTGGAAAAAAAAATAAAAAAACCTGCTTTGATTAAAAAATTATCCACCCCGTTAGAACACACCAAAGAGGTAAAACAACTCGAACACCCCCAAAAACACCCCCGATGAGTGAGTGAGTCAGTGAGTGGTAATTTAGCTTTATATAATATAGACTAGCTTTTGCAGCACGCGCTTCGCGCGAGTCTGCTAAAAGCTAGGCCTGCGGCGCTGGCCGCTCCCGGGCTTCGCCCTCCCGCGGCGCTCGGCCTTCGGCCTCGCATACGCAGCTCGGCCTGCGGCCTCGCGGGTGTGACACGGGGGTGTTGAACCGTCCGCAATGGGGGCCTAGTGCTTTTTTTGTACGGCGCAAGAGTTTCTCAACTGTGGCCTAAGGAGCCTTTCCGCTCCGGGCTCCGCCCTGCGCGGCGCAGCTCGGCCTGCGGCCTCGCGCCTAGGGTGACTTATGTTGCACTTAAATAAAATGGCCAAAGTGTTCGACGGAAGCCGCTTCGAGCTTCGCTCTACGCGGGCGCTCGGCCTACGGCCTCGCATTCGAAGCTCGGCCTTCGGCCTCGCGAAAGTTACACAGAATATAGCCGCTGCGGGCTTCGCCCTACGCGGCGCTCGACCTGTGGTCTCGCATCGCAGCTCGGCCTACGGCCTCGCGTTGGTTACTTGATCTAATCAATTGTCTCGTCTATATTGGTCCAAAGTGTTCGATGGCAGCCGCTTCGAGCTTCGCTCTACGCGGGCGCTCGGCCTTTGGCCTCGCGTTCGAAGCTCGGCCTTCGGCCTCGCGAAAGTTACACAGAATATAGCCGCTTCGGGCTTCGCCCTACGCGGCGCTCGACCTATGGTCTCGCAACGCAGCTCGGCCTCCGGCCTCGCAATGATACCATTTCCAAGTTTTAATAGCACCCAATACGGTACTACATTAATATGCAACAATTTCTCCATACATTTTCTTACTACGGTAAATTTCAGTACAAAATGTATGGGGAACCAAGTTCTCCATAGAAAATTGATTTTCCAATTTTTCCTAAAATTTCGTATTTACTCGCTTTTTTTTGGGTCAATTGACCACGGATGGACATTTTTGACAGGACCTCATACTTTTTTTTTTTAAATTCGAGCATTTTCTGTTGGGCCCAAAATTTCCGAAATTACCCCGAAAATCGGGTAAATTTTTGAACCATCACTGGGGCATCATAAAAACCTCCAATAAAGCTCCGAGCATTTTTTCCTTACGACCCTTCTTTCTACCCCAAAAGTTAATGAATACATTTTTAATTCTGCAGATTTTTTATAATGGCCGCCAGCGCATCCGCCATTTTGTTTATCGAAAAGTCTATTATATAACATCTCATCTAGGTTATATACTGCATCAAACCTCATTTTTACATTTTTCTAATTTTATATCCTGCGGCCTACAGGACTTCTGGAAGGTGACCATGTTTTTTGCACATTTGTCCCAACAGCTCCCGGTGTTGCCAGGTCACAGAGATAAAAATAGTCAAATGTCATTTCAATGGGGATGTTTCATAGGCACATGGTAATGGTTTGCGCGAAATGTCATTATTTCTATTTTCGACTTTCGCCGGGACCTGAGTCAAAAACTACCAAAAATAGTAGAATTTTTATTTCACCTGGCAACACACACAACCAAAACTCATAATCGCTTGGTACATTGCGACTCGCTCAGATGTCGCCATATACATGAAAATTAGGATTTAACGTTTTCAAAAACGCAACAATTTTACAAAATGGCCGCCAGCGGGTCAGCCATCTTGTATTTTTGAACGTTCGTATTTTTCCTATATTTTGGACTATATTTGGCATAGAACCTCATTTTCATTTTTTTTCTCGCTCTCACCCGATCGCCATATTATTTTTTGGAAAATGACCAAGTCACAAAATATATATTTCGCTCTGGCACCCAGTGTGGCCAGGTGATTGGGCTAAAATTAGTAAAATATCATTCGGCCATAAGCTTGCCATAATAACGTGGTAGACATTTAGACCAAATGTCAAAAAAAATTTTTTTCGTTTTTTGGACATAAATCAAAAACTACCAAAAATGGTAGAAATTTTATTTCTTCTGGCAACACACATCGACCAAACATGCAACCGCTCGATACATTGCGACTCGCTTAAATGTTGCCATGTGCCTGAAAAACGGTTTTGAAAATCGTGAAAAATTCAAAATGGCCGAAACGGGGTCCGCCATCTTGTAAATCGAAAAGTCTATAGTTTTCCCATATTCTAGGTTATATACCGCACCGAACCTAATTTTTATTTTTTTTCTCGCTCCCACCCATTCTTCAAAAGAACTTTTGGAAAAAACCATGTCGAAAAAATGATTTTCCCCGTCATTTCCAGGGTTGCCAGGATTTTTCCGAAAAACTACTTTTTTGTCACTTCGGACCTCCATGGCTACCCCACTGCATATTTATTTTTTTTCTACAAGGGTAAATTTTTTTTCTACCATTCGGGGTCATGGGGCAAAAACTACCATGAATTTGGTAGAATTTATTTCTTAAATCAACAAACAGATAACTAACCTACCACCGCTCCATACAAACCGATTCGACCCAGTGTTGCCATCCCTGTCAAAATCTACTTTGAAAATGACAAAATTTTTGGTCCCTACAAAACTGCCGCCAGCGCCGTCTCTATGGCCAAACTCTATAATCTATGACCAACATTCAAAAGAAGACTATACTGCCGGCAGAGTTCAAAAAAAATTTTTAATTATCTACGGAAACCTCTCCACCACGACCCCGCAAAAACACCTCTAAACCGAATTTTCGATCCAAGATGGCGGCGCGGACATCTTGTTTTTTTGACATTTTACTTTTTCAGTGTACTTCACTTCAACACCATTCTCTAAAAAAGTAAAAACCGCCCGGCCATTCCATAGACAAGAAAAAAGTTGATTCCCCAAAAGTGGCCGCCATCTTGGATTTTCGGAAAAAAAAATAGAAAAACCTGCTTTGATTAAAAAATAAAACAACTCTTAGGAACATCCCAAAGCGGTAGAAAAACGGGAACACCCCCAAAAAAACCCCCGATGAGTGAGTGAGTGAGTGAGTGGTAATTTAGCTTTATATAATATAGACTAGCTTTTGCAGCACGCGCTTCGCGCGAGTCTGCTAAAAGCTAGGCCTGCGGCGCTGGCCGCTCCCGGGCTTCGCCCTCCCGCGGCGCTCGGCCTTCGGCCTCGCATACGCAGCTCGGCCTGCGGCCTCGCGGGTGTGACACGGGGGTGTTGAACCGTCCGCAATGGGGGCCTAGTGCTTTTTTTGTACGGCGCTAGAGTTTTTTAACTGTGGCCTAAGGAGCCTTTCCGCTCCGGGCTCCGCCCTGCGCGGCGCAGCTCGGCCTGCGGCCTCGCGCCTAGGGTGGCTTGTGTTGCACTTAAATAAAATGGCCACAGTGTTCGACGGAAGCCGCTTCGAGCTTCGCTCTACGCGGGCGCTCGGCCTACGGCCTCGCATTCGAAGCTCGGCCTTCGGCCTCGCGAAAGTTACACAGAACATAGCCGCTTCGGGCTTCGCCCTACGCGGCGCTCGACCTGTGGTCTCGCATCGCAGCTCGGCCTACGGCCTCGCGTGGGTTACTTGGTCATTTGTCTCGACTGTATCAGTCCAAAGTGTTTGATGGCAGCCGCTTCGAGCTTCGCTCTACGCGGGCGCTCGGCCTTTGGCCTCGCATTCGAAGCTCGGCCTTCGGCCTCGCGAAAGTTACACAGAATATAGCCGCTTCGGGCTTCGCCCTACGCGGCGCTCGACCTGTGGTCTCGCATCGCAGCTCGGCCTACGGCCTCGCGTAGGTTACTTGATCTGATCAATTGTCTCGTCTATATTGGTCCATAGTGTTTGATGGCAGCCGCTTCGAGCTTCGCTCTACGCGGGCGCTCGGCCTTTGGCCTCGCATTCGAAGCTCGGCCTTCGGCCTCGCGAAAGTTACACAGAATATAGCCGCTTCGGGCTTCGCCCTACGCGGCGCTCGACCTGTGGTCTCGCAACGCAGCTCGGCCTCCGGCCTCGCAAAGTTACCATTTCCAAGTATTAACAGCATTACATTAATATGAATCAATTTCCCCATACATTTTCTTACTAAGCTCAGTTTCAGTACAAAATGTATGGGGAACCAAGTACTCCATAGAAATTTGATTTTCCAATTTTTCCTAAAATTTCGTACTTACTCGCTTTTTTTTGGGTCAATAGGCCACGGATAGACATTTTTGACAGGACCTCATACTTATTTTTTTTAAATTCGAGCATTTTCTGTCGGGCCCAAAATCTCCAAAATTACCCCGAAAATCGGGTAAATTTTTCAACCATCACTGGGGCATCATGTAAACCACCAATAAAGCTCCGAGCATTTTTTCCTTACAGCCCCTCCTTCTACCCCGAAAGTTGATGAATACATTTTGAATTCTGCAGATTTTTTATAATGGCCGCCAGCGCATCCGCCATTTTGTTTATCGAAAAGTCTATTATATAACATCTCATCTAGGTTATATACTGCATCAAAGCTCATTTTTACATTTTTCAAATTTTATATCCTGCGGCCTACAGGACTTCTGGAAGGTGACCATGTTTTTTGCACATTTGTCCCAACAGCTCCCGGTGTTGCCAGGTCACAGAGATAAAAATAGTCAAATGTCATTTCAATGGGGATGTTTCATAGGCACATGGAAATGGTTTGCGCGAAATGTCATTATTTCTATTTTCGACTTTCGCCGGGACCTGAGTCAAAAACTACCAAAAATAGTAGAATTTTTATTTCACCTGGCAACACTCAATAACAAAATACATAACCGCCTAGTACATTGCGACTCGCTCAGATGTCGCCATATACATGAAAATTAAGATTTAACGTTTTCAAAAACACAAAAGTTTTACAAAATGGCCGCCAGTGGGTCGGCCATCTTGTATTTTTGAACGTTCGTATTTTTCCTGTATTTTGGACTATATTTGACATCGAACCTCATTTTCATTTTTTTTCTCGCTCTCACCCAATCGCCATATTATTTTTTGGAAAATGACCAAGTCACAAAATATATATTTCGCTCTGGCCCCCAGTGTGGCCAGGTGATATGGCTCAAATTGGTAAAATACCATTCGGCCATAAGGTTGCCATAATAACGTGGTAGACATTTAGACCAAATGTCAAAAAAAAATTTTTTCGTTTTTTGGACATAAATCAAAAACTACCAAAAATGGTAGAAATTTTATTTCACATGGCAACACACATCAACCAAACATGCATCCGCTCTATACATTGCGACTCGCTCAAATGTTGCCATGTGCCTGAAAAACGGTTTTGAAAATCGTGAAAAATTCAAAATGGCCGAAACGGGGTCCGCCATCTTGTTAATCGAAAAGTCTATAGTTTTCCCATATTCTAGGTTATATACCGCACCAAACCCAATTTTTATTTTTTTTCTCGCTCCCACCCAGTCTTCAAAAGAACTTTTGGAAAAAACCATGTCGAAAAAATGATTTTCCCCGTCATTTCCAGGGTTGCCAGGATTTTTCTTAAAAACTACCTTTTTGTCACTTCGGACCTTTATGGCCACCCCACTGCATATTTATTTTTTTTCTACAAGGGTAAATTTTTTTTCTACCATTCGAGGTCATGGGGCAAAAACTACCATGAATTTGGTAGAATTTATTTCTCAAAACAATAGACGGATAACTAACCTACCACTGCCCTATACAAACCGATTCGACCCGGTGTTGCCATCCCCCTCAAAATCGACTTTGAAAATGACAAAATTTTTGGTCCCTACAAAACTGCCGCCAGCTGCGTCTCTATGGCTAAACTCAATTATCTATGGATGAGGTTTGCAAGTTGACTATACTGCCGGCAGAGTTCAAAAAAAATTTTTCAATTATCTATGGAAACCTCTCCACCACGGCCCCGCAAAAACAGCTCTAAACCGAATTTTCGATCCAAGATGGCGGCGCGGACATCTTGTTTTTTTGACATTTTACTTTTTCAGTGTACTTTTCTCCACTACAATTCTCTAAAAAAGTAAAAACCGCCTGGGCACTCTATACATTTTTTTTATTTCAATCCAGCAAAATCGGCCGCCATCTTGGATTTTGGAAAAAAAAAATGGAAAAACCTGCTTTGATTGAAAAATAACCCACCCCGTTAGAACATGCCAAAGCGGTAGAAAAACGAGAACCCCCCCAAAAAAACCCCCGATGAGTCAGTGAGTGAGTGAGTGGTAATTTAGCTTTATATAATATAGATATATAGATCAGTGGTAATTTAGCTTTATATAATATAGATAGACTAGCTTTTGCAGCACGCGCTTCGCGCGAGTCTGCTAAAAGCTAGGCCTGCGGCGCTGGCCGCTCCCGGGCTTCGCCCTCCCGCGGCGCTCGGCCTTCGGCCTCGCATACGCAGCTCGGCCTGCGGCCTCGCGGGTGTGACTTTTGGTGTTTGACCGTCCGCAATGTGTGCCTAGTGCTTTTTTTGTACGGCGCTAGAGTTTTGCAACTGTGGCCTAAGGAGCCTTTCCGCTCCGGGCTCCGCCCTGCGCGGCGCAGCTCGGCCTGCGGCCTCGCGCCTAGGGTGACTTGTGTTGCACTTAAATAAAATGGCCAAAGTGTTCGACGGAAGCCGCTTCGAGCTTCGCTCTACGCGGGCGCTCGGCCTACGGCCTCGCATTCGAAGCTCGGCCTTCGGCCTCGCGAAAGTTACACAGAATACAGCCGCTTCGGGCTTCGCCCTACGCGGCGCTCGACCTGTGGTCTCGCATCGCAGCTCGGCCTACGGCCTCGCGTAGGTTACTTGATAAATTGTATCGTCTATATCGGCCCAAAGTGTTCGATGGCAGCCGCTTCGAGCTTCGCTCTACGCGGGCGCTCGGCCTTTGGCCTCGCATTCGAAGCTCGGCCTTCGGCCTCGCGAAAGTTACACAGAATATAGCCGCTTCGGGCTTCGCCCTACGCGGCGCTCGACCTATGGTCTCGCAACGCAGCTCGGCCTCCGGCCTCGCAATGTTACCATTTCCAAGTTTTAATAGCACTCAATACGGCACTACATTAATATGCAACAATTTCTCCATACATTTTCTTACTAAGGTCAATTTCAGTACAAAATGTATGGGGAACCAAGTACTCCATAGAAATTTGATTTTCCATTTTTTTCTAAAATTTCGTACTTACTCACTTTTTTTTTGGTCGATCGACCACGGATAGACATTTTTGACAGGACCTCATACTTATTTTTTTTAAATTCGAGCAATTTCTGTCGGGCCCAAAATCTCCGAAATTACCCCAAAAATCGGGTAAATTTTTGAACCATCACAGGGGCATCATGTAGACCTCCAATAAAGCTCCGAGCCTTTTTTCCCTACAGCCCCTCCTTCTACCCCGAAAGTTGATGAATACATTTTGAATCCTGCAGATTTTTACATCATGGCCGCCAGCGCATCCGCCATTTTGTTTATCGAAAAGCCTATAGTTTTCCTGTAATCAAGGTTATATACGGCATCAAACCTCATTTTTTTTTTTTTCGAATTTTATATTCTGTGGCCCACAGAGCCTCCGGTAGGTGACCATGTTTTTTGCACATTTTCCTCAACAGCTCTCGGTGTTGCCCAATTAAGAAAATAAAAATAGTCAAATGTCATTACTATTACAATGCCTCATAAGCACATGGGAATGATTTGCGCGAAATGTCATTATTTCTATTCTCGACCTTTTCGGGACCTGAGCCAAAAACTACCGAAAATGGAAGAAATATTTTTTCACCTGGCAACACACGATGACAGAACACATAACCGCCTATTACATTGCGAGTCGCTCAAATAAAAAAAATAACCCCAATTTGAATTTGAAGTTTTCAAAAACACGAAAAAATCACAAAATGGCCGCCAGCGCGTCGGCCATCTTGTTAATCAAAAAGTCTATAGTTTTCCCATAATCTAGACTATATTTGACAGCGAACCTCATTTTCATTTTTTTTCTCGCTCTCACCCAGTCGCCCAAAGAACTTTTGGAAAATGACCATGTCGAAAAAATATTTTTTACCGTAGCTCCCAGTGTTGCCAGGTGATCTGACCAAAAGCCGCAAAATATCATTCGGCTATGAGGTATACATAATTAAGTGTTAGACGTTTCAACCAAATGTCAAAAAAAAATTTTTTCGTTTTTTGGGCACGAGGCAAAAACTACCAAAAATGGTAGAAATTTTATTGGACCTGGCAACACATATGAACCAAACATGCAACCGCTCCATATATTGCGACTCGCTCAAATGTTGCCAAGTGCCAAAAAAACCGTTTTGAAAATCGTGAAAAATTTAAAATGGCCGAAAGGGGGTCCGCCATCTTGGATTTTCAAACGGCCGTATTTTTCCTGTATTCTAGGTTATATATCGCTTCAGACCTAATTTTTATTTTTTTTCTCGCTCCCACCCAGTCGCCCCTAGAGCTTTTGGAAAATGACCATGTCGAAAAAATGTTTTTCCCCGCCATTTCCAGGGTTGCCAGGATTTTTCCGTAAAACTACTTTTTTGTTACTTCGGACCTCCATGGCCACCCCACTGCATATTTATTTTTTTTCTACAAGGGTAAATTTTTTTTCTACCATTTGAGGCTATGGGGTAAAAACTACCATGAATTTGGTAGAATTTATTTCTCAAAACAATAGACAAATAACTAACCTACCACCGCCTTATACAAACCGATTCGACATGGTGTTGCCATCCTTGTCAAAATCTACTTTGAAAATGACAAAATTTTTGGTCCTTACAAAACTGCCGCCAGCGCCGTCTCTATGACCAAACTCTATAATCTATGGATGAGGTAAGCAAGTTGACTATACTGCCGGCAGAGTTAAAAAAAAAAAATTCAATTATCTGTGGAAACCTCTCCACCACGACCCCGCAAAAACAGCTCTAAATCGAATTTTCGATCCAAGATGGCGGCGCGGACATCTTGTTTTTTTGACATTTTACTTTTTCAATGTACTTTACTACACTACAATTCTCTAAAAAAGTAGAAACCGCCTGGGCACTCAATACATTTTTTTTATTTCAATTCAGCAAAATCGGCCGCCATCTTGGATTTTGGGAAAAAAAAATAGAAAAACCTGCTTTGATTAAAAAATAACTCACCCCGTTAGAACACACCAAAGAGGTAAAACAACTCGAACACCCCCAAAAAAACCCCCGATGAGTCAGTGAGTGAGTCAGTGGTAATTTAGCTTTATATAATATAGACTAGCTTTTGCAGCACGCGCTTCGCGCGAGTCTGCTAAAAGCTAGGCCTGCGGCGCTGGCCGCTCCCGGGCTTCGCCCTCCCGCGGCGCTCGGCCTTCGGCCTCGCATACGCAGCTCGGCCTGCGGCCTCGCGGGTGTGACTTTTGGTGTTAGACCGTCCGCAATGGGGGCCTAGTGCTTTTTTGTTGTAACGAGGTTTTTTTGTGTTAAGGGGAGGGTAGAGTTTACCAAGTGTGGCCTAGAAGCCATGCCGCTCCGGGCTTCGCCCTGCGCGGCGTAAGATTTTTTTTATACCTTTAAGTTTGAAAACTTCCCATCCCACCTTATAGTAAGGATACCGTTGTCCAAGGAATTAAATTAGTTGAATATAAAATCGTGCGATTGCGCCGTTACCCTACGTCATTATTACTTTGGAAACGAAAACTGGTTTATAAATCGGCGATTTATACGCCATCTATTTAATGTCGCGGTAAATTAATGGAAAAACAATTGAATTGACTAACTCTCCGCATGACCCAAAGGTTGACTGGTAGAGAATGCCCATAGCATTAATTTAAGTCCACCTGTTGTACTTTTTTTGTGCAATAAAGTTTTTAAATAAAATAAATAAATAAAATTGAATCTGGTTAGTAATTGATCAGAACTGGACTGCAGGTTTTTTATAATATTGAATGTTTCAAATATCTATGAAATACTTATTGGATGACTCCAACTGTTTTAGTTTTTAAAACTGAATATCTTATTACAAAAAAGGTAGACGTGGCGCTTCGCCGGCCGCTGCCGCGGCACGCTCGCTACGCTCGCTCGGCTCGCGCTTTGTTTTGGTCACTAACCTAACATAACCTAACCAATGGAATCGCCCGATACTTGAATTTAGTACATAGTTTGTATTTTTTGCAAAGTATTGAAAGAGAACCGTGATCAGATATAAAGTCTTATTTTCCCAAACTATGTTTTATTCATGGTCACCAACAATGGTTAATACCAACCAACGAAACGTAAAAGGCATAGAAAGTTCAATCATACGATAGGGACCGTGCACAAACGATAGGTGTCAGCACTACTGCGACATAAGAGACACTATGTGGAAAATAAAAGAAACTATCAGACCTGTTGTGCTGTCTACAATGTAAATAAAAATCAAAATTAATTAATTAATAATTAAATTAATTTTTATGATGATTAAAATCATAAAATATGGGTTTAGACCAATTAATAATGATCGACAACGTGGTCAAAATATATTTAAAGGTAATAAGCTCTTCGAGGCCGGCCACTGATAGATGTTGAAGAGAAAATTCATGAGAAAAATTATACTGTGATATCCGGTATAATTGTTGCACAGACAAACATTTTCATTGTTTACGACGTGCAACTTGCTGTAATTTTTTTGTGAAATACCTTTCAAATATTTGCAATTTCCTAACCAGATTTTGTGGATTGATATCTTCACCAGGGAAAATTGTAGGGACATATGATGGATGTATAGCATGTTCATATTTTTTGTTGCCAATAAAGTAAGCACTGCACATTGTTGTATTTTTAGATGGATGGATCATTCGAATGCTTGCTGTAAACAGATTTAAAGATTATGTTTACATACAAGTCGTATTAACTATACAAACTACAAAACTTAGTTATTTTAAGTAATTAATGACATCATTAGTAATTTCTAAATGCTTTTAAAACTCATTCTTATGTATGTTTGATTACTGCGTTTATCCACTTTTGCCGTTTTTCACATAACCATGGCATGTGAATACTATTTCTTGGAAAGTCATACAATTTTACGCCATTTAATTTACTTTATTAATATAATGTGTTGGTACATCCAGGAATGCAACAATGCATGAATTTTAGGTATA
This sequence comes from Glyphodes pyloalis, assembly GCA_037074685.1. Taxonomy (NCBI): domain Eukaryota; kingdom Metazoa; phylum Arthropoda; class Insecta; order Lepidoptera; family Crambidae; genus Glyphodes; species Glyphodes pyloalis. The sequence goes on along the minus strand of JAYKKO010000010.1, from coordinate 15,566,291 downwards.
TAATTGTATTTTGACTTATAAAATTATGTTTATTTATACGTATTGTAAACATCAAATATTAAACGTAGGTAAATCCATGGGTAAAACATTCAAATTGATGGCACCAGTTGGCAGCACCATCGATGTGCACGTTCCCTATAGCTTCAATAAAACTTCACATGTCAGGTTAAACAAGGCTTTCTGAGAGGACCTTACCAACTGGTTGATAACTTGAAACTCAAAACCTTTTGACCACTCAATAAGTTGGAGATAGTGATGGTTGTAATACCGAACCACACTTGTCAGCGCACAGCCTACCACCCAAGGACCTATCTTGTGCTTCAGGGCCAAGGCTCTCAAGTCAACCTGCCTCTAAATTGCATTACCTACATATCTGCATCTTAAGATAGTAGTGTAGAATTGTATAGCATATAGTACTGTCAGAAATATAAACAATACAAAAAAAAAAAGTTTATTTTGTGCCAAAAGAATACAGTATAGTGCAACATGTCTAAAAATACAGTTTGTGATGACAGTGGCATGCAAGAGTTCTTATTAATTATGTAGTGTTTAGGCAACTTGGTCTATAAAGTTAAGTGGGATGTTATTTATAATACAGAATTAAATCTGAGATTAATTCTAATAATCCACATGCAAATGTCAACATAAATAACTTTAATTTTAATCTGTGAATCAGTTAATACTTTTATGTTATAAGACATTGCAAAATGAAAAATGCATTTTGGAAAAAATACTATTTATTTCAGTCAACATGCTTTGAAATACAATTAGAGTATAACTATGTACATAGATAACATTTATATTACTATTTAATTATTTTATATGTATACATACATTCTTAAAAACTAAAATAGACATCAGTGGCATTTACTATGAATACAATATGCTTGATTTATCATAAAATGTTTTAAATTTCAAAATATTTGTACTTTCCATTATTGCGTAGGCATCTGCTTTATTTAATTTAGCATTCTGAAACTATGTGTGGACCATATTAATTTTTAATAGGTTTTTAATAATTATTACAATAAATTAAGACTGATTGCTCACTGTAAACGTTTAAAAACGCTCAAGTAAGGAAAATATATGTAAAATTGCTAAAGCATAATAGAAAGTCATCACACAAAACACATTGATGACAAGTTTAATACTTTGTTAATTACAATATAAGAAAAAATATTAATTAGAACGTATAAACATTTATTAACATTGATAATTGAGAATAAAATTAACCAAAAGTATAAGTTGGTGAAGTCATCATTTAATAAACTTTTATTTCATCTGAAAAGTTAGTTTCCCTTTAATGAGTAATATTTTAAAGGCTCCCTGCCTTATCGGAACATACTGAATACTGCAGAAATACAATAAATCCTGATAATGTCTCATTACCTTTTGTTTTTTAATTGTTTTAATAATGACGGCTTTATTAATGAAAAATGCATTAGTGTAAGATTATTAAAACCAAACGTAACCTTTGACAATTATTATACTACTTAGGAATTAAGATATGTTTATACAAAGCATTTTAACCACAGCCTGTAGGCAAGCAAATATGAATTTAAACTATATCTGTTATCTAATATAAAAAAGAACCGATCATTGTACACATTTCAAAATAAAAACCTACTATTGATGACATTACAAAGAGATTATGATTTTGGCCTCTGCCTTGAATTTACCAGACAGCGGGACAGCGGCATCGGTTGAGGCAGTATTGTATACGTTAAATAGAATAGGTAATTGCTCGAAAACTGACACGCATTTGATTTTAGTAACAAAAGTCCTGGCACTCCTATGCCACCACTGTCCTCTGCCAGCAAAATTTCAAATCCGTCCTTATCAAAATACTCTCGTAATTAAGCTTATGGTTACAGCCTGAGAAGCATCGACAGATGTAATTTAATAAATTTGAATTTAAACATTTCATTAAAAAATGATGAAGGAAAGAGTTCTTGTAGTATAAGATATTTAAGCTGGTTTTAAAGCATTTAAAGTATAATTTAGTAAGGAAACCATGCATTTAACTATTCACCAAGATTTAAAAGATTCTATAATATTTACAGAGTACAATTTATTTACATTGAAACAACCAATTATTTAAACATGAACATAACATACAACAGTGTTATTTCACGGTGTCCTTTGCATTAGTTATTTAAATATCAATTATCTATCATACTTACACATTTATCAGAGATCTTGTAAAAATATATTTTTCAAGTAGTAAGAAGTAAGAGTTAAAGTGTTAAACATTGTGGGCCTATCAGAATCTGAATCTCAAATCTCAAAATACTCTTAACAGTAATTCTTGATTTTGGTCCTTGATTGTTTGGTTTGCAGAGTTTTTAGTATTTATTTATAATTTGCTATACTAAATGTAGCGCAAAAAAGATCATAAAAGGAATCATACTAATCAATTATTGACTATGTTATTATAAGCAGGTATTTTTCATAATACCGTGCAATGTACAATGAAAATGTCTATAAACTAAAAGTGTGTAAATTAACTTGGACCAATTTGGATTATGCACGGAATCCCATTTTTTGTAGTTTTTGCCAGCAGTTTGCTCCATTGTTCTTTTGACGAGTTTAACTTATTCTTCTTGTTTCGTTCAATCTGAAAATAAATTTACAATTACAAACTTGACAATGAACCTAGGGTATATTTCTAATTATTGTTATGTTTATATTTTCTAAATTATAATTGTACAAACAAATATTTTTACAATTATTTTGATAAAATCAACTTGGGATTATACTACATGGCACTTACACATAGTATTTGGTATCTTAATTTGATGGCAAAGTATTTAGTAGCTTGAAGAGAAAAATATATTTTAGTTCTTTAAGTAAAACCATTTATGTTCTGATTGTAAGGTTGGATTTGACATTACTTATGTTAAATTCATTATTCAAACATAGGATTTTATGATGTTTATTGCTTGGATGTTCATATTGTTTTTAAGAAATGTAGAAATAGTCTCCACTTATACTTACAAATAGTCATTCTTTAATCTTCCATCAAAGACTTTAAATTATCCATTTTTCTTAGTCATAATAATATGTTTGTTTTCCAATTGGGATCAATGTTTCAACTTTTGGTCGGCTTTCCTTTTTAATCTGAAATATATAAACTACAATTAATTATTTCAAGTAACAACTGCCATATTGGACAATGTTAAATGGTTTTTATACAGTAAAACTTGTTTTGCATCTGAACAGACATTATGTAACAACTTTAAGTACTACCTATGTGGTGTACTCATTTTAAAGATTAAAAATCTTTATCAATTGGATAAGTAACGTTCAGTATCAAGTCTCTACAGGCATGACTTGGAAGCGAATAAAACGAATGTTGATGTATAAATGTTTATCGTTTTATAGTTTGTAGGAAAAATGTTTATTACTTTGTGTGAAGGAGTTTAATAACATTAAAATTAGATCAGAATTCACATTCTTTATACACAACACAAATTATAAAAATTAGTCTACTACACAGTCACGAGCAAAATGGATTGCAGAAATAATACAGTTTACAACAGAAATTGTTGACGAAGTAAGCCATACAATAAAAACTTAGATTCGTCCAGTTTATTTGTCAAAAGTTTCAACAGAACTACCAACACATAAATAATTTTGCCAACTTAAAAGTTGTGGCAATGGAACATGATAATTTGAGATAGTTTTACTTACTTCATTTCTTTCCTCCTTGTTCTTTGTATGATTTTGAAGTACATATTACGTTTCCTTTAATTCATTTAGTTATTTGTTTATCTGAAATAAAAAAAAATAAAATTAGGCATCCATTCCTTATTAATTTTCATAGATGTTATGGAAAGTTCGTAAAGATGGGAATTTTTGATTAAGTTTTTAGTGGGTATAGTCGCAAAGACGATATTTAACGCTAACTTGTATTTATGAGCCCAACCAAATAAACATACCCTCGCGCACCATGGTAGAATAGAGTGCAATGACTTGTCGAACATAAATATATTTGTAGGAATTTTGTAAAATAACAGTAGGTATTACTCTATTTAATATAATGATACTTACAGAATAATTTGCTTTCTGCGTGTTGTTATTTTTTCATTTATTAAGTACAACTTAAATGTTTCATTTAGGTAGGTACATCATTTAGGAGCCCTGAAATAAAGTGCAAAAATATATTAGTTGAAAAACACAAAGTGTAGACTTTTACTATAGAAAACCGAAAAGGTTATTAAAGCCAGAGCCTCGTCGGTTGTACAGCAGGGAGCACCACGGGCAGGAGAGGTTGGCACATGGGGTGTGTATCACAAGGTGTTCCATGGTCATATGGCACAAGGAGGGCAATTACTTTAAATATTTAACGCAGTGTATTTAGAAATAGGGATTGTAGCTTTTATTATTTAAAGTAAATAACACTCTTTAATCCCATAACGACGGAATACCTTGAATACTCAGGATAGGTAAAGAATCGGTAATAAATACTCAACACTGATTATGTAAAGTATTTGAAACATAAATTAAAATATTAGAAAAGCTTTATAAGTTTAATCGTGCAATAAAATAAAAGCATGTGTTTGTTATATTTAATTGCCAAGTAAGTGATGTGCTTTGAATTTAACATGTTTTAGCGATCCTGATTATGATGATGTTTTAGTATTTTATCAGTGAAATTATAAACATGTCAAACCATACAAAATTACATTTGATGATGAAAACATGGTTATAAAACAGGCCATAAAATTAATAAAACATCATTATACATTGTGTCGCAGAATTTTTTTACCATCATTTAGATATTACTTATACAAGTGCGATTTCATAATCTCGATCGAATACTTACATTGAAATGATTAGTTTCAAATTCCCTGCGACACAATAACCCCTTTTACTCCCCATCTAACTACAGCTACCTACTACTTTTACAAATAGGTACATAACAAGCGGCTAAAGCAAGCGTTTACTTAACACTACATTAATGCTATTTTAGTAACTAAACAAATGTTACAAAGCCAAAATACATGAAAGCATTGAAAAAAGCCAAAATACATTGAAGCATTAAAACAATGCCAAAATACATGAAAGCATTAAACTAAGCATTGTTTAATGTCACTGAGTGTGTGTACGAACACATTAAACGAAAAGGTCGGATACTTGTAAGTGTATTGAATAATAATACACCGTGATTAAGTAGTATGAATGTGAATACATGATGAATAAAATGAGGTTAATCACCGTGGACTGCTATTAACATATCACCAAAGAAACCATCAGTCCGACGTAAACACTTCGGAATCGCCATTATATGCTGATACGTGGTTTGGAGCAGGTGTCCATCCCAGCTATCCCACCGAAAGGAGTACAGGCGATCCCGCTGAACGAACAGACCGAGCGAAAGGTGGACGTTTTCGTTCGAGCGAGAAGCCGACGTGCAAGGGGGTGCTATCGACGCTCAGCGAGACGTAGTGGCGGATAACTTGAGGAAAGTGATGCCATCTGAGTGACGGGTACAGTGTCGACTTTGTGAGATTCATTACCGACATCAATGCACATGTAGCATGCAATGACAACGGCACGCCAATACACACTTGTAACGGTACGACAGTTAGGTGAGTAGTAAATAAAATACGTACAAATAGGTAAATATGGAAGAAAAAGGAAGAAAAATGAAGAAAAAGAAAGAAAATAAATCCAGAATTACTAAATGTCGGTAATAATTGAAATACGGTAAAGTTGTGGTTAATAAGCAAAGTTAAGACAATTTTACACTGTAACAATGTGTTGGAACATTAACATTATGTCGTTACTAATAAGTAATTAAGTTACAAAATAAGATACATTTTTAGCCTACATGATATTTTGTACATTTTATGGTTTTATTGTTACGCCGCACATTTATATCAAACCAAATTAATCATCATTAATTAGCAATAATTTGATAGAAAATTTTATAATTATAGAATTTCGCCCTCTGAATGGAAATTTGTATGGTAAATAGCGTATAAAAAGGCCGGTGAAGCCTATGAGGTCTTTTACAGTGTTGTATAAAGTAAAGAGTAAATTAGGTTGCAAACATTTCAATCAACCATGGTCGAGGATAGTAGAAACGCAGAGTGTTTTTAAAAAATTTATAATTATAGAATTTCGCCCTCTAAATGGAACTTTGTATGGTAAATAGCGTATAAAAAGGCCGGTGAAGCCTATGAGGTCTTTTACAGTGTTGTATAAAGTAAAGAGTAAATTAGGTTACAAACATTTCAATCAACCATGGTCGAGGATAGTAGAAACGCAGAGTGTTTTTAAAAATTGACTTACATTCTAAACCCCGCATGCTCAACAAGGATTGAAAAAAAAAATCTTGTTTTTACTATTTAAGAAATTTAACGAACCATGTAAGTTATGTTAAGATCTAGATTTAAAAAAAATGTAATAAAGAAAAGAGTCAAATTAAATACATCCTTATTTACTCGAGATAAATACCTATCTTCCCCAAAGAATGAAAATTAGGCACTCGGTAAAAAGCAAAGTACAAAGACTTGGCAACAACCTCCGTAGCGAATCAAAAAAAAAAGAAAAAAAAAAGACAAAAAAAAAGCCGGTGATGCCTATGGGGCCCTTTACCGAGTTATGGCCAGACAAGAAATTCAATGGGGAAGATGGTGCAAAATGTAAAGAGTTAATAAATGTAGCAAATATTTTAGTTAATCATGGTCGAGGATCAACGGAGAAACGCAATGGTAGAGAGTGATTTTTAAGATTGACTTATATTCTCAACCAGCATGCTCAACCATGACTGAAAAAAGTTTGTTATTGTTAATGAAGAAATGTTTTCATCAAAACTATTAACTTATAATGGTTCACAAAATGAATGACGGCTATAGAATATATTATTAAAGCAATTACCAATACATTTCGTTTATTAAGCTGAGATGTAAGCTTGGGAAGTAATTGGCTACTTGACAGTTTTTGAAAAAGTATTGTAAAATGTGCGCCCGTTCATTTTATATCCCAAGCAATTCGATTTATCTGGAAATAATCTAAATAACCAGAGAAAAATAAGATTTTGTGTAACACATTTAAAAAGCGCGCGAAAACGCCTAGTCGCGTCATTGTAGCGATTATGACGTCAACGTCATATATAACGAACCGATACGCATAGGAACGACTTAATTAAGATAAACGGAAAATGTTTAAATAAATTCTTTATACGATTAGAGACACAATAATTCAATTTAATCGGTAAAATAATCATTGTTTCGCCACATTAAAATAAATAATTTTCACCGACAGCTGTCATTTCCGAATTGCAATGGTGGTTTCCGTTTCGGTTCTTTTGTTCCACAGATAAAAAAAGTAAAATTTATTTTGCAAAAATAAAATACTAACTATGCTTTTAATTAAAAAGTAAAAATGTAAAATGATTACTTGAGTAATAAGCTAACATATCTAACACTTTTCATATTTTATTGTTAACACTGTCAAGTAGCCAATTCCTACATTACTGTAAGTATCAAACATGGTCGAGAATCGAAGAAACGCAATGGTAGGGAGTGATTTTGAATATTGACTTAGGTACATTCTAAACCTCGATATCTCAACCATAGATGAACAAACAATGTTCTGTCACTGAAACTGGTTGTTATTAGAAAATTGAGTTTTTAAAATGATGGATATGAACAATCCACTTTTACGAACACTTTACAAATCAGGCAAAAATGAATAAAAAAAAACAGATTAAAATTAATCGAATTTCAATTGTGAATTTTTATATCAACATTAAAATAAAATGCGATCATAACTTATGAATGGAAAAGCTTAGGGCTTGGCCACGCTACAATCATTGTTGCACTCATTATGAAGTACGCATCGTGCGCAACTTGCGCTTTTGCGTGGTGGGGCGCTAAGGCAATAATAAATAATGCACACTTGCTTTGATTACAAGAAAATCAGCACATGACATTTTCTTAAGTACCATCGTTTTCTCAACCGCAATAACGGGAGAATAATCCGTACAACTCGTACGCATTTTGGATGCCTGCGTTCACAACGGCACATGTACGCCGTAGAACAATGCGCCCACCCACCACCATGATGTATCTTTTCACTTTGTATTTCGTACTTGTTTTACGACATTGGCTGTAATGTGGCGGCGCCTTTAATTAAGTATGAATATCTGATTAAGTTTAAAAAACTCACAGTTGCATCTGGGTATCTTAAGTATGCATATCGATTTAAGATTGAAAACTCGCATTTTAACCAAATTTGTAATGAGAAGTGTACATGCAACAGCCTGATTTTTTTAAATATTTGTTTATAATAAAATTAGTACAACATCAAGAAAACATAAAACCGAAATAGCAACTTAACTATCTAGAGTACATTTGAAAACAATCTAAGAATGCCTCTGGTGGTTTGATATAAATGTGCGTTACTTACAATTATAAAAATATGTATTCAGTATTAAGTGGAATAAACAAAAGTAAACCCTCGAAATCCTTTAGTTATTCGATCAGAAAGCGTACAGTGATATCTATCAGCACACTATTTTTTTTTCTAAAAAATAGTGGGAAGAATGTACATACGTCACGAATATACCAGGGTTCCGAAAACAGACTTGTTTAGTACTTTATGATATAAAGGCGTACAACTTCCTCTAGTACACGCTATTTTATTTAAAAAATAGTGGACTGAAGAATGTACAACGATCTTAAAGTACTTAACATGTTTGTAGACGGGTATTGATGGATGGATGGAATGGAAAATGGATTGGTTCATAACACTATTTCAAGAACAAAAAAGTTTCCCCATGCAAAATTATAAATATCATGTAGCATATTCATAAAGAATGTAGAAATACAAATTATGACGTTATGTTTATAATCCCCAAAATTTAAATCATAGTGTATTTATTTCAGTCATCAAAGAACAATATTTGCAAGTTATTAGGGCAATAATTAAGGTTAAGTTAAATTACTAAATTTGAAATAGTAATAAATTGTACGACGTGCGGCGAACAAGGCGAATTGATTGATCAACAGTTTCTTCGGAAAATAGGCAGTCGCGGAGACAGGGAAATCGAAGCCGACGAAATGCTGGTTTAGCTGGTGGTTGATGTCAAGTAAATTTTTATAATTTTTTTTTACTGTTTTTTTTTCTTTTTTTATTTTTTTTTACTTTTTTTATTTTTTTTTACTTTTTTATGTTTATTTTTTTTTTTACTTTTTTTTCTTAATTATTCTTTTTTTTTACTTTTTTTTTAAGTGCATACAACCGGCTATTTTGTATTACAAACATTGAAAAGGTTATTAAAATAATTCAATAATGATAACAGTAGTAAAAACTGCATTAAAATGCTTATTAGATTCGCAATATTATGTTGAAAGAAAGAGTTATGATTTCAAAGAAACTTTTTTGAATGAATTTAATCGATCGACTACATGATAAAACAAGTTTAAATAGAAAAAATAGGTTCATTATTGATTTATTTTGACTCTACATCAGAAAGTATTCACATTAGTTAATGCCCAAAGAAGAACAAGTTTAGTGTTTGCATTATGAACTATGGCAACCTATTATAAGATTTACAAAACAAAATTATGAAAGTTTCCTTATATTACGAGTACTTAACTTTATTTGAATGAAAGTATAATTTTTTTAGAAAAGTAAAATTGGTTCCAAATGGTTGGAAATATTTATAATCAATCTATTTACTACATTAAGAAAACTGAAGCTTATTAACCACCTAAGAATTGAAAAACTCGCGTTGGCAGATGTGGAAAATAATTGGCAAAATATGTGGAAAGTGTATTGGACCTTTGTGTTGTTTGCTGGACCGGTGTTGAAAAGGAGAAAAAAAGAAAAATAAAATATATATTTATAAAAGAAAATGAAAACTAAAATATATATTTATAAAAGAAAAAGAAAAGAAAATATATATTTATAAAAGAAAAAGAAAATATATATTTATAACAGAAAAAGAAAAAGAAAACATAGATCTTATTTTGAATAAGACCTAAAGCTACATACAGCTGCCCGTGACTAAAAACATCCGAACACAAATCTACACCTAGTCGACTGATGGTCTGACCCTGGCTCTTGTGAATCGTCATCGGGTAACAAACTTGTAATGGAAATTGACGACACGTCATTTCGATGGGACTGTTGGGTTCTATAGGCGCTTTAAATAGAATGCGAGGTATTAGGTAATCTACGGTTTCGCCCGGTTTTCTTACGGTAATTAAACGTCGCGTGGCTCTAACAACGATAACTTTACTACCGTTTACTAACTTATCGGAAATACTAAGATTACGGATAATCATACAAACGCATCCTACTTTCAAAACCAAATCACGGTCTGGAACTCCTTTCGGTTGTAGTTAGTAAAAATATCTCGTCAGCATTATCAGAAACTACTTGGTCTATTTAATAAATAGGTAATGCCTCCTCTGGTAATTTATCTAAAATTAAATTATTAATTTCTCTAACATTTGCATTATGGGTTGTTAAAATGGCGCGATGCGCACAAACGTCAGGTTCGTCTATTACAATATGTGGAAAAACAAAATCTATTAGGTCATTGACTTCTGTCACAAAAGAAATGGATGATAAATCTACTAAATTTAAAGTTACTCTATCTACTTTAACTGGATGGACTGGTAATTGAATAAAAAGAAAAGAAAAAAGAAAAGAACCAAAAAGTATATACGTAAAAAGAAAAGAAAACAAAAGAAACAATAGATAGATAGATATATAGATAAAAAGGAATATATAAAATAAAATAAATACCTATAAATTACTACTCACCATTTTGTCGTACACTTACATACATGCGTGTATTGGCGTCCCGTTTTTGTCTGTCGAGTCATATGGGCGCAAGTCGGCTTCATTCAAACGAACGACGCCGACAATGCTTCCATATGACTCGAACTTACATGCTACACGTGCGCACCGAAGTTCGGCGCCTGGTCTCGTCTACGATCTCAGGCACCTATCCCCGGCGTACGATGACGTCGGTAATGATTCCCACCGTGTCGACAATGCACCCCTCACTTAGATGACATTACATTCCCTAAGTTATCCGCCTGCACGCCCCGGCAAGCGTCAATCGTACCCCATCGCACGCGGGCTCCTCGCCCAACGAACCGCCCGCCCTGCCCACGTCTACCTACCGCTCGGTCTGTCCGGTCGGCGTTCACGCCCCCCTCTCTCCGGTCGGACAACTGAGAAGACTCCCCGCTCACCACGATCAACTATAATGGTCTTACTCTCCGAGTGTTGACGCCACACTGATCCCCTCTTTGGATCGTTGTTAATGCATCCATTCGGATTACCGCATAATACTAACATGTATACACACACAAGCTAAATTAACACAATGCAAGACATTCAATATACGTTACCTTGATCGGACCCCTTTTTTCTATGCATTCTTAGTAAAATGCATGTGCAGTGTAACTATAGTACATAATAAAAAGAAAAAAGAAAATAAAAAAAATAACGCACAATGTATAGGTTGTGTCGACATGATTTTTGATTCTAATAAAACTAAATTCCTAAGAAGTGATTGCCTTCTGAAAGAGGTGAACAATTTTATACCAATAATCTGCTCGAACTCCTAATCTATCCCCAATCTACAATAATTGTTGGAAGACAATATTATTTAACATGAGCCTACTACTGTCGATTACTTTGTCTCGGGACACTAACACTTTCAAACTGCTCTTATTTTGAACGCGACCTAAGGCTACATACAACTGCCCGTGACTAAAAACATCCGAACGCAAATCAACGCCTACTCGACTGATGGTCTGACCCTGGCTCTTGTGAATCGTCATCGCATAACAAACTTGTAACGGAAATTGACGACGCGTCATTTCGATGGGACTATTGGGTTCGATAGGCGCTTTAAATAGAATGCGAGGTATTAGGTAATCTACGGTTTCGCCCGGCTTTCTTACGGTAATTAAACGTCGCGTGGCTCTAACAACGATAACTTTACTACCGTTTACTAACCTATCGGAGAAACTAAGATTACGAATTATCATACAAACGCATCCTACTTTCAAAACCAAATCATGGTCTGGAACACCTTTCGGTTGTAGTTTGTTCAACGCATCCGCACCTAAAAATATCTCGTCAGCATTATCAGAAACTACTTGGTCTATTGAATAAAAATGTAATGCCTCCTCTGGTAATTTATCTAAAATTAAATTATTTATTTCTTTAACATTTGCATTATGGGTTGTTAAAATGGCGCGATGCGCACAAACGTCAGGTTCGTCTATTACAACATGTGGAAAAACAAAATCTATTAAGTCATTGACTTCTGTCACAAAAGAAATGGATGATAAATCTACTAAATTTAAAGTTACTCTATCTACTTTAACTGGATGGACTGGTAATTGATTAGAACCCAACTTTAGTAATAAATTTGAAAATTCTGGATCACTACTACATCTTTGAGATGTAGTAAGTGCAAAAGATTTAATTAATGGCCAAATCGGAGAAGACTTTACAGAGCAATTAATTATGTCAGAATTCGTTTTTGCGTTGACTACAACCGGAGGGATTTGACGGAAGTCGCCAGCAAAAATAATAATTTTGCCACCGAAAAGTTTATCCGACTTCAACAGATCCCGGAGTGATCTGTCGAGCAGATTAATTAAATATTTGTGAGCCATAGGGGCTTCATCATAAATTATTACGTTAGACTGTAAAATCAATTCAGCTCGTTGAGACCCATTGGTGATGTTCCAGAAACCAAGATCGTCCACTGGATTTAAAGGAAATTTGAACATACTATGTGCCGTTGTGCCGCCTTCGTAGTTCTGAGCCGCAATGCCAGAACTGGCCGTGCACAACACTATTCCGTTTAAATTACCACGTACGTGTGCCGTTATCACGTTTAATAACAAAGTTTTGCCTGTTCCGGCAGGTCCGTCTAAGAATATAGCTGAATTGTTAGTAGCGCGGAAATTAGCGTCGCGTAAAAGTTCGTCGACGTAATCGTAAACAAGACGTTGGTCATTTGATAGTTTCGGTAGCCATTCGGCCACAAAACCTACCAATTTATTTTGGTCATATTCAATACGTTCACGGCCAACTTCCGTTGTATCGTCTATGACTTCGGGTAACCCTTGTTCGACAAGCGAAGTCCCATGCTTTCGCATCAACCTGTCGATACAAACTAAGCTACAGTTAAAGGCCCTATCCTCGTTACCCGAAAACCGATGTAAAAAGTCCTGGCTGAGTACCTGTTTGAACTGTTCCCATAGGGATACCACCCGAATCCCGTTGACGGCCAACAGTACAAAAAAGCTACGAAGGCGCGGCGCAGTCATAAAAGTTCCACATTCTTCCATCGCTTTTAAATATTCGCTTTCATCTCCAGCTAGGCCTAAGTTCTGAGCAGACACTTGGAACGTTGTGCAATTTGGACCACCGAGACTATATAAATCTTGAAAACTACGACAAGGTTGTGAAGCTAATAAAAGACGTAAATAAAATTGCTCACCTCTATTGGGCGCGACCCAGAATAAACGCGAAACTAACTCGCCCCTCTGTCGTCTCGTTACGAATTTGCCGTTGCCTAATTGATATATATTTACATTTTTGGTGGTAGGACGTCGGCTATGTACAATATACTGTTCGTAAAAATCTAAATAAGTCAAGTTATCGAACTCTTCGCCAGAAGGGCGATTAAAATAAGTTATTAAATCCGAATCAGCGCGGCGCGTAACGGCTTCAGATTCCGTACCTGGTTTAAAAAAAATTGATTGTTGGCCTTCTAAATGAACTGCAAGTTGTTTAACGTTGGGCTCGCGCGCAGTTATGTCAAATTCTAAAATACGCCATGTCGCTTCGCAAGAACCCAGGTAACGCTTGGTGACGTACTGCTCAATTTCATTATTTTTATTGCTGTCCGGGATCACCGCTACGCGTGATTCATCCGGACCCTTTGTCATATATTTAAAAAGGTATTTGACTATGGCACGGGCAGAATATACTAACAAATTAATGTGACAATCGTACTTCAGAAGCAATGCGGCATTGTACGGAACGACCCATAAATCACTGATGGTGACTTCTCTACCCCGGTATTTAATTGTGCCTTTGTTTTCACTATTGCGACGTAAATGTACGAACCCCCTATCGTCGCAATAAGTGGTGGTGGTTTCGGGTTTAGGAAAAAATTTAGAGCATTTATTTTTCCCGTGATCCCAGCAAGGTAAATCTGTTCTATTTGAAGGTCCACATGGGCCGTGTATCATGTGATCAATCACAGCCTTGCGTAGTCTACCATCCGCTTCGGATGGATCGGGCAGATCTGCTCTAACGAATTTATCAATGTCCGTATTTTGGACAGGGCCACCACCCTCTACTCTAAAACAAATGTGCGCATGTGGCAGCCCTCGTTTTTGAAACTCGATGACATGCATAATGTAAAGACATTTACCGAACCACGCACCAGTTCTGAGATCTTTTATAAGCTGATTTAATTTTAAATTAAAAACCCGGGCACAAACTAAAGGATTAGGCCTTTGTCCTTGTGAAATGGATTGTTGGATTTCAGGCCATTTGGGATTGCACGTCATCGTTAAAAAGAAAGACGGGGGACCTAATCTATTGACTAACGCAATTGCATCCATATATTTAGTTTTCATATAACGTGGACCTCCAGTAAATGAATTTGGCAAATAAACACGCCCCGGTACAACGCCGCCCTCTCCTTGAATAGTCTCGTCAGCATTAATAGACTCTAAATTACGCTCTAATTCCTGAAGGGGAGCAGATCTAATGGCACTATTCGAGGAACGTTGCATGTTGTCGATATATCTGAGACGTTCCTCAGATATTCTACAAAACATATCGACAATCCATTCCTCGGAAAGTCTGCCCAATTCTGAAAATCTAGGTTCCGAAAGCAACAAACATCTAACATACTTATTTTGTGTTAATTTACTGCCCTTATTATCTACTTTATTAGGTAGCCAACCTGGATTACCATGAGGATACAAAAGAGGAAACTGGAAACTTTCATAAAGTGGATGTAAAAGATCCACAGTATGAGGTTTTTTAGCCCCAGTTTTCCAAATAACTATAGCTTTCGGAATGAAACGCTCTCGTTCGGTGGAGAGAATCGCTGCGACCTCTGCACCGATCGGCAAGTCACCAAGGATGTTACCATGAGAACGACGCGACGTAGGCTCGAAAATAAGATGAGCTTCTTCGGAAGCTTCTCGATACAAACGTTTAAAACAGTCTATAAATGGATTGACTTCGTGCAAGAAGTGTGTAATGCTCTGAATAATATTAATATCTAAATGTTGACCGGCAGCGAGTCGTTCACGCTCCTGATCATCATGGATATACAATCCAATAGGATTTGTAGTATCCGAATAAGCTAAATCAAAGACTCTATGATAAACTCTACCTTGAATTTTCAAAAATGATATGCCAGTGTCTGGGTGTTGAAAACCGTGAGACACTCCTAAAGCACTGAATGCAAACAAGTTATTATACGCACGAGCCCTATCAATAAATGAGCGCTGTGAATAAAAATCTTCAGTCAGCGGCTCAAATTGTTGTACATTATAGGCACCTGTGCCACAACACCATTTAATACGAGTCTTTTCCTCGAAAAATATGCGAGCATGACAATGAGGACACTCGAAGCTATCGTTCAATGAGGATTTTTTGAGGGAGTAAATTTGAATTGACCTCAATTCCTCGTCATGTTTCTGACCAATTAAATTGGCAGATCTACGCATAGAAGGCTCAACATTTCTAACTTCGTTATACCGTTCCGTAGCCTGTTTGTTGACGTCGCTATGGGTTTCATTATACCGTCTAACTGCCTCTCTATTTACCTCCGGATGGTTTTGAGTATACCTACTAACGGCCTGCCTATTAATTTCCGGATTTTTCTGTGTATACCTACTGACGGCCTGCCTATTTATTTCCGGATTTTTCTGTGTATACCTACTGACGGCCTGCCTATTTATTTCCGGATTTTTCTGACTATATCGTTGAACAGCTTTACGATTAACGGTGGGATTCCGATTACTATACCGTTTGTTAGCCTGTTTGTTACGTAATTTCCTACTGGAATCATCACCACTACTATTACTACTACTACTGTCTTCCGCGTCAGTCTGTTCAGTCAAAACCCTACCTGGACGCAGAGGGGATTGATGTCGCAACGATTCGATTTCAATTTTGTCAAGAACTACGACTGGATTCATTGATAATTTAGGGTCCCTACCTAGTGCAGACATTTGGCCTACAGAAGATTCGACGCATTTACGATTTGAGGTAGCCCTATTTTTACGTTTTTGAGGCCGGCCTCCCTGATTAATGGATTTAGACAAATTTGGAAAATCGATTCGCTCGAGAACAACTACCGGTTGCATAATTTGTAATGAATCAGATGGAACCGTTACAAAATCACCTACATTTTTACGTTTCTTAGGTCGCCCTCTAAGATTCGCAACTGTGGATGGAATATCATTAGAAATATCACAAATGGGTGCCTCTGCAGAATCGTCAAAATTCTTACGCTTTTTAGGTCGCCCTCCAAGATTTACGAATTTGGATGAAACAGGCAAATCTAATCGCTCAAGTACAACAAAGGGTTGCTTTTGTACGACATTAGAATAGTTACTATTAGTTTGCTCCGTCAAAAAATTACTTAGTACACGTAATTTATGTATTGAATATTCCTGCCCGTCGTATGAATGATTGGTCAAGAGCAATGAAGCAAGACTCTTTAAAGAACTGCAACAAAATAATCGTGCCTTATTTATACTACTGTCATGACTGTACCGGTTTTGACCATCTACAGCGTGACTATTAAATAAATAAAAATTACCGTTATAACTCCAAAAAGAAACCGTGCTATTGTGACCGGTAAATAAATAATTATCAGAATTATCATTATGAGACGCATCAAAAACAGTCGATCGCAACTGATTTTCTAACTCGAGAACCTTTATGTCCAAAGTCTGCAAGCCGTTCGGAAATAAACCGTTCAATTTCCAGCTGTCTTCCATTGAAGCAATTTTGGCCAAAAAGTTCCCTACACGAAATTCAGAAGGCAATTCTTCTGGAAGCAAATAAATTTCATGAGCTGGTTTAGCGCGTAAATATAATCTATCACCACTATTTAAAATAGTGTCTATTTCAGAGGTACTGAAGGTACGTCTGCCTAAAATGACTGAATAAGACGACGCGCATGCCGACATAGCTACGCATTGTGCGTTATTACCTCGGAAGAGGTTGGACCCCTGATGGGTACTTCCTGTAATGATATTAAGAAAGTTTAACACAATACACTGACTTAATTTAATCCTACAAAAAACCGACTGGCGAATTCAATTTTCCTACACAGGGATAACCGGGTACCGCAAAATTAACAGTTTATAAATTGTAAAAAAAAAGAGAGTAATCGGAAATAGCACTTTTATTAGTATCAATCGACATAACAAAAACACAAATCACTATTTCATTTAAAATTTTAATTCAATTTGAGCACATTTTGCGTACTTTTGTCACAATATCTTGCAATATGCTGTTTGATAGAAACCTCAGCGCGCTCCTTTGGACGACGTACACATCCAACACGATCAACTGGAATGGATTATTTGAGAATCGTACTCTTAATGTGTAAAGTTGGTGAAAACCTTCTAAAATACTATTGAAATCTAACGATGTGCATTCGATTCTTTAGCAACTGGACTGTAATTAACCAGATCTTCCTCATCATTTGATTCTTCAATGTCACCTGCAAAGTAAGATGAACATATTAAACGATCCTACTTATTCTAAATTATTAAATGATATTTCGTTATTTAAAGAAAACACACAAGAATAACACTTAAAAAAATATTTTTTTAACTTACTTTGTTATCGATAGAAGTGTTAAATTGCTGCACAGCACATGTCGCAGGCATCATGTAATTCTACCGTTTAGAAACGGCGTCATCGGTTAAAAATAATGCTAATATTCTTGCCATTATACCTAAACATTTTGATGGACAATTAACACGCCCTCTATATAATGCAGTGGTAATTTGATGTGTAGCTTTAAAAAAGCATAACAATCGCTAAAGCCGTGTCCATGGGATCTTGCACAGTAATATTGAAATTGATAACACTAACGAACCAAATCTAATGGTGTTTTAAGATATTGAATGTTTAAAATATATGTGAAATACCGAATGGATGACTGCTCCAATTAAC
This sequence comes from Glyphodes pyloalis, assembly GCA_037074685.1. Classification (NCBI taxonomy): domain Eukaryota; kingdom Metazoa; phylum Arthropoda; class Insecta; order Lepidoptera; family Crambidae; genus Glyphodes; species Glyphodes pyloalis. The sequence continues at coordinate 15,548,066 of JAYKKO010000010.1, read as the reverse complement.
TGCCCTAATTTTTTACTGAATATATTATAACAAAATGAGCTAGACGTGGCGCTTCGCCGTTTGTTCGTTCGCTCGCTACGCTCGCTCGGCTCGCGCTTTGTTTTGGTCACTAACATAACCTAACCAATGGAATTGCCCGATATTATTATTTCGTACTTGGTTTACTTTGGTAACCAACCTAACCCATGGAATCGCCCGTTAAAATATCTGAAAAGTTTAAGTGGACCAAACATGTTTTTTATTTATGGTCACCCCAAACTACCACCAATACAAGACTTTCTTAATTGACGCCGTATGTAAACGATGGATTCATTGAAAATGCCAGAGAAATCCACTACCACCACGTCAGTCAGCTGTCACTGAATTACTGGTCAATCAATAAGAGCGTGAACCGCAAGGTAAAATACGCCAGATGTCAAACTCGTGCGTTAGCGATCGATTAAATTTTACACACAAAGTATATCAATTTTTTTAAAACATAGATATTACTCGCATGCAATATTTTTAAACATAACAAGTTGCAGAAACCAACCCAAAACTTTCGACAAAATTTTATTAACCAACGTGTCGCGTCCTATGATTGATTGTGTTGGTCTTGCATACACAATTTTAAATTCAAGTGTAACAATTTGGACGTTAACATTTTTTATTGTAGTATTATTTAATTTAAATCAACAATTGACTGTCCGCAGGTATTTCAAGCTATTAAAAATATGTAGTAAGATCATTCACTAAAATGTAACATGATTTAATCACATCCAAAACAATCTCTTTAGTAGTATTTTAATATTTGAACTGTAAAATTAATAAAAAAATAGTATTTCAAAGACAATATAACCAACAATCTCAATATTTTTTAATTATTGGGAATGCAGTGGGAATCGAACCCATGACCCCGTTCGTTAGTTATTATATTCTTAGTTTAAAAAACACAAGTAAACAAGTCACCTTTAAAGTTAATTAATACTCAGAATACATGGTCTATAATGGAAAGTTATCAAAATTGTAATTAAATTACAATAACCATAAACATTAAATTAAATATTAATTATCTAAACATATCCCCTTTCAAATACAAGAATGATGAAACTATTATACATTTAAACCTACCTATCTACATCATTTAGAAATTTGTATTCCTACCTATATTTAGGACATGTTCAGAAATGTCAAAATTATTTTCATTAATGGGGGTAGGTATCTGCACCATTTTAAAAGACGTAACTAATAAGATAAATACAATTCATAGGTACCTTAAAACATTGTTAGTTATACGTGTGTGATTGTTTTAATCGCAAATACTTACCTAAAAGAAATTTAAATAAACAAACAACTAATAAACAATCGTCCCTATTAAAAGAAACAATATACCTAGTACCAATCACAGTTTTAAATTTACCGAGTAAAACTTCTACATTGCTGGATTATTACAATTTTGAATTAATTTGTTTCAGGATATTGTTGAAATTCACAAATGACACTTAAAATTGTATGTGTAAAGATGTTCATCGAAATTCTTTTAATACCTAACTATTTTTTACACCTTATCAAATAAAAACTTAGTTGATAAATAGATTTGAAAATTATTAATAAGGTAGGTACCTAAACGCACTAATTGTTCTTAACAATAACCAAGACAAAGCTGTTATATATTTATATCAAAGTTTAACACGAATTAGATAGGTACCTACCTAATAGATTTTAAACAAAAATAACTGTTTCAACCAAACGTACCTAATTGTTTGCAAGTAAGTAACTAACTGATCCGAATCATTTACGAACACTTAACCAAATTATTTTATTAATATAGGTAGGAAGGTACTTAATTCAAAGCATAATATCAATATTAAGACATAGGTACATAATAGAGAAACTTCAGAAAGTGCGACAATTAAATCAAAATTTAGTGCGGTGCAATCAATTAAGAATGGCGTTACTCGAAACACGTATTTTAGTTAATAAGGTTATTTACCTAGTTAAATATTAAGTACCAATCGTTTACAACGCCATGCAATAAATTCATACGTAGGTAATGTGAAGCCAAGCGGGTTTTTAGTAAATAGGTAGATTAAAATGGTTAGACAAAAAATATACATACGTATGCAGCTTTACAAAAACAGTTAAATTTAGAAGTTAGGTAGGTACTCACCAGCAGCGATGCACGTTGAATCGGCGTCAAAACGTCCAGCCATCATTGTCGTAAGTAGGTAGATATCTGTAAGATAAAAATAATGGTTATGATTTAACTGAAGAATTATTTTAGGTAGGTAGGTAGGTAGGCAGTTGAGATTGGTCAGCAGCACACGAAAACAGCAGGCATGCGACAATCATGTTAGTAGGAATATCTAAAAGAGTTAATGAAATGTACCAAATTTAGAAATTGTAACAAGTTAAATTAATCGTTCATGTTCTAAAAAAAACAGCTGCATTGCATTTTTGTTAAAAAGTGATGTTTCAAAAAGCGTGCATAAAATGGCGGAGGGCCGCTTCGTCAACTATGTTTTAAACCATTCCAAATTGACAACATCCAGTCAAGTTAGTCAAAGTGCAAATCATGAATATTAAATTGTAATATCATTCAGAATCAACATCTGAATTTTAAAAAAATCATGCTAGACCTCATATTAAATTCACAAGAAAAAGTGACGCTATACTCATAAACACACAATCCATAATGAAAATCACGAATTACGCTGTTTTTCAACGAGATTAAACAAAATATAGCAAAATAACGAATTAATTATAATTTTGGAAAACCTTTTACTGATATAAATGTAACAATGGCTGAAAACAGATAAAATTAAAAGAGATTCAACACTCACCTTCTCCGCGTTGATACACAAAGTGAAGAAAAAGGTTAGCCGGCTTTAGCGCGCGCTATAAAGTTTTAGAAAATTTAGTGCTGCCAACATTTTGTTTTAATTAACCACACAAAATAATATTTATTTCAAAAATCACGGAATAAAATAACTAATTTCACTGGAAAAGGTTTAAAAATGCTGCTTTTATTTTGAGTTTTATCTAGGTATTATATTTAAAAGTATATTTGATTTAACATTTTCAGATACTAAAAACATAAACCGGCGGTTGCACTTAAATAAAAGTAAATTTGTTGTATACTTAAGTATTAATAAAATGGGATATAAAAATCCTTTTAAAATTAACAAACTTACCAAATTCTCAGAGTCATATTGAATTCAAGATAAACAGAAAATAAAAAGGTTCGAATTGTTTATTTTTTATTGAAAATAAAAATCTTTAAACATCCATTCATCCAACATTGAAAGCATTTTTAAGATTTTTATTTTTTCATTTTAAAGAAGAGGAAGACCTCTAGCCTGTACTTTATTCATAACATACTCATTAATAAAACAATTAATTTCAACAATATTATATACCATTCAAATTCGAATTGTTTAGAAGAAATCAATTTATAAAGTTACTTCAGCATATAAATAAAAATATGTAGAATTATGACAGTGTTCCAATATTTTATCCCTCAGAATACGATATTTATGTTTACTGGAAATATAAAACTTTTTATTTTTATTTCATCACTGAAAATTGTACGACGTTCGTGTTTTTGTAAGAGCCTCATTGTATTTTCAACTAAGAAGACTTCAATGACAGTTCAAGTTTGTCATTGAAAAGAAGTTTATTGAAAATAAGATATTACTTTTTAAAACAATATTATTATTATAAGGAGAATTTGTATTTTATTGTCGACTGCTATAGAGCAGTTAATGTAGGTTAAATGTGTAAATTATAATGCATATGTTATCAAATTATAATTTACACATTTAATCGTGGTAAAATAAATCAGATAATTAACTAAAACCTAATTTTTAAATCTTTCCATCACCCTTTATGAAAGTTTAAAATAATTAACTACACAAGATATAAAGACTTGATATTTCAGTAACAAACAAAATCGATGATACATGTTATGATTTTTTGATTAGAATTTGTAATTATTTATTTTTATCATACTTTAACTCTTGGAAGAAAAAACTACAATCTCATGTTTTTAAACATAGAATATGAACACACCATTTGAGAATAATTTATTTTTTCATTGTCTTAGACACTATGTTAAGTCCCTAATATTAGGGTAAAACGTTTTGACTGAAACTACGCACTTACATGATTTCCGGTCTTAAGCATGTCCTGTCTGCTCATTGGTCAGATTCAGATAACAACATGCGTCGAAAAAACAATCGTTTAGCGTACTTCAAATGCTTAATTGCTTTTACAATACATTAGAATAACAATTTAGGTTTTAATATTAATAAATTTAATTGATATAAATTATCCAATGTTATTTAACCATGATTTGTCTTTTGCAAAATCACAGCATAACGTCTTGATATCCGTTCCATTCCATTGGTAAACATCAGAAAAAGAGATACTAAATAGTGTAAACAAACCGAGTGCATCATAACCTACACAAAATAGTTTCAAGTTTTAGTTAAGTGATTAATAAGAATTATTGGTATGGTATAGTTGGATGAATTGAACAGTATTTTATTACGTAGGTAAGTTTATAATGTTTCATCATCTTCCTGTTTTGTTCAGAACATTTGCATTAACTACCTACTTTGAATGTTTCGTTTTTTAGTCCATTACCATAATTATGTGTTAGTTTGATAGTGAATTAGAATTTGAAGAGTTTTAAGTAGAACAATGAATTTCAAAGGAAAACTAAAATACCCAATGTGCTGTCAAATAATATAATTGCCTGAAAAGTCAAGAGAGAAAGTTTTTTCTATTTATAGATGTACCTACATCGAAATGCTAATGCTGCTTAAATTATTTGTATTCCAGATGAACCAACTCAATAAATGTTTTATGTTGACCAGATGACATGACAACTCCATATGTACATAATATAGAAAGGCACTAATCAGATTTAAGTCAATAACATAGGTACATACCCAGGTTAGTAAACCAAATTTCAAACCCATTTTTGAAAATGATTCAGTATTTATAATGTTAATATATTACTTAACTGCACCTGATTAACACAGTTCTATAATCTCAACACTCCAATAACAACTGTACCTACTTTACTCTGAAACAAAGGCAAAGCTAGTCTTCAATCGATTTTAAATGCAATTTGTATTGATTTAAATTCTTTGAATCAAGGATGATATGTTTTCAATTACCTATTTTACTTATGATATTACAAAATTCTTCTAAATTGTGGGAGCAAGTGCGGGGCAGCTCCAGCACTCTCCTGAAGGTCTTTGCCCAAGGATGGATGGAGCCTTATACACACACACTGGACGTATATGCATATCCAAACTAACTCTAATTTTAAGTTCTACCAACAATATAGAATGCAAAACAGAATACAATCTGAACTAATTCTGTCAAAAATTGAATCTTGAAAACTTAAAATGGTACACTGACTGTCTTGACCTAAATGAAAATGTTCTCATTTATTGTTTAATTAATTTACTTAATTATTTGTATTTTTTTCAGCAATCATAATTTATTTCTAATTAAAGTATGAAGAATTGTGTTGCTAAAATCAAAATGATGCATATTACTTTTGGTATATCAATATAAAAAAAGGGAAAAGACTCATAAATGAACTCAAAGTGTCCAAATAATATGGGAGTCTACCAAGAAGCATTGAAGAGTTCTACCTATTTAGAATGATCAGGATCCACCAATATCAACTTAATAAATTTTACAATTAAAATACTCGACTGAAGTGTGAAGTGATAAATACTTACTTGTAATAACAAATATAATTAAAATTTAAAATGTTAAACATTAGTTTTACTTCAAATTTAGTGATGTGTAGATCAATAACATACAAAAATAGAATTTCATACAATTTAATGAAAAAATATTTTTTCATCAATATTATTTATTCAGAGTTCAATATAATGATTAGAGTATCAATTTTACAATTAAAATACTTGACTGAAGTGCGAAGTGAAATTGTCTTACTTACTTGTAATAACAAATATAGTTAAAATTTAAAATGTTAAAGATTAGTTTTACTTCCATTATAGTGATGTGTAGATCAATAACATACCAAAATAGAATTTCATACAATTTAATGAAAAAATATTTTTTCATCAATTATTATTTATTCAGAGTTCAATATAATGATTAGAATATTAATATGTATAATAATAAATAAATAAATATTGGACAACATCACATTGACCCGACCGGGGATCGAACCCGGACCTCAGAGATGGCGCAACGTTTAAGTCCGGCACGCACGCCTCTCGGCTACAGAGGTCGTCAAGTAAAGACCTATAGTGTTCATCATTAAAAGCAAATCTTGAAAGCATTTTACTGACTTATTAAACAATGGTTAGCATTCCTGGCTGTTTAAACTAAAGGCTGTGGGTATCTTTCGTTTTTTGGAAAAAAACCATTACATTGCATTGTGAATTTGCACAATATTCCTAAGTAGTTAGTTCACGAAATTTTGACACAAACCCTGGTCTTAACAGAATTATTAAGTATTTACATTGCATAATTTACTTAGGTACCTACCAATATTTTACAGATCTTACATGACGCCGAGTTTGCTAACTTTTATACTGAAATTTAAATTAAATTGCTTTTGTTATACTTACCCCAATAAGTGAAAACCCAAGTAACCCAATTGCTAAATGCAAGATATGCTGCTTGTTAACTGACCGTTACGTACTTCTATCTTCTACACGGGTGTAGACGTGCAATAACATATTTTTAAATTTATCGAGGTGGAAATGGCTACAGCACCGTCACTCTCTGCGGGGAGCAGACAGTGGCGTGTCGGGCTCTCACGGACTAAAAAATCCCCTCGGTGGCCAACGCTACACAGTAAAGAAGCAAACTGGATCAAAAATACCAGATTGATATTAGTTAGTTAAATAGCAAATTAATAAACTTAATGTGCGTAGGTATTTTTCATTAGGTAAATTAATAAAAAAAATTGTACTAATATTATATCGCTAAAGAGTTTGTTTGAAAGCGCTAATTTCAGGAACTACTGATTCGAATTGAAAACCAGTGGTGTTGGATAGTCCATTTATCGAGGAAGGCTCTTTGCTATTTATCATCACACTAAGACCAATAGGAAGGCCAAGAATCAATGAAATGTTGAAAAAAAACACAGGGACAGTACGCGTGCGAAGCCGCAGCGGGCCTAGTACTTACCTACTTCGATATAAAACGATGTCATGTTGCGCGGTGGGGGCAGGGTAGGCCACTGGCGAGTATTATTATCCACTATTAACGTCACGCTTAAAATTCACGTCACGAAAAAATACATGTCCCATATTTGTAATATGTAATCTAACAGACGGACTAAAAACTACTTTAAGCGGACCGCTTTCTTGTCGTGTGGAAGGCAGCAGTCAACGCAGGCTCCTCCACCGCTCCTGCCGCTAAGCGGCCAACCTCCTCACGCAAAACGCGCGCACCAGGGCACCTTAAACACCCCAAAACCGAGAAAACTAACAAACGCCGGATTTACCCCACGCCTGGCGTCTCCGGTCCCAGCAGCAGTTTTATTGTGTGCCTCAATCGCTTACCACCGCCGGGTTTATACCAACCCACAGTTGCATCAATTTAATATTGACGATGTCTGACGAGTAGACGATTGTTTTAAAATATATGTAGGTATGTTGCGACCTTCTAACATAAACTATGCGAATCTAGTACTTTAATTTGCCTAATAGAGTTCCATACTACAAATTTCTTATCAATGTCTTAATCAAAAGCTACTCAAAGTCCCTATTCCATGCGGAAAAAGTAATTAACATGTGTGTCGTAAGAAAGTAAGTGCATAATGTACGCTCTTTATTTCGTTCACACCCAATAATCGAGTAGATATTATTACCAAAGCATCACAGCAATTTGAAAGCGAAAAAAATATTTCATTTCATTTACAAAAATATTCAGAAGTTAAAAAAAAGTAGAATTGAGAACCAAAAAGGTAATGATCCCTAAACGAAAATATACAGAATCGGTACGAAGATGATGATATGGCTTTTTATACGAGTCGTACGATACGCAAATTTGATATACATACTTACACGGAAATAGGTGTTTCTAGGGATTCCTACCAACTCCTCATCAGTCTATATCCTCATCAGTAGTTATGTAATATTATAGCTTTGTCACCAAAGTTACGAAGGCATACCAAATTTTAGATCAATTGATCTACGGGAAAAGATGTTACCATTGATATCTTTCAACACTATCATCAGACCAGCTCGATGTTACCATATTAATGTATTGTCCTCGAAGTTATGCCAGTAGGTAAAACAAATTTTACTTCAAGTGGTCGACCAGAACTGGGGGTCTACTCCTAAAAACGAAATATGTCGGATCCGATAGGGATAGAATAGCATTTTTTTATTCTCATAACTGTAACCAATTCACTACGAATGGAATTTAAACGTAATATTATTTATGCAAATCAAAAACCACGTTTTAATGCCCAAACTTTTGATCAGTCTTTAAAACCGAAACCTTTCGTTTGTTCGTTTCGTTTCTGGGAGTAGATCCTCAGGTTCAATTCTTCCTTGCAAGATTTGTAAACATAGATACATACAAAAATGAAGTTAATTAAAAGCTTGTAATAATAATAATAAATAGGTAGATTTCTTCGACATACAGGTTAAATCCCCCTGTAGCTTTGGTATTCAACAATTTTCCCATACATTTTCTTACTACGGTCGATTTCAGTACAAAATGTATGGGGAACCAAGTACTCCGTAGAAATTTGATTTTCCAATTTTTCCAAAAATTTCGTACTTACTCGCTTTTTTTTTAGTCAATCGACCACGGATGGACATTTTTGATAGGACCTCATACTTATTTTTTTTAAATTCGAGCATTTTCTGTCGGGCCCAAAATCTCCGAAATTACCCCGAAAATCGGGTAAATTTTTGAACTATCACAGGGGCATCATGTAAACCTCCAATAAAGCTCCGAGCATATTTTCCCTACGACCCTTCCTTCTACCCCGAAAGTTAATGAGTACATTTTGAGTTCTGCAGATTTTTACATCATTGCCGCCAGCGCATCCGCCATTTTGTTTATCGAAATGCCTATAGTTTTCCTGTAATCTAGGTTATATACGGCATCAAACCTCATTTTTTCTTTTTTCGAATTTTATATCCTGTGGCCCACAGAACCTCCGGTAGGTGACCATGTTTTTTGCACTTTTTCCTCACCAGCTCTCGGTGTTGCCCAATTAAGGAAATAAAAATAGTCAAATGTCATTACTACTAAGATGCCTCACAGGCACATGGGAATGATTTGCGCGAAATGTCATTATTTCTATTCTCGACGTTTTCGGGACCTGAGCCAAAAACTACCAAAAATGGTAGAAATATTTTTTCACCTGGCAACACACGATGATAAAACACATAACCGCCTAGTACATTGCGAGTCGCTCAAATAAAAAAAAATAACCGAAATTTGAATTTTAAGTTTGCAAAAACACGAAAAAATCACAAAATGGCCACCAGCGCGTCGGCCATCTTGTATTTTTGAACGCCCGTATTTTTCCTGTATTCTAGACTATATTTGACAGTAAACCAAATTTTTACTTTTTTTCTTGCTCTCACCCAGTCGCCCTAAGAACTTTTGGAAAATGACCATGTCGAAAAAATATTTTTCACCCTGGCTTCCAGTGTTGCCAGGTGATCTGAGCAAAAGCCGCAAAATATCATTCGGCTATGGGCGTGCTACTACCACATGGTATAAATGTCAACCAAATGTCAAAAAATTTTTTTTTCGTTTTTTGGGCACGAGTCAAAAACTACCAAAAATGGTAGAAATTTTATTTGACCCAGCAACACATACGAACCAAACATGTAACCGCTTCATACATTGCGACTCGCTCAAATGTTGCCATGTACCCGAAAAACGGTTATGAAAATCGAGAAAAATTCAAAATGGCCGAAAGGGGGTCCGCCATCTTGTTAATCGAAAAGTCTATAGTTTTCCTATATTTTAGGTTATATACCGCACCGAACCTAATTTTTATTTTTTTTCTCGCTCCCACCCAGTCTTCAAAAGAACTTTTGGAAAAAAACATGTCGAAAAAATGTTTTTCCCCCCCATTTCCAGGGTTGCCATAATTTTTCCAAAAAACTACTTTTTTGTCACTTCGGACCTCCATAGCCACCCTACTGCATATTTATTTTTTTTCTACAAGGGTAAATTTTTTTTCTACCATTCGGGGCCATGGGGCAAAAACTACCATGAATTTGGTAGAATTTATTTCTCAAAACAATAGACAGATAACTAACCTACCACTGCTCTATACAAACCGATTCGACCCAGTGTTGCCATCCCCCTCAAAATCGACTTTGAAAATGACAAAATTTTTGCTCCCTACAAAACTGCCGCCAGCGGCGTCTCTATGGCCAAACTCTATAGTCTATGGATGAGGTTTGCAAGTTGACTATACTGCCGGCAGAGTTCAAAAAAAAATTTTCAATTATCTGTGGAAACCTCTCCACCACGAGCCCGCAAAAACACCTCTAAACCGAATTTTCGATCCAAGATGGCGGCGCGGACATCTTGTTTTTTTGACATTTTACTTTTTCACAACAATACATAGCAATGGGAGTTTCAAAAAAAGTTAAAACCGCCCGGCCATTCCATAGACAAGAAAAAAGTTGATTCAGCAAAAAGGGCCGCCATCTTGGATTTTGGAAAAAAAAAATGGAAAAACCTGCTTTGATTAAAAAATAACTCACCCCGTTGGAACACCCCAGAGATATATATCAACTCCTTCACCCCCAAAAAAACCCCCGATGAGTGAGTGAGTGAGTGAGTGAGTGGTAATTTAGCTTTATATAATATAGATTATAACGTGTATTTGTAACAAAAACGAATAAAGCCACACTTCCTCCAACCGTTCATGCATTAAAAAACTTGTAGGGTTGTAAAAGCCTCAAAATAATGTTTTCTTTTTTATTTCTTCTGCCCCTTCCAGACTTTTTTACTCACCGGGTCGTAAACGTCTCACAAGCAGACGACATCGCTATAATCTGTGGAATGCGACCCCGATGTGCATTACAGTAGCCACCCCTGACACTTGGGTGCTCGAGTATGAAAGAAAAGGTTTTCTGATAATGTTTGCCGGAACAGGCATGTCATGGAGGAAATCAAGTTACATAAGGGTGCTTTCAAATAAGAAAAATGCTGCACTTCATGTTACTGAGAGGTTAGCTAAAGCACGAAGGATTTGTTTTTGCACATGATTTGTTTCAGAAACTACATTTAGGCCGTGATGTCAATCCACATCGTACTATTTTTTGTTCAACGTAAGCTCTGACGTCACTCGCATGACTATTTAATTGCCAGCACTGTAACTATCTTTTACCTTTGTTTTGTTGTTTGAACTAATTGCGTTATTGTTTTACCGTTGTCGGTAATCAGCAACGATTCAAAAACCTAATTTAAAACGGGAAAAGTCAAGATCTTTAAATTTAAGTTACAACTTATACATTTACACAATAGATTTATAAAATACTAGCGGTCCCGGCGAACTTCGTTTCGCCTTAGATAATTTTTCCCGCTTTTCTGTTAAAATTTTTCAAATTTTACCAAGGATCCCTAATTTTGTAACCTCAAATTCGAAGAATGTAGCATTCTATTGGTGAAATAATTTTTTAAATCGGCCCAGTACTTTTTGAGCCTATTCATTACAAACATACAAAAATAGGTACAAATCTTTCCTCTTTATAATATTATGTTACAACTTCCGCAGTAACTTCTTATAACAAACCTAATTTAAATAATATTAATATATTATATTGTGCCTTTCTGGGCAGATGTATTTATTATATATTTAAACAATTATAACCTTCCGTTATAATTGTTTTTATTTTATGTTAGATTGGTTAATTCAGCATTTAAATGAATACTTAGTCTTGTCTATTTCCGGTCATTAAGTCATTGATTTATTAATTTTATCAATTATAGTTGTGTTCTATATTTGAAAGGACAACTATCTCTAAAAATATTAATTAATTGTCGAATAACTACCCATTACCTCACAGTTGGCATTATTAATCTTATTTGTCATAATTATTTAATATTTACACTTCCACTCAAATTGCAGACTAATTAAATATATTTACATATATTAAATTTAAACCATAATCTATCACAACTTAAATATGTGAAATAATATTTAGGCGCATGTTTTAATACTTGTATTATTTTATTATATTATTGTTGAGATTCTAAAACTTTAATTATCAGTCAATTGATTTGATACGTGTCGTGTGTGGCGCGTTCTTCTTGACCGCGTCGTTGGGACTGTGCGTGGACTTGCGTTTCTAAGAATTAAAAGTAATTTGGCTGTGGATCCGTGATTTTTCTTTCAAAAATAATCCCATCTTTAACAATTAGTATAGATTTAAAACAACGGTAAAAAGAAAAGTCTGAACCGTATTTTTGTTGATATTTCCAGGTTGAGAAAACTGTGGTTTCTTATATTCAAGAAACTCGCACCACCAGCCAAGCAGAAGATATTTTACAACCCATCAAATATTCAGAAGCACCTCCTATCCTCGAGTCCTGGATGAGGTATTGTCTCGTAATCGATTGATCCGTGGATATATCGTATTCAGCTGCGACACGTCTTGAGGCAATAAAATCTTTATGACCCTTTGTGCTTTGATCCCATACGTGCAGGGTTGAAGGTATACTGAGGGAGTTGGAAAAACTCGGTGACGATTTGTAAATAATTGATAGTGTCGATGCTATTGGTAGGCTTATTAATGGTATGTCCTATTTCAGATTTTTAGTAAATTATTTTGGTACTTTATTGTATTTGTTACACTTTAATTAAACTAAAACTTTCTTCGCATCCTAATCAAAACTATGTAAATATTCTTATTAACAATATCTCCTCGTTTCCATGGCCATTCTAACCTGGCTAAGATGTATTGGCTGAATGTAGACGAAATGAGCTCAAAAATTGCGTATGGTATAGCGTAGCATCGCAGCACCGTAGCATCTCAATTTATACGGCACGGCGACCCAACCGTTGTATGCTACGATAAGTATATTAATTTCTTTAAACAGGTATTTGAGTGAATCACGTGATGTAAGGCCATATAGCGCAGATGGCCCTCCCCTATAGTACAAAAATATTTTTTTAGTCAGTCGCAGTTCCCCATAAAAGAGGCCTTACGACATAATGCTATGAAAGTGACTGAAATCTTGCGTTCAATATCAGTCAAATTACGAATAGATGATGTTTGTGGAACTGGAAATAGAACAGTGATATTATTGTTTCTATCTAGCATTTTCCTCATCAAGAAGTTACACAGTATACCCAAGGCACGGGCAGCGTCTTCTGGCACCAAGCGAGCAGCCCAAAAAAGTACTTTTTGAACCAATCATACGCGATATACCTACCATCATAGCTGTGTGACAGTGTCGGATCGCCGGTCAGGTCAATATGGGAAACGAACTTTTCTATATTGTCTCGGATCTGGGTGTTATGGTACCATCGTTGTTTCTAAATTCTGTAACACAAGTGTTTAAGCTGCTAGCTACGAATTAGAGCAATGTATGGGATGTTACCCGATATTTACTTATAGTTTCCGAACCGGAAATAGCTTCATTCGTTTTATATAAAGACTATTCGTAAGTATTACTAATGTAATTTATATAAATTAAATGACTTTGGACTTCATCTTCACTATTCCATACAGACGTGATATAGTATAATATACAAGTCAACACTAGAATTATTGAGCAAATTTCACATCCTTCAGCCCATGCATGTCGTCATATGATAGCAACGTGCAGTCTCCAAGTTGGCCATAGTTTACGTTCGCGTTCGGAAAACGATCGCTTATTCAAAGCAGGTGATTCGTCGCTTTACGAGTGTTCGCTGCCGATAGATGGAAACTAATTTGGATATTGAATACGGAGCTGAAAGTAGATTGTGGGATTAGATTGGTTAAAATGAAATTGCCTGTCTCGAAATTGCCAAAAATTCCACGCATAATTTAACGTAAACGTAATGTTTTGATTGTATTATATGCTTAAAAATGCATGGACAATCATACAAAAAGGGTTTCTAAATTAATGATTTTCATCTTTTATTTTCATATAAGTAATCAAGCTTACTTAAATGCTAGGCTCTATTGTTTTAATTGTTGTAACGTTTACTAATATTGTCTTTTAATTTTTATTATTAATTTAATTTATTAAACCCCTTATATTAATTTATTAAAATATAACTTTGTTTCTCTTACGTCTAGTAATGCGTTTGATAAGTTTACTTTGGAACTTTTCAAAAAATTTGTGAACGAATTATATATAAACAGTTTTTATTCAGAAGAATGAGCTATTGGGTGTGATTCAAATGCAAAATCAAATTCAATATTTGTTTATTCAAGTAGGTTACATATAATAACATTTTCGAATCGTCATTGTATATAATGCAAAGTGATTCTACTTCCGGTTCGGAACCTATATCTACCGAGAAGACACCGGTAATAAACTTAGCAGATAAGTTACAGTAGCAGTATCTAACTTATAGCTATGTGTAGAACACTTTGGACCAAGTCATATAGTTTTATTTTGATAAGTGAAAAAAAGCATTAAGTATTATGTTATTTTAAGAGGTAAACTGGAGCAGATCAGTCCCCAAAAGATTATATAAAAATGTATCATACTCGAACAGATGAAAACATATCAAAAACTACAGAGAAAAAAAAATAGCATAACAAAACTTCCGTACCTACTTTTGAAGTCAAAGTTTAAGTTAAGATGGTAATGTAAAATATGTGTATCCTTTAATTAATGTTCAGATAACCTGTCGTCGCAAGTCTTATCTTACAATACACCCAATCTCCGTCACCCTAAAATTACTCCACCTTTAATTCAAGAAACTCTCGCAATACAAAACAATTCGGCTAATTCTGGCCTCTCGAACGGCCCGCTACGTTTTTATTTCCTCAATCAAAAGTCCGAGTGACGTGGAGGGGCGAAACGACCTAATGAATTCCACCTTATGAGCCCTTTGCACAAAGGGACGTGACGTTTTCGAGTTTAACGTCTTTGAAGATGTTCACAAGTTGCAGAAAAAAAATACAAAAATAAATGAGACGCAAATGGATTGACGTTTTTATTTTTGTTTAATTATTATTTACGTATCTTTCAACGCATCGTTTTTTGCAATTCACATTTAACAAATTAATTTTACATGACATTACTTAACAGATTATTTTTTATTAACTTTTTCTTCGTCATTAAATTCTTACCGGCCAGTCAATACTGGAAACCTCTTTTTTTTTAAACCTCTTTGTCAATACAAAGAGGTTTCAGTTCAATATTAACACATACAAATACCTCACAATATTATAATTGAACTTCTCTAGCGAAAACCATTTCTGTCAGTAATGCCTGAGACATATTTTGACAGTATAATACTAATGATCCGTGTTCAATACCTTCACAAGGATACTATAGACGCTAGTGAACCAGTTTCAGATCCGTTGAAGGCACAATCGGGTCTTAATAAATTAATTAATAAATTGTCTATGTTGGCAAGTAGCTTGTTACTCGATGTGCGTTTGAATATAGCCAAATTTGGTATTTAGACAACACTGAACAAATCAACACCAAATTAAACAAATAAAAATATGATTATATAAACTTTCTATCATAATTATTTTTAAGAACAGACACACTTAGCACTAAAGCACGTCAGACTTCATACTTTGAACTTAACATAACTCTCATGTCGTTCGTATAAGAACTAATTTCGAAATACATTTGTTTACCTTGATGTCCTATCGACCGTATTAATATGAAAATAACACTCTTGCGGAAATGCATGCATTCTAAATCAATGAAAAAATGGAACAAATTCTTCTTAAAATAAGTGTACCTAAGCAACAATTTATACCTTGGTTTTAAGAATAGAAACCAACACTATTCCTCTTCAAAAAATCAACCCCTTTAAGAATAAACCCGTTAAGTCACCTCAAGACCTTCCCGGTCATTTAAGGCGAATTTTCTCACGCAATTGATCCAGAGACCAGTAAATATCGCTGAGGGTAAAGGGTTCTAAGTCCATTTGAGTGACCGGCTGACCGCATCTTAAGTACTGTGTGTGATATATTTAACCCAAGAACAGATTCGGGGAAAATGTGTGGTGAAACTGATTGTTACCATGATGTCTAGTAAATAAATCCCTGAACTAGCATTAGCATACGAAAAACTGAATATCCGGCTAGTTAAATATGTAGATTTATATTTTTTAAAACATGTTATGTTAGTAATTTACAACATGTTTGCAATAAATATTTGGTGGATTTATTGAATACTAGCTGTGCCCGCGACTTCGTTCGCGTGGACTACATCCTTTTATGGTCGGTTTTACCCCTTTCTCCCCTAATATTCGAAATAAAAAGTAGTCTATATTTTAATCCAAAGAACTGTTGTTTAGCTCTGAGAAGAACTTTTGCGCAAGTGTAGTTTTAAGAACGAAATCTAAAAAAAATCGCAGGAAAATTATTAGACTTCGCGCACGACCGCTGCGTAAGGAGCCGACCACGCGTCTGAGCCGCGCGGGTACCTTACTCATAGATCTAAACTCCCCTCCCGCACGCGCACCCCCACCTTGGTGACGCTCACTTCGCAACGGGCCGTGCAGCAGAAATCGTGATATTTTAATTTCGCCATAACTTCGAAACTAAACATCCAATTTTAATCATTCAAAAACCAAATATCATCTACATTAACTGTACTTAGTGCTGAAAGAAATTATTTTGATAAGGATTAATAGAATGAGTAAAATAAATGCGTTTAAAAGTAGTCCAAAAAATTTCAAGATTTTTGATTTAAAAAATGGTTGTTGTGCCTCACTCGACATAGATAGGTATAGTGTGTCGCGGAGTTTTTTGTAGATATTTATAAGATCTACAATTAATTTGAACATTTCATAGTTCTATCTTTTATAGTTTAGGCAGCGTACGCAAAATAAGTAACTTTTCTGGTTGATTTTTTACACCTTGTGTCCGAAAAACCCAAATATATTACGGAACCCTATTTTTTCAAAATAAAATTTAGCCTATGTTACTCGTGGATAATGTAGCTTTCGAATAGTGAAAGAATTTTTGAAATCGTTCCAGTAGTTTTTGAGCCTATTATATATATACCAAACACTATATATTAACCAAACAAACAAACAAACAAAGTTTTCCTCTTTATAATATTAGTATAGATTAATGAAACATCTTATGATAATAAATAGCAATATACCCTACTATTGATATTTAAAAATATATAATATTCATAACATACTAAGATACATGAAATTTTTGTATTAAATATACTTATAGAACAGATTTAATTTATTTATTTATAAACATGCAAACATAATCTTTTCACCCTATCGCGCTAAAACAATTAATTGGATTAGGTAGAAATTGTACTCATAATGTAGTATTCTAGATTAAAATGAAATTTACTTTTTATCCGTAAATAACGTCTTATAATGGCGGGCAGATGTAAGAAAATAATAAATATATATTTTAACGCAACGTGTATATTTTACATGATAAAAGCAAAAAAATAAATGTCTTAACTTTTTACACATTTTTGTAATTACTTAAAAAAATAATTTGGTATGTAATTATATACCCTATTGTTCTAGCAATAGTGTGCTTATAAGAATTGTAAAAAAATTAAATTATTTCATATGCGCATAGTCAAAATATTTTTTAGCTATTATCAACTGTTAATTAGCTTCCATTACGAATTTCGATGCATTTGTTTTCATTTATCATGTAAAACTTAATCGAAATACTGAAATTTAGAGCCGACTAGGACGACAAGTGTGCTACAGACGTTTTAATCAACTCGTGATCTCTAAAACACCGACCGCACCTTTAATTGCCTTGTCTTTTACTTAAGTCGACTAAGTTAGCTTTTAATTAAAATATGCCAAGAAAATTGCCGTCCTTTCAAATATGAGCAATGATCGATAACGAACCACAAATTATAGTTGCATTATTACCTACTGTAACTTGGACTAAAAAACATTTTAAAACCGGCCATGGGCGAGTCGGACTCGCCCATGAAGGGTTCCAAAGCAGCAAGTAACATAATATTTATATTAGAGTTGATTAAATTAAAGGTAAAATGGGGTTTACGATTTATAACGTCTTAAAAAACATCTCGATCAAACCAATTTTCGGTAGAATTTTGCATGGTAATAAAAATTTTATATTTTTTAGTTTTATCATTACCTTATTTTAATATAATAAAAGAAATAGTATAGAGATAATATAAAATGTTATACCTGTATATGCCTAAAGCCTTTGTCGATAAATGAACTATTCTAAACGGATATAATTTTTATTTCAATACTCAATATTCAATATTTTTATTGCATCCTTAGTGGTAACTTAAAATTAGATCACTAAACACCTTGTAAGGGCACTGCAATTTTAAAATTTCAAACTAGTGTTACGTATTTTTGCAACATAGAGGGACTACTCGGATTGTTGATCATCAATCTGTCATTTGGTCCATCATGGTATTTACACCATTATAACGCCATTGTTCATTATATATTTTAAAGAATCAGAAATATTTCATCTCCTCTTGCGGTGTGGACCTTGAACCCACGGCCTTCACGTATCGAGCGTGCTGCACTTCCAACTGAGCTAACCGCAAGTTATCGAAGGCGATTCAAATTAAAATTCATCGCCTATTCATCATTCATTCATCCATGAAATATTTAAAGTTCGCTAGGACTACATAATTATAAAAATCGATTATTCATTATAGTTCATACAGTTTTGACGACCTCCGTAGCCGAGAGGCGAGCGGCCCGGACTTTGGCGTCGCGCCATCTCTGAGGTTCCGGGTTCGATCCCCGGTCGGGTCAATATGGGAAACAAACTTTTCTATATTGTCTCGGGTCTGGGTGTTGTGGTACCGTCGTTGTTTTTGATTTCTGTAACACAAGTGCTTTAGCTACTTACCGCAGAATCAGAGCAATGTATGTGATGTTATCCAATATTTATTTATTTATTTTCTCTTATTTTGTATTTGAATTACACGACTTGTGTATCAGCTACGGATTGTTTAAAAGGTAGAGAAACAGATTGAAAGGAGAAATACAGAAGAAACATGTCAGGATAAAAAGAGATAAGAATATTAAAAAAAATACTTAAATATTATTTTTAAACATATAAAAGGATATTATAAATACCTTTTTTATTAGCTAAAAGAGTAATAACTGATGTAGTAAATAGGAGACGGAGGGAAAAATCCATTATTGTAACGATGGGTTGTTTCTTTTTTAAATATAATAACGATTGAATTGAAACCCCGACTCTTCTTTTGAAGCCGTTTAAAAAGGCCTTTACACTGTAAGGGGCATCTATAGAATGGCGACCAGAATATATCTTGATTTATGTAAACTTTTACAAAAGCATTTATGAATCGTCACATTACGTTAAACTACCGTCGTGTTCAAAATGTTGATGCTTTAGAGAAGAACCGGCAAGAAACTCGATAGTTACTCTTTTAAAAAAAAATACAAATATAGGAAAAATACACGGGTGATTTACTTTTACAGTTTATAAGGCAGAAGACACATTTTTTCAACCCAATTTCATCCTCCACTTACAAATACAATCAATTTCCAAATTGGCCCAACTAACGATGAGGAAAACGACTCAATTCACTCTACGGAAGCAAACGTAGGAAGAAAAAACGCGGCCACATTTGTCTGTCTGTCCGTCTAATAAATAAGGCGAGAGGAACTGCGGCCAATCCCGTCTGCGCCGTATCTGGCCGCATCAGGGCGAATAGCAGGAGACACGGGGCTAAGGAGTGCATTTGTATGGAGTTGATAATACCACCACCTGGATAGTTTTTTTTTATATTACATTTCAAGATTGACCTCATCCCACCTTATATTAAGTCTTAGCATAAGGGCGATAAGGACAGCATATTAAATCTGTTACTGCACTTGTCACCCTTACCTTGAAGGCTTGACCCCTGCTACTGCTACTAATGTAACAACCCCCCTCCCCCCCCAGGAGCTCTGGAAATCTTACTCACACGCATGAACACAACAACACCGAAGTTATTGTTATTTGGCTGTGGTCTTCTGTAAGGTGTGGGTATTTCACCAGTCGGGCTAGGCTAGGCAAGTTTTATTTACGGAATTAATCCGTCAGTGAAGGCAAGGGTTGGGTTGCAGGTAAATACATAATTATGTAACTTTTCTGAATGTTTAACGTTATTTCTTCTTCGAATTGGGTGTTCAGTTTTATCAAGCATTCCAAGGATTTTATGGAGACCAATGTTCCAGATTTAACTTGTTACAAGCCACTAAGTAAAATGTCTAGACGGAATATTTAAATGGATAAACCGTATTTAATCTTAGTAAACCATACTTTTACAGGCGTACAAACATAGGATTTTTATTGAATTGCATGTAACAGCTCTATGTATTTCCTTTCCTGAAGTAAAACATTCATCGAAACTGTTCGGGATCATTACTCTTTGCCCTCATTGTCTTTATTTTACTCTCTTTACAAAAACGAACGACGTTTCTTTTAAGAATTAGTTCGTAGTCACTATTTTAACATCCAAACTTGTTAAATAAAAACGGTGTTTTAACATAGAAGGCCAGCTTAATCTGATTACAAACTTATATATAAAATTTTCGTGTCACAGTATTCGTTCCCGTACTCCTCCGAAACTGCTTGACCGATTCTCATGAAACTTTGTGAGCATATTGAGTAGGTCTGAGAATCGGCCAACGTCTATTTTTCATACACCTTAGTGATAAAAAAAAGAAAAAAAAAATATTCATATGGCAAAACAACTTTTGCCGGGTCAGCTAGTAACTAATAAATTTAACGTAAAAAAAGGGCTTATGGTGAAAAAATATTATTCAACGATTTCTACGCCGCACTAGCAAAATTTTAATATAAAAAAAAAACAGGAAAAAATAATCTCCTCTTACGGTGCGGGATTCGAACCCACTACCTTCACATATCGCGTGCTACTTGAAGTGAAGCGTGAAGCACTATAAAAATTGTAAAAATGACATACCCTGATTACAAATCGGCTTGAAAACTTACGTGGAAAACAAAACCAAGGGTGCTACCACAATACATACTTGAATGCGTTTATGTACACCCAGACCCACAAGTAACATACTTGTTCTCTTCCATTAGGGAAGTGATACCACGCTACATGTAATTTTTTTTTTTTAAATGTAACAACATGTAATTTTGGTTGGGGATCAAACCCACAAATGACGGTTTAACTCGGTCCAGTCTCCCTGTCTGAACATTCCAAGACTAACAAAATAGATTTAATACTCATGTATCAATTTTTTTGAAGCATCAACACAAGAATGAGTAATGAATGCCTCTTGTAAACTAGCCATGAATATGAAATTACAATTCCGAAAGAATCCTCATGTAGCTTGTAGTTTTTAATTAGTTTTAGCTCGACGTCTCCTGAGAATATTTGTAATTACTTCTTTGTCAGCTACTTGCTAGATGAATAATGTTAGCGTCTTGGAGAAGTATTATCCTGCCCTGTAAGTTTTAATAAGATGCAGTTTTCTAATTCTAATTGTGTATATTTTTTGTAGTTTTTTGAACACCTTATTTGTGTTAACTGTTTTATAAAAGCGTGTAGGGGAGAAAATCGAACCCGTGACCATGGTAAGTTAAAAACTTAAGCATCCTCTTCCTCTGCGGCCCCACCTCGAAGCGATTCGCGCCCCACGCGGCAGCGCGCCACTGCCGGGTCGCGGAGGATAGGGAGGCCGGCAACGAAATACCGAGGTCCTCCTCTTCCTCCGCGATCTACCTCTGCCCTTGCAGGCTTACCGCAGATAGCCACCTGCTCACCGCGGCCCAACTTGGGATCCGTCTTAGCTTTACCCTGTGCGGTATCGGAGGCTTGGCGGCAAGGCCAGCCTCAACGCACTAAACCACAGCCCCACCCCCCATTGCTGCAAGATGAGGAATCCAGCGGGGGGTAGTTATAAAAGACCCGCCGCAGCTCTACACGAGTGCAAAGTACATACTTGTTGATTTTTGGCTTTTCTGTACGTGATATAACATATTATGTATTAAATATTCTTGAATTTCTCTCTCTTATTACAGAAATGAATTGCCGAGATGTACATACATGCTTTCGCACATCACTTAAGACATATGAACGAAACCTATGACTGTTCCGCTAGTTCGGGTAATACAACCAAATCGTAAACAATACAAAATATCAAGCTACCCCAATATCCACAGCACGCAATCAGTCTCCTTAGGGAGGTGATCACCATCAGTCATCTTGACGAGTTAATTGGAAAATGCTTCGCGCAATCTAAATTTAAATTGGGTTTCAATTTGATTCCGGAAACTTTAAGGAGATTGTTGCGTAGAAAATTGTCTTATCCGTTAATGGTTTTATATTTTGAACCAACAATTCTAAAATCCCTACTTCCCTACTTTCCCTACTAATATTATAAATGCGAAAGTAACTCTGTCTGTCTGTCTGTCTGTTTGTCTGTCTGTTACGCTTTCCCTCTTAAACCTCTCAACCGATTTTGATGAAATTCGGCATAGGTATACGTTGAACCTCAAGAACGGACATAGGCTACTTTTTGTTAGAAAGTAAGGGGGGGGGGGGGTAATACCACCTTTGAAAGTTTATATGGAAAAATGTTTATTTTTTAAGTTAGAGATATGAAAGTCGGCACAAATATAGCTCTATTAAAATAAAGACTACTTTTTGTTTCGAATATTAGGGGAGATAGGGGTAAAACCATGAAAGGATGTAGTCCACGCGAACGAAGTCACGGGCACAGCTAGTTGAAACATAAATACATGTAATAATAATGTGTCCTAAATTGCTATCAGTTTTTCTACGAGTCGTTAATTCTAATTTAAAATTTACTTTCCAAATTAGCTGTCATCAGTCATCCGTCGGTCGTTTTCAGCTTACGCCTCGTATTATTTATCACTATCCGTTACTAGGACGGATCGTTTTTCAAAGAAAAACATAAATTACATAAAGCTTTAATACCGATTTGGTCATATGTGATACTTTTACTTGCAATACCAATGCCAGGGCTGTTATTATTTTTCTATATAAGCTTATGGCGGCAGAAATTCAAAGATTTAATCTGATAAGAAAGGTAAACCTAGATATATAATCCTCATTGGTCCGACAGTAGGTAGCATTAAATAATAAAAAAATAACACAGCAACACTTTAATGAACCTCTCCATTAGGTGTGCTCATTGCAACACTGGTAAACCACATGAAAAAACACGTATAATTATATCCGTAAACTCTTCCTCACAATAAACATAAAACTGAATGCTAGGTGCCGTTCATTGTTGCTTCAATTATAGGGGGGGGGGGGGGGGAAAGCCTTCTTTAAAAGAAGGGTAAAATCCCCCTTCACTTCGGTAGATAATAAGGCTTCTCAGTAATCATCGACTGACAATTAGGTAAAAAAACTTAACAAGTAAATTAAATTTTAAATTTTGTACACACATATTAAATTAATTTGAAATACAGCCGCGCCATACCTATTTAAAATAATATCTCTTCCTCAACAACAGCAGTAAAGATAAACAATGCATAATGCATCCAGTGGAACCTACTCCTAATAAAAATGCAGCGGACATACCTTCAGTTTATGACTCGCTGCTAAATATAAAACGCGCTCAGAGAATTGTTAATTTCAGGGAACTGAGCGTGATTATATTTAGTTTTTGCCTGGACTGGATTGGATGGAGTAACGAAAACTATGGAGCTTGATTAAATATGTGATAAGTGGAATATATACTAACTAGCTGTGCCCGCGACTTCGTTCGCCTGGACTACATCCTTTCATGGTCGGTTTTACCCCTTTCTCCCCTAATATTCAAAAAGTAGTCTATATTTTAATCCAAGTTTCGAGCTATATTTGTGCTAAATTTCATATCTCTAACTTCAAATTTAAATATTTTTCCATATAAACTTTCAAAGGTGGTATTACCCCCCCCCCCCTTATTTTCTAATAAAAAGTAGCCTATGTCCGTTCTTGAGATTCAACGTACACCTATACCAAATTTCATCAAAATCCGTTCAGCCGTTTAGGCGTGAAAGAGTAACAGACGGACAGACAGACAGACAGAATTACTTTCGCATTTATAATATTAGTATGGATGTTATAAGCTGGAGAGTTTGTTTTTGTACGTGCTTATCTCAAAAACTACTGGTTCCAATTGAAAAAAAAAATGTGTAGGATACCATTTATCGCAAAAGGTTTTAAGCCAAAAAAAAGCCTAAAAGACATAAATAATAATTATATAAAACCCATATATAAATGTTGAACAACACATACATTGCTCTGATTCTGTGCGCTTGTGTTACAGAAACAGAAACAGTGACTCTACAGTATAAAGAAGGAATCACATAAATGTAATAATTATTTATTAGTGTTATTCCTTTGTTCGTATTTTCAGATATATTTATCCTTTATTATTCTTTATCATATCTTTCAAAAGAAATAGACTTAAGATTCATAAATTGGGAAAATAATTACCGGATTTCTTCCAGCGACTATAGTTATCGTACAGTTTTGTAAGGACGTCTTAAGTTTGCATTTAAAAATAGGTCATTTATGTGAAGACTTATTAAAATGAATTTACTATATTAAGGCAATTTTGTACGTGCTGTTATTAGATAATTATTTATTAAGACAAGTCCAAAGAAACCAAAAGCAAATTAAAGCCGTCCTAAATTGTCCTAACGTCACCTCTTCTTGAAAAAAAGTGGTTAATTGTATTATTTAAATGGCCTAAAGACTTGAGTCTGAACGAATTGAAAAACTACCACTGTAGCCCAAACCTTAGCACAGTCGTGATAGCACCCGTAAACCAGAGATACACTCGGTATAAAATATTTTAATTATATTTTATCACCACTAAAGCCGTGTAAATGAAAAACTGGTTTCTCTGCTTTATGAAATCGTAAAAACTTGTCTCCTCCGAGCTTTGGACTGGCGTTTTGATGGC